>OX465424.1:12618370-13930314 GCA_950005045.1 Agrotis exclamationis | reverse complement strand
GTCGAGGGGGTTAGTAGACAGAGGAGTTAAGGGTCGAGAATTCAAAATTGCTTCTATTTGAATTAGGCACGTAGCCATTTCCTCATATGTAAAATGAGTCAGCTGTAGCAACCTTTTTAAATGAAATTTGGTAGAGCGAACGGCAGCCTCAGCTAAACCGTTGAAGTGTGGAGAATACGCCGGTGCAAACGTAAATTCGATACCTTCCTGAGCTATTTCAGATGCAACATCCTTGTCCTGTAAAAATTTATTTAATTCATTACACGTACCAACAAAATTTGTTCCGTTATCGGACAGTATGGTACGTGGCTTGCCACGACGTGCAACAAAACGGTTCAGTGCAGCTTTATATGCCTCTTTAGAGAGGTCTGTAACAAGCTCCAAATGTACGGCTTTAGTAGCCATACAAACAAAAATGCACAAGTAGGATTTAATGAGCCTACAACCACGACCTTTCCGGTCAGATATCAATATGGGTCCAGCATAGTCGACACTAGTATTCAAAAAAGGAAACTCTAAACTGCTTCTAGAGGTAGGTAGCTGCCCCATTATTGGCTGCACACTCTGAGCTTTAAATCTGAAACACTTCATACATTTGTTTACAGTGCTTTTCGCAAGATTTCTACCGCCTAATGGCCAATACGATTGACGGATATTGGCTAGCAATGATTGTGGACCTGCATGTAGAAGCTTAATATGTTGCATGTGAAATATAATTTTAGTTAAGTGATGCTTACTACATAACAACACCGGATGCTTAACGTCATACTCGTAGGGAGAATTATCAAGCCTGCCGCCCACGCGTATGACGCTTTCAGAATCTAGAAAAGGAGTCAATGAGATTAGTCTATTCTTGCTTGGTAATGACTTCCCGGACTTGAGCACAGCGTATTCATCTGGAAACATTTGACACTGAGCTGCACGCAATAAACAAATCAATGCATTATTTAATTCATGACTAGAAAGCGCTTCTGGTAATTTTGAATTCTTATTCCTTAACTTATAAATAAATCTTAAAACATAGACTACGACTCTTTGTAAACGATAAAAATTAGAATAATTGTGAATTAATTGTTGAATAATTGTATTATTAATAAGGGATTTAGATATATTGTTATTTTGGGAATTAATTAAATTACATGTAACTTCTGGTAGATCCTGTTTCATATGTTCATTGGGCTGTTTTGGCCAATCGCTGTCATTTTTAATTAAAAAGGAGGGGCCTGACCACCAAAGTTCAGATTTACTGATAAGATCAGCCTTCAGCCCGCGAGAAACAAGATCCGCCGGGTTGTCTCTAGACGGCACGTAGCTCCATGTCGAACTCGAGGTGCTTTCTTGAATTTCGTTAACACGATTTCGTACGAAAGGCCTAAGATGCTGTGCAGGTGTTGCCAACCATCCTAGTACTATTGTGGAATCGCACCAAAATTGGTAGCGATCAATTGGCATGGTTAGCGAGCCCTTAACCTTTGTGCACAACCTTGAACCTAACAGAGCCCCGCAAAGCTCTAGTCGGGGAGTAGTGGTAGGCTTCACTGGCGCTACACGGCTTTTGGAAGTCAACAGGCGAACAGTGACCGTCCCTGAGCTATTAATTGAACGAATGTACACAAATGATCCATAAGCCTTCTCAGAAGCATCGGTAAATATGTGTACTTCGTTGTTTACAGAATTGTCACATAATATCCATCGCGGTATTTTCACATTATTTAAGCAGCATAGTGTGCTTGCAAAGGAAAACCATAAATTTGCAATTTCCTGTGACACTTCATCATCCCATTCACATTTATCTATCCACAATTTTTGTATTAGTAGTTTAGCTTCTATAATACATGGAGTTACTAAACCTAGAGGGTCAAAAATTTGACTTATTGTAGACAGGATGTACCGTTTTGTAATTTTTGTACTGGATTCGATATTAATAGAAAATGACAGTGTATCTGAATCACACAACCAATTTAAACCTAAAGTTTTTGATGAGTTGTTAGAATTGTTATCAGATAGATCCAAAACGCCGTTGTTAATGTTTGAAGAACCCAATTCATTCAAAATTTCAAGGCTGTTAGACTGCCATTTTCTCAAATTAAATTTAGCAGCTGATAAAATGGAATGTACTTCTCTACAGAGGTCCAGCGCTCCTGAGATTGTATTTGACCCGCTGAGATAATTGTCCACGTAAAAGTCACGTTGTATAGATGTTTTAACATGATCGTGACGCGCTGTGTCAGCCAGACTAACAAGACATTTAGTCGCCAGATACGGAGCAGACGCGGTACCGTATGTGACTGTATTTAAAATATAAGATTTTAGTGGCTCTGTAGGATCTTTACGGAAAATAACCTTCTGCAAATAACGCTGAGAGGGATTTATTTCTATTGCCCGGTACATTTTTTCAACGTCAGCTGAAACGACGAATTTATGCTGTCTAAAACGTAAAAGAATTGATATTAAATCGTCTTGGACAGTAGGCCCCACCATCTGAATGTCATTGAGAGATACACCTGTTGTGGTTTTGGCTGATGCATCAAAAACTACACGTAATTTTGTTGTCGCACTCGACTCACGAATGACACCATGATGGGGCAAAAAATAACTAATGTTATCTACATCGCTACAAACCTCTTTATCAATAGTCATGTGACCGAGGTGTTCGTACTCGCACATGAAATCGACGTACATCTTTTTAAATTTTGAGTCCCTTTGAAAGCGTTTCTCTAAAGCAAAAAAACGTCGTCTTGCTATTTGATAAGAATCGCCTAATGTAGTAGGGTCTGACTTTAGAGGTATAGTGACTATAAATCGACCATCATCCTTACGTCTGGTGTTTGCGTAAAAACTATCCTCGCATGCCCGTTCCTCTACAGAAAAAGAATGTTTCTCGGAAACGGAGTCTAACTCCCAAAACCTCGATAAATCGTTATTCACGTCAATTTTGGAAAAATTGCAAAAATGTGATTGGGATGTGCGTGAATGGTGTGCCACTGACCCAGACACTATCCATCCTAGCTTACTTTCACACAGCTTAGGCTGATTTTTGCCTAAGTTAATGTGATTGGCTTGTATAATATTCCAGAAAACATCTGCACCCACCAGTATGTCTACAACTGATGGTATATTGAATGTAGGATCAGCTAACTGTAAGCCGTTCGGGATGGGAATATTATTTATGTTGATTTGAGATGACGGTAATAATCGCATAATCTCCGGAATAATAAGACAGTCAATGTTGACCGAATAGTTAGTATAGTAAGACTCAATTGTGAGGTTACAAGACTGTGCACTAGTACTAGTTTGGTTGTTGATACCTGTTATCGTGGAGCTCATGCCGTTTCGAGGCAAACGCAGCTTATCACATAGGTTCTCAGTAATAAAGTTGGCTGTACTACCGTTATCCAGCAAAATGCGGGCATCGCACCTGTCGCCTTTGCTGTCTATCACCTTCACCAACGCTGTGGAAAGCAATACATAGGAACGAGTAGTAGGCCGTAATGTAAGGGATGTATCTGAAAAAGCGACATTTTCGGATGTGCTAGGCATAGAATCTTGTAAAGTACGAGTTTCAATTGGTTCAATATGTAATAAAGTGTTATGTTTGCTTGAACAATATTTGCAATGTGAAAACTTACAACGTTTTTCAACATGACCTAGACGTAAACAATTCATGCAAACTTTGAGTTCTTTAGCCTTCTCAATACGTGATTCTACAGCTAATTTTTTAAACGTTTCACATATGTAAAGAAAATGATTGCCACTACACATAGGACATTTAATATTTGACTTAAATGAATTATTGTTATCAACTTTATTTGTAGAACTTTGTGATGTAATTACAAAACTTTTCGATCTGTTTAAATCAGTTTTATTATTATTTGTGTTATTTTATTTATTGTACTTTTTATTGCCTTCTAATGTTTCAAGTAATCCAGCTGTATTGTTTACAAATGTGGAAAATTGTGATAAGGTAGGTGCATTAGACAAAGTATTGCGATACTCTTCCCATTTCCTACTAGTCCGTGTATCCAATTTCATAACCATCATGTATATAATGAGAGTATCCCAATGCTCTGTGGGCTCATTCAATGTCTTAAGCGCACGAATATTTTTATTAGTCTCGTCAATGAGACGTCTCAATGAAATACTACATTCCTTTAAAACCGGTTCGGCATTGAATAGCGCCTGCACATGATTGTTGATAAGAAGGCGACTGTTATTGTATCGTTTACACAACAAGTCCCAAGCTAAACCGTAATTATCACTTTTAAAATCAATGTTCTTAATCATTTCTGCAGCAGTACCTTTTAGAGAAGCACGTAAATAATGAAACTTGCTTATGTCATCGATACAAGTGTTGTCGTGAATTAAAGATGTATATGTGTCTCTATACTCTAACCAAAACTGATAACTGCCATCAAAGTGAGGTAGACTGATTTTTGGTAATTGAATAAAATTGTTTTTAATCCCACCTGACATTGATGCTTGGGAGCCCGTTACAAAACCTGCAGAGTCACGACGCCCGCCATCTTTGCTAGCCAGCAAGCTTCGCGCCACCGCAACCAGTGAGAAGTACTGCTCCTCGAACTGGGCCCTCACCGCGTACGCCTCCTCCGGCTTGTCTGCCAACGCCTCGAGGTCGGTCTGTAAATCTTCGAATTCTGTATACAAGGCATTAAACTTATCAAAGCGGGTGTCTAACTCAATGCTTTGCAAATCAGAAAGGCTAGCGCAGCTTTTAACTACGTCTAAATAATTACTGAAATTGGTCAGCTTGGCCTTCATGGAACTGCGCTTTTTGATTAATTTATCAGCCATTGTGCAATAAAAGAAAGGAAAAAGTCCGCAAAGAAAGGCAATAAAACGTGAAACCGTTAAAGAAAAAGAACCGTTAAAAATTTAAATAAAACGTAAAAACCGTTAAAAAAAACGTTATAAAAATATTTAAATAATGTGATGAAACAAATGAAACAGGCTCGGAATGACTCAGAACTATTCAATACAATGAATGGATGCACAGCTGTTATGATGTAACATTGAACTCGGTCAATGTCCGTTTTTTATGAATGCGCTAATTAGCTACGTTATGAAAAAACACGATAAACAAGCAGGCAGCGCATAAGCGATAGAAGTTTGGCATTAACTACGAACCTAATTCAATAATACAATTGAAATAAGTCTTATTAATAGACAGCTAATTTTAAGATAGAAAAACTGAAAAAAATGGGAATAAATAGGCTAAAGGAAAGGAATAACTGGAACGAACTCACAAATAATATCCTTATCCTTATCCACAAAATCCAGTTCCGACTTCAACTTTTCAACCGTAGACAGCGATGACTGGCACTTTTGTTAGATGCGGGTTCAAAGTCCTCTAACGTCTCGGTCTTGATCGTCTTCAATATTCAAGATTCTTCACTGCGCTCGAACAATATTCTTGACCGTCGAAGGACCATGTCCAGGCTCGTGCTGGGATGAAAGAAAACTGCTGGTGGACTGATGATGAAGAAGTATAATAGTCTTGATCGAAGAAATACAAGTGACGTAGTAGGCGCCCGATCGTGTGTGCGTATGTCGTCGCCGGTGGTAAAAATTGGAGTGCCGCGGTGTGCCCGCTGCTCGATGCGCCGGCGCAGCCGCCGCCGCCGCCGGCTACCTCGTCCCGCGCGTACCGCCTCAGCCGCCCCGCGCCGCTGGCCGTCGCGTCCGCGCGTAGACAGAAGTCTTGCCATTGGGCCTCAAGATCATCATTTGACATAGTAAATGTACCAAATTCAGAATTGATAGCAAGGGCGTACTCCTTTCTCATGTTGAAATTCTCAAGTTTTCCTACGTTAAGGCGCGCAGCCCTTATTAGAGATGATCTGCGAGGAGGATGGAGACGAAGCTTAAGCTTTGTAATAACAAGCCTATGATCTGACCAACAATTTGCACCTCGCATTACACGTGTAATTTTAACTTGGGGTATGTCTCTTTGGCGAACAAGCGCGTAATCAATTAGATGCCAGTGTTTGGAACGAGGGTGCATCCACGTAGCCTTATGTTTTATCGGCAATCTGAATAGTGTGTTAGTGATGGATAAACTGAACTGGGCACAAAGGCTGAGTAATGATTGCCCGTTACTATTCATGTTGCCGACTCCGTGCCTACCCAACACACTAGGTCATGCTTCGAAGTTACGCCCAACTCTTGCATTAAAATCACCCAAGATTAATATATTTGCTCCCTAGGCGACACACTAGCCAGAGCCTGAGTCAATTCTTCATAAAATCTGTCCTTAGCCTCGTCTGAATTTGTCATGGTAGGTGCGTACACTTATCACATTCAAGTAATTATCATTATCTAGATGAAGGCGTAACGATATCATACGATCTGATTTGTACGTTGGGTATTCGCCCAATTTCTTGGCAATTGACGTCTTAATTGCAAAACCCACCCCTGAACGCCTGGGTTCAGACATAGCAGTCCCCTTCCAAAAGAAAGTGTATCCACCGCCTCACTCTTCCCGTTCACCTTCGTCAGCAAGATGGATTTCGCTGAGTGCAGCTATGCTATATCTACATTGTATCGAGCAAGCTCACGTGCTACAATTGCTGTCTTACGCTCAGGGCATTGATTAGTAACTCGATCCAGAAGAGTGCGCACATTCCACGCACCAAATGTCATAGTTGATGATTTTATATACTTTTTATTGCGTCGACCACAAAGAAAGGGTTGCACAGGCAGCTGTGGTTACTACCTCCCAGATAAAGTGGGCGAACAATTTTTGGGACACCTTTTCTAGCCCCCTCCCCGGCTGAGCGGGGGAAGCAGTGCCTCCCTAAATAAGGCTGCTTCGTCACTCAACGTGCTGCCGAATCCGTGCTGTCACCCAAATTGCAGCACGAAAACGACCACTCTCCTTGAGCCGCCTATGTGCAGACATCAGCTTGCAATACAGCCGAACCTCTCTACCTCTTACGCAGCGCTCTCGAAATGGAATACATTTTCCCGATTTTGAAACATTTCTCTTTACTGCTCCGCTCCTATTAGTGAAAGCGTGATGTTATATAGCCTATAGCCTTCCTCGATAAATGGTTTATTCAACACACAAAGATTTTTTCAATTCGAACCAGTAGTTCCTGACATTAGCGCGTTCAAACAAACAAACAAACTCTTCAGCTTTATAATATTATATAGTATAGATTACTAGGGTAACATTTACTAGTGCAACAATTAATTAAGGGCTGACTTTTCAATAGTCAGATAACTTTTATCTGAGGAATAAAAATAGTAGTTTGACATATTTTCTATAGATAAGTTGTCAAACCGCCATTTTAATTCTTTAGATATAAGTTATCCGACTATTGAAAAATCAGCCCTAAACGAAGTCCTCGAAAATTAGTTTAACTGACATGAACAAATGATTCCACAACGAAATTAATTAGAAAAGAAGAAGGAAGGAGTAGGAAAAAAAACCGGCCAAGTGCGAGTTGGACTCGCCCATGAAGGGTTCCGTAGCAGCAAGCATAGATTAGAGATATAATTATATTGAGATTAGTAAGTAATATACACAAACAATAAAAATAACTTTGTTTTTCATAGTATTTGTATGAATGGCAAAGTTATATTTGCGGTTTTTGAAAATGTACTATATCTCAAAAACTGCTAACTGTATCTCATCCAAACCAATTTTCGTTGGTAGTTTTGGTTGAGGTCTACATTATATATTTTTTTAGTTTTATCATTCTCTTATTTTAGAAGTTACGGGGGGGGGGGGGACACACTTTTTACCACTTTGGAAGTGTCTCTTGCGCAAACTGTTCAGTTTAGAAAAAAATGATGTTAGTAACCTCAATATCATTTTTAAAGACCTATTCATAGATACCCCACACGTATGGGTTTGGTGAAAATTTTTTTTTTGAGTTTCAATTCTAAGTATGGGGGGCACCCCCAAAATTTGTTTTGTTTTGATTTTTGTGTGGAAATCCTAATGCGGTTCACATAATACATCTTTCTACCAAGTTTCAACAGGATAGCTCTTATACTTTCGACAAAAAGTGGCTGTGACATACACGGACAGACAGACAGACAGACAGACAGACATGACGAATCTATAAGGGTTCCGTTTTTGCCATTTGGCTACGGAACCCTAAAAATCACTCGTATCAGGTCACTTGTCTGCCTGGATTTTATTGATATCAATACAAAAAACCACTCGTGTCACGTCACTTGTCTGCATGATTTTATTGATATCAACACAAAAAATATATGTGTTGTGTTCAACCTTCAATTACTAGCGCTGCAGTTTTTTAGGGTTCTGTAGGTCCAAATACAAAAACGGAACCCTTATAGGATCACTCGTGTGTCCGTCTGTCTGTCGCTTACAGTCAATTATCTCCGAATCTACTAGACCGATTGAGTTGAAATTTGGTACACATATCAATTCCTGTGACCCAAGCACAGAGGTGTGACGTGAATAGATGAAATCTGTAGATGGGAGGTAATTTTTGGGGGGAAAGGTGAAAATTTAAAAAAATACTTCTAAAAACTGCATCGTGTGACATATCAAATGAAAGGTATTGTTGAGACAATCTTAAATGTATTTTTTTTGGAATTTTAAAATTAATAGTTTCCAAGTTATTCAAGAAAATAGACGAAATTTGACCATTCCCCCCCCCCCCCCTTAGGTATCTCCGAAACTACTGAACCTAAAATTTTGAAAAAAATACAGAAATTAGTGTTCTACTTATAGATTATAGGAAAACCTATAAGAAGTCCATATCTGTATATGGTAGGTAATTTTTGGAGGAGAGGGGAAATCAAAAAAAAAATTGAAAACTGCATCGTGTGACATATCAAATGAAAGGTCTTTTTAAGACAATCTTAAATACACACATCAAAAGTGTCTAGGGATCAAGCATTTTTATGCGGATTTTATAAGATTGAGATGTGGCTTTGTAATAATTTTATAAATTTATATGGATCCTTTTTGGTGCATTTCATAATTTGAATCAGGAACTGTGAATCAAATTCGAGTAAAAGATGAAAATCAGCTGTCAATATTTTCCCTATAAAAACATACAACGCATTGAAGACATTATTAGTGCTACTGTTTCCCTACTACTGATTAAAACCAACGTTATTATGGAGCGGCGACGTCATTTAAGCAGGGAAGAAATGCTCAGAGCCGTGGGAATGATAGAAGCTGGTTCCCGGCAACGTACTGTGGCTTTAGCTCTGAATACAAGTCAGAGTGTTATCAGTCGACTTTGGACACGTTACCGAAGCACTGGTACCGTGGCTGAGCGCCATGGAGGACGGTATCGCTGCACCACACGGAGACAAGACCGATACATTCAAATCTTAACTCGAAGAGCTCCAACAATAACCGCCATGATGTTAGCCGTGAGGCTTCATCACTCTTCAGGGAACTTAATTAGCGACCAAACAGTCAGAAACCGCTTGCATGAAGTGAACCTTCATTCCCGAAGACCGCTACGGGTACCACCTATAGCAATGCACAATCGTAGGATTCGATATCAATGGGCTCTTGAACACAGAAATTGGGCAGAAGAACAATGGCGTTTCGTGTGCTTTTCTGATGAGTCTCGTTTCGGTATGAGACCGGATACAAGACGTATACGACACTGGAGAACCCCTGGACGCCAACAGCGATTAAAATCCTGCCAGGAAGTCCATCCTTATAGTGGTGGAACCATCATGGTATGGGCGGGTATTTGGATCGGCGGAAGAACTGAGTTGATTTGGATCAGAGGCAACCTCAACGCTCAAATTTATGCTGAGACGATTGTATCAGACGTCATCGTTCCTCTACAAGTGCAAATCGGTCCCTTATTTCAGTTAATGCATGATAATGCACGACCGCACACCGCAAGAGTTGTAAGACAGACTCTCGCCGCAGCTAACATCAACGTCCTGCCCTGGCCTGCTCAGTCGCCAGACTTGAATCCGATTGAGCATGCATGGGATATGCTACAGAGAAGAGCTCTGCCGAATATGGAGGGTATCCAGTCGCAAGAAGACCTTTTTTTGTTGTTGCAACGAACATGGGCGGCCATTCCACAGCGTGATTTGGATGAACTCATTTTGAGTATGCCAAACCGATGTTCTTGTGTTGTTAGTGTTCGCGGTAGAAACACGGATTATTAATTGTTTAAGTTACCCAATAAAATTTTAAAGAAAACTGTTATTTCAGTCTTTTTTTCGAACTTTTGTGTTAGTGGTTCAAATGTCAAAAATCCCTTTATTAGGAAAATGGCAAATTTCTTTATTAATGCAAAGGTGACCTGGTTTATCGTTACTGTGACAAACGAAAACACTTTATTTGATGAATCCTTAAAGAAAATTTTAATTAATATCAATCAGGAGAAAAGTTATTGCAAAAATATATGTTGATCCCTAGACACTTTTGATGTGTGTATATATTTTTTTGGAATTATAAAATAAATAGTTTCCAAGTTATTCAATGTTTTTCTTTTCTTTTTACTTTTTGTACATACCTATTACTAGTTAGTTTTTATTTATAGTTTAAATCATTATGTATTTACTGATAGAGTAAAACGTATTTAATAAAAAGATGAATTGCAATACTCGCCCATTGTTAACATCAGCAACATTATGTTCCACACTATCTTATTATGAACATAGTTATTCAAGAAAATAGACGAAATTTGACCACCCCCCCCCCCCTTATCTCCAAAACTACTGACCCTAAAATTTTGAATTTATAAAGAAATTAGTTTTCTACTTATAGATTATAGGAAAACCTATAAGAAGTCCATATCTGTATATGGGAAGTAATTTTTGGGGGCAGGGGAAATAAAAAAAAAATTAAAACTGCATCGTGTGACATATCAAATGAAAGGTCTTGTTGAGAAGATCTGAAATGTATGTTTTTGTAATTTTAAAATAAATAGTTTCCAAGTTATTCAAGAAAGTAGACGAAAATTGACCATTCCCCCCGCCCCCCCCCCCCTTTATCTCCGAAACTACTGAACCTAAAATTTAAAAAAAATACAGAAATTAGTTTTCTACTTATAGATTATAGGAAAACCTATAAGAACCTCCTTACATAATAGAACTGAATGAAACAAAATTCAAATCATGTATAAAACGCACACTATGTAGGCAAGCATATTACAAGTTGGAGGATTATATTAATGATAAAAATGCTTGGCTCAATGCTGGTCCTGCTCCACAACAATAGGGTTATTAATTAGGTAGCACACATAATTATTGAGGAAGCTGCAGAAGACTGTAATATTATCTTTGCATTGTATCGATTCAATTTCTTAGTATTATATAATTTTATTGCACATGTGTGAGTACTATGTACTATATTAATTATTATCGACTCGATTTTGCCCTGGTGGTTGAGAGAATGTCATGCTCATTCAAATGTCTCGCTGATGGTGGCACGTGTGTCGGATCATTTAGCTCCCTTCAAAATGGTTGAGCTGATTGATGCTGATATGTGTGTCATGTTCGTGAACGGGCGCTGTCAGTTGGGACTGGTCATCTCTTAGCTACCACGGTTTTTATTTTAATTATTGATTCTTTTATTTCTGAATTGTCTTTTTTTTGTAATTTTTACTGTGGACACTTTTAACTTGCTACATCGTTCTCACATAATGTACTAATTAATCTCAAAATTAATGATGTAACAAAGGTTTTGTAATAATTTTGGCGATCTAAAAAGAGTGTCCATGGAGTTTCTTGCCCGTTCTTCTCCATAGAGATCTACTTCTTGGAATGGGCATGTATGGTACTTTCACAGTTTTTATGTCTTGTGACTGGGACTGTAGCACCATAACTTTGTAGTATTTAATTATATTTTTTATGTCTTTGACAATTCAAAAGTGCCTGTAATTGGTCTACTTGAAATAAATGCTTTTGATTTGATTTGATTTGAGTCCATGATATTAAAATAACATGGTAAATCACTCAATATTGTGCGTACCAATTTGGGTCAGATTTTAAAAAAAAACCGACCAAGTGCTAGTTGGACTCGCCCATGAAGGGTTCCGTAGTAGCAAGCATAGATTAGGGATATAATTATATTGAGATTAGTAAGTAATAAATACAAACAATAAAAATAACTTTGTTTTTCATAGTGTTTGTATGAATGGCAAAGTTATATTTGCGGTTTTTGAAAATGTTCTATATCTCAAAAACTGCTTACTGTATCTCATCCAAACCAATTTTCGTTGGAAGTTTTTGTTAAGGTCTTTATATATTTTTTTTAGTTTTATCATTTTCTTATTTTAGAAGTTACAGGGGGGGGGACACACATTTTACCACTTTGGAAGTGTCTCTTGCGCAAACTGTTCAGTTTAGAAAAAAATGATACTAGTAACCTCAATATCATTTTTAAAGACCTATCCATAGATACCCCACACGTATGGGTTTAGTGAAAAAAAATTATTGAGTTTCAATTCTAAGTATGGGGGGCACCCCCAGAATTTGTTTTGTTTTTATGTTTGTGTGAAAATCCTAATGCCGTTCACATAATACATCTACCTACCAAGTTTCAACAGGATAGCTCTTATACTTCCGACAAAAAGTGGCTATGACATACGGACGGACAGACAGACAGACAGACATACAGACAGACAGACATGACGAATCTATAAGGGTTCCGTTTTTGCCATTTGGCTACGGAACCCTAAAAACGTGATAGGTAACATCGTACGTAACCCTCTTCACGCGAGTCCAACTCGCACTTGGCCGGTTTTTTTATTCTGGTTTCAGTAACATTTAGATAGATAGGTAATGACCTATCTATCTAAATAAATGCTTATTAACAAAAAAGCATAAAAACAGGCTACTATTATAGAAATCTAGACGTTGGGAAGTCTTAAAAACCGCTTGGAGTCGTAACGAGTCGCTAGTATGACATTAGACATAATCCACAACGTGTGCCTTATATTCACAGTACCTACTACGAGTATATATTTTATGTTATCTACTTATTGTCGTTGTAAATTTATTACAACATACGTACAATATACCTATTTCGATTAAGTGAGTAATGGGTTTAAGTTTACTACAGTTGTTGTTTCGACAAAGAAAAAACATGTTGCGCGCGATGGTTACTTATCTTCTACTCATTACATTTATACTATCCATCATAAAAGTGTACAATAAACTAACTGCCGGAATATGTAAGAGCAGTAAACATTTAGTGGTAAAGTGGTCATAGTCACAGGCGCAAACAAAGGAATTGGATACGAAACTTCGAAAGACTTGGCCGAAAGAGGAGCTCGTGTTATACTAGCATGTAGAAACGAGGAACTTGGCACTGCTGCGAGGGACAAAATCATCAAAGACACTGGTAATGCTGATGTTCATTATCGACATCTTGATCTCTCCTCTCTGACTTCCGTGAGAGCGTTCGCTGATGGTATACTCAAGACTGAGAAGCGCCTCGACATACTTGTCAACAATGCTGCTGTTTTTGAAGTTGAAAATGTGAAAACAGAAGACGGACTGTCACTAATTGCGCAGACCAATCATTTTGGACCTTTCCTTTTAACTAACTTGTTGCTACCGTTACTAAAAACGTCTGCGCCGAGTCGTATTGTTAACGTTTCATCAGTTTTATATTACAAAGGAAAACTTGAGTTCGATAATCTCAATTCGGAAAAGGAAATAAAAGATACTTACAGTTTTTTACAACTTATTGTAACACAAAGTTGTATAATGTTTTAATGACTGTTGAATTAGCAAGGAGATTGAAAGGAACCGGAGTCACGACCAATAGTTTACATCAGTTATAGATACCGAAATTCTGCATTTTAACAAAGGTTTCATTGTGTGGATCTTACCATTACTGAGGTATTTTATGAAGAACACTTGGGAAGGAGCGCAGACTACTATATATTGTGCTGTGTCGCCTGAACTGGACGGCGTGACTGGGAAGTATTATTACGATTGTAAGGAGGCGAAGCTCTCAAACCAAGCTCGGGATGAAGGTTTAGCGCGCAAATTTTGGGAGGTTTCAGAGAGGTTGGTTGGCCTCAAATAAAAATTCAATTGTCTAAAATCATGAAACGTTTGAAGTGTGTCACAATTTAAGTGTTCTCAGTTGTGGAGTGGGTGGTTTGTTTATTGGTTCATTGTTCACGGTGGTCTTATGCCATAAATATCAAGCAATAAAGTTTTATACATAAGAGTAATATAACAACCACTGATATTTATATGTATCTTGCCAATTAATTTCACACAGTTAAGTCATAGAATTTTTTGTGACATAGAAATAAAATCAAATAAATCGTTTGTCCATCTGTTATTAATAAATAATGCCCCTTTTCAAGTTAATATAAATATATTGTTTATTAATCGAAAAAAAAATCTGCAAAAATTAAATAAAACATAAATAAAAAGGAATGTGTAGTAACAATTTCTTTGTGTCGAGCCATATGAACACAGAGGCAATTTAAAATTTAGATAAATAGGTGCGTCCCCACAGAGCGCGCAGCCTCTACTAGAGGCATTTTCCGCGCGCAGCAGCTCGGTTGGTGTGGATGTGTCTCGGGCGAGGCAAGCCTGCAGCAGCGCGCAACTGTGGCAGCGCTGCTGCCACGGTGGAGCGACCGAGCGCCCGAGCGATCCAGTGTTGGCTTGTTTCGTGCCTCGGTCGAAAAACAATAGACGCGTCCACACAGAGTGAGCAGCCTCGCTTGTCAGTTTACTCGCGCAGCAATTACCTCGCGAGGCTGCGCGCTCTGTGTGTGGTGTGGACGCACCTAATTAGATTTGTACCTGACCAGACATTGTGATTATTTGACGTCTCAGTCTGCGGAAAAAGCATAATGAATCCTTTAGGCTCAAAGGTTACAATATTACATAATACGAGACTGAGACCAAATAACAAAACACAATCGTTTCGTTTTGACACGACATTAAAAATATTAATGTTATTAAAAATATAAACATTTAAGAACTGCATTAAAAACTACATAATATTTGTTGTTTTTGTAGGAACACAAATAATTTCATTTTATGAGTAACTTAATAACAGGTTAAATATTTTTTGAAAGTAACTAATATTCGAAAATCATTTAACTTGCTTCTATAAAATAACATTCCTTAAACATTTCATTAAAATTAAAAATGAACATTTTTAATCATATAAGGGCTAAAAAATTGTATTAATTAAAAAACTACAAATGATAGTACATGAACAACCAGCTTTTAAAACAATATTTTTTAAAGACATCGGCTCAAGGTACCTACTCAACCTTTATTTATATAGACTATTGCACTTGTAGGATCGCTGGCGGTAGATACTGAAGGCTTCAAGGTTTTGGTTCGGCGCTAATGAGACTCCGGATTACTTTCTTACTTGTTGTTTATTATAATACTGCTGGTTTTCGGAATGAATGCCATAGAAAACTACCCCTTTTTTATACAGAGCTCTGACCAATCAGATCCTTTAAAATTTGCACACGACCCTAATATTTTTTCTTTCAGCCAATCAGAGCAATCCATTTTTGCACACGGCACTAATGCGACTTTGTATGGGGAACCTTAATTTGGCAGTTTTCTATGGTAAACCTTCCCCTTTTGCTTTACAATTCATCTTATAGCCTAGGGGTTAACTTATTCTATCTAATTACATAAAAACCTTATAAAAACCTTAATTTTTTAGACCAAAAAATGACAAAAAACCAATTTTGCATCAACCTACAGGCAGAGACACCAAGTGCCAAAAATTGGAATTACAATTATTTATCACTGTTTTTGAGGGTATTTGTAAAATTTACACTTTTTACGTCTACCTATCACTTTGCTTACTTTTTCGGGACAACACAGTTTCTCAACTTACTTGACGGTGTATGTAAAATGTGCATTTTTATGTTTACCCTACTATGGGTTTACTTTGTGGCATCAGCAGAGACACCAGGTGGGAAAAATAAAAAACAAACAAATTATCAATATATTTGAAGGTACTTATAAAATGCACATTTCTACATTTACCCAATCCTTATTAAATATAATAACAATAGTTTTATTGCTCAAACTAGCCTAATCTTACTAATTACTACATATTTACATAACTGCTTGATGCGATTATTATTCGTCGCTAACATTCTCCCCCACGGTGCGCAGCACATCATCTTCTTGAAGCGACGAAGCCGCGGGGACTAGCACGATGACCCGTCGTGTAGGTCGCCGAAGCACTCCGCCTGATGTCCTCACGTCCAGCACTCTGGTTCTCCCATCTGGCCCAGGGTACGCCTTGATAACTTCCCCTCGAGGCCATGAGTTTCTGGGTAGCGATGCGTCGACTATTAACACGATGTCTCCTTCCCTCGGGTCGGTTGTCTGCCTCCCTTTGATTGCCCTTGGCATCAAGAGCGGTAGGTACTCGTTGATCCATCTCTTCCAGAAGTGGTCAGCAAGCCTTTGGGTAGTTTTCCAGCTTGGCTTCCCAATCAACTCTGTGTCGTCGAATTCTCCCGGCGCCATTGCTCCACACGATCTTCCCAGTAGAAAGTGGTTTGGTGTCAGACTTTCTTCATCTTCTGGCTCCATACTGATTGGGGTTAGAGGTCTGGAGTTTACTATGTGTTCGACCTCAGTCATAAGAGTATGAAGTACTTCTTCAGGTGGGTTTCTCTCGTTGAGCACTGCCGCCAGCGCAGTCTTGACTGTTCGCACGAGTCTTTCCCAGGCGCCCCCCATGTTTGGGCTCCCCGGGGGAATAAATTTCCACTTGATGCCCCTTTCTTGCGCAGCCTCTTCTAGCTCCTTGCTTGCCCCAACGAAATTGGTTCCGTTGTCGCTGAATATGGTTTTTGGGGTTCCTCTTCTTGCTGCCATTCGTCGAAGTGCCATTATCATTGAGCTGGTACTGAGAGAGGGTACCAACTCCAAGTGAATGGCTCTGGTTGTAAGACAAGTGAATAGCGCCCCCCAGCGCTTCTCGATTCTTCTCCCTATAGTGACTTGCATCGGCCCAAAGTAATCAACGGCAGTGCAAGCGAACGGGAACTGATGATGTTGCAGTCTCTCGCTTGGTAGGTCTCCTGTCGGGGGCACTTCTGGCAAACTCTTCTTTGTCTTGCATCGCTGACAGCTGTGGGCAACCGCCTTTAAGGTCGCTCTTAAACTTAGAATCCAATATTTCTGACGTAGCTCGTTCATTACTGTGGCAGTGTTCCCGTGAAGAAACTTCTCGTGATAGTGTTGTATGATGAGACGCGTGATTTTCTGTTTCCCATCTAGTATGATAGGATTCATTTTTCTTCTTTCTTCGCCTTGAAACTTCATTGTTCTGCTTCTTAATTTAATGATATCGGCGTCATTTAGGTAGACGTCGATTTTCTTAAGCCGACTTGCGTTTTCCAAGGGCTTCTTTTCCTTTAAATTCCTTATATCTGACTTGAAACTGTCATTCTGACTTATTTTCATTAATATTTCTTCTGCTTTTCTTAAGTGTTCGTCTTCTAGCGGCAGGTACAACCTCTTCTTCTCTTTGCTCACTGGTAGTTTGGCGATTTGTGTCTTCTTCTTCTGGGATTTTCTATGGGGTCTCCAGGGCTCTTCCTTCTGACGGACGGCGGCGTTGGTTGCTTTACGGGTCTTCTTCAATAAGAGGCATGCGAAAGCAACCACTCTGGCCGTCACGCGCAGCAGTCGCTCCCAGCTCGAGAACCTCTCCAGGTTGAGTAAGACCTCCTCAGCCTTTATCGCCGTCACTCTTTGCTTGTTCTTTTCTTCCAACATAGTACCCTCTGGTTTAAAGTCTTTGTATGGCCACTCTTCTTCTGGTTGACGGAGAAATGACGGCCCTTGAAACCACCTTGCGTTGTAATCGAATTCAGTCGGTGTTCCCCTCGTGGCGTCGTCTGCTGGGTTTTCTTTAGTAGGTACCCATCTCCAGTCTTCGGGCTTGGTCTGCTCCTCGATCTCTGCCAATCGGTTGGCCACAAAGGTTTTAAACCTTCTTGGTTCTGCCTTGATCCACTGAAGTACTGTGCTGGAGTCCGTCCAGTAGGTGCGGGCTGTTGCCTCAAGTTCCATCTCTTTTTCTATTGTGGTTGCCAGCCTGGTGCCAAGCAAGGCTGCTTGTAGTTCTAGCCTTGGAATTGACACTGGTTTTGTTGGTGTCACTCTTGCTTTGCCGGCGATCATGGAGATGTGAATCTTATCACCAGGTTCAACCGTCCTCCAGTAGACTACCGCTGCGTATGCTTCTTCACTTGCGTCGGTGAATGTGTGCAGTTGCCCTTTTCTACTGCGGGGTGAAAAGCATCTTGGTATCCGAAGTCTCATCAGCGCCGACACCTCTTCTAGGTACTTCAACCAGGTCTCTTTCTGGTTTTCATTGATTATTTCATCCCAGCCAATTTTTGTACGCCAAATGTCTTGAATTAATTTCTTTCCTTGTATTAAGACTGGCGTCGCGAAGCCCATAGGATCAAAGGTTGACATTACGGCGCTTGTAACTTCTCTCTTCGTCGGAGTTCTTCTTCCTTCTAGTAGGTCTTGCGATGTATTGCGCAGACCAACATTGAACGCTAGCGCGTCCTCCTTCACCAGCCATCTTAGCCCCAGTGTCTTCTCTTCTTTCGTCAGTTGTAGGGAGTCTTCTTTATTAGTATCTTCTACTTCTGACAGAACCTTCGCGTCGTTGCTGGCCCAGCCTTTCAAATGGAAGCTTGCCACTGCGTGAATTTCCTTTACTTCTTTTGATATCTTCTTTGCTTCAGCTGTAGTTGTAAAACTCTGAAGATAGTCATCCATGTAATGATTTCTTTCTATTGCTTTCACCGCTTCAGGATGAGTCTTCTTAAAGTCTTCTGCGTTCTTATTCATCACATATATTGCTGTTGCCGGTGATGACGCTGCTCCAAAGATGATTGAAGACATTCGAAACTCTTCAGGCTTGCCCGTTCTTTGACTTCCACGCCACAGGAATCGGAGGCTATCTCGGTCGCTTTCTCTTACTTTGATTCGAAGAAACATATCTTGGATATCAGCCATGACAGCCACTGGCCCTTCCCTGAAGCGCAGCAACACGCCGAACAATGATTGCAACAAGTCTGGCCCCGATAACAAGGCGTCATTGAGGCTCTTTCCTTCACACTTGGCAGCTGCGTCGAAGACTATTCTTGGCTTCTTCTTGACTGGGTGCACGACGGCAAAGTGTGGTAAGTAAAATAATCTTCTTTTATTCGCAGTTTCTGGAACCTTCTCTGCGTATCCCTTTTCAATCAAGCTTTGGATCTGCTTCTCATAGGACTCTTTGATTTCTTCATCTTGATCCAACTTCTTTTCAATATTGACTAGGCGACGGAGTGCTTGTCTGTAGTTGTTGGGTAGGGTCTCGTCTTCTTTCTTCCACAAGAGCCCTGTCTCGAATCGACCGCTGGCTAGTCTCTTCGTAGTCTTCTCGAGGGTTTCTAGTGCTCTTCTATCGCTGTCATTAGTTGGCAAGCGATTCTGGACCCCAAGCGATTCCAACTGGAAGTGCTCTCTTACTAACTCTTCTAAATTCTGCTCTTCGACTTCTTCGACTGTAGACTTGCCATGGTGAATGAAGTTTACAATGGCATTCGTCCCTGATTCACATCCATGCAGCACCCACCCGAGGCTAGTGAGAGAAGCCACGGGATCGGCTGGCTTGCCTTTCTTCAGTCTTCTTGTAACTATGAGTCCCCAGTTGTCTTGACCAATCAACAGCTTGGGTCTTTCTGTGACGTAGAGAAGTTGCTCTTCAATTGCCTTCAGATGCTGACAATTCTTCACCGTGTTCTTGCTTATACTTTGCTCTGAAAGCTTCAGGTCGTCGATGGTTCTTGCTATGATTGGCCTCTTGTCTCTTCTATGAGCCCCTTTTATCTTCAACTGGATCTTCTGTGAACTATCTTTCTTTATAACTTTTCCGCCGACTGTTTCGATTGCGAGAGTTTCTTTATTTCCCTCGGCTCCGATCTTCTTGGCTATTGATGCGTCCAAGAGTGTGACTGTTGAGCCTTCATCTAGCAGTGCCAGCACACGAGCGTGGCCTTTCGGTCCGTAGAGATCCACTGGAATCATCTTCAAATAAATTTTCTCTTCCCCTTTGCTGTTGTGGATCGAGGCGACTGTCTCTTCTGATGCGCTTTCCTTGTCTTCTTTCTTTTCTGCTGACTCTGGTGGTTTTTCAGAGTGCAGGATAGTATGATGCCATCTTCCACACTTCTTGCAGACTGGAGCTTTGCAGTTGATTCTTGAGTGCTTGAACCGAAGACACTTGAAGCATAGTCTAGCCTTCTTGATAATGCCCCATTTTTCATCTATGTTAGCTTCTTTAAACTTCTTGCATTCTATCACAAAATGCTCTTCTTCACAGATCGGACATGACTTCTTATTTTTCTCTTGAGACACTTCTTGCACTGTATGTACAGGTTTTCTTGACCCTTTCTTTTGCTCCGAAAACACTTCAGGTGGAGCAAAGTCCCCGCACATGTCGCTTTCTATTTCTAGAAACGCTTCGATGAGTAGCAACTCTTGAATTTCTTCCTCCCTTCTGGTTCTATGATAGGCGAACCATCGGAATTTCATTGATGGTGGCATCTTGTCTACTATGGCCTTCAATGTTTCAGGAGAACTGAGGTACTGCGACTTCTTCAATGCCTTGATGGTTTGGACGGCGTTCTTCACTCTGCTTGCGAACACACATATGTCGCTTGGGTTCTCGCCCACCTTTGGCAGGTTCTTCATCTTCTCTAGTTCTGCCAGTGCCAATGCCCCAGGTCTTCCGAATCTGGCTTCTAATCCCCTGAGTACTTCGCGTGGATCTTCAGCTGTAAACAGCAGGCTCTGGACGGCTTCTCTGGCTGCACCTTGAATTGCTCTTCTGAGGCGCGCTAAGTTCTGTGTGTCGCTGAAGGAGGCAGCCCCGTCTTCATATGATCTCTTGAACGGCAACCATTCTTCACAGGACCCGCTGAAGTGAGGGAGCTCGAAGTGCTTCGGCGTTGCGACGTCACGTGACTTCTCTGACAGCTTGACGATGACTTGGGCTAACTCGTGGATGTCACTCTTCTTTTCTTCAGTTGGCCTACTATCATTGCTAGGCTTGACCCCAGATTGGATGAACCACCTCTCGACTTCTTGAGTTTGCTCGTACATCTCTTCTCCGGCACCATCTTCTTCTTCTGACTCTGCTGTTGCTAGTTCTAGTTCAGCCTGAGCCACTCTTGATCGCGCTTCTGCCAATTCCAATTCCCTTAGTGCCACTGTTAACTTTGCTTGCGCTTCTGCTCTCTTCCTATGCGACGAGCGGACGGACTGCGTGTCTATTTCGCGGGTCGGCTTCTTAGGGCGAGGCTGCTGCAGACTCCCATCTATTGACGTCGGTACACTTCCTTCATCTCGACGTAACTTCACAGCAACACTTCTATCTGGGTTCTGCCGCGTAGTGTTGTGGCTTTCTTCTCGGCGTGCGGGATCAGACGCTTCAACTTGCTCTTCCACGGTGCTGGCTAGGGGCGCGGTGCGAGTCGCTCCCCCCGATGCTGATTCCCTCCCGGCAGTATTCTGCTGACGAATGGACGACTGGTGGGCTCGTACGCTAGGCGGCGGCGATCTTCTAGTGAGCGTTGACCGACTTGTAATTGACGCGCTCGTAGTCGCCTCGCTTGTAGTTTCACTTGGCGTGGTTGCACTCCCGTCGACCGACGAAGTACTTTCTCCCGTAGCCTTGGACTGCACTGATCCTGATCTTGTAGAAGGCATCTTCAGTTTTCTTGAACCCGATCCGGCTTCTCGAAGGACCACTATAGACTATTGCACTTGTAGGATCGCTGGCGGTAGATACTGAAGGCTTCAAGTAGGTTCGGCGCTAATAAGACTCCGGAGTACTTTCTTACTTCTTGTTTATTATAATACTGCTGGTTTTCGGAATGAATGCCATAGAAAACTACCCCTTTTTTATACAGAGCTCTGACCAATCAGATCCTTTAAAATTTGCACACGACCCTAATATTTTTTCTTTCAGCCAATCAGAGCAATCCATTTTTGCACACGGCACTAATGCGACTTTGTATGGGGAACCTTAATTTGGCAGTTTTCTATGGTAAACCTTCCCCTTTTGCTTTACAATTCATCTTATAGCCTAGGGGTTAACTTATTCTATCTAATTACATAAAAACCTTATAAAAACCTTAATTTTTTAGACCAAAAAATGACAAAAAACCAATTTTGCATCAACCTACAGGCAGAGACACCAAGTGCCAAAAATTGGAATTACAATTATTTATCACTGTTTTTGAGGGTATTTGTAAAATTTACACTTTTTACGTCTACCTATCACTTTGCTTACTTTTTCGGGACAACACAGTTTCTCAACTTACTTGACGGTGTATGTAAAATGTGCATTTTTATGTTTACCCTACTATGGGTTTACTTTGTGGCATCAGCAGAGACACCAGGTGGGAAAAATAAAAAACAAACAAATTATCAATATATTTGAAGGTACTTATAAAATGCACATTTCTACATTTACCCAATCCTTATTAAATATAATAACAATAGTTTTATTGCTCAAACTAGCCTAATCTTACTAATTACTACATATTTACATAACTGCTTGATGCGATTATTATTCGTCGCTAACAATTTAAGACCAACTATCCTCTCTGAAACCTCCCAAAATTTGCGCGCTAAACCTTCATCCTTTACTAGACTCGAGAGCTTCTCCTCTTTACAATCGGAAAAGTACTTTCCAGTGACGCCGTCCAGTTCACGCGATACAGCAACATAAATAGAAGTCTGGGCTCCTTCCCAACCATCCTTCAAAAGATACCTCAATAGTGGCATCACAATAGTTATCCAACCATTCTTCAAATGCAGAATTTCTGTCTCCACAGCTCCCGGATTTAAACTATTGGTCGTAACTCCGGTTCCTTCCAATCTTCTTGCTAATTCAACGGTCATCAAAACATTGTACAACTTTGTGTTAGAATACGATTGCAAAATACTGTAAGTTTCTTTTGTTTCCTTCTCTAAGTTGAGATTATCGAAGTCAAGTTTTCCACTGTAATAGGCTCCCGATGAAACATTGACGATACGACTTGGCGCAGACGTTTTTAGTAGCGGCAACAACAAGTTAGTTAAAAGGAAAGGCCCAAAATGATTGGTCTGTGCAGTAAGTGACAACCCATCTCCTGTTTTCACATTTTCAACTTCAAAAACAGCAGCATTGTTGACAAGTATGTCGAGGCGCTTCTCAGTCTTGAGTATACCATCAGCGAACGCTCTCACTGAAGCCAGAGAGGAGAGATCAAGATGTCGATAGTGAACGTCACCATTACCAGTGTCTTTGATGATTTTGTCCCTCGCAGCAGTGCCAAGACCCTCGTTTCTGCATGCTAGTATAACACGAGCTCCTCTTTCAGCAAAGTTTTTCGAAGTTTCGTATCCAATTCCTTTGTTTGCGCCTGTGACTATGACCACTTTACCTACTAGATGAATACTGGTTTTACATATTCCTGTCGTCAATTTATGGTAAACTTTTGCTAATGCAAAAAGTAAGAGTAAAATGGATGGGAGAAGAAAAATAATATAAATCAAGCTAGTAATCATGTTGGAACTTTCTCTACACGACAATTTTAGAGCACTAAATTGAATGTACTACTGTCTGAAACGATATTTATACATTTGGAAATAAACAATACTGAAGATAAGATAGGATTATAGTCAATCGACATTACTATGACTTTTCAAGCATAATAATATTACTAGGTATTACTTTTTTATGCATAATAAGTCTGAATCGGTATTTATACATTTAGAAATGAACAGTACGGAAGATAAGATGATTATAGTCAATCGGCATTACTATGACTTTTTAGCATAAAGTCTAAAATGATATTTATACATTTAGAAATGGTGACAACTGCAGATAAACTAGAAAAGTAAGTGTGTACTTAATGCCGATTTTCGTGGGACATTCTTGGCATTATTTTGTATTAAATTACTTTTTTTTCTTTCAGCTCTGATTTTTTCAATGTTATGTAGTAACTTTTTATCTGATTTTACAGCGCCTAAGTTGTCAAAATAGCGTCACAAAAATACACATTGCTATCATATTGTTATAATAATATAATGTAATATTATATTGTTGCCAGGAGAACTTCTCATAGCGATTAAAATACTGACACTTTTGAAATCACAATTTTTCAAATTTTGGTTCGTTTCGTTTGTTACACAGAGTAAGTTACCTGGAGTAAAAACATATAAGTAGGTAGGTCTTCTGCTTTTATCAGAGTAAATATGAGAAATATTATTAAAATAAAAAGACTACACAACTATTTATCAAACACTATAGTCTTTTTTTCATACTAACGAGGTGCCTATTAAAGAGTGCATAGCAAAAACCCTCATTCTGACCGAAATTAGCGTCAGGGGATTACGAGCTCGAAAGTTCAACAATGAGACTTTAACAGGGTCGTAAAACGAAGCTCCCTCGTTGAAGTATGTACCGGTCGCACGATTTTGCTTAATGGTAAATTGGGTAAGTACTTAATTAGGCCTTAATTGATTTATTTCAAGATTTTACACTTCACCAAGCGCCACTACCACTGGTCTGAGTACCATCCATTATGTAGGTAATTTTGTCGTCATAATTCATATGCACAAAAAATAGGTTCAGTTTTTGACTTATATTTCGGCGAAAAACTATGAAAGCTGACCCTTTAGGACATTTTTAGGGTTCCGTAGCCACATGGCAAAAACGGAACCCTTATAGATTCGTCATGTCTGTCTGTCTGTCTGTCTGTCTGTCCGTGTATGTCACAGACACTTTTTGTCGAAAGTATAAGAGCTATCCTGTTGAAACTTGGTAGAAAGATGTACTATGTGAACCGCATTAGGATTTTCACACAAAAATCAAAACAAAACAAATTTTGGGGGTGCCCCCCATACTTAGAATTAAAACTCAAAAAAAATTTTTTCACCAAACCCATACGTGTGGGTATCTATGAATAGGTCTTTAAAAATGATATTGAGGTTACTACCATCATTTTTTTCTAATCTGAACAGTTTGCGCGAGAGACACTTCCAAAGTGGTAAAAAGTGTGCCCCCCCCCCGTAACTTCTAAAATAAGAGAATGATAAAACTAAAAAAAATATATAATGTAGACCTCAACCAAAACTACCAACGAAAATTGGTTTGGATGAGATACAATTAGCAGTTTTTGAGATATAGTACATTTTCAAAAACCGCAAATATAACTTTGCCATTCATACAAATACTATGAAAAACAAAGTTATTTTTATTGTTTGTGTATATTACTTACTAATCTCAATATAATTATATCTCTAATCTATGCTTGCTGCTACGGAACCCTTCATGGGCGAGTCCAACTCGCACTTGGCCGGTTTTTTTGTTGTATTTTTGTTTCCTCTATCTAATATAATAACTTTCGTTGTGCACCGCGACTCAGAAAAAAAAAATGGCGGCGCCCGTTAGGGTCACCCTTCATACAAAAATCTATAAACCCCTTTAAAGTATTTATTACTTGGTCTTTCTGTAGGCATTACATCCGTGTTACCACTCTGCCAACTCACGACCGTGTGGCATTATATTGTAATGAAAATTACTTTACGTAGATAAGAACTTGAAGATAACGACTACATCGCAATAGGGAATAACCGGACCTGTACTTAGGTGTCATAATTATAATCAATGATATTATAAGTCATAGATATGTTATACACGTACAAAACAACAGAAAAAAGCGTACCGCGCAGAGAGGCAGCACACATACACACTATTTATTCACACACATTACATTTCACTACAAGTAAAAAGGATAGCTTGATAAAACCAATATGAAAAAAGTGACAGCTAGATGGTGTCGCTCTCTCTTTTATCTCACTCGCACTCTCACTCGCACTCTTTCTTTTACGACGCCATATTATAGAAACGTAATGTTTTATTTGTGAAAATATTAAGATAAATAATATATTTACGAATGATAAGTGATTCTTTGACTTTTAGAAGTCTTGCTTGTATAATTTGTACAATATCTCATCACACACGACGGCATTTTCGGTGGTTTTGAGTCACTTTTACTTTTGACTCACTCTGTAGTACGTGAAGTGCATCCGTTGTCGCTGGCAACGTCGGACTGAGGTCAAGGTTTGTGAATCAACCACATTTGAGCGCGTCTGTTTTTGAGCGCGATAACGTATGACACCTTTTTCCCACGTTTTTATACACTCACTTTTCTTGTTTGTTTGTTTATTTGTTTGTTTGTTTGTCGTTCCGGTTGGACTTTTGCAACTCAATTTTGAGGCACTTCCCGATAATCTAGCAGGCTGAAATTTTGCACACGCTCTGAGTTCTGATGACAATACATGATTAGCTAAGAAACGTCATAACAAATCCAATATGGCGGCCTCCCCAAGATGGCGGACTGGCTGTTTGAAATCCACCCCCATGATATGGGTATCAAATGAAAGGGTTTGCTGTCAGGAATACGAAAAAAATAGTCACGGGACTTAAATCCAATATGGCGGACGTCCAAGATGGCAGACAGGCTATTTGAAATGCACCCTATGATATGGGTATCAAATGAAAGGGTTTGCTGTCAGGAGTACGAAAAAAATAGTCACGTGACTTAAATCCATTATGGCGGATGTCCAATATGGCAGACTGGCTGTTTGAAATCCAGCTCCCGATATGGGTATCAAATAAAAGGGTTAACTGTCAGGAATACGAAAAAAATAGTCATTTGACTTAAATCCAATATGGCGGACGTCCAAGATGGCGGACAGTCTTTGAGGCACTTCCCGATAAGCAGGCTGAGATTTTCAGGGTAGCTTCAAACCCGATGAACAAAGATAAAAATAGTAAAATAATTAATAGATTTAAAAAAATCTAAAAACCCACGTTTTTAAATTTCCTAAAAATAAGAAAATAACCCTACGGGGCTGAGAGAGGGGCCACTCAAAACGTGGGGGCGTATTTTTGCAAGTTACACCCACGATCTATACACGTCATGTAAATATATCCCATAAATAATCCCTTAAATAATATACGCCCCCACGTTTTGACTGGCCCCTCTCTCAGCCCCGTAGGGTTATTTTCTTATTTTTAGGAAATTTAAAAACGTGGGTTTTTAGATTTTTTTAAATCTATTAATTTTTACTTATAATATCATTGCATATAATGGTCTCATAACACAGTCAGAGTGATTAAACGGCACCTGCGTCAATTAATTAGTGTCCTTTTACGTTTTCAAGAAAACTAGCAAATTAAAACATTTTCACCATTCATGTTTTGCACTCGGATTTCTGAGTCGAAAAATGTAAAATCATGCCGCCAATACTTTTTAATAGACATCTTTGTAGGATTTTATATATATAGATGAAGGTATTAAAATTAATACTTTCACCTAAATAAAGTTAATATTGAGAGGAAAGAATTTGTTTATATTATGCACTAATCACTGAAATTACAAGCTAAAGAAAACTGCGGGTGAAACTAGCGGATAGATATGTAAGTATACTTACCATGAATGAGTCTCAGAGTTAATTCACGATGGTTGGCAGGGAGACGGAATTGGATGGATTTTAGATACTAAAATATTATTTTTAACATAGACTTAGCTGAACCCTAGAAAATCTAGATTTTCAATTACCTAGTTAAAGTTGTTTTATATCGTGTTTTGTATTGCTGCCAAGAATAAAATAACAAAGATTTAAAACACATTGTATCGAATATAATAAATCACATTGACGTTGGCTCAGAATCTAATCTTTTGCACACAAAACTTTGGCTATGAAATATCAGCAAAAGTTGTACAAATAGCATTCAAAAAGATCTTGTATTGAAAATATCGAATCTAGGCGACTTTGCGAACACTGAAGTTTTCAGTAAAACTTTACCAGATACTTATTCGTTCTTTTCAATATCATAAAATGCAGTCACAAGAAGGTTTGATATTTTAGTTATTTATAGGTTGCCTCTTCAAGTAAAATCCCTTAAAGATAGAATGTTAAGAAAGTGTCCAATATTCCTTAAAGTTGTGAAATGACTTTGTTTAAAACGCAGCTGAATATTCGAGGCATTGGCCGGCAGACTTGTTGTCATGGCGGTGTTTTGTTGGTTCAGGAGACGGGTGGTGTCTCGGCGAACGTCCACGGGAATTCGATATTGCCTCAAGTGAAGCGTTCTAGCAGCATTGTGCACTTTTATTCGCTATTGTCAGTGTGAGCGATGCCACTTCGTCGTGCTCGGATGATTGCGGTATCGTATTCTTTCTTTAGAAAACACTTAGACTTAAAAAGGATTGAAATTCTGATGTTCTAACTTATTTTTCCTTTCTTTGGCGATACAAGTGGAGTGAATTGCAACTAATTTTAAGAATTTGTTTGTTTGTTATTTTATACAAAATAACAAATTCTTTTTGACTTGATTTTAGGAAAAACAGAAATACACCTTCAGTAGGTAAGTTT
The DNA here is from genome assembly GCA_950005045.1 of Agrotis exclamationis. Lineage (NCBI taxonomy): Eukaryota > Metazoa > Arthropoda > Insecta > Lepidoptera > Noctuidae > Agrotis > Agrotis exclamationis. Next base: position 13,901,856 of record OX465424.1, on the reverse strand, counting down.
CTTGTATGGCATTATGAAGTGCAGTAGAATTTCTGTGATGGCTGGCATGTTCTTGACAGATAATCTGACAGTAATAATTTTGTTTGGCAACAGTCATGTTTGGTGAAACATGATAGGTTAAATGCAAATAAAACTAAAAATTCAAGTGAGATCAATTTAATGGCAGAATGAATAGTATATCAGAAGCAACGGTTCCTTTGCCGCAATCCTACTTCTGGGCTTGCCTCACTCTCTCAAAAGAGTGTCCATTTTATTCATCTGAAGATCCAAATTTATATTACTATGGCATAGTGCTGGCCAGCTTATACGCCGCTATTCTGCTGATGATTCTTGCTGATTTGAAGTTTTATTGGTCCGTTGATCACTACCAGCGTCAAATTGATTATTACATTAATTTGATAAGGAAGAAAGTGAGGTATGTGCAGTTGGACCAGAAGAGATTGATGTCGCAGCAGGAGAGGACAGAAAAGCAGTTGAAGAGGAGTGAGGAGTGCAAGCGCGTGGTGACTGGAATCCGAGGCGCGTTGTTCAACGACGACAACAATCAATTAAGTACTTTGACAAGCTATTTCTTAGAAACAAGACCAAGGAGCACCTGGAATGTAAGCTTACCCATGATTAATTTTTCACCTCAATAACTCAGCTGCATCCGCGTCCTCATCTACAAATACGAACTTATTTTCAACGTCGGACGCTGGTAAAATTTCTGTCGCGTGTAGTACTGTTATATTTTCAGCTTCTCGTGCAGATATTTGGATCGAAGGCGAGTTACTGTTTGCTAAAGCGAATACCTCTTATATTTTATCTCTTTCACTACGTCGGACGTGAAACTCAGTTCAACGGACAGTTTTAGCCAAAGATAATACTTTGTACGTGGGAATATTGTTACTTATAAATATTATGTCAAACCAAGTTTATTTGCATTAGATTACTTCGAAATAAACAGCCAAAGAATACATAACAAAAACATAAAATACTTTCTCAAACTGTTAACAAGTTCACTGCTCTATTTTATCAAATTCGAATTTGTGAATTTTCCGTTTCAAACGTCTGCACAATAAAGTTACGCAAGTGAGAACAAAATAAGTACCTAAAGAGTTTTATCTATGTTTCCTTGACTTCCAACAAACTTATTTAAAGTTTCTTGTTGTTGAAATACTTGTACCTCTAAGTTGACTCATTCCAATACTTTGTGAACATAAATTTAGCTTCGTGAATGAGACTTTTGCGTCATAAAACAGATTAGGTTTTTGGCAAATATACTTTATTCATTTTTTAAGACCTACATTTTACATATTTAAATATTTTTACAAAAACATAAAAAAAAATAATAGCTGTCAACCAAGCATCGGGAACAGGGTCTGTGCTACCGGTGGTCAGGGCTCTTGAGAGAGGAACCTTCTAACAATAAGCGCCGTGTCCAGAAATACTTTGGACCCGTCGCATATTGTTAGGAAATACGGACAGATAATAGTTTTCTCGTTTTTTTGGCCAATAATATCATCATAACAGGTCTATAGTCTATGCCCGAAAGATTGAAAACCAATCTTACCAAAGGATATCGTATAATACAATATTTACTTGGTTTTGGAGATCAGATAGGCAGTCACTCCATGGAAATACTAATAATGATTCATCATCATCATCAGCCTATAAATGTTCCCACTGCTGGGAAACAGGCCTCCTCTCTGGGAGAGGGAGTGGGCCGTAATCTTCCACGCGGGCCCAGTGCGGATTGGTAGATTAGATGTCACATGTCTTCGAATTTTGGTTTCTAGGACATGCCGGCTTCCTCACGATGTTTTCCTTCACCGCTTTGAGAAGAGAGAAATAAATTACACAAAGTAATGCTCCTGACGGGGTTCGAACCCAAGACCTACAACTCGTAAGTCGAGGCTGATACCACTGGGCCACCACTGCACTTGGTTACAATAATCATCATTTAATAATGATTAAATGATGATTATTGTAACCAATAAGTTCTGTGGCTGCGGGTCCCCCATAGCACAGCGCTGATTTTTAGTCGTCACCCGAAAAAGACGTTCGAATATCAAGTTCGGTTTTTAGATTATGGTACAGTCAACAGCAAGGTAGGTGATCAAAATCAGAAATAGAGAGAGAAGACGCGGACTCCGTTCATTAGTATTGAATATCTGATTTAGATCATCTACTTTTGCTGTTGACTGTTGTAACAAAATAAAATAAAGTACTGTTTAGAATACAAATCAGATCAGCTATAGAGTCTGTTTCACGAAAGAAGTCCCGCGGCAATAATTAGAACTAATTTCATTTTCTATTTTAATCATATTAATTAAATTATTAAAAATAATAAAATCGGATTGAACCAAAAATTCAATTTGAAATCATTTATTATGAAATTTTTGGGGAGTCATAAACAGTGGAGTTTGGCAAAATTCCGTGACATGACTGCAGCGCCAGCGCCGCACCTGTGAGACTTCTTTCGTGAAACAGACTCTACATACAAATACATGTATAAAATTATTGGCAATAAAATTATATACAAGGCAATTTAAGGAACAAGATGGGCTTTATGTCAATAAGAGTATGACAATTTCTTCCGCTCCAATGGGCAGGAGATTCCATTTGATTTTAGAAAGCAAAAAAACATGCATCAAAGTGGCTGCGTGGATAAGTATAATGTCCCTACCTACCTGAAACATAATATTAGTAAAACCTATTAAAACATCTCTAGTATCTATCGATAAGCGAAGCATAAAATATCGTAGCAAAGTGCGAGGTGTGAAAAATCAGAGCAGAACGAGATTAAACTACCTATCGCATTGAAATATAACTTGTTCAGCTCAAGTTAGAAATGTGAAACGGGCATGTGAGCATGAATAGAATTATTAAGCCAGTAATAGTACGGTATGCTTTTTTTTTTAGCGTGGTAAAATCATCAAATGAGTCCTCCCACCCCGGGCAGGGCGGGAGGGACTGTCAGATTTGTACTGACTAAAATCCACGGTGTCCTTCAATAGCCCTTTGTGTTCCGGGGTCACGGTAATGAAATAAGTCCCGCGACCCCGGCAGGCTTTGGCCCTCTTGGGCGGGGCCCCGTCATCGTGCTGACGCTCTTTGAGGCGCGCGTGGAACACAACGCGCCGTCGACCCGGGCATGGTCCATGGTCGGGCGGCGAGTTGCCCTTTACTCGCCGCCCGCATGCCCGCGCCTACGGTGGCCGGAGATCGTCTTGCGACTTCCGACGCCGTGGTTGTCTACCATTGCGGGTGGGGCGGAGGGAGGACGCTGTCCTCTCTCTCTCACGGCCCGCCTCCTCCTTAACGAGCATTACTGCTTCGCAGAAGGAGGCGACCGCTTCCCACTCCGTCTCGCCCCGCAGCATGGCCTCGACCAATGCCGGGCGCGAGAGGTCTCCGCCTATCGCTGCCGTAAGGACACGGCGGTGCTCTGCCCAAGCGGGGCAGTCTTGCACCGTATGCTCTACTGTGTCCTCCGGGCGATCTTCGCAATGGTGACACCCCGGCGTTTCTTCCTTCCCCATCCGACACAGGTACCTCCCGAAACTTCCGTGTCCGGTGAGGACCTGCGTCATGCGATAGGTCAGGACGCCGTGACGCCTTTCCAGCCACTCCTTAAAGAGGGGTCTTACCGCCGCGATTGCGGCGTGCCCGAACCTCGGTTGCGACAGTCGTTCCCTCCATACTGCCCTGAGATCGCGCCGGACCTCTTGCCGCCGCGCCTCGACTTTTCGGGGCAGCGGGAATGAGGGATTTTATTTTCTACTCTTCCCTAGTCGATGGATAGATGGCGCTGAACTTGGTATGTTACTGCAATGAACGGAACGTCACGTCATTTTTTAATTTTTTTTCTCTTGGATGTAATTTTGAGATCGTAAAAGCGTACATTTCATGTCATGTCATTGTCAATCACCAATTCAAACCAATGACATTTTGAAAATAAATAACAACAAGGAAAAAGAAAAAACTATTCATTTACCAGTCTTTTAATTTATGAGTTTTCCACGCCAGAAAGAAAATATCCCAAGAGAAAAAGAAGAGAAGTCTGTGCCTCGTGGATTTGTGCAAAAATTAAGGCATACGTCTTTTTTCCTAAAGATGAAAGTCGTAAAGCGCAATGGGTATAAGCCATCGTACATTGTAAGCCTGGACGTACCATAAAAAAGCAATCGCACATAATTATGCTCAGCACATTTAAACCAAAAATAATTTTATAAGAACGCCATTATCCGTGCTTTAGCACCTAGTAACGTAGTCAGTTCAACGCCATCTACAGAGTTCTTAGAAACTACTTTTTTTTTAATACTCAAAAAGAAAACTTCTCATTCTCCCCGGCGCCGCGCCTCCACGCGCCACTCATAGACGCGCTGGAGGGCGGTCGCCTCCAGATCCCAGGGCAATAATCCGGCAAGGAGGTTGGCCGATTCGCCGGCAGTACGGTATGCTTAAGAGAAAACTCACCCTCTTTGGTAGTGACATCACTACCAATGGGGGTAATGTTTTCTTTATTTTTAGGGTTCCGAACGTCCGAATACAAAAACGGAACCCTTATAGGACCACTCGTGTGTCCGTCTGTCTGTCGCTTACAGTCAATTATCTCCGAATCTACTAGAACGATTAAGTTGAAATTTGGTACACATATCAATTCCTGTGACCCAAGCACAGAGGTGTGACGTGAATAGATGAAATCTGTCTATGGGAGGTAATTTTTTGGGGGGAAGGGGAAAATTAAAAAAAAAAAGAATTTGAAAACTGCATCGTGTGACATATCAAATGAAAGGTCTTGTTTAGAAGATCTTAAGAGTATTTTTTTGTAATTTTAAAATAAATAGTTTCCAAGTTATTCAAGAAAATAGACGAAAATTGACCACTCCCCCCCCCCTTATCTCCGAAACTACTGAACCTAAAATTTTGAAAAAATACAGAAATTAGTTTTCTACTTATAGATTATGGGAAAACCTATAAGAAGTCCATGATATTAAAATAACAGTAAATCACTCAATATTTTTAGTTACCATAAACAAAGGGTCAGATTTAAAAAAACGTGATAGGTAACATCGTACGGAACCCTCTTCACGCGAGTCCAACTCTCACTTGGCCGGTTTTTTTAATAAAACGTTGCACTAGGAATTTCTCCTGTGTCGTGGGTGCGTTCACAAACATATAAACTCACATACACAAACCCAGACCCGGAACAACTACTTGTAGGTCATACAAATATTTATTCCGTACGGGAACCGAACCCGCGACAAGCTGCGCAGTAGTTTCTACGTAAAGTGACAGGCTATCTGCCCTCCACATTCGGATAGTTGTCTTTTACATTAAAAATGTACACAATTTTATTTTACTTTAAATAGTAAAGAAAATTACCCAAGGTAATGACTGGAAAAGTGTTATTGTTGGAGGAAGAAATAAAAACCCTTGTAACGTAGTAATTTTGTCTGGCAATAATAAGCCAAATAACCCCAAAAACAGATTAGCCACACTTGGAAGAGATAGTTGGGAATTTACGCTTCCTATTCACTACAAGGCCGCAAAGACGAACTATTGGAAGAAGAAAAACTCCAATAACAAGTAGGAAACGGAAGGTCTTTATGTTCTTTTATTGGTTGCTAGTTTTGTGCGATTATATCTATTGAAGGCTTTATGTGTAGCCTATTAAAGGTGAAATTTATTTGATATAATATCTCCGTGGCCAACAGTTTTTATGATAGATAATCTATCTATAATATTCACATTTTTATGTTAGTCTATCACCACATTGACTATCCTATATGATTACTAGGTAAGCATTATTCCTGTGACACGATTTTTTTTACAAATATTTGAACACACAAGTACTCTTATTTTTATTGCTTCATAGAATAGTGTTATAAGTTCCTAATTTGAGTACCTAATATTTTAATTCATTGATGATGTATTGTTAATAAAAAAAAAATTAACGTTGTTCCACACTAGTAATTCCTCCAGTATCGTGGGAACACTTACAATTTTTTAAATACACATACGCAAACAACTAGATATTTGTAGGTCATACAAAATTTTGTTCCGTGCGGTAAACAAACCGAAATTGACACGCTGCGCAGCAGTCCAATCGTTTGACCAATGCGCAATCCATCAAAATAATTTTACAAAATATATCATGTAACGTATATGCTTGTTTCAGGCGACGAGACGGTGTTCCCAAGAAGATGAAGAAGATATAAGTGATTGGTGCCTATAAAGCATGGAATTATACAAAACACTGCGACATCAACTAGCTCCGGTTTAAAGTTAAGCAATTAAGAAGAAGCTAAGCTGCGAGATTGCATCAGGCGAACTTCTTGTTTTCCCTACTGAAAACTATCTTCATTACACTAGATTCGTGTATCTGCTATCTAAATCGTACAGAAACATTGTTTTGCTACCACACTCGCGCACATACCCTGTTATCCCAACTAGATTTCGTCGTATAGGGCAAAACAGTTGGCTCAGCTCCAATCGCTTCCTTTACCATTTTAAAATCATTTTTCTTACAAAATAAAACAAATAAAACCAATTGTCTAGTTGTTTTTTGTATTTATTGTAGGTAATTCACACAAACACACGAACTGTCATACATCTCTAATAAATTATTACCCTAAATAACCTATTTGTTAATTTTATACAAAGCTTAGGTTTTAAATACCAGTTTCGTACACACAGTAGTTACTAAGATTAATCTTAAATACAAACATATTCTAGGATGTTAAACTACAGTCACTTTGGTGTTATAGGTGGCCTTAATGTCGGCAAAGAACAATGAACAATAATGGTTAAAACGAAAACTTAACATAAAATTAACAAACACAGCCTTAATCAAGAATTTAACAATAATATCACAATATAAACTTAACAACAAATCAACGCTTAAAACTATATAACATTAACAATATCATAATCAACAAAATTATACCAAATGGTAAAAACAATTGGTGCGTAATGACAATTTTGTTCCTGTTTGAAGCTTTTATTCTCAATCAGTTTGGAAACTATTGGTGGATAGGTTTTAATTTTGAGAATAATTTAACAACACATTTAATAGTAGTACTGGGTAACAGGAGGGTTAATTAACAATAGTATTTGTAGAGGGTAATGAGGCTTTTATCAGAACGAAACATGATTAAGGGGACAAAACAGTCATTAGGCTTGAAACACTCAACAACGTCTATCATGAATGTGACTCTTGGGTTAACTGAGCCATTTTACAGTACCTAACAATAACAATCAAGCCAGATCTTACATGTCTTAAAATATTATTAATATAATAACATTCTAGACATTAATAACAACAACAGACAGTTTGAAAATGGCGAAGTCACAATGCATGATAGAAAGTGAAATGGCGTCCAAATAGGGTTCCAACGCATTATAGTCAAAACTCTATTTGAAGGCAAACAACACACAAAATGAAACAATATCAGGCACATTACGGTAATAAGGCACAATGTGATTGTTTCAAGATAACAATAACAAGAGGAAACTGTTGGAAGGAGATGAATGGGAATGAATAAGAAAACCAAACACTAAGATGTAATTAAAAATAAAGTTGAGCAATTGAAGCAAGTTGCAAATACTGTCAGTTACTTTTATATCTGATGGTAGTAAACAAACAGCAATCTTATCGTAATGAGAATATAGATGCACTATCAGAAGTAAAAATAACTGTTATGGAACATAAGAAACAACAAAACAAAAACTTAACTTGAAATCAACGGTCAAATCAACAAGAATGGTCAACGATAAGAACTAAACGAAAAGTCAACAAAGTATCCAAGTCATGGATGAAAATGAGAAAGGCTTTGTGGATTAGTAAAGGCCTAAGCACTTGAACATTAGAACTATAAAATTTAAAAAGGTTAACTTTTCAACCACCCGTTGGTTTATCCAAACATTTTAAACATAAGACGACAAAAAATCCTATAAACTGCCCAAGATGTTATTTTAAAGTACTGTAACCTAAAGTTATAAAAAATAATTTACCTATAACTGTTATGTTGAAAGTAGAAAAAAAATACTGAACAGAATAACTTCAAATCAGTGTCCCGATAAATCTGAGTGGGTTTAAACAAAAACTTGCTAAGTGCAAACAAGCTGATAATGAAAGCTATTGAGATGCTTTGAAGTGGACCATATAACTAAAAATAAAAACTTAACTTGAATTCAACAGTCAAATCAACTAATTAGTTCAAACTTAAACAAAAACTTAATAATAAAAAAGATGTTTATGGGTTAAGGCTGAAGGGCTCTCAAGTGGAATTTGAACGTAACCAAGAATTTAAGTGGACCGCAGATGCATGCACAGATTAGGTGTAACAAGTCAACGTGGTAGAAACAAAAACAAACGGAAAAAAATATCCAAAAAATAGCTCATAAATCAAGATAGCCATTAGAAATTGAGTTAACAAGATAGTGAAAAACAAAACAAAAATATAACTTGAAAATGAAAAGTCAAATCAACTCTTATTCCTACATTTTAACAAAAACTTAACAAAGCTGGTAATTAAGCAATGAATAACTTGATTTAATTTAAAAAGTAATTTGTCTCGAAATGAATAAGTATAACCATTTTCAATTTTGTGAAATATTTTAAGTTGACGAGCGAGTGGTGATTGAAAATGAACTTTATAATTGAATTTATTAATTATAATATTTAAATTCAATTAAAATTATTATTATAAATATTATAATTGAAGTGTTAATAATTATCACTTTTTAAATAGGTCTACAGACAGGACAGGTATTCGCGGCTATTGTACGATGCGTGAAAATAGTTATACACAGAAAACATAAACGTAACGAAAATAACAGTTAAGTTAACAATTAATAAGTCAGCAATAAAATAACTTTAACTAAATTTATAAGAAGAACAGATCGTCTAAGTACTCTAACTGGTATTCAGATATTTTTATGTTTTAACGAAATGTTGAATGATAGCAAATAACAAAACAAAAACTTAACTTTATGTCAACAATGAAATCAACAATTTGGGCAACAAAAACATCCATTACTACACTAAACAAAAAATTACCAAGGCTTACAATTAATACTGGCTCAACCAATTGAAACTGTTAGTAAAGTTATGGATAACAAAGTTTAACAATTTCATCCAAAATTATTTAGGCAGTTTTTGAATGTTCAAAAATGTAAGTGTTTAGGGGTTTCTATTGAAAAAACAGAAACAAAATGTAGTTCTCAAACAAAAACTTAACTTGACACTTTAAATAACAAATAATCATTTAAACTTGAATTCAACAAAAAATGAAACGGTTTTTGTTCATAATTCAACAAAATATTATTTCAATCGTTTAAAAACCAATGCTTAATTGATTTGGCTGTTTTTACATTATCCAAAAGCTATTATCGAAAGTGGTTCTATTGAAAAAAACAAAAAATCAACAGTTATCAAACAAAACTTAACTGACATTTAGAAAGATAAACAAGTAACAAGATACTTTACCAGGCCAGCTGGTTCGTTATCAATTAAACAAAACTTAACTAATTAAAACAAAAAACATGATAGATAGATGGTAGATAACCGAAAGAAAAACTATAGAACTTCAGTAAGACCTACGTATACTCAGATGGTAAAAGCCATGTGCATTTCAGTTGTCAAATTTCGCGACACACATGTATGCGACTCAAGTATTATTAAAAACAACAGCTGCATGTGTACCGAATATTAATCTAGAGCCGAAATTAACGGAAAACAACTATGTTTTTAGTAGAATCCATAAAGAGAAGTAACAATAGCAAAAACATGTCCAAAACATGAACAATTGGAACGGGTGCAAACTAAACATGAAACGTAACAAGTTTTGACAACAACACCGATCATTAAGGCACTTTTGGTTCATCGTGAACCATGATGCACTTACTTTGCTGCTTATCTAACCTTTAACCTAATATAAAGAATTCCTAAACATTTTTATGTATGTACACACGATGAAGATACTACCTTATTGGTAATCACTAATGCCCTAAGTCACACGAAAGCCTTAAGTTCTAAGTAATCCTATCCTATCTTTGGGGAGTCTAGAAACGATTTGTATTCACCTGAAGCGGTCTCCTTTGGTTTGTTTGGTATACATAGTTGATGCTGCAGACAGCCAATGTTAACGAAGAGTTGTTGCTCTTTCGTTGATCCAGCAAATGCCGATTTATTCTTTGGAATTTGGTTACGTTGGTCATTTCCGAATTTTTTATCCTTCCTTCCTTCCGTCCTCAATCTGTTTCCTTTAGTCCACATCTGTAACAAAGTTAAGAAACATTTAGTTAAAGATCATTAAAAAATATTTGTGAATTTAAATTTCAGAATTTTGTCTCTTACAAGACTTAAAAAACAAAATAATATAATTTAATTGTAAATACAACCCTGCAAAGAAGATACACAACACGAAAAGTAAAATTGAAACACAAGTTGTATCAAGAAACTTACTTTTAGTATCCGTGGAACTGGTCTGAACTTCAATTATGAAGACTTCTCTCATTATTCACAGTTTTGCCGTTAATTTAACAGTTTATTAACACAACTTATTTTGAACTTTTAATTGACAAACTGATAACTTTGCCGTTAACTGGAGGCAAGTTATTCGAGCACCACCGGGGGCGCCGGAGCGATCCCCCGGAGCTGTGCACTGTAGAGCGTTCTGAGCGTATTTGATTCAATCGGCGGAATTATGGCCCTTATAAGTGATTCCCGAAATCCCTCCCCAAGTGACCCGTGGGAGCGCGCGCGCACGTGGGCTCCTTGCGCAAGCGCACACAATAGCTCCCTATTCTTTGTACGCTTTGATTTCGTCCCCTCGAACGTCTTACCTTCTATCTGTTACCTGTACTTTAGGGGAGAAATCCTGCCCGGTGGGAACTCGCGTAATCGTAACTAAAATTGAATTATTGTAGACGATAATCACACGAATTTATAAGAGGGTTGGCTTATACTTTCACACGGTATGAACTATTGTTATGCAAAATATGTAGTTCTAGAATTAACGGTCGGAATTTGCCGTTAATATGTTCTTTCCTCATAATAATTAAGGTGGCAGTAATTATTATACCTACATGTAATGGCACCCTGTTGATGCAAGCTGCGCACTTGCAATATTCAGAGCTAATCGACAAAGTTCAGGTCCCTACATAACATATTAGTGCTAGTGCTGTACAACACCCGCGTCAGCAATATTGCTTAAATCGCTATACGTAACACTGAAACTCGTCTCGTTATTATATTTTCAAATTCAGAGAACACCTCAGCAGTTTTACTTTTTCTTCTGCGAAACAGTTGTAAAGCAATGAAATATAAATTACCAGTGGAGAATCATTTAGATTTTTATAAGTCTACTTTGCTTTATGTAAAAGGTAACTCAAACGCAATATTTTGTATGGGATTGTTGGTTTGCGAAATGAATAAAATATTTGCTAAGTGGCAACTGATACTAAACTTTATTCTTCTCTTACTATATCTTTCATACAAATTAGAATCAAAAGTTAAGGAAAAGTTAAACCCATTTTGGTTCACAAATAAAAGCTGCTTTAGCGAAACCTCCTACTTTTACTTTGTGACTAGATAAGCTTAAAATGGTATGAAACGTTTACACACAAAGTTTGTCAAGTACGGCAACGGTACTTGAAAATTGACTTGACCTTATTTTACCGCAATTTTACCACCATCCAAATCAAAGCTCATTGCATAGCATACTCGAATTCGGAACCAAGAAGTCTACACAATAATTAGGAATTTACGAGCAAGTGAAAGCGTACAAAAATCTAATAGGGTGTAAACAAGAGAGGTGAAACTTTAGACTGCGTACGCGGCGAGTACTTGCTAGTCATTAATTTGCAGAACAGCACAAAGCCAAACGGGGCTCGCTCTACGATTGACTCGCCCCAAGTGTTTTGCTGCCGAACAAAAGATCTTTTCAGCGATACCGGAGAACGTGCTTTGCTTAATATAATGAGACCTTTATTTTATTAAGGTAAAAGAGGGTGGGTAATGCAATGATTCTTTGACTTTAATTTGTTCAGGCCAACTTAAAACATACTTGGCTTTTTCCCGGAAATAACTGCAGTATTTGCGTCGGCTGTTCCGTTTGGTGGACACAAAACTTTGTAAGGAACTTTCCGTACACTACAAATCTCTCAAAAATGAAGAGATTACATTTTTGTGTCAAGAATTTTCGTTGAGTCCGTCATGTAATTAATTTGAGTGTCGCTGTAAGACTTTAATCTGGACGATTAATCAGACTCAGACGCTAGACTTGGAAAAAGTCCCGACTAAGTAGATGGGTCTGTAACGTTAAGATATTTTGAAAAGTATTTGGCTTCGACAGTTTGGACATCTTTTATTTTGTTATTTAATGTTATATCTCGACAGTGTCGAAAAACTTCTGAATGGACTTCGTAACTTATAAGCTTATGGCCAAGACTGGCTTAGAGGGGGAGCTATGCTTTCCATAATGTATTTCATTTAGAAGTTTTATAAACCCTCAGTTTTATTTCGAGCTTTAGTGGATATACTCATAAATCACAAAATACTGATACATTTGATGATAGATGCCATAGATGCACTCAAAAGAGGTAATCTCTTTTGAGTACAGTTGCCACCAAGTTACATCACACCTTTTGTGAGAGAAAAGGACTAACACCTCAACCCGCCAGATCCGTTTCACTTCCAACTATTAAAGGTGGATAGCGTACAAATCGATAACCTTGCGGAAGCGACCAGGTGCACGTTATCCACCCGCAATACCGTGAGGCTTTCTCACGCTTGCACAAATACAAACACGTTACTGCACTACGGTAACGCATGTTACTAATATGTTACTTGGTCTCGCACTAATAATGTGAAATTTTGGATGAATGGATGGATATTAATCAATCATGACAAACGTGTGACAAACGTTAGGTTTTAAATGAAAGTTACTAAAAAATACTGTTATTCAACTGCATCCATGATTGGCAGCCGACCCGACACTGAGATTCTGTTTATAAATTCTGCTTAACAGTACCCTGAGCACGAGTTTTCAGTATTTGAGACGTAAAGTAAACTGGAACTTTGACAACTTCAAATTGACAATTTTCAAGGAAAAAATTAGTTCCTTCTTCACACACCAGAGGCGCTGTTCCATTTTTTCATACAAGAAACGCTGTAAATACTGAAAAGACGCTGTAAAGTAAAAGAGTGAAAACTCGTGCTAAGGGTACAGGTTGAATATTTTTTGTTTGCAGTACTCAATAGCTGTTAGTTACATTTGTGACTTATAATACAAGTAGAATATTGCATACGTTAAAGAAAGCACGCCACTGCAAGAAATAAACCTATACCTACTCCTTGAAATCATTACCAAGTGAAAGCATTCAAAGACGGTAGAGCACTACGGTAACGCATGCAACATCCCAAAAAATAACAGATTTGATGCCGATTGTAAATTGTAACAAACAAATGTCGAGTTACGATCACACACCAGATTTGAACTATTCAGGAATAAAATTGTGGGTATGTCGCTGGTCCAAATTAAGCTGCGTTATGTCGAGCTTGTTGGCAAAGCTATTTCGTGCTGGTTTGCTTCCAGTTGAATATCTGTATCGTTTAATTTGGAATTGAATTGCATAGAAACAAAAAAAAGTGTTTTGGTTGAAAAGTTCTGACTGTGGAGGGCGGAGGAACTGTATGATCAAAAAATCTTTCTCAACATTTTACCAAACTACATAATTTTGCCGTTCTTTTTTTGTAAGTAGATGGGCATTCAGACCTTTACCCAGCAGTGGGACAATACAGGATAGTTTAAAGCTAAAAAATAAATAATTCAAATAAATTTTAACTTACTCGTAAACACTGCATTATTATTTCCAATCGCATAAAGCACACACTACAACGAATGTTCGAATCTGAGCACTAAATATTTATGTTCTTTTGCCTACTGACATTGATATTAAATAATGAGTGTTAAGCTTTTTATCAATCCACACAGGTGGAAAAGCTCCAATGAAGTTTTTCGTAATGAAGCTTTTACGCACATATGTATACGCGTAGTTGCTATCACCTATACATATATGACGTTGAAACGGTTTGTTGGCCCTATTCGAAGCTTATGTCTTATACAGTTTTACTAAACTTCTATACAACTACTTTGGTACTTCACCGTTTTTTAAGGATTGAGAAAATTGGTTAAACTTTTCTTATGTTTACAATATGTTGTTCAGGAAGAAGGAAGCTCCTACTCGTCGTTTGAAAATTCCTTTGTCGCCTTATACAAAGTTTGCAAAGAAACGAAGTGATTTTGTTTTTATCAAAAGATACCCCGATCTGTATTCAGGAACACGTATTTATCAGTTCTAAGCAATGCGATTTGACTTAAATACATAATACAGATAATAATCATCTTTGTAGGTGTAAATTAATGTACCTAGATCCTTTTATTCCAACGTGTTTTCCCGGTCCCCAACCAAGATCCACTTTGCTGAAAGGTACAAACTTTTACTCAAAACCCGCCGTGAAAATGTGACCCAGTATAAATTTTCCCTTATTTGTCTGCGGGCGAACATAGCCCCTCTTCCCCGAACCAATCGAACTGTGGCTATGCACTCGGTTTATGCTATGTGCCGTCTATTTGCAATGTTTCCACTGGGAATTATTTTCCTAGCATTCCTCTTGCCTGTAGGTACCTACCTATCTACGTCCAATATTCAATGTATACTTCCTTCAACTCACCTTTTGGACAGTAACGGTAAATGTAGACTTGGTGATACTTAATTTTCCGTTATGTCCGACTGGGGAGACGTTAAAGAAACTTCGGAAACGTTTTTTTATGTTAAAGGAGTTTTAAGTGTTAGAAAGTCTAATTTTACGCGAAGGCGCACCTTTATTTTCTAGACGGACACTGTATATATGCTCACACTTTCTTTATGAATTAACATTAATAATGGAAAGACCTGTCATCCAGTTGCGTTTGTTTGCTTTTTGCGATCTTTGGAGATCGACCTATCTACAGCCTTTCAAAAGCTTACATTCAAACAATCTTCAAGATACCTAATCTTGTTCAACATGTGAACTAAAATCAACCCTTCTTCCCGACAAAGTTGCTCTACATACCAATTTATTGTAGTCGTAACAAAAGGAATGGCTTTGTCCAGTTGCATATGTTTTAGCTATAAATGCGCATATGAGGTCCAGTTACAGAAGGTAGACGTGCACCCCAGGGGAAATGCACGTGGGCTACAAAGACAATGAGATCCAACTCGGGTTCAATTTGTAATACGTTCGTGAATTTTTTATTCGACTTGTTTACCATCTTTTGTGTGTTCGTGATTTTTGTTTAGCTAATGCTGCTGTAGCTTAGGGTGTGAACTATGCCGTATTTACAGTGTTAATTTGGATTTTGTTGTGTCAAGACGTTACCCATGGGTTAGAATTGAAAACAGCTTGTTTGAAGACGGAATTAATGTAAGACCAATATTTAATTCAGTATTACAATTTGGTAACGCTTAACTTTTAGTTTAATTTCTAAGTTTTTCTGAATCTTAATCCCACCTCTTCAAATCATCAAAAACTTAAATAAAACCAAAGGGAAATCAACTTAGAAAGTTTAGTTTCCCTAATAATCCACTGTTAGTAGTCATTAATATTAAATCGTTAAATTTACTTCTAAAACTTGTTATACTAGGTCTTTAATATTAAATCGTTAACGTAACTTTCTAAACTTGTAACTATTATTAGTAAATATTTACGTCTTAATTGTTAACTAGCAGTTAATGTGTTCTAACATTAACTACTTACTTGTTAACAATTACGGCTCAGGTTAATCTTATTGCAGTTAATAAATTAATATGCTAATACTTGTGATACTTTACGTAGGTTATAATTACGTCAGAATATCATTATCGGTTATCTTTGGGATACGTAAATTGGAAACTTGATTATATATCTAGGTATTAGGGAAACCCCAAAAACAATCATGTTATGTTCTAGTTTCTTGACAAATCGCGTCTAGTTTCAAATAAATTGAGAACATCATTATACCCGTTTTTTTTTTTGAGGCCGGTTATTGACCAAATGCCTTCTTCCGCTCTGTGTGGAATGAAAAGGAAGTGTCACTCAGACTCTTACAGACTAAAACCCACCCGGTACCTTCAATTGCTCTTTGTACTCCAGGGTCGCGATAACTTTTTTGAACTAACCCGCAACTGTTCATTCATTGTGCCCTTAAGCCGGCTAGCACCAGCATTCACGTGTTTGATAACTGCTTAATGTTCCAAATGCTTATCTTATCTCACTTGTTAATACAAATATGCAGGCTAATCTCCAAAACCACCAAACAGATTTCAATAGAATTTAGTGCAAGTTTGTAATACCGGCTGGCAACAAAACAGAATAGTTTTAGACTGGAAAACTGCGTGAATACTCTGTTGTTTTTAAATTGCGTCAGAGCGATGCCGGCATAGTGCGGAAAATATCGCGATCTACAGCAATACTCCCCCTCGTTTTCAACAAGAAACAAGTTAAATACTAGTTTTATACAAAACTTCTAGAAAACTTGTAGAATACTCAAGTCAAAATATAATTATTTGTGTTAAACATGTATTAAATTAAGACTGTTTTAAACATTTAACTCCTCGCTTTCATCAAGGTATAAAACATTTTATTATACAAGTATTATATACAACATGTTTTATGTAAAACATTACATAACACTTGTAGAACGGGGAAAACGGGGGTTAGGATAAAGCCTTGTTGTATGCAGCGCTGCTTTAGCGTCGACACTGCAATTTTGTATTCACTAAGCGACGTGTCACGACACTATCTCAAAGCTCTGACTCGACGACGAAACCATCATAGCCTACAGCCTAGAAATAACTAAAACCCGACTACTAAAAAATCGCGCACTAAAAAGTATAAAACAAGAACAATCCGTGTTACAGAAATTTTTAATTAATAGCCGTGGTCGTATGCCACCTAGCCAATAAACATTGTGTGAAACAACCGCAGGTGGCATACGACCACGGCTATTAATTAAAAATTTCTGTAACACGGATTGTTCTTGTTTTATACTTTTTAGTGCGCGATTTTTTAGTAGTCGGGTTTTAGTTATTTTAACTTATTTTTTATTTACACTATTTTCGGGTTATTTGATATAATAAGCAAAGCAGCGAGTGAATTTAAAATGTACTCATTAAGCCTTTTCATTTGATACCCATGTTGACACTGTTAGAAACAGGCAAAGTAGCTAGTAAAAGCTATTTAATGTATATGTTATAGGCAATGTGTATAATGCAGGCATTCTATATAATACCTAGGAAATGTATAGAATGCCGGGGTCGTTCAGGCAATGTATGAAATGATGTTCAATGTTTAAACTATTTTACACTTTACCTAGGAAATGTATAAAATACCTAGGCATTGTATAGAATGCCAGTTGAAGTACAGGCAATGTATGTAATCGATTTTTCTTCTCTATGATTTAGTTAGATAGGTACTGATCTTTTGAGAGCTAATCCTAATTTCAAATTCCATTAGCAGACTGCGATAAGACATGTGTTCTATTGGTTTGTATGCCTAAGTACATACGAGTTTTTGCGTAGAGAGCGTTTCTCACATAGCAGTTGCCTTCGGATAAACATTTACATTTTATCTCTTCTCATCTGAGAAGCGATGGCTCCGTCGAGCCACCTTGATAAGTAGTAATCAGTTTTTCGACCTAGGATGCAAGAGCAAGCGCAGCGAGTTTGGGACTTTGGGGCACCCCGACACGGACAGGTTAGGTTAGAAGGGGATGGCGGGGTCTGAAAGACCCCGCCATCCCCTTCGTGGTTATTTTTTTTAAACCACCCAGAAGTAGGAGCCCCGCGAAGCGGGGCTCCGTCGAGCCACCTTGGTAGGTAGTAATCAGTGACTTAGTTAACCTAGGATGCAAGAGCGAGCTCGGGACTTGGAGCACTCCGAAACGGACAGGTTAGATTCAAAGAGAAACATTCACATTTCATTTGATTACGTATTGCCCACTCGACTGTATCATGCGCAAGTTCGGACTCGCGACTATACTCAAGGCGGTCACAAAGTTTGGCGCGGGCTGTACGGGCTAGTCCCGCACACCGCACACACGAGTCTCCTTCTCGTGGTCGTTCATTATACACATTGCCTGATGCGCTTTGGGCATTTTATACAATACCTAGGCAGTGTATGAAATGAATCGTATTATACAGGGTGATTTGTAATTCGATGCGGTCCTTGAAATGGGTGATACTAGACCTTATTTGCAACAATTTTAACCCCGACAACATGGGGTCTAAACTGACTGGTTTTGGACATATCGAACTTTAAAGGTTTTTCGAAAAATTTCTACCTTTCCATCATTAAGTGCTTATTGTCAGAAAGTAACGACGGTCACCACTTAGAATTTATACTTTTCTGATAGAATATGAACGACTGAATCTAGTGAATACAAGTTTGTTATAAAATTAATCATATCTTGGGAAATAAAGTGTCATAAAGTTTCTGTTTTGAAGTTTTCTGAAAACTTCCCTTGTCTTTCAAAGCATATTTAAAAAAATAAATGTATGACACTTGCTTTACAAATTACAGAAAAAACTTTCTTGTCTCATTACCTTTCTAAAATGGTGCCACAGTACCCACTTTTAGTCAGTGTCTGACCAGAAAATTAGGGTTGTTACTGACAAGGTAGTAAATCAACGAAAATCGGTTGCAATGTTTTTTCGACCCAACATTTTTTTTCTGTGGTTTTTGTACAAACTGCTATCTGATATTAGCTTTTTGAGTCAATGCGCTTAATTTTGGCCGTAATCACATAATCATATCAGGCAAAGTCGGTTTTTATTTGGAGTATTTTACCTATGGACCAGATAGTCAAACCATCAATTCTCTTCCATTTAAAACAGCTACTTGAAACATAAGTACAATGACGGAATGTTTGTAAACTCTGGTTACATTAAAAAAAACTAAACTGGCGTGCATAAAAGTTAGGTCACCCTGCTGGTAGGACAGGTAAAAATACTCCAGATAAAGCGCGATTTTGCCTGATGTCATCGACCAGGATTTAGCGCATTGACTCAAAAAGCTAATGTAGGATAACAGTTTGGACAAAAACCACAGAAAAAAATAAGTTGGATCGAAAAAACTTTACAACCAATTTTCGTTGATTTACTACCTTGTCAGGAACAACCCTAATTTTCTGGTCAGACACTAACTAAAAGTGGGTACTGTGGCACCATTTTAGAAAGGTAATGAGACAAGAAAGTTTTTCCTGTAATTTGTAAACCAAGTGTCATACATTTATTTTTTTAAATATGCTTTGAAAGACAAGTAAAGTTTTCAGAAAACTTCAAAACAGAAACTTTATGACACTTAATTTCCCAAGATATGATTAGTTTTATAACAAACTTGTATTCACTAGATTCAGTCGTTCATATTCTATCAAGAAAGTATAAATTCTAAGTGGTGACTATCGTTACTTTCTAACAATAAGCACTTAATGATGGGGAGGTAGAAATTTTTCGAAAAACCTTTAAAGTTCGATATCTCCAAAACCAGTCAGTTTAGACCCCATGTTGTCGGGATTAAAATTGTTGCAAATAAGGTCTAGTATCACCCATTTCAAGGACCGCATCGAATAACAAATCACCCTGTATACATTGCCTGAACGTTTTAGGCAATATATATAAAGCCTAGGCATTCTATACAATGCCGGATTATACACATTGCCTATAACATATATATATTTCAAATGTGCTCATCAAGCCCTTTAATTTGATACCCATGTCGATACTGTGCGAAAAAATTTTTTTTTTCGGTTACGACTTTTCATCCCCTAGAGGGCGCCATATTGGATTTGGTGACACGTCACCTACTCTATGACCAGCGGACAACTGAGGCGCTTCTAACGACACCTCATTTGTCAAGTAGTGATAAGTAGTTCAGAAGTTATGAGGGAACAGATGAACATACATACATACATACATACATACCGGTCAAAATCATAACCCTCCTTTTTGCTTCGCCGTAGTCGGGTAAAAATAAAGCCCAAACATCGATTTAAATACCTAGGTAGTCAGGCAACTACTAGGAACTTAGTCTAGAGACTATGCGTAGGTATCAAATTATGTAACGCATATTAAACTATTACAAACTATCGTCTCCTTCGGCAAAATTAACATAAACCTTGACTGAAATTATTCAGAAAGAAATCGATGTTTATATTTCAGCCAGCTGTGGGTGTAATGTGTACTTAAAATATACTGAGACGTCAGACGAAGACCAAGTGGGTGTATGAAGCTTATAACCGGAATATTATGTTACAGGCAACTATCAATCTTGGTTACTAACGCAGCAATAGAAAATAAAGAACAATATCGTATCTACTTTAAAATGGGGAAATACTGGCTTTTTCACACAGTTTCATTCGCCTTAAGTACAGTAAACAACCTATATGCATCTCCAGGGTCCTCTATCCGTAATTGCGGAACTGTCTAAACAGCGTGAACTTGGAACGTAAAGGGCTATTGAAGGAACACCGTGAATTTGCCCACCCTGGACGAGAGGACTCATTTGATTACCACACAAAAAAAATGTCTTATCTGTGACCTTGCCAAAATTCATCAAAATCGGTTCAGCAATTCAGACGCGAATGCTTAGTAAACCAACAAAATTACTTTCGCAATTTATTAGAACTCCGTAAAAGGTGTGATCAAAATTACGGAATTATTTCGCACCCATCTCCATTCGCTCTAAGTTTTAGAGTAAGTAGCTTATAAACCACCATCAGGGACCCATCTTTTTCCGAACCAAATATATTAAAATCTGTTTATTGATTTATACGTAATATTAACGTACGTAACTAATTACCTACGTAATACGTAAAAAAAATACTTTCACATTTATATAATTTAACATTACATACCGAACAAAAGTAATCAAAATGGGGCATTGACAGAATTATTATGGTGCCATCTGTCAAAGGCTTTCAAATAGAACTAAACAACATTGTTGACTCATATATCTACTTAGGACAAGTAGTCCAATTAGGTAGGTCCAACTTCGAGAAAGAGGTCAACCACCGAATCCAACTTGGTTGGGCAGCGTTCGGGAAACTTCGCAATGTCTTTTCGTCCGACATACCTCAGTGCCTCAAGACGAAAGTCTTCAACCAATGTGTGTTACCAGTGATGACTTACGGCACCGAAATGTGGTCTTTCACTATCGGCCTCATCTCAAAGCTCAAAGTCGCTCAACGAGCTATGGAGAGGGCTATGCTCGGTGTTTCTCTACGTGATCAAATTCGAAATAAGGAGATCCGTAGACGAACTAAAATCACCGAGCAAGCAAGCTGAAGTGGCAATGGCAGGCCATATTGCTCGCAGAGCAGATGGCCGATGGGGTCGAAAAGTACTAGAGTGGAGACCGCGGACATGCAAGCGCAGCGTAGGACGTCCACCAACAAGATGGACAGACGACCTTATAAAGGTCGCCGGAAAACGCTGGATGCAGGTCGCTTCCAACCGGTATATGTGGAGATCTAAAGAGCAGGCCTATGTTCAGCAGTGGACGTCCTATGGCTGAGATGATGATGAAACAACATTGAAAAATATCGAGCAAAACATGGGACAAATTATACGTAATAAAGTGCATCATAAATAAAATACTACACAGACACATAATATTTTATAGTCAGCACGTAAATTCTAAAATTTTTCGCGGACTTGAAAAATTTTACTGTTGGGAAAAGATTCTAAAGCAAAGTGATACAAATGTGTGCTTATGTATTTTTGAAAAGATGCATTTATGTATACAACTCTTGAAAAATGAATTAAAGAATTCTTTAGTTACCATAAAGGGAGCTATCTTACTTATAAATGCGAGAGTTTGTGATGATGGATGTACGGATGTTAGGTAGTTATTCGCAAAAATTACTGAACTGTATAACACATATTAGGTTTTTTTTACCGATATTATTTTCCCACGTTGTGCGGGTGGAGCCGCTGGCAATAGTTAGTTTTGTAAATATGTAAGTTTTAGAGTATGTATTTGTGTTTGTTGCTCTTTCACACTAAGGCGCGGGCCACATAGAAAAGACGTAAGACGCAGACGGGGCGGAGACATAAATATGTCTCTTCGGCGTCTCTTTCATACAAAATGTATAGAAGCGTCGCGACGTAAAACATACCTACAGAAGAGACGCGTCGCGGGCGCGACTCTCATACATTTGTGCCCGTCCGCAACACGTCCTCGTCTTACGTCTTTTCTATATGACCCGCGCCTAAGACTACTGAACATTTTTGAATGTTTGGTACACAGATGGTTTATAACCTAGATAGCATATAGGACTTTATGTTGCCGTGGGATAATTTTCGAGATGTAGCGGGCGAAGCCGCTATTCACAACCCCTTCAAAGAGTTGTTAAATATGCTATACCCAATTTAAAACCGCATAAAATTGCTATGTAGGGCGGTACTACTGAAAGAAAATTTCGGCAGTAAGTACACACGCATGAGTACCATCTATAGACGCCTTATTCAAAAGAAATTTCCTCGTGAAAGCGATTCCAACTTTAAGATAAGGCTGCTTCATTTTATGGGTTCCAATCACTTACTATGTAGCTCCATACTACGTTCATGATACTCGTAATATGAAATTCCAATCAATATTTTACGTAATTATGACTGGGGTCGCGAGATTATCTAAACAGGCTAACGTAACCCTGGAACTTAAAAGTCAATTGAAGGAACACTGTGGGTTTTAGTCAGTACGAGTCTGTATATCCCTTCCGCTCCACCCAGGGCGGAGGACTAAAAAAAAAGATATGAAAAAACATAATTACCTAACTTATTGGAAGTCGTTAAAAAGTTATGCTTCATAATATTATGTGTTACTTCGTCTAGAACTCTGAAATACTATGAGTACTAAACTTAACCAACATACATACAAACTTGGTAGTTCATTAAACAATCAAAATTAACTCTGAACAAACGAAAAATCGATTGAAACGCTAAGCAGGTTTATCATCATTACATCTTTCAAATTGCTCTACGTGTTCAAGATCATAATATATTTCATGATCGTATATCTTACAAAGTTTTATGTAGGAGATTGGTAGGATTTATCTAAGACGGGGACACGGCAACTTCGGAAATGGTGGCAGCCGATTATCATAACCCGCTTCACTGCCAAATCCTTTCCGAAAACAGATCCCGGTATATAGTGGGAATAATAAAATTCAAAATTGATTAATGCGAATCTTTTTTTATGTCTCTCTTTCATATGTCAAGACAAATTTTATATCTATACTAATATTATAATTAAGCTGAAGTGTTTCTTTGGTTGAACACGCTAATCTCAGGAACGAATGGTTCGAATTCAAAACAATATTTTTGTGTTGGATAGTACATTTATTGAGGAAGGCTATAGGCTATATAACATTACGTTATAACCAATAGGAGACAAGCAGGCAGCGGTGGTGAAAACAACTAGTTCGATGATAAAGCAAGCACAAGTATTAACTTCGTTTAAGTGAAGTTCCCTACTAGCAAAATCTTTAACAAAGCGAAGTTGCCCTGATTGAATACGTAACTTTAGGTGCTGAAGCGAACCCGTGCAAGCAGCGTGGCGCACTTCCCAATGAGTTTTGTTTAATACATCTCCTCACAAGGCGGAGCGCCTCTCCTCAATTATTTACACACACACTCGCTTTCTGGCCCCCGTTCTTTTCATATGGGACAAAAGCGAATCCAGGTCGTGGCAACAACAGAAAGATTGCAAAGGACATACCTATGTAGTGTATAAGGAAGGATGTGAGGTGAGCTTTAAGATTTTAATATTAAGCGCCCAGAACACGGCTGGGCCAACTTTATTACGCGATTCCGTCACATGCAAACGACTAAACATATTATAGCAAGACCAAAACTAGCATTCTTCAATATTACGAGGTGTTTTTGTTTCACACCCGTGCAAGCAAGTGTTCCGGAAATAAAAGAATCGGTTCAAATACGCTCGTTTTATTCGTGCGTAAACACACCTTCGTACTAAGCGACGACAAGTTTTCAATAGAATAAACAAAAAGATGTAAGCAGTTTGTGCCTTGGACGGCGTAAACTGCGTAATAGTCCTAACTTTCATCATAAAAATAAAGTATAATTAAATCAGTTTATCACTATATTAACCCGGGTAACTATAACTTAACAAAGGCACAGCTGTGTCCACGAAAATAACAAAACCCATACGGTTCAAGCAGCTGTGCTAAAAATAAGCCCGAACCCATACATTATGAAAACCAAGATCTTCACAAAAGCAACAATTGATTGACAAGATTTGATGGACTGCTCAAGACTTTACAAGGAAGTCATTCCAGTACCAGTAAACGGGTTTCTTTTATCACCGAACTCCAATGTAAAACTGTTTATGTGAATCAAAAAAGTCGGTACGTCGCACTCTCCCCTGTGTAATATACCGCTGCGGAATAACCCCAGAGTCCTTTTCAAATTCGCCCTTATTCTGTGCGCCCGATTGAACGTAGGTTTTTTATAGCGCGGATACAGTAATCTAGTTCAGGTGTGCTCTCGAAAAATCCTCTCGGATCTGAGGTCGCATACGTTTTCGGATTTTATTGCATATTGAGACGTACTATTCTTCAGATATCCCCCATAGCTTCGTGTTATATAGAGGTCGGTCGCCGTTAAACTATTTGATACGAAATTTTGGGACAAGCCATCCATTATCGCCACTCGAATAAACGCGAGATGTTTGAACTATTGTAATAGAAATACTTATTATGACACTTCTTTTTGTAAAAAAGAAGTTCGCTCTTGGAAATTATCATGCGTACCCTTAGAAATTGTTTCTCGCGGTTTTATTTAGGTTTGTCGCAATCTTGATTTTTTTTTGTTTTATATTGTAAGAAAATTTATAGACCGTTCAGGTAAGTGTTTCAATAAGCAAATATAGGTAAGTAAAGTAAATGATTGTAGGGAATATAAACAAGCAGGTGAATAAATAAAATTCATATTAACTATTCGAGTTTTTTTGAGGACATGTTTATGTAAGATACCTGTATTTTTATACAATATAGGGTGGGTTGTAGTTAATAGGAAATAAATAAAGATATTGTACGGAATAACAACAGCACAGAATAAAACAAACATTTACAAATTGTCTTATTAGAGATTGCTGTGCAAACTTGCCATTATACGGAAATTCAAATTACATTTACTTACATTAGGTACACAAACGTGCACAAAGCACGCAATTATTATAATAGAATTTATTCCGATGTTAGTTTCATTTCTCACGGCACAATTAAAACATAAATCTGCAGCGACAATGCCAAAGTGCAGCTAAATGTTTTCATTAGTTTCTCTCGTACTTTTGAATCTACTTTACCGATGGTCGGTCGGTCCCCTCACGAAGGAGTTTGCAGTCCTGATATCGTGGGAAAGCATAGCGAAGGCGCAAGGTGTATCTAAAATATGCTTTTTATTCAACCACCTGGCAACGATTTGAATAAAATTGCACGATTTCGGCGCTGCATTTTGAGTAAAAACAATTCTGTTGCAGCTTTTACCTACAAAGCGCAATGCCGATGCATCACGGCAGACATTTTTAGTTTTTAAATTCCTTTTTAATTACAATACAAACAATGCTTTCACTTTATTCAAATTCGCAGTATTTTTTTCTTAGTTCCTGTTTAATAAGGTAAGCACCTCATTTCAAATTTAAATTTCCAATCGATAAACAGATCTCAAGTTCAAACGTTACATAATTAATACCCTATTGTATTCAATGCTCTTTTTTAAAACTATTTCACATCTGCATATTTTAAATTCTAACA
The DNA here is from genome assembly GCA_950005045.1 of Agrotis exclamationis. Lineage (NCBI taxonomy): Eukaryota > Metazoa > Arthropoda > Insecta > Lepidoptera > Noctuidae > Agrotis > Agrotis exclamationis. The sequence continues at coordinate 13,876,009 of OX465424.1, read as the reverse complement.
TAGGAATTTCAAAGTTGAATTACCATGATAAATAGGTGTCTGTAGGACGGTGTTCAGTATTGAAATCGAATTCGTCGTCATCTCGAGATCGTTATTGTAAAAGCATTATCTGGGATCGGGAGTTCGGGACTGGAATATAAATGTTGGGGATCGCGACGGACGTTTAGAGCAATATGTCAGTCGGGATCGGTCGAGGTGTCTGTCATCCGGTCCTTCGTTGCAACTACTTCTCGGAATCTCTGCAGGATGATTGACAATCTTTCTGATACCCACGTCACAGCGGTCCCTTGCCGTAAAGTGTGACGAATGCTCGGCTACTTGAATTAGATACTGATAGTGTCATTACTTGCAAACCGAGAGCCGATGACGGACAGATTTATCTATTAATACAAAAAAGGATTTTCTCTGGAAATAGCGCGTCACCTGCCGCAAATATTATGCTTTCAATACGTGCGTGAACTATTTTAGTTGGGGGTACATTAAAGCCATTTTTTTCTGCAAAATACGTACAATAAAAATATTAATCAAAAATATAATTGTCAATGCACAGCGTGGACGCGTGCCGCCCGCATACCCACAGCATTTGTCACCGACATCAAAGTTCTATCGGAATATTCACACGTTTTTGATCCATACTACGAGTATATCGATTCGATGTTTGACTATTGTGGCATCATGTAATTTTAAATAAATGTTATACTTACGAGTAGACTTAATAAATCATAATATTAATGAAAGCTACAATATTTAATAGCAATAATTCATTGAAAACTTAACAAATTAGGGTTTAATTTCAGTAAAACAGAACATGAACAATTGTAGGTTACCCACAACACACGCTAACCCATCTATTATTCAATTTAGATCTGTCTTGTTAGGTTTCAGGCGGCGTGTTACAGCTTGCTACGAGCTACGATGGTGCTACGATGCTACGAGGTGCTACACAGCTTTGGTTTTAGGAAGAGCCGCGAGATAGGATGACGTCATCCGACATGTGCCCTCACATGTCACATGCGGGCGGCGCGCGTGCCAAACCACTTTCGTTAATCGTTTCCCAACATAATTGCTCCCCTATCACTTTATAATATACCAATGTTTTGAAACTCACACGAATAGAATGAAATTTTGCGACTTTATAGATCAAGAGTTTATTCAATTAAATTAATTTACGTAATGTAAAAGGATGTCATGGAATTAGATTGGTAATATAATGGACTTATAAATGTTACATTGAAAATCATGACCGTTATACTTACTGCTTACTTATACAGTAATTACAATCTCTCTTACAAAAGAAAGCAAGCAGTGCGTCTGTGAGAACGTTTTACTTGACCTTGTGCACCCAACAAGAACTCCATGAAAAGAAGACCGGTACAACGTATTCAAAGTTTACATATCGTGTCTCACCGTTAACAAAGAATAAAAGAAACCGCCATACAAACGCAAAAGACGTTATCCCATGATCACCCCAACCCTTCGCACGTTGATATATACGTAGACTCCTTAGGTAAGTACAAGGTACCTCGATATCTGCGAGGTCATCCTTAAGATCACAACCGTTAAATAAATCCGGCTAATCGCTGCAGCACGGGATCCTCTCACATTGTCCAGACGTTGAATGCCTTCATTGTCTACAGAAGGTGCCGAAACTCCCGGTGTCATAACGTCGTAACAGCTACAACAAGCCCAAACATTTTTTATTCAAAACCAAGAGGACTAAGAATGAAATTTTAAAGGAACCGAACAAGAAAAGCTTGCACAAAACATACCAAGGTAGACAAGATTGATGTAACGGTCGGTGGCAAGTTTGCGCACGTGCTTGGGCCGGCTGCGTCTCAACTTGGGTGTAACATAAAAAATATGGACCAAACATAAAGAATACGGTTATGAGCCTTTTTGTATAATATCGGCACTGATAACACTATTTATTTTTATTCATGGTAATACAATAAAAATAAGGAAAGGGACACAGGAAGTTGTCCGTTTAAAATGTAGTGATTACGACCAAAACGATGATAAGATAGTAGTTAGATAAATTTTCATTTAGTCCAAAAAAAACATAACGCAGACCTATTTGCAAACTTAGCAATCGTTTACGGATGGTAAATACCCGTTTAGTGTAAAATGTGAAAGTAAACAACGAAAATAAGTACGTTACAAATGGGAATCTTACTACCTACACTTATTATTTTATTGTGGTATTTACGTCACAATACTTACTCAAAGATGCTATCACAAAACCTAATGTTACGTTCTCATAAAAATCAAAACGAGCATTACTCTTACTGCATCGTAAGCAAAAACATGTGCCCGCGACAGTACATTTACGTCAAAAGTTATTGTATATTTTTTATAGAGCCAGTAAAGTCGGCTTGCTCAATAGATAGCTCAATGATAAAGACAGTTGGAAAGGTCTGATTTCTTTGTCGGAAAGACTATACAGCATTGACATTATTTGGAGCGGAAGATTTTGTGATTTATGTTTTTGTACGCTTATAAAATAAATATGCTTTAGAATTGTCTACGTTGTAGATTTGGCGATCGCAAAAGCTCGTTCGTCGGGAATAGGCATGTGACAGGGTTCTTTTTTGTACTATCGCCCAATGTATATACTTACCACCGTAAAGACTATTTCTGCTTGCAGAGTTATAACTTTCACTTCCTAGGCCCTTTGTTTTGACCATTCATCCTATTCATAAAAAAGGGTCATCCATTTCATAAAAAAGGTGGCCAGTTCACAGATGTAGGATACTGCGCACGCGATTTTGTTTTAAAAGTGAGCAGAGATTACATTGTTCGATAGTACATGTCGTACCTAAATAAATCTAGGTATAAATATGTGCGATCTATAGCTTTTATCTGACGTAGTTTGGCTCTTTGTATTGTACAAAGATTTGGTTTGTTTTCAGAATTAGTAATTAAATCTTTTGTTTCTTTTTTCCACCTTTCTTGGGCCCTCCTTAGAGGGCCAAAGCCTGCCGTGGTCACGGGACTATTTTATCAGGTAACCGTGACCCTGGAACTTAAAGGACTATTGAAGGACACTGTGGATTTTAGTCAGTGCGAGTCTGACAATCCCTCCTGTCCCGCCCTGGATGGGGAGGACGTATTTGATGATTTTATCACGATAAAAAAAGGAAGATTAATACTACGAGAATAAAGTAGTAGATACCAAAAATAGCATGAAGATATACGTAATACGGAATAATCTGAACCTTTCTAAGAATTCCTGCATAGTAGGTTACAACGCTGACGATCATAATATAAGATCTGTACTGATTATTATATGCTACTTGTAGTAGGTACCTTTTTTTTTTTCAAATTCAAATTCAAAATCAAATGAGTCCTCCCACCCAGGGCAGGGTGAGAGGGACTGTCAGACTCGTACTGACTAAAATCCACGGTGTCCTTCAATAGCCCTTTATGTTCCGGGGTCACGGTAATGAGATAAGTCCCGCGACCCTGGCAGGCTTTGGCCCTCTAGAGGGGGGCCCCGTCATCATGCTGACACTCTTTGAGGCGCGCGTGGAACACAACGCGCCGTCGACCCGGGCATGGTCCATGGTCGGGTGGCGAGTTGCCCATTACTCGCCGCCCGCATGCCCGCGCCTACGGTGGCCGGAGATCGCCCCGCGACGTCCGACGCCGCGGGCGTCTACCACTGCGGCTGGGGCGGAGGGAGGACGCTGTCCTCTCTCTCTCGCGTAACTGCTTTGCAGAAGGAGGCGACCGCTTCCCATTCCGTCTCGCCCCGCAGCATGGCCTCGACCAAGGGCGCGTCAAAATTCACCTAAAATTTAAACTCCGATCATTGGAAACCCGAAAATTGTATTCCTAACATTTTTAATCCTAATGATCACAACTCCTAATTGCTCTGTCACTAATGTTCAAAATTCCGAATCATTCGACTTCATAATGTCAGTAGCAATAAACATCTATTATACTATTATTTGTTTTCCTATATTTTCTCACCATCTTTGACACTATTATTCAAAGTCATATCTTTCTTAGGGTTCCGTAGCCAAATGGCAAAAACGGAACCCTTATAGATTCGTCATGTCTGTCTGTCTGTCCGTCCGTATGTCACAGCCACTTTTTGTCGAAAGTATAAGAGCTATCCTGTTGAAACTTGGTAGGTAGATTTATTATGTGAACCGCATTAGGATTTTCACACAAAAATGAAAACAAAACAAATTTTGGGGGTGCCCCCCATACCTACTTAGAATTGAAACGCAAAAATTTTTTTTTCACCGAACCCATACGGATAGGTCTTTAAAAATTATATTGAGGTTACCAATATAATTTTTTTCTAAACTGAACGTTTTGCGCGAGAGATTCAAGTTTTCGCGAGAGACACTTCCAAAGTGGTAAAATGTGTGTCCTATGTAGCTACCTTGGTAGGTGGTAGTTGGCAATTTTACTAAGGATGCAAGGGCGAGCGTATATTACTGATTACCACCTACCAAGGTAGCTCGACACAAGCTTAGGGATAAAAGCGTTATGAAAAAAAACAGTAGCCATCGTACCAAAATACTTTTAAACGTCTGTTGAACAGACAGACAGAGGGTTAGACAAGTGTCTAAAAAAATGTCAGATTAGGTCGTTGAAATAAGGTCCATTTTGCAGTCACACTTTTTTTAGACAAGTGTTCAACAGATGTTTAAGTTTTTGTAGTGAGGCTGTAGGAGTTTAAATATATTTTCAATAATGATATTATTAATTACAATTTTCGGAAACATGAGTGTTATGAACATCGCCGGTAGCACTACAAAAAGTATGAATGAAAACTTTAGGATGAAAAATTTTAGGAAGAGTGATCATTCGGATTACAAATCGTTAGGAAGAACAATTTCGGGTAAACAACTTCAGGTGAGCCAATATGGACCCCTCGACCAATGCCCGACACAGGCACCTCCCGAAACTTCCGTGTCCGGTGAAGACCTGCGTCAGGCGGTAGGTCAGGACGCCGCCCGTGACGCCTATCCAGCCACTCCTCAAAGAGCGGTCTTACCTCCGCGATTGCGGCGTGCCCGATGGCAACCCTACCTGGAACTAATAATTATGAACACTTGTGACGCGACACTGGAACGCGAAGGGCATAATTATGATCCTTGCGTTCCAGGGCCGTGGTAAAATCACATTTTTTTTAATAACAATTAGTGCCAAACTCCAAACCATCTCAAGCATTTGACGACACGATTGGCGCAATGGCTGAGCGTCGACAGCTGCGCAGCGTGTCAAATATTTGTTTAGCTTAGGTAGTTATTCCGGATATGCGTGTTCGTATACGTGAGTTTCTATGTTTGTAAACGCACCCACGACATAGGAAAACTTCCTATCGAAAGACCAAAAACGTCTAGTTTTACTGGGTTCCGTCATTTTTCATTTATATTTACTAATTTACCGCCCCGTCTACGGAGGCCGGTATATCCCTCAGTATACATTACACCGTTTCATATATTTTAGTAGGGCGTTCAAAAGCGTTGGCCCTGGAGAATATGCCTGTGCACCTTTTTCCAAAAATTGCCTTGGCGCTGAGCGTGTTAAGAGGATGATTATATTATGACAACCAACTTTAAAGTGTAATTTCATTATACACTTATTTTACTTCTATATTTTTATTTATTAAAACAATCACTTTAACAAACCGGGCTGAATTCACGACAGTGCAAGTGTGTCATAATCTATAGTATCCATTTTATGTCCTGTGCTTAGGTAAAGTTTCAAAAGCCTCTTTTAATTTGGAGCTATTTTTTTAACACTGGCAATTGACGATAAAAGATTAAATGACGAGAATACAAGTTGTTTCACTACAGTAGCGCCACAGCGGAATACGGTAGAAACTAAAAATAAATTAGAATTTGGCGGGTGGATTGATAAACTTTTCAGTAGATAGTATCAGCGACACGATATTATTATATTTTTATAGTTTCACTGAATTTAAAACGTAAGTCTGAAAACTTTTTGAATTACCTTGTCTAGTAGTAATTGGGTGATAATAATTTTAATTGGAACATTTTTTATTCATCCATAGTTCCCACAACCTTTCCAGTAGTTAGGTAATTATTTGATGCCACGATTTTTAACTGTGGTTTCATTATTAAAAGTTGTAACCTTTGTATAACTATTGTTTTTCAGAGTTTTAAAATGCCAAGAAAATCAAAGCACACGGTTCGGAACGGACGGCTAGAAACGGAAGTTGCACAGAGATTAGAACAAATACAAGTTTCAGAAGAGCCAAGTTCTGCACCAAAGCCAGGTAACATTGTGTTAGATAAAGAGATTAACCCCGAACTAATCGCGAAATGGCCCAAACTTAAAATGAAAGTCCCGCCCATTTTCTTACATCAACCGGTAGACTTTGAACAACACGTCAAAAATTTATTATTTTTGGGAATACAATTTTTTCAACCACTCCGAGGTAAAAACTACACTAAAATAACTTGCGTTAGCTTCAACGATCTTGCTGATATGATGAGATATTTTGAAGAAAACCAATTACCGTATCACACTTACGGTAATCCCTCCAGAAGGAAAATGAAAGTGGTTATCAGAGGACTACCAAAAGAAACTGAATTGAATAAAATAAAAGAGGTTTTGAAATCAGCTTCTATACCTGTACTGAGAGTGCATAAAATGCACACAAGAGAGGAGAGAAAGGACAATACCATACTAGTTCTGGTTGTAGTACCTCACGATGAAGAAGGAAGAGCTATTTTGAGAGTAAGACAGATAATGGGGCACGATGTTAAGTTGGAGCCTCCTCTTACTAAGCCAAGACAGTGTCATCGCTGTCAAAAATGGGGCCATGCTGAGAGGTACTGCCACGGGATTGTGAAATGCGTCAAATGTGCTGGAGACCATATTACCAAAAAATGTACCAAGGTAAGAGAAGAACCACCAAAATGTGCCAATTGTAGTGATGACCATACTGCCAATTATAAACAGTGCATTTGTGCGCCTGGATCTGACCAATATCAAATGATGCAGGAATTTAAAATTAGTGTACCTTGTCATAAACCAATTCAGCTTGTTACCTTCTGGAATTACCATATGTTATACAAAAATGTTGATTATGACAAAAAACCTCAAAAGGCTATTAAACCGGGTACATTCAAAAAGTGAAAACCCTTGGGACTTGTAGTGATTTCTTCTTTCTTTTTGTAACTTAAATATTTCTGGCTACGATTAAACAATTTGAGAAAACACGGCTTCTTATTACTTTTATAAAACAACGAATAGTACGCGACGTTGTTGTGACGTCTTGAAATTTTTTTTAACATTTGCGTGGTCTTAAATAAACAATAATCATATGCAAATAACTATTAATAAAGGTAATAAATAAGTGTAATTTAAAATAATGTTGTACTGAGTATTTTTTGCTAAACGTAATTTTCAAATGACAGTTGAGAGATGATGGTCATTGAACTTTTCGTTCATATCGTGGTCGCATCGTTATTTATTTCATCATCAGCCTATAAATGTTCCCACTGCTGGGACACAGGCCTCCTCTCTGTGAGAGGGAGTGGGCCGTAATCTACCACGCGGGCCCAGTGCGGATTGGTAGATGTCACATGTCTTCGAATTTTTGGTTCTAGGACATGCCGGTTTCCTCACGATGTTTTCCTTCACCGTTTTGAGAGCAGTGGTGTTGAAATAAATTACACAAAGTAATGCGCCTGACGGGGTTCGAACCCACGACCTACAACTCGTAAGTCGAGGCCGATACCATTGGGCCACCACTGCTCCCATTGGGCCACCACTGCTATTTATTTAGTTTTCTGTAAATTCTTACGATAAGGAATACTGAAAGCATGCTTGTTATGTATGTTTTTTTAACACCAACCTGTTTTACAATGACATAAAATAAAAATAAAGTTTTAAAGAAAATCTTTGTATAATATTATTCACTTACAATAGTATTGCATTGGTCCTTACATTTAACTTTTTTTACAGTTATTAGTTAATTAACCTAATTACATCGAACTATATTTACAACCTTAATATTCGATTAATACTTATTATTTTAAACAAACATTATTATTCTGGTCACGTTGTTTTGATGCTCTGCTTCACAGTGGTTTTTAAAGGTGCCTCGTTTTTTGTTTCTTCAATTGGGGATACCATAACCTGTAAATAAAACTCAAATGATTAATTTGTTGCCATTTTATCGTCAGACAAGCATACAACAATTTAAAAAAAAATGCGAAAGTAATCATTGAGAATTTTTCGTAATAGAGAAAAATAATTTAAAATGCTGTTTGTTACAATGACAATAAATTTTATAAAAAAATCGTTTTTCTATTGCATATACAATGGAATAGATGACAGATGAGAGCGATGCGGAGGAGTACTTTGACGCCTAAGTGTCCTTTTTGTGTCTTTAGTTTTAGTTTTAATTTAGTATCTTGTTGTAAATATTTAGTTCATATTATTAGTATTTTTTTAGTTTTACTTGTGTTGAACCATTCATTGATAATTTAAATAAAGAACAATTTTAGCAACATTGATATTACTAACGCTGCTAAAGTGGCCAATTTAAATCCCCTGTTCAGTTAAAGTCGAGAATTTTAAATAACTTTTCTTGATTGCTCTTGTTGGTTACTAGACCAATATAATGTCTGGACTTTATAAGAGACAGTGACCTCTGAGTTTGTTTCGGCTGTTTCTTCTCAGAGTAGTCAAGTACGAAACACCTGCCTCATCTAATTTGTAAAAAGGTTGCTACGATGCGACGCGACGTGTAAAAGTGTTGATATTAACCTAGATACTTGCACAAATAAATATCGTTTCATCATTTCATTACTCGTAGAAAAGAGATGTTTTTGAACTTTATCTTCAAAATATTCTCTTAATTGTTTTACCTGTAGCTTGATGTTACTGACGGGTGTTCTTGTTCCATCCAGCTCACTTAGAACTCGGTCTAAGGTCTCGACCAACCGATCAGCGTCTTGTGAGGAGAACACCATGGGCGGTTTAAACTTCAACACATTACTGTCGGGTCCGTCTCGACTTATGAGAATCTTCTCCTCCCTCATCCTGTAAATGTACAGATAAAATTAATATAAATATTTTAAATATTACACGTATCGCAAACAAAGATTTTCAAGTTCAAATCCTGCTCGCGGTTCGAATTGTTCTTTCCACAGAAAATTTTAAAATGAATATAGACAAACTATTGCCAGGGCTTCACCTGCCTGTAACTCGATAAAATTATATCAGACATAAGCAGACTTTAGCTTAACATCTTTGTGTCTAAACACACTATGCCGAAGTTACGCGACCGAAGTTCGGCGCAATTACGCCTGCAATGCTATTTGAATTACTGACGACACACTATGCCGAATTTACGTCGCGCGTCGCGTCATAGCGTACAGCGTAACTTCGGTCGGGCGTAAGTTCGGCGGGAACTTATTCTGTAACCACACATTATACGCGACCGAAGTTCGGTTCGATTACCGACGAAGATCCGGGGGCGGGGAGCAGCAGGGAGCCGCCCGCGCCCAATTTCCGCCGCGTAAGTTCGGCACTTATGGGTGTCATATCAGCCGAATACGTCGGAACGTGAAATCAGCCGCCGAACTTCCGTCGCGTAACTTCGGCATAGTGTGTTTAGGCACTTTGAGTCAAATTTCCTCAATATCCGCCAATAAACGCGAATCTATCTTTAAATAAAAAAAAATGATTTTCAAAAATCGATGGAGTCGATCTCACGTGTTAGACTAACAAATGTCCATCTATGATAACATCCAAAATTTTTCATTTGTAAAATTAATTAGGTTGTCAGTTGTCACAGGGGCTGAGCGATTGGCTGCTGTGCTATGAGTCGCGGGTTCAATACCCACATGAAGCAAATATGTTCCGGGTCTGACTGTTTGTGTTTGTGAGTTAAATGTTTAAAATCACCAAAAAAATGTCCTAGTTTAGGGCCATATATTTCTCACCTATTAACAACATGCTTAGCTTCTGCCGTAGCTGGCGTCCTAGTCTCCCTGTCAGTCACCAGTTCCACTCCCACGAACAGTCCCCTCCCTCGTACGTCGCCAATCAAGCTGTGCTTATGCTTCAGCTGTTGGCAGCGGTTCAGAAGGTGGTTGCCCACGCGCTCCGCTCGCTCCATCAGACGCTCTTCTTCGATCACGTCAAGGACTGCGTTTGCGATTGCGCAGGAGACGGGGTTGCCACCATACTGTAAAAAAGAAATGATTGGTTTAAAAAAAAAGAAGAAAATAAATGGAAAATATTGGAAAATACAGTAAAAAGAAGAGTTTCGTGAGCTTGTTATGCTCTTAGACAAAATTATGATATTGGGAGATGATAATGATGTGATCCGACCAATTTCGGCCTAAAGGATTGCTTCAGCTCCGCTGTTGTTGTCGTTCGTGTGCTCGCGTCTTATGTAACCAATCTTCTTTGTGAAGATCCGCGCAAATCGCGGGCATGTAAGCACACCTTTGATAAAGTTATAGATGATCGTTCAGTTTTGTTGGTTATGGAAATTTGAGATAGTAAAATGTTAATGTAAGAAAGGTTATGTGATGAGGAGGGATGGGTTTAAATGATGATGGATGGAAAAGAAAAAGAAAGCCAAAGAAAAGCTCGATAGATTGTCTAAGGAATGTTTTGAAAGAAAAAGAAGTAAATGATGCTGTGACAGGCGAGAATGGAAGAAGAGAACGTGTTGCGCTGACCACAAGTAAAATGGGACAAAAAGATGAAAGTGTTGAAATAATAGAATGCTGAATTTCGGATAGGGTTTCAGCACAATCATGTCAGATAACATCGATGTCCATATTATGCAGTATCTTTCTACAAATTTATGAGACAGGTCACGTTGAATACGTAACTCATAGATAGTAGATATAAATAAACCTGTATCTACATCATATCAGCTTGTTTTTTTTTTTTTTTTTTTTTTTTTTTTTTTTTTTTTTTTTTTTTTTTTTTTTTAGGGTGGCAAAATCATCAAATGAGTCCTCCCGCCCTGGGTGGGGCGGAAGGGACTGTCAGACTCTTACTGACTAAAATCCACCCGTGTTCCTTCGGATGCCCTTTACGTTCCGGGGCCACGGTATCCTGGATTAAGAAAAAATCCGCGACCCCGGCAGGCATTTGGCCCCATAAGGGGCCCCGTCGGTGACGCGTGAAACACGACACGCCACCGACCCGGGCTTGGTCCCTGGTCGGACGGCGAGCTTACCCATTACTCACCGTCCGCAAGCCCGCTCCGCTGCTGTGCCCTCTGCTAATCAGAGGGACACGCATTGGAGCTTCCACCCGACAGGCTATTTGCATACGGGCAAAGAAACCCCCTTAGGCACACAGTGCCTAAGGAAGAGTTTTTGCCCGCATCCCAGGGCGCACCGGCCCGAAAAACTGGTCTTCCCCCCGGACGTATCCGAGAGGGAACTCCAGTCCACGGACGCACGTGGAGGTTACCTGTCTTAGCACCCCATATCAGCTTGTTTTGCCAAACATTTAGCGGACAGATATTAAAAACAGGTATTACATCACACTATTATCGCAGATACGATGCTCTGTTTCAAACATCGCGTTTGTTATTAGCATCTTGTGCTAATAACGAGTCTGCGCATGTCTTGTTTTTATTTAGAATTTTCTTGAATAATTAAGCAAAGTATCTTTAAATATTGTTTAATATAATTATATCATTTAGATCTCCATTTCTAAAACATAGTTGCATATTATTTTGAAATAAATATGGTCGTTAGAACCAAAAATAGTGGTAATATCTCAAGTGTTGTTTTATTTTAAAAAATCTTGAATAATTAAGCGAAGCATCTTTAAATGATGTCACCATTCTTAAAACGTAGATGAATATGATTTCAAATAATTCATCCTAGCCTAGCCTTTTCCCAACTTTATTGGGGTCGGCTTCCAGTCAAACCAGATGCAGCTGGATATCAGTATTTTACATGGAGCGACTGCCTATCGGACCTCCACAACCCAGTAACTGGGTAATACGATACATTATTTCAAATAATTATGGCCGTTAAAACCAAAAATTCGAAGACATGTGACATCTCCCAACCCGCACTGATTCCGTGAGGTGGATTACAGCCCACTCCCTCTCACAGAGAAGAAGCCTGTATTCTAGTAGAGGGGACATCAAACATGATTATGATTTAAAACTAAGAAGAAGAACCATTAATATTTAAGTACCGTATTAAAGTACTCCACTCCAGTATCAGCGAAGCTCTTCGCAATCTCAGGGGTTGTAATAACAGCGGCTACAGGATGCCCATTGCCCATCGGTTTGCCCAGTGTCACGATATCGGGCACAACGTCTTGAGTCTCAAATGCCCACATGTGGGTTCCCACGCGGCCGAATCCAACTTGGACTTCATCGGCTATGCATACACCATCAGCTTCGCGAACATACCTGAAAAATTACATTTTGAAAATTTACCATCTGATTTACTTTAGTGAGTTATATTTTTAGAATTTAGATGAAAAAATAACTCGTCGCTCCATTTAAGTCATCTTTGTCTTTGGATCGATTAAACACATTTAAAAAAAAACAGATCAATCTTCGCGAAAATATAGAATTTTCTGATTCGGGTAACCGTTTCCTCAAATTGCTCCAAGAACAATCAATAAGTATTTCCCAGCGCATCAAAGGGCAATTGAGTAAATTGTTTCTATCTGTTTGTTAGACAAACGTACCTACTTTTAAATAGAGTACAAGGCCAAATGAGGAATAATTTATTATTGAAATCTAAATTTAACTACAATCTATTATTGTTATTTGCGACCTAGAGCTAGATCAGATTGATAATGTTATCTTCTAAGGGACACACAATCATATATTTTTATCTGTGATTTTTATTAAGAAAAATATAATACCTAAAGTAAGTAACACTTACTGGAAAACTCTTTTAAGGTATCCGTCAGGCGGGATGATTTGACCACCGCAACTTTGGAGGCTTTCCGCAATAAAGGCGCAAACACTGCCATTTTTGCTTTTGATCTCTTTGCAGATCTTGCCAACTTCATCGGCGAACATTTTTCCTAACTCTTCTTCACTTTCAGAGTCGTTGGGGTATGTGTACTTTCCTCTGTATATGTCAGGAACTGGTGCCTGGATGAGGTAATTAAATACGATTAGGATATTTCAATCATTTGTAACAATACCGTATTCATTTAATGAGTTGCTGAAGTGCAAGAATGAAGAAGGGCATAAATATAAGCAGACGAGTTTATGGTCATTCATTCATTAGGTATTAGAGGCAGCATTAAAAATGCCATGCAGAAAATATAATCTGTGTTTTATATTAGCTACATAACTGAAATAATTACACTAAACTAATAAATAGCATCGAAGAACTCGAAAGCTGTCAGCTGGTTATGTACAAAGCCGAGCTCTATGCCGGACAGATTCATAGCCAGCAGGCGTGCAGCACGCTCAGCAGTAGTTGAAGCCGTAGGGGAACAGTGTATAAGACGGGGACGTTAATAATCGCAAGGTATAATGGGGACATACACTGTTTAGGCATACTTAACACAACACTAACTTAGAGCAAGCGCCATCAGGACGTCATTTGCAAGCGGCCAGATGGAAATAGCGTCCTGTTGGCGCTTGTGCTACGTTAGTTTTGTGTTAAGTTTGCCTTAGGTGTGTGATTTCCCATCATACCTCGCGTCCCCGTCTTATACACTGTTCCCCTATTCAGTATTTGTCTTTGGGGAAACAGGTGTCGGGTTGAGAAATATGGCAGAAAAAGGGGAAGACCTAAACCCAGCAGTGGGTGATCCCAGGCTGAAATAATGACGATGATGATTGTCAAGTTGATCAGTAAGCGTTGCCATACAACGTGACAACGCCGCCAATCTCTTGGGCACACGAGGAGTATTTCGATGCTATTAATTAGTTTAGACGAGTTTGATAATTAAAACAATAAAAGATTTCGCACCATTAAAAAAATGTGAAGCCCCTCTACGCTATTTTGATCAGTCATAATTACTTAATTTTAGAAAAACATCGCTCAGATATGAATCACTTTATCATAATTATCATTACGTTACAATTAACAGAGACTATTGTTATCATCTCTAATTACATCAGTATTATTACTGAAAATCCAAATATAGCTTAGTGATAAGAGTGAAGATATAATAAAAAAATAAGATAAATAAAGCGTGTCCTATAAACATATGTAACAACCCGATCGTGTGTAACCCAGTCAATATTTGTAACTTACCACATGAACCCACTCTGGCTTCTCTGGCCCTCCGGGTAGGTTAAATTTGTAGGGAGACACATCAATCATAGACGTAAGATGGCCATGATATGCGCTGTAACAAACAGGCGCTAGTAGCACCCTAGTAACACTTCGAATAGCTCGAAGTAACGACTAAAGAACGAGGGGACAACTATTTTGAACGTTTGTTCGCCATCGTGGGAAAAACGATTATTAAAATAATTAAAACTCATTCAGCATTGATTTAATATTACAGTCTTGTGTGAGTCAATATTCTGTGTTAATAAAGAATCAGTACACTCCTCCTTGAAAGGAGTGTTCACTTTATAGCAGCCTTTACTGCACGGTGATCGTGCCGTGATAATTCTATTTTTCCTTAATGATAATACCGTGCATAGGTAGTAAAATATAATACTACCGACTGCAGAGTGCTGAGTGACCCTACCTCTCAATCACTGAATATTATATAAACAAGGTGTTCTAAAGTCCCATTAAACAAAAAGCTGATAAGTTTAAAATTATAAACCCTAACAAGAGATATCCCCAAAAGTTAAAAAAAGATTGTTTAAAAAAAAAGGTACTCACTGGTCTAAAGTAATGACATCCTTGTTCTTGGTGTGAACCCTGGCAAGCCTCAGGGCAAGATCGTTAGCCTCCGAGCCAGAGTTAACGAAGAAACAAACCGACAATGGTTCTGGCATCGTTTTGACTAGCCTTTCGGCAAGAATAACGAGCTCGTCGTGAAGATAACGATTGTTAGTCGAAATTAATGACATTTGATTTCTTCCAGCTTCCACCACATGTGGGTGACAATGGCCAACTGCAAAATAAAAAACGCATTAGCGGACGCACAAAGAATCGGCCATCTATTCAGTGCTGTACCTAATTCAAACTAACAGGTCGGTAGGTCGGTACCATCAATTGTACCAGACAAATAGTATACTTAAATGAAATAGCAATTGAAAGATAAGTTACAATAGCCCCTTAAAACATCTGGGCCCAATCGAAAAGGTGGGGTTCTAATCAGCAAGGGTTATCATTAATTTTAACACGTACCAATGATACATTAAAGCCAGCTAAATTCTAGTTTGCACTGGTTTTAAATGACCTTAAGTGGCTTTAAATAGATACATATTGCGCAAAATGATAACAAAAATATCTACCATGTGCAACATTGTTGATGCAATCGAGGTATCTTTCACCAGTCTCATCATACATGTATTGGGCAACACCGCGTACAATTTTCAAAGGAGATGACCGGAAGAATAGTTGGCACGCCCCACTGAAACAAAAATTAACATAATAAAATTGATTACATTCGCAGCGTGTTGCAGATTTAATCCCCGCACGAAATAAATATTTCTATGATATGATCTGCAAGTAGTTGTTCCGGGGTCTGGGTGTTTGTGTATCAGAGGCGTAGCGTGCCTTGGCGGGGCCCCGTATAAAAATTTGTTTGGAGGCCCTTAGGTAGGGTAAAGATTTATCACTCAAGAAAAAAAATGCATTTCTCTGTATCTACGCCGAAATATAAACAAAAAATTGGACAAAGGTCATCAAAAAAATTCAAGATGCGACTGATCAGTCCAGACGGTGCATCCACACCGCCGGTAACATTTGTAGCTCAACGTTTCCAAATGTTGCTCGGTAACATCTGCCAACAAAATGTTATTAAGTGTTGACGTGTTACTGTAAGTCGAGTAACCTTGCTCAACATTCGGTAACATTCGCCAACAAAATGTTATTTAATGTTACTAAGTGTTGACGTGTTACTGTAAGTCGAGTAACGTTGCTTAACATACAGTAACACGACACGGCAACATTTGTTGTCGGATGTTACTGCGGTGTGGATGAGTAACAATCAACAAATAGTAACAAGGAGCCACAAAAGTTACCGAATGTTACCGTGTTGCCTTTTGTTGCTCCACAAATGTTACCGGCGGTGTGGATGCACCGAGAGGTTGGAATTAGGTAGAGTTATTTTAATACTTGCATCGAAATGTTGATAATAATATGTAGTGTGATTATTCCTTTACATTTCAATTTATTGATGAGGAAACTAATTATTTATATAATATATTTAGTATATTTGTATGGATCTTCTCGGGATTTCTAATAAACCATCTCGTGCTTAAAACAGTATTACATAGAAATAATAATAATAAAAACACCAGAGATAGATTATACAAAAAAATTGTGTAAAATTAAATAACTACTTTAATTAATAAATCATTAAGTTTTTATTAATTTTTGTTTACGCACGTTGGGGGCCCCTGTGGCCCGGGGGCCCCGTATAATTGATACGGCAGATATGGCGGTAGCTACGCCCCTGTTGTGTATGTGGGTTCCTGTTTGTAAACGCACCAACGAAAACAAAAAGAGTAGACTGTAATGCAGAAACAAAAAGGAACATTCAGAAAAATAGTCCAGAAGTACTTGGTACTTACCCCACATGTTTTTCACGGAGTCTGATGGTTTCAGATTTGGGCATCGACTGTAGATAAGCCATGTTTTTAAATATTATTACCTGAAAAAATAAAGGCTGAATTTCAATACACAATGATAAAAAACAGTCCCGATCAAAAGCTTCTCGGGAGGCGACGTACACACATCAAAACAGTTTGTGATCACTAGCATAAGCTGATAAAATGTTTTTAAATTGAATTTTATCAAGAAAAATTCTTTGGTGTGTGTTTTGTTTAGATAGAAATACCCTGTTTTAATTTAAAAAATATAACTATTTTTTATTAATAATAATATTTCAATTTTTCTAAGTGATCGCAAACTTTTTTTGTTGTGTGTAGGTAACTCGTAACCCGTAAGTTTTAGACTAAGTCAAAATTAAACAAAACCCAAGTCAGATTAGGCAAATAGGAAATAATCCACAAGTCTGTTTAATTAGTGTTATCAAGGCTTTCGATTAGTTAGTAGGTAGGTAAGTACAGTTTCTACGTAAGCAAGTTCGTTAATATCGGGGCCAGAGAAAAACCTGCTGAATTCACTGTGACATCTTAATTGAACTTTTTATGATATTTCCTTGAATAATAAATAATTATTCTATAGAAAATAATTGGTATCTATGAGATAACTACTGTAATGTAGGTTCTCGCGTGATTCCCTTCTTATGAATTTTCTGTAGGTACTATTCCGAACGGAAAATGACTTCAACAGTAGTCTCATATGATTTAAATCACGATGTTTACAATTTGATGCCAATATTATATAACAGCAAACAGGAAGAGACTGCACAATATTTTTTTAAAGCATGCACTTATTTTTCTCGGCAAATGAGCTGCAGCCTGGCCAGTGCATTTTTATTTAATAGTCTTTATTTTTTTTCTGCAATTTGCCACACATTACTAAGTGCAATCACCAAAATAGATATGTTTCCTGACAACAAGTTTTAAACGCGTTTTCTGTATGCTATGAGCCGAAGGGGTTAATACGCAGACACTTTGAAATTTATTATGACACAACTTAACTCTTTTGCTGACTGTACCCGAACTACACTTTGTAGAACTACATCGTAGATCGAGATCAAATAAAATCGATACTGTAGTGTTATTCTATAACGTTCACTCGATTTCGAATCTCGAACGAACTCATTTGTTTTTAAAACCGTTGCAGATTTCTTTCTCCTAAACACTACGTTAGAAAATCGAACGGTAGATAAGTATCTCGTTGAGAATTCGAGATTCGAAACCGATTGAACGTTGCAGAATAGCACTACTGTAAAGGATGTCATGTCACCAATTCTTCGGCAATCGGAATCACGAGCATTGGGCGTGAGTGCAGTCGGCCTAATTACGACATGACTCGGTCATCTATCTGGGTATTAAGCACAGAAATCTAGAAGCACTCCCAATTACCTACTAATTATCTAATAGCGCAAATTACCCAATGACCGCAGAAACTTTCACCAGTCTCAAGTGTATTCGTAAGTATGTTTAATGTTCAAAATCATACCAAACCAAAATAATGGGGTTAAAAAATAAGGAAGACAAAACCATTTTAAGCATAGTTAACTGATCATTTAATCCGCACCTAAGACGACCCACTGACCAATCAGTTCATAAAATAAAAATGATGATGAAAGAATGAATTAAAAAATTAAATTAAAAATAACAACTTACCGTTGAAAAAGAACTAAATAAAATCAAAACTATATTAAGGTGTGTTAATGTTTTGTTTGTTAGACAAACGTGACGCGTCAAGCGCGACGCGAGATCAATAAATGCAGAACTATTTTGATGTATGTCGATTTTATATAGAAGGGGGCGGGCGGGGGCACGCACGCCCTCCGCGCAGCCAATGAAAATAATAGCGCTTGTATTATCAGTGCAGTAGCGTCGAGATAAGGATACAACATGATGACAAAAGTCACCGACCACGCGGCCGGCGTCACACTGCCATAGAATAGGCGCATGAGCACTTAAGGCGAAGACAAGTGTGTCATTTGACGTTCAAATCAGTTACATCCAATATTTATATTGAGCAATCTATACTACCTTATTATAAAAGGTAAAAATTGTTTATTTGTACGTAGGAGGTAATCTCCGGAACGAATGTATCAATTCTATTTTTTTAGAAATAGTCCAATTCAGGAGGAAGTTCACAGCCAAACAAAAAGAAAAAAGCTCTGAATCTGGGGCTCGGGAGCCAAAACGAAGTCGCGGGCAGATCCTATATGTAGGAAACACTTTTATTGCAGCTCAACCGTGGGTCAATCATCCTAATATGTACTTCGATCACTAATAAAAGCGAAAGTACGATTGTTTAAAATGCACGTTCCGAATTTATTGTCAAATTCTAAATTAATGCGAATCTAGGGGAAAAAGCTACCTATAAAGTTATCTAGCATTTATCGATTCCTCTATAAATAGATTTATATTTCTTATTTAGCAAGCAAAGCTGATATCGACCATTCTACCAATTTCTAAAAGTAAATTGGACTAGAAATTACTAAGTGTGTTTTTCTTTTCATTTTTCTCAATCTTTTTCAATATTTATCTTAATATTTATAGGTTTAAAAAAGAGAAAAAGGTCGAAAACCCAATGATAAGTCTCCATTCGACGATATACCTAGTATAACTTAATCTTGCGGAAAACTGAACTCGTGTACAATTTATATTCTAATTAGATACCTATAGAATCAGGGAACTTAATGAAAATAATGTACTCACCTTGGTTAATGTAATCGTCTTGATTGCCACTAGCAGGTCACACAATAACGATAACTACAAATTATTACTAATTAGGAATTTACTTAAGTAAGTATTTGGTTGCAAATGTTTCCACGACGAATGATAGCACCGATAATTAATTAATGTTTTTAATTGAGGTTTCCATCATTATCTGTCTCATATTTACCTACTTAAAAATACAATTTTGCGTGAAAAGTATATGCGCGTATCTATTCTTTTTTGTTTTTTTTTTTTAGCTCAGCTTTGAGTTATAAGTATGTACCTACTGACTGCGATTTTTACAAATGTAATTATGTAGCCAATTTTGTAGGTACATGGAATTGTTATGAAAATATTTGTATTGATAACCTCAATTTACGCAAACTAGAGTTCAAATTATGCACGTTTTAATACTTAAACAACTTACCAAATATTTTATAAGAAATTCAGACTTATATACTCGTACTTTATCATTTGTCAAATGTCAAACGTCAAAAGGCAAGCCAAAAATATATTTTCGTTGATACAATGATGATAAAAAATAAATTCTAAACTTTCCAGTGTTCATTTTTGCTTTCGTCAGGCAGTTGTGCTACATAATTTTTATTTTTCAAATAATTCTTGTAGTTTTTTAAGTTTTTTTTCCTACCGTTACTTGAGTAAAAAACATCAACAATGTAAATATTGTAGATTGTGCACATACTGTAGCATCGGTATAGTTAAACATTACTAGGCAAACATCTCTATATTCGTATGGAAAGGTTACCTTCAACGGGATTTTCCATTTACACACTTAGCATCTTATACAGCGTGTTGTTTTTTATTTAAAATACGCACTTACACATTTCGTGAACATCCGTTCGGAAATGAAAAAGTGAAATGGCATTTTAACGCGCAGAAACATCTTGGTATCGCAGTTTTTTTTTCTGGAGTTTCGTTATTTATGGCTTATTTTCAATTATAAAAACCGCCGCAAATAAAATATGTTGATATGGTTTGGGTACGCTGTTAATACTTTTGCCAAAGTTTAATGAAAAAAGTGGAAATAACGCGATGATTTTCTCCTCCTTTTTTAACTTTTTTAGCTATGAATATTTTAATAACTAATACTGCATCACTTTAAGCAGTTATGATGTGAAACATCCTAAGTTTCTACAGTTATTTACGCTAATACGAACTCATTCATCGAGATAAGTCAAGTCATATGAACAAGAAAGCGAACACGAATGTGAAAAATTAAAATACAAAATAGTTTGCTTTAGAACAATGTTTAGAACAAAATAATATGAACAGTTTGCACTACTCAGATCAAATAATAAAAATATTTTTTTGATCTGAGTTGCACTATTACTGAAGTGCTATTTTTAAATGTATGCATAAATAAACTGGAAAATAATAATTATTGTAAGTGTAAGTAAAACTTGTGATAATTTTCACACGTCTGTTCCGAAAAAAAATATACGTACTGCTAAATAAATAAATTACTTCACTGCGATTTGATAAAATCACCTTAAAAACAAATCATGTTCATAATTATCTGTTTAATTTATTTTTAATATAAGCTGCAATTAAACATAGTTTATTAATGGTATCTACTTACTCATGTTTACTACGGCGAATAGGTATAATAGTATATAGAGCGATCAGTAAATATGTAGATACTACGTCAAATATATACTCGTCAAAACAAAATAAGGGCCACTTTTTAAATTGCACTTTAAACAAGTATTGCTTTTACTCTGGGTACATAATAAATACTAAATTTCTTGTTATGGTTTCTTTCAAGTATTATTATTGTTTCTACTGCATAATTGGAAATTCATAACTTTTTTTTAATCAGATATTTGAGATTACTTTGAATTTACGGTATGGTGTTTTTTTAATTTTCAAACTTCTAACGGAGTTTTCTTCGACTTATACAGCAAACAGGCTATAATGATCTTTCAATCTCATAATGTCGTATATTTGGAGACATATAGACGCAAAAACAGCCACTTGGGGTGTCACCTTTATCCAGGGGGCCCGTAGCCAGAAGAGGTAGGTTTAATGCTGGAATATTCCCAAAGAGTGGTTCAAAATGCTTGAAACTGATCTTAAAAGACGGGTAATATCACCAGACGCTGTGATCAAGAAAGAAAGTAAGTAAGTAAAGCCCAAAAAGATCATTAAGTTTGTTTAACCGCGCAAATAGAGCGAACATCTACTGCGCGGACCGTACAAACTCCATTGCGTCGAGCTACAGGCACCCCTATAATTGACTACACTATTCCGAATCGACTCCATAAAGACTAACAATACTCAAGAAGATGCTTGGTTCGCCTCCAGTTAACTGCAGCGTATGGTGCAAATCGTGAAACATTTGCGAAGGAGAAAATTTATTGAACTGTTTTGACTGGGCTTCATTGTTTTTTATTGATGACTGGTGGGTTATTTTTTTTTAATAAAAACTGATTCATAAGAGTGTAGAGAAGATCTAAACAACAGGTTTCAGATCCTTGCACTCTTAAAACAGACTGTTCTGGCGAGTTCTGAGTTATGCTCTGGGGCGGTTATCTCTATCACGCAAAACTGAGCTCGCACTTCTTAACGAGGGTGCTGTAACTCCTCAAAATTGCGTGGAGAATGTGGTGCAACTCCACATTATCCCATTCGCACAGCAAGGAATACCTGAGTTCTTCTTGAAGCAGGATAATGCTCGAGCGAACACGACGCGACTAACAGTGCACACATTCCCTTAAGCTCGAATTACGATGTTACAGTGGACACTCTGGATTTTTAGCTGAGTTCTATTGAGCATTTAAGAGATGAGTTAAAGAAGAGTGAAAAAGGAAGTAAAATTCCCATCAACATGCAGCTGGATCTCATAAATTTTCTGAAAACTTGCTAGTAGAGTATCCCAAAAGAAAATACTCGGTATTTAATCCAGATCATTCCACCTCCCATAAAATGAGCAGAACAGAGAGAACAGAGTTAAAAGAGAAGCTTAAAAGAACACTTTGGAACATTAAAGACGTAATTTTTTCGATTTTTTTATGTTTTATGGAGGAATGTATCAAGTTGATACATTCCTGCAATTCCTCACTTTTCATTCAATTTGGTTTATTTTAACGATTTATTGGAATACATATTTAATTTTTGTGTATTTCCATCTAAAACCATTAATATTAATCAGATTCAGTCATTGTAACTAGTAATATTTAAACATTATTTAATAAATCGATAAAAACCAGGTGGCCCTTATTTTGTTTTGAGTAGTATAGTTAGGTATTTACCGGCAAATACCTAACCAGCACAAATAATCTAGTTACATACGTCAGAATATTTACATTCGAGATTATGAAAGCACCTATTAATAGTACCTACGTACAGATAACGATGACAAGGACATTAAATACAACACTAGGAATAGGAGATATCTACATATCTGAATGATACAGCCATGTAACAAACGATAAACGCAAACGCTGAGTAGGCTTTAGTAGAATTTCAACTTTATGTGCTTGGGTATAACGTTGAAGATCTAGTGAAGATTGCTTATCGTTTTCGATCTTTCCTGTCGCTAACGCTCAGAAATTTTAAATAGATTTTAAACTTCAGGCTCTAGGCTATAAAGTTGAAAATCTATTGGGGAGTACTGAGCGTTTACGATTATCGTTTGCGACTTGTTGTGACTTGGCTAGGGGGCCTGTTCTTTCGGGTGGTTTTACAAACAATTCAAAATAGCACCAAAGATGAAAAATGTAACAAGGCAATTAAGAATAATCAATAATAATTATAAATTTTGTATACCTAACTAATTGGTCTGGAAACTGTAGACTTTTCAGAAGATTTTTCCGATAGGTTGATGTCCTGAAAGTAACTTTCGCTTATGTGTTATTAATTTGTTAGAAAATTCTGTGCTAAGTACTAAAATCTTAAGCCTGTTCCAGTCATACAATCTTGAAAATAATTTGGAGCACACTAGAATAACCCCTACAAGTTCAACTTGCCTAGATAATATATGTATATACTGATGTCAAAGAAATTCATAAAGCAATTATTAACCTAATAGATTCTGATCATTGCGGGCAACTTACGTAGGGCACTAGATAAGTTTTGAGATATCGTTAAACTATCGAAAGTATATGCGTCAAATTGTCACCGACAATAGTGCATCTAATTAGTAGTCAGTATCAAATAAAAAAATATCTTTAACTACCCGCAATTTTATTTTGTGATTTTTTCTTTGCTTCAAGATGTCAGAGTTAACGCGTCGTGATTTTCGTGCAATTATGCTCTATAATTTCAAGCGGGGTTTAAGTGCTGATGACTGTATCAGTGAATTAAAATTTGTGTTTCGTGAGAAAGCTCCATCCCGTAGCTCAGTGTATCGGTGGTATAAACAGTTCCAGAGAGGAGATTTTAATCTGTCAGACGTTTCTCGTTCAGGAAGGCCTGTCGAAACAGTGACTTCAGAAAATGTAGCAGCCGTTAAGAAACTAATTGAGCTAGATTGACACGTAACATACAAGCAGATAGAGGAACTCTTGAAGATTAGTGCACCATCAGTTCACACTATTTTACATGACCATCTTCAAGTTAGAAAAATTTGCACGTTGTGGGTACCTCACCTTTTGACAGCGACCCAAGTGGAATGCCGTAAGAAATGGTTTAAAAAAATGCTTGATATGTTCGATGGTGGAAAATCTCCTAATGTTAATTCTATAGTAACAGGTGACGAATCATGGCTGTATTACTATGACGTTAAATCTAAATCTAAAAATAAGATATGGATTTTTGAAGATGAGGAACAGCCCACCGTCGTTAAACAGTCTCGATCCGTGAAAAAGAAAATGGTCGTTGTGTTTTTTGGCAGAAGGGGTATAATTAAAAGAATATGTCTTGATGAACAGAAGACTGTTACGGCGAAATGGTACACAGACGATTGTCTACCTCAATTGATCGAGTCTCTCAAAAATCTGCGACCAAACTCACGCCTTGACACTTGGCGGCTTCATCATGACAACGCACCAGCACATCGCGCTCAACTCACTCAAGATTTTTTGAGCCGCACTGGTCTAATTCCGCTTGAGCATCCTGCCTACAGTCCTGATCTCGCACCCTGCGACTTCGGACTCTTCCCAATGATAAAGGATAAACTGAAAGGTCAACGGTTTGCCAATGATAACCAACTAATTCAAGCTTGGGACTTGGCGTGTGAGGAAGTCTCTGAAGAAGTGTGGAAGAAAATTTTTGATGATTGGTTTCGACGCATGGAGAAGTGTATTGCAGCCGACGGAAATTATTTTGAAAAACTCTAACATTTAGATATGAAATCTCAAAACTTATCTAGTGCCCTACGTATTACTATTGAAAATGTTAACAAAAAAGTAATTAAACAAGATATCATAGTTAACCCAAAAACCAAAAGTTTATTGGAAACTTTTAAAAATAAACTTTTGCATAAATTATCTCTTTTGTCAACTAATGATGACCCGAATCAACATTTTAACGATTTTTTCAGTATGTACTGCAAACAATTTGATATCACATTTGTTCCCAAAACAATCTCTGTTAATAGTAAAGCTTCATTTAATGACTGGGCCACCATTGGTATTCATAGGAGTAGAAAACGACTTTATGAGCTGTATGAAGAGAGGTCCCATATTAATACTGTGGAATTTAATTCATATGTTAAATATTATTCTAAATTGTTTAAAAAAGTTTTTTGTGTAGCAAAGGCTCAATAGGTATTGAGCCTTTGCTACACAAAAAACTTTTTTAAACAATTTACATTACTACTGTTTTTAATTTTAAAACTCAGGTGAGTTTTAAAATTAAAAACAGTAGTAATGTAATTAGAACGACATGGAAAATTATTAATAGCGAAACGGGAAAGTCGTGCAGGGCAGGACAGATAGTGCGTTCAGCCTTGCCATTGGTAATAGTATTTTAAATTCAGACACTCAAGTTGCCACAGCCTTTGAGAGATTTTTCGCCGACATTCCTGTATCGACTACTAAATCATTAAACTCGTCACCTGCTGCTGCAGAGTCTTTACTAAAGAATAATGTTCCTGCTTGCGATTCCGATTTTCATTTTCAATATGTTACTTGTAAAGATGTAATCAAAATTTTTCACACCTTAAATATTAAGAAGACCGCTGATCTATGGGGTCACTCAGTAGACGTTGCTTAGTCAATTATAAATATTGTAGCTCCTACCCTCGCTTCTATTTTTCCCACGTTTTTTTCCCACGTTTTTCCCACGTTTTTATACACTCACTTTTATACACTCACTTTTCTTGTTTGTTTGTTTGTTTGTTTGTAAGTTTGTTTGTTTGTCGTTCCGGTTGGACTTTTGCAACTCAATTTTGAGGCACTTCCCGATAAGCTAGCATGCTGAAATTTTGTACACGCTTTGAGTTCTGATGACAATACATGACTAGCTAAGAAACGTCATAACAAATCCAATATGGCGGCCTCCCCAAGATGGCGGACTGGCTGTTTGAACCCCACCCCCATGATATGGGTATCAAATGTAAGGGTTTGCTGTCAGGAATACGAAAAAAATAGTCACGGGACATAAATCCAATATGGCGGACGTCCAAGATGGCAGACAGGCTATTTGAAATGCACCCCTGTGATATGGATATCAAATGAAAGGGTTTGCTATCAGGAGTACGAAAAAAATAGTCACGTGACTTAAATCCAATATGGCGGACGTCCAAGATGGTAGACTGGCTGTTTGAAATCCACCCCCGTGATATGGGTATCAAATGAAAGGGTTTGCTGTCAGGAATACGAAAAAAATAGTCATGTGGCTTATGCTAGGCTAGGCTATTAATCCAATATGGCGGACGTCCAAGATGGCGGACAGGCTTTGAGGCGATAAGCTAGCAGGCTGAAATTTTCAGGGTAGCTTCAAACCCGATGAACAATGATAAAAATAATAAAATAATTAATAGATTTAAAAAATCTAAAAACCCACGTTTTTAAATGTCCTAAAAAGAAGAAAATAACCCTACGGGGCTGAGAGAGGGGCCACTCAAAACGTGGGGGCGTATCTTTGCAAGTTACACCTACGATCTCACGTGATGTAAATATATCCCATAAATAATCCCTTAAATAATATACGCTCCCACGTTTTGAGTGGCCCCTCTCTCAGCCCCGTAGGGTTATTTTCTATATAAAACGTAATTTGTCCAAGAAAGCTTACTATCATAATAATCATTATTTAGAGGATAAAAAGACATGGGAATAAGCTGCTCCAATTAAATTAAATTCACTCAATATTTTCTTTTATACAATTTTTTTTATTATTATTTACTTATTTTGACATTTTTTCTTTCGGTTTTTTATACACCCTGACATTTTATTTTTACTCATTTTATTTTTATTTTGACATGTTTTGTTTTTATATACCTACACGCTGACATTTTATTTTTACTTCTCTTTTTTTTGGCTTGACATTACTTCGTTTCGTTGAGCTCCTTGTGTTATGAGTTGAGCTACACGATAACTGACATAGGTATGCTTGCACTGACTGGACAGGTCCACTCAAATCTGTGTGGTTCTTTCTTCAAAAGACCAACTCAGACACCTACGAGTACATGGTTCTCATATAATTTGATCAATACAAAATTGTCTGGACTATAAAAGAGACTGTGACCTCTGAGTTTGTTTCGGATGTTTCTTCTCAGAGTAGTCAGGTACGAAACACCGGCCTCATCTAGTGTAAAATAGACGTGTAAAAGAGTTTGCCAAAACCAATTTACTGAATAAATATAATTTATGAAGTCTACTTTCAAATCAACTTTAGATACTGAAGACGGAGAATTTAGGTAAATAGGTAGATAGATAAGTTATTTAAATATCAGCTCAAATAGGTACCCATAATATCTATAATATGTAGGTACATCAATCATCATATACGTATACCTACTTAAGGAGAAGGTGCCTTTTTTACTCGGTTAATCATCAAATGAGTCCTCCCACCCAGGGCGGGACGGGAGGGACTGTCAGACTCGTACTAAATTCCACGGTGTCCTTCAATAACCCTTTACGTTCCAGGGTCACGGTTACCTGATGGGACAGCCCCGCGACTCCGGAGACTGCCCCGCGACTTCGTACCTTTTGTACCTAAATTGAGTTTTGGTAAAGACCAATCATATTTCAGTGTGCCTACATTCCTGCATAAGTAGGCGCGTTGAAATGAACGCCTTCCCAAATATTCCTTCTCCCTGTTTCGTCTAATATGTTATGCGACTCACGCTGCTGTAGGACGTTGAAAAATTTCTTAATAACGCACGCACACCCACTGTAATAATCTGCAGTATTTATTAAATTATGCGAAAACATGACTGTAAGACATTAAGTCGGAACTTGATGGTAAAATGACAAACAATGCACTATTACGAGTATCTCTGTTTAAATAGACTACCATCATTTATTATATTACGAGAAACTGGTATTTTCAAGATTTATTAACTTTCTTGTCTTTATTGGCTGACCCAAAAAAATAAAGTAACTTTCTAAACATTTGATTTTCAATCTATTTTAAGCCCCAGTGTTATTTATTATGAAAAAGTTATCTATGTAGGTACGTGCGATAAAACATTGAACTCGTTTTTTCCAAACATGATGTGCCTTCATTTATTTTGTTTCAGCAATCAAGGTTTATGTAAGAACTCGTGTAAGATAAAAAGTTGTGATGTCGGAAATGTTTTGCTGTCGGTTCGTTGTGTTCGTACAAACCACGTGTGAATCACGCATGCCTCTATGGATCACATGCGCATGCCGCTGGTCTTATCGGTTCTCAACCTTACTTTAATCGCGCGCTTAGTTTTTAGCGATCCGTGCTGAAATTAGGAAAACTGTCTCATAAACATTGATTTAGTAAAAAATAACAAACCGACCGAATTGAGAACCTCCTCCTTTTTTTGAAGTCGGTTAAAAATTAGTAGGGCCCGCTAGATTATATATATGGCGATTGATACCAGCCGAAGGTGGATCGCGAATGTACTTGTAACTTCCGGAGCTCAAATTCATAGTAGTAGGAACAGAGTGGGTTTGAGTCGATTTGAGTCTGCCATAACACTCTGCTCGCTCTGCACAGAGAACCGATGGCCCTAGCTGTCGTATGTAGATCTTTCGAGTCGTTATTCAGTAACAGGAAAGTCTGAAAACCAGCCTTACCAAGGGACATTGTATTACTCAGTTACCGGGTTGTGGAAGTCAGATAGGCAGTAGCACCGTGTAAAATACTGATATTCAGTTGCATCCGGTTAGGCTGAAAGCCGTCCCCAACCATGGGTTAATACGCCGAACGGCTTTTCGTAATATAACACTCCTTTTTCGGGAGTCGTAATGTCGTTCGGGCCAAACGGCATGCCGCACGGCAGAGTGTTTATGCCGAGTCCATCCAGATTAAGGCTGCGTTTCCACCAGAGATGTGCGAGGATGTGTAGCGAGGAATGTGTTTTTAAAGAAGCAATAGAATCGCACAGCACAGCTCTGGTGGAAACGGCTCAGCAGCGGAGCTAGATTTTTGTACATACAAAACAAGTGAAGGATGTGTGCGAGGGATGTGTACAAGGAATGTGTGCGAGGGATGTGTTGCGAGGGATGTGTCCGAGGGATGTGTTGCGAGGAATATGTGTTGAGAAAGATGTGTTGCGAGGTTTGCGCATACTGTACTAGCCAGTCCATAGACGGAGTTTGTCACCGCAACCCCGTCGACACATTTCACAGCTTCGCAACGCATCCTCGCACCACACGTTAATGCGCATTTTCACATGCAGCTCCGCTACACATCCTCGTAGGCACATTTTCAGCTTTGGTGGAAACGCCCACACATTTTCACAGCACAGCTCTGACATCCTCCCACGACACATTTCCATCGCACATCTCTGGTGGAAAAGGCTGTAAGCCAATTAGTTTATCAGGTAGGTACAGCCTTGTAGTAAGTAGAATAAATTGAAGTCTAATCCAAATCGTATTTGACCGACATTTATTTCTTTAGGTTTATTTACTTTGATCATCCACTGATCTTTAATTCCTACGGCCATAAGGTACTTTAGTGACGGCCAGGCTGCAGTGGCATCGGCCGTCAACAAATGCCGCTCGTCTGTATTAAACCTAAGTCGACCCACTGACACACAACATATGTCAGTAGTGTAAGTCATGTAAGTAGGTTATTGAGATGAGTGAATTTAGCAGATGTGAGTGATATCGCTGGGAAGGGACGCCCTAGAAAAACCCACACTGACCGTGACGACCGACACCTGCACTGGTGCGATGGTGAGGTGCTTCAGGTTGGATGCGTATGCGTAAAATAGGTAGTACTCTCAATCAGCATGCTTGTATGGCCAGATGATTGAATGTGGATGAGCTCTGTGGTTTCTGCTTACCCCCATGAGAAACAGCCGTAAGTTAGTATGTAATAGGTAGGTAGGTACAAACCGCATGTAAAATTAGCATTTTATATCTGATTTGAGCTCGTTAGGTCATCATTAAAACTAGCACAGCATAGTTTTAACAGAATTACAAGGCCAGCCGGTTCTGTTGATACTTTTCGTTTATGCAACCTGCTGCAACTTCCTAATTGTTTGTTTTTCAAGTTAGATATGGTTGATCTTCTTATCTAAGTACTTACTGCAGCATACTTTAGAATAGCAGGCCTGTTGGGTAAGATCTAGGCGCGATTGATCTAATGATCAAAAGGCTTTCCAATTCAAGATTGGTCCAATTCGCGATAGGCCCAGCAGTGCTGCCGCAGCGCTCACGCTTCGCGATTGGACGATCTCAAAGCCGTCGCGTCGAAGAGCACATAGTAGCGTCCAGCAGCGAAGTGATTTCTTATTGATAATAGCATAGCAGTTCGCGATTGATACAATTTTCTGTTCGTTCAAAATTGACAATGTTTCTGAAATTTTGTCTTCTTCCGATTTTTGATCGAAGCTTAGCCAAGCCTAGCCGAGAGCCAGAAATCCAAGCAACTAAACGGCAACATTCTTCAAACGGCAAAATTGGGTGTTGACTATTATTTCTTACCAACAAACTCACGCCGTATTCTTATGGGGGTTGGCAGAAACCACAGAGCGCCACCTGCTACGATCCTTATATAAGCCTTTCGCCTCATCCACATTAACTATTATTCATTGGCTATTATTATTGATTCCTTTTAATTTTCAGGTATTGAATAGGTACATTTTTAAATATTTAAGTCCGATATTCCACATTAAAATGAGCCATCCTTATCGGACCTCAGTTCACGGCTTTCTCAAATCATGCGTGTAGAAACAGCTGCCAGAAACAGTTTGCAAATAAGCACTTTACCTATATGAAAAGTAAGTTTATTTCAGAACAACAGCATATAAGTTGTAGCTATTTTGATAGTCTTCTCTACTTCGCTCATCGTTTTACATCGTCAAAGGACGATCTGTATGAGCTTTTGTTATTTTTCTTCCCTACAGGCAGCGACTAAGTAGATACTTTAAAGCGAAGGTGAGAAGGAGGACAAATGATGAATGTGCTAATGGTATTTGCTACCTTAGTTGTAAACTCAATAATGCAACGTGAACGAATGTCCTTAAAACTCTTTGAGACGACACTTGTAGGTCACAAGATCTAATTTAAGAATCTACAGACTATCTTGAATTTGATTCTGCAATCTTCGCTGTTCTCTTTATCTACATAAAGTAGGTGCATCTATGTACTTACAACACAAAACAATAAAATTTATCGAAGACATAGATCTAAGGAAGAATACATTTATAATATGATCACAGAAGATAACAAAGTATCTACGTAGTTACCAATTGTGAAAGAATTTAGTGGCATTTAAACGGGTCGATTTTTCAGTCGATTTAGCTGTGCGAAAATCGACCGATTAAATGATAGTTCGACTAGTTTTACTAATTTTGTGCAAGTGATGCGACTGGTGACATGCAGTACGTCTATGTCGACCGAAAATCGACCCGTGTAAATCCTTCAAATATGCAGATGGGACGATGGGTAGTGGATTTCATATCTAGATTAAAGTATTAAATAGGTACTATTTTTATAGTATTATATGGATTATTATTTGCCTCTTTATTTAGCCAGATATCGTTACTCTTAACCTACGTTTGTAATTGAGTAACCCAAGTCAAGTCTTGTGATAAGGCAACAATCGAATAGGGCTCGCTCGTTGCTATACGGGGCCAATCGACCGATTTTTTATTTATTAAATAGGTATTTGTGTGAAGGTCGATAAACGAGATAATTGAAAGGCGATTATACTTTATTCATTAGTATCAATCAACATGCATTGTGGTCTTATGTAAACAAATACAATAACTCCCGTATGCTTCTTGTTTATAAGATATGTAATGCTGCACAGTATTGCACATTCAAGGTTGAGACAAGTAGGAAATACTTATGACGCGGAATGGAATGGAAGCCAATTTAACTGTTTAGCTGTGCCCGCGACTTCGTTCGCGTGGATGTCGGAACTAAACAAGGTATTTTTTAGTGACGCGAATCCCTTTCGGTGAAAGTCTCAGACTCACGTGAGAGGGCGAGATGCTCTCGGTCAGCCTATAAACGCGCTTGGCAGTCCTCGATGCTTTCTTGGGAGCGCAAAGTCGCAGTCAGAATTCTTTGCGGACTTAAGCGCAACTCCATTTCGGGGAAAGTCTCAGACTCACGTGAAAGGGCGTGCTCTTGGTCAACCGTCAACCTCGTTTCGCGTTCCTCCAAACTCTCCTGTGATCCAGAAACTGCCGTAAGGGAACACTGTGTATTAAGTCGAGACTCACGTTGGGTAGGCGTTTCTGACGCAAGATTTCTGACTTGCCTTGCTCGAACTGCTGTTAGGCTCACTTCACGATCTTCTGATTCCTGGGACCTATTTAAGCTCACCCTTTTCGCATTTCGGCTACGCTGCGACAGGTTTGTTTTTCTCTAGAGAAAATTTTCAAAAAAAAAAACTGGACCAAACAAATAAAATGTTAAACCAAATAAATCAACAATAATTTACAACAACACAAACTTTCAATATGAGAATGAAGACTAATCTAATTTCAAACTACGAAGTAAAAACTACTTGACTCAAATTGCAAATTATTATTTACTCCGCACTTCAAAATTAACGGGTCTTTGTCTCGGTAACTCGGTCTGAGCTGGCCCTTTTTTTCATCATCATCATCATCATCATCTCAGCCATATGGCCCTTTTTTTAACGTGGTAAAATCATCAAATGAGTCCTCCCACCTCCCAGGGCTGGGCGGGAGGGACTGTCAGACTCGTACTGACTAAAATCCACGGTGTCCTTCAATAGCCCTTTACGTTCCAGGGTCACGGGAATGAGATAAGTCCCGCGACCGTCTGAGCTGACCATAGACCGAATCTAACCAAAACTTTTTGAAAGATCAAACGAATACGCACGCAGTTGATCACTTGATATAGTTCAGTCACAGTTCAGTCTAGTTAATTCTATAATAATATATAATATAATAATAATATTCTACAACTATCACACAACGCCATCTAGTCCCAAGCTAAGCAGAGCTTGTGTTATGGGTACTAGACAACTGATAAACATACTTATATATTTCTAAATACATACATATTATAGATAAATTACACCCAGACACAGAACAAATGATCGTGCTCATCACACAAACATTTGTCCTGGGTGGGAATCGAACCCACGACCTCCGGCATAGCAGTCAGGGTCACTAACCACTAGACCAACAGGCCAGTCTATAGATGGCGCTGTTTTAATATTATACTTCTTAAACACTGTTATAATTTTTATTAATTTACATTTTTTTATAAGATGTGAACTGATTACGATTAAACAAAAAACTTAATTTTATACTTTAATTTACTCACTTATTTGTTGCGTATAAAAGTTACGTGAAGTTGTGATACCAAGTGCACATAATCCTTTCCCATTTTTTTTAATAAGTTTTTTCTAGAATGAAAGTAGCCTAGTGTACTCTTTATTACATTAGCTACCTGCCAATAAAAGTCCCGTCAACATCGGTCAAGCCATTTCAGAGATTAGCCGATACAAACAGACAGAAAACACAAAAATTGTAAAAAATGTTATTTTGGTGTATGTACCGTGCATATTTCTGCGTTTGTCTACGTGTGGAGGCTTGTAATTAGCGATTTGATAATATTACACTCTTATATAACATTTTCTTTATTAGTCTGTAAGCCTTCTGTAAAATAAAAAAAAATAAATAAATAAATATATTCATATTTTTTAACCCATGTTGTAGAAAAAAACGGTTATTTCAATATTACAAATAGACACTCCAATTTTATTTATATGTATAGATGTACCTATAGATTTGTAAAAATGAAAGTGGGATTTAATTATTTATATACCTAAATAAAACACACGAATGTTATTATAGATAAGTATATTGAATAATTAAATAATATTACTTCAAATATGCTGCCAAAAAAGACTTATAGTGTAATCGTAAAAGTAATAATAAAACGTTCAAGAGGTCAAAATATTTCGAGTTTGAGTAGAAACATACATTTTTAGTGGGGTGATATTGCAAGGTTTACGTACCAAATATCGAAAACTTTTATGGGTTGACATGCAACCAGCAAACTTCAGCAGAACTTGTCATCACAAAGTGTTCAAACAACGTTTGTTTGCATGAAAAGTGACACCGTGAGTAAGAGCTGACACGGTCAAACCAGAAGTCGTGCAAAACAGTCTATCATTTTTACTAATTAATATTAAAGATACTTTTATAATTACAACCATTTGCGACAACGGAGCAAAATGTCTAGTGCTATATATTTAATAAATACTATATGTATGGGCACTTTCTATAATTATGCAGGATGTCTTAAAACAATTTGTTTACCATGAAAAGAAATTTCGAAACAAAATATTAACCAGACCAAAACGTGCATACATGACAACAGTTTTGTTTTTCGACATCCCGGGTTATATTCAAGTCTCCACTTTAGACTATTTCAATGTTCTTGTCAGTCTTATGTCCTGCAAGGAAACAAAGCGGACAGTTTGGAAACGATCGTGGCACAAAAATGAAACAGTTCGTTTTATATTTTTGCAAAAAAAAAACTATAATGTAATATAAGCTGAACAATATTTTACAAGGATACTTCGGTAAGTGTTATGTTTGCTGTTCACTGTTCTCCATAGTATTGCATTTGAAACGCATAGACGCAAAACAAAGAATGTTATTCAAAGTGACAATAAACTTATAATATTGGTATCACACTCTTGTAGATCGAGTGTTCTTGATAAATAAAAGTGCAACAACCGAAATATGACTTTCACAAGAATTCTTAAGATAGTCAAGATTATTTAAATAAGTACTTTTAACCCGTTGATGTCTAACAGATCTTTATTTTGCAACTATACTTTTCAAATAAGTAAATATGCGATATGAACAATAAAAATATCATTATTATATAAATTTATTACGTACACTAATAAGTAGCCATTCGAACTCTGTAAATGGTTAAATACTTTAATAGGCGGAGACACCACACTTACAAAGTGCAATAATTAAACTACAAATCCAGATGTATAAAATAATTATGCATCTTTATGATTTAGAACTAAACAAACTTGCTAGACTGTTATCTCAATACTTCTAACTGACTTGTGATGTGACGTAGTTCGACATGCATACACTGCCATGAGTATTAAAGAACAGAACTCAGTACAACTGTTGCAGCTAACGACCCATTGCCCACGATCCTGGACTATCAATATACTCTAGTAGTAGTGCCCTACCACTCTAAGGATGCAGACCAATACTGTGGACAAGACATACCATATCCTCTAGATCTAAATCATTACGGATACATCTTCTGTTCTATTAGTTATAGGCACTGCTGGTTTTACGCCTTCTGCTAAACCGACAGACGAAACAACAAACGTTACATTGTTATTTCTCAAATCGATTTGATGTATGTCCAATCCACATTATGCCTATGACTTAGTTAATTTAACATTCGACGCTATAATACAATAATTTAATTGTGATTATTTAAATTATGCTCGTTCAATAACTTGTATGTATATCATTGTTCTGACGTCATGCCAGTACATGTTCCGAAGTGAAGTACGACTGAACTGATATGTGATACCGATAACTGCAAATCAATGGGATACCGCAACAACTATGGAACACCTCGCAAACTTGCCTGATATTGGGCGAATTAAATCTATGAACATGCATTAAATGACTAATTAAAATATGCTCCGTACTAACATTCTATATTTACGAAACTAACGATATATTTAATGTTTTTTTTTTCAATTTAAATACGCTTTATAGTGTAAAAATAGTTCTTTTGAGACAAAAATGTCAAAGCGTTCCTTAATGCCAATTGCGAAAGAAAGATGATTTTCGACAAATGTATACCAGGAAATGTTAATAATGCCCGACGAGCAATACACGATAATAATTTGTTTATATTGAAATATAACTATTTTCGTAATCATTTAATTTATTTCATAATAGGAAGATGTCATGAAAGAAAGACTATAGTTTTACAGAATTGCAAATAAATGTATGGACGGCAAATATTTATGACGACTAATGTCTTTCCAAATATTAT
Source organism: Agrotis exclamationis (assembly GCA_950005045.1). Classification (NCBI taxonomy): domain Eukaryota; kingdom Metazoa; phylum Arthropoda; class Insecta; order Lepidoptera; family Noctuidae; genus Agrotis; species Agrotis exclamationis. Next base: position 13,840,015 of record OX465424.1, on the reverse strand, counting down.
ATTTATAATTTCCTTGTGCATGCGTTGAAAGAATAGTATTTCGTAACCTGAGACATCAAGCAAGAGCCCTAAGGACGCAAATTCAGAAAGGCATCTAATGTAACTGTTTATAAACGCTATTCTTCACAACGCGCAACGCGAGAAACTCTTTTTCTAGATCAAAATTTTTGAAATAAAACCTTAATGTCGTAAATGACAACGTTCAAATTCAAGTTTTTTGCAAGTATTTTATAATGTTAAGATAACTCAAGAATAAAATTACAATTACCTTAATTATCGCCAATTTAGATAATTGAATAATTAGCAATGTAAACCATAAAAAAATTAAACTCTGTTTCACATAACAAAGTAATCATAAATTTAAATTGGTACATTGAAATTAAAACATTACAAAATTATTTATTATTGAAGTGTTTTAACTTTTAACCTTTTAACTTCAGATAAACTCTTGCTAGATTTGTAAGTCTGATTATTGGGGTAGTCAAAATAAATCCTATTCAGCTGTATAATTTGATAAAGTTGGACGCAATTGGGAGAGCTTCTGCAAGGACTTCCACTTGGTAAAATAAATAATACTTCGATTGTTGTTATCTTTCTTGCAACAGTTGTCAACAACGGAAAACATTTCCATACTAGGTACTGTTATCAAGAGTCCTGATTTTTGCGGTACGTTCTAGAAACTATTTATGTATCTTTACATCTAACAAAAGAGGGTACGAAATGCTATTCCCTTACAATCACATAAACAAGACCAGAAACTCAAAGTGCATTATTAACGAGTTGGTAACAGCAAAACTTTTGTGCAGAAGATAACTCTAAACATGAATACCAAACTGATAATACTCTATTCAGAAAATACTATACAACCATTCTTCTGATACATTCTGAACGTTACTATGAAGACATTTAAAATCATAAATCTTAGCTTTGATCCAATTTATACGACCTTCAATTTATACTAACTAGCATCCTAAAAATTTACTATCTACTGAATGCTGAAAACATCCACACTTAATGAATGCACATAAACATCTAATTTTATAAAGATATTGAACTAAACCTACTTGATGCTTAGGCTGGCAACAAATTCCATTCCAATGTCAGACTTTTTATCTTGAATCTATAATAAACAATACAAATCTTTTTAGGTAGTTGTTTACAATTTCCTTTGAAAGTGCCTTCATTTTTTGCGAGAGAGAGAGAGAGAGAGAGGCTAAATATAAACTCTTATATTTTTTTGAATCTAACACCAACTGTTACACCCGTTAAAGCCTTCAGCTACTCGGACTGTATCTTACTACAAAAGCAGTACAACTGAATCGATTACTTAATGATTCTTCTTTGAGCAATTTATTTAACGAGTATAATGTTCAAAAATAGAGATGAACATGTGAAACTAACGGTATGAGTTTTTTATGAACACTCATTATTATATTATACTTTATAATATACCACATCAATCACCATACTCATGTGAATGGTACATTATTTAAATTTCTACATTTCATACAATTTATAAAATGATATTTCAGTATTGCTTTAGTATTAGGAGATAGTCTCGCTCTTTACATTTAATATAATATACACAATATCATTATTGTGTTACTTATAATTTATAGTACACATTTTTTAATTCCAAACTTTCTTGAATATAATCTGACTGTGGAATGGTGAGTTATATGACACAAATAACTGAGATTTTGCCGGATTTAGTAGTTTCGGAATATTACTCATCCATTAACTTGCTTATAATAGGATAAGTATTTTAAACAGACAATCGTGTAGTAAGTCAGACTTAGTAATACGAATGTCATCGACAAAGTACGTTCAATTATATCGCTGTAATGATTTGTTGCCAGCACTTGCGTCTTACACATTAAATAGATATATTTCAGAGGCTTCCAACGCTACTATGCATTACAATATATTTATATATATATAATGTAATAAAAACGTGTAAATAAAGTTACTATAGTTAATAGAACGCACGTCTACATTTATCTCCGCAAGACGTTATTACTTAAACATTCATGAAACTGCAAATTTCGACAAGAGAATATCAAAAATAGTGTATCGACGGTCATCGTCTACATTCTGTCTAATATTCTGTAGTCTAATGACGCTATTTAGGTCACTTGAAACATCTTAAGCCAATTCTCAATATTTGGACTATGGTTACAAATTTTGAAATTCCGATTTTTTTTGAGTCATATCCAAAAATATTGCAATTTATAAATCGACTACACCATACGACCGTTCTAAGATCAATATGTCTAAAATATAGTCAGTAAACACACAGTTAATAAACTGTAGTCGGTTTATAATGCAAAAAATACGTATTGGTACAGTAACAATACGTTCTCGACAGTAAACTCAAATAAGTATCCAATATAGCGCAATTTATACTTAATCAAATAAACATAAAGCGCACGGCATTCTTTCACATTTTCTATGAATTAGGTTTTCACTCACTTTATACTAAACAAACGATGAAACGCGTAGAATAAATGAGTGACGTACTATTTTCTAAAAGCTTACAAAATGATAGAGATCTTCACGATAATCCGCTAAGTGGACACTGATTTATATTAAGTAATTTTCGCCCAAATTTCTCGATCTTGTACAGAAGTCCTAACGAAACATGTCTACACTCAACGAAAAATAAATATATATTTTTAATTCTTTCGTAGACATCGGCCCAGTTTGATAAATCCTCTCATATTATGACTTAATAGATTTCCATGAAAGTAAGCAACGCATCTCCATACCATTCCTCGAAAAAATAGTCAATTCTTCTATGTTATCAGATGCCCACCTAGCATGTAGAATTAACTAAAAGCAACAAAATGCTAACCATAACTGAAACATTGTCACAACTCAAAATGTGCATTTAAATAATGGTTACAGTTTCCGTTATTGATTAACATTCTTCCTTAATTCGTTATTTTTAATGCCTTCTACGCGAATGCAGTCGAAGGGCACAACTGGCCCCTATGCATAAATAGACATTAAAATTTAACTAGTGTCTTACATTACGCTATTGAAAGAAAAGAAAACTAAATGAGCTACAGTTATGAAGTTCCACTGGTTCACCAAATACGGATCCTCAAAACCACTGACTAGTTCAAGTGTGTCAAGAATATTCAAAATTCACGGAAAAGACAAATAAAACGTTAGATATGATTTTGTGCAATGTTTGCACAGAAGACGAAGATGTTAACATTATTAGAAGTCACATTTCACAGTCTAAAGGAGAACAAAATGAAATGTTGCTAAACTCCCTGTTCAAAGTAGCAATGATGATGAATTCGTCTTATAATAAAACTTCAATAACAACCAAATCTCAGACTATTTAAAGCACAACCTTTAAATGAGCATGAACTTGCCTCTCATGTTAGTAACCTGGATTTTAAACAACAATGAAGTACGACTAACGAATGTTCAATAATCTCTTGTATTTTCTAAGACACAAAAACGGACGATTCTCGCAAAAGTCAAAACGTATTGAAATGATACGATCCATACGTAAGTATCGTATGAATGTTCGAAAATGTTTTACTTATATTAGGAGTTAGCAACATTATTCTGTGATCACCGATACATTCCGTTCGTGTATATACTGAGATCGATTACCCTCAAAGTCGAGTGTTACTATTACTAACAGAGGTTATATCCTTCTCAAGTCGGAATTATGTTATTTGTAATTTAAGTTCACATACGCAAACAGTACACAACACATTTTCTTTTTCTGTAGCCAATTTATTACAACACTTTTTTTTTTCAAGTTTTTATTACTTTTCTACATTATTTATAAGTTTGTCCAAACATTACTATATAATAAAATGCTCTAATCCTGTGAAGCAGTTACATACTTTATTTGTTCTTGACGAGTACTGTTAGTCGTCTCTGGGATGAACAAATATTTAAATTACAAATAACACAATATACTATACAGCTAGGTATTATGTAGAAGGTATACAAGCCGATACCGCGGCGATAGCCACCGCCTGTGTTGTGACAGTTTGCGCGCGGTATACCGCACTGTACAAACTATCGGCTGCCGACGTCATTTGCCATTGGTCTGCAGTGCCGCATTCAGCTGCGTCCAAAGATCTTTCTTGCACGATTTTGATCTGCAAACGAATATTACACCCTTTATTTCTTTAATGTTATCGTCGTAATTCCTTTTTGTAAGGGTAAATACGACATTAAGGGACGTCAGAACTAATAAGCGTCGACACTGTTGAAAATTAAATTATATTATTACCACCATTCACATCACTATTAGTTTCTTAAATCCATGCATTCGTCATCGACAAAAACAGCCAGTACACATTGATTATACAACATGAAACGTTAATCTCTTTTAAGACTCAACATTATAGTGGAGTTGAGTAAAACATATTAGATATCACGCAAGCGGTTTGGAGTGCAGGTTGATGATATCTAGAAAATAAAATTAACGAAAAATAAAAGAAACAAAGAAAACATAACATCACTACAAAATAAAAATAAAGTAGGTAGGTAGTTCGAACAAAGAAAGTCGATTTCATACCAACCACTGGTTGTTCTTACTACTATTGAATGACTTGCTACAGTATATCATTGTATGCACATATCTTCGGCACAAAGAAGCGAGAATAATGTTTCTAAAATCTTTGAGTGACCGTCTATTCGTAGCCAAGAGCGTACGGCGAACGAACATGCAGCATATTGTGTGTATGAGTACATACCGACTCACATGTTTAAGTTATGTCAGTTCACAATTTGTTGTGATGAAGCTGAGTTAACTTCACTTATCTTGTAGTAAAAAAATTAAGTGTAAGCTGCTTACCATCACCATGCACGTCGTGAAAGTAGACTGAAGGAAAAGGGGTTAGTATTGTACTTATAGTTAGGTGAAAAACCTACCCTATTCCTACAAAAGTATGATTGATAATCGAGTAACTTTCTAGACTTCGTGCCAACCACTAGTATCAGGGGTTTGAAATTACATGAGGTGATGGGATGGTAAAGCTTGGATATGACATGAAAAAGCCTCAAACTAAAAGTTGGGGTTACAAAAAGCTGTATCTTTCTTTAAAATTAAGAAAATCCTATCTTATCTTTTAAAAGATATAAACTACATCTACTGAAATAGCAACCTATTGGACTCTAACTATTAAATGTTAGTAGAAAAAGGTATTTAAAGTTACAGATGAAGTACAGACCTGCGAAGTGACGCAAGCCATTCCTTAAACTGTGTGTTTCCTTCAGGCGTTAGCTGAAAGGCGGTGCGGGCCGATAGCACGATGCTTACAAATTCTTCGTACTCCACTGTGGTTAAGTGGTAAAGTTTCTGATGTATGCATTGGATGTACCTGTCAGAATAAAGCAATGTGTGAAGATATATCCCATAAAATGCGATAGCGGAAAACATGTAGTCAGTGCCCTTCATTATATGATCCATCATAAACAGCATAATAAGTGAATGTGAGTCAAATAATGCAGTAGGCCACTTGACCGTACCATTCTCAATGTTTTTTTTTCAGTAGATAGGGAACATCGATAAACGAATGATGGCATCAAAAGAGACTTTCTGAGAATGGGCTGAATTTTATATTCAAATGCCAAGTAAATACAAGCAGAAAAGCATGTGTGTGAGAGAGAAAGGATTGTGTAGCCCGTTTTTGGTCATTGCAGACCTACAAAAAAGGGATGGGTACCACACGATCGCTTTTCTCCCTCTAGGGAGTTAACAACTTCATGAAGATATTGCTCAGTCCAAACTCTATGACTAATAATGACTGTCATAGAGATTGACTACATAATTACAGCCGCACAGGCCGATCTTCCGGGTTAAGCCGAGCTTACAGAGGTTGGTCTGTGGATGGGTGTCCATCTGTCATAGCGAGTTTCCTCCGTGCCTCGGAAAGCACGTAAAGCCTTTGGTCCTGGCTGTCATTTGTAAATCTTAGACAGTCGTTACTATTATTCAGAAGCTCTAAAAGTCTGACAACCAGTCCTACCATGGGGTATCGTATTACCCAGTTACTGGGTTGTGGAGGTCCATGTAAAATACTGATATTCGACTGGAAGCCGACCCCAATATAGTTGGAAAAAGGCTAGACAGATGATCAATCTCTATGACTATATGTTTCAGAACGAGAAAAAACAGAAGAGTTAGCAAAAAAAAATAGCTCCTTACATCTGCTGGCACTTCTGCACGAGAGGCGCCAGTGTACCCCTCAGATGCTGCATCACCAGGTGGTGTGGTCCTCCTCGCGCCAGCCAGTGAGCTGACTCCACACACAGCTCGTACAGCACGAACGGAGACACCACAGAGTTCACTGCGCACACGCAGAACTGGTGTAGGTACTGCGCACCCAGACGCTTCGAGATGCGCAGAAGCCATTTTACGTGCTCCCCGTATGGTGGGTTTCTGGGTAAAAGAATTGGGGGTTAGCATTTAAAAAAAAGTTTTTTTACTCTATACAAACACTAGAACCAATATTACTTTAATAAATTAATAAATGATGATTTGACCAATATATCTGCAATTTAAACGAGACAGTGACCTCGGAGTGTTTTAGAAACCTATTTACATTCAATGTCCAAAGTTCCAAACACACTACAAAAATGTACTATTGTATAAATTAAGTAAGCAAAGTGGTTTCTTTCTTTTTTTTAGCGTGGTAAAATCATCAAATTGAGTCCTCCCACCTAGGGCAAGGCAGGCGGGACTGTCAGACTTGTACTGACTAAAATCCACGGTGTTTTTAAATAGCCCGTTACGTTCCGGGGTCACGGTATTTGTTAGTCCCGCGACCTAAACAAAGTGGCTACTGCTATTTTAATCGAGTAGTTTTATAGGAAGTCTAACTAATTAAAGCAACTTTTAAAAAACAACTTTTTTGTTTCAGGCCAAAAATACCATCCCGTTTATCAATAAGGTCAAACCAAATCATTTAAAAAAAAGTCTACATACCTGCCAAACTTATTCTGCGGACGATCATCGTGCACCCTCCTTGCTTGTGTTTCCAGTGCAAGCATGCCCACTCTATAGGCCGCCAGTAGTCTTCTCAGCTGTGTCTGGTTGACACCGGGCGCGGTGGCAGTACTGGCTTGTGTAACATTGCCCACGTTGGGCACACTGCCCACGCTATTGCCCACATTGCCCACACTAACGCCTGCCCCAGTCACCCCACCTACTTGCACCATTTGTTGTGGAGCTGGCAACGGAGGAGGAATCGGTGCTGGATGCTATGGAGAAACAGGTTTGATTGTAAAAGAATGTCGCAGATACGTCTTAATTTTAAGATACATAATTTTGGTAAGAAACAAAGCTTCTTATATTTACGCAATTACTATCATTATTTCCTAATATGATAGGTTCGCCATTTTTTCGGGCACCTCCTATGAACTTTTGTGAATGTTCAATAAAGAATACGGAAATTAAAATAACTTTTTAAGAGAAACCGGTACTTACGACTTGATGAACGGTAGCATTCACATTGACAGCTATAGTTTGTGGATGCGTAACGTGTTGCGGCATTTGTGCGACTTGTGTGAGCCCCGGATGTTGCATCGGTTGATGTTGCGGGTGCTGCATAGGTTGAGGATGTTGCTGCAACGGTTGCGGATGTTGTTGCATTGGCTGAGGATGTTGTGAAATGGTCTGTGGATGTTGCTGTAAAGGCTGCGGATGCTGCTGCATTGGTTGAGGATGTTGCTGCATTGGTTGTGGATGTTGTTGCATGGGTTGCGGATGTTGCTGCAACGGTTGGGGGTGTTGCTGCAAAGGCTGTGGGTGTTGTTGCAACTGCTGCGGATGTTGTTGCAATGGTTGCGGATGTTGTGGCAACGGTTGTGGATGTTGTTGCAATTGCTGCGGATGCTGCGGCAGCGGCGGGTGTTGTTGTAGTGGCTGATGCTGTTGCAGCGGCGGATGTTGCTGGAGCGGAGGATGTTGTTGTAGCGGGGGGTGTTGTTGGAGTGGCGGATGTTGTTGCAGCTGTGGCGCCCCGGGCGGCGCCACAATGCCGCGCACGAAATACGGCGGCAGCGCGTACTGTGGAGGCGGGTGAGGTGGACCCGTTCCAGCATACTGTAAAAAAAACATAATGATCCCTTTCATTCCGAAACTAAATTATGAACTCAGTATTCTGGCCACTTTTTAGTAAGGAATGCTCAGTTCGTTTTGAAAATATATGGGGTGGATATAGAATTAATAATTTTGTATGAGATGAACTTCGATCATTAATAACAACTAGATACACAATCCCGTACAAAAACGAACTAAAAACTGTCCTCACGTAGGTCGTAAAATAGAAAGAGAAAGAAAACAGAAAGAAACATAACTGACCAACATATTATACCAAAAGAAATTAAACCTTATTCAAATGAGTTACAGTTTGATTTTGAACGGTCATAAAAACATATTAAATTTTACGACCGCGACTCGAATCAACACATGTTACCCGACTAAATCAAGTAGCCATGCGACACTACGAACTGTACGTTTAGTAAAAGTCTTTTCAATTTAGGTGCTTTATAAACCCGGCTGATAACTTCGTCAATTTTAAAATAAATGTTTTACGGCGATTTCTTTACGAAATATCAGTATTTATAGTACAGTGATAGTTATTAAATATTGGTAATGTTAGTACTTTTTTTTTTTTTTTTTTTTATCGTGGTAAAATCATCAAATGAGTCCTCCCACCCCGGGCAGGGCGGGAGGGACTGTCAGACTTGTACTGACTAAAATCCACGGTGTCCTTCAATAGCCCTTTATGTTCCGGGGTCACGGTAATGGTATAAGTCCCGCGACCCCGGCAGGCTTTGGCCCTCTAGAGAGGGGGCCCCGTCATTATGCTGACGCTCTTTGAGGCGCGCGTGGAACACAACGCGCCGTCGACCCGGGCATGGTCCATGGTCGGGCAGCGAGTTGCCCTTTACTCGCCGCCCGCATGCCCGATAATGTTAGTACTTACTGAAAAAATGAAATTACATCCTTTTTTTCGGTCCTGGAAGAGTGATTTTTGCACTTTTTAAACGAGCACAGAGGCATGTTTACGTTCCGAGCGTTAGAACAGTACTAAACCAAAAGGATGACCGATCTCTGATTTGGTCATTCTTTTGGTGAGGACGTTTTTTGTCGCTGATTGTGTATCTAGTTGTTTTATATGATTGAAGGAGATGAATGAACCTTATGGCGCAGTTTCATTGGTCGTTAACTCGTTCGGTATACAGCATACGGGGAGTCTTCACATGCGAGATAACAACCAATGAAAGCCACAAGTCGATACGTGTTCGTTATACCGTCTGCGGTGATTCCCTGTTTGCTTTATACCGATCGTGTTATCGACCAATGAAATTCATCGATCGATATATAGCATGCGGGTCTGCCCCTCTTGTCAATAAATGGCGACGAACATGGAGGTTTTCCTACACCCCACATGCGGACTATCGACTAATGAAGACGATTCCCCGAATCGGGCCTTGTGGCATGCGTTCCAGAAATCTCTCGCACTCCGCATGCGGGCCCTATCAACTAATGAAATTTCGCCATTATTCATTCCCAAAATTACTGAATTATTTTAGCTTTGGATGTTAGTAATATACTGACCGGTAGCTGGTAGATCGTGGGCGGGTAAGGATGGTAAGTAAATGGGTAGGGAATGGGGTAAGGTACGGGCACGGCGAGAGGCTGCGGTGCGGCCGCGCGGTACTGTGGCTCGTCCAACAGTGGCTCGGACTCCTCGTTGGCCTGCCGCAGGTACAGCTCGTGCCAGTAACGAGCTACTGTGTACAGGACTTCCGGGTATACGCCGCCACCTAAAGCAAACAGTGTTTTATTGGCTTACCAATAAAGGATAATTTCATTTGCAGCCTGTAGTTTAGTTTTCTTCTGTTCGAATCGTTGGTAAATGCATTAAGATAGTTGGGCCCCGTTAGTAGCTACGCATATAATGGCTAAGTAGCGTGCCGAGGTTCTCAAAAGTGTATTTGGACTCTTTGGACACTTTAACATAATTATTTACAGAGGGCATGTCTTGGTTTTGGAGCACTGCATTCATACTGTCAGTCGATAATGGTCTATAATCTTTTATTTTGGATTTCTCGAGCCTTCTACGCTTTTGTATCGCGTGTTTTTCGATCGCCACTGTAGATTTAAGTCGCAAAAGTTGCAAGAGATTGATTATAATGTGGCAATTTTTTCCCAGAAATATCCCCCACTTCTCTAGATTGTTCTTTATGTACCTAGATTTCAACGTAAATTGGAGTATTACCTTTAGCAGCAGCTTCAACAGTGAGACAGGCCCGCTCAAGCATGGCGTCGCTCTGCTCTTTACACTGTAACACGGCGCGTTGTATCTCGTTGTAGTTGAGAGCGTGTGCGTGAGGTAACACGGACAGAGCTAGCTCAGCAGCCGCGCGGACTGTCGGGACGTCGCGACCGGAGGACGCCTAAAAGAGAAATAAAGGTTGTATAGCACTTTCAACTTGCTACATCATTCTCACATAATGTACCAACTGAAGATGAATGATGTTTTTGTAATAATTTTGGCGATTAAAAAGAGTGTGTGCAATGTTACAACCTTATTGGAGACAAACAGTTTGGACTTGAATAAGGCTATCCTCATGAGCGGAGCGAAGCTGCGGAGAGGAGAAATTGAGAAATATTAACCAATAGGATTGTACCACTGAAGAAGAACGGAGATTTAGTGCAATCGTATTGGTCAATAATAGGTCTTTACCTATGAAATTGCTGTTTTGTATGAAAAAATTTAAATGAACTTTTTTCATGTATTTTTTATATGTATTAATCGAAGTAATCACCCATGCAATCAATGCATCTTTAAAGAAATCAGCTGGACGGGAGGCAACAAATTCTTCAAAGGCATTTTGTACTGCCTCTCGGGTATTGAAATTTTTTCCCGCCAAGAAGTTATCCAAATTCTGGAAAAAGTAGTAGTCTGTCGGCGCAAGGTCTGGTGAGTAGGGCGGATGACGGAGAGCTTCCAACCCCAGTTCTTGCAACTTGGAGACCGTCTGCTGTGCAGTATGAGGTTGTCGTCCAGGAGCAGCGGGGACGAGCGATTGACCAATGCTGGTTGAAGATGTGCCAGTTTCTCCATCATTGTGTTCAGTTCTTCACAGTACACATCTGCAGTAATGCTCACCCAACGACCATTTATATCTAGACGCCTCATGCACGATCTGACTAACGAAAATTATTCTGCCAAGTCGCTGAGGTACGACGTAAGCGAGGGGGACGGGGTACTGCGTTCTGATTGGCTAACGGGGACGGGGTACTGCGTTCTGATTGGCTAACTCAAGGTCAGTGCGACGAGGGGACTCACAGGAGTGGTCGAGTCACGACGGTTATAAGACTTTTTTACCTAATGTGTTGACAGACATCGGTCGCCTGTGATTAGGAGTCTAGATATAAATGGCCGTTGTGCTCACCCCATTTGGTAAGAAGCTGTGATGACTCACTCCGGCGCTAGACCACCAAACAGTGACCATCACTTTTCTAGGGGTTAGTTTTCGTTTAGGGCATTTTTAGGTGCTGAACCAGGATCCAACCAACTTGCTGAGCGCTTGCGGTTATCAAACAGAATCCATTTTTCATCGCAGGTAACAATGCGGTTCAAAATTCCTTCATTTGTGTGTCTGTTGAGCAGTGCAAGGAACGTCTCGACGCGTACTTCGCGCTGCTGATCATTGAGTTCGTGGGGCACCCATTTGTCAAGCTTTTTACCTTGCCAATTTGACGCAAATGTACCAATATTGTTTTAACGCTAACGTCGAAAGCTGCTGCTAATTCAGCCGTAGATTGTGTATCATCAGCTTTCACAATCGCCTTTAATTCGTCATTGTCGACCAAAGTCTTCGGACGACCGCGAGGTTCATTTTTCAGGTCGAAATTTCCAGAACGGAAGCTTCGTAAACGTTGTTGATATTGCGTGCCGCTTGTGCCGCGTTGCTGCCACGACGGTACCCATATTCCATAATTACTCGAATTTTTAACGTATCCTAACGTAACGTAACGTATCGATGACGAAAAAGATTGAAATGCGATGAAAATGTAACACTAATTAATAAATAATGACTACTTTTGGAAAAAAAATTCCATGTTTTTTAAATAAAAATTAATTTAATATTGGAATTCATAACCAAACAAAAATTATTTTGATTTGAAATGGCCAGTACTGCAGAACGGCAATTTCATAGGTAAAGACCTAATATTTCACCGTTTTTCAGCTCTGCAGTCTCGCACCTGTGGATGGGCAGCCTAATGGACTTTGATATGAGCAAATCTGTGATTGATGACTTTTCCTCAAAAGAATATTTCCCCATTCTTACCTTATCGGCAATACTAGCAGCTTCAGGAGGTGTTAAATGACCTTCCCATGCATCGATAAGGAATAAGATGGCAGGTGCGCCAATATCCATAGCTTGACCTGTTTAGAACAAAAATAAATATATAGCAACAATACAATAAAATATTAATTTTAGTTAAACAATTAATAAAATTGATTTAAACTTGCCTGTAATCCAACTGACGTGCGATGAATAGGTACGACTCAACCAATTTGCGCTAACACAGTTATGCAAGCCGAGTGCGTAAAGTCCCAATTGAAATGCCGCCATGTGTAAACCTCTGAAAGATAACAATCAAAATTAGTTTCCTTAAAACAATGAAGTTCATGAAATACCGTTTGTCTTGGAGAACCTAAGAATATTTTAGAATGTTATACAGTATCATTATTTATTAACTATTTATTTTAATTCGAGATTGGAGAGAGTTGGGTTATACTGGGGATACCTTTGTTCAACGACCATTTATATCTAGACGCCTCATGCACGACCTGACTAACGAAAATTATTCTGCCAAGTCGCTGAGGTACGACGTAAGCGAGGGGGACGGGGTACTGCGTTCTGATTGGCTAACTCAAGGTCAGTGCGACAAGGGGACTCACAGGAGTGGTCGAGTCACGACGGTTATAAGACTTTTTTACCTAATGTGTTGACAGACATCGGTCGCCTGTGATTAGGAGTCTAGATATAAATGGTCGTTGCCTTTGTCCATCACTGGGATAATACAGGTCAAAATTATTTTATATATAATAAAAATATATCAACAAAATGTCCCACCTATGTGGTCCATGATGCTCTCTAGCACATGAAGGCTGTGTGAACAGACTTGTGCTCGACGAACCACCTGCTTTGAACAGCACGGACTTAGCCAGTTCGAACATAAAGTGGGCTGACGCTTCCGACGGCTGATTCGGCACCGAGGGATACAAGCGCTTGCCTTTATATCTGTAAAAGAATTAAATAGTTAAATGATGTTCAATAAATAAATTCAGCCTGTATCGCTCAGCTATTCTCAGTTTTTAGGGTTCCGTAGTCAACACGGAACCCTTATAGTTTCGCCATGTCCGTCCGTCCGTCCGTCCGTCTGTCCGCAGCTTAGCTCAGAGACGCCTAGTACTAGAAAGCTGTAATTTGGTGTAAATATGCGAATTTTTTGTGTCAAAAAAGTGGTAAAATAAAATCTCGTAAAATATTTTTTTTTAGGGTACCTCCTGTACACGTAAAGTGGGGATGTTTTTTTTTTCTCGCGTACCCCTTAGTGTGGGGTATTATTAAATAGGCCTTTAAAAAATATTGATAGTTTCCATTAACAATTTTTTGATAAAAAGATTCGTTTGTGAAATATTAAGCTTTAAAGTGCAAATTTTTGCTCGACTCGAGTGTCCCCCCCCTCTACCAGCTAAACGGTTATGTTTGGGGGTGTGAAAAAATTCACAATAGTAGTATATATAACGAAGTTTAAAAGAAAATTATCATGACTAAGTAGGCTTTACAAGTTTACGAGTAATAGTCGACCAACTTATAAAACGTACTTGGATTACATATTTTCCTAAACAAAATGTATCGGAGAACAACTGCAATTGTAAGTTTGTCAACTTTATTTTTATAGCTATAATAGGTAGTGGAGTGGAGTGGAGTGCAGTGGAGTGGAGTGCAGTGGAGTGGAGTGGAGTGGAGTGGAGTGGAGTGGAGTGGAGTGGAGTGGAGTGGAAGGGAGCGGAGCGGAGTGGAGTGGAAGGGAGCGGAGCGGAGTGGAGTAGAGCGGAGCGGAGTGGAGTGGAGCGGAGCGGAGAGGAGTGGAGTGGAGTGCAGTGGAGTGGAGTGGAGTGGAGTGGAGTGGAGTGGAAGGGAGCGGAGCGGAGCGGAGTGGAGTAGAGCGGATTGGAGCGGAGTGGAGCGGTGTGGAGCGGAGTGGAGCGGAGTAGAGTGGGGTGGTGTGGGGTGGAGGGTCGAAAATCGCTTGAACCCTTTTAACAGGTTCAAGCGATTTTCGACGTCCCTTGACACCTCTCAAGTTTTTTTTTTTTTAATACGTCATAAATCGTAAACCTTTCAAAGTTGGAACCAACTACAAGAACTTTTATATTATGTTACTTGCTGCTACGGAACCCTTTATGGGCGAGTCCGACTCGCTCTTGGCCGGTTTTTTTTTGTTATATTCAGATAACTGAAAACAATAATAACCTGGAATCCTTGGCCCTCGAGATGGGCGTGTGAGTAGTGGAAGAGTGCGGCGCAGGATGCGACGTATGCGGCGCGTGCGACGTATGCGACGAATGTGGCGCGTGCGATGTGTGCGGCGCGTGCGACGCGTGCGGCGCGTGGGCCACGTGCGTGGCGTGTGTGACGTGCGTCACGTGCGCGGGCGGCGAGGCCCCGCCCTCGCTCACGACCAGTCGCTCCACCTCCCCGCTCAAGCCCGCCGCCTGCACACGCCAGTCATTCGTTCCGAAATGCGTGCTTATCTACAGACGTCACTTGATCAATTAGTAAAGCGGGATACAATTTTTATAATACACAAATAGGTGCACAAGCTTTTTAATTTTTTGCTACGAAATAAGTTGTTAAGTTTGGTTAAGTTTTTTCGACTACAACAGTCACAAGTAGTTTTTGTCAAGTAATTATTATTCGTTTATTCATCTTTTGTACATATTTCACATATTTTTAAATATTTTTTACAAAAAGAAACAAAAAGAAAAAAAAAAAAAACATTTAAAAATATAAAAAATAGTATTCCAACGGTGTGGGAGCGGGGTCCAAGCTACCGGTGGTTAGGGCTCCAGAGACAGGAACCTCCTCACAATACGAGCCGTATCAAGGAGTACTGCCTTCTGAATCTGGCCCTTGATCCAACTACCCAACGAGAGCCTCGACAGATGTTCGTCGAGGCTCTTGGCCATCAGGCCATTGGCCGTTACAACAATCGGCACAATGATAGCCGAGCTCACATTCCACATGTCGACAACCTCGCGCGCTATATCTTTCTCGGCTTTCACGAGGTTCTCGTCATGCGGGATGGTAACATCAATTATCATTGCGCGGCGCGCTGATCTGTCTATCACTACTATGTCAGGCTTATTAGCAATAATAGTCCTGTCAGTAATGATAGGCAGATCCCAGTACATCGTGACATGGTCTTTCTCGAGAACTGGGTCGGGCACATACCTGTAATACGGTACTTCGGAATCAACAAGTTTGTATTTCAAAGCAAGTTGCTGGTGGATAATCCTGGCCACTAGATTATGCCTGTGCAAGTACTCGCCATTAGCAAGACGAGAACAACCAGAGATAATATGTCTGATCGACTCACCCGGACGATGGCATGCCCGACACACGTCAACCGTCCCGTCTTTCATAATATATCTCCGGTAGTTGTTCGTCAGCATAACTTCGTCCATAATTGCACAGACAAAACCTTCAGTTTCCCCGAAGAGGTCACCGAAACGTAGCCAGGATACGGACGCTGGGAAATCTACATCAGGCCCATGAAGAGCCCGGTAGAAACGTCCGTGAAGCTCCTTGCTTTGCCATACCTTCCTGCGATCTTCCGTAGTGAGCACCACAGGTTTGCGCCAGTCCTCTTTAGCCATGGACAACGGGGTGAGTCCCTTGTCCACCGCGACCACATCTCGGTGCATACCCACGTCCATATTCAAGAAATATTCTCTAAGACTGCACACCTCGCGGTTGTGGAGGATCTTAGCATTTAAAAAGCCTCGACCCCCACATTTCCTCGGAATGTACAGTCTCATTACTGATGATCGTGGGTGATGCATCCGGTCTGCGGTCAGCAGTGTGCGGACTCGTCTATCAAAGGCGTCGAGTTCAGTCTGAGTCCATTTGAGTATGCCGAAAGAGTACATTAAAACCGGCATGACCCAACCATTGTAGGCGCGCACCTTGTTTCCGCCTGAAAGAAGGCTATTTAAAACCTTTTTAAGGCGTCCGAAGAAGCGCTCCCGCAACGATTGTTTCATGTCCGGTACATTAATGCCAAGCGCTTCCGACATACCCAAATACTTATAGGTTTCGGATGAGGAGAGGGATCTAAGGTGTATGGAATCTGAAAGTTGAATTCCTTCAGATTCCATAATCTCCCCTCGTTTCACATGCATGACTGCACATTTGTCCACACCAAATTCCATCCTGATGGCGCTACTAAATGTTTCAGTTACCTTTAGTAGTTCCATCAGTCGCAATTTGTTGGGGGCAAAGAGTTTCAGATCATCCATGTATAAGAGGTGAGATATGACCTGACCACCTCTCCTCAACCGATAGCCCAGACCTGAATCCTCCAGCAATGTGCTTAGAGGATTCAGAGCTAAGCAGAACCAAAGTGGACTCAGACTGTCGCCCTGGAAAATTCCCCGTTTAATCCATACAGGTTCATTACTCGCCTGGATCTGTCGACATCCCGGATAGCGAAGGACTGTTCTCCATTGCCCCATACATGACTCAAGGAAGGCGCGTAGAGTTGCGTCTATTTTATACAACTCCAGTACCCTCATGAGCCACGTATGTGGCACTGAGTCGTAGGCCTTCTTATAATCTATCCAGCATGTGGACAGATCCCTGCGAGATCGACGAACCTGTTGGCTAATGGCCATGTCTATGAGGAGTAGCTCCTTAGTACCACGGGACCCGTTCCTACACCCATTTTGAGAGCTGGACATAATGTTGTTTTGGTCAATGTGTGTTGTAATTTTTGCTCTCAAAATGGATGTAAGAAGTTTACAGATTGTCGATAAACATGTGATCGGTCTATAATTCTTGGGTTCCGCGGTACTACCAGCCTTATGAAGCAGGTGGGTAATACCAACTGTAAGAAACAGTGGAAGCGACCCAGTCAAGTAATTATTATTATGGTGTACCGTTTTTTGTTTTCTCTTATTTTCGATCTCGGACAAAAGATAACAATATGGGTCAGAAATATTTCACTTCAATTGTTAAAAGAAACATAAATACACTCATAATATCAACATACTGAATTTACTGAAAAACATTACGCGAACAGCGAATCTGCTGACGTGTGTTACCGGAGTTTCACCCGAGCATCGATGACTAGTTTCGTTGACTGGCGCTATGTCTTAGAAATATTTCACTACTGTCGGTCTACCAAGAAAGCAGTCCATTAGTATTTTACAAAAAAGTTGGTATAAATATAATTTAAATTAGGCAGTAAGTGTCACATAGTCTTGTTGATTTAAACCTTATCTTTTACAAAGTACAAGCAAATGTGAACACCATCAGGTGGCCTACCGTGACGTCTTAAAGCGTGAGTGGTTCCTCTCAGGGAACGAGATGGCACTAGATGACTTGTATAGCTCTGTCTCTTTCCCACAGCCTAACTACTACTCTCGACTACGCTCTAAGACGTTATGGTAGGTCACCAGACCACTTTATTGTCAGACGACAGTATGTAATAAAAATGGTTCTGTTCAGACCTGCGATGGTATAGGGTTGGTAGGCTGCGGGTGTGGATGCACCGAGTGATGCGACACGTCGGCGCGGTACGCGGCCAGGCGCGGGTTGTTCATGTAGTACAGGCTCACCATCGGACTCTTTGTCAGCTGGTGGATCTCGCGGTCTAGGAGCTGGACAAATTTGTACAATGTGGTCAATTTCATACAATTATTGCTTATTGTTATTTGAATCCTAAGTTAATGTGTTTTCAAAGAGTGTCAGCATAATGACGGGGCCCTCCTTTAGAGGGCCAAAGCCTGCCTGGATCGCGGGACTTATGAATTACCGTGACCCCGAAACGTAAAGGGCTATTGAAGGACACCGTGGATGTTAGTCAGTACAAGTCTGACAGTACCTCCCGCCCTGTTCTGGGTGTGAGGATTCATTTGATGATTTTACCAGGATAAAAAAAGTCAATCAATGTGTTTTTAAAGTCGCATGTTAACATTTTTTTTAATAATCCATCAAGTACGGTAATTTAATAGATTTATAGCTAATTGCTTTACCTTACTTGTCAATAAAAAAAATCAAAGGTCCCTGAAAAATTCCAAACTCTTTAGTAGACAGTGTCGTTTAATTATAGAATTTTGGCATACTTACTTTATTCATAATCCTGGCAAGGTTTACAGGATTGTCCTTGTAGAAGGACAATAGAGTGAGAGACAACTCTCCACGCTGTCGTCTCGTTCCCTCACACAGAAGTGGATGTTCAGCCTCAGACACGTTGGCCTTCAGTCCTAAAGCTGCTACAGCCGCTTCAAAGCCTAACGTCTCATCATTTGGCGATCTTGCCTAAAAGCAAATATTTTGGTATTAGCTGCATTCCCAAATTATAGAAATTCAGTAAACTAATCATTGAAAACTTACAGGATGTTTATTCTCTTTATCAGTAGCTGATAAAACGAGAACATCGAAAATGAAGCTCGCCAATGCTATTGGTAATAGCGCCGGTCCACGGTTCCTAGAAATAAGGTAAAAGTTTAATATTTGATAGTTAGGTACATTAGAATAATAATTCTAGGTAATTTGCCAAATCAGACAAGCAACATGAAACAGAATAGAATACTTGTACTTCTAACCTCAGTGTACCGTCGCGCAGTTGCTCTGCTTTTTCGCGAGCTAAAGCTAACTGTTCTTCTCCAGTAGGAAGCTTCTTCAATAGAGAAACTAATTCTGTCTCTTGGTTGTTGAGTTTCACCTCCAGCGCCTTAGTACTGGCCGGCGGACGAGCCATCTCAAGAGCAAACAGACCTATGCGGAACGCAAGCTCGTGATGTTCGTTGAATTCTGCTAGCACCTGGTAATACGGGGAGAGATAAAAAAATTCAATTTAATTACTAATTTAGCAGTTTTAGGAGCGGAGAATGTGGGGCGCACTACCATAAACTGTTTTAGAACTTAACAAGTACCACCCATTTTTGCCTGAACTGAAATGTTTGTCCTATTAACAACAACAGTTACATACAAATTATCAGTGCGAAAATAGCACCAAATTGTAAGAGTCCATGGTAATTTGTCCCCCTGGAAATGTACTCACAGTGCTGAGGAAGGTGCACTTCGAGAGCGTGGCGGAAGCGAGACATAAGAGGCGATGCATGGCGAGTTTAGAGGCGAAATGTCGCACTCTCGGCTGGCTCGGCTCATATGACCCGGGACACGCGCCGGCCGGGGCAGGCGGCGCCGCCGTCTAAACGGGTACAAGTTTTAGGAAAGAGGAAACGTTTTCGTTGGGTACTCACGACGTAGACGGTGCAATTTACGAGCGTGGAGGACGATACAGACAAGAGGCTGTGCACAGGCTAGGACTGGTCGGTCGTCGTATTCCGTCCGGCGGCCGCACTGACGTCACAGTCTCGCAGAGACGGGCACGAGATCGGGGTATACTCACAGTGCAGAGGAAGGCGCACTTGGCGAGCGTGGCGGAGGCCAGGCAGGACAGACGGTGAGAGGCGGCACACAGGCGCGGGCTGGGAGCGTGGCGGCGGCGGGCGCGGCGCGGGTCCAGTGTCGGCAGTAGCGGGGCGGCGCCCAGCGCGGGCGGACGTGCCAGCAGCTCGGCCGCCAGCCGCGCGCCCAGTGCGCACGCCTCCCGCGCGTGACCGTGCGCGTGCAGGCCCTCGGCGCGCGCGAACGAGCCCTCCCAGCCGCACGCCCAGCCCGACGTACAGCCGCTGCCGGATGCCATCGCCTGAAGGGAATCCGAAATTTAGTTTGACACATAATCAAGATCATTAACAATCATCCAAATCTATACATATAATAAAATGGTAGGAAAGTCAAAACTGTACATTGAATTTTTTTTTTTAATAATACTTGGGGTGTGATCTACAATCGATACCGAAGCCAAAAATATGTTCTGACATCGCGTCGAGTTGCTAGTCTCGCGAAAAATTCATATTTCCCTAGCTATGCCGTATTGTTCCGTTTTAGAATGCAAAAATGATAGTAGGGGAAAAAATCTTAAAAATGGAGGTATGTCGTATCATCGGTAAATACGAATTTCACTGTTTTCTAATAAAAATTTTATTTTGTTTCAATTTACTAATATTTAATAGAACTATTAGTCAAAACCAACCTTATGCCATTAAGAGAAAGTTTATTTTGGATTGATATATTTCAATAGAACATTCTCGAAAGCACTTCGCTACTCAAGTAGTGATGTGGTCAAGTCGAATATTGAATTTGTCGATTGATATCGATACAAGGAATACCGAAACAAGTTACCTAGTTTATTTAAATTAATTATTTATTTAATTTTACATTACAGTACAAGTATAAGGTCGCCTTCATTCAAACACGAAATTTATTTTAAGTAAATTCAATTCTTCTTCATCATTATGGAGGCATAAATGCTATAAACAAAAATAATATAATCAATGTTTTAAATAGTAAAATAATTATTATAATTTACTAATGGTTGAAACGTTGCATTGATCCCTTATAATATCTAATATCCCTAATTAGGGTGTTACCACACCAATCGATCGACCGTTGATCGATGGTAGAATGGACTGGTCGACGTCGATCGATAGTTTCTACTACACCAATCGCAGCTCGATCGACGTCGACTTATCCATGCCACCATCGATCGATCGTCGATCGACTATCGATCGATTGGTGTGGTAACACCCTTAAATTTCAATAGAATAAATATTCATGCATATACATATACCAGCACTTTTATTTAATTTTAAATTTACGTGTCTGTCTGTGTGTCTATTAATTAATGGTTTATAAATGAACAGCGGTTTGTGTACCAAATAAATAAATGTACTCGCAACAAATCTTATTTATGCTAATTGAACAAAATATCGGGTATCTATCGATATCGATAAAGAATTTTAATGTGCTACGTGGTGCGGCCTTAACCGAGTAGCGGCAAAACTCGACGATCACGCAAATGTCAACCGTGTGTCCAACGCGATTAAGTTGATAATTGCGACCCACTGAGAATAGCGCCATCTATTGCCGAGTAGCGGAATTGACTCATCAATCGAGTCTTAGTGCGACTGTAGACCGTAAATACGTTTTGCCGCTAAAGCAAAATAAATCTTATTTGTATTACGCCAGGGTTTATTTCCAAATCTGTGATGTAGGCTAATTTTGTTTAAACTTAAAACTACCAATTAAACGAATTGTTTCTTTGTAGTGCAATATATGATTATCGGTTTATTTGTGTGAGTTTGGCGACAGCGGTTCCCATATTAAGTTTGGTGCATTGCATTTCCACTGTTTTTTCTGTTCTGTGGTAATGACGTCTTAGCAAGAGTTGTTCAGCCTGATTAGTACTCTCTGTTGCCGTATAGAAATTGAAGATCTGGAACATCTGATGTAGAACACCAAGAGCCCAGCTACACCACAACATATACAGGGTGGAATTTTGTAATGCCACCTGGAGGGAAAGTACTCTTAATACTGCAGATAGAAAATTTTACTCAAAGGAAACATTCCTTTATTTTTGAATAGAAAGCAAACTATATTCAAAGATTTTCAAAAATTCTCTTCTCCCACCACACCCGGGAATCGAACCGGCTAAAAACTGAAAAAAATATACCCCGTACTTTTATAAGGATGAAATCTCTCTAACAAACATGATCAATTAAATGAAAGGAAAACCAGGAAATCTGAAGATACAAATTCAATGAGTCGAGTTAAAGCTCTTTAACTAACATCCATCTTTTGTAATGCAGACTCTTTTGCGACATACTCGTAGCTGCGTGTATAAGGTAATTTAAATATGGAATGTTAGATTAAAATTTGAAAATTAGATTGTCATAGTTGTTATTCACATTTGATTGTTTTTAAAACTCATTTCACATTTTGTCTCACGGTGAAAATGTCTTTTCAAGAACAGTTTGATTTAATGGAAGTTTATTTTTAAATAATAAAAACGTGAATCTAGCACCAACTCGGTTCGTATTGAAAAGAATGGTAGAAAATTTAAAGAATACGGGTGGTTTCAAGAAGAGACTGCAAACTATTCAGCAAAACTATTTCGATTTTGAACTAGATGTTTTAGCATACTTTGAATTATTTCCGAAGGCTTCAAGTATAAGGATGAAATCTCTCTAACAAACATGATAAATTAAATGAAAGGAAAACCAGGAAATCTTAAATTTACTTATTTACAAAAAATACTGTATAATTAAATTAAAAGTACAGGGTATAATTTTTTCAGATTTTAGCCGGTTCGATTCCCGGGTGTGGGAGAAGAGAATTTTCGAAATTCTTTGAATGCAGTTTGCTTTCTATTCAAAAATAAAGGAATGTTTCCTTTGAGTAAAATTTTCTATCTGCAGTATTTAGAGTACTTTCCCTCCAGGTGGCATTACAAAATTCCACCCTGTATAGGAATGACGTCTTAGCAAAGTTGTTCAGCCTGATAAGCACTCTCTGTTGACATATAAAATTGAAGATCTGGAACACCTGATGTGGAAACCAAAGCTATCACTAATTTCACTATATAATTTTAAAATAACATAAGCTGGGAATACCTCCACGCACGCTGGGAATACTCCTCCGGCGGTAACAGTTTAGAACTAATTTTTGATGACGATGAATATAAATATGAATAAAAATTTGACTCTAGAGGCCAAAACTCCCATTTATTTTTTTACCCGGGCTCTTGAAATTGAACACCAGACTTATCAGATCTTCGATTTTGACGACCCCGTGTCGCTGGCATAAGCAACCCGTGTCGCTGGCATAAGCAACAGTATCCGAGTACGAAGTCGCGGGCAGAAGCTAGTGTTATAATATTCTGTATCACACTAGATTACTAGTATAAAAGTAAAACGAAATGTTCCAATCACTTACACCGCCCGACCCTTGCTCGACGAGCCAGCCTGCGAAGCTGAGCAAGTAGATTTAAAGTCCCCAAAGCCTAGGCCCGAACCCCACAGGGGGTGCCCTTAGTAATGTTCATTTAATTGAACATTAGTTTGTAAGCCCTGGCTGGGGGCCTTAAACTTATTTTTGGCCACCACAGAATTGTCCGGTGAAGCAGCATCAACCTTCTAGAGTCGTTGCGCTGCGAAAGGCCATGTCAAAATAAAAAATCCAATCACTTACATTTGCTCCCCCGGAACTAGTTCCTTCGCCAGCCACAGCGCGTCTGGCGGCAGCAGTGTCGTAGAAGTACAAGTTACAATCGTCGTCCGACACGGACTCGTCATTGGACACGCGTCGCTGAGCATCGTCTGACGATATGGGGGGAGAACTCGACTCTTGTGAATCTGTCTCTCCACCACTTTGCTGAAGAATCTCTTCCTCGTTCTCGCAGAAACCTTTCGTGTTACAAAAACAACGCAGAAATTATCAACTGAATTACATTCTCTGTATATAAACTAGGTACAGTACTCCAAAATTAATAATGCGCATGCAAATCTTCGCTAATTGTCGTATTCCCGGAAACACCCGAATCATTAAATCGGAGAGAGCCCTAAACAATACACTTGCATTTTGCACCTCGTTCGAAAGAAACAGGAGTCAATGTCATTATGTCAAATCATGTGAAACAATTGAAAACAATTCGGGCGGTCGGCGGCTGTCACCGGTCAGTCAAAGCTCCGTCAGTCGTCTTTATATACTCGTCAAAACAAAATAAGGGCCACTTTTTAAATTGCGCTTTAAACAAGTATTGTTCTTATTCTGGGTACATAATAAATACTAAATATCTTGTTATGGTTTCTTTCAAGTATTGATATTGTTTCTACTGCAAAATTGTAAATTTATAACTTTTTTTTAATTAGATATTTGAGATTACTTCGAATTTACGGTATGGGGTTTTTTAATTTTCAAACTTCTTACGGAGTTTTCTTCGACTAATACAGCGAGCAGGCTGTAATGATCTTTCAATCTCATAACGTCATGTATTCGGAGACACATGGACGCAAAAACAGCCACTTGGGGTGTCACCTTAATCCAGGGGGCCCATAGCCGGAAAAGATAGGTTTATTGGTGGAATATTCCCAACGAGTTGTTCAAAATGCTTGAAACTGGTCTTAAAAGACGGGTAATATCACCAGACGCCGTGATCAAGGAAGAAAGTAAGTAAGTAAAGCCCAAGAAGACCATTAAGTTTGTTTAACCGCGCACATAGAGCGAAAATCTACTGCGCGGACCATTCAAACTCCATTGCGTCGAGCTACAGGCACCCCTATAATTGACTACACTATTCCGAATCGACTCCATAAAGACTAACAATACTCAAGAAGATGCTTGGTTCGCCTCCAGTTAACTGCAGCGTATGGTGCAAATCGTGAAACATTTGCAAAGGAGAAAATTTATTGAACTGTTTTGACTGAGCTTCATTGCTTTTTATTTATGACTGGTGGGTTATTTTTTTTCAATAAAAACTGATTCATAAGAGTGTAGAGAAGATCTAAACAACAGGTTTCAGATCCTTGCACTGTTAAAACAGACTGTTCTGGCGATTTCTGAGTTATGCTCTGGGGCGGTTATCCCTATCACGCAAAACTAAGCTCGCACTTCTTAACGAGGGTGCTGTAACTCCTCAAAATTGCGTAGAGAATGTGGTGCAACTCCACATTATCCCATTCGCACAGCAAGGGATACGTGAGTTCTTCTTGAAGCAGGATAATGCTCGAGCGAACACGACGCGACTAACAGTGCACACATTCCCTTACGCTCGAATTACGATGTTACAGTGGACACTCAGGATTTTTACCTGAGTTCTATTGAGCATTTAGAGATGAGTTAAAGAAGAGTGAAAAAGAAAGTAAAACTCCCATCAACACGCAGCTGGATCTCTTAAATAGTCTGAAAACTTGCTGGTAGAGTATCGCAAAAGAAAATGTTCGGCATTTAATCCAGACCATTCCACCTCCCATAAAATGAGCAGAACAGAGAGAATAGAGTTAAAAGAGAAGCTTAAATGAACACTTTGGAACATTAAAGACGTTGTTTTTCGATTTTTTTATGTTTTATGTAACTTGATACATTCCTGCTATTCCTCACTTTTCATTCAACTTGGTTTATTTTAACGATTTATTGGAATAAATATTTAATTTTTGTGTATTTCCATCTAAAACCATTAATATTAATCAGATTCAGTCATTGTAGCTAGTAATATTTAAACATTATTTAATAAATCGATAAAAACCAGGTGGCCCTTATTTTGTTTTGAGTAGTATACACCGTGTTCCGGACGATATACATAAACTTCGACCAGATGTTCAAACCACGGAAGTAAGCATTTTTCATTATGGACACATTAATAAATTCTTATTTTTTATTTTTTGTTAATTTTCATACAAACTAAATACCTAGACGTAAATAACCCGATATGCATGCCTCTTTATCCGAATTGGCAACGTCATTCATAACATTTGGCGGGCTGAAACAAATGAAATGCAAATAGTATTTGATAGATTTCAAATTAAGATACTTTCTCACTGCATAGCTCAATTAAATTTCATTAAATGAAATTACAAATATCTTTGTAACGAAGCCTTTTTAAGTACTACTTCCTTTGTTGGATTTGATTTGTAAAAGCCATAGAAGTATTTGCTAAAGTTTATGGATAACGTGAAGAACACGGTGTATATTGGTGGTGACTGCACGTGTTCTCTCTGTGTGGAATTATATAGAGCTGCTATTACACACCCTTCTTGGTTTTGTTTTCAAAGGTGAATTTAATTTCAACTTTAATTATCTTACTCAAATTGAAAGTTTATTTTGTAAAATAAGTAAATATACTAACATTTTTTTACGTTTTTTAATATTAAAAATACCTACGTAAATGTTTTTTTCTAGTACTTAATGTGTATTTAATACACATTAAGTACTAGAAAAAAACATTTAAAAAATCAGATTTAGGCTTATATAAATTTTAATAGAAAGATACACATGCATAAATAAACAAATAGATATAGGAATAAATAATATTATAAAGTATATTAGTACATAATGCAATAATACAAGAAATAAAAATATGCCTAACTCTGCCCATACCATTTTCTTTCAGACGAATTCTTCCAGAATGGATAAATTTAAACGTGGAAAGCCGCTTAAGTCACAAGCACGGCAAATGGTATTTAATGTGTACCTTTATTTCTTAAATGAAGCCAATGTTTTCGAAAGAGACCATGATGGTTATTTTAAAAAAATTCAGGACCGTGTTACAAAAGCTACAGGAATTTCACGACGAACTTTGAGTAATATCTTAAACGAAAAAAAACAGAATCAATCAATGAAATTTTCCTCACCGAAAAAAGGAAAACCTAAAATTAGATTTCGGCTGGGACTTGATGATTTCGACTACTGTGTTATTCGTAATATGATATACAATTTTCAGTTGACGCTCAAAGAACTCCCAACCGTAAATAATTTGAGAAAAAAGTTGATCGAAGATATTAATTTCAAAGGCTGTGCAGAGACTTTAAGGCTGATCTTGAAAGAAATGGGGTTTAGGTTTCTGAAAACTGATAATAACAGACGGTTACTTATGGAAAAGCATCAAAAAGGATCAAATATCTCAGAGAAATACAACAGCTGAGGAATTCTGGTAGAAACATAGTGTTTATGGACGAGTCATACGTGCATACATCACATACTAAGGGTAAAACTTGGCAAGATAGCAGCAAAAAAGGTATAAAACAACCCATTTCCAAAGGAGAGCGAATAATTATTGTACACGCAGGCAATGAAAAAGGCTTCGTCCCAGGGGCTCTAATGTTACATAAATGTGTCGACTCCGAAGGTGACTATCATAAAGAAATAAACGCGGAACGTTATCAAACTTGGCTACGCAATCAATTGATTCCCAACTTGCCTCCTAATAGTGTGTTGGTAATTGACAACGCCCCATATCATAATAAGCTGTCTGTGAAACCACCAAACTCAAACACACCTAAAGCACAAATGATAGCTTGGTTACAACAGCACAACATTCCGCATGACCCAAAGAAACTGAAACCCGATTTGTATGAAATTATAAAAAGTCATAAAGAAAAATACACAGAATTCGCCATAGACCGTATAATGGAGGAACATGGGCATAAAATTATACGATTGCCACCATATCATCCCGATTTTAACCCCATTGAAAATATTTGGTCCCAAATAAAGCAACACGTAGCCAAAAAAAATATTGCAATGACTGTCACGTCAGTTAAAGATGCTATATTAGAAAAAATCAATAATATAGGATCAGAAGAATGGAAAAAGTTTATGATCACGCTGTTAAATGCGAAGATGAATATAGAAAATTTGACCCAAGAATCGATAGTTTTTCCGATGAAATGATTATTTACACGGGTGATAGCAGTGGGGAAAGTATAAATGAACAAGAGCACAATGAAAGTTCTGATGAATCTACGATGTCAGGAATAGAGATCCTCCTTGATTCTGATTAATTTTTTTGTAATAATTGTAATATTATTCAGGAATTATCAGTGCTGTAAATACTTTTGAACTGAGATTTTAATGATTAGATTTTAATGTAAACCTGTGTTTGAAAACCATTTTTTCTTCTTCTAATATAAACCTTGTGTTATTTAAACCTTCTTTTCTTCCATCATTACACCAGCTTCAGTATGAAGAAGTAAAGCAATTCAACAAAGATTGTAGCATATCGTCGGCCTAATTCGTTAACCTGCTAAATACGTTTTTGCAAAGTTTACAGGACGAAGAAAAAACTGAATAATATCTTTATTAGTTTAGCAATCAAAATTTTGAAAGTCCCGTTGGCGCATATATTTTTTCTTGATATTTTAAAAACATAATATCTAAGAAAACCTAAACACATTTTACAAAATTGAGGAAAACAATAATTAAGCAGTTATTCGAAGTGAAGTTTCAATTTGGTTGAGGACTAAGCAGTTTTTTTTTATTAAATTTAGTATGGTAAATTAATGGTAATAATGGTGTACCCATAGATAATTATTTTAATTGTGCAGTTAAACGAATTCAATCAGTAATCAAAATATTTATTATTAAAAATTTAACAATCAGTCTTCTTTAATAGGAAACAGGGTTAACATATGTAAGGCTGAACTCTTCATCGGTGGGAGGGGTTCGCATCGGCGTCGGGAGAACGATAAAGTACTTGGGACTCGTCCTCGACAGCCGGTGGAACTTCAGGGAGCACTTCCTGCATTTGGCCCCAAAGCTGAACCTGGCAGTAGCCACCCTCAGGCCGACTCCTGCCCAGTCTCAGCGGACCAAACGCCTCCTGCCAGAGGTTCATGGCTATACGGATGATCCGAGGATACCGCACGATTGCCGGCGAATCGGCCAACCTCCTTGCCGGATTACTGCCCTGGGATCTGGAGGCGACGGCTCTCCAGCGCGTCTATGAGTGACGCTTGGAGGCGCATCGCTGGGGCGAATCCCCGCTGCTTCGACTTCTCGAAGCGCGGCGGGAAGAGCTCCGGCGCGATCTCAGGGCAGTATGGAGGGTGCGACTGTTGCAACCGAAATCCGGGTACGCCGCAATCGCGGCTGTAAGACCCCTCCTTGAGGAGTGGCTGGATAGGCGTCACGGCGTCCTGACCTACTGCCTGACGCAGGTCCTCATCGGACACGGAAGTTTCGGCAGGTACCTGTGTCGGATAGGGAAGGAAGAAAGGCCTGGGTGTCACCACTGCGAGGATCGCCCGGAGGACACGGTGGAGCATACGGTGCAGGACTGCCCCGCTTGGGCAGAACACCGCCGCGCCGTGTCCTCACGACGGCGAAAGCGGCGACCTCTCGCGCCCGGCATTGGTCGAGGCAATGCTGCGGAGCGAGACGGAATGGGAAGCAGTCGGCTCCTTTTGCGAAGCAGTCATGCTAGCGAAGGAGGAGGCGGGAAGCGTAGGAGAGAGGACAGCGTCTACCTCACAGCCCAGCCGCAGTGGTAGACGCCCACGGCGTCGGACGTCGCAAGACGATTTCCGGCCACCGTAGGTGCGGGCATCCGGGCGCCGAGTAATGGACGACTCGCTGTCCGACCATGGACCATGTCCGGGACGACGGCGCGTTGTGTTCCACGTGCGCCTCAAAGAGTGTCAGCACAATGACGGCTTTGGCCCCTTCTTAGAGGGCCAAAGCCTGCCGGGGTCGCGGGACTTACGAATACCGTGACCCCGGAATTTAAAGGCTATTAATGGACACGGTGGATTTTAGTCAGTACAAGTCTGACAGTCCCTCCTGCCCTGCCTTGGGTGGGAGGAGTCATTTGATGATTTTACCACGATAAAAAAAATGCTAAACTCTTCATAAACAATCAGTAATAGTTTTAATATACGTTATTATAATGTGTTGTCTGTCTTGTAGTACGTGTTGTACTCCTAAGTATTTTATTATTATTAATGACAGCTATTAAATATTGTTTTACTACTGCTACTGTATCACAATCAATTAATTATTACAACAATAAAATAAAATAATCAATTTTCCCAAACGGCACGTGAGTTTGGGAACGTTGTCAGTGCAAAACTGAGGCCTCAAGAGGATTTAGCAGGTTTGCGTTGTGGAGATTGGCTAGTGATAAGAAAGCAGTTTTTCGGGCATAGCATTTGTCACCTTTTTAGGCTGATATCGCTGTTATTTCTTAAATGCTACGGTAGATATTAGGCTGAATTTTCGAACTGCATCAAAAAGTCAATTTTGCCAAAAATGGACTTAGCAGGTTAACGAATTAGGCCGACGATATTCGCAATCGTGTCGTTTTCCTCGCTATTTACTTACATAGAATTATCGAATCAATTTCGTTACTGATAAATC
Organism: Agrotis exclamationis; assembly: GCA_950005045.1. Taxonomy (NCBI): domain Eukaryota; kingdom Metazoa; phylum Arthropoda; class Insecta; order Lepidoptera; family Noctuidae; genus Agrotis; species Agrotis exclamationis. The sequence goes on along the minus strand of OX465424.1, from coordinate 13,809,955 downwards.
AATATTTATCTCTTTTAGCACAAAACACATAATTCTGCTAAATTACGCATGAAGAAAATGCACTTAACCACTCTATATACATATCGTCTTCCGACGCTCGTGGAATACGACCGTTGCCGAACAGTGACGAAGATTTCTATGCGCATTATTAATTTGGGAGTACTGTACATGTTTGAAAGAACTCTTAACATGAAAGTTGTTTTAATGCAAATTGAGAATTACCTTCAGACGAAACGCTCGAATGGTTACCGTCGCTTGGTCCTGAGTCACGTGGAGGATCACTTGGTCCTTCTTCAGCACCACAAGGCTACACAAATGAATATTATTAATTACATATTGTATTCAAATAATAATATGCCTACATACAAAATGTTTGTTTTATTTCAAATACAAATACCTGATTTGATGGCCCAGGGACAGCTAAGTCGGCGGGAAGGTGCCTATGAATACGATGAAGTGCAGGATCAGGGTTTGTTAGTCTATAGCTTAATGACATCTCGTTGTTCAACACCGCTTTAGACGAATTTACCTGAAACACTCTCATGATAAGACAAAAAAAAAACTAAGGTACATAATCATGTGTTCACCCGAATGTGTTCGCCTTTCCCCCTGAAGAATAGAATTAGACCTAAAAGTATGGGTTTTTTTTTATTTAGTAACATCCCACAGTTACAAAAACCAACTTACCTGATGCACACTATCGTTCTGCTTATCAGCGTGTCTGAAGATAGTGAAGGGACTGTGATACAATGGGTTCAAGTCCTTAGTGTATGTCACTCCGGGTATTGGATAGTCATCCCATTCAAGGAAACAGGCCTCCATGGCAGGGTGGAACCCTGGGAACACCTCGTTCTCGCTAATTCCGTTGATGTATGGTGAATGTGAGTGTGAACGGGACGTGTGCCGCGCGTGAGACGACGAACTTGTTGTTATATGGCTGTTACGGCTCTTGGCCACCTGTTAGAAAAAGAAATAGTCCTTTAGATTACGTATGAAACGCGTGTACGTATGATGCTAAAGTGATTTTAAATGTTAATGACTCTCATTAATTTAAAATGGTGAATTATAAAATCTTTAAGGGTCAGGACAGACCGAGACGTGATACTGCGCGCACATTTCAATAGAGCTACTCAAAATCTAACTCTATTTCCTACACGAAAAGATACACCTTTCACAACGCCCGGCGCCGCCCTACATTTTAATAGCGACTCATATTCTATCTTTATTTACTACACGAAAAGATACACATTTGCAGTATCGTTGTGTCAAGTCGCGCCGCGTCGCGTCTCGGTGTGAACTGACCGTAACGACGGTGAATATAAAAACTTTATTTTGAAAGCAGAAACATTTCGAGTGACCATTCGGTCTCTTCTATAAAGTTGCCATAGCCTTTAAAAAATCATAGAGATAAATGTGAATAGTATAATTATTATGTTTAAGTTCGGTGTCACGCAGTTTAGTCTTACCTTATCAAGTACTTTCATATGCCACTGTGCGAACTGCTCATGTAGCGTGTCACGTTCGTGGGGAGCTAGCGCTGGATTCAAAGCGGCTAGGCGCCACAATACAACCACCTGTTTTAGAAATTAAATTAAAAATAAAAACTTTTTTTTTTTGTGGACGTTTTTCTAAAACTTGACTGCAATTACGAAAACAACTTTTTGGGATAAATCATTTAAAGGTTTGATACCTTGCAGTGTGTTAAGTATAGGGGCAGCTTGATCCGACTAAATGCAGGTGGCAAGGTTCAAAGCATCAAGCGATAGACGGAAACTAAACGATTCAGATCGAAAAACAACATGGTCTTCTATTTTTAATCTTGTTGAACAATGGAAGCTTAAAGGTGCATTCACACACATCAGTCACGTAACGTCACCGACAACGGATCGGTGACGGTTTGTGTACGTATTTACAAACACCAGTCACCGTCACGTGACGTCGTTCATCAGTCACGGTGCCGGTTTGACTGAACTGAGACGTGACCATCCCGGGTGTGTGGGGATAAAAGTATGAAACTTGAACCTTAATTGAAACATTCAAGCTGGAATATTTCGGGGTCGCGGGACTTATCAAATTCCTGCGACCCTGGAGCGCAAAGGGCTTTGAAGGACACCGTGGATTTTAGTCAGTACAAGTCTGAAAGTCCCTCCCGCCCTGCCCTGGGTGGGAGGACTCATTTGATGATTTTACCAAGCTAAAAAAAGCTGGAATATTAAAATTTCACAGTTCCCTTACCTCGTCACACAAAGAGGAGCAGGCATGTTGTGCAGCGGAGTTGCCTCCACCACCGCCGTGTTTCCCGCCGCCGCCTGTACTGCCCCATTGTACTAAGGCCGCCTTAGTTGTGTACCACCACACTATGATCTGCGTAGGAAGTAATACGTATTGAAAATCATGGAAGTAGAATAAGAATGGTTGTATCCTGGTTATTAGCTGTGTGCGTCGAAAATATATAGGTAACAGATTTTTTTTACAATAGGTACATTTTCTAGCCTTTTCGGGGGAAATTTAAAATAAAACTCAATGTCTTATGAAGTGTTGAAGAACACAAAATAAAGATAGAACACAAAAACCGATTCAATGACATGAATTTTATCAGAACAGGTTAAAATTAAAAAATAGAATGTAATATATTGATGGTAACTTTACAAAATAGAATTACGTATGTACAATCGACAATGTGGAATTATGAGCCACCATAACCTTATTTTCCTACAAACATTCAAATACAATTAGGTCCACATTCGCGTAAACATACATATCCATGATAACGACTTTGATTTTTGTAAATTTGACGGATTTTAAACGATTTATTGTCAAAATGGGTCATGATTTCACTTTGTCGATTGTACACTACTAAAAAATACAAATGAGGCCCAAAATCTTACCTGCTCACAAGCCATGACCTCTTCGGTAATTATTTCCAGTAGAGGTATGGCGTTTCTGTCGTTCCTTTTGAACATCTCTCTGACGATGGAGAGTAGATTCCACATGCCTTCAGGTTCCCTGCCTCGGAGCGGCCTTAGCAGCGACGACCATTCTGCCGCGGCGGGAGGCGCGCTAGTACTTAGATAATTGACGTCACTGTGGAATTTTTAAATGCTGTTAAGAAAAGAATAAGAGAATGAAAGACTTCTTGACGGCTATTTCTGGTCCACAACTTTACTCATGTTGATGTTTTCAATTCACATGGGGTAGGAAGAAATGAAGTTGACGAAAGTTTGAGTCTTCTTTGATTGGCGAGATCTAGTATGGAGCAAAATTCAATGTATTGGATTCATGACGCTTTGCTAGGTTTTTTTTTGAAGAACTTATTGAATAAAATCTTTGTTGTCAAACAAAAATTACCTAAATACAATAGGCGTCGGCACACAGAACTTGACTAATATCTTATTGATATTGTTGTGCAAGGTCTTCTCGTCAAGGAACCATGAGGTGTACTCGTAGGCCGACGCGCCGGCTGTAGGGTCCGGTGCTCCACACGTCGTATTGATGGAATTCGGTTGTGCCGACAGCAACTCGTCCAAGATACGTTGAGCTGTCGGTAAAACTTGCCGCGGCAACTCTGATATCAAGTACTGTGCGAACTTCTGTAATTGATCTCTTCGTAGCCGCTGCAGTGATTCTGATACTGGCGCTCTCAGGCATACTTGTGTTGGCTAGAAAGAGTTATTTGTGGTTAGTTGATTGATAAAATTGGAAATCTCTAGAGGAAACCTTTGTCTAGGGACAAACTAACTAAAAGTACATACATAGGTTTTGAAGTGAAAGAAGCCTATTTTGTTTAGGTACTTATTATGAGTCATTGGTAATAATTAATTATGGAGCACTTCGTTACTTCTATAATTAGAGGATTATTCATACAATTGATTGTACAGCACACATTTAGTTTCCTGAATGGTCACATAATGATATAATATAAACATTACATTGTTTTACTTTGTAATTATTTAAACCAACTAACAATTCAATTAGTGCTATTAGACAGAAATGCCCTTCCAATAACAAAAAAAATTTGCTTGTTGCTTTGCCAAAGTTTCGATTTGACTAGTTGGCAAGGTACAAACTAAAGTTACTAGTTACTCATTTCAGATGAGTAACATCTCATCTAAAAATAGTCAGATCTCTACATGTGGGAGACTTTTGACTTTAGTGTATCAAAGGTTTAAAAGATTTAAATGAACCATACACAATAATACTAATGCACTGCAGAAATGTTGAAATTTAACCATTCATACTAAAGCCATTTGGGGTTTATTCTTGTGCAAAATCAATAAAGCACTTGCTTTACTGAGAATACTAAGGTCAAATGACCATGGGGAAAAAGGTAATAAAATATTAACGCAACTCCATATTTTGTTGTCAACCTATATTTGAAAATGTGTAATTCTAGATGGATCTATGTGATTCCCATAAACTTACAAGATGTATCCTGTAGAGGCAGACAGCAACAATGTGTGAACACCAATGAGCTGTTGAGGAGCATGTACAGTTGCATGATGATATTCTTTGACGGTCAAATGTGACTGCCACGTTGAACTGCGCCCGAGGCATAGTTAGAACAACGGTAGCAGATAAGTGGAAACCTAGGAACATTTCAAAGTTTTGTAAAATCAAATGGACAATATACATTTAAATAAAATTCATAGTCTGCTCTATTTACTGATGATGATACCTATAAGAAAAAATCAAAATTCTTCTCCACAAATAGCTCCTTTCTCCTCAAGTTCCCTAACAGAATAGTACCCATAAATTTCCACATTACGTACCAATTTGTAAGACATCTTTGACTGCTCTATCTCGGAACAAATGTTCCCCTTTCTGGAACTCATCAGCAGAGCCATTGGCAAGGCAGGAGTACAACCTGATGTCATCTTCACTGTCTGGAAAACTCCAGAACGCAATCTGAAGTTGCAGTTGCTCCGGCACCGGTGGATAGACATGTTCAACTAATTCAAACGGTATGTGAGATGCTACGCATTTTGCTGCAAGTTCACTTAGTGTTGAAACTGTCTTTTCTGTAAAGTTTAATATATATTGTTTCTTGTAATTGCTGTAAAAACTTTAATTGAACTTTTTAGTTGATATACTAAGGATGAAGTGTTTTTTTGACATTGTAGTAGATAAGGTTATTTTATTTTAACATTTCAAATAACTTTTTCCATGAATGTGATTATATAAAGGATGTTATAAAATATAATTTAGATGGTATTGACAAACAAAGGATTTACAAATTAATAAAATAATAATAAGTTACTTCTACATTACAATAACTAAATTAATAGACTTATCTGTGTACTTAATATTTTTACAATTTCAAAACTATACTTAAACAATAATATAATTATGTTGGTGTGTTATAAAAAGTGTACTTAGAGCCATTTTGTGCTAGTTTGTAAGAAGTCTTAAAAAAATATTTGAATCCACATTTATATATTTTTTTAATATTAATCACATTACAGTTACTACAAAATTTTAGTGAAAGTTAGAAAGTTGTCAAGAATCAACCACTTTCCATTCACTTGGCATAACTATTAATAAAAGATCCAAAGCAATAAATAAAGGATTTGAAATCAATGGTATTATTTAAGGCTCAGTTCACTCAAAGGTAAATGACTTCTAGCACCTGTTCTTTGTATCACTAAACACAATGTACATCCAATTAGTACATATAGGTAGATCCTGACATCAAAACTTATTATTGAAAATAAGGGCTAAATAAACATATTTAGAAAATTCATGACATAAAATTAACATAATATCGCCTGTATACGTATGATTCGTGAAGAAATGTAAAACAGTGTCATCATTTCGATAGTTCGAAACAAAGAATCAGCTGTATAGAATTACCTTGAATATTCTTTTTTGTCGAACGGCTCCCAAACGAGTTCGGAAGATTTGGACGCTTCCATCCTCGCCAATTGTTGCATAGGCTCTCGGGCTCTGAACTCCAGCTACACAGGGAATCTTCTTCGAACCGTTCAGAATCCTCGAAACTAAAATGGTCAGCCTCCTCCCAGTCAAGTAGGGGAGACCCCACGTCGACTGGGGCGGCGGATCGACCCCCTTTGCCATTATTATTTGATGACCCCGCCACGATAATGAGATTTATGGAATTATATCTCAATAGGATACGCTGGATCAGTTCAGCGATTTACCACAAGGGGGTATCCACGGTCACAGAATTAACATAACTCTATCTTTTTTTGATGATTTTATGTCACAAGATTAAAATGTTCAAAAGGAGAATACAGTGGAACAAAATACATCACAGAATGTAAAACTTTTTAGTTTGAAATCAAACGATATAATATATAAATCCCATCAGCACAATAACAAATATGGCCGAACAACGTCCCAGTCCCCTATAAATACATAGAATTAGATAGCTACTAGTTGTACATATAGCTGATCTATGTACATTACTCTATGCTCTATGTATTAAGTATACGTCAATAAAAAACTAACAATTTCTTTATGTCAAGAATCGACTAAAACCGATATAAGCCAATAAAAAAATCGGCCAAGTGCGAGTTGGACTCGCGTGAAGAGGGTTCCGTACGATTTATTTCTTGCCTACCTATAATTTTAACCGCAAATAATAGATGAACTGAAACTTACAAATAATTGAAGATTGGTACGCACAATATTGAGTGATTTACCATGTTATTTTAATATCATGGACTTCTTATAGGTTTTCCTATAATCACCCTATAATCTTTATGAAGAAAACTAATGTATGTATTTTTTATGTATTTTTACCAGATGGTATGACCGTAATGCCATGGAAGCTGGGTAGGCCTTTGATGTGGGATGCAACATTTGTCGACTCCCTTGCGCCATTCCATCTTCCTAGTACAGCGTGTTGTGCTGGCGCTGCTGCTGCAGGTGCTGAAACCTCCAAGCGGCGCAAATACATTGGCTTAGCTAGTAGCTATATGTTTGAGCCGTTTGGGGTTGAAACTCTAGGGCCATGGGGTCCGAGCGCTCACAAAGTTTTTAGCGATTAGTCGACTCTTCAGGTGACCAGAGGGCTGGCCTATTTCTAGGCCAACGAATCAGCATTGCCATACAACGAGGCAATACTGCCAGCGTTCTGGGCACTGTTCCCGTTGACAGCGATGTGGACGAATTCTTTGACGTCCTTTGAATGTTTTTCTTTTCTTTTTATTTTTTGTACATATTACTCTTTAGTTATATACAAAATTTTAGGTTCAGTAGTTTCGGAGATAAGGGGGGGGGGGAATGGTAAATTTTCGTCTATTTTCTTGAATAACTTGGAAACTATTTATTTCAAAATTACAAAAAAAATACACTTAAGATCTTCTCACACGATGCAGTTTTCAATTTTTTTTTTTTAATTTTCCCCTTCCACCCCAAAAATTACCTCCCATATATATTTATTATATTCACGTTACACCTCTGTGCTTGAGTCACAGGAATTGAGATGTGTACCAAATTTCAACTTAATCGGTCTAGTTGATTCGGAGATAATTGACTGTAAGCTTCGATCATTAATAACAACGTTGTTATAAATGATCGAAGACTGTAAGCGACAGACAGACGGATACACGAGTGATCCTATAAGGGTTCAGGTTAGTCTTTATAGTTTTTTTGAGGACTTTACGGATAATAAATAAATTATCCTTGTACTCTTTACACTTTGAGTCATAAATAACTTTTCGTTGATGTACAATCGTCAGCCATTTTGCTGTAAATCAAAAAGTGGCCGCTAGTTGTTCGCGCCACGAGCCACGCGCCACTATAGAAACCCATTTTCCTGTTGTGTCGTGTTGCGCCATAACCCCCACCACCGCTCTGGCGCAATCGGTGGCGAGCAGACGGCGCCACGACAGAACGCGTTGCGACACGACACGACATGCAAAAATGTCCCTAACCATATTAAATGTATAAAACCGATATGCTTCTGGCGCGTCACGCCACGCCGCGACACGTAAGTGTGTTTCCGCCATTAGTTTCTGTCGCAGTGGCAACTTTTAAAATACAAAATGTATGAGTGCCGGACTCATACATTTTGTGAGACGCAATTCACACGAGCACTTTTTTTGCCAGCGTAAAAAGCGCCGAAATAGAATAAATGCATTCCGTCAATGTGCTGTCGCGCTTTTTTCGAATAGTATTTGATTTTAAGTGCTGAACAGTGACAAAACTCAGCGGTTTTTTAACGCCCAAAAAAGCACTCGAGTGCGGATGAGGCTAAAAATATATAGGGTGTTAAAAAATCAACTGCAGGAATTTCGTGTGCGTACTCGGTATCAAAAACCAAGTACATTCCAAAAAAAATTTTTTGTTTTCGAGCATTTTTTTTTCAAAAAAAAAAAATTTTTTTTTTTTTAATATTTTAATTATTAATTTTTTTTTTCAAGCATATTTCTATCGGCCTATTAATATGGCCAATAAAATAAGTTATTTGTAAGTATTTCGATAAAATGCCAGTCCAAAGTCTGCAAAATGTGATGGGAAAGTTGGAATCAGCTGTGAACGCTACACACGGGTGAACGACCTCAAAGAGCAATCAAATTCATTACCATGACCAAAAAAAAAATGCTTGAAAAAAAAATTTTTTTTTGAAAAAAAATGCTCGAAAAAAATTTTTTTTCTTTGGAATGTACTTGGTTTTTGATACCGAGTACGCACACGAAATTCCTGCAGTTGATTTTTTAACACCTTGTATAGATAAATTGTTTTTCTGTAGTATGAACTTTTTTAAGTTATTTTACTCCATGAGGTTGTCTGGAAGATAACGCTATCAGCGATAAGACCGCCGTTGTACTCTTAGGATTAAGAATATTATAAAAACGCTGTTTATTTATTTTGGTAATTTTTCCAGTGCAACTGAGTGCAACAAATGGGGATGGCAACTCAAAGCTATTCGTAGATGAAGCTGCGATCGTTGGTCCCATATGTCAGATTACTGTTTTAACTAGTACATACAAAAAACAAACACGTATTTTGTTATAAAAATTGAGTTTATTCTAAAAAACAAATATGGAAAATTATTCGTCAATGCAAGTGCGTAGACTAAAACCAGAACTAAGACGCCGCGGTGCATCTACAAGAGGAAAAAAAAAGTGATTTAGTTGAGAGGCTAGAAATTTGATTCTACTACATTAAACACACATTTATTTGTAGTTAGGATTTAAAATTGTAATTTTTAAGTAGGTATTACATGTGCTAGCCTCTACAGCTTGGCAAAAAACAGTAGAAAGCCGGAAGTCGCCACTGTCTTCTCGCTACCAGCACTTTGAATGATTTTATTTTATTTATTTTCACTTATTACGTTAGTTTTATGGCACAATAATAAATCTTAGAAACCTGCGTCTTTGTTTACATCAAATATCAAATATTTTAAAACGTTGTCAGCAAATAAAAACAAAGGATATACTACTGCTTCCGACATTCTCTATTGAGAAAAATGTCATCAAGTTTTGTGTTTGTCTTCTTCATTTAATTTTACATCTGTTTTATAGATTGGAGCAATGATAAGAATTTTAACTTCTTAACACCACAACTATCACAAATCTCGGTCCCGGTGATAATTCTTCCACCAGACGAACCATTTCATAATGATTTATAGAGTTATAAAAGTAGATTATTATTTTGAAAGGTGTATTCGATTGTTTAGTTATGGTATAATCATAGAATTTCATTAATAAATTCAACTAACGGCCTGTCCCGGCTTCGCAAGGGTAGATATTTGTTTAATTATAGCTTTTCCTTATTGATAATACAATTTTTGTTCTCACAGCAGTCACAGCAGCTACCCATTATTTCTTGATAGTGTGAATTATTGTCGGAATTTTGTATGTTCCATCATTTTTACAGTCTATTACACAACATCTAGTCGTTTTACATCCAGAAAAGCGTTTTTTTTTTTCAGAAAATTCCTTTGATTTGACAGTTCTTTTGGGACCATAATGTCACTTTTCACTTTGACAAAACAGACAAAAAATTATGTCGATGTTCAAGGGTGATAATCGATCCTTCGATGATACATAACAGTGTGAATGAAAAAGGAAAATGTGAAAATCGACTAAAAATTTTTGGTTAAATATTTGTTAAATTACTGAACGCACGGCATTACCTATTTTTGACAGCCAAAACGACAGCTAAGGTTGAAGATTGTTCTCGACTTTTTGAAAATGCTTTTTTATTATTTTCATCCACTATGTTGCAAATAAAATTAATTGTGTAAAATCACCGGCCTATAATTATCAGACAGAATCATAACTACCTCTCAATCAGACTGATCTGGATCGGAAGTGGAGGTTATACATTAGTGGTAAAATTTAAAAGTCATTGCAAAATAATAGCACAAAATGTTTTGTTGGGGTAATGCGACCTATCATGAATTGTGTATAGAAGGGCCGGAGATACTTGATTTGGTAAGTGGTCTCTTAGATTCTACTCTGGTTCCATGTTCTATAATTTTAATGGGATTCTAATAGGAAGGCTAACCTGAAGGTATTTTGTAATAACTTTATGCATCTAAAATTTTATTTGTATTGCTCTATGTGTGCTTCGACGAGGCCGAATGATAGCAGCGTAAAAGAAATATCTAGTAGCATTATTTGTTTTATTCTCTTTTTTATTTGGTGTTTTTGTTATTTTGTTTGACAATAATTTAATATAGCCTTGCTATGTTAAAACATTCTACCATTCATATCATTTAACATAGTGTTAGTACAAATAGTGTTTAACATGTACACTTAGAATATTTGTTTTAACAATTTGAAATGTCTCTTTTTTTATTACAGGTTATAAAACCAACACTATCAAAATGGCGTGAAAGCAACCATATAAAAGCAGTGGCTGCCGGAGAATTCCACACAATGTACCTCACAAACGCTGGCCATTTGTATTCATGTGGAAACAATGAAGTTGGACAATTGGGTCGCCATACTGACAATAAAGAAGGAAAAACTCCTGGTATTGTTATAATTTCTTTTATTACATATTTCAACTCTTTCAAAAGTGTATTTCCTATTGTGTTTCATTTCCCCTCTTTCTAGAAGAGGTTGGAAACTTGGGATTCAATGTATAAATAAAAAGGTTTCATTTGTAATATTTGCTTAGATAAGTTAAGAACAGGATTCACAATGTGATAAAATATTTCTAATTATTGTGTAAGGTGAAACTTAAGATTATTATGTGATTAAATATCAGTAACCATATAATAATGAGAAATTTAACATTTCTCATTATTATATGGTTACGAAATACGGTTGAGAAATGTTAAACCAGTAATGTAAACAAACTGTAAATGAAAGATAGCAGTTTACCTCTTTAGATAAAAATAAAAACACTGCCATTTATGTCAACCAATCTGTTATTCAGATGAGATATGACACAGCACACACACTTCAAACTAAATTTAATTATTATTAATGCATTCAGTCATACACAGTCGTGTTTTCACCTTATGGAGATATAGGGTTGGGGAACTGGAAAATACATTTTAGTAACATGGTTGCTTCCCACACTTAGTTATAGCACAACTTTAGTAAAGTTGATGAAACCGTCCAAGATATTTTTAATTCACTTTACCTTTGCGTATGTTGTCCCAACTGCAGTAATTTAGACAACAAAACAGCACATTTTAAGTAATTGAATTACTGAAGGAAAATGTGCTGATTTGGTACTATTTGCAACTTTTCTTTTTCATTTCCATTATCATCAGCTTATCTTATCTGCAGAAATAATATATGTCATCTTTAAAAAATATCTACATTGTCATGTTTGTAAACAGATTGTGCTCTAATCCTTGATTGTTGGTACATCTTAATAATATTATTGCCTGCTTCACCACATCTATAACCAAATTAAAAATAAATATTCTAACTGCTAATGATGACCAGTAATAATATTGGACGAATTCTCAAATCAATGAGCCCGAAGCAGATTTAACTGGAAAGAAGAGAAAGAGGCCTTTTTCTTGCAGAGATACAGGCATGTTATAAAATAGTTTTTTATTTTTATTTATAAAGTTCTAAATTTTCAGCATTAGTCGAGACATTCAAAGAGTGCACAGTGTCATCAGTTGCTTGTGGTATACAACATTCAGTTGCTCTGGATGAATGGGGACAGCTGTTCAGTTGGGGCTCAGATAGCATGGGCCAACTGGGCAGTAATCTGGGCACACATGCCCAAGACAAGCCCAAGTTTGTAAAGACCTTAGCAACAAGAAATGTTATACAAGTAGCCTGTGGGGCATATCATTCCATTGCATTGACAAACAGTAAGTTGTATACTATATTATTTGATTGAGTAAATTAGGGTACTTTATGTGGTAAAATCATCAAATGAGTCCTTCCAGGGCGGGACTGTCAGACTAAAATCCACAGTGTTTTTCATCATTCTGGGGTCATGGTTTCTTGATAAGACAGACCACTTAAGGTGGCACTTGTCAAGGGCTCGAACTCACTGGCAGGTACGGCCAAAAACCATGCTATTTCACCTGACATTGTGGTCCGTGTGCCATATTGTTCACGTGTGCGTGAGCGTCATCCCCCCGCACCATGCCCAGGGAAAACATTATTCAGTGAGATGCACGTCATTCAGAGTAAAAGGCGCGCGTAAAAAAATATGAAAAGGCCTTTGGAAGGAGGGGTTTTATGAAACAAACACTGCATCAATCAATTTGAAATAAAATTGATTGAATTCATCAATAGTTGTGCTTTGTCGGTACGGACTTCGTTTTGGAAATTTGATGCTTCTTTAATTTCTAATTTACGCCCAAAGCTGTGTTAAATAAATTTTGAATTTTTAAAATTAGCAATAAAAACGAATCTTTGGAAGCATGTAACTTTTTAATGGCTGGTTATTATTTCACAATTCTGCTTCCGTACAGACAAAATTAATAATGAGACAAAACAATATCATGTTTAACTTTAGATGTACAGTGTCAAATAGTGGAGTAATACCCCCCCCCCCCCCCCCCGAAGTTTCTATGGAAAAATGTTGACTAGTGTCACCTTAAGAAAATTAATTTTGAATTTATTAAATTATTTGTCCTGTTCACTGACAGTATTTGGGTGATGCAATATATTTCAAGATTGTGTTTCTATTTAAACGTACTTTAATATGTCGTAAGTATGTATTTTTTTTTATTTTAGATGGTGACCTATTTTCTTGGGGTGCAAATAGTTTTGGTCAGTGTGGATTAGGTACTATGACAAACAAGGAGATGATTCCACAGCCAATCACGTCACTACTAGGAGTTCCTATTGCACTTATTGCTTGTGGTAGTAACCATACATTTGCCTTATCAAAGTGAGTATATTTAATACCTACTTATCACTACTTAACCATCTTCTTTACAAAGTTCAAATTAGGCTTCATCTTTTTTAGTCTCCTATTTTTTAAAGGAGAAAATTAGCGATGCATCCGATACCGATACGGATACCGATATATCGGCGATACTTCGGGTTAGCCGATATATCGGTATCGACGATATTTTCATGACCGATTCTTTTTAATTTAATAATGTGGTGTAAACGAGCGTGTTCTCTGGTCTATTTCATTGTAAACGAGCCACGAACTATGCCCGGGGAAACCCTTGCCAAATAGACTTGCGAAATCGCCATTCTCCAAATCAAAAAATTCAAGATTACTTTGTTTTTTGAACCAAAATCTTATTGATGTTGATTTTAATTACTAAAATGTATAATTATCTAATATCAACCTATATCACTACATTTTATATTTAAAAACAATGTGACTTGTGATTTATTTTATTTTAATTAATTTTTTTAATTCACAATAAGCGTATCGGTATCGGTATCGCCGATATTTTTATAAGAGTATCGGTATCGTATCGGCGAAAAGGCGCATCGATGCATCCCTAGAGAAAATATCAACACAAAAGTTGCCTATTGCTTCAATTCTTAATAGCTGTTTGCTGCTCTTTCTTTCAAATAAAATTCCAGAACTACTGAAACATGTATGACCCATAAATAATGTAAATTACCGTTAAGTGTAGTACCTCATTGTGCTACAATTTATACTGCAAGAAAAACTTAGTTATAATGCAATGTAGGAAGTAGTTTCTGTAAAGAATTATTCCAGAAAAATACAGAAAATACGAAGTTGTGGATTTGTTATCATACTTTGGTGTAGTATTTTTTTTTATCATTGTGGTTAGATAAACAATGGTGAACTTGGTACTGAAGCAATGGTTTATATTATTCCTGATGACATATAATCGTAAATTTTGTCATATTTATTTAAAAATACGCAAATATAATTTTGATATTGTTTACTTGCAGATCTGGTGCCGTTTTCGGATGGGGTAAAAATAGCCATGGTCAGTTAGGACTAAGTGATAGAGAAAATAAGTGTTTTCCCTCGCATTTGAAAACTTTGAGGAATGTTAAGGTTAGTTAAAATTATTTCTAAATTAAATAAATAATTATTCCAGGAACCTGGCTGGTAGTAGGAACCTGTCTTGTCAGTGGGGGGTCCTAATAAATGTATAAGTTATTAGAAGTATCTCTAACTTTCTACCACTATTGCAAAAAGTCGTTAGTGGACACGGCCCAGAACGCAATAATCTTTTGTACTCCCTTGGTAGGGGATCTCGGTGAGAAATTCCCCCAAAACTGCACAGTTTGATATAGACATGATATTAATAAAAATATCTGGTTAATATTTACAGTTGTCTGTAATGGTTCTGTTTCTGTTATGTTGATTAAATTTAGCCAGAGTAAACTATCTCCTGCATGTCGTTATCGTTACAAACGCCTTTTACCCATCATATAGGGTCTATTAATTCTCCTACCATGGTTATATGTTGGTCGCTTACTCAATAGATGATAAAGATACGACACTGGCATATCATCCTCTCTCGCTCATTTTCCCTAGAAATGTATGAAACTTCCAATCCCACCGATATCGTGTCGTTACTGTCATCGTCTAATGTAAAAGCGCCAGTTCAATAGATTTTCCTTTCCTCTTTAATATATCAACAATTTATAATACAAGTATTGTTTTCAGGTGTGTCATATTGCATGCGGAGAAGACTTTACCGTGTTCCTGACGCTAGATGGCGGTGTGTTCACATGTGGCACTGGTGAATATGGGCAGACTGGTCATGGAACTACAAAGGATGAGCTGGTTCCTAGAAAAGTAATTATAGGCTACATTTTTTAACATGAAAATCGCTATAATACGAACCCTCGCCGTAGCCGAATTGTCGGTAGTGGGCGGCTCTTTGAACGTGCCGATGTGTACTGCCAGCTCGCTGAATTGCTGAATCGGTGTATTTAGATGACTATCCAATCGACGACGGTTGGCGCAGTAGCTGAGCGATCGACTACAGAGTGTCACGGCTTCGATTCCCGCACGGAACAAATATTTGTATGATCTCTGTAGTGGGTGCGGCAGCGCCCTAGATCTATCGTCGACCTTGTCTTAGTCACTCCTGACCTAGACTAAGGTCAAGAGCAAACCCATTATACATAAAAAAGATCG
The DNA here is from genome assembly GCA_950005045.1 of Agrotis exclamationis. NCBI lineage: Eukaryota > Metazoa > Arthropoda > Insecta > Lepidoptera > Noctuidae > Agrotis > Agrotis exclamationis. The sequence goes on along the minus strand of OX465424.1, from coordinate 13,794,463 downwards.
GCGTTAGCTCGTAAACTATTCACCGAGCTTACAGGCCGATATCGTCTCTTTGAGTTGACATCAAACCACATGACATCATCATAATAAAGAGTGCTTGTTCAGCAGGTGCTTCTGCAACAAAGTAGAATAACAATTCAGTGAATTGGTTATTACAGTTTTCTTTTGTTTTGACTAGCTCACATAGAGTTATGTAGGCTTAATCAGTCTAATATCCTGCTACTGGGAGTAGTGGGACTTTAAAGGCTGATTAAGCCTTCATCATCAGCCTATAAATGTTCCCACTGCTGGGACACAGGCCTCCTCTCTGTGAGAGGGAGTGGGCCGTAATCTACCACGCGGGCCCAGTCTGGATTGGTAGATGTCACATGTCTTCGAATTTTTGGTTCTAGGACATGCCGGTTTCCTCTCGATGTTTTCCTTCACCGTTTAGAGAGTAGTGGTGTTGAAATAAATTACACAAAGTAATGCGCCTGACGGGGTTCGAACCCACGACTTACAAATCGTAAGTCGAGGCCGATACCACTGAGCCACCACTGCTCTACTATGTTTTCATGTGTCATTCCTTGAATGATTAATTCAACATTGAAAGTATCAGTTCAATTCTTAGTACAACTTATCGCATACTACATAATTACAATGAATAGTAGTGCGTATGAATTATAATTATTCATAATCCCCGCTAATAGAGTTGTGATTCGCAGGTTATGGAGTTAATGGGTAGTACGGTGACGCAAGTGGCTTGTGGGCGCCGGCACGTGTTATGTCGGGTCGGTGACCGTATACTAGCGTGTGGGTACGGTGCGAGGGGACAACTTGGCTGTCCACATATGGCTTTTGCCTTAGTACCGACACCCGTTGCTTTCAACTCTACTGAAGAATCGCCGGTAAGTAGTCACTGTTTTGGAAATTCAGCTTCATTTTAGGTGATAGTCATTCAATGTTACTTCCCCCCACTTATCATCGCCAATTTGGGTGATGATAGATTTTCCGGCATTGTTGGCGCAGTCGCGGAGGCATTGACTGCTGCGGTACGCGGGTTCGATTCCCACACGGATAATATTTGTATGAACTACAAGTAGTTATTACGTCTGAGTCTGAGAGTTTTTATACCTGTGTGAATTTAAATGTTTGTAAATGCACCCACAATACAGGAGAAATTCCTTGTGTGGGATGCGATTAAAAAACATCCCTTCCTATATAATGTGAATGGTACTAGTTTGTTAGTTTTTAGTAATTTTATTTGCTAACCCCAATTCTGAACAGAGTACGTTAACCAGCTTGTTTTGAAAAAGCCGTTCGTATTTTATTTGTTACGCTATTGCCTTCTCGCTGCTACGCCCGTTTGGCTTGCCACATACTTAATAATCAGATAGCCTATAACACAGTAAATAAATAATCCATCTTAACATTAAATTCTATTGTTTTCAATACAGACTGAAAACCCAGGCCACAGCAAGGTAAATGAGTATGTTGCTTAGTGTTAGGCTGTATTAGATAGTGATTTCCATTCATTTCTGCACTTTTTCTTTCTTACAACACTTTTAGTGTAAAATTAGCACAGTGTAACTTTAGGCCTAACGTTTAACTGAGTCGGTACCTGAGGTAGCGGGGAGGTGTGGGGGGCGCAGACAAATGATAGAGCTCTCGCAACACTGACGTGTTCATAGTTTGTCTCACAGCTAGTGTTGCCAGGTTCAGCGTATCAAAAGTATAGGAAGATTAAATCAGAATTTTGGTTTTTAATCGAATTATAATTTTAATATTTTTTTCAGTCAGCTATAATGATTACAAAAAAAAATATTACAATGTGCAATGTTTAAACGTTTACGGCCATAAATTCAGACCTATTTAAATAGGTCTGATTTTATTGAAAAAATACGGAATCAAAAATTTTAATGTATGTAACGGCCGTAAATTTAATATGAAGATGATATAATGGATAGACTGGTGTCACCAGAGTCCTGAAAGTCGGGACTTCCCACGCCAAACAGGAGCTTGCAATTACCTCAAGTACCCTCTCAGTTAATCTGTATGCATAGATCTACCCCATACGGTTGTTAATGGGGTTAATGGGGTAATTCCCGAAAGATAATTGTGTTTCATTGAGTTTCGTCAACGCATTGACGGACCGTATGTGGATAGATATTGATATACTGTGGTTAGTCTGTTTTAATGTAGGAATATTACGTAAAAGATTATTATGCTGGTTGCTATATTTCTTTTTTTATTATTTTGACTCAACAAAAGAGGACAAATTTATCAAAATTGGACTCTAGACCAATCTCTTTTCAAGGGTTCGAACCCCCAAAGTGGCGAATGTCTAACTAAGGGGTTATGTATTCGAAATACTCCTGCTTATTATACAAATGTTTATGCATATTGTATTTTAATAGTTATTCCTTCGTATATTTTTCGGAGATGTTATATCTCTCCCATTGTTTATAAATAGTTATAGCCTGATATAGGTTATTAACATAAACTATTGTTCTTCAGCTTAAGAAGAAACAGAAAGTCGAGGCCGCGACTTCAGTAACTCGAAATAACACCGCGGGCGTTTCCAAAATAAATGTTGAGTCATCTGTATATTTAAAAATTAGTAATAATTATGTTCTATGTGCTGCAATTTATTAAAAAAATTACTTGTAGATCTATTGGTCTATTCTGTAGCAAGGCCCTGTTAATTTCTTTTCAACACATTTGCTCGAAAAATGCGTTTACGAAGCCTGTATACATTGTTCGAAAGTTAAAAATTACGCACCATACAACGGAACGTGCGGTAAAATAGGTACTCTCACCTAAGTACCTATTTTACGGCACGTCCCGTTGTATAGCACCGTGCGTTTTCTTTACGGTTTTTTTTTTAATTTCCATTAAAAAAAAATAAGAACTCCACCAAAGAGTTTCACATTATGAGAATAAACAGCCTGACTGGTCGAACCTCCTTGGAAGCGCTTTTGCTCAATACGTTGTCTCATTTTAATACTAAAGAGTAAATGAGACGAAAGATGTAGTTCTATTTTTCACCACGTGCATGTGGCGCTATTTGCAAATTCGCGCCATTTTCTTATTAGAAACTTCTAAATAAAGTTTGTTTAATTACATATTGTACTGTTTTCTCGCAAATGTGTTGAAAAACATTGTATGACACACGTGCGGAAATTGGTATTTACAAACTCGTGACTATGGTAAGCCCTCGATTTCATCTCGGGCTTACATTCGTCTACTCGTTTGTAAAAACCAACTTACCGCACTAGTATCATAAATAACTATTTTAGTTATGTATTTATTTTCCTTTTCCATAGAATTGTTTTAAATAATGCATGAAAAACTTTTATGTAAATGGATAAACTGACTAAATTACAATTTTTATTGTACGTTGAACAGAAAGCGGAATAAAGTTGCTCTTGCGCATATTATAGTGGTAAAAGTATCCGTATCTAATGAAACACTTTATTAATACAACAGTTCTATTTTAAAAGTATGCGACGACAATACGGGGGATCTTTACAGTATAGACAATTCCAACGCCGTTGTCCCTCTTTATAATCCAACTGCACCCAACAATGGGGGAATTCCCTTCTCTAGAACTGCTACCTACCTCCCATGATACAATCAAAGTTGGTTTAGACAGTACCGTATGAGCACGCACTAGCACAGTACGCATTTCGCTAAATAAATAGATCGTCAACCTTTTTTTTACGATTCCATTGAGTTGCGTTTTTATATTAAGTCAAATTTAATTATTTTGTTTGCGATGAAGTCGTGTGCTAATTGCAATAGTCAGTTTAACGATGGGGTGCAATGTTCGAGTTGCAATAAACTTCTGGATTTTTCCTGCGCAAGTGTATCTGAAGTGACTTGGAGAAAACTGGGCCCTGATCGAAGAGCACAATGGAAATGTTCTGCGTGCAGATCGACACCGACTTTGCCTTCACCGCAACCTGCCGCGTCACTGGATACAGTGCTGAGTGAGATTCGTGAAATGAAACAGCAGCTGTTGAGTTTGCCAACACTAGTTGATGACATAAGATCCATTAAAGATGAGCTGGCTGAGGTTAAGAAGAGCTGTGATCTCTCTAGTGGTAGACTCAATGACTTCGACGCTAGGCTTGTTGAGCTGGAAGCTAAAGCCTCTGAGCTTGAAAAGCTTCAGGACACCGTTTCTTCGCTTCAAGCAGAATTGGCCTCAACAAAGTTCGAGCTCTCTTCCAGTGACCTACGTTCCCGGCTTAACAATGTGGAGATTAAGGGTGTACCTCTAAAGAAGGACGAAAATTTATTCACAATCGTGGACGCCATTTGCCGTAAAATAAATTACAGTTGTGCTAAAACCCAGATTAATTATGTTTCGAGGGTTCCTATACATAATTCCAACGAGAAACTGGTGATAGTGAGCTTCCTGAATAGATATATAAAAGAAGACTTTATAGCAGCTGCGCGTGCTGTTAGGGATCTATCCACCTCAGACATAGGTTTCCAAGGATCACCACATCGTGTGTATGTTAACGACCATCTTAGTGTTGAATATAAAAAACTATTGAGTAAAACTAAAATTATAGCCAAAGAGAAACATTATGAATTTGTGTGGGTGAAACATGGTAAAATTCATGTGCGTAAGAACGGCAACTGCAAAACCTTTGTGGTACGAAAAGAATTGGATTTAAACAAGATATTGTAATCAGTTTCTATTCTCACTATTTATTATATTTTTACTTTGTTACACTTATAATGTATCGAATCTTGCACGATACAAGTTATTTGATTTATTTCTGCAAAAGGTTTAGCACCTCTGTATCACTAATGACCCTCTATTGTATTCATTGTCGCGCTGTTTGTCTTCAAGTTGTAATAGTTCACTATATTATATGTATCTCGCTTACACCTACGCTCGTGATATATTGCTGCTTGCTTGCTCGCACACGTCGACCATCGGATGAGTTGTACAATTTTATTGAAGTAACTTATTTTTACCCACTTTTAAATTTTCTATGTGCAATGCCTATTCGTATTGAAGTAAATTGGCTGTTAATATTAAGATTTAATGTTACTGATGCTTATCCTATCATTGCTTGTGCTATTAGTAATGGCTAACAACAGTGATGAGTGTCTAACTGTGTTCTATCAGAACGTGCGGGGATTGCGAACAAAAACAGATTCATTTTATCGTCAGGTACTATTAAATTCGTACGATGTCATTGTTTTAACGGAGACGTGGTTAATGGATGGCGTGTTTAACTCAGAGTTGTTTGATGACCGATACTTGGTGTGGCGTCGTGACCGGGACTACACAACAACTGGACAATCCAGGGGTGGTGGCGTACTCATCGCGACACGTAAAGAGTTACCTGTCACTCCGCAACCACTCCTTCACTCCACGGCGGAAGATGTTTGGATCAATTTACGGCTTAAAAAATTTAAGTCACGCGAACACGTAAATATATATATCTGCGCGGTTTACTTGTGTAAACAAAACAGGGGGTTCTCGTTTTCGGAACAACTTCGTAATTTCTTGTCCAAATTGAACCATACAACTTTAAATAAAACATCTGACGTATTTTTAGTTTTGGGTGACTTTAATATGAGTGGAATAACGTGGGCCACATCCAATAATCATTCGCTAGTCCCAGTAAACCCCACTACTAGTGACGAATGTATGCTGGCGGACGAGTTGTGTACGCTGGACTTTGGTCAGTATAACGGGGTCGTTAATAGGTATGGGAAACTGTTAGACTTGGTCCTTTCAAATAAAATAGCCTGTGTTAGTGAGTGTGCTGATCCTTTAGTACCTGTTGATCCGTATCACCCGGCTTTGTTAATTAATATTGGTATCTTTGAACCGCCTACCCTCGATTGCGCGCCATGTTTACGATATATGTACAGTAAAGGTGATTTTGAGTCAATAAACAAAGAGATTTCTGCCATTAACTGGGAACATGAGTTCTCAATAAGATCATTGGATGATTCAGTTGCGTTCTTGATAGACACTGCCAAACAATTACAAAATAAATATATACCGCAAAAGCCAGCACGTAACAAATCATACCCAATTTGGTACAGCTCATCACTCATAAAAGCAATTAAAGAAAAATATAAATTCCTAAAAAAATTCAAAATTTATGGTAACAAATCTGACGAGTTAACTTTTAAATATTTGCGTGAAAGAGTAAAGACTATGGAAGCTTCGTGTTATAAGCTTTACCTTAATCAAACTGAAAACTCAATTAAAAACCACCCCAAACATTTCTGGTCCTATGTTAAAAATCGCTACAATTCCAACGCTATTCCTAATACATTAAATTATAATGATGAAATATTTCTTTCCGGGGATTCTATTTGTGAGGCCTTTTCCTCTTACTTTCTATCAACCTTCCTCGATTCCACTTCACCTAATTCTCCTAGTGCACCCTGTGACCTTCATCGCGATAATGATGTTACGTCGTCCGATATTTGTCACATAGAAGTAAATCTCGACGTTGTGACTGGTCTACTTCGCAACTTGGATCCATCTAAAGGTGCCGGGCCTGACAATTTAACCTCTATTTTCCTTATTAAATGCGCACCTTCCATTGCACTTCCTATCTCAATTTTGTTTACCAAGTCTTTGTCTCAAGGTGTCGTCCCTACAGTATGGAAATCTGCGTTTATCACACCCGTGCATAAGAAGGGCGCTAAGACTGAGATTATTAATTACAGACCTATATCTAAAATTCTAAACTGTGCATCATAGCTAAAATATTTGAAAGGATTATCTATAACCAGTTATACCCTGCCCTTGCTAACTCATTAAGCTCTTTTCAGCATGGGTTTTTAAAAGGACGGTCTACAACTTCCAACCTGATTTTATTTAATGATTTTATCACTGAGGCCATGGATAATGGTAAACAGGTCGATGTGGTTTACACAGACTACAGTAAGGCATTTGATCGGATCGAGCACGTAACCCTAATAAAGAAGTTAAGACACATAGGCATCCGTGGAGACTTGCTAAGGTGGTTCTCTTCTTACATTGATAACAGGTCACAAGCAGTAGTAATCAATAACTATGTGTCTAGCTGGGTAAACGTACCCAGTGGAGTGCCTCAAGGCTCGTTGCTTGGTCCTTTCTTGTTTGTCGTTTATGTGAACGACATCGATCAGTGCCTCCATTCATCCAAACTATTATGCTTTGCCGATGACATGAAAATCTTTGCCACCATTGCATCGCGTGATGACATGCTTGCACTACAGGCTGATTTATGTCGGCTTGAAGAGTATTGTCGGGTTAATAAACTAGACCTCAATCCATCTAAGTGTTCCGTTATTACCTACACCAGGAAACGTGTGGTCCTGGACACTACCTATACTTTGGCGGGCGAAAACTTGCCTAGGTGCAGTACTATTCGTGACTTGGGCGTTTATCAAGATAGTAAACTAGTGTTCGACTCACACATTGACGCTATTGTCAAAAAAGCATCTAAACTACTTGGTTTTATAATGCGACTTTCTAAGTGTTTCACAGAGGCTAAAACGCTCAAAATATTGTACTGTACTTATGTAAGGAGTCAGCTCGAGTATGCGTCTCAGATATGGAACCCACGGTATCACAAATATATAGACCGCATAGAAAATATACAAAAACGCTTCATAAAATATCTTTGTTTTCACCAAAAGGTTCCATATAACTCAGCAGAATATCTTCGACTCTGTAGGAAATACCACCTATTGCCATTGGTAAATCGACGTAATATTGCGGACTGTCTGTTTTTGTTCAAAATCTTCCACAACGATATTGATAGTCCTGAACTATTATCAAAATTTTGTTTTAATGTGCCTAATAAGATTTTGCGCTTCAATCCTCCCATTTGTGTTCCTCATTCGTCATCGAATTATAGGCAGAACAGCTATATTGTGCGTGCAAGCAAAACTTTTAATGATATATGTAAGCAACATGATCTGGATCCTTTTGAAACTAGTGTGAACTCAGCCAGAAGGTGCTTGAGCCTGCAATTTTTTAAGTGAGAGTACCTTAAGCTTTTTTCATTTTACTTTTGTCTGTATTTTTTATGTTTTTGCTGCCAAGCAGATGTCTGCATTTTTCTGTCTCAATTTTTAATGTGACAACTTTAATTTAAGTCGTGTGCTGCTGTCTGTGCTCGCATCATACTTAGATATTTCTATTATAATTCTATACGTGAGGACTGGTAATTGGCTGTCTGATGCCTATTACCCCTTTTTTTGTTATGATTTTGTTAGCTGTAAGTCCTCCATGAAATAAATAAATAAAAAAAAAATAAATAAAAAATAAATATTATTTTTCATCTCAAAAGAACTTGCCAGTAATATGTTATTGCACTGCAGTCTCAAAATTAACATAGATGAAACACATTAGCATCGCTCCTTATTCCGCTTTCTTTCAGTGCGCTTTTTTATCCATTTTTTGTTCTTGTGTCTAATGTCAGTGCATTGATAAACATATAAGACCAAAGTCATTGCTTTTGCACTGTAATTTATTGTCATGATTGTGTTAAATGTAATGATGACCTATAAATAATATTTGTAATGTAATTAAGTATATACAGGGTGTTTATTTGAGGTCTGAGCTGGTTTTTAGAAGGTGATATTTTGCATTTATAATAATAATAATTATTATTTATCTAGTACTTCCAGATATTAAATCACCTTATTTAAACTGGTTTACACGCAAATATCCACCTTGTGATCTATCAAATAGAAATAAAAAGGTCCAATATTGTTTGCAGTTTTCACAAGATGTCTTCAAGGGTCCTTTAAAGGTGTTCGCGGGCGGTGACCACAGTTTCTTAATCATTGATCATGATAGATCTGGGCCGGTTGACTTCCGTATTCAGGATCATACGAAGCAAATAGTAACATTGACAATATCTAAGTTGAATGCTTGTGTAGAATTTAAAGACTGCGATGTTGTGAATCAGGTGAGTAAATTATCAGGTGGAAAAATATTCGAATCAGTCTACAGTCGAGTTCGAAAATATCTAAGCATAACCTTATTCTGACTAAATATCGTTCAGAAGTGTACACATTTATGTTTAAACTCGACTGTACCTTTGTACATATTTTACTGAATAACTCGTTACTTCGATTTTTAGAAAAAAAAGCTCAATTCTCTTTCATCAGCCAGATTCTTTGATTTAAAATTCTATGTAAATTGATAAATTCAATCAAAACAATAAAATATAGTATTTTATTGATTGATTGAAGTTATTAATTTACATAGATTATTTTTTACATCTTGGTATGTCAGGGTAGAGCATTTTATCTCTACTCTTAAATTCATACATAGAGATAATAACATTCCAATGTCCTATGCCGTGAGAGAAATTCCACTTTGATGCACTGTCTAGAAATCTGTGGATTTTACCCTCTGTCTTTCAAATCAAATTTTTCCTAGACACTTTTTTGACAGTCGGTTAGCTAGCTGTCTATATAATAAAATAATTAACTGAAACCTTTTATTCCTACAGGATATCTTAGCGTATTTAGAGACGGTATTCGGCTCACTGGCGTGTGTGAACGGTTCGTTCCTGGCACCGAATAATGCTCACTTTGGCTGCAACACTAAAGTGCCCGGAGTCGACCTCAAGAAAGCCGAGGAAGCATTCACGTTAGTTAGCAGATTTGAAAATACAACAATCAAGGAACTCGTGAGTTGAACAATTGTATTTTTAACGCAGAAAAAGGATTGTGATAAGTTAGGCGTGTCTGTCTGTCATTGTAGATCCTAAATGGAAGGACCGACTTTGATTGGTTTTTTATTGTTTGAAATGTGGTGACACCCAGGTGGGTCTGAGCTATAATTTATGAAGACCCGTTATGGCACTTGATGATCAGCTCATAATGTTGGGAGTTATGTAATTTTAAAATTACTTTAATTGGCTATAAATAGTTGATAAACCAGCCACTGGTGAACTATAAATTCCATAATATTTTTAGTTTTTTAATAGAAAAGTAAGTATCATTATCATCATCTGAGCCGAAAAACGTCCATTTCTCGAAAAGGGCCCCCGTAGTTGGCAATATGATACTCACGCCTCTGAAAGACTTGTGCTTTATTTAACCATACGATAACTAGTATTTTATCTTCTGCATATTTATATGATCTGTGATAACTTGGCTCTACTGTATTTTTTATATATTTGTCGAAAGGATAACCGTCTCCATCATTATTATTGGCACTCATAGTGGGTCCTTTTTGCTGTGAGCGTCTTCGGTGGGTATTGTTGGATAAAGAAAGCAATCTGTTACACTTGACAATCATCTTGGTTGATTTTTCCTATTTAGCACTAATAAAAACTGTACTATAACTGCACTTACTACTACAAAAATATTTGGGTAGGTTTACGTATCTCAGATCGCGGGATGGTTTTAGCGATCCGCTCGCGCCGGCTGCCAACAGTGAAGTCCGTTGACCGTCGCTAGCGCGCCTCACACTAACTCCATCGAGCGCCTCCAGATGGCGCTGGCGTTCCGGATACGACTCGATTCCGACATATTTTTTTAATGATTAGTATTGTTTTAATCTCTTGTTTTCCAGATATTCAACCACCTAACAGAGAACATTATAAAGAAGATGAAAGTGTCACCGCCTGACGCGGAGGCTCTTCGAATGTTCCTTATTTTGCCTCTGTATCATGAGATGCGTAATCCTCGTCGACATGTCGAATTACAGGTAAAAGCTTTATTTCTTAGTTTTGTTCTAACATCATCAAATTATTTTTATAAAAAATAATCTAATATATAAAATTCTCGTGTCACAGTTTTCGTTGACATCCTCCGAAACGGCTTGACCGATTTTGATGAAATTTTTTGTGCTTATCCGGTATCTACACACATCAAAAGTGTCTAGGATCAAGCATTTTTATGCGGATTTCTTGAGATTGAGATGTGGCTTTGTAATAAATTTATGATTTTATAAATTTATATGGATCCTTTTTGGTGCATTTCATAATTTGAATCAGGAACTGTGAATCAAATTCGAGTAAAAGATGAAAATCAGCTGTCAATATTTTCCCTATAAAAACATACAACGCATTGAAGACATTATTAGTGCTACTGTTTCCCTACTACTGATTAAAACCAACGTTATTATGGAGCGGCGACGTCATTTAAGCAGGGAAGAAATGCTCAGAGCCGTGGGAATGATAGAAGCTGGTTCCCGGCAACGTACTGTGGCTTTAGCTCTGAATACAAGTCAGAGTGTTATCAGTCGACTTTGGACACGTTACCAAAGCACTGGTACCGTGGCTGAGCGCCATGGAGGACGGTATCGCTGCACCACACGGAGACAAGACCGATACATTCAAATCTTAACTCGAAGAGCTCCAACAATAACCGCCATGATGTTAGCCGTGAGGCTTCATCACTCTTCAGGGAACTTAATTAGCGACCAAACAGTCAGAAACCGCTTGCATGAAGTGAACCTTCATTCCCGAAGACCGCTACGGGTACCACCTATAGCAATGCACAATCGTAGGATTCGATATCAATGGGCTCTTGAACACAGAAATTGGGCAGAAGAACAATGGCGTTTCGTATGCTTTTCTGATGAGTCTCGTTTCGGTATGAGACCGGATACAAGACGTATACGACACTGGAGAACCCCTGGACGCCAACAGCGATTAAAATCCTGCCAGGAAGTCCATCCTTATAGTGGTGGAACCATCATGGTATGGGCGGGTATTTGGATCGGCGGAAGAACTGAGTTGATTTGGATCAGAGGCAACCTCAACGCTCAAATTTATGCTGAGACGATTGTATCAGACGTCATCGTTCCTCTACAAGTGCAAATCGGTCCCTTATTTCAGTTAATGCATGATAATGCACGACCGCACACCGCAAGAGTTGTAAGACAGACTCTCGCCGCAGCTAACATCAATGTCCTGCCCTGGCCTGCTCAGTCGCCAGACTTGAATCCGATTGAGCATGCATGGGATATGCTACAGAGAAGAGCTCTGCCGAATATGGAGGGTATCCAGTCGCAAGAAGACCTTTTTTTGTTGTTGCAACGAACATGGGCGGCCATTCCACAGCGTGATTTGGATGAACTCATTTTGAGTATGCCAAACCGATGTTCTTGTGTTGTTAGTGTTCGCGGTAGAAACACGGATTATTAATTGTTTAAGTTACCCAATAAAATTTTAAAGAAAACTGTTATTTCAGTCTTTTTTTCGAACTTTTGTGTTAGTGGTTCAAATGTCAAAAATCCCTTTATTAGGAAAGTGGCAAATTTCTTTATTAATGCAAAGGTGACTTGGTTTATCGTTACTGTGACAAACGAAAACACTTTATTTGATGAATCCTTAAAGAAAATTTTAATTAATATCAATCAGGAGAAAAGTTATTGCAAAAATATATGTTGATCCCTAGACACTTTTGATGTGTGTATGAGAATCGGCCAACATCTATTTTTCATCCCCCTAAATGTTAGGGGTAGTCCACACCTAAATTTTTTTTTAATTATTTATATGGCAAAACAACGTTTGCCGGGTCAGCTAGTAATCTTAGTAAGATCTTACACTAAATTTTGCGTTACAACCGTTTCCATGGTCCCTTATCTCTGTACTAAAATTCATCTAAATCTGTTCAGTGGTTTAGGCACAACAGACAAAGAATGAAACCATCTCTTTGCATTTATAATTAGAATAAATTGTGCATGGCGAGATATTTTCTTCCCTCGTTAACTATCTTATATATTTTTATATTCTGTGTGGATTGATTTATGTGATTAAATATATGCAATAAACTTAGCACATCCACTGATGATTAAAAGGCTGACAACACTCCTCAACACATTCAAACATTGACACTCTCCGGTAAATATGCAAAAAAACGAGGATATAATCAACATCTAACATCGGCCTACAAATCTAACTGAACATTAAAACGAATTTTTTCTTATGTCCAGGGTCCATTTGCAGAGGCGTTCAACAATCTGTCCACCCATCCTCAGAGGATAGTGAATCTATGGTGGGAGGCTCAAACACCAGAATATTTCGAAATGCTAGTCGATATATTCAAAAGTGTTATTGTATACGAACTCATGCAGCCTTCAGTACGGGCAAACAAGGTATATACAAAGAAGGAACTATAAATTATTAAAAACAAATCATACTTGAAAGTATCACGGTCGATTTTCTTTCTGGTTCCAGAAAATTTACTTTACACACAGCATAATACAAATACTCAATACTCTGTCGTCTTTGAACAAAATAAACTTTACAAATCCAAAGAAACCGAAGATTCCAGCGGAATGTTTTTATATTGAAGACTTGTGCGATCATGTGGATATTGCTACTGACTACATTACATGGCTCTCAGATCATGCTGTAAGTATTCTAAAATGGTTTGCTTTAGTTTATTTGTGTAATAATTCGTAGAATATATAATAACTTGTTTTCATATAGCTTACAGTCATCAAGTATAATTTTGGCAACTTTTTACTGTTATTTTATTGAGATTGCATCACTAGCAAAAGAACAGTGACCCATAAGTTTTTAAAATCAGGTGCAAGGTGCCAATTTTGCCAGTGAAACTTCCTTCATTTCAGTTTTCGTTATTCTCATTAAAATAAGATTGCTGTTTGATTATTGCTGACATAAATAACATTATAATGATGCCGTAAAACGGGGTGAATGGAGAACGCAGCGGTGAATCGAGACCAAACTCTGAATGGGATTTTAACGTTGAATTATTATGGTTTGTCGAAAAGGTCTTGTCATTTTTAGGTATAAATAAGTAACATGATCGATAACATGCCCAATTATGTTTATTTAAGGTCCATAAGTCATTTATTTATTAAAACTTTGTGTTACACAAGTTAACAAAAACATGTACAGCGGTGGACTTAATGCCTTGGGCATTATCTAGTATCTACCATTCTACCTTAACTAACCATCTCTTTTGAAAGTTGATTTCTAAACACCCCTGCGTTCTCTACTCACTTCGTTTAACCATACAAGAGCTTTAGTCATTAAATCAATATAAAAAAATATTTGATTTTGATTGTTTACCATATGAGTAACAAACTTTGAAAGGTGTTGAGAGTTTCATATCAATACTGATCAGCAACATACCTCACCATTTCTTTGTTTACAATGCCTTTTATGTCCATTACAAACAATAATATAAAAAGCATACCTAACCTTTTTTGCAGTCGGCCCATCCCCATATGTGTAACTACGCGTTCCTATTTGACGTTCAATGCAAATCATTGTTACTAAAAATAGATCAGCAGCTTCAAATGCAGATAGCTATAAGTAGAGCGGCCACGCAGATATTCACTCGGCTATTCATGGATCCTACGTATGAATACCAAAGGGACCAGTTCCTTAACTTAACTGTCTCTAGGAACCATATTGTAAGGGATACAATGTCGCAAATCAGTAATCACGAGACTTCGCAACTGAAGAAACCGCTTAGAGTAAGTAACTTTAATATTATAAAGCCTGAGAGTTTGTGTTTGGTTGAACGCGCTTATCTCAGAAATTACTGATTCGAATTGAAAAAACTTTAAAAAAAAAATTAACCGCCTTCAAAAACAACCACAAAAAAGGGTAAAATAACCTACAAAATAACTTTTCTTTCGGAAGTAGGTGGCTTTGTTTTTTTTATTTCGTTGTCTTTTATGCCACCGACTTCCGAAAGAAAAGTTATTTTGTAGGTTATTTTACCCTTTTTTGTGGTTGTTTTTGAAGGCGGTTAATTTTTTTTTAAAAAAGTTTTTTATTTTACTCTTTTTAGTTTAAATATTCAACCCAAATTCTTGTCAAATACATCATTTCTTACATGTGCACTAGAATTTGGTAATCCTTAGCACTGGTATTAACATCGCTCATGTACACAATAAGCTAATAAAATTCCCTATCAAAAACTGCTGAACCGATTTTGATGAAACTTGCAGTGTTCCCTAAAGTGAACTATTCCTCGTACAACAAAAAAAGAATTTTGAAAATCAGTCCACAATTGGCGGAGTAATCGCGTAACAAACACTCAAAAAAGTAAAAATCATCACATCATCCATCAATAAAAATGCTCACAAAATAAAAAGTACTGAACCAAATTGGATGAAATTTATTATGGGACCAGACTGCAAGTATACTGCATCGAACGAAATAGTAGATTATTAACCAAGGGGATAAAGCAGTGTCTTCTGTCGCGGGTGACGATTTAAATCGCGAGCGTAACGAAGGACTCGAGGTTTACTCCCGAGCGCAGCGAGGGTGTTTAAAACTTAAATCACGAGCGAAGCGAGGGATTTAAGACGAGTCCTGAGTGTAGCGAGGGATTTAAGTTCACCCAAGACTAAGACAGCTTTATCACCGAGGAAAATACTCTACTTTTCGTACCATTTGCGAAAAAATTAACACAATAATAATATTGAGATAAGCATTTATTAAAAATAATGAAGATTAAAATAAATTAAAATAAACTTAACGTTTATGTATTTGAAGAAAACAAAAACACGGCAAATTCTTAGACTAATATTTTTTTGTCGGAAAAGCAAAGGCATCAAGCTCATACGGCCTCGTCGGTTTTCGTAATTTTATTTAATAATCATAACTGCATAATAAATGCGTATTCCTTTTTCAAAAAGATGTATATGAAGATGTGTTTAATACACAAACTCAATGGTGTAAACACAGATGTAGTTCAGTATAAAGTATTCCAAATTTAAATCACATTCTCCCCCTAGAGGATGAATGAAATTCAGTACAATTTTCTTTCCCTGTTTTTATCAGATTAATAATGACTATTGTTATGTTCGCTTTTTGTGGCATAGAATGTCACTTTTTTGAGCAAGTGGTACGAAAAAAGAATTACACTAATCGGACCAGAAACCTCGGAGTAATCGGTGTACATACATAAAAAAAAAAACATACCGACCGAATTGAGAACCTCCTCCTTTTTTTGAAGTCGGTTAAAAATTGTTTTTGTGCTGGATAGTGTATTTATCGAGGAAGGCAATAAGCTATAAAACATCACGCTACGACCATTAGGGGCGGAACAGCGGCGGTGAAACGGGGAACAGCTAGTATTTCCTTAATTGTATATTATTATGTTGTAAACTATGTATCACTTTCTGTCTCTGAAGTGAACAATTCCTTCTAAAAGTGTATTGTGTTATTGTAAAAAAGACCTTAATAGATGAATAATAAGGTATCCTGAAAGTTTGGCAGCAAGGATGTGAACAGTTACTATTGATGAAATCTGCAACTTACTGAATAAAGTCTTCATTATTATACTCTTTAGCACATGCTCTTATGTCATTGTTATAAAGTATAAATTGCAATAACTGGCCTAAATTTAAACAATATATGGTATATCTAATATTCTTTTTTTAGGTAGAATTCGTCGGTGAAGAAGCTGAAGATGCTGGTGGAGTTAAAAAAGAGTTTTTCCTTTTGTTACTGAAGGAGATCTTTGACCCTGTATACGGCATGTTCAAGCAATCCGAAGAAACTAACATGATCTGGTTCTCAAATAACCCGTTCGAAGATGACGTGATGTATTATTTGATTGGTAAGTCTATTATTGTATGTACAAGTGCGTGCAGAATACAACGGGATCTATGGGCCGAGGGTACTTACTATCTAAGCACGAAACCCGTAGCTTCGGCCATAGTTTCGGGCGTGTCCTAATCTTTGTCACGTACAGTCATTAAATTTGTAAGCAGTACGAATTAAAAATTAATGACAACATGTTTGGGCAGTTGTACTGAAACCTGATGTGTTGTCAGAACTGATGAATTCAAAACTAATAGAGAGTAAGGCTCACTCAAAAGTTTGAGTTACTTTCGTACGGGTCCGAAGATTCGTTGACGGTCTAATAGAATTGACCCCCTGAATCGTCGTGCAGTAGGTGCCGAAAGGCGGGCGTCATTGCCGAAGGCAGTCTATAAAGTCAGTTTAGTGTATGTGATTTGAAATTGTAAATTAACCCACGATTCAGGAGTAATTCTAATTTCCAGGGTGGGAAAAAGTTGTTTAAAAAAAAAGTAAATTAATTTGTGTTCAGGTTTTTTTTTTTGTTTGTCACCAGGTGCGATTTATGGCCTCGCTATCTACAATTCAATTATAATCTACGTTCCCTTCCCGTTGGTTTTGTACAAGAAGTTGCTAGAAGAAGCTATCATGTTAGATGACTTGTCGGATCTATATCCTACTCTTGCTAACAGCTTAAAAAGTTTGCTGGACTATCCTGATGAAGACGTTGAAGATGTAAGCTATATTTTAAACATAATTAAGCTTTAAAAGGGCTATTTACTGGGCCCAAACAATATGACTACTGAACTAAATGTCGATGTACAGTCGACAAATTTGAATTATGACCCATCATAAGCTTATTTCTTACAGACATTCAAATACAATTAGGTCGACATTCGCGTAAACTTACATATCCATTTTACCCTTGGTAACCTTGATCTTTGTTATTTTGACGGTTTCAAACGATTTATCGTCTAAGATGGTCATGATTCAACTTTGTCGATTGGACCACTACATGAAAAGAAGAAGAAGACTATTATTTAAATTCACCTTCAAATACAACAAGGGTCGTTATTCTTTTAAAACATACAGGTATGGGCCACAAATGGCCTGACCTTTAGAAAGAGACGGCTAGTTTCAGATTTGTTGAGTTTGTTTGTCGCTCGAATTCCCCACTAACCACAACGAACGAGGATCCAGCAACAAACGAACTCTGAGAAGCCGAAACTACCCTATTTTTCTAAAGGTTCTAATTTTTCTAGTAAAATAAAGACCCATCTCATCCCATTTATTTTCAGGTATTCAGCTTATGTTTCGCAGTAAACACAGAAGTTTTCGGTCAGATACAAGTGCACCCTCTGAAAGAGAACGGCGAGAATTTGCCGGTAACACATGAGAACAAACAGGAATATGTTGAACTTTACGTTGACTTTTTGCTCAATAAATCTGTAGAAAATCAGTTCAAAGCCTTCAATCAAGGTTTTCAAAAGGTAAGACCTGGTTTCTAATTTGAGAATTTGATCTTGATATTCTGTCTTAGATCTTGAAACTGAATAATTCAGTCTAGATAAGTGCCGTTAATAAAATTTATAGAGAATACAGCTTATCGTACTCCAAAATTGTTACAAAAAACGGTTTTACAATATTTCTAATTCTATGGTTACAACGTCAGTCTTATCGCTAACGCTACGATATCTTCCAGACAACCTTTACATGAACTGTATGAATCTAAAACAAAAATACGATCTTGATCTGATCTGCTAATTTAACACCTAATGAGGAAAGATCAGAATTGCTACCACATTCTAAAAGAAGTTTGTAATAGTGTTCTAATGCTGGAGATATAGGTTGGGGAGGAGACAGATGCAGACTGTCCAGAAGTTACGAGCCTGTTAGCAAGTCACAGGTCCTGGACTGTAGCGCACTGCCAAGAAGGCCAAGTTAGACCTGTCGACTGCACAAAGCCGACTCCACAAAGACACCTATGGTTTAGAGCCATAGATAACGGAAATGATGGGGTAGGCCATCATGCCGTAGTTACCATTGGGGTAGACCAATAGTAAAGAAGTTAACAACGGCTTACGTAAAGGGTTATTGAAGGACACCGTGGATTTTAGTCAGTACAAGTCTGACAGTTCCTCCCGCCCAGGATGGGCGGGAGGACTCATTTGATGATTTTACCACGCAACAAAAAAAAGATGTATTCATATCTTTCTTTATAGTATGATTTGTTTTCCCATAGGTCTGTGGTGGTAGAATTATCAAACTATTCCGGTCACACGAAATGATGTCCGTTGTAATGGGCAACGAAGAATATGACTGGGAAGTGTTTGAGAGCAACTGTGAATATAAAAATGGGTATACCGCTACTGATCCACAAGTCAGGTAAATATTGCGTTCAATTTCAACTTAAAAAAAATAATCATAAAGAGATCAATTTACTTGTAAAAGAACATGGCAAAAGAGATTTAATTCAAAAAATCTTCCACTTGCACTGACAGAATGTACACGTTTTGCTGTATTACAAGGAAATGATAATGTTTTTGTTTTTCAGATGGTTCTGGGAAACGTTCCATGAGCTTCCACTTGAAGATAAGAAAAAGTTCCTTTTGTTCTTGACTGGCAGCGACAGAGTTCCGATTCAGGGAATGAGAGATATTAAAGTGAGTACCTACATTTTATATGGTTCATGTTTAGTTACATGGCTACTTTCGAAGGTCGCATAATTTTGTATTCATCGTCATTAGTCTATAAATGTTCCCGCTGCTGGGACACAGGCCTCCTCTCTGTGCGAGAGAGTGGGCCATAATCCACCACGTGATTTTTTGGTTCTAGTACATGCCGGTTTCCTTACGATGTTTTCCTTCGCCGCATTGAGAGCAGTGGTGATTAAATAAATTACGCAAAGTAATGCGCCTGGCTGGTTTCGAACCCACGACCTACACTCTCACTCATAAGTCGGGGCCGATACCACTGGGCCACCACTACTCTCTCAATTTAATATAATTTTGTATTACATACTATGTTTTAAATGTTTTTTTTTTTCTTTTTTTTACAGATAAGAATTCAGGCCGTAGCTGACGACAGGTACTTCCCTGTAGCTCACACATGTTTCAACCTCCTAGATCTTCCGCGTTACAAAACTAAAGAACGGCTCAAGTACCATCTCATCCAAGCTATCCAACAAACACAGGGATTCTCACTCGTTTGATTCTGTAGCATCTAGAATATTGAAATTTTACCATGATGTCGGCTTTATGCACACCAAGTACCAACGTCCACTTGATATTATGTGTGTATAGAGGTTAGCACCATATGCTGGGGCTTAGAGCATAGTGATGGAGGCAAGACTATTTTGCACCTAAAATATATCATAAGAAATCGTCCAGCGAAGCGTGCGAGCATTTATACGTAGAAATCATTTTAAACCAAGGGAATTTGATTTTGAATGTTTTAATCGATGTCGTGCGGGTATATTTCAATAAAAATTAACGAGCTAAGTTAAATGATGTTCCGTCGAGGTTCCAGTCTGATGTGTGAGAATATATGGCTCATGTTTTGGATTGCTATTTATAATAAATTTATAAGTACACGTGGATTCGTTGCCTTGGTTTTAGCTCAAGTCCATTAGAATAATTTGATAGTATAATGCAACGAAAATATAATTTCACTAGCGAATTATATTTCTGTTTCATTAACGTACCTAACGAAGCAGTCAAATAATGTTGGTTATAAAAATTGATTTGAGTGACGGATTTTTATTATAAGCTCTCGGTGCCTTTCCAAGAAAAAGTATCGATATTCCTAATATTTATATATATTTTATATTTATATATTGTATAATGTATTCAATCAGTTACTTTATGCTACTTTTTAAATAGGGATGTTTTATTTATTTATTCTGATATAAAGACAATTTGCATTTACGTTATTACTGTAAAGCGTAATGTGATAACTTGGAGAATTCTGACATGACACGTTGTATTTTATGTGTGACATTAATTGCAATGTGTTGCACTTTCCGAGGTACCTAATATAAAGCTTGATCACATGAAAGTAGTACAGCAAGCCTAGCACGCACTACCTTCACAAAACATGTTATATGCTGTCCAATCCTTTTTCATTCATCATCATCATCATTTTTTGAGCTTTCTTACTTTCTACTCTTTCAAGAAAACAACTAGGAAAATGTACAACCTGGTGCCTGAAAGCCAGAAATAATGTAATCTGTTGTTAAAAACCATCATAACATTTGACAACAAATTATATGAGGCTTTGTGAAATCAACTTTGCTATTACATTCTACTTTTACTCTGTTCGGCTCATTTATTTTGAAACAGTTTGCTTTTGTACAATCGACAAATTTGAATTATGACCCACCATAATAAGCTTATTTTCTTATAGACATACAAATACAATTAGGTCCACATTCGCGTGAACATACATATCCATGGTAACAACCTTGATCTTTGTTATTTTGACGGATTCAAACGATTTATTGTCAAAATGGGTCATAATTCAAGTGTGTCGTTTGTACAGATGCCAGCATATCAACCTTCCTCGATCTGTCAAATTTCTTTAATAGATTTTCAACCTTATCACAATAGTGGAAAGTTAATTTTCGATGTTACAGATTCGGGTAGGTTGACTTGCTGGCGTCTGTTCATTGTAAACTTGCAATGTCTTTAATCAACCTTCTTCTGTCATATAAAGTGCGTGCAATGGCTGCCCTGTTAGCAATCTAGTACGTTGTCAATAGGTGGGGATGCAGCGTCAATATTAGTAAAACTCTTCTGGAATCTTCGGATGCTCTCAAAGAGAATCGTTTAGGTTGCCTGTCCACAAGAGTGGAGTGAGGCTACGGAGCGGAGAAACCGAGTAACACTTTTATAACATTCCCCCTTTAAAAAGCTACTTTTAATCACTGGAAACATTGGGTGCGTTTAGCCGATACAAAATTTTGCAGCACTAAAAGAAAAATGGCGACTGCTTAACAGCATAGTCTGAGGAGGCTGAGAAATGATAAGTGGCTATATTCCATATTCAGACATTGACAAACTCAAAAAGTAAAATGACGGAATATTCAAGCTCTAATTGCTAACTTCACTCTCGTCTGACCTCAGCATGGTTTTAGCCGATAATAGTCAGCATAGCTGACTGTTCAGCATATTCTGTTCAGATTTTGTATCGGCTAAACACACCCAGTGAGTAAAAAGCCCTTTTACTCACTGTTTTGGTGTTTGAATGTAGAACACATTAATATATTCGACCTCTGCCTCAATGCTATATAACCTCCTTGCTAATAAGAAAATTACTGTTAATTATGTCATAGTTCCGATTCTAATGTCAATATGTTGGCGCAGTGTCAGAGCGATTGGACTGCTGCGCTGCGTGTTGCGGGTTCGATTCCCGCACGGAGCAAATACTCGTATGATCTACAATTATTTCTTTCGGGTCTGGGTGTTTGTGTATGTGAATTTAAATGTTTGTAAACGCCCTCACGATACAGGAAAAATTGATAGTGTGAAGCCAAATAGCTAAAAGCTTAATAAAAAACATTTTTCTTTATTTTTTCTTCATCGCTTAAATCTTTCTTTTTCTCGTGATCATGGTACAATAAAGTGCAAATGCAACTCTTGAATAAAACTGATTTATATCGAGGGTTATGAATCACTCGCGTTGCTTAGGATTCAATTACTTGAATCACTTGCTACGCTCGTGATTCAATTATCATGAATCACCCCCTACGGTCGTGATTCAGTCGTTAGAATCCTTCGCTTGCTCGTGATTTATATGGTTCTCGCTCTTTATTCACTAGTTGCATATTATATATTCTCCTTCTCTCCGCAGTCTTGCTCCGCCTCGAGTGGTCCGCGCGGTTATTAAACCAATAGGATTGCACCTCTGAAGAGGAGCGAAGATTTAGTACAATCCTATTGGTGTATATTTTTCCGTTTCTCCGCTCCGCTTCTATAGACAGGCAGCTTTAGAGTAAAGGCAGTTTTCCTACCTATTGGCTACGAATGTTACGGTAGAAACACGTAGCCATAATGAGTTTGTACATAATCGGCTACCTGTGATATTAAACGTATGCCATGTATTACTCGGCGACAATACAACGGCTTTTTGTAATAATAATAATAATTGTTACTATGTTTTGTTATTAATTGTACATGTTGTACATATTGGTACTGTTCGTAGCTTGGCTAGACTGCTGTTATTATTTTGAAGCATTTATTGAGCACCTCAGTCTAGGTACTCGGCGTGGTTTGTACACGATGTATGTAATGTATGATAATATAATATTTTCATACGTATAATTTTAGTTTTATTTCTCTGTTTTTCAGTCTTAAATCCTATCGTTTTAAGTCCACCTTCTGTCGTTGTCTGTCTTGCCAAACTGTACTCGATAACTAGGAATTGTAATTTGCAATGTAATTTGCTGTTTTACAACTTCATTAGCTAGTCATAGAAATTAATATGTTCTGGGTTCATTGTTACATCTGGCTCTAAAAATTTTATTTTTTCCACGGCTTATGCCTTGATCGATTTGTATTTTACTTCAAACAAAATCTCTGAAATCACAGAATGTTTTCGTGAGGAAGTAATAAAACTGCTGGTTGGCATTAATTATAATTTATTTAATTTAAAATATAATTACATAATGAAATACCAAATCAATAAGGCCATTAAACATTTTATATACAAAATATTTATATAATCTCTTCATGACTAGGTAGGTACAATAAGCTCGGCCAATTGTTAATATTATACTTTGGCGGAAGCGTTGAATTTTTTTAATATCCAAAATCACAAACATTTTTTTCTTCACTTCCATAAATTAGTGGCTAATTGAGATGCGATGTATAAAAGTCTAAAATCTGTTTATGACATTGGTAGTTGAGCATTATTTACAGTTACATTAAAAGCAACTTCGGATATGTTCGCAATATATAAAGCCGCTCGTTTTTAAACAGAAAACAATGAGAATCAATAGAAAATGATAGTTTTTAAAGCGATTCATGAACGTGAAAAATGACAATGTTATTTTTATATTTTTTTATGTTTATATATTTACTTACATTCTAAATAATGGTTAAAAATAAATTAAACCTACAATTATGTACTGATTGAAATCCAATTCCGTACATGCCTCAAGACTTTAATACCTAAAGTCTATACAAGTACTCGCAATCCCGACAATATCGCTTTTAGCGAATCAATTAGATTGATTGATGTTTATTTACTTTGATGAGATGATACCTACTATTTTTGTTGGCGTTACAAAATGTTATGTCCCCAATTAATTGGATAAGTCGGATAAGTAGACACTAGACACTGACATGAGTAATGCCAACAAAATTAAACGAATTTGAACATCTTAGAGGAAATCCACATTCGAGTTGAAGGTTGATGTCAGACTAATATTCCTTTTACATGAGGGAAATGTTAGTTACTAAGATCTAATTTAGTATGATGATCGGCCTGAGTTGTCGTCATAGTGTTGTGTGCCGGGGGGCGCGCGGTATCCAGGGTAGTTGTGGTTCAGAGCGTTCTGCGCGAAGAAGGGCGTATAGTCCTTCTTTACCTGAAATTAGAGTACAAATTAGCATAATTGTTTTTGCACATAAAATCTGGAACTCCTGGAGTCCTTTATGTGGCTATCTCTTTTACTCCAATTCGAAAACGACAGCAATTTTATGGTTGAAAATTGTCTGATCTTTGTAAACTTTCAAATTGTTTAATTTGGCGTTTATTTACCAACAGTCGGGAACTGGAATAAACACAAGTTCCTTGTTTAGATTACATGTTTCTGACAAATAAAAGGCTCGATTCACATTTCTGCTGAGTGAAGAAGAGAAGATTTTTTGTAATAAAGTTGTACGAAGCATTTTAACCGTTATATCAATCGGGTAAAGTATAAATTAGACACGATACAAAAACATATAACTGGATGATCTTCGAAGATTTTCTATAATTCTATAGCTGTACGTATCGTGTTTGGATGATACACAATTGACAAAAAGTTCATTGTGATTTGTACAATTTTGTTACAAAACATCGTATTACATTACCGGGCGACGTAAATTGAGCCTTAATGATTAACCAAGCACATTGCTACACATCGATAACCATTAATAGTAAACACCTAAGTAGGTTCTAAAAAGACTAGTTTTTAATAATATTTGATTTCTAAATTAATAAATAATTCTTTGGATTTTATTCTAATCAATCATGCATCTTTGATATTAAACTCATCTAGATTGCAAAGCTTTGCAGAGATAGAAGAGAATGAATGCCAGATGCCTGTGTCAAATAATGATTTAGTCCATTACATGAATGTTGGGTGGGATAGGTGTACGACTCTCAAGCTAATGCAATGTCTGTATTTAGCTATAGTATAAGCTAACTTCCTATTATAATAAAATTAGATCCGAGTTTAAAATTGCCGTTTTTAAGCTTACAGGAACAAGTTTTTTTTTTTCAATTTATTTTACAATTTAAAAAATAAAGGGGCTTATGACCTGCAGGGCTGATGACGCCTTCCAGGTAATGGCTATTGCCCTTAGCGTGCTATAAATCATAAGTTACAAATTTCTAACCTTACAGGAAGACCGTTACTCGCAGGGTTCAGTAGCTCTCCAGCTATATAATAATTATGAGCAGTTTCAAGTGTTGGGGTTTGAGGCGGTTACCATGAGGTGGTTGGGGCTCCACAGCAGGACAAGCACTACGTCGTCGTGATTCGTGAGTATATAATTACCTCTTTATACATTAGTACCTCTTAGCATTACTTTTTCTTTTATAGACCTTTGGCCAATAAACGACGAAACGAATGCTCAAGTGCTTATTTTATTTATTACTCAAATGTGATATTTTATGTTGTCAGTTTCCTTTGCCTACATATGTAATTTTAGCAACCGCTCAAAAGTCATCCCAGTTATACGCTTTTGTGACGTGAACTGGAATTTTGACGTTAATTTGACGGAAGAAATTAGTTCCTCGTTTTAGAGGCAATTTCGAATTTTTCCTTACAATAAACCAAAGACATTAAACTATACAATAAACGCAGAAAATATTTCAAGAATCTTGTGACAAAGCCTTTGTTTATATCATTGCAAGAGTCGTACACCTACATTAGAATAGAGATATTGCAAAGCCTACTAAACGCGAGATAGGTGCTCGCGACTAACAGTACTAGGTTTGCCCTTCACCAAGTGCCGAGATCTGTTAATGGAAAGTTTGTCCAAACATATAGTAGCTCTAGTGACCCAAACAGCACTTACACCTTTGGTATCAAAGTCCGGGTACGTACGGACTGGGGAACTGATCGACGCCTACACGTCGTTCATTGCAACCAATTCGGCAAGCGAATATTGGCGCAGCTAAAACAGACAACGGTAGCATTCAACACTGTACTCCAGTTCATCAATTCTCTAAGTTATGTTGTAGCAAACGGTGTTTGACGTCTTAAGAAACTTTCAGGATTTCATAGAGAGTATTGATGTTTATACAATGTAACTTTAGAGAATTAACTCCGAGGTGCGGAAGTTGCCGGTATTACACGGCTTTTGAAGATCTACAATTCAATTAGTTATAGAGGTGGTTGGTTGTTCGCCCGAGTAGAGATTTAGAAAATAGTGACTTAGGTATTACTTTTAAAACTAGAAGTTATAGAAAAAACTACGTAATAGTTCTCGTGGTAGGCGTTGTAATATTTGAAAAGACAAATATATACAGAATGTTAAAAGTTAACATTATCTTAAATATTTACATAAATATTGAGTTTACCAAAAAGTTATAGATCGGAGTTATGCATTAAAACGAAGAAATAAAGGGAAGAATTTTGACTAAAACAAGTATATTTTAATGTGTTGAAAATTAGAATTTTGACCGAAATAATATCATGTTATAAAAAAAATGTCAGTGGTATGCAAAATAAAGAAATTTTGGTGCTTCTATAATACAGCATGCGGGCTTGTTATGTTTTAGCTTTTATTTATATGTAGTTTATTAATTGTATTTAAGAGGCTGCTCACACCATGATCTTCAAGGATTTCTCTCCTGAAATCTTAGATGCAATAGAATTTAGAAAAAATATACATAAATATGGAAAGTTCTCAAAATAGGGTTAATTAGGAACCTCTTTTAAATAAATGAGAATATTAAATCGTCATAAACTCGATTTCGAATGTAAGTACCTACTTTCTTACTTACTATTCCTTTAACCCTATTTTTCGTAGGTATAGGTTTGTGATTCATAGCTATGATCGTTACCTTGCGTGGTCTGCACGCAGGGCCCCTGGCTAGTTGCCTCCTGGCCTCGTTCTCCGCGGCAACCGCCTCCCTCACCGACTGAGGTGGCCACTTCTGGTCCCCACGCATGTTGACGCCTCCTGCGGAATCGTAATCACCCGTAACAGATGTTAATTTATGTATTTCGTTTTTGACGTCATCTAGAGTTCATTACAAGAATAATTTCGCTTAATAATATTGACTTTCATTGTCATCATCTATGTAGGTAGCTATCTTTATCTTGCATACATACTATCTATAGTTATGTTCTTCATGATGTCAGAACTATTATTCTTAACAAAGATGTAATTTATGTGTTAACGCCGACGAAAACGTGTTTCACCTGTTAAAAGTTCAGGAAAAATTGCCAAAATACCAACCGTTGGCAAACTAATTAGTAATGGCATTGTTGTCATTTAGTTCACAAGTTGCAACTGTTACTGTCGATCCACTTGGCATTACCCTTTAGTCACCTTTCACGACAATGTTATTGTTTTATTTATAACCTAAAATGCGGAATGAATTTGGCTTCTGTGTCGAGTCGTTGTGCTGTTGAGCGCGCGACACCCCTAGAGTATTTGTGCCGAGACGTCGCTCGACGCTTTTAGGGTTTGTTAGGCATCCATCAGTTTGAGTCTGTGTGTTTAGCTTAGCTTTTAGACTGGAAGCGTAGCGACAGAGGATTACTAAGTTTCCCGTTATCTCGTCGCTAACTTGAATTATTTACTTGTCTGTTACGTCACAGCTAAGTACGTTTACAGCATAATTTTTCGTCTTATAATCACCCAAAAACTATTGGCTTTATAAGTTTAAATTCAAAGTTTATTTGTCCGTGTTTAATGTTTCACAAACCTGTGAGAATTGAGTTGACTCTTTATTGATACTACGATACTTAGATTCGTATATTGTTACATTAGAACAACGTGTGACAATCTTAGACCAATAAAGAAAACAATAAGAACCGTAACTGCGTATATTGTAAAAGTCTTTACGTGTCGTGTAAGTCACTCTTCCAAAGACATCGGCATAAAAATGAAACAATACACGAAGAACTCGACATATTTATTATGTTTGCTAAGTCGTCTTCAAAGTACCTACTTACGCATTTACTTTATGCGCTTTGATATTGCCATCGAGTTGAATAAAATGTTCGTAGTTCTCACCAGTCTGTTATAAAACATAATTCGCTCCAATGTTTGAACGAGCAAGACTTTCATTTTAACAGAAATAAACGCGTTTCTCGTAATAAATTTCACTAAAAGAACAAGGAAATTAACTACCACCTACTTCTTTTGAGTTATTGTGTCTGCGCAGCAAAAGTTTTTTTATTTAAAAGTTCCTACTAGAGATTTTGAAAGGTACCTTGAAACGAAGCTGTAGCGGGTTGACTAGTGACAACTGGTGGAGGTTTCTGGTGGACTGGCTGCTGTTGACGAAGAGTGATCGTCGATGGTGGGGGCTCGAAGTTTTTCTGAGGAAGTTGACAGTAGGGTGCGTCTTGTGGCACACCCGAGTACTGCTGCTGCTGCTGCGACGGATAACCCGGCTGCGATCCTTGAATCTGGACATAACAATACTAATGTAGCACAAGCTGAAGTAGATCAAACATCTTTGTTAATCAGATACAGAGTAGATTATCACAATCGTGTACTACATACATTGTGTACATGTGAGTAGTAACTAAACAACACTGCATTTCCTCTTTGCAATCAAATCAATTTGTATTAATGTCATTATTAATTTTCATGAAGATTCTTGCAAAGTGGCAACTATGTTTCAAAAAGAGCACTATGTATTAATTGTAGAATCTACACGAAAGAATAGTTCCAACAAACAAAGGCATAGCTTTCGTTACACAATAGCGATCTGCACAAACTTATATAGGTATACCTACTTACCAGGAGAGTATTAGTAAAATGAAAACGTGCAAGTCAGTAATGAAACTAGATTCTATTCGACGACGTTGATGTTCCAACCATTGTGTCCTAATACCTGAGGGGAAAGAGGGGCTGGTACTGGTGCCCAGCGCGTTTGTCCCGGGCGATAGGGCTGCGGTGCGATGCCTGGAGACGGCGGGCCTGGTCGGTTGGAGGCGGGGGATGCTACACCGGGACCGACGGGAATCAGCTTACTCAGCCCTGTTGGCTCCTGTCGCCGGCCCTCACTATAGGCAGGGTTCGACTCGGGAGCTTGGTACTGAGGCTGATGGGACTGGGGCTGTTGTTGGTACTGGGGTTGTTGTTGGTATTGGGGTTGTTGTTGGTATTGGGGTTGTTGTTGATATTGGGGTTGTTGTTGGTATTGGGGTTGTTGTTGGTATTGGGGTTGTTGCTGGTATTGGGGTTGTTGCTGGTATTGGGGTTGTTGCTGGTATTGGGGTTGTTGCTGGTATTGGGGCTGTTGCTGGTATTGGGGCTGTTGCTGGTACTGAGGTTGTTGTTGGTACTGGGGTTGTTGTTGGTATTGGGGTTGCTGTTGATATTGGGGTTGCTGTTGTTGGGACTGGTATTGGGGTTGAGGAGAGGCGGGGGACTGCTGCGCGTTGTTGTAGTACGCAGGAGTCTGTTGCTGTTGGGATTTATAATGTAGCTTGTAATACATAATTATCGTAATATTGTAATAGCATGGTTTTGCATGCAATTATTGTTGGTCCGTCACCGTAAGCGTTTACTATGTGCAGCTGTGATGTCATTTGCATCTAAATCAACCTCTATATATACATAATATAACTTTGTTTGTATCTATGTGATGGAAATTAATATGTAGGTGTTAATTACCTGTTGTGGTTGATGATATCCGTTCGTTTCGGGCGTCGGTGGCCACACTACTTTCTTCTGGCCTGTAACAATGCAATTACTTTGTAAAACAGTCTGTTACATAAAATTGGCTGTGATATCGTGCCAGATATAACTTTCGATTTTGCGACATGCTTTTAAAAATACGTGTTTCTTGGAAAATATGTGTAATCAGGGCGTACAATCTCAATCGTCGGGTGATATGATCTTGGAGACCATGAGACTTTCAGTGTTGAACACAACGTATCGCTTATTATGACACATCTCTCTTTATATTAGCGCAGCCCACCAAGCAGTTGGAAGTGCGCCAGACCATCGAAAAAACGATTTTCTAGGATATAAGTTCGTATTATTGTAGGCGAACACAGATTTATGATTCAACCTGTGCGTACCTATTCCTGGAGTTTTAAGCAATTTGTTTAAAACGGTTGAAAATGGGATGCTCGATGAAAGACATGTTAGTTCTATTCGTATACTTGTATGTGTTTCTGTGTCTGAAAAACGCGTAGGTAGGATAAGAATACTGTAGTTACGGTAAACAGAAACATAAATTCCAGAGAGCAAATTTAACTGGAACTCGGCCTTGCATGTAAAATTTCTAAGCATATAAAATCGTTGCTTCATTTAAGTGGTACTACAACCCACGGCAATGTCGCAAACGTACAATGTCACTTGGTCAATTTGTTCCAAGATTATTTGAAAATGTGTTGAGTCAGATTTCATGGAATCTGAAATAGAGTCGACATTCTCAGATTCTAGGTCACTAAACTAAAGGTTATCCTTTCGAGAAGATTCGATTACTTAGTTGGTCTACTTTAATCTATCGTTCATATAAAGTGTCTGTTGCTGGGAGAGGGAGACGGAGCGAGGAAGAGGGAAATGTCAGTAATCGAATAATCAAAGTGCAGAAGATAAACATATTGGTTTCAGCAGAGGCATATGACAGAATAACCTATAATTGAAAAAAGAATAGGAAGTAAAAAAGTCATTTAAAGATGAAACTGTTGAAGACACACTTTGACAACTACTGAATCACAAAACAATTTTGGCTAACACTTGTGTTTATGGAGTTGTCGATGCTGAAGTTTCACTTCCTCAAGGCCTGTACCCTGAGCACGAGTTTTCACTCTTTTACTTTACAACGTCTTTCCAGTATTTACAGCGTTTCTTGTATGAAAAACTGGAACAGCGCCTCTGGTGTGCGAAGAAGGAACTAATTTTTTCCTTGAAAATTGTCAATTTGAAGTTGCCAAAGTTCCAGTTTACTTTACGTCTCAAATACTGAAAACTCGTGCTCAGGGTACTGATAGGAACTCTGCAAGATTACTACCAGCGCCACATACATTTCTATCGATGAAAGTTGTTGTTCCCAGCTTTACTTAACTATGTTCGCAACTTTGAACCGCAATATATAGGAACCTATAGAGATTCAATTTACTCCTTATTAAGGAAACCAACTATGTTCAACGGTACGGAACTAACTTGGCTTAAGTTTTGCCTAAATAAAGCTTTGTTTATACTTTAATATGTGGTTGGTTCACTTACTTACTCGTATTTAGTTATTAGCTAGAGTAGATTAACATTGTCACAATAACACTAAATAAAAAGCGGTGCACTAGATTTCAAGACAACAAAAGTGCACGTAGTGACTTACTGCAGCGAGAACTATAATTTAAATAAAGAAGAAAAAATAATCAAATGGGAAAACGTAATCAAAACAAATTGAAGTTTAACTAAAATATAAAAGTGATTAATGAAACAGGAACTCACGATCAAATTAATCGATTTGTATTGTACGTGAGTCGCGCCAACCGCCGGCCGGTGAGCACTACGTTTGACTAGTTGACTTGCTGGCCAGCCAGCAGGTGCGATGAGCACAAATATCTACCGCATATTATATTTTGAGAACGCACATTTTTAGGACACTCATTCGCCAACTCTCTCACGCTCGTTGATATCCACCACCCGAAAAATGGGCACACCTACTAAAACCTATGACCTAGACTCTAGCACCCCACCTGAAAGTACCTAATAATAATTTATAGCTGTTGAAATAGAAGCATAAAACCATTTCCATTAGCTACGTACCCACTACAATGAGATCGTAAATTCTAACGAAATGGCAAGACGGAATATATATTTCACCTGTTGTGAAACTTGCATACCGAGATGATGTAGGTGCATTATATTATTTTAATGTTATAAACGATTTTCCAAGAACGTAATATGATGGAAATTGGTACCTAAGCAATTAGTCTAGCGATCTGGTCGGTCTGGGATTATGGGACGTGGTCGCAATTACCTCATCCATTGGGCCATGAGTCGTACATAAATTACAAGCGGTCCATATAGCCTATGGTCGCTGACGGCCACTTGCAAGTTATTAACTAGTTCGAACGATTTAGTAGAATTTAGCTTCACTAGACCAGTTTGATGGGAAGGACGAAGGGATAAATAGTAATTAGAGGTCTGTCAGAGTCATCACGTACAATGTCTAAGAGTATATGTGATTTCGCATGCACATGTTTACAAATATTTCTACCCGGCAGCAATAACACAGAGAAATAACACTACTTTAACAGTAAAATGAACACTATGAAATTACCTATTATGCGGTCTTTAAAGTTTTGTATAATAATCTCGATGTCAAAGTCAATCGTGGCAAACATATTGCCAATAACAAATGAAGTCTACATGTAAAAAAACTAGCTCCAAGAATAGTGCACACCTGGAGAAAACGTATGATACGTATGAACTAAGATACTTGCGTCGTTTGCAGCTTTTCACACCTGCTTTAAAATTAGATTCTGATTCATGAGCCTACTGGGAGACGGAACAGACGTAGAAATAGTCTATTCGTGACGTCAAACAACATTTTATAGATTTAATCCTGGAATCAAGGTCGATATTTGATAATAAACACAAAAATAACCGCATTATTATGTAAAATTTTATGTTCTTGTGGCTGTTGAATCTTACAATTTCTAGATGCGGTCAAATCAATGATCAAAGAATTAATTCTTGGAAACTAAAAACACAAGTTTTATGCATTGTAATTATGTTTCCGTTTTCTATTAGCATCATAAACTAGAAAAAAAACACTTAAAGTATTTATAACGGTGTGTGCATGCATCTTCTTCGGGAATACGGCCACAATTATTATAATTACTCATGGGCTCAACGCGAAGCAATACTTTTTATTTCTCCATTGATACACATCGGCAGTTACTGTTTCTTTCTTGGAACTAAACTATAACTTTGTCTCAGTGGCAAATAACTAGTTTCCATTACGGTGCGGCACCTTTTTTTTACTGAGAAATAAATTGTGTCAACTCAAAGCAATTTGTAGATCTTCACAAGTTACACTGAAAGTCTATTAAATTCTACTTTGTTTTCTATCTGTAGCTTACAACATGCAACAACAAATCGTTCATGTTTAACTTTCCGAGTATGAAACAGATATAAACCATTTTAACGCTCACTGGATATCTCCTTACGTTTGTTTTAGTTAACGAAACGGTGCTTATAACAAAACAAGCTAATTTTAGAGACACTTGAACAACTTTTGCACTAGATTAAACAATGAGCACTTTACCAACAAACACTGTTTCAGGCATATCTTCTGTTTGCGTTCTTCCGTTGTCGACTGTGCACTACTAAAAGGAACAACAGGTAAAAGCACATTATGCGAAGCTTCCAAGCCTTGCCAAATACTTTCTACTAATGAACGTTTTTCATCATTTGTGGGCGGTTTTTGTCAAAGTAGTGTCGAGTAAAACCACGGATGGATGGACCCGAACGTTAGGACATTACACTCATCCACAATGTTTCATTCATTATATCGAGATCAATGAATCATAGGCGCGTCTAAGCTTCATATAACGTCTGCTAGCTCAGGGTTTCTTGTTGAACTAGTTAGTTGTCTGTGTAATATTAGCAAGTGTAGCGGCTTCTTTATGCGTGACTTCTACTCTAGTGAGGCAAACGTCCTGAATGCGACACGACACAAAATGATGTTAATCACAAAAATATCGTGGATACTTGATGGAGTTGTCCCGATAAAACATTAAGACCACGTTCTGCACATAGCATAAAATATATGATACTCAATTGATAGCTTCAAGATTCCATGTATGGTATTGATTGATCGACGAATTAATGAGCGGTTGCTGTAGGTAAGTATATGGAATATGTACAAGACTTGCACAGACAAAGCTGCATCTATTCTACCAGGCTGAGCTGGTACCTTTGGTCGACTTCATGAACTCTGAGTATACATTCCCTGTGGCGTTGAGCTGACCATCCCAGCTACGAGCTGATCGCATTCTGGATCTATCCGGGGGCCAGTAGCGGTCAAACGGATGGCTCATGTATACCATATTCTCCTTGATTGCACGGACTTGGGTCGGGTCTAACTCTGATAAAGCATTGGGAAAATATTAGTGGATTAGTAAGCTTTCAGTTTCATTATGATAGAACTGTGTGGGAGATTTAGCGGAGATATTTCGAATGTCTGTTCAATCCAGGAATGTTTGTAAATGTTTATCGTTTTCTGAACCCAAAATAGAAAAGTGAAATGCGCTTGCACGTAACGCGAAATTCTTGAGTGGCAATCGAGAATTTCGACAGATTGACGAGTTTCTCTCCCAAGAATATCTTCCTTTTCAAATTAGGGACAGCCAATAGGTAAGTGCGACGGCTTTACTTTTCGAAACAGTGATATTTTTTTTAGAATAAGGTAGATATAGAATAGACACCCAGTTAGTTTTTGAACAAGGTAAGTAGATATAGAATAGACATCCTCAAGGAAATAGAGGAAAGCATCAGGTGTGGCTGTGAGAATTTAATACATTCAACAAGGTAAATACCACACTGAAGACTATTCCAATTAATTAGTCTTGTCTATTTTAATATTCTTGCAATGTCTGCATATTTCTTACAAGCAAGCAGCTATTTACAACTGCAATGTTATAAATGATGTTTCACCTACTTATAAACTTAAAAGTAAAACTATTTATTTCTGGAAATTTTACTGCATTATATTGGACTTTCATCACTTTTCATCCGTATCTTAGGTTAGCTGAATTAATTTACATCCTTCTAAGGTGTATACTCACTAGCGCGTCCCCCCCTACGGTTGCGTTCTTCCTCCTCCAACATTCGCAGAACGGCAGAGTTTGCCAAGTTCGCGGGCTTGTCTGTGGTCGGGTCGCTGAAGTCAATCCTAAACAAAAAGAAAACAAAATTTAGAAAAAAACTTTTTTAAATCACCACCATTATCTACATTTAATGCAACCATTTCATCAATCTTCAGATGTGATGTCTCAATTATTTTGATTTCTAAACAAGTTAATTATTGTCTAGCATTGTCTCATCAAATCTCCTTGTTATATGAAATGTAATTAGGTGTAACGGCGGGCCGAGATTTTTTAATTAATATTGGTTTAGTGCCAGAAGAGTAGTCTCGAATTATACGCGTCGGTAATCAGTAATCAAGTTTATTACGATTTTCCGTTTGTCGTTTTGAGCAGGTGTATATTTTACATAAATGCATAATTATAGGTATGTTGTCTTGAACTATAATGCTTGTTATCATTAATTACATAGAAAGACTTTTTAATAGTCGTTTTATAACCATTAATGAATGGTTTGAATTTTTTTGTTCTAGTTCGTTTATCTAATCTTATTAACCATAAAAATATATTTTTAGATATACCTACTGATGATGACCTTAGTTAACTATTGCTTTCATTATTTTAAGAATCAGTGGATATCGTAAAAAAACCACTTCACATTTTTACCTGCGTAATTTACGATTTTTTGTTTTTTGATATTCAGCTTCAAGCTAAATATAGTTTACAATCGTTTTCTCTGTCAAAATTCCTGGTTGTGAAAATGTTAGCGACGATAATAAATAAAATACACAAATATTTTTATGACACAATATAAACTGTTGACGTCATAGAGTGTTGTATGTTTTTCCGGTACAAATTATTTTATTTGTGAACATCAAAATTCGAGTGATAACCGTCCGTGTAACCAACCAGCAATAAAAAGAACTAGCAAGGCTGGTATCGTGAATAACTAATATTAAAAAAAAATCGAATTAGAAAAAATAAACGTGAACTGGCTTGAATTGGTGAAAACTTTTTGTGGAAAACCATTTGCGGTGCTGACGAAAAAAAAATTTTTTCTTTTTATTTTCTAATGTCTATTTTAATTTTTTTTCAAGTGAATGGCCTGTCTTTTGTGGGCTTTTGATCGAATCCATCAATGAGGTTTTATTATGAACTAATTGATATTTCTGTGAAGGAACTGAATGCTCTGAGGCTTAGCCCTTTGAATTAGGTATGTCATTAATGTCATTAGTTCGGAGTGAAGTTAGATTATTCAACCAAGAACTGAAACGATTGTAAGTCAGGACCTATAGTGGTAATGGTAACTACGAATCAAATGCGTTGGGACAGTAAAATCTCCGTCTCCGCCTTTGAAGTTTGAGCCCGCATTGAAAATAATAAGCAGAAAATGAGAGAGAATAATAGTCGTACCTAATCATCAATGAATTGTCGTAATCATCAATGAATTGATTTGCCATCAGAGGAATGAATTCACTTTCAGTTGAATCGGTAAACTGTGTGTGACTATTTATTTTAATTTCGTTTCCAGTGTAAAGTTTTCATTTTCGTACAAGACATCATTATTTTTTTTTATTTGTGAATAAAATCAGGAAAGTTACCAATCTCTACAAACATGATTGGAAAATCATTTTTCTCATGTTATGAGGCGTGTCATTAAATTACGAAATATTCTGTAAATTGCGGTAGGAAATTTATTCACGAAAAAAAATTAATTACTTAAATAGTTCGTGAATAAATACCCTACCGCCATCTATAACAATAATTTAATTATTAGTCAAAATGTTAAAATTATTGTACTCATTTAATTTGTCTGCAAGAATTATTGTGGGAAAGGGTAAATCTGCAAAAGCTAAACTTTTCACCCAAAAACATTTATTTGACTGCTAAAGTTTTATTGACTGACATTACTCTATTTATCATAGACAATACGAAAACAAATGACGTTCATTTCCTGCGAATTCGAAAATCGGTGTTACTTAACTTTCACTCGCTTTCAAACTAAATCGATTATTGTCATTCGGAGAGTCATGTGGTAAGGAAAAAGGGGGTAAAAACATTAACTTCGTTATACAAACACAGGAAACTACGTGGGAACCGACACAAGAAGTGATGACAAAGCATTAACTCAACCTTGATTGTTACCGAGTTTAGTCGAGAACCGGGTATTTAGAACCGTGCCAGCCTATAGGAGTTACAAACCACTTTTTGTTATTTATTTTAGGAACAATTTATTTCATAATTTTGAACGATGAAGCTTGTAAGCTATGTACCTATGTACTTCAATAATTGCTTGTTTATCGCTATTTTACTAAAGCATTTGATTTGTCAACGATTTTTTACCTACGTCGCTTGGTTCGGTAATAACGAAAACTTTACTTTTTTTATTTTTTTTTTGTCAAAAATCACACATCTAGGTTGATTAGATTAGATTTCATTACGATTCGAATATAGATGGTATTTCAGTAGGTTAATTTAAAAAAATCACTTCTTGTTGCTTTGTTATAAACAAGCCGTATTGGAAGTCCTAAAATAAGCAGTAGGTGTACACTACATAATTATTATGAAAAGATAAAGTTTTTAAGTCGGAGAAGGTAAATCTTCGGAACTACTGATACTATTCCGAAAACTATTTCACTAATTTGATGCCACATTTTTAAATCAAAATTTAAAGTGATTTTTTCCCGAGTATTTTAGGCCAATAGTACCTACTTATGTGTACAATGTACATATTTAAAATAAAAAAAATAGGATGTTCCCGTTGAATGTCAAGCAGAGTTGTGGCCAATTTTTTTTTTCATATGGTCTATAGATGTCTACCTTTCTTCTAGTGATGATTTTTATTGGTACAATCATCAAATAAGTTCTCCCACCCAGGGTTAGGGAATGTCAGACTCGTACTGACTAAAATCCACGGTGTCCTTCAATAGCCCTTTACATTCCAGGGTCATGGTTTCAAAATCAAAATCAAATCATTTATTTCAAATAAGCCAGTTACAGGCACTTTTGAATTGTCAAAAGTAAAATAAAATAGTTTAAAAAATAGTTACGGTGCTACAGTCCCAGTCACAAGACATAAAAACTGTGAAAGTACTGTAGGTGCCCATTCCAAAGCGTAGATCTCATGGAGAAGAAAGGGCAAGAAACTCCATGGACACTCTTTTTCAATCGCCAAAATGATTACAGAACCTTTGTTACATCATTCAGCTTGAGATGGTACATTATGTGAGAACGATCTAGCAAGTAAAAAGAGTCCATAGGAAATAAAAAAGACAATACAAAAACAAAATTATTGATAATTAAAATTAACCATGGCAGCTAAGAGATGACCAGTCTTAACTGACAGCGCCCGTTCACGAACATGACGCATGATATCAGCACCATTCAGCTCAACCATTTTGAAGGGAACTAAATGATCCGACACACGCGCCACCATCAGCGAGACATTTAAGTGAGCATGACATACTCCCAACTGCCAGAGCACATTCATGTCAAAAAAAAAAATATAATTAAGAAGTAGGTATCTGGTGAATAGCTTTGTGCACATAGAACTCACACAATATAATGCAGCTATATGATTCAAAGAAATATGAATTTATACAATGCAATTATAGTTTTACAATCTTCTGCAGCTCCGAAAATAGTACCTATTAAATATGCTATCAATGAATATATCCCTGTCCTATGGAGCAGGACCAGCATGGAGCCAAGCATTATTATCAGCGATATAGTCGCCCAATTTGTAATATGCTCGCTTACATAGTGTGCGTTTAATGCATGATTTAAATTTTGTCTCATTTAGTTCAAGAATACTTTGTGGAATTTTATTATAGCATTTTAAACAGTACCCCATAAAAGATGAGTCTACTTTAGCGAGTCTGAAGCCCGGCTGAACTAATTGGTCCCTACTTCTAGTATTATAATTGTGTCTGTCACCTCTTTTACCAAAAAGATGCAGATTCTTTCTAACGTACATTATGTTTTCATAGATATATTGACAAGCTGGTTACCTGAAGGGGCAGTCCCGCGACCCCAGCAGGCTTTGGCCCTCTAAGGGGGGCCCGTTAGATTGCTGACAGCTCTTTGAGGCGCGCGTGGAACACGACGCGCCGTCGACACTGGCATGGTCCATGATCAGACGGCGAGTCATCCATGACTCGCCGTCCGCATGCCCGCGACTGAGGTAGCGAAGAGTTATTATGCGCCTAGAATATGTTTTAAATTCGTTCGCTATACAAACATAATTACATACACTAGTTTAGCATGTAATGTTTGTTATGCCTAGACAAAGGTGGCTGATAAGACAGTTATTTAGATTAATGTTATTGTAACTGATCGCGACGCCTTGTATACCCAAAAATAAATTATGTTTGCCAATTCTGATGGGAAAATTCTTTATCAAATTATATGAGCAAGAACAACTGTTATCTGACCTCAATCATAGAGCCTTCTTACTTTACTTATTAAGTTATTATGTATAGTAAATTAAAACCTTAGTCGTTGGATTATATTTACAAACTATAGTTAAATCAATAAAGTATCCAAGTAACAAAGTTCTCCCCCTTATAGGCTTACAGCACTAGTATCTCTCTTAGCTTAGTGGTTCCAGGTTTTACCAATAAGCTTATAACAGGAGGCCTATGTTCAGCAGTGGACGTCTTCCGGCTGATGATGATGATTTTAGCAGGTTACACGGAGTTCGTTTGGATTTATAGTACACATGTTCTTATAAGTTGACTTGTAGTCGTGTATAGAACGAAATTATAGGCGCATGAAAAGCTAAGATGGTCTATAAAAGTGTTGCATAGGTGTGAATACACTTGAGAAAACTTGATCCAGTAAGTTACACTTATAGTCGCCTATAAGAAGTAATTATAAATCTGCTATAAGTGTCATACGCCAGTAATAGTAATTTATAGAACTAAATGCACTTAGAACCATTTGCATTTGTTACTTGATCTTATAGGGGTGTATAAGTCAACTTTCTAAGAGTAAGTGTACTTGGTATTATTGTGGACTCTCGAATGTCTTCATCTATATAAAATTCTCGTGTCACAGTTTTCGTTGCCATACTCCTCCGAAACGGCTTGACCGATTTTGATGAAATTTTTTGTGCTTATTCGGTATCTATGAGAATCGGCCAACATCTATTTTTCATCCCCCTAAATGCTAGGGGTAGTCCACCCCAATTTTTTTTTTTTATTATTTATATGGCAAAACAACGTTTGCCGGGTCAGCTAGTTTCCTTATAAAGGTTTCTTGTAAAACTATTAGTGTCCAAACCTTAATTCGTCACAATATGGCGCGACTATGCTGTTACCATATGACTAATAAAAATTTTAAACACAACTTAGAAAAAACGCCATATTCAAAAGGGGAACAAAAATTGAGATGTAAAACACAATATACTTCACCGAAAATACTAACGCGTTTGCCGTGCAAACATGTATGGACAGATATAATATTACGGGCGAAATACTAGTTAATACATTTTATATACCTAATTTAAACATTAAATTTTAATTTTTCTCCATATTCGCACAACACAACAAAAATTGACAAATGTTTGAAGTAGCTAGTAATAGAAGCGCGCGAGTACGTTACAGGCCTGACTGGTTCTATTAGATGCTCATAGTTGGCTTCGCGGGAGAATTTGGTTCTGCATAGTACAACTATAAGTGTATTATTGGTCTAAGTCGTGCTCCTCAAGTCTACTATGATTTTTTTATTAGCAAAAGTACGCGTATAAAATGGGCCCTTTTCCGTGGTTATAAACTGTTACTAGCCTGTTATAGAATTGGCTCCAGAACCACTACAAACCCACATTTTGTTACTTGAAATGATGAGTCTTTTCGTCTTGTTCACATGTGATGTGGCCACTTCTGATCTCAGAGTTAATTAAGCCTCCTCTGGGAAACCCTCAGGTCTTTGACATGGCTTCAACTTATAAAACACGAGACACGATGTTTTCCTTCACCGACGTCAGTGAAATCGAAGATAAAGTTTCAAACTATACTTAAAGTGTCAGGAACTTTGTAACATTGATGTTCTACCAAGTTCTTTTTTCCAACAATCTTGGAGACGACTTCCACACGCAGAGAAATGTCTGTTTACCTATACGAGAACTTCTGATTGCAACCGTCTCGGTTGCAACCAGAAGTTCTCGTATACATTTCTCTGCGTGCAGTGTAACCGGATGCAGCTGAATACCAGTATTTGACATAAAGCGACTTCATATCAGATAATTATCCACACATTATGTCAGATTGTCTTTCAAGCCACTGACTGCCTGTAACCAGCTGTTCCCAATAGTTTTAACTAGTAGTCTTACCAGTAGTACTACTGGGGTTTTCCTTCCCAGTAAACTTAGGTACTAGTAAAATTACATGAACGATCTACAAATGACAGTCGGGACCAACAACTTATTATTAGCACGGAGGAAACCTATAATACTGGGTGTAAGGAACAGCCCTCCGCAAACTTTCAGGGCTATAATGCGATACAAACTGTCCAATCAAGTTTATAATTTTTTGTGAAGAGGCTGATTTTTTTTTCATTTCCTGAAAATAAAATTTGTGGAAGATTGTTCAATTTCGTCTACTGAGCAAGCCCTGAAAGTTTGCAGAGGGCTGTCCCTTACACCCAGTATAGATGGTCACTCATCCCCGTGCCAACCTTGCTTGATCCATGCAACTGAAAATATTTAGCCCCGAAATGAAAATATGCAATCTCAATATAAATATGCAATAAAATTTGGTTTTCATTGCACTTGTGGAAAATTCACAGTGGAATGTCTGGGTATAAGACAAATAGCATCATTTGGATGCATCATTAGGTAAAGGCGAAAGATTTATTAAAAATGTTAGTAGCAGAGCGCAGTGCCAACATTTTCTTTTAATAAATGAGCTCTAA
The DNA here is from genome assembly GCA_950005045.1 of Agrotis exclamationis. Taxonomy (NCBI): domain Eukaryota; kingdom Metazoa; phylum Arthropoda; class Insecta; order Lepidoptera; family Noctuidae; genus Agrotis; species Agrotis exclamationis. The sequence goes on along the minus strand of OX465424.1, from coordinate 13,752,829 downwards.
GTTGTAAAAATAAATAGAGAACAAAGGATGTGTCTAGCCGAGACGATTGAAGAAACAATTGAACGTTTGTACAGACACGAGTACCTTAAAGCCTCCTGCAGACACACGCATTTAATCGCGCTGCGACAACGAGTCCAGCTAATTTCCACTCTAAAAATACTGCGAATGGACCGCGACTCTCGCCCCGCGCGATTAATCGCGTGTGTCTGCAGGAGGCTTAATGGTACACACGATGATTTTCTTTCACTGTTTATTAACTTTATGTTATGTTGTGAAGTTCATGTTTAGTAAGTATGTGAAAACGTGCTAATAAGTACTAAGTCGTTTTCTTTTCTTTATCTAATTATCTCGCACATTTTTTGTACCTACACTCTTCATTCATTTATACTCCGTGCAAAGGTCTAAGTACCTACTGAAAAAAAAACTTTAGGAAATACTTGGGCCATACCTAATTTTATTTTTAAATCTTATTTATTATTTAAGTATTATGTTGTCGACGGGGCCTCCCTTAAGAGGACCAAATCCTGCCGGGGCTGCGGGACTTACCGAATTACCGTCACCTTGGAGCGTAAAGGGCTATTGAAGGACACCGTGGATTTCCCGGCCGATGCAATATAGTTTGGTCGCGGGATTGTCTCACTCGGTAACCGTGACCCTGGTACATAAAGGGCTATTGAAGGAACACCGTGGATTTTAGTCAGTACAAGTCTGACAGTCCCTCCCGCCCCACCCTGGGCGGGAGGACTCATTTGATGATTTTACCACGCAAAAAAAAAAAAAAAAGGACACCGTGGATTTTAGTCAGTACGAGTCGACAGTCCCCCCGCTCTGCCCTGGGTGGGAGGACTCATTTGATGATTTTACCACGATAAAAAAAGTATTATGTTATTCTCTGTGTAAGTAATATTACATCCATACTCAATGTTATAAAGCTGAAGAGTTTATTTGGTTGAACGTCGACTCCTCTGACATTTTACTAGATTTAGTTTGGTGTTTTGTCATATCACTAAATTCTTTTAATAAGAAGACTTACCTAATAAATAAGAACATTCTACATCTGCCGGAAATTCGTAAAATCCCGGATTTCCTCATCACTGCGACATAATACACATATTGTAATGGGTGCTCAGAACTGTAGACACAGTGCATGGCAACACTACACGGCATGTTTGTATTGTTGTATGATACCTTTTTTGTTTAATCCCTCCATACGCGGCCAATTGAAAGTTTAAACACACTTTCACCACTCGACTTCATTACCGTCGTACAAAGTTCACGTTCGTGATCAAAATCAACACTCGTTACCAAATCGTGCGTTTTCTCTTGTTACGAAGATTATTTCATGGCACATATTAAGTTTATAGGCGCTTTAAGTACGTATATTAGTGTTTTGGAAAGTATTGATACGATGTTTGTATAAAAAAGCGCAGCGTGCCGCAGGTTCAATCCTCGCATGGAACAATTATTTGTATGATTTGCGAGTAGTTTTTCCGGGTCTGGGCAAAGCCGCTGGCATGAGCTAATTATAAAAAAATAAATTATGCCACCATAGGTAGTCTTTGGAAATACGTTTAAAACTACCTCCTGATCCTCCTAATGCCCGATTGAGATTCTGTGGCCTATAGGTACCTACATATAAGGACTATAAATCCCGTTTAGATACTAATTGACTTAGGTATGCGATACTTAACGCGCTAAGAGTCACTTCAAACCGATACGCGACGATACCTACTGGGTATCTTTTCATGTAGTAAATATTTTTTGTGCACAATTAAGAATGTTTAGTATTGAGTATTGAATATATACCACATTTTCATTTCCTGAAAAAAAAATAGTGAAAGATTGTTCAGTTTCGTCTACTGAGCAAGCCCTGAAAGTTTTCGGAGGGCAGACCATTACACCCAGTATAAATACCTATAAAGCTAGATTTTTATTTTCTCTAGTGCGCGCAGCGTCGCGTCTTGGTGTGAATTGACCCTAACGGGCCATGGCCTTCAACACACTTCTTTAAACATTTTTTTTAGCGTGGTATAATCATCAAATGAGTCCTCCCACCCAGGGCAGAGCGGGAGGGACTGTCAGACTTGTACTGACAAAATCCACGGTGTCCTTCGATAGCCCTTTACGTTCCAGGGTCACGGTTATTTGATAAGTCCCGCGACCCCGGCAGGCTTTGGCCCGCCCCGTCATCATGCTGACACTCTTTGAGGCGCGCGAGGAACACAACGCGCCGTCTCGACCCGGGCATGTCCACACTTCATTAAGCTTAAGATTAAGTACATTATAATATTAATATTTTTAATCTGATGAGAGCGTGAATTTTATCGTCTAACAACGAGGAGTAATTGACTCAGGTATTATAAATGTTACGTCATTTACGAAAAATATAAAGAACATTTTCAGGCGATGAAAACCTTAAGCTATTAATTTATTCGCTGTGGCGAAAGCAAATAAGAAATGCTCCGTTAAAACTTTTGATAAACCCTGATTTCTTGAAGTTTTATAATGTATTATTTATTTCTATGTAGCAATAAGTTAGTAACATCTAGAAAAAGAAGAAACAGAAATAATTATATAGAATAGCTTAAGACATATGACTTACGAGAATGCCCTTGTAAAATTTAGTTCTTCAAGTAAATTAGAGGACACCCATAAACAATTATTTCATTTACGAAAAAAAACAAGATGTGATCGCTTTAAATTTTGAAAACAGCATGTTCACTTGCCATATAGCTTTTATTTATTGTTTTGAACCAATGATTCATGACTTTTAGTATAATATGGGTTACTGTTCCAATGACTCATCCAATAATATTTTTAAATCATCCAATGACTAATGGTTTCAAGTGTTATTATTAATATTTTTAGAAACTAACACGAACTTACTTGATAATAAGAACAAAAATATTCTAAATTTTAAGCACCTTTACATTTTACAGGTAATTTTAAAAACCCTATTTAGTATTTATATCTATATTTATTTATGTACCAACCCGCACTGGGACAGCGTGGTGGATTATGGCCCACTCCCTCTCGCAGAGAGGAGGCCTGTGTCCCAGCAGTGGGAACATTATAGGCCAACGACCATTTATATCTAGACTCCTAATCACAGGCGACCGATGTCTGTCAACACATTAGGTAAAAAAGTCTTAAAACCGTCGTGACTCGACCGTCCCCCTCGCTTACGTCGTACCTCAGCGACTTGACAGAATAATTTTCGTTAGTCAGATCGTGCATGAGGCGTCTAGATATAAATGGTCGTTGTTATAGGCTGATGATGATGATGATTTAGTTAGTACCTACTCAGTAAAGAAAAGTTCGTTTACGACTTTCATTACATTTCACGAATGACGCTTTTAATACGCGTACTAAGGCGACACTTGGAGGAAAATAGCAAAATAGAACATTGTTATCCAAGGCGTGAAAGTTACTTATTTACGTCCCGAGACGGGGTTTGGCGCCCGTAACGTAGTGAGGGCGCTAATAGTTCGAGGGACTAAATAAGTAATTTACCCGAGGTAAACACTGTGCTTTTCATTACGAATACGAGGAAAGTAAAATTAACAACATAAATTAATAGGTAGCTAAAGAAAAAATGAGTGTAGATCGGATTGTCACTTTGCCACATTTTTTTTTTAATTTTTGTGCTGTGGTCGTCCAGCTATAGGCACAGCCAGGATTTTCATGTTCATTATTTAAAAATTGGCAAAGATTTTGTCGAAATCTGTATTATTTTAGAGAAATAGTTTAAAGTAAATTATTTTGAAGTCATTATTTATATTCTTAATACTTAACTTTATGTTATTTTAATTTTAAATCGCTCTGTAATTTCGTGGCTGTATAAAAAGTTTGAACGTGGTTCAATAGAAATGTCAAAATAGAACTAGTTTTTTTTCTTAAATTTGGCAGCTGTCAGTTGAAAGCGATTTTCCCTAGGGCGGCAATGGATAACTTTCAAACGGCTAATCAGACATATAATGACCTACTTTCAGAGTATGAGTAATGAAAATTCATTGACCTATTTTCGGAGTATGAGTAATGAAAATCGCTTTCAACTGACAGCTGCCAAATTTAAGAAAAAAAAAACTAGTTCTATTTTGACATTTCTATTGAACCATGTTCAAACTTTTTATACAGCCACGAAATTACAGAGCGATTTAATTTATTATCAACTATTATATTTAATTTAGTTATAACTATCTACTATCAACTATTGTATTTAATTCAGTATATATAATTTAGTTTCAACTATTTCTCTAAAATATCACAGATTTCGACAAAATCTTTGCCATTGTTTTAAATAATGAACATGAAAAATCCTGGCTGTATAGCTGGACGACCACAGCACAAAAATTAAAAAAATAAACAAGCGGCAAAGTGACAATCCGATCTAAGTACCTACACTCATTTTTTCTTTAGCTAAAATTTATGTTGTTAATTTTACTTTCCTCGTATTCGTAATGAAAAGCACAGTGTTTACCTGGGGTAAATTACTTATTTAGTCCTTCGAACTATTGGCGCCCTCACTACGTTACGGGCGCCAATCCCCGTCTCGGGACGTAAATAAGTAACTTTCTCGCCTTGGATAACAATGTACTATTACAAATGTTGGTGGCTAATGGCTATGTTCTTTATTCCACCGATATCCGAAAGAAAAGTTATTTTCAATCATCATCATCATCATCAGCCGGAAAACGTCCACTGCTGAACATAGGCCTCCCCCTTAGACCGCCACGCCGAACGACAAATCGCCACTTGCATCCATCGGTTGCCCGCGACCCTCACGATGTCGTCGGTCCACCTAGTGGGAGGCCTACCTACGCTGCGTCTTCCGGTCCGTGGTCGCCACTCGAGAACTTTTCTTCCCCATCGGTTGTCAGTTCTACGAGCGATGTGGCCTGCCCATTGCCACTTCAACTTGCAAACTTTATGAGCTATGTCGGTGACTTTGGTTCTTCGCCGGATATCCATGTTCCGGATTTTATCCCGCAAAGAAACTCCGAGCATAGCTCTTTCCATCGCTCGTTGAGTGACTCTTAGTCTCTCTAAAAGGCCAGCAGTTAGAGACCACGTTTCAGAGCCATATGTCATCACTGGCAACACACACTGGTTAAACACCCTTGTCTTGAGACACTGTGGGATTTTCGATGAGAAGATATCACGTAGCTTCCCAAACGCTGCCCATCCGAGTTGGATTCTTCGGGCGACCTCTTTCTCGAAGTTGGACCTACCTAACTGAACAATCTGTCCAAGGTAAGTGTAATGGTCTACAACTTCGAGAGTATCATTCCCAACAACAACCGGTACGGGTGCCACATGGACATTCGACATGACTTTCGTCTTGTCCATGTTCATTTTAAGGCCGACCCGTTGGGATACGATACTGAGGTCGCTGAGCATAGCATTGAGGTGCTCCAACGATTCTGCCATGATGACTATATCATCGGCAAAACGAAGGTGAGTGATGTATTCGCCATTGATGTTGATGCCGAATCCGTTCCATTCCAAGAGCTTGAAAACGTCCTCCAAAGCGTTCGTGAACAGTTTCGGAGAAATAACGTCTCCCTGTCTCACGCCTTTCTGCAATTGGATTGGTTTCGTGCTCTCTTCCTGAAGTCGGATGGACATGGTGGCGTTTCTATACAAACACTTCAACACTTCGATATACCTATAGTCGATATGACATCGTTGGAGGGACTGCAATACTGCCCAGGTTTCGATTGAATCGAAGGCCTTTTCATAGTCCACAAACGCCAAACATAATGGCCGATTATACTCCTCTGTCTTCTGTATAATCTGGCGGAGCGTGTGTATGTGGTCTACAGTACTAAAACCTTTTCGGAAACCGGCTTGTTCGGGAGGCTGGAAGTCATCAAACCTGCGTTCGAGACGGTTCGTAATGACTCTTGAGAACAGCTTGTATACATGGCTCAGAAGTGAGATTGGCCTGTAGTTCTTCAACAAGGTGTTGTCACCCTTTTTGAAGAAAAGAACAACCACACTCCTGTGCCATGCTTCTGGCGTAGTACCTTCGAGTATGACGGAATTAAATAACTTCTGGAGGACCAGAAGTACCGGTTTTCCACCCGCTCTCAGAAGTTCTGTTGTGATTCCGTCTTCACCCGGCGCCTTGTTATTCTTTAGCTGTTTAAGAGCCATTCTAATCTCGTACAGGCTGATGTCCGGGATATCCTCAGTGTAGTGTCGAGTCAGTTTAGCTCTTGCGTCTCGAACTGTACTGACACTGGGTTGTCGTGTTGATGTGTATAACTGTCCGTAAAACCTCTCAAGCTCTCTCAGGATCTCCGGCTTCGTCGAAATAATGCTGCCGTCGTTAATCTTCAGCTTTGTCATTTGGCTTTGCCCAATAGACGAATTCTTTGCGAAGACTTTTGAGCCCTGGTTCCGCTCGATTGCCTCTTTGATCCGTGCCGCACTATAGGCACGCAGGTCACGTCGCATTGATTTAGAGATTCGTCTATTGAGTTTGCCATATTCCGACATGTCAGCTGAAGATTGCAGCCTCATCTCGGCCCGGTCTTGCATCAACTTGATGGTTCCGTTCGAGAGCTTTTGAGGCTTATTGCGGCGCGGGGTCTTAAAGAACTTGGACCCCACAGCTTGGACAGTTTCCACCAACCCATTGTTAATCTCGTCCACAGTTTCGCATTCGGTTAGGCACTGGAGGCGATTGTGCAGTTCGAGTTGAAAGTCTTCGGGGTTCTGGATGTGGGCAGGACCAGGTCGGAGCGTGGACTTCACCAGACGAGACCTTTCAAGCTTCACATTGATATTCAATGTGCCTCTGACGATTCGGTGATCGCTACCGGTTTTCACCTTGGCGATCACAGAGACATCACTGAATATTCGCTTTTTGGTCGTCATGATGAAGTCGATCTCATTTCTGGTAGTACCATCGGGGCTCATCCACGTCCACCTCCTGGATGGCCGCTTCTGGAAGTAGGAGTTCATTAAATGAAGTTCTTCCTTTTCCATGAAGTCGACCAGTCGCTGGCCCCTATGGTTTCGCTGCCCGTACCCAAATGGCCCCACTCTCAACTCATCGCCATTCCGTGCGCCCACCTTCGCGTTGAAGTCCCCCATAACAACGGTGAAGTATGTTTCGGAGGTATGTATGGCCTCGGATATCTCCTCATACAATGCCTCTACTTCATCATCAGAATGTGTCGAGGTCGGCGCATATACCTGTATGACCTTCAACGAATACCGGTTGGTTATTCTGAGTATAAGGTATGCTACCCTACTCGACACACTGTCGACTTTCACAACGTTGTTGATGAGGGACCTGCGGACGAGAAATCCAACACCACCCTGGGATTTACGGTCTCCTTCCCGGTAGAAAAGCATGTTGCCGGAATCTAGAACTATCGTATCCTGACCCTCTCTTCGGACTTCAGATAATCCCAAGATATCCCAACGCATTTTGCTCAATTCTTCCTCCAGCTCGATAATCTTCTCATCGGTCCTCAGTGTGCGGATGTTGTGTGTTGCCAGGGCCAAAGTCCGTTGGGGGTGGTAGCGGGGCATCTGCCGGGGATTCTTAGCACCCCCTGCTCCGCCGTTACCCGATCCGCTACCCAGACCAGGAATAGCGGAGCTGCCGGGGACTGGGGGCCGTGTGCTATTGTTGTCAATCATAATGGGGGGGGGGGGTTGCCATAATCCCCACGCTTGGCAGGCGGCTTGGGGATCGCAGTAAGGTCACCGAAAGTTTACAAAGGACGCTGCTGCCCGTCCTTCGGTGGCTGGACGTAGTTTAAGGACGTACCCGGGTCCGTCCTTAAACTACGTCCAGCCACATTATTTTTTATTTTTTATATTTTATATATTTTTTTTTATTATTTATATTGTATTTTCAATACAATTTGTATAATTTTTAGGGGACCAAATGACAGGTAAGTATACTGCATACTGCATTTAACAACAAAAAAAAAAAGAGTCACAGAAATCGATCCTGAAACCACAGAGTAATCGGTATCGGCATAAAAAACCGACTGAATTGAAAACCTCCTCATTTTTGAACTCGGTTAAAAATACGTAAATGGAGTACTTGCATATTCACTTTTCTAGACTATCTGCAATGAATGGTAGTTTTACTGAAGCGCCTAAGCTTTTAACACATTTCTGTTCAAACGATCAAAACAGAATTATTTATAGGTTATGGTTACCGCTTATGTGCAAATGGTTTAGCTTTTCCTAATCTGTAATATTCACGTATTTTTATTTATAAATAATAATTTAAACTTTATTTTAATTTGAACTCGTTATGGTGTTTCGTGGCTTTAAAAAATATTGTATTCATTTATGGATCACAAGATGGCTGTAGCAATTCTCAGGGCTTACCTATGTAGGTATATCTACTCTACTAACAAGCATACAAAAAACAAAATACGAATTTCTTCCACCGAGCGAGCTATAAATCTCATCGGCTACATAAAACCAAGTCTACAATAAACAGCTGCCATATAAAGAAATCAAGTTTACATTCACCTCACTGCGCCTTATTGGTAACGTGGTCAGATGTCAATGTCAGATTATTGTATCTCATGTCAATGTTGAAATATAAACACCCTGTATGTGTAATGGGAATTATATGGGTCGTGTATTTTGCTCTGCTATAGCAAAATATGTTTTTTCTATGGCTAAGAATTATTTATTTTTGAGTAAATACCTTATGTAGGTAGTATTTTTTTTCTGTGTTGTATTTAATTCGTGTTCACACAGCTTTTTAAGTAGTCCAGTAAAGTAGTTACGCACGTGAATTGAGTTTGCGTTTTAAAAAGAAAAAATATTAAATGGATTTGGAATTAATATTGTTGAACCGTTTAAATTCTTGAAATTAAACCGACAATCGTGACTAGCTTCTAGGTATACTTATAAATCAATCATAACACGTAAAGGAACGAATATTAAATCACAAACAGCGAATACTTCTTAATAGTCATATCTGGCATACTAATGGTATATTTATGCAAATATTGCAAAGAAAGTAATTATTACATGCCAATAAACGTCTGCACGTTACTTGATTAACACAGTGTTCCGTCTATTCCACATAGTGTCATAAAAAATATGCAATCAGTTAAATACCGAATAACCAGAAAAATCCTTACCCGTTTGTTTCGATGACAGTACCCATTTTGACAAACACTCGCGGTACACTTTAAGACAAATTAATTAGCTCAACTAATTCACATATATTTTTATTTCTATTGCGATGAGTGTGCGCCCGGTTTTATGCCAAATCCTGACTCGTTGGTGAGTCTGCCTTGCTTCAGGGTAACTTCTATTTTTATGATTATGATATCACTGTTACAATTTTGTTGCAGACAATGCAATTGATACAATCAAAGAATAGAGCAATTTTTTTTTCTCGAATTTTATAGAGACTGAAATAATTATTATTTATTTAATACATAATGCCGAATACAGAAAAAATAAAACGTTATTTAGTTTATATTTTAAATCTTACTTTATCTTACGCCTTATTTGAGAAACTTCAGAATCAAATATTAATAAAAATATTACTAACACATGAATTTTGAATTATGAATATGGTTTAGTATATTCGCGCAGGCGCAGTGTAGTGCGCGGATACGGTCGCGTCGCGACTGTGGCTGCGCTCGCGCCTTCTTCCTCATTTGCTTGTTTATTTCCACTTTTTGTCGCTTTTTGCCATTAATAATGAGATAGGCTATAAAACATCGGCGTCAGGTAGCAATTACTCGCACGAAATAACATTCAAAGTGCTGGCACTAAATAACATTTCTTTCTAGATTGTTATTAGATGTGTTTATTGTTTAGTTCTTTACTTTGTCTCCCAGGTAAGCTAACTTTAATGAAGATAATAATAAACTAGAGACATTTTTATGCCGCATTTCTTAGCAACAAAAAAAAATGACTTGACTTCACTGTTTTTTTCGTGTGTCTGTAACCTTATCTACGACGCTGCAATTTCTAAATACGAGTACCTGTTAATGACCAATCTCAATTACAGCATCAAACTTAACAGCAGACATTCCAAAACCTGCATAATTTCTGTTCCTGTATAAATAACATTAATTTCTATACAAACTTTCAGCGCACACGCACGCAATCTGTCTTACATCAGATAAAGCTCTCAGGCAGAGCAAATACACTGAGTGCCTCTCTCGCTACCACATTGAGCGGCGGACATTTACCATCCGTACTTCCAAGGGGCCAACACAAAGGTATCATGTATTGCACCCATTTATTTTAGCGTTACTTTGATGATCCACATGCACTGTGGAATGCATACTATGTTGGCTCGCTGCTAAATTTCATCTGCGTAAATGTCAGTGCCCCTTCGGTAGCGCGTACTCCATAATTGATCGGTCAACGGCATTCAAATGGACCCAACGTTTATCTTTGGATGCACTCTTCAATGAAGGTACCTTAGAAACAGGGTGTTGTTTTACGAATGAAAACCCCGTGTGCAGGTAAATCTCAACAAGTGATGAAATTTTTTTAATCCTGTCAAGACACGGGCTTTTTTTTTTTTTTTTTAGCGTGGTAAAATCATCAAATGAGTCCTCCCACCCCGGGCAGGGCGGGAGGGACTGTCAGACTTGTACTGACTAAAATCCACGGTGTCCTTCAATAGCCTTTTATGTTCCGGGGTCACGGTAATGAGATAAGTCCCGCGACCCCGGCAGGCTTTGGCCCTCTTGGGCGGGGCCCCGTCATCGTGCTGACGCTCTTTGAGGCGCGCGTGGAACACAACGCGCCGTCGACCCGGGCATGGTCCATGGTCGGGCGGCGAGTTGCCCTTTACTCGCCGCCCGCATGCCCGCGCCTACGGTGGCCGGAGATCGTCTTGCGACGTCCGACGCCGCCGCCGTGGGCGTCTACCATGTCAAGACATGGGCTTGCAGCTTTTTTCTGATGACTCTCAGATATTTTTTATATGAGAAAGTCTTGTGAATAAAATGATTTTTAAATACCGTCTTATAAGTTGGGCTTTGTCTGTTGGGACATATTTAGAAGTTTACAAATTAAAAGAGGTTGTTATCCAGGGCCCAACTTCTAATTGTAGAAAAAATAAAAATCTCATTAAAATCTATCAATATCCACTATTTGAAACAATTTATAGACAGATGCACCTACGCCTGAAGTAAGTAATAATACCTCAACGGTCAAAGCTCCTTTTTGCGAAACACGTTCATAAGGTTATTCAGTATTCTATCAGCAGATGACAAGTATGCAGCTGCCATTGCAGAGAGAACGCTTTACATGTTATGCAGACTAAGCAACTGTTTGCATTGTAGCAACATGGCATCAAGCTATCAAGAATTTTGTGACTAGCATACCTACCATAATTGATACAACTAAGTACCTACCTAGAAAACCACGTGAATAACTTCAGCACCCTGACTAACAATAGCGAGTAGGATTAAGATTAATAATGGAACTTTGATTTCCATACACACTAAAAAATCTTGTCATTTTAATTAACTGACGACTTCCCGTGTGTGAACTTTTGAGAGAGTAATAAACATCCACTCTCACTTACGCATTTATAATTGTAAAATTATAGGTGTGTATTATTGCATTTGGGCTGTTGCTCAAACTCATGTCCAAGAATAAGCCCTAGAAATAACAATTCCAAGTTCATAAAGATAAATTGTGAATCAAGTGATTTCTCAATGTCAAAGTTGCATCAAAACCATTAAGCTTGAAAGCGAGAACGGTCAGTAATTGATGACCAAGACAATGACATTCGGAAATCAGGTGACCCAGATATCCTAAGTCTAAAGCACTCGTCAAAAACAACAAAATGACATCTTGTCTATTTCATCACCAATTTATAGAAACAGTGTCTATAATTTTAATATATTCATGAAAAACTGTTTTCTTTTAAGGTGTAGAGCTCGCTCTAAAAGATTCTCGTTTAACTTTTACGAGTATCATCTTAAATCGTTTATCTTACAGTTGACAAGATCTGTAAAAATTGTAGATTGGAAGTGAGTTTTATCAAGAAAATCGTAAAATACCTGGAAAAGCACCAATATTTCGCTATTTTGCTTCAAAATAAACATAAAATATAAATAAATAAAAAGACACTCTGTATTTCCTTCACCTAAAGACAGTGGCGTCATCTATATGACAGTTGTTTTGTTTGTTTTAGAATTGCACTTTCAAATTGGCGTGCCGCCCATAAGAAAAGACTTTGCTGAGGTATTTTAACTGCGGTAACAATGTATAAATTATTGTTATTGCTGTGTTACAGATTAACTAAGAGGTATATCAACCTTAATAGATGTCATAAAATGCATGCAATTTGTATTATAATTTATAACAGTGATATGTCGTGTTTCTAAATGTCTTAACTAAGTCTATTAATTGACTAATTTGTGATTTCATATTATTCTTATCCATTAGCTTCAAAAACATTGAGCCTGGCGTCGCATCTAATAGGATAAAAGTGATATGTCTCGACTATCGCTTTATCGGATTCCTCATAAAATGAAGAGTAGAGAATGTGTGTCTTATTTATGATTTCCAACAACAAAAAAAATATATAACATATAGATAATGGACAACTCAAAGTTGGTATACGTAGGTATAGTCATTCACTTATAGGAGACCACAGACGACGAGACAGTTATAGTAAAATTAAAGTCCTTACAAAACCCTAAATTGGGTTCACAATTGCCTACACCCTATGTACATTAATATATCTCATATGTATCGCAGACTTACCTAAATACTTGAATATTAAGGAAAGCTTTGGCGGCTCAGCGTTACAGCAGTAACGTGATCCCAACCTAATGTACTCCTACTGCTTCTCCCATATTAAATTATCATAGTTCTGTTCACAATTTCACATAATAGTCCATGTACGGAAACAAGATCTTAGAGAGGGCTTCCTTGAAGATCTAATTTATCTGTGGTGTTGTATTTTCATTGGCATTACATGACTAGTTGCTTAGTATCAGGCTATCAGCATTTATGTTATGAGCCTTATTTCTGATACAGAGAATCGAGCGTGTTACTGGATGTCAAATATTATCTTGATTTTTTTATTTAAGGAAATGCTTAAAATATCATACCTGTTTCTTTAATAATAATGACAGGCCTGTTGGTCTAGTGGTTAGTGACCCTGACTGCTATGCCGAAGGTCGTGGGTTCGATTCCCACCCAGAACAAATATTTGTGTGATGAGTACGATCATTTGTTCTGCGTCTGGTGTGTAATTTATCTATAATATTTATGTATTTAGAAAAATGTAAGTATGTTTATCAGTTGTCTAGTACCCATAACACAAGCTCTGCTTAGCTTGGGACTAGATGGCGTTATGTGATAGTTGTGGAATATTATTATTTATTTAATGCCTTTAAAAAGCAGCTTAACTTGACTTTGGCAGTGGGACTGTAATAATCAAGTCTACTGAAACAACTTCTACTTAATCAACAAAAAGATAACCCGAAAACGTTTAATTTTGCGGTAGATCTAGAAAAAAGATGGTGCTTTGATTCTGCCTGTACAATTCCATCATCGCATCGGACTAATCGGTCGCGGGCAACCGATGCGATGGATGCAAGTGGCGAATTGTCGTTCGTCGTGGCGGTCTAAGGGGGAGGCCTATGTTCAGCAGTGGACGTCTTCCGGCTGATGATGATGACGCCATCGGAAATGGTGGACATTCCGTCTCACAAGAGCGCCCCACTCTCGAATTTCGATGCGTTATTATCTTTTCGTTAAACCAATGCATTGGTTCAACGAAATAAAGTGTGTTCATTATTATACAAAACTCTAACTGACAGAATGATTAAATTTTGCAATTTATTGACGCTTTTAAATTGCTTATTCCGGAAATCAAAACTAATATCCGAATCTCTTTCTAAATGTCATGCTACACCAATTACGCTCACTAAACATTGGATTAGCATCACTGATGTTTAATTTAAACCCATCCATTAGGGGGGGCTACACACGTGAGCTTTTCTATCAACTACAATTACGCGTAATATTCGTATAGATGTAATCGTATTGATTAGTTCGGTGAGAGCGTGACTCATCGACCACCTATTGGCACGTCTATCATTTTGTTTTGTTTCCTATATGTCAGTGTGTGTGTGGATTTATTTATAGTCGCAGTAGTTATTTTTAACGCGGTGCAGTCAGTCTACATTCCGATTAGACGCGATAATGTTAAATATTTTTGTTTGGGACTTTGAGATTTATGCAGTGGGAAATTGTGGAAATTCCCACCTTATTTATTGTAGTAATAAGACTAGGTAAATAGAAATTTCTAGAGTTTTAAAGACGACAAATACTTTTCTAATTGATCTTCTCTATAACATTTGTAAAAAGAATCGTCTTTATTGCCAAACCGATTTATCTTTGTAATTGATACGTCGTGTGTAAATACGTTGACGTTAATCCGCAATAAAATGTAATAATATGTGTGTAATGTTATCAAAGACAACGGTATTCTATTGTTAATATCTACTGACTAATTACTCGACAATGGTATCAATAAGACGTCATCGCCCTGGCACACGGTCAAAACCCCGTGAAACAATTACTTTCTCATAAACAGTTTGTTGTACTTTTGACAGGAGTATTTTGTATTGCTATTTTAAACGTCTACGAAAATTTCATAATAGATTGCGAACCTAGGTCGATTATTGTAGCAAGCATATTTTAAACAGAAAATGGAGTTTCAAAGACGGCTCCAAATCTCAAGTGTGCATTATGACGTGACTCCTGAGACATTGGGCCATTTTTTATTCTGCACCACATGCCCTGACACCTGTACATTTGGTGATCTTTTGACTGCATCAGTGAGTGGAGTACGCGTAGTTGAATTTTGGGCATAATAATTCAAAAAGATAAATTGCTATTGACACGTTGGGTAAGAAGTGTCATGTGCAAGATAAAGCACTTATTGAAAACGAAAACAAAATTTGTACCTATTTTCGTCCCTTACTTTTCGCTTTCGTTTTCATCCATTTGTCAGATAATCAGATTATGTTTAAAAAAGGTGAACAGTAAAAGGAGAAAATAACATGAAACATAACAAAAATCTTAAAAAGCGAAGAAGAGCTATTCATTAAAACATTGCAGGCAACATGCAGTATTTTATTTGCATTCTTTTAAAAATAGCTTCTTGTTTTGACTTGCAGTCTGTATCTATAAAGATTTATTTTCAAAGAAAAATAAATGTTTCAGTGAGATTAAATATTTTGTCCTGAAAGACAGACATACTTTTAAATTAACAGCTGAAAATAAGCATTGAAAAAGTCATCGGCTTTTTGTTATTCAACAATTTGTAAGGTGACAGGGTAAACAAGTTGCCAAAACACGATTCTTACCTTTTTTAACGAAATCATTTCATCACGTTGGACAGCTAATGCGTATCTATAATTTACAATAGGAATACCCTTATTTTTCAACTAAACAGTAGCTAAAACATTCAAGTCTTATTTATTACAGGCATCTGAAAGAAATATCTATGTGATAGACAACTTAAATTATCGATATAGGTTACGTATAGGTTTTCTTTATTATACTAATTGTTTATACTAATTTGAAAACTAAATGAGCAACTACTCATTTCGCATGACTTAGACTCGCTAGTGGTTTATGGAACCGTCATTAAAGGGCGCCGCGTTCCCGGAATGCAAAGGGCAACGTAGGAACAGGGTACTTTTTAGTCAGTTGAGTCTGAATGTCACTTCTGTTCTATCCAGAGCTGAGTTCTTCTTGATGGTTCCCAAGAAAAAGAAAAGATGTAAAAGTAACAATGCAAATGGTGGTCGCATTACCATGATTTTTCAAAACTCTTGTAAGAGAAACTAAAGCCTCCTGCAGACACACGCGATTAATCGCGCTGCGTCAACGAGCCAAGCTAATTTCTACTCCAAATGTACTGCGAATGGACCGCGACATGTCGCCCCGCGCGATTAATCGCGTGTGTCTGCAGGAGGCTTAAAGAA
This sequence comes from Agrotis exclamationis, assembly GCA_950005045.1. NCBI lineage: Eukaryota > Metazoa > Arthropoda > Insecta > Lepidoptera > Noctuidae > Agrotis > Agrotis exclamationis. Next base: position 13,736,843 of record OX465424.1, on the reverse strand, counting down.
TAACAAAATAAATTGAATTTGTTGAAGTTAATATTATGACACAAAAGTATGAAAAGAAGGAAGGTGCTATCTCTATTAATTTTAGCAACACATAAATTAACAGTTAAAGTGATATGATGTTTCATTCGAATAGACATTTCTATTTTATTAAGGACGAACCAGATCGTATCAGATAAGTTGATGGATGTGGGTAGTGGTATTCAGCTGTCGTTTCATCATTGTAAATCAGAGATAAAGCTAAACTCGCGAAATGTTTAGGAAAACAAGAAGAAAATTGTGTCACCAGCATGCGTAGCATGACAAATTTTATCTCTATTCTTACAAGAGTAGACAAAGTTATTTCTATACAATTCGAAATTTTTTTTGACCGAGTATGGTCTACCGTACTCGGTAAAAAAAAAGTCGGATTGTAAACTATTGAAAAAGAAGAAAGAAAAAATATTTTTCTACATTTTAAACATCACCACGCTTTACACTATAGAAATTGTTTGACATTCTGTCATTTTGCTTAATCTTCCGTCGACAAAACGTTTCTACTGTGTCATGATACGCGTACGTAAGGTAAATAGATATTACGATAGAAATTAATTTGAACAAAGTAAATAATTATTCTAAAAGAACTATAAAATTCTACTACTCAATTAAGTTTTATGATAAAAGTCACTGACCTTTTTACACACGTTAAGAATTGGTGTTAATATTTTGCACGAAGATAATTCAAGTGATTTTTTAATTTTTCACACTTTTTTTTCTGTGAATAAAATAAAAGCTTCTCAATCACTGGTTTATGAAGTAGGAAAGTGTCTCTAATACGTCTTATTGACCGCCTCAGTAATTATATGTAGCTACTTATATACTCCAATAAAACGAGACAAAAGTACCCTTAATGGATTAATTTAATGCGATCACGAATTACGACGCTTCCAATCAATTATCATCGTAATACGTAAATGTATTAGGTAGATATTAACTTACACCCTTCTTCAAGATTCCTTACGATTGTCAGATACATTTCTTCTATTAGAATCTTATATCAACGATATTTAGTTAATATACATAATTATAGTTATTAAGTTACTGAAATGTCTAGCTTGTTATGTTTAATTGAATTTAAAGCTTCGCGAAAGCGCAGGAGACAATACGATTATGTTTCTTGGATTAGTTTGTCGTTAACTTCGATCAGTTTTAAGTGGATAATGTAAATTTATTAACGAATTTCATTTTAAGTAAAAATAAATAAATAATATTTCATAAAATTAATTTAGCAAAGGGACATTAAGTATCTGGTTAATTTAATTTTTTTGCATTACACAACAATGTGCATAATAAAATGCTAGTAATTAATGGTCTTGCCTTAAGTATTGGACTAAAACAGTTTTAACAAATTAATTAATTTGAATTTATTCTTAGAGTACCTAGGTACCCACGAAAACCATATTATGCTAAAAGAAAAAGTAAAATCAAAACATTAAGTCTGCTGTAACCTGAAATAAAAACCTGTGCTTTCAGACTTTTGTCTTCATCCGAAAATCTATACAAGAACAATGTACTTAAATAATAAATTGCAATAAAAACGAGGTTAGAAAATTGTAACAAGACCTTTGATGATACAAATGGGTGAACGATGTTTTGTTTGCGGGATTTATCACAAAAACTCTTGGCAAGGCAGGAGAGAATAAAACCCAGTTCTTTATTTTTGGGGAGGATAAAGCGAGGAAAACTGCAATCTCCGTTGTTCTTTTTTTTTATAAAAAAATTTGCTCAAAACTAGGACAGTATATTGGGTACTCACAAACACCCAGACCTGGGACTTGTAGGTCATACAAATATTTGTTAAGAATGGAGATCGAATCCGCGGCACGCAACTCAGCTTTCGATCGCTCAACCACTGCGCTAACCATGCTGTTTCTTTTCCGATAATGACATGAACTGCTTACCTTCTCTTTTATAACGTTTTTCTGTAGCGCGATAGCGATTTACAACGCACATTAGGTTTATTATTTTTGCACCAAAAGTTAATATATTTTTATTGAGCGAGGAGAGCGGGCATGGTTGACCAACTTTAACTTCATTGACTTCTTCTTTGTTATACGAATTATATGAATTGGTTTGTTGGAACTGCAATGCCGTGTCTCGTACAAATGTGGGAGTACTAAGACCTCATATTCAGCATTAGTGCTTACTTATGGCTACAAGCGCTAATGCTGAACATGAGGTCTAAGGAAGGATCTAGGCCGTAGTGTTATTAGGTGTTCCCATAAAAAAATTCTCAATAGCAGCCAAAAGTCTTAATTTCTATCTGATTGACGACAGGACTTAAACGTTACTGACGAAATATCGATTTACAAACGCCAGCACATCGACCTACCCCAATCTGAACTTAAAAGTAAGGAGAATTTTAAACCTTGGATTCTGTACACAACCGCCTTTCATGATAGACTTTATATTATCTGTAATGCGGGGGGCACACTAAACGGGAAATGCCGTAGACTTGAAATAAATGTCCATCATCGTGATTCGTGATAATTAACGACATTTCCCGGTAATGGGGCAACACTAACGTCTAGTGTTGCCCAGTATAAAAGCTTCGAGGTAAAAATGAGGTACTGACCCGACGGTGCCGTTTCCAAGGTCCTTTATGTGCTTGGTGAGCGTCTCCTTGATGTTCTGCTGCGAGTACAGCCCGATGGGCGAGTTGAACTGCTTGTGCACTATCTTGGGGCCGGTGGCCATCTTTGATTCGTTCGTTCTGCGCTGGAATGTCAGAAAAACATTGTGTTTATTAGTATGTTTATTTTTAAGTATTTCTTAGAGAGGAGCCCTGTATCATAGCAGTGAAAATATTACACGTTGATTTTTATGCTATTGCTAGTTTGGTCCGCGGCTTCTCACGGAGAAAAATACATCGGATAAAAATCCCATGTGTTATGCCATGTTATTAGGTATGAACTGTATGCCTATTTTTTATGAAACGAAAGCAAAGAGTCATATACATCCATTCATTTTTGCAAATTTTCACTTTTATAATATAACTAGCTTTTCCCAGCTCACAAAAGTAGCTTTCAACACCAGTTGAAAGCTGCTTTTGTGAACTCAAAAACTACTGGACCGATTTCAAAAATTCTTTCTGGTGAAAGAATTTTTGAAATCGGTCCAGTAGTTTTTGAGTTTATCCATTACAAACAAACAAACAAAAATACAAAGTATATCTTTATAATATTAGTGTAGATATTCACTATAAATATAGTAATCACTTACTGAAGAAAAGTTTTGATAACTAAATTAGCTCATGCCTTTTCAATTGCATTTTTATCGCTGAGGTATCTAGTTATAGTTTTACCCGTAGAAATCTAATATCTATGGTTTTTTCCAACTACCATGCGAATTCGTCGGACGTTTTAATACGGGACTAGGGTGGTGAGGTACACCATGACATCATTGTCTACCCCTTCAGGAATTTCAAGCGTGATGTTATGCTAAGTTAATATGTACAGATCAATCAGGTAGACATTCAAAGCATAACACTTGTAGATAAGACGTAGAAACTGCCGCTGGAAGTTTTAACTGCACACTTGAGAGCATAATAAACTTTACGATGCATGCAGACATTCAAAAATATATTCGTTTATGACCCAAGAACAGATACAGTTATTGTTATAAACATATCATATTTTAATACATCATATTAATAATTTAAACATCTGTTGAACAATTGTCTAAAAAAGTGTAACTGCAAAACGACCTAAGGGTCGTTTTGTTATCAACTTCAAATGTGTTCAACAGATTTTTAATTTTTTGTAGTAAGACGGTAAGTATTTAAGATTTTGGTACAACTTTATTATTCAACTATCTTTTGCCCCTGGCTTCGATCGTGTTGATTTATAATTTGACAATCAATTCGGGTTTCACTCTGGTTTTAATAATACATTATAATTCAACCATGATTGAAAAGGCATGTGGCCATCTTTTATAGTAAGAATGTCCTCGGGAACTATACTTTTTTCGAGATGAATATACCCTACGTTCTTTTATAGAAAATACACTGATACCTGACAACGTATGTTTTTCAAGACAATCGGTTAACAAACAAACTTACTTTCGCAATATTAGTTGGGACATTATTATGTCATAATATCGCTAAGAAGTAGTTAAGATTTAATATTAATAAAATAATTAGTATTGAAAGCTTCGTCATAATATGTACCAGCATCATAACCCTAATTCAGTGGGAGTATGTAATTTTCGTAATTTTATTACTCAACTAGTATTATCAATTTAGTGTTTACATTAAGGCTTTCAGATTTAACTACTGGCGGCATTTACGGCGACATGATTGGCGTAGTGGGCGAATGTTGCGGGTTCGATTCTCACATGGAAAAAATATAATGTTTGTATGATCTACAAGTAGTATTGTTGGGTCTGGTCTGGGTGTTTGTGTATTTCAGTGTATGTCTTGAAACACACCCACAACACAGGAGATATTGCTACAGAGGGAGAATATTTTTATGGTTCCGTACTCAAAGGGTAAAACGGACCCTAGGAAGTACTGAGACTCCGCTGTCCGTCTGTCTGTCTGTCCTTTCGTTGTCACCAGAGCCCTTATCACGAGTTTCCACTAGTTTACTTTACAGCGTCTTCCCAGTATTTAAAGCGTTTCTTGTATGGAAAAATGGAACAGCGCCTCTGGTGTGCGAAGAAGAAACTAATTTTTTCCTTGAAATTTGACAATGTCAAAGTTCCAGTTTACTTTACAGCAGAATAAGTGAAAACTCATGATAAGGCCTCAGGCTGTATCTCATGAGCCGTGATTGTTATTATTGTTAAAATTTTCACAGATGATGTACCTATTTCTGTTGCCGCTATATAACAATAAATACTAACAACAGAATAAAATAAATATTTAAGTGGGCTCCCATACAAAAATCGTGTTTTTTGTGCCGGTTTTATAAATAACGGTACGAAACCCTTCATCCGCAAGTCTCGCACTTTACATTTGTTTTTAATATTGTTGTGTAAAATACGACTATTTACCCCAAGACGAATATCAAAAAAATTAGGATGACAAATTTTATCCTTCTCATGAGATAATTTTATTACAGTCTCGTAAGATTCACGCCTCGGGGCTGGCGTCGAGGCACCTCGTGTTATTGCGTTTTTATTAGCCGAGCCACCGCCGACGACGGCTATCATATTTTTTCCGAATAATGTGCTGAAGACAGCCAGCTTTGTGCGAATAAGATTTCAATACTAACGTCTTTGGTACGGAGAATATTCCGTTATTGATATACGAGGGAATCGCTGGAGAAGCTGGCATATTTTATCTATTATGACGCTAGTTTTTCTAAGTATTTTCATTTGAAAGGTTTTCCAGTTTCCAATTACTTCAGGAGCTATCTGTTCAGTAATTGATGTGTAACAAATCTGCCTTTTGTCCCAACTATGTTGGACTCAGCTTCCAGTTTTACCAGATGCACTGAATGTCAGTATTTTATTTACGAGGAGCGACTTCCTATCAAACCAAACTACAACCTAGTTAGTACTGAGTAACACAATATCCTTCTGTGTGACTGGTTGTCGGCTCAGACGCAAAATGCCCCTTTCTCAAAAATATGTAGGACCTTTCACAAAATGTCCCTATCCTGAAACAGGAGCTAAAAGGTGTAGGGCACAGGGGGGTGTTTCATTAGTAAAATGGGAAGATGCATAGTGTAAAAATTGTGCATACACATAAACTAAAACAAAAAAAGAAATCAAAATTTGACAGATTTACTGTCTCAAAAAAAAAAGTTATTTTTTTTTCTTTAACTAGTCTTGTCTGCTAACGTTTTTTTTTTAAATCTTATTGGACACTACTTACTTCTTACTGCGACAGGTACATCTTGCGAAACGGACATTTTTCGAAAGGTACATTTTGAGAAAGGGGCATTTAAAACAACTAGGTACCTACATGGATTATAAATGAGTTATCCCCAGTAACTAATTAATAATGAGTTCTTGTTGATGGTGTGAAGTAAGGTCACCCATTTACGGAACTTAATCTTGAAGATAATATCATGTGATGAACTACGTGCTGCTCCTTCATCATCAGCCTATAAATGTTCCCACTGCTGGGACACAGACCTGCTCTCTTTGAGAGGGAGTGGTCATAATCCACCACGCCGGCAGGTAGATGACACATGTCTTCGAATTATTGGTTTATTCTAGGACATGCGTTTCCTTACGATGTTTTCCTTCACCGATTTGAGAACAGTGGTGATGAAATAAATTACACAAAGTTATGAGCCTGGCTGAGTTTGAATCGACGACCTACAACTCGTAAGTTACGGCCGATATCACTGGGCCACAACTATGTACTTCTTGATGAGAAGTAGTTGCTCACCGCTGCTCCTTACTAAAGCGTAACGTGAAATAGTGTTGTAAAACACAGAATCCATCTTCTAGTAAAGGATAGCTACTCTCTGGATTTATTTGTGTACAGTGTCGTTGTAGTTGCGAAATGGACACGGAAGACTTCTCACAACCGTCACAGTCTGTTCTAGAATTAGCCCATTTCATGTTACCGCATCGAAAAGACAACAACATTTAATATTTTAAATGGTTCTCGTTTGTAAATAAATAAGAATGTAATGTCACTTCGAACTGAAGGTGAAAAGAGATCTATATCAAATTAAAGCGTAGGATTATTGAATTAAATTAGTTTGTCGTAGGAGTTTTACTGATAAAGTAACTCATATCCGACACACTGCTTACAAACATTATACAATTTACTTTGTAAGTTGGGTGTAAAAAAAATATAACGCTTCTTTGCGGTAAAATACCTAATCGACTGCGGGCACGACACCGCAAGGCGTTCTTCAAATATAATGAAAGATTTGACCTCAACGAGCAGGGCTGCGATGGTTGAAATAAAAAATTAAAATACTTTTGGATAGAAAGATTTTAAAACAAACTGATTGATACTCCACAACAAATTAGACACTGTTGTCGTGAACGAATTTTACTTAATTAACCAATTGTTGCATTCAGAAATATTAAATAAATAAATAAAAATAGAATCAAAACAAAGAACTGAACACACCCTGTACTCAGAATGAATGTTTAAATACGCTATGTGTTACAATAATCATGAATATTTTACAAGTGCGATGGCTTAAGCGAAGATCAAAGGTACGTCGGCTATTACGATTGCATGTTGAAAATTGACGCGATCCCTGCATCCGTTTAAAATCAACGTATTGATGCATTTAATATGCTAATGTTATCTCTATAATCCGGGAATCAAACAGATGATAGCAGTATTGATTTCGCTGTCATAACAAAACAGTTACCGTCTTACCACAAGAAATATAGGTAAACATCAGTTGAACACTTGTCTAAAAAAACTGTCAACGTCAAAACGACATTTTACGTTGACATAAGGGTCCTTTTGCTGTTACACTTTTTTTAGACAAACGTTCAACAAATGTTCATCTTTTTGTGGTATGGCGGTTTATGTTTATTTTCTTACTAACAGCCCGCCCCGGCTTCCCACGGGTTTAAAAAGTGACCTACCTGGTGGATTTCCCGAATTTTTTACTTTTTATAGACTCTATCCTAATCCTAACAATAACGAACACAAATAAAAGAATTTTCCAAAGTGGTGCAGTATTTCGAAAGTTTGCATGTACCTACAGACAGTCATATAAGCGTCTTTATTTTAAACTATGTAAAGATTATTTAGATGTAACTAGGTACTAAAACTTGTACACAGTTGTCATTTTTATACACAGTTTTATGTTCAGAGAGTAAACTAGAATAAGTAGCACTTTTAGTATGTCTTAAAAGTGCAAGGTTTGTGTCACTTGTGCAATAAAACTACATCCCGACATCTTAAAGACAGTCTAAGAAAAAATCTGTTACTTTGATGCGTTGATTTAAGCTTAGATAGTTGCATTACAAACATCGGTATCATGTAAATCTGTTAGAGAATAGAGAATGTGTGTAGGTGTAGGAAAAATAGTTCGTAATCTCCATGCTGTTCAAGATGCGATATTTAATGTGAACGGCGAGAGGTGTCGGCTATTTTCGTTCTGGACTCCTTGCCCGCATGCGTAATAAATATTTGCGCACTTATTTTCGGAATTATATCAAGATAACTGGAAATGTTTTATAAGAATGTAACAACACTATAACGCTTTGTTACCTGTGTATTATTCTATTAAAACAATCACTACCGTAAATAAAATAAAGTCCTAGAACTGTCTACTGCAGAATTTTGCGGTGATACTAACTTTCAGTGTGTCGTTTTCAGTATCCCAACCAGCAATGAATTATTTCGCGGAAACAATGTGGTGTCCTTGACAAGGAGACGGTAAACATTAAAAATATTGAGATAGTTGTGATGTTGTGAGGTCAATCGAGATGTTTATAGCTTGGCGAGGTTAACAATACCGTCATCAAGGCTGAAAATAATCCACTCATGTAATTCAGACCGTCTGATGTACAAGAATAAGATTCTATTCTGATTCAACAGTCACAATCATTAAAACAGATTATCGAAAAAACATTGAATAGAAAATGTTTGCTATTGATTTTTAGTAACACAGTTCTATAGGCAAAATGTGAAAGTAGCTTCATCGATGGAGGAAGGAACAAAATATTCCAGAGACCAGCCAAATATTACAGCAGCCGCTTGAACGGAACGTTATTTCAGTCGCATGAAGTCACGGCGAATTATTTTTGTAACTGAATACCTTGTTCATGAAGTTAGTCATGGATGTCGAGGTCGGCAGGTGATTAGTGTTGAAAAAAATACACAGACATTTTTTAAGCATTTATTAGTGCAAATGTTATATGAAGCAGTGAGAAGCTTTGTTTTTAAATGTGTATACCTTTTTGCGTTCAGATTCGTGCGAGCGGCGTCGATGCCTGTCTCTTACTGAGTCTGTTCTCGGCGCCCGCCCACTGCCTGCGCGCGCGCTTCCAAACCGACGTCCTCACCTGCAATGTTTCAGCAATCACGGTTATGTTGTTTGATGATCATATCGAAGAGTATAAGTTCCTGCCAATTGCAAGGTATCGGGTGAATCATACTTCAGCACATATGATTTATAAATCAATACGCAAGTTGAACGCAGACGTAAATAAATGTGCATATGTGTGTTGGCTATGGAAACGTGGATAAATATTTTATGGTACTTCACATTTGCAAGCGAAAACACTTGAATCGAATTTTAATTAAAGCAAAATAAATTGTTCAGTGAATCGCGTCGAAGGCAAATTCAATTAACGTATCCAATATTTTGCATTGATATTGTTTACTTTCGTAGGTAAAGTAATAATCAATGTCTCACCTGTCACAGGTACAAATAAACAAAGGTACACTGAGGTCCTTGAACTTAAACTTCACAGTAAACTGACAGTTGGTAAGCGATCACTGATACCCGCGGCTTCCAGCCACCGAATGAACCGCTTTCCTTAGCTATACTCCGGAATTTTATCTAGTTTACATCAAACTATTTTTAGTCGGCCTTATATTAAACTTGATTAATAAATTATAATTTGAAGTCTCTCTTTTCTCTATAACCATCGAATATTCAAAGCGGATAGCTTCAAAGAAGGCTCGCTGTCATTTCATTGGTCTATTGAAGTGCATTTTCCGGAAAAAGCGTATTGATTTTTATGTGTCTATCATGTTTTGAGACACTGAACAAACTACGGTGTAGTAAAATTTAATTAAACATTGTTGACGTCAAGATAAATACTTATGCCTATGCCAATGGCCGCAATAAATTTTTTAGTTTTAATATTAATTTCGAGCTCAAACGTACCAATTAATTATATTTTTCTTTCCCAATGTGGCCAGGTTAAAAATACCTCTGAATTACAATTACCGGTAAATATGAATAACTAAATGAATTGGTTGCGACATTCAGAAGTGAGTGCAAGACATACGAACAAACACACACATAAATTAGCTTTCTTATTATTAAGGATTAGTGAAGGTCAAACTATGATTGTGGAAATCAGCCAAATTATCTCAGACACACCTACATAATTATACCTAATTTTTAAATATCTATCTTTTTGTATCTCCTATTCCCTATTCTACAAACCGCCTTGACGTCAAGAAAAACAATAAAACAAAATGAAGTGAAGGAAAATATTTAAATCTCTTTTCTTGTATACAATGTATTTTAAGAACATCTGTAAGTTTTTTTTTGTGGCTAAAATGAAAGAATATTTTGTTTTTAGATATTTTGCATCGTTCCAAGTTTATTTCGATATTTTTCTTTTTGGTTTTGTGAATATCCGACTTCTCGTGTCGCCCAGGAGAGCAATTAACACAGAGCATGTTTAAAAAAAATGTTTGCGTTCCCACTGTCGTTGTTATTAAACAAATAAAAATTTACGTCGTATTTACCCCAACAGAGATTTCAGTGTCATATTTATATAAAAATGTTTTTCTGGAATTTCTTTTTTAACTCTGCACCAAATTGTACAATATCGTTTCTTTATTCTCCAAAGAGTTAAATGGAAATATATTATGTATAGGTGGTATATTCTGTCTGTTTGGGTATGTATCAAATCAATTCTTATTTATGTGGGGCTAATATAATGCTACCAATAGGCTTATACTACTGTAGTATATCTACGTAAAGTAAAGTATATGCCTATTGTTCGATTTGTTTTAAAATATTAAAAACAGGAGAACACAGACTTTACCTTATCAATAGTATCGAACCTAGGACTTACTATAATCTTTTCAACCACTGCTCTATACCCTTGCGTTTACTATTTTTTTGTATTTGAGATTTTGGTATAAATGTAAATAAACAGCTGTTTATACAAATTTTAAAGTAAACACAGTGTATATTTTGTAAAGTCATAGTTCGACACAGTCCTAGCCAAACCACTCGGCCGGATTTAGTTCTCTCTAATATCTCTGTTTATTTTGTGTTTTATTGTAATTGTTTCCATGCGGCTGGTCTTCGCCTTGGACGAGAAATGTTTAAATATATAAGCAGAGCCATGGACAAATGTTATATTCCGGAAAAATAGTGGTCAAGATCGAGACATTGACTGTCATGTTCTCGGGTGAACAAATGTCTGTTTACATTTCAAATATTGTATGAGGAAATAAACAGAGTACCAATAATTTAATTTCTGAAAACTTATCAATTTGCGATTTTAATACAGTATGTCATAGTGCAAGCTGTGGGACAAAAAATGTCACAATTTTTTTATTTTTTGGAAGCCTGTCACAGCCAGAAGGCGTTGCGGCAGACCTCGTAAAAGATCTCGTCATCATCAACGAGGTTAAACTTAGCTGGGCAAAACCGACAACCAGTGTTGGGCATTGGAACTGGAAGATGATGTTTCCAGTAGTGGGATAACGCGGGCTGTATCCAATGATATAAAAACAATAGATACGTTGTCCGCACTCTAAAATGGCAACAAAAAATGAAGCCAATTGGCCACATTGCGCGTAGTTGCGTCTCCCTCCCGCCGTACGGTGTCATATTTTCTTTCTCTTTCTTCACGCGTGTAAGTAGTTCTAGTATTGTCGCCGTTTCTAAGCGCCGCGATGTTCGTTCATGGCGTGTATACGTATAATACGTCATTGGCTGTATCAGTAACTGTTATCGCTTACATCAAGTCTAAAAAAATATAAACAAAATTGTTTGGGAAAGTTTCCGTCAATTTATTTATTTACAATATAACAGCCACATCACATATTTATTTCATTTACAGAAATCTAACCAAACCATGTGCATTGACACACTCATCATGATAGCGTTACCGGCCTTAATCTCTCTGAATTTCCTTTTGTCCGTAGGTATGAATCAATCCGTAGGCTGAAACTTAATACTTTACATGAAACGACTGCCAACTTCAGCATATAGAGCAGCTGTAACACTTTCAGGATCATAACTACTCATGACACGTTATAATACCTTGCAGGAAGTATAATGAACGAGGATGATTGCGATAGGTCGGTTGGAAAGAGCTTCTGATGTACTGAATCAGATGGTCACTGTGACGTTGCTCCACACTAGGAATGGCTCCTGTGTCGTGTGTGCATTTACAAATATTTAAACTCACATACACAAACACCAAGACACAAAACAACTATTTTTAGGTCATACAAATATTTGTTCCGTGCGGGAATTGAACCCATGACACTTACTGCAGCAGTCAATGGCTTTTCCACTGCGCCAACCGTGCTTACACTCGGAGAAGTGTATACGAGAACTTCTGATTGCAACCGTGACAGCAAGACTCACTAGTTGACTTTACAACATTTCTAGTAATAAATACTAAGTCCTTGTTATCTCTACTACTTACTTAGTATTTGTTACTAGAAATGTTGTAAAGTCAACTAGTGAGTCTTGCGGTCACGGTTGCAACCAGAAGTTCTCGTATGGGTAGCCAGACATTTCTCTGCGTGTAAACACGGTAATCAGTACGAGTCTGACAATCCCTTCTGCTCTGAAGCGGGAGTACTCATTTGATGATTTAACCAACTGGTTCCAATCATGCTAACAATTCATTTTTAATTTCCACAACAAAAATTGTTACAATGAATAGATTATAGACTAATTTCCTTCGCATTTTTTCATAAGTTGTTAATGAAAAATTTTCTATTTTCAGCCTGGTACAAATAGTCGGGCAGGTGTGTTGTACGTAACAAGTCGGAGTTACGCGGGGAATGGCTCCAAGGTCGATGTATGATGCATTGCCGAGCCAGGATTGTGAATCATTGTGATGCAATGACAAGATGGATAGTATGAGCTTTCTTTCATAACATACCGTCATGTGTATTATTCCCGAAGGGAGTCAAAATTTACCCACTTCGGAGGAGACGTTTGATCAGTAGTTAAGCTAACTATTCGTTAAAATCTTATACATTATTTGATAAACGGATTAAAAAAAAATAGCGAGCTTCAAAGAAGGCTCGCTGTCATTTCGTTAGTCTATTTTACTGCATTTTCATGTATATATTATCGTTTTCCGCTTTTTTCGGACAGAAGTTGGTAAAAAAGCCATATAAATTTTAAAAGAGCTAAAAGTTAAATGTTTTACATAGTTTTCCAATATAGTTCAAATCAATCATATTTCTACCATCAGGTGTTCCCTTAAGTATTCAGCATTTTTACCAACTTCTTTCACAATATTCTCTAATGATGCAGCTGTTACCATTGACTGCCGCGGGTAGTCGGACGTTAGATGAAGTAGTTTTCAGTAAGTAGGGACCACAAAGGATGCTTTATACCTTCACCCTTTATCAATCTTTTAAATTGGACATCAGTCAATGACTTTATTCAATCTGTATGTATAAGTATATAAAATAAGAAAGAAGAAACTGACTGGCTGACTCATTGATCGATCAATGCACAGTCGAAACCGCTACGTCTAGAAGTATGAAATTTTGCACAAGTATTCCTTATATTATTATATTGACGTAAGTGTGCAATAATAACGGATTTTTGAAAAAACATCGAGATTTGAGATTGATTCACTCGAAACTTCGAATGTACACTTCAACAACTACTGCTAAAACACATGTTTCAAGATTTTGGAAATTCCAACACACAATAAAACACACAATTCCAACACTAAAATTTAAAAGGGTAATTCAAAATCATTGGGGAAAATCACGGACGAAGTTGCGGGCGGATTGTTTGTATTTGTATGGAAGTGTTATGCGTGTCCGCAAATTGTCCGTTATCAGATATAGTTAAATCGACACAAAAAGGACACTAGGAAAATCTATGGAACAAATGAAAAGCTAAAATCAAATCAAAATGGTGGTAAAATCGTCCCTGGATGGAGACGAAGTGATTTTCAGACTAATTCTGACTAAAATCCACCGTTTTATTTCAATGGCCCTTTACGTTTCAGATTCAACAGTTACCTGTTCTGACAGTTCCGCAACCCAAGACAATCTCACGACCCTTTCTATAATATCTTCACATTAAACAAAGCCACTTTCCCACTTCTCTGTACGCATAGATCTTTCAAACTACACAATGGATAATAATGCGGTTTTGGAAGGAATAAGTAGTAGGAAGAATAAGAAGGTATGTTTGGTACACCTTTATTACATCCGGGTGAATGCAGGACGAATCGCTAGTAAGAACGTATAAAAAATCCGAGTTTAACTTTCGGGTAGCCCTTCAGACCAGACACAACACAACACCTGTCTGAGTCTGAGGATCTTCTCGATACAATGTAATATCAGGGAACTATAAACCCTGTTTCTCATGCCTCTAAAGTTCTTAACTGTTTAACCGAAGTTTCAACCTACACCGAATTTTATTTACTTATTTTGCCTAAATACTTAAATTTGTTTATAAGTGCCAATTGTGTTTTAGTCTAGGCAGTTCAATAATCTGTCTTTGCTACGCATCAAGTAGTTTTTTTAGATCATAATTTCAGTTGACAAACGAGAACAACAATGTCGTTGAACCTCATTTAAAAATACACTTGTTTTGAAATAGGAATAAAAGTGATGTGCCAACTTTTTATATTTTTCGCGAATGCTGAAAACACGATTGATTACAGTGATTTTTTTTTGCAAAGAATAATATTTTACACAAATAATTTGGTTGGAGATGGACTATTTATTATTTTTCTGAATATTATACTGTATTAATTTAAATGTTCATGACATAGTTATTGTCCACCTTAGTCGACGGCTTCGCCTTTTTTTTAACGTGATAAAATCATCAAATGAGCCAGGGCAGGGCGGGAGAGACTGTCAGACTTGTACTGACTAAAATCCACGGTGTCCTTAAATAGCCCTTTACGTTCTGGGGCTACGACTCCGGCAGAGTCCCGCGACCCCGGCAGGAAAGTTTCGCCTTCGTGGTAGTCAAAAACTATTCAACAGAAACGTAATACCAGGAAGATAGCCTATGGAATGTAGGTACTCCAGACTATAACTATAATTATGTGAGTTACGAGTATTTTCATCAATATCCGTTCAGCCGTTATTGAGTAAGAAACATCTATTAAACCTTTCGCATCTTTATCTTTACATTATATATTAATAGTGTATATAAAATAAAGTTTCTTATGTCTGTCTGTATGTGCAAAACTTTCAAAAGACTGCACCAAATAGTTTGTTGTCAGGTTTGTATGCCAGACAGTTTTTGAAAGATTCCGGGATAGTAAGAACTAATATTAAAAAAAAAAAGATTCCGACGAATTGAGAACCTCCTCCTTTTTTTGAAGTCGGTTAAAAAAAGTTAAGATAGGTTATGGAATGAGACATGATATTAAAATGCTTATTTATTTTTTTGCGTGATAATATCATCAAATGAGTCCTCCCACCCAGGGCAGGGCGGGAGGGACGGTCAGACTTGTACAGACTAAAAACAACAGAAACGAAAATATCTGAAATATAATTTTTCTTCAGTTTTCCTGCATGTTTGCATATGCATGAGGGCGGGAGGGTACTGGTACTGTATACTGCATCCAAGCCTGGATTTATGTCTCGCGGAATAAATACTAGATATTATATACAAACTTTTGAAAATTGTTAGTTCAATGAACTTCTTCAAATCCTCAGTAGCGTATTTAAGTAGCTCGTGCATTGCATGCATTTATACGAGTACGTAGATATGAAAAGGAATACGTTAGTATTTCTTACAATAGTAAAACGTTTTATACTGAACCGTATGTTATCCAAGTAGCTTTAACAATACGTTACTCCTGTTCACAGATAACCTCCTCTAGATTTCGCATACAAGGCAACTATGTAAACACATACGTAATCCTACTTAAGTTCTCAATCGCGTACATTGGGAGAGGCCTATGTCCGGCAATGGAGGAATAGAGCCTGATGATGATGATGACTTAAGTTCTTCTTGTGCTGTCTACATAGAACTTCTATCAAATAAGTTTTTATTCTTGAGTCAAGTTTGAACTTGACTCAAGAATAAAAACTTAACTTATTTTTAACTTATTTAACTTTAAACTTGAGTTTAAAGTAGTTAAGTATTTCTAATAACTGTTAGCAGCGGTACCACGTGTTATAGTCTGGTCGACACTAATGCAATCAAGAACGAACATCAACTTAAGTAATGACCTAATGACAAATGTACTGATGATGACGTATGGCGCGCATAGATTGCCTTCTGTCTGGAGTCTAGAGGATGTTATCTGTGCTCCTGTTTTAATTTATAATGAGTTCTGACAATTTACAGTTCCTAAACCCTTAAGTTTCACGGTAACTTACTTAAAGGCGTATTGTTTTCAAGTACAGTATTATATTTGAGTACAAAACATGATTTTCATACTACCTACTAGCATAATCGTAATATTTTGGAACACAGTCCTCCTTTCTGGGTGGGATTCGGCTGTAATCCACCATGAGCGCCCAGTGCGAGTTGGTAAATGTCACTTTTATTTGAAAGGTTCTGGGATATTTCTGTTTCATCACGAGGTTTTCCTTCACCCTATTGAGAGTGTTGATGAAATAAATTACACAAAGTAATACGGATGGTTTTAAACCAATAATAATAATAATAGTTTATTTCTCTTCCACAAATAAAAACAATTGGTATAGCTTCGTTTGTTGACAAATGTACAGGAAAAATATTTTATTTGTGGGAGACTGGTGCCTAAACTAAGCCGAGGCCTGTATTTTAGGACACCAGGACCCCACCAAGGTATGTAACAATAGGAGAATTTCACAAAAGTAGTTTGAAAGAGTAACAATAATACGGAAACTTAAACCAAGCAGGAGAAACATTAGAAGAGTAAAACGAGTATTTAACTGTATAATAGTAGGTATAGTGTGTGCTGTTGGGTGTGTGTGTGACTACTATGTGTGGTGAGAGTGTGTGGTGAGTGTGTGTGTGTACTGTGCGTGGTGAGTGTGTGTTGATGTGAGATCTAATATATTTATAATCTTACTAATACTATATTTATATTTTTAATTTAATTAATTAATTTTACTTCTTTATATCTAATAGTTCTTCAGTTTTTTTATAGTCCAATCCTAATAGCCATGATGTAACTTTTCTTTTACATTGTTGTATGTTATCATTAAATATACTTTTAAGTTTGTTAATCTGGTTATATAATCTAGGTCCGATAAAGTAATAGAATTTTTGAGCAAATCTAGTTTTCGTTTTAGAGGTTTTGCAAACAGCATAGTGTCTTCTTGTGTGAACCATTTCCTGGTTAAACGCCGAAATATCACTATGTTGTTGAAGGACACTAAGGAGAATATATAGTTGTCTAACGGTTAAAACCCCGGTTTCCTGATATAATTTGCTCGTCGAGAAGAGTCTGGGTTTAAAAAAGGTTACCTTTAAGATTAGCCTTTGAGCTCGCTCTAACTCCAACATTTTTGTTTTGTCTGCACCACCCCACGTTGTAATACAATATGTCACAATGGATTGAATTAGGGTATAGTAAACCATAAGAAGAGTTTTCGTATCTGCAACGTGTCTGAGCTGTCTAAAGATAAAAGTTAGTTTACGCACTTTATGAGCGACGTTGTGTATGTGTTCTCCAAAAGACAGCCTATTGTCGATAGTAACGCCTAAATACCTTATTGATTGCACTGAATTGATCTGTGGACATTTGTAACACTGTGATTCGGGAGGAAAAGAACATTGATGAGCAAATATTTCGGAGACGCTTCGTGATGGCATTGCAGAGTTACGAATGGAAAATTTTATGAATTTGGTCTTGTCTGCATTCAAAGTAAGTGAATTTGCAGCAAGCCAGTGACAGACAGTATTAAACCCAGCCTGAGCTTTAGAATTAACCTCTTCCCAGGTGTCACCTACAAATGTCAAAGTTGTATCATCCGCATATGATATAATTGTACAGCCTTGTATGCGAAGCTGACAGAGTTCATTTATATAACATAAAAACAAGGTGGGTCCAAGAATACTCCCTTGCGGCACCCCATGCGTTATCTTGAGATAATCACTCGTGTACTCACCGATACTCACACACTGAGACCTCCCCGATAAATAATCGGCAAACAGATTAAGCTGTTTCCCCCGAATACCCATGCTGTCGAGTTTGTTTAAGAGGTCGGAGATACAGACTGTGTCAAACGCCTTAGCAAGGTCAAGGAAAATTGTAAGGCACTTCTTATTTGCATCCATACTCTTAGCTAAAAAGGTGGTGAAATTATGAACAGCATGATTAGTAGATTTGCCTGCTCTGAAACCGTATTGTGATGAAGAAAGGAGTGCATTGGATTCGAGGTAATTTATAAGCCTAGAATTTATAACACGCTCGAATATTTTAGACAATGATGTGAGGATTGAGATTGGTCTGTAGTTGTTGACACAGTCAGTATCACCGGCCTTGTGTATCGGTACAAGAATAGATTTTTTAAGTGCATCAGGGAAAACACCCGCCTCAAAACAGCGGTTTATGAGATCAGTGAGCACAGGAGTGACAAAACCCACAACTTTTTGCAGAAACCTAGACGAAACGTTGTCCCAACCCGGTCGACAGTCGTGTTTAAGGTTTAGTATAGTAGTTTCAACTTCTTTACAATCAACGTCCAGTAGGACAAAAGAGTTACAAGATAAAATTTCCCTCTGTTCAACGATGTTTCGAGAAGGAGGAGTCGAAGGTATATTTTGTGCTAGTCGACAACCAACACTAGCAAAAAAGTCATTTACGGTATTGATGGATAATTGTGGTGAAGAATTTACAGTTAGTAGGTCTTGAGAGGAGCGATTATTTTTACTTTTGTATCTTGTTATGGCTTTTATAGAATTCCATAACTTTTTAGAGTTATTTCTCGCGATCTGCAATTGATCTTTTTCATATTGGCGTTTCAGTTTCTTAAGAAGATTATTACAAAAGTTTCTGTAGCGCCTATATGTTGTGCAGAAGACTTCATTATTAGGTTCTTTTTTAGTTTTTAAGTGCATCAAGTCCCTATTTCTTATACACCGTAATAGGCCAGTAGTGATCCATGGCTTTAAAAGTGTTTTGTTACGCGGAATCTTTATGGTCACGGTGTGTTTACGTATCAAATTAGCCATATCATTTACAAACATGCCAGTAGCCAAACAGGGATCACCTTCATTATAAATCTGACTAAAATCCATCTCTGAGCACTCCAATACAGCTCCCTCCCAATTTACTTTCTGAACCACGCTAGTATTTGTTGACTTTTCGCAACTGTTGTAGTTAAGACAAAACAATATGGCTTCATGGTCGGTTAACGTAGTTTGTAAATTGAAGGTAAAAGCATTTTGTTTCGTCTTAACGACAACATGATCAAGACAACTTTTACCCCTAGTCGGTGAATAAATAGCTGGTAAAAGACCGTAGAAATAGGCAATGTCGAGGTAAGCCAAAGAGTTAGGATCAGAATTGAGAATATTGATATTAATATCACCCGTTATGATAATATTCCGATAATTTGACAGTTTATCAAGTAGATCATTAAGTGATACTAAAAAGTTATCTAATTTTTTAAATGACGGTGATCTATATATTGCTATTACAACGGTATGATTCGTCCCAATTTTAATAACCAAGCAATTAGCCTCCATAAACTGCGGTTCTTCGATTTTAAAGTTATGTCGATTATTTATCATAACCATACTACCATCGTTTTGATTGTAATTTTTAGTTGTCTTATGAGAACTGTAACCTTTTATTTTAGGGAGACTGGATACCTGTGAAAGCCAACATTCAGATAATACAATTATATCGCAGTCGAATTTTAGCCTAGCCATCATTACCAACAATTCATTAAAATTGCGGTTAATGCTGCGTATGTTTTGTTGTAGGATTTTCAAATACTTAGATGGCTGTATGTATGAGCCGCACTATTCGGGATTACATGAAACAGGTTCCGAGACGCGAAACTGTTCTATGTTGTTTAGCAAATCATTTACATTATCGAAAACAATGTATTATTGAGTTCCAAGGAAAAGTTTATTACAGTAAGACTATGTAAGATCGCAATGCAATATATGAATTTAATTTTATATTTTTTGTTGATACGTGTAAATAATAGTATTTTAAATTTCTGTGTCTGGTGTATCTGGAGTATGTTGTAGTTTTGTATGTAAGTAGTGTACAGTGTATAAAAGCACATTACAAATTGATCAGAACAAACGAAGATTCTAAACAATTTCAAGGTAGTAGCTAGTCACATTTTATTCAAGTCCAAGTCTCCTTCGTCTTTAATTTGAATGACCAACCGTTACCACTGCTTATCTTATACTAAGTTTAATTTTAAATATGTATTTAAATTGATCCGTACTTCAATAAGTAATCATATAAATAGAAAAGTATCGCTGTCTATCAGTCTGTTTACTTTTTACGCTTTAACGACTGTACATATTTCGATATTTGACTTACAGGTTAAGTAAACCATAACCTCGATTAGGTCATATAATTTTACTGCTATTAAATTATGGTGGGATAATTTACGACTCTTGCACACGAGGAAGTACGAGCATAAGCTCGTAAAATATATAAAAACAAATTAAACAATAAATCCTTGTAATAGAAACAAAACAAAAATGAACTTCTTTGCAGGAATAAAAAAGTTTTTGTTAAATAAAAATTCAACATGGCTGCCACGTAAACGCTACGTGATGTTAAAAACTGTTTCACGTAAACATTGAGAATCACGTACACTTTAAAGAAGTCTGATGCACCGTTTTGTGGGAAAATATGTTTAGAAAACTGCTACTTTTTTATCGTGGAAAAATCATGAAATGTGTGCTCTCACCCATGCAGGGCAGAGCGGGAGGGACTGTCAGACTTGTACTGACTAAAATCCACAGTCCATGAATAGCCCTTTACGTTCCGGGGTTACGGTAATTCGTTAGTCTCGCGACCAGAAAACTGCTATTTATACTACATATTTTTCTTTTACTTATTGGAGACCGATGCTCCCAAATCATAATTGATCCTTAATTGTATCTAAACTCAAACATAAAATTGTTTATTAAAAACTATCATCTACCGTTCGGAAATTCATTTTAGTGATTAAGTGTTCAACAGATGTTTAAGTTTTTGTAGTAAGGCCACATATGGCCTTACTACAAAAACTTAAACATCTGTTGAACACTTGTCTAAAAAAAGTATGACTGCAAAACGGACCTTATTTCAACGACATAATCTGACATTTTTTTAGACAAGTGTTCAACAGACGTTTAAAAGTTTTTGTGGTACGACGGTGAAAATCTATTCGGCATCTCTAGTCACAAATAAGGTCGTCTTATTAAATTGTCAGCAACAATACAATTAACATTTTCAGAGCTGCGAACAAAACACTATCGGGTAATATCACCCTTATCGATTGGAAGACGAAGGAGCGTGTTACTGACACATTGACAAGTGCTCCTCCTTCCAAGATATTATCTGCAGGCAGTCCTGCTGCGATTGCCTGCAAACTCACTTCAATTGCTCTCATACCTACACTTGCAAGACGTTGGAATATTGCGTAATGCCCGGAGTGTTGTCTAGATCTTGAAGTTGTAGTGCATGTAAATTGAATGTCACTTGCCATTGGATGGTGTTGACATTCTAAATTTGAACCCATTTTATTACATACCTTGGGCTTAAAACATCATTGGCGATATGAGTAAGTTATATCTCAATTCCTGTGTGTATTACTTCTGATGTACTGTATGATGTTGATCTCTGCATCAAGGAAACACTACAGCAGAGCTGAAACAATCGCCCTGGCCGAAATCGGTTGGATCCCTTCATCATCATTATCATCATCGCTGTATGATGTGACGTACTTAGAAGTACACTCGGCTACACATCCAGCAATACAAAAACAGTTTGTCTTGTCCTCGCTTCATAATGATATTTCCATACAATGAACGATCAGGTAATACTGGTTTTGCATAGCTTGATATGTAGCTGTGTGTACTTGCGTAAGTTTCACATGTCCATTTTCATGCGATCTTTCTTTAGCAAAAAGCCACTACACTCGGAATTTTTCCTGCATCTTGAGTGCGTTTAAAAACATTTAAATTCGTATACACAAACAGCCAAACCCGGAACAAACAACCACCTGTAGGCTGTACAAAATTACAAATATTTGTACTGTGCGGGAATCGAATTTTGTGACACAGCGCAGCAGCCAATTGTTCAGTCAACCGTCTATCTTCAGGTTTCAGTTTTTTGAATTAACATCACGAGTCATTGGACGAATTTCACAAAACAAAAAAAATGTATCGTGTGTCATGTTTTCAAAGTTCTGTTTTCAGGTTAGATTACATTTTTGTGAACACATGCTGTGTTCACAAAAATGTTATAAGCTTTTTAATGGCTAAACTTTCCACACGTTAACACAAATAAAAGTGGCGCTTCATTTCGTTTTATTTCGACCCATAAGTCTACTTCGAAAGAAATAACACAGATTATGCGAAATTATTGCTATAACCCACTAACCAGTTGCAAATTAACATTCGCCAGTGGCCTAGTTACATTTTTTTATATGTGTGTTCGTTTCTAGACACTACTTTGTTACTAGTGAACATGTCCACATTTTGGGCCACAGAATTGGCTTATGAGGAATATGAGGTAAGAATGGGTCAATAAAGATGCTAGTACGATTGCATCCGGGGTCGCGGGACTTATTCCATTACCGTGACCCTGGAACGTCAAGGGCTATGGATTTATGGAAGGACGCTGTGGATTTTAGTCAGTACAAGTCTGACAGTCCCTCCCGCCCTGCCCTGGGTGGGAGGACTCATTTGATGATTTACCACGCTAAAAAAAGAAAAGCACGATTGCAATTAAAAATTATAAATATTCCTCGCACACAGTGTACAGACGCCATCAGGTCAGGTTTACCAATCGAACATTAACCTTATTTTATTGTGATAAGGTTGAAAATCTATTAAAGAAATTTGATAGATTGAGGCAGGTTGACGTGCTGGCGTCTGTACCTAATATTTATACTTGCTGATCTCCGTGGATTCACCATCGCTGTTCGGCTTCTAGTGGTCGTTGCGGGATATTATATAGCCTTTACCTTAATTTAGGACCTATTAATAGTAGTCACTTTACCCGTGGTGCAAGTCAACTGGGCTTCTCCCATTTGTAATGTCCCTTTGTGCCTTTTGGCCTTGTTTTGTTTTGTTCTGTCTCCTGCTTGCATGGAGGAAAGTGGAAACATATTTTTCCTACTCCTCTTCTTTTTTGATTAGGTAATTCCGTTGCAGGATCCAAGACAGGTAAATTCATTCTCCGGGACACGTCGTTCTTCATTATCTTGGCGCTTTTTTGGTTGTTGCCACTGTTGATTCTGGCTTTCAGGAGTTGCAGTGGTTTGGGAATAGTGTGGTGGGTTTGTCCCAATAAAAAAAAGCCCATACCTTCGTTAAGTCAAAGTCAAATCATTTATTCCAATTAGGCCATCATAGAGGCACTTTTGAACGTCGATTTTTTAAATTAAAGGAAATAGGAAGGGATGGGATTGATTCTACACCCATTCGCAAAGGTAGGTTTGTATGGAGAAGAATGGGCAAGAAACTCCATACTTACTCTTTTTCAAAAATGTTTCACAATGTATTGAAATAACGGATTTAAAAAATAAATAAATGTGAAAGCTATGTTCACTTGATGAAGACCATTTAAAGGATTAAAAAAAAACAAGAAATATACAGCTAAAAAGGTACACGGTGTTCTTCCTTGATGAATAAATTACCCAAAACAACAAAAAAACATCGAACCGAAACTCCACAGCTTTTTTTTAAAACCGTTGCCCCACTCTAGGAATTTCTCCTGTGTCGTGGGTGCGTTTACAAACAGAAACACACATGCAAAAACACCCAGACCCGGAACAATTAATAGTAGATCATATAAATATTGGTTTCGTGCGGGGATCAAACCTGCGACACGCTGCGCAGCAGTCGATCTCTCAGCCACTGCGCCAACCGTGTCGTAATAATAATATAGTATAATTATGTAGATAGTGTTATGAATTAATTTATATCTATGAAGGGTATTTATTGTGCTTTTCGTTAATAATTCTAAAGGATTTGTTACATTATTATTGTCTTACATTATTGATAAAAAAATCCGCGTATTTACTTAATGCAACGAACTAGTTGAGGAATGAGATTGATTAGTATTATTTTTCAGGAATTTCTTCTGTATTGTGGGTGCATTTACAAACATTTTTTTTTTAAAGTAGCATACTTTTTTTTTTTTTTCGTGGTAAAATCATCAAATGAGTCCTCCCACCCCGGGCAGGGCGGGAGGGACTGTCAGACTTGTAATGACTAAAATCCACGGTGTCCTTCAATAGCCCTTTATGTTCCGGGGTCACGGTAATGAGATAAGTCCCGCGACCCCGGCAGGCTTTGGCCCTCTACAGAGGGGGCCCCGTCATTATGCTGACGCTCTTTGAGGCGCGCGTGGAACACAACGCGCCGTCGACCCGGGCATGGTCCATGGTCGGGCTGCGAGTTGCCCTTTACTCGCCGCCCGCATGCCCGCGCCTACGGTGGCCGGAGATCGTCTTGCGACGTCCGTCGCCGTGGGCGCCAACCACCGCGGGTGGGGTGGAGGGAGGACTCTGTCCTCTCTCTCTCGCGGCGCGCCTCCTCCTTCGCGAGCATTACTGCTTCGCAGAAGGAGGCGACCGCTTCCCACTCCGTCTCGCCCCGCAGCATGGCCGCAACCAATGCTGGGCGCGAGAGGTCTCCGCCTATCGCCGCCGTGAGGACACGTCGGTGCTCTGCCCAAGCGGGGCAGTCTTGCACCGTATGCTCTACTGTGTCCTCCGGGCGATCTTCGCAGTGGTGACACCCAGGCGTTTCCTCCTTTCTCCTTAGACACAGGTACCTCCCGAAACATCCGTGTCCGGTGAGGACCTGCGTCATGCGCCAGCCACTCCTCAAAGAGGGGTCTTACCGCCGCGATTGCGGCGTGCCCGGCCGTCGGTAGCGACAGTCGTCCCCTCCATACTGCCCCGAGATCGCGCCGGAGCTCTTCCCGCCGCGCCTCGACTTCTCGAGGCAAAAGTAACATACTTACATTTAAATTTACTTTAACGTATACAAAGCAGTGATGGCCCAGTGGTATCGGCCTCGACTTACGAGTTGTAGGTCGTGGGTTCGCACCCCGTCATCGTCAGGCACATTACTTTGTGTAATTTATTTCAACACCACTGCTCTCAAAACGGTGAAGGAAAACATCGTGAGGAAACCGGCATGTCCTAGAACCAAAAATTCGAAGACATGTGACATCTACCAATCCGCACTGGGCCCGCGTGGTAGATTACGGCCCACTTCCTCTCACAGAGAGGAGGCCTGTGTCCCAGCGGTGGGAACATTTATAGGCTGATGATGATACAAAGTGTTAGACCTGATAGAAATGTTTAAAGCGCAAGTAATCTGTGGCAGAAGCCAATCTTTCAGCCACACTCGGTTAACAAGAAAAAAAATATCGAAATCGGGTTTAATTAATTTATTTGTTTCAGACATAGTCCATAATACAATTTGATTTTAAAATGCACAAGAATAAATAAATAATAAAATTATAAATAAATAATGATAACACTAGTTTACAAAAAAATGTTTTTTTTTTTTTATATATATTTTATTTCAATAATTTATTACCAGTTGTTTTTTTTCATAGACATTCTATAAAAGAACATGGTTTTCCATGGTAATTCTTCGGACGTTTTCCATTATTTGTACTGCAAGTACGAATAGTATTCTACCTATTTTTTTAATGGCTTCTCTCGGTCAACATATTACCTAATAGGTTGTTGTTAACCGGTCTTTTCTGTGGATGCCTTAAATCTACCTTGGATCTTGCTTGCCTTTTATTTCATTTTCCATTTTTATGATTCTTAGTACCTACTCATAGGTTTTGATTTACTTGAGAGTGTCAAAACTTTTATGTATTGATGGTAGCTCCTTTATTGCGTTGTTGAGTATGGACCCGGATAGGATACTCGTTCAGATTTATTCGTTCACTCCTCGAGGATTCCCTCTTCCGCATTTGATGGGTCGGAAGTCCGTAATAGCCTAAGTAGCTATTTGACATTTGTCAAATAGCTACTTAGGCTATTACGGACGCGTCGCCTCTCTCTATGAGGAGTCGCGTCCTGCACGCACACATTCTCATTAGCAAGAACGACGCGTAATTTAACATGCATACCCGTTTTAGGCGGGCTACCCGTCTTGGGCTTACCTCCCCTATTATTATGACATGGGGTAAAATTAAGATGTGTGTAAAAATAATTATTCAAATGATTATTATACGCCTTCAGAATAATAATAATAAATCTACAAAATTATGATAATTGACTAAAAAATTCAAAATACTCATTGATTTTTGTTATTGACTGTACGTGACGTCTGCGTTGCATTCTAAGAAGGTAAAAGAAAGATGGTAAATCTGTATATTTTTACTAGCTGCTTTCCGTCCCTGGGTCCTCGAGGACTCATTTGACGATTTTAGACGATAAAAAAATCTGATCCTCGTGGTTTCACCCACTGTTCGGCTCCGATTTTTCGTAGCGTGATGTTATAATTATAGCCTATAGCCTTCCTCTAAAAATGGGCTATCCAACACAAAAACCATTTTTCAATTCGCTGTACTATGGTCCGAGAAGGCCGAAATTGTTTGATACGGGCCCCAATCAAGACCAGCTACGTTACTGGCTGATATCTTTAAAAATGCAGCAGCTGCCCAGGAAAGTTATCATTACGACCAACTTAGGTCAAAGCAGCAACAAACTATAATCCAAAAAGATAAGCGGACGAACTCATTGGTAGTCTCGTAATTTATGTTAATCGAGGCTTTTAAACACAATGGCCGAGTCTCAGCAACACTTGAGAGTTCCTTACCCCTTCATAGAGGGGATCCCTAATACTATGTAACTACTTACTCATCAAAAGGTTCGTTGCCTTTAGGGTGCGTTCGCATTGAGCGTTTATCCAGTGAAGGCGGCAAAGTCGTCTTGATGTCATGTCTCCCAAATTGTGACGCATGTGTTCCAGAAATAAATTCAAATCAGTAATTTAAAATTATGTTTATTATCTATACCTAATGCGGGGGGCACAATAACGGGAAATACCGATAATAGACTTTAATTGTTTGTAAGTCTGTCATCGCGATAATTAACGGCAGTTTCCCGTTAGTGTAGCATAATTGATTCATTGGGTTATTTCACTCCTTTGGCAGTTCCGATTGATTTTTATTTCTCTTATCATGAGTTATTTTCATTTAATATTATGTCTGATCTCTTGAATAAACAACAAGAAAACATTGCAGAATGTTTGCGAGTTTTCAAAACTGAACTTCTCAAGAAAACCTACGAGACTTTACACAGCCTCTAAGAAATGCCACTTGGCATCGAAGAGCGTTACCTCAACGCCTACGCTAACCAAACGCCACATACGAGTATAAATGCGTCCTTAAGGGACCGTCCATTCCACACGTGAGGTTCGGAATGGGGGGAGAGGGTCTATATAAAATCACGAAATATCACAGGGGGGGCGGAGGGTTGTAGTAATATATCACGTGTATTTATTTTTCGGGATACCTACTTAAGGCGCGGTGTTATCTCAATATTCCCAAAAATTGGTTTCTTAGAACGTCGAGTATGACGTAATGTAATAAAAATAAGCAACGCGAAAAATACAGTGAACAGAGAAGGGTATAAAGAAGAATTTAAACCGAACAGAATAATAAATAAGAGTTTGATATTCACAATAAAAATTGGGAAGTTGTAGCACAAAAATAAACTTTGACGTCGAAGATCTCTGTATTTCCAGCGATAACAACAGTTTTTTTTTTAAGAATTTAGTAGGTTTTCCATTTTTTTTTAAACTTTAACCAAACCATTATATAATTTTATGTCTATATTTTAAATAATCTAAAGAAAAGCAGTAAAATAAATGCCCATTCGCAGCTTACGTCACATTTCAACACAAATATCATTTTTTCAATTTTCAATCTTATTGACGCTCCATAGTGGTGACAATAGCTTACGCGGTCATAAGCGATTAAAATCGTAGTCAGTCCGCGCCTTAACCGAAAAGCGGCGTTACGCGTACAATACACTTTTCTTGTTCACAAGCCACTTGGTAGATTTCTTCCTATAATAAAATGAGATTATACCCAAACCTGTATTTTATGAATATTTTAAATAGTTACAAATTTTTTTAGGTACTTAAAAATACACGTGATATGGGAAGGGGGGTGGGGGGGTAGTCTTAAACCTCACCATGTATCACCAAGGGGGTGGGGAGGTACAAAAATAAAGCCAAAAAAACATCACGTGATTAATGGACGGCCCCTAAGAAGAGGCATTATAAGATAACAACGTTGCAAATATGATGCAGAAATTAAAACTTATTATTTTTAGAAATCACTAATTGCTCTTTTTTTTATAATAAGCGTACTAATCCTTACATTAACATAGGTGGAATTACTAGTAAGGGCTAATAAATAACATCCGATAATAAGGAAATACTTAGTAACTTTACTTTTCCGCCTTTTTAACCCTGCGTGACATCGCTTTCTGCCTTCCAAGCATTTTTGTTTTTACCACGATAAAGAGTTATGATTAATGGCTTAGATATTTTCTGGAAAAATAAAACAAAAAACATAATATTGGTAGGTAAACATTTTATTTCGTCATTCAGGATACACCTATATTTTTTGAATTATGATTTTGCTATTTCACTTTTACCTGCTAATGAAAGGTAAGGAAAAAGAGGAATATTATTGATGATAAAATACATATATGTATGTATATTTACCGACTGATCTAGATAATGGTCTATTTTACCTATTTTAATGTTATATAATTGCTAATATTTCATTACACGTCCTTACTGCCCTTATAAAATGAAATAAGCGTTGCCCCAAACTTCGAAAAATTCCTGTATCGTGCAAGTTTTCACTGGCAGTAGGTAAGTTAATGAAAATCATCGAACTAACGATATTCTTTAGTGTATGTTGCTAAATCCGGTTGATCTTTATAGGCGAAATCACAGTTAACGAGTTCCACTGGATTTATTTATCAGTAAATTGTAATTGTAATGGTTGAACCATTTAAAATAAAATCTGCACTTACATGCAAGGATAATTATATTTAATTATTCAATTTTCCCCATTCTATAATTATAATTATGGGTACCCTATTGTTTTCTCACATGACACCTAAACTAGTTAATTTTATCTATTGTTATTGATAGGTAGTTAATTTGACACGTAGAACATCAGATCAGTGGCAAATTGAGCGTCAGAGGAGAAGCACGTCTAGAAAAGTCGAAACCATGTTTACGAAGGAGACACCACAGTACTATTACACTGCAATAACATCCATCGTAGTATCCACGCTATGCTTGATAACGCAAGGCGTACTATTAGCGATGAAGCCGAAGTTGAGACACGTAGACCAGACCATCCTCATACAACTGACGGCGGTGAGATTGGTGCCCTGGGTAGAATTCACCATATTATACTACTTGGGTTATCCCACCACGACTCTAGAGAAGGCACTGTCCGATCATATGACCAACATGATCATAATATGCTGGATGTTTGTGTACGCGAAGAATTTATACGACGAAGTGCTGTCAAATTCTATTTCGCGTCAGTGCTATATGACGGTTATATCTTTAGTGCTTTGGTGTGTCATGATACTTATAGGAGCATTGAGGTATGCGTTTAGTTTTTCTAAAAAATATAATGATTTTATTGATGAGTATTCTAAAGTTTCCTCAGGCTTAAATATCTTCATGCTGACACTTACTGTTTTGTTTAAATGTATAATCCTTTACCAAATCATAAGTAAGAAATTCAGTTTCATCAACATCATAGTTAAATTCATCATTTCATTTATTCTAGTTTTAATATTATTAATTATGAGTATAAGTCTTATTATCATGAAGTATTTCGACATACTAAATGAAACGTTTACATTTGCTTTCTTTGTGTTTAATTCATTTCAAGTGTTACCGATAACAGTAATGTTTGTGATCCCTGCCTGGTCCATTGAGCTTCGCACGAAATAATGACGAAACCTTCAAGCCATTACGAAACATTCATGCTTTGCGTGTCGAAAACGGTTAACTCTCAATCGAAAAAATATGCCTCTGTTATCATCAAAAAAGAGATAAAGTTTCCTAACAGATTCTTCTGGTATCTCTTATGAATTCCGAGTTCTCCCTGTTGGCCAACTTAATAAAAAAACCTCTGTGTAGTCCTCGTTTTGGCACGTAATGTTTTATTTTATATAAAATCATCAAATAAATAATAAAGAAGTAGTCTTTTAGGACTTTTGCATATAAATTATCATTAAATAATCCTTATTTCATTAACAGTAGCTGGTAAGATAACTATTGTTTAACGAATATTAATATTATTGTAAAATGTTTCACAGATACAATAGTTTTGTCTCATTTCTTCGCTATTTAAATACATAAGCAAAATGTGACTTAAATTACTGAAACTATTCGTATTTGTACAGACGCCAGCACATAAACTTACTTCAATCTGTAAAATTTCTTTAACAAACTTTCAACCTTATCACAATAGAGAAAGGTTAATGTTCGATCGGTAGAATTGGACAGATTCGGGTAGGTTGACTTACTGCTGGCGTCAGTAAAATATATTTAATTTTAAGAAAAGCATTTGCTTCTTTTGATAAGTATAGCCATCCCTATTAAAACTTATTAAGAAATATGTATGTAGCCATATTTTCTTGTGACTGTGTTTATCACAACAATAAATGCACACAAATTAAAAGGATTTTATTTTATACAAGTACCTACCCCAAGTACTCAACGACAAAATTTTATGAATGATAGTTAGACAGATGTCTGTTAAAAACTAAACTAACCAAAAATTAATACGTATACCACGCGGACAAAATGCGTTTTCGAAACTTATATTTTGCAATTTGTACCAACTACTATGATTACTCGAAAACACTTTGAAAAATTTGGTATTTGTCGCTTATGCTTTTCGACTGTCCATCTTTTGTAATAAACATAGCTTCGTTGTACCTTTGCCCTAATTTTGCATATTAGTTAATGTCATAAGTTATTGCCTAAAAAGGTCGAACGCGTAAACATTAATTTCATTGGAGAAGTGATGTGGTCGACGTCGAAGCACGCTTGCCTTGCAGTAACCTATTCATTCTTGACTTAAAGATCACAAGGTATATGCACTACGCACATTTCTGATGGAAAATTACTACATTTGCATTAGAAAAACAAACTTTGCTAAATATACTGCAGTGCAATACTGGCTTAACGATCATATTAATTGCTATCATACACTCATAGACCTATCACTACGCAGTAACATTTCTGATGGAAAGGTAGTCTCAGCCTTGTTAAACTTCAAAGTGCCAATCTTGAACCCAGGTGGGACACCTAACATAGCAGTACGGATTTTTCTTTAGAAAGCGAACAATGCCACCAGCAAATAATGAGGCTATGTCTCCCTCGTAGTCTAGATCCTTACCCAGCTAGTTTTGTTACTTTTCGGTATACGATATCATTTGTGAGATCACAACCTGTAGGGGGGGCGCTCTCAGAAAACTGAGTAAATTGTTTGTTATTCTCAAGTTTTATTCAGGTGTAGTGCCTGAAGTGTTTTCTTAAAAGCAAAACCGCGTGCACAAGAGGAACAGACTCCTTACCACGAGCTCTTAACGCGATCCAGTTTAGGCTGTGGGAAAGAGATGGCGCTAGACGACTTGTATAGCTCTGTCTCTTTCCCGCAGCCTAAACTGGATCGCGTTAAGAGCTCGTGGTAAGGTATCAGATCTGATAAAATAATTGCCCCTTTTTGCGTGACCCAATAATAATAGAAAGAGAAGATGTAAAACTTTAATACTTCATATTTAATTCCAATTTTGTCAAAAAAAAATCTCGAGCTCTAGTAGTGTTCACAGATGTTTGACCGTATTGTGGTTCTCTGGACAGCTCTTCTTCTTTACTTTAATGATCAAGTTCATATTTGTAAAGTTTATTTGGATGTAGGATTTCGGGGAAAAAACACAATTAATCAACAATATATCCCTTGGAAATATTTTATTTTTCAACTCATCAATTGCACTATAATATCCATACAAAACTAAACATAGTTTCACTACACTTAATATAATAAATAATGTATTTGCATAATGATCTAAAATTGAACTACGATTTTACTGTTCTGATAGTTACCAAGAGATTAAATCAAGTAGTACCTACAAGAGGCGAAGTAGTTTCACATTTACCCAGCTCTAAAAATGTACAACTCTTCGCAAAGTTTATATAATATACATAATATATCTAGATGGAAAAACAGATGAAAATAAAAAGCGACAGTCTTACTTCAGTATTGACTAGAATATCGTCGATATCTATAACATCTATAACACTTTATATAGCTGATGATCATGTGGGAAGCTTCTGACAGTTCAATTTATTTATTTTAATACTATTTCGAGTAAAATAGTATCGGAATGATGATAGGTTACATTATATAAATATATATATCCACGAATAACATTTCAGTTAACAACATACAAGGTACTAACTGATTATTATGTACACATAGCTTATAATTAAGTTGAATAACATCTAAAAATCGATTGTATTTTGTTTAATATGACACATATGTACTGCGGGACGTATTGTCCATAATAGAAAGTTGATAATAAAAGTTTGACGGGGGCAGGTATTATTTCTATGTAGATAGTTGGTATACGGATATGTTGCGTGTTTATTCCTGTTGTCTGTCGTCTTCCACGGAGCCGTTGGCTTTCACTTCCTGGGGCAGAGCCGACTGGAACACAATTTATACAGCATTATTATTATTATTTATTTATTTATATTTATATTTAAGCCAACAAGGACCAATTACAAATCATAAAATAATTCCTACATTCAAACACAGTCACAATAATAATATAGAATACAATTCAATTTAAAATAATACTTCCACATTAGCCCGCACGTGTACCATGTCACAGTGATACACGTACTGGCAGTCGAAGCGCTGGGCGAAAGCTTTCAGGATACTGTTCGGGCTGACCCGCAACCTGCCCACCAGGGATGTGCACCGCTTGCGCATGGTGGTGTGAAAACAATCCACGCGCGCTTCGGCAAACATTCCCGACGCGCTACAGAAGCGAGGCAGCCCCAACAGCACCCTGAATGCATTATTGTATTGGATGCGTAGAGCGCCGTACTGCTTTTGCGTATAATTCACCCACAGACTTCTCGTGCAAAATGCCCTGAACAGGGTGATCTTGACGTCTCTTGAACAGCGAGCAAATCTGCGTGCTATCATATTCGCACGAACAGACAACGCTCTACGCTCCCTTTCTATGTCATTATCGTCCTTCAGATCCGGGGTTAGAAGGTGTCCAAGATATTTAAACTGTTCTACCCTGCTAATGGGGTAGCCATTCAGTCTAACTTGAGGTGTTTGACTTATGGACCTACCCCGAGCCTGAAAGACCATCCACTCACTCTTTTTAACATTATACAGCAACCCGTGTCGCTCAGCATATTTTTCACAAATGTCCAGCAGCTGCGACAGTCCACCTACAGAAGCACTCAGCAGCACCATGTCGTCCGCGTAACTAATATTATTAAGGCAGACTCCATCAATATGACAGCCGACATGTGTGCTGCTGAGCTCCTCCACAAGCGCGTTCATATACAGGTTAAAAAGTTTTGGCGATGTCAGCCCCCCCTGCCTCACGCCGCACTCCAACCTGTACGGAGTCGAATATGCCCCCGACCACCGAACAACGTTGATCTGGTTCCCATACCAATATTTGAAAGTACGTATTAGTTCCTCGGGCATCGTTGTTTGATGTAGTTTCTGCCATAGAATATCGTAAGAAACCAGATCAAACGCCCTCGATAAATCGAGAAAACACCCAAAAATAGGCGTATTTTTATTCGTGTAGTACTTGACAGTTTGCTTCAAACACAGTATAGCCGTTTCAGTAGATAGGCCTGATTTGAAACCAAATTGGTTGTCGTGTATCTGTAGATGTTTATCAAGCTGAGTGTTCAGCAAACTGTCAAGCACCTTGGCGACAATAGTGGCCAAAGATATCGGTCGATAATTACATTTATCACCAATATCACCGGTTTTGTTTTTGACAATTTGCATTAGTAATGCAGAGTGTCTGAACACTCCTCGGAAGTTTATGTCTGTCTAGAGAAATGTGTGAAACTTTCTTGAAGCGCAAAAAATAAAGCAATGTTTATGTAATTCGAAACACTATATCTAAACCTCTAGGTCGTGTACAATATTCATGAAGAAAATATCTCTGAATGTGAAAATGTGGATTCGTATGTTACATTTACATTTGAAAAACTTAGTACTTCGGTAAGAGTTATTTAAACTGCCTTAATGTAATTAGAATTACTCCATCTAGTTGGAGTTGTGTAATACTTTGTGTTGGCATAAAACTTAAGGAACAACAATAATTTTGCAATTATAATTATTATTTAAGTACTACAATCTTCAGAACTTTATTATTCTCATTATGAGTATTGACTTGTTAATAAAGAATTAAGATACGTACTTCGTAGGGGAGTAAGAACATGTTGTTGTCCGATCTGCGTCCGAACCGGAGACGGATGGAAGGCGCCCGCACGGCACGGTCTTGTTCCTGTGTTAAAAACTATATTTCATTTATTATACATACACTTAAGCTATTATTAAAATATAGGCATAGGCTATTTGTAAATATGCATTAATTCAACAAAAGGAAAAATACGTATCCATTATTTTTCAGAACTCTTGTTGATGGACTAATTTTTGCAATTTATTCATGCAGTCAACATGCCTATTGTGTAGGAATTCAAGCCGAACCTACACGACATCATCACAGACATTAGTTCGGTTATTCTTAGTAACATTGTTGAACAAATAACGTAACACAATTATTGACAGGTCGCGAGTACCTGGGGGACTGCGGTGCACAAATATTAACACCGTTCGGGGTTCCACCCTTATGGATAACATATTGATTGATTGAATTATACCATTGTTTACATTATTACCTGTCGAATAAAACATGTTTGGTATTCATCGTCACACGTTACGCTTTTGCAAATTATGAGCGTTTTTTTGACATGACGTGCATGACATGAGGTTAATAAGTTCTAGCCAATTTATATTTAATTAAGAGTGGGTTGATGTTATTGGCCAACACTGTACGGCGTGTGTAAGTGAAGCATGGAGCTATTTTATTTTGATGGAGGTTGTAAAACTGCATGACAGTGGTTTCTGAAATCTGTTACAAAACTTTCCATCAAGCAAATAGAGCCTTCAATTCGATACATTATTTTAATGTTTACTTAAAGTTAACTTATTGGGGTTAACTTAAAGGGGACGATGCAGTATATGTCTGTCGCATGCTGAACGAGCTGTGGGCCCGTAAAACTCAGAATAGGTACACTAAAACTGTGAGATAGGGTCACAACAGACTACGAAGGAGTCAGAAGTAACACAGAATTAGCAAAACTGTAGTAAGCTGTAGCGGCAATGGGCCGGTCGTGTCAGTCGCATCCAACAAAAGGTGAAGTAGGAAGGTACTCGATGGAGAACGCGCGTAAGTAAACTTAGTGTGGGACGATAGACGATGAGGCCTTTGCCAAGAGTAGTGAGACAATTCAGACTAGCAATCCTACCAATTTTGTAAACGTGAAAGTTTGTATGGATGTTTGTCACTTTTCACACAAAAACTACTGAACGGATTTGGATGACATTTGTTACACAAATAGTTTATAATCTAGATTAACACATAGGATAATTTATATCCCGATTTTCCCGTAGGATAATGTTTGAGTTGTAGCGGGTGATCCCGCTGGCAACAGCTAGTAATTCATAAAAATAACTCTAAAATTGTCTATAATCACGTAAAAATAAAAAATAAAAAAAAAAACTTTATAAATAACGGTGTCCGATTGTTTTACAAAAAAAAAGGTCGGAACATAAAGCTGGTCAATTGTCGTAAAAGATCTTATAGTGGCTTGTTAGGGGAAATAACTTCATTACACGGGTTTACACGACATCAAGGGTTTTACGATGTCGAATCAATAGTACCTATCTTCGAGTAGATACGTCTTCTACCAAGATATTTATAGTTTTACGAGGCTTTATATAGGGTGCTATGAGTTCATATTAAATTTTGTTGCTATTTTTATTTGCGGGGTAACGAAACGGGTTGTTATGTTGTATGTTATGGATCAAACAAGTAGTAAAATATTTATGTTGTCAATGGATTTTATCGATTACCAATATTGATATAAGGTTAAGACATACAGGCCAGTAATCATGATATCCATAAGATAAGAAATAGTTACTAGATATACTAATATACATTATATAATCAAAGAATAATATATATGTTTTTTTTTTTTTTTTTTCCTTCTTTGGCAATGAGTTGCTTGACTACTCTGCCAGTGTCATGTGGCGAATATATATGTTGTAGAAAGTGGACAATATTTATTCAGCCTATAATATCCCCATTGCTCTGACAATGACATTTTGACAGATGTCAAGTCAGGCCTTAATTATTTTTTTTTATTCTAGAATAATTATGTCTTAATTTTTTTTTATCACTGTCTTGGGAACAGCACCGTTAAAACATTATCACACAGTGAAATGCATGTTTGAGATCAATACGATGTCCTACGCAAGGAACCGCTGATGCTAACACTGACACCTCTGTTCTTTAACCTATGGCTTCTCAAATCTATTACATCGTAGGTGATATTTACTTCTTGGGGGAAGATATGGGGAACAGCACGTTCTTCGGAGCGGCGGCCGAAGCGCAGACGCACGGGGGTGCGCACCTCGCGAAGTGACAGCAGTTCGTTCATCTCGTCAAGCTGAAACAAATGATAAATAAGTTTGACGTCGACCTAGTGCTAACAAGAACATTTTAAATAGAAAAAATACATGGATGCATTCCCATTATATGATAACGATATCGACACGACATCGGTAGGGTGGGTAGTTTCATAAATTTCTAGGGAAAATGAGCGAGAGCGGACGTTATGCCAGTGTCGCGTTATCGTCTAATGTGAAAGCGCTCAATAAATCTATAGCTAAAGGAACTGTAAAATTTTCTCTAAAAATATACACACATCAAAAGTGTCTAGGGATCAAGCATTTTTATGCGGATTTCTTGAGATTGAGATGTGGCTTTGTAATAAATTTATGATTTTATAAATGTATATGGATCCTTTTTGGTGCATTTCATAATTTGAATCAGGAACTGTGAATCAAATTCGAGTAAAAGATGAAAATCAGCTGTCAATATTTTCCCTATAAAAACATACAACGCATTGAAGACATTGTTAGTGCTACTGTTTCCTACTACTGATTAAAACCAACGTTATTATGGAGCGGCGACGTCATTTAAGCAGGGAAGAAATGCTCAGAGCCGTGGGAATGATAGAAGCTGGTTCCCGGCAACGTACTGTGGCTTTAGCTCTGAATACAAGTCAGAGTGTTATCAGTCGACTTTGGACACGTTACCGAAGCACTGGTACCGTGGCTGAGCGCCATGGAGGACGGTATCGTTGCACCACACGGAGACAAGACCGATACATTCAAATCTTAACTCGAAGAGCTCCAACAATAACCGCCATGATGTTAGCCGTGAGGCTTCATCACTCTTCAGGGAACTTAATTAGCGACCAAACAGTCAGAAACCGCTTGCATGAAGTGAACCTTCATTCCCGAAGACCGCTACGGGTACCACCTATAGCAATGCACAATCGTAGGATTCGATATCAATGGGCTCTTGAACACAGAAATTGGGCAGAAGAACAATGGCGTTTCGTGTGCTTTTCTGATGAGTCTCGTTTCGGTATGAGACCGGATACAAGACGTATACGACACTGGAGAACCCCTGGACGCCAACAGCGATGAAAATCCTGCCAGGAAGTCCATCCTTATAGTGGTGGAACCATCATGGTATGGGCGGGTATTTGGATCGGCGGAAGAACTGAGTTGATTTGGATCAGAGGCAACCTCAACGCTCAAATTTATGCTGAGACGATTGTATCAGACGTCATCGTTCGCATGATAATGCACGACCGCACACCGCAAGAGTTGTAAGACAGACTCTCGCCGCAGCTAACATCAATGTCCTGCCCTGGCCTGCTCAGTCGCCAGACTTGAATCCGATTGAGCATGCATGGAATATGCTACAGAGAAGAGCTCTGCCAAATATGGAGGGTATCCAGTCGCAAGAAGACCTTTTTTTGTTGTTGCAACGAACATGGGCGGCCATTCCACAGCGTGATTTGGATGAACTCATTTTGAGTATGCCAAACCGATGTTCTTGTGTTGTTAGTGTTCGCGGTAGAAACACGGATTATTAATTGTAAGTTACCCAATAAAATTTTAAAGAAAACTGTTATTTCAGTCTTTTTTTCGAACTTTTGTGTTAGTGGTTCAAATGTCAAAAATCCCTTTATTAGGAAAATGGCAAATTTCTTTATTAATGCAAAGGTGACTTGGTTTATCGTTACTGTGACAAACGAAAACACTTTATTTGATGAATCCTTAAAGAAAATTTTAATTAATATCAATCAGGAGAAAAGTTATTGCAAAAATATATGTTGATCCCTAGACACTTTTGATGTGTGTAGTTCAATAAATGAAGTCAAAACAAAAGAATATCACACACATTGATCATGGGAATAGTCATGAATGTTGCAGTCATGAGAAAGGTCTGTCAGAGCTCATCATTGTTGGCCGAATCATAGCTAAGTCGAATTATGATCAGATTATAATTGGTCGGGTTAAGAACACAATTATAGAAAATCCTGAGAACAATTGTCGAGTATATAGCTCAGCAGACACAAGATCTGTTCTGGTCGTAGTATCCTTCCTTTTCAATCGATAAATAATGCAATACTTATAACTTTACATTCTGTTCCTCATTATTCAAAAACAACTATCTGTGCTTTCGCTATTAGGTAAAAGTTACCATCCCCATTGTATAGTCAGCCTTATTTAAATAAAGAACCTCAACCGAGATACCCAAAGACAAACAAGCACTTATAAAGTAGTCTTCATGATAATTTACTTTCGGCACCCCAAAGTTGAAAGTTTCCCGACGTCGGAAATCTTCAATGTAAAAGGAAAATGGAAGAATTTTAGACCTATTAGGGAAATGACCTAAATATCTTTAAAGTACACAGGTGGGAAGCATAGCTTTTATCGTTATATGTACATCTTTAATACCGCTTTAAACTTACTCACATTTTTGTGGTTACTAACGTCACAAAGACCTCTGAAAATTAATTTTAAAGCGAGCATAAAACACTGAAGTCTAATGAACTGTGTAATTTTGTCGTTAATATTATAGTTGTCTTGATATTAAAGGGCAAAACTATTAACTGCTACCTGGGTATACGTATATGAGGATCTAATGGAGCGAGGGATAAGACGAGGCTTCATAAAATTAGGGATGAAAGGGTGTTTAAGTTGACAAAATTGAGTTATACAAATGCGTTAGAGATGAAATGACGCGTATGAGTATGTGTGACGTCAAATGTTATTACTTATTTAAAACATTCGCTAATGCTTATAGTATTGTGTTCTGTGATATACATAGCATATACCTACCTAAGATATGAACCTATAGTAAGGTTAAGTCCTCTTTTGACATGGATATCCAATGTTGATGACAGGTTGAGTACGATTTACGCTCAATTAAACCGAGAAAGTACTTTGCGCGAAGCTCAATCGCTCAAGATACTTTCTTTACACAGGAATAAACACTAAAATTCTTAATTGTAGTTTTTTTTTCAAGTAATTATCAAAGTTATATTTCAAAGCCCGCCAAACGTACTTTTATGAATGTTACAGATTTTACCTTTCATAACAATAGTTCATTCAGCTTTAAACTTCATCAACTGAAAAGCGTTTGATGCTAATTTTTAAAGCGCTTTAAGTAGCGATATTGATTACTAAATACTTACTGTTTATAAAAGGTTCAAGAGTTTATTAAAAAAAGTTAACTCCAGCGCTTGTTAAATGAACTTAAGATAATGACGGGATTATACAATTTTCGCTCGTTAAATTGCAAGCAAGGAAAACGCTTCTTTAACCCATATCTTCCCAACACTATAATTTCTCATCCATTTTTTTTTACTTTTGCATATGTTTATGTTATTAGGTAAAGTAAGATATTTATACAATAAAAAAAAATATCGGTCATTGACCTTTTGAATTATTATACCGATCCAATAATGGAACAATGGGAACATCCGCTAATGTATTTTCTTTGTAGAGATAAACATAAAGGGGACCAAATAAAAGCTTGATAGGCAGTAGTTTATTAAAAAAATATTTTAATTAAAATATGTTTAAAATTATGGGGTTGAATGAAATGCTACTGAGCATTTAGCATGTAAAGCAACCGCACATTTGCCACATTTTTTGGTAGTATTTTTATGGCATAAACCGCATCGGCTCTGCTTTCCGTTATCCATTATGTGGTGGTCCTTTCCATCTAATCGCACGCTTGAAGGGACACGTTTTATAACAGCTAGAGGAGATTTGGGAACATACTTTATTTTTGTTATCGAGGCGTTAGATGCTGTGCTGTAATCTGTCACAGGTTTTGTCATAAAATACGATTGAACCACATATCTAGTAAAAGACAGTAGGTCGTGAGCATCTTTTTCCTTTGCAGCCGGCGACAACCTGTACAGCTGGTAGGCATTATTTATGCTCACGTTGAGAGGAAACATGAGTAGTTGCCAGTACCATCTTTTCAACCTTATGCCGATTCTATAACAGCCAACATTTTGATCCAATCGGTCCACACCTCCCATGTATTTATTATAATTTATAAAACAGCGTGGCTGGTCAACTTCTTTCTTCTGTTTATCGCACCATCGTTT
Source organism: Agrotis exclamationis (assembly GCA_950005045.1). Classification (NCBI taxonomy): domain Eukaryota; kingdom Metazoa; phylum Arthropoda; class Insecta; order Lepidoptera; family Noctuidae; genus Agrotis; species Agrotis exclamationis. Next base: position 13,695,963 of record OX465424.1, on the reverse strand, counting down.
TACTTTGCCTATTGGCTGCACTCCACATACTGTTGACGCGACTGTTACTATATTATTATCATTATATCTTACTAAGGTTACATCTGATGACACATCTGTGGTTTGGTTGTATGAACCTCGTTTCATTTTTTTCATATCTTTAGGATCTTTTAGCGGCGCATTCTCTACTCTATTACCGCGGATGGTTCCAGTAGCATCGTGTCCTAAGGATTTTATTTCAGTCAATAGAGGTATTGAGGTGAAAAAGTTGTCCATGTAAAAGCTGTAATTACCAGGTGGAAGTTTCGATATCAGATCAAGAACTACAGATCCACCGACTCCAAAGGATGGATGTGTGTTTCCGGTGCTAGCTCCTTGATATGGTTCTCCATAAATCAGGTAACCTAATCGAGTACAAATGGCCCATACTTTGTAGCCGAATCGAATAGGCTTACCATGAATATGTTGTTTAGTAGGATGTTTTCCAAAGTATGGTATCATCGACTCGTCTATACTCAAATTTCTGTCGCCAGGAAAATATTTGAGCCATCTTTGATTGAGAAGATCCCACAAAGGACGTACCTTACAAAATTTGTCTCCTGGCTGTAGGTTGGCGTTATCGCATGCGTGGTAAAATCGCAGTAGTTCGTCAAACCTATTTCTTGACATACAAGCTGCTACACCAGGATGATGACATGACATGATGACAATCAATGCTTTGCTCCCAATACATTCTATATCGAGCAACTCCATTGTAGCCAGACAATAACAGAATACCTATAAACCGCTTGATTTCATCAGAACTAACTTTGAAATTTACGTGTTCTTTCTGCTTTGCATTCTGTTCTGTCTGTGAACGCAGTAGTTCAATTACTTCTTCATCATAAAACAACTCAAAAAATTCTAATGGATTATGAAAATCTTCCAAGAAAGAGGGAGGTGTCCACTCTTTTTCTGCTTTTTGAGGGATTTCCACATTTCGCCATTTCCTAGCAATCGTAGGCTTAGATTTTTTTTTAGGAGGTGGGTTTTGTGACGTACTTGGAATGGGCTCTTCCTCTTGGAATTCTTGATGCTCTATTTCTTCTATCCGTCCCTCTGCTGAAACCTTGGCCCTAAGTTCTGCTTCTGCCAATAACTGGTGCCGAGACAAACAGTTGATATCAGTAGATTCTTCATTACCACTATCTTCGTCACTCTTATCAAAGTTTTCGGGAGGAGTTATATAAACGTCAGCTTCCAGCACATCATCTTCTAAATACGATATGATGTCATTTACCGTTAGCCTAGAACAAAAAACATGCAATAATAAGCCTAATGTATTGATATATTTTCCCAATGGTAACAGGATAGTATGTTCCCATTGTTTGAAAATTGGAACGGTGTCAGAAAACATGTGATAAACAGTAAACTCTCAATATATTTATTTATTTTAGTATTAGATAATGTAAATAAGACTAAATTCAAATATAATTTACAAAAAAATACGTAATTTTACTAATAACATAAATAATTTTCACTTACCGACTGCGTGACGCCATTTTTGCAAAAAATACTCACAATAAAACTATAATTGACAATCAAAATACGCGCGCTATGCACTTTATGGCGCTCGATTTTGACAGATAACTCATTCAATGTTACCCCTACTCAAAAAAAATAAAAATAAAGAATCGCAGAAGTTAAAAAAAAAATTCAATGTTGCCGTTCCAAAAATGGAACTCTGGGAAGATACGGGTTAAGGATGCACCCACGGATATTTTTGAAAAACTATCCATCTTTACTTTAATATTATTTTACAACCTTGTAACTTATGCTAACATATTTTTTGTACCTAACGTTAAAGACACTGTAACTCTCACTTTATGACAAGATATTGGTTCAAATTTGGATGTTAATGCAACAAAATTCAATGTGAACAAATATCAGTCGATATCTTTATAATATAATATACCACGGGGTACATTAACTGATAATAAAGAACAAGTCAGATATGACAAATCGAATTACTTCGCGCATTCACTGGCTTAGGAAATTAAGATAGAAAAAGATTATAATTTGCCAAAAAGATGAAAGGTATGCCCATGACGTATGTTGAGGACAACTCAACAATTAAGATCTTTCCAAAAGATAACATACAAGGTTTAATAATAAGATCGTAAAAGATGATGCTAAAAGATGAGTAGGCTGAATTAAATGAAGTTGACGGACTTTGTTCTTGGTTTTAAAATGTTGGAAGGTAAAGTGAAAGGGATTCTGAGATAGCTTTTACGTTGGTGAGTGTAGATAGCTATGTGTAACATTATCTGGTCGACGGTGAACATTATAATGCATTATCCACTCGAGAAACACTTAGGGCTTGCGTCAGAAAACTGTTGCGGTTTTGTGGGAGACCTGCAGCGTACTACGGCACTTAATTGTGCCTGTAATATTCACTTCCTTGCTGGCTTCTTCCCAACAATAAAGGTAGCTAGACGAGACAAGACTATTTTTGGATCTGTCTCCAAGGTAACTAATTACGTATAGCCATTTAATTTGAAGATATTTTGACTAGATCTTGAACTAAGTGCTTGTAAGTATCTAGGTAACTTAGTACTTAATGGAAGTACACTTGAAATGAAGTTGTTACGAATTTTAAAGTTGATGGCAGAAAGAAAAAAGTATTTAATAAGTCTACCTGCCTCTTGATTAGCTTTTACCCGAAGTGTTTGTATAAAACGCTCTCATTTTGCAAAGCAAATAAAGGTGTTTGCACGTTTGTGCACCATTTACACGTCTTTCATTACTTGAATGAGCGTTTGAACTGGGCTAGTTGCACTGTAATGCAGTGCACTGGTATAATTACAGTTGGTATTGACTTTCGCTCAAGTAAATATTATGTAAGGTCCTTATCAGCAAATATGTGACGTCACATTCACGGGTGTAACAAATGTCATTACCTTACCTACTTTACCCAAACGTATGGAACAGTTGGTTATTGCGTATCCCATCAGAAAAGGTTGTCAATCCGATGGTTTGTATCACAACCCTTAAATATAACCGCCTATTTCTGTTACACGCTGTATTTCATTTATGACTTGACATAGTAATGTAATGTCACAAGTGCCAACCACAAACGTCTTCGCGGTAATTTAATAACAAGGAAGTATTTAAATATGAGAATCTAATAGAGATAGAGTGACTTTATTGGATTGCCGCCGAAAGCTCTACAGAATGCTAACCGACAGATTTCTGATGTATTCAAATTAATACAATTGCTAAATACGAGTGATTCAAGTGGATTGCTCTGACAGCCGACCTTGACCTCTGACTGATTGTGGATTAGATCTTGTAACCACTAGATAACAAGATTAGTTTTCAGAAATTCAGACAATTTGCAAGGAGATTTATTATATTATTACTTAAGTCTAAACTACTTTATCTTAATTGATTTTACTGATGGCCTTGCAAGAGAACCACTTCAATTAATCTATTTTTTTTTATCATCATTCGTAACTCAATTACTAATCGAACAAACCACCCCAAAACGTTCCTGGCACAAAATACCCCATAATACTAGCAGCGCTGCCACGCTGAATGGCAATTGCCACCTCACCACCAGTCTCTGTACCACAACGATCCAGCGCGATGGTCGAAACCACTGGTCCTAAGTCGCACACCACCTATATTGTCCCCACAAAAACCCTACACATGGATTCCTCAATAAATGAGAAAGCGCGAGAATTAATAATTGAGATTATTTTTTACAATAATCTATGATAGAGACAACATTCTACGGAAGAATATTGTCTCTATCATAGATTACTTATAAAAGTTTTAAAAAACTTGATGTGCATTATCTTAGGGTCTAGTTACCGTTTTTAATTTATATGCTGTTGTTTTACTAAATACATATTTATAATATTATGCTGCCTTCTGTATCCAAATCCTGTGCTGTCTGGAATTAAAAGTAAAGATGACTTTATGCTTTCATTTGATACTTACAGGAGCTTGAGGAGGCATGTCGGGATCGGAGCGGCGGCCGAAGCGAAGGCGGCGGGAGGGCGAGCGCACGGACTTGCGCGCGAGGGCGTGCCCGCCAAGCGCGTCGTGCTGGGCTAGGAGCGCATACAGCCCGCCGAGCGCGCCCCATCCGTTCTGACTATCCGCTGCTGCTGATGCTGACGAAGGAAAAATAACATAAGTCCTCTCAAACTTTAGTTAAGATGAGTCATCGATGCGGAAGGACTCATTCGATTTTACTGATACTGATACTGCTAGCCTACATCTTCCCACTGCTGGGTAAAGGCCTCTCTCCATGACTTCCAATTTTCACGATCCAGGGCCAAAGTGGACCACTGGTCATTGGTTTTGTCAAGCTCGTTCCACCATCTTCTACGAGGTATGCCGCGACGCCTTCTGGCTTCTGTCAGGGCTCCACAAAGTGGTTATTTTGGCCCACAGCTCATTGGACATGCGGCAGTCGTGGCCGGCCCAAGGCTCCATTCTAGGCGTCATTCGATTTTACTACCTCAAAAATACAAAAAAAAAGAGGCTTAAAATTATGGTGCTTGTGCACCATAATTTTGCACGTACGCGACTGCTGCCATGAAATAAAGATAGTCGTGATTAGATGCAATATTAATTTACTGATGCATTATTATGACCATTCTATTTAGAAGTAAAAGTGGTCTTCAAAGGCTGCTTCTACTTTTTCTTTTCCGCTATGAGTAATCTGTGTCTATGGCTTAAAATATGCAGTCAAAGTATTACATACAGACAAGTTGCAATTGGTTGTTTGCCTTACACTTTGCAGGACACTTCGAGTTAAAAGTAAATAGAGTATAATATGCTCCGAAATTATTGTTTGGACTATTATTAAACAAAACGAGGACACACTCATCATTCAGTTAAAACATGTCGCTATAAATAAATTAACAATACAAGTAGGATTACAATTTACAAAAGGTGTTTTGGAACAAAATTCTATAGGTAAACTTTATGGTTGCCGCAAAAATAAAGCAAATCATATGTAGGTGTCGGGATCCTCAAAACAAGAGTTAAGAGGTTTCTTCTAGCGAGCGTGCTTCACCGTCGATCACTACGTATGTTCGCTTACCATTAGGAGAGATGGTGCTTAAACGCGAAACTATAGCTAAATAAAAAAATGTTGCTTTATGGTAGACATTTAGACAACCCCGGCCCCGTAGCCATATAACAAACTATAAACGCAAACGATGAGTAGGCTTTAATTGATTTTCAACGTTATGTGCTTAGGTATAACGTTGAAGATCTAGTGAAGATTGTTATGCTTATTGTTTTCGATCTTTCCTTTCGCTAACGCTCAGAAATCTTAAATAGATTTTCGACTTAAGGCTCTAGGCTATAAAGTTGAACTACGACTGCCTACTAGAGATTATACCACTAAGCGTCCATTTGAACACTAGGACTTGCCAAACAATTGATTCATCTGTGAATGTTGTGACATGTAACTGTTTGGATAGTGTTAACATCCATACAAATACTGATAGAATCTACTAAGATATTACACCAATAAAGTATTTTTTTCAAGTCCCGTGTTTTGACTTGGCTCACAAAGTTGTCGACATGTAGGATGTAGGTTACTGTTGCTTAGAGCCTTGAGGAGGCGCTCGATTATCTGAGTGGCTGATCCAGAAAGCAGTTATTTTTGACACGGCTTGCATTGTTAGAAGGTTCCTGTCTGTGGAACCCTGACTACCGGTAAATGCACCTGTTCCCGATACCAGTGGAGTACTATTTTTAAATGTTTTTATTATATTAACAAACAAATATTTATTTAAATTTTTACTCAAAAAGGAAAAAAAGTGTATAAGTAAATTATGGTAATTTTTTCACGAACTAGTTTTGTTTTTACATTTGTGGGTCGTTATAAAATAGATCTCAACACCGGTGACCCCATTTATAAATCTATGTACTCGTTTCATCTACATTGTTATCAGTAATAATCCTATGAGAATGTATGTACAACTGGGACAAACATTCTACGTTCTGATTCAGGTCATGATTTATCCATGTGCCACATTCATTAAATGTGCTCATGGAACGCCCGTGTGCCAAATTTCATTAAAATCGGTTCAGGTATTGAAGCGTGAAAAGGTAACAGATATGCAGAGTTACACCCTTCGTACACAAAGCGACACAAGTCTCAGATACTTTACGACTTTGGTATTCATTGACGCGTGCCTGTCTACTAACCTCTATGGATTTGTATTGCAACGGTCACTTGGAAGTCGTAAGGTGTCGGGTGTCTTACATCGCATTTTGTACGAAAGGGCTTAGGCTGTTTTTCCACCAGAGATATGCTATATGCTATGTTTGATATCCATCAATCATATTCATTCGTTCACATAGCATAGCACTGGTGGAAACGGATTCTATTGAGCTTTTTTTTTTTAGCGTGGTAAAATCGTCAAATGAGGGACTGTCAGACTTGTACTGACTAAATCCACGGTGTCCTTCATTAGCCCTTTACGGTCCAGGGTCACGGTAATGGTATGAGGCAGGCTTTGGCCCTCTAGAGGGGGCCCCGTCATCTTGCTGACGCTCTTTGAGACGCGCGTGGAACACAACGCGCCGTCGACCCGGGCAGAGTCCATGGTCGGGCGGCGAGTTGCCCATTACTCGCTGCCCGCATGCACGCGCCTACGGTGGCCGGAAATCGTCTTGCTACGTTTTTTACATGGAAGGATGTATGCTATGGGTGCGAAGTATGGATGCTAAGCGAGTGGTGTGGCCTTAAGCAGGTCATTGTACCCATAGTTGGCGGCACATCTTCAATCTTACTCGCTTTGCTATATAGCATAGCATCAGTGGAAACGGTCATATAGTTTCGCACCTTAGCTTTTGCATTCTCGCATATCGCATAGCACATCTGTGGTGTAAAGGCGTCCTAACTCTCTTTCATTTACTACATTACTATGGATTAAAAATATACTTCACCTAAGTACAACAAAATACTACAGGACACCGTCATACATACAACTTTTCTTATTAATCAAGTAATATAAGTTGTAAGTAAGTTTTATTGGGACAAGTCCTTTGGGAGACTAAACAAAAGTTTTTACAACTCAACTGCGGTAGGTACATACAGGTTAACTTGTTTTAAAAGATTTATCCTCTGTATTATGTGAGAAGCGTTACTAATCTTCTGGATAAAACTTTTAGTTGAACGCTTAGACTGTGTAGTTGTGTACTCGTGAGTTAAGCCTCGTATTCTTGGTTAAACATTTTTTTAGCAACAGTTGTTCATCGTTGTTGATGAACGGCTAGAATGTTGCTGGAAACTTTATTTAAAATTTAAATCAATATGGGTTGTCCACACGCCAGCATTACAATGTTGCTCGAGGAAGTAGTGTAGGTACTATTTTATCATTGCTCCACACTACCGCCATGTTTATAAACAGATGCAAACACGTCCACACACGTCAACATTTGTTAATAAACTGATGTTTTCACTTGCTGGGTTATGCTTATAACTATGGTGTCAACTCTGCAACATGGCGTGATTAACTCTGCAACACATGTCTGCAACACAAGTGTTTTCTAAACAAATGTTTATCACGAATACGAAGCTTTAGTGTCGATTTTTATTCAAAATTACGAATGAAGACTTCGTTTTCTGAAAATAGAAAAACACGAGAACTTTTTAATTTTCCGAGATAATTAGAAATTGGAGGATGGACAGCGTCACTGGGACCGGCCTAGAAAGACATGGCTAGAAGACGTGACCTTGACGTGTACCACGAGGGCTGGTTTGAGGATAACAGCTCCTGAAAGGTATTGTGTGAGGCAAGGAAAGGCCAACACCAGCAGTGGAAGAGCATATGGAAATAAAAAAAACACAGAGAGATCGAGGCTCCTAAGTTGTTTTACAAATTCTTTTTGGTGAGTTTTTGAACTACTTATCAGCCTGTAACGTTTTGTCAACTAGAACTCAATAGACGGGGGTGCAATGACATATTTACCTGACCGATTTCCTCTCAAGTAATAATTAGTAATTAAAGTAGAATGCATGAGAGAGTTGTATCACAAAGATTCGCGGACGTCAGCAGCGGTTTTCGGCTTCCTTTGGTGGGATAAGCAGTCGTAGGGCTCCAAACATGAAGAAAAATAATTTGGACGTGGCCCCGTACTAGAAACCTCTTTCTCAGGGAGATGGGCTGGTCCACTACGAAAATTATCGTACATCACAGACACTAAATATTCATTTAATATTAAGATTCTCAGGTATGTAGTTAAAAAACAGCTCTGTTGAACCGTTTGAAATGCAATATTTTATTTTAGAAGTTATTCTTTTCCACCCCCGCAGTTATTCGCTCACCTGGCCGTCAAAGAAAAATACACAATGTGTCTACCGTTCTTAGAAGACTGTTCTCTGTATTATTCCTGTGGTCGTTATTTTTAAATTGGACTCAATAGTGTTGGATCGCCTGGAACTGTTCCTTTATCTGATGTTCTTTAGAGGTCCAGGAAATGGAAAGTACACCTATGAGGAAGTAATTATTTGGGTAGCTTCAATAGAATGCGCTTATACATTGGGATATTATTTTGTAAGAATTATAATCGCTAAAATGCTGTCATTTGTAGATCTTTGACAGTAGTTACTATTAGTCAGAAGCAGAAGTCTGACAACCAGTCTTATCATGGAGTATCGTATTACCCAGTTCAATAACAACCCAACGGTTGTGGAGGTTCGATAGGCAGCCGCTCCATGTAAAATACTGATATTCAGCTGCATCTGGTTCGACTGGAAGTTGACCCAAATATAGTTGGGAAAAGGCTAGACAGATAATGATGTACCCTACATGAAATCAATTCCTGCTACTATTATTTTTATACTACATATTATGAATGTATGACCTAATTTCCTTTTTTAAGTTTCTACCATTTTTTTGGTCCAAACCTCCATAACCTTCTTTCCAATAAACATAATTTACGCAATCACCCTACCTAGGGTTCCGGTAAACACGAGCGCAATGTATTATAAAATTAGATCCTCGGAAAGATTTAGCGCGGAGGGCTGAGGGACGGTCTAAGGGTCGCTGGGCAGTCAGCCATGGCCGGTGTCCCCGACGACAACGTGACATTTACACGGACACATCTTCATTTATTATAATAACTATTATAAAAGAGTAAGGCTATTCAGTGTTCACTGGCATCGAATATTATGTGATATCTATTTAATAACACGTTAAGCGAAAACTTTATAGACCGTTACGAATATTACGCTGACAGAGAACTATGAATTTTGGCATGGTTAAAAGTTTATAAAAATGATATTTATTTTGTAAGTTGGTTATAAAAATACTTTTACACGTCACAACCAATATTTTTAAAGCAAGATGTCGTACCTGAATACTCTGAGAAGAAACAGCCGAAACAAACTCAGAGGTCACAGTCTCTTTTAAAGTCCAGACATTGTTTTGCTCAGGTCATGCGAGGACCATGCGTCTGTGTCTGAGATGCTCTTTTGAGGAAAGAACCACACAGATTTGAGTGGACCTGTCCAGTTAGTGCAAGCATTTGTCGGTTAATGTGTAGCTCGACTCAGAACACATTAAGGAACTCAACGACACGACGAACACTACCAAAGAAAGGACATGTTGGTAGGCCGCTTAAAGTACTCAAATTGTCAGACAGTAAAATTATTAAAAATCAAAAGCAGAATTATGTGGAGAAGTAGCGAAGAAGACTAAAATTATAAAGAGTAAATATTTGATTGTATGCAATAGGTATGTCGACAGCATCAAAAAATTGCAAACCAAATTAGACCGGCAGCTAGATTAAAAAAAATGGACATGTTTTTTCTTTTTTCTTTTGCTATGTATTTTTAGAACGAATGAAAAGAGAGTTGTGAGGTATTGGCAATTTTGAAAGGGTCGTACTCGTATCTTCGTCAATTTTGGTTCTTTTTTTGTGTGATCTCTGGTGACTGCAGGTCATTAAGCCAACTCTTGACAATCGACTCGCCTCTGACATGATTTTTAACTCATATTGATTATATATTTTTCTATTAGGACAGACCCAACCAACTCCTGAAAAACAGAATCAACGGTAGCAACCACCAGAAAAGCGCCGAGACAATGAAGCTCGACGTGTCACGGGGAATGAATTTACTTGAATTTGTCTTGGATCCTGCAACGAAATTAATCAAAAAACAATAGTGGAGGAGTCGGAATAATATGTTTCCATTTCCCAATTGAATATATTATTCAAGTTTTCCCAACGATGTTTTCCTACACCAATGTCAGTGATGTGCAAGATAAATAGTCCAAATACACTTTGGTACTTTCCTGGATTTGAACTCACAACCTGATCAGAGAGACGAGGTTTAAAACTCTGAACTATCACGAATAAGAGTATTGGTAACACTAACAAGCATCTATTCCACAGTTATAAAAGTAAGTAAATTCCCTATTTGTCACATAACATTATCGATTTGCCATCATAAGAGGGTCAAGCTGTTGACATATATTTCCCTTAATTTTCTCGGACAATATTCTTGAAAGGACATGATAAATGAGACGTGTTTTATTTTCAATAGACTCGTCTTTTTCCGGAAACGTTGACTTCAAAAGTGGACTAAGCGTCAAATTAGGTGAATTGTTACCTACCTAGGCACTCTCTTGTAAAGAATGTTCTAGAGAGCTGTAATCCAAGGCCCAATATAGGTACACTAGCGAACAAAAGTATGGAATCTCTTATTTGCAATTGATCTGGGATAGCTCCTAAATAACGGCATGATTTTAATGAATTTGGTCAATTTAAAGTTATCAGGTAAACCTTAAAAAGCTACCATTTAGTCACGGCGGTGAAGCAGCGGCGCGCGAGGGCAAACTGTAAGAAGCAATGTTTGAAATTTTGCAGTTTTAATTGAATATTTAATTGAATATTTCTGAGTTTAAAAAGTTTTAGATATTATGTCTTTGGTCTATGAAATTTCCTCTGTTATAGTTATAAAAAATATGATGGTTGTTGCTGAAAAAATTGAGAATTTCGAGATGAAAAATTATTTTCGTGGCCATATTTAACGTTTAAGCCGCTCTTACTGAGGTTGTCTGTAGATGGATGACCATTTATAATAACGAGTTTCCTCCGTACCTCGGAAAGCATAGAAAACCGTTGGTCCCGATTGTCAATTGCAGATCTTTGATATTCGTTACTGTTAGTAGCTAGAAACTCTTACAACCAGTCTTATCAAGGGCTATCGTATTAATAATGGACTTACTGGGTTGCGGAGGTCAGATAGGCGTCCCATGTATAATACTGATATTCGACTGCATCTGTTTATAATAGAAACTGTACAATTGTTTGCTAACGCACCCACGATACAAGAGAAGTAACTAGTGTGAACACGCAGAGAAATGTATACGAGAACTTCTGGTTGCAACCGTGACAGCAAGACCCACTAGTTATTTTACAACATTTCTAGTAATAAATACTATGTCCTTGTTATCTCTACTACGTACTTAGTATTTATTACTAGAAATGTTGTAAAGTCAACTAGTGAGTGTTGCTGTCACGGTTGCAACCAGAAGTTCTCGTATAGGTAGCCAGACATTTCTCTGCGTGAAGCCAAGATTAGTAAAAGAAAAAAAAAAACATTTGGCTATGATATTATATTTTGGATGATGATTATGATTATCTCTCACACACAAACACCCATAGTAGAAACCATATAAGCATTTGATGGGAGAAAATATCAACCAACAAATTTTTTTACAAACGAACGCCCTTTGACTTGTTTTCATATGGCTTCATCACCGAAACCGAAACTATGTCGGCAAGTTTTTCTAGAAACTGTATACTTATACTGGAAACTTCGCGAACTAATGTGTTAGTAATCTATGAACTTATTAGTTACGAGAGAGATATTGCCCTTAAGCCTAAAGGACTAATTCCGAGAAGCAGAGAGGTTTGGAAGGAGAAAGGAAAGGCCAATGCCCAGCAGTGCACACATCATGGCTTAAAAAAAAATCAAATAAAAATAGGTATACTGAAATATAATGAATATTTTTAGTTCTTATTGTGCGTTTCCATTTGGCAAGCCTTGCATACAAGTATGAAATCACATTAGTATACAAGTTGCTTGAACTGAAAAAAAACACAATCTATTGTTCAAACTATCTACTTGCAACTTGTATGCAGGTTTGTTTAATTTGCATACAAGTAACTTTTATAATGGAAGTGCGGCCTTCAAGTACCTATAGGTTGTGTCTGAGTATTATGCACAGTGTGCCAGTAGGATGATACTCCATTACAAAGACTTATGGAACCCTGTCATTCGATATCTTCGGTTTTTAAGTTCCTCTCGCGTTCTTTACGATCTAGTGTCAAGTACTAGAGCTGCTCCATTTGTTTAGGGGACCTTACAGGCAGGTGCATTAGCCGTTGTTGACTTTACGGGTAGTAGCGCTCTCCTTCACATTATTTACGAGTTTTATCACCGACTGATGGGTCAAAAATACCACCTCCTAAACAAAACAACGATTCAAAATACTCTGATGTTATTCAAGACACGTAACCTATACAAGATGTGTATCATATCGGAACAAAGTTATCAACTGTACCTAACATATCGCTGATCATCAAAGAGGAAGTCCGATACTCCTAATTAGGTTTGGATACACAACTCCCAAGTTTATAATCCGTGTCAAGCTGGGAATGTTCACAGTTCTTAGTCCCGACACAGAGTACTACAGAGGGGTCTCTATGCGGTGTAGGTATGAAACGGCACGCACACACGCGCACACCGTTCACGGTGCCGGCCGGGCGGCCGCCCGTCTCGCACGCGTTCCGTATCTTAATATTTTTGTTACGTTTACGTATGTGAAAGAGAAAATAACCAAAATAAAAAGTAGTGTTATTAATTAGGTACTGTGTGAAATAACTTTATATATATTTTAGTTATAAAATATAAGGAAAAGCAAATACTGCATAGCTTTTGGTTGCTTAAACGACAATAGTGATAAGAGCCTCACGTTTCATAAACTACCGCGTCACGTCGAAAGGTGAAAATATCGACCACGTTCAAACTCAGAAAATAGCAGCTACGCATTCAAGGTCAGCGATCGTAATTGGTTGCGCGACTTTTTTACCATTTACAAAGACTCGCAACGCAGAACCTGTGACGTAGGGATGGAGATCTGAAATCGATTAATCGAAGAATCGATTGTTGGAGCCAACATATCGATTTTTTTAAATCTATATATAGTACTGAATGGATTCAGTGAATCGATACTTCACCCTTGAAACGCGACATTCAATTTTTGTTTTTGCTATAAACCATAAAAGTATTTACAATTAATTGAATGTACCCATATTATAAGAGTGCTGCCGGTTAAAGGGTTAATTATTCAAAAACTCGCGAGATGGCTGTATGTTTGGATTCCTTCGCCTCTCTTTAATAAAAAAAAGTAACGTTTCTTTGTAATCTTTGACTTTCTTTTTGTATTCTGTGACTGACATTTCTTGTTGCGTCATCATCATTCATTAAAATTCATTTGTTTGTTGTTTTAGAATCTGTGTGTCGTAAAGCAAAATAAATACTGATTTTTATGTAGTGTTTGTTGCAGAATAATAACTAAGTAATTGTAAATCAATACATTTAATAAAGCCTATAAACAACAAAGCCTAACATTTCAAATATTTTTAAATAGGTAATATTCTTTTTTGTTTTTGTAAGATGAAATATTTAAAAATATTACAATAATAGGTTCTAATGTAAGGTGCCGTTGGTACTATGTATTAACATTCTGTGCTACCAATAAAAACGAAACCGAAAAGATATAGGCTGATGATAAAAAAAATCCCTGAAGAACATTTATGTTAATAGTGTAATTTAACAAATGCATAAAATACACCTACCTACCTTATTGTGCCTCCTAAACTCGTAAGTCGCAACCCTATTGAGATTCACGGATAGCAACAATGTAATCACATTGTAATGTTGTTAGCGTCAGATAAACAAAAATAAACTCTCGCGCGTAACCATTCAGTACATTTTAGCTTGCGCATGGGAAGTTTAGGCTATTATAAAAGTACGTGGGCGATGCCGATGCTAGTAAAAATGTACTTTATTCTCTCGAGTATAGATTTTACATTTGTTTGATTGTTTTTGGGAAGTGACCCAACTGTTCTAAACTGTGGTCCCGATCACAAGTTAGTTTGCGACAGCCCTATTAATTACGAGCGTTGCAACGCTGCCAATAATTTGTGCATCCTTGTCACTCGAACTTTGTTCCTTCGAGATACAACTCAGAAGTTTAACGTAATTACCTCAGTGTTTCACGCAACTGAAATTGCGTTTGCATTGAAAAAGGAGGATTCCTTCGTGGTTCGAAAAGTAATTACTCAAGGGAATTGCGCTGGTTGTCTCTTCAACGTTACTTCACTTGTTTTCGGGGAGTTTGTTAGGCGGGAGCGTGGCAATTTGATTTTGTCAGAATCGATAAAATACAATAACATCTTCACTGTTGATGTTTTAGAAGATTAGAGTTGGTTTTAGAATAAATACTTTGGATGAGAATTCTCTGTTTGTTTACAATAGTGCCCGTGAATTCTAATTTTGAAATGTTCTCGAAATGAAGGAGAAAATTATTTGGGAAAGCTTTTTGTATAGTCCATCCAGTTTTTCTAATCATGACCACAAACAAGTACTTGTTGTTGTTATAATAGTTTCACCTTTAAATTATTAATTTATATGCTAGGATAAGAAATTGACTCGAAGCTCTTGAAACTTAGTTAATATTCTAAATGCACACCTTGCATTTCAATTTTGATTAACAAACTTGAAACAGGGCTTAGATTCACCATGCTGAATGTTGATGTTCATATAGCTATTCGTTGTACAGTCAGCATCAAAAGTTGCTGACCACATTTAGATTTTCAAATTCGTTGTACACCGTATTATTATGTATTATTTCGGTGTACAACGATTTTGAAAATCTGACTATTTAAGAAGGATGAAAGAAAAAGCATCGTTTTGTTTGGTACATCAATATAATTATGCATACTAGAAGATAACAGTAATCAGGAAAATTAAAATCCAAATAACCTCGAGCAGAAAATAGAGTTAGAATTTTTTTCTAAACCAAATACATAAAAAATATATTTCTTTTTAGAATTAATTAAATAGTCGGCAGCTGCACATCATGACTGTGACAAAGTTTATGACTGAGTTAATATGACATAACGCCTTATAAAGTTCCTTCCCATCCACATTTCGCCAGTAATGTTACTGTCCCAAGCATTTAATGCTTGGGCGAGCCAATTGCCATCAACCTGCAAGGCGCGAACAAATATACAGTGACTTTTTTTTGTCGTGGTAAAATCGTCAAATGAGTCCTCCCACCCAGGGCAGGGAAGGAGGGACTGTTAGGCTTGTACTGACTAAAATCCACGGTGATCTTTTAATAGCCCTTTACGTTCCAGGGTCACGGTTACCTGATGAGACAGTCCCGCGACCCATATACAGTGACATACGAATGACTTAGTTAAGCCATTATAACCTTCGTTGGTTTTCAGATTAGTGCAGTTATTTATCGATCGGTGCCCTGAGGCGACTGGTGTCCATATGTGAGGCTTACGCGGTGGCTCAAGGACTCAAGTATAATACCAAAAAGAGCGAAATAATGGTCTTTAAGGCAGGAGCAGTAGGTTACCAAACCATACCTGAGATATCGCTCTGCGGAGCACCCTTGAATAGGGTGAGTCAATTTAAGTACTTGGGTCATTGGGTCACGGAGGATTTGAATGATAATAAAGACATTGACAGGGAACGTAGGTCGCTATCGGTACGCTGCAACATGCTGACCCGCAGGTTCGCGCGATGTACTGAGGCGGTCAAAGTGACTTTATTTAAGGCATTTTGCTCGTCATTTTACACGTGTATAGTCTATGAACAAGCTATAGTTTGCGAGCTTCTAGCGATCTACGTGTCCAGTATAATAACGCCCTCAGGATACTGTTGGGGCTGCCATGAAGATGTAGTGCGTCAAAGATGTTTGCGGAAAGGCGTATAGATGGTTTTGCAGCCATCATACGTAAAAGAAGCGCTTCTCTGCTTGCTCATCTGCGTGGCAGTACCAACACTGCTGCGACACTGGATGACACTCCACACTTAATAATTTTTTGTTTTGAATATTCTACTAACACTAGTTTTAAGACCATTGTTACTAACACTATGGGCGTGTCCTGAAATAAATGTTTAATAATAAAATAATAATAATTTATATTATCTTCTACTAAAAACTCCGGAAGACTGCTTAAGGTATTCATACTCACATTTTTGATGTGGGGCAGACCCATTCTTTGTAAAAACTCATGTGGAGTTATAAAAATGTAATACTCGCAATCACTGAGCCGTAGCTAATGAGTTTCATCCATTTTATTTGACATCAGTATTCAATGCGTCTTTGTATTTTTATTTATTTAGATCGAGTAACCATTTTAATTATGAAACGTACGATATTCAAATACGTGTTATTTTTGTTTGATAAATTTGCAGAAGATTTATTTGAATGTCGATCAGCTGTATTGTTATTTTTCGTGTTACGTGACGGGTTTGTTTGTTATATTGGGTATCGGTTAGCATCAATGAAAATGATATTACGAAAAAATCAAATCGGTTTTGTTTGTTGTTTGTTTTAGAGCTTCGAAATTGACCGATATTTAATATATGTGTAGTACCTATAGACACAATAAAGAATTTTATTTACCTTATCAGTCCTAATACATACCTACTCATTTTTAAATAAAAATATAAAATAATTAAAAATACTTTTAATAAAATAAATCAGTTTTATTATCTAGGTCGTTACTTGTGTTTTACATACAATAGGAGCTAAAATTATGCAAATCCCTCTGTTATCCCTACGGGCGGTTTCATTAATTCTCCGAGTTAGCTTGATTGAATTTACGTAACATTATTAGCAAATAAACTGGACAACTGTAAATATAACTTTAACAGTTGTTTAAGTGTTAGACATTTTCTGCAATAGAATGAAAAGGAAAATAGAGAGTGTTGTGAATCTCCTCCTTTTTCCGAAGTTGGTTAAAGAACTTTTATGTTGAAATTCTTGCTTTATTTGATTAGCAGTGATCCGTATACACATTTTGTGACTGCATGAACGCTTTTCTCATACTAAGTAATAGATAAGGTTTTGTAAGTACACAATATGGCGCCAAGTCCGTATTATTCCTAGTTAAAACGTGTAGTAGGTAAGTAAGTGGTAACTGTTAAAGAATAAAATAAGGTGTTATTTACGTACGGGTTTGCGGGACAGTCTAAGCCAGTTACCGCGGCCCTGGAACGTAAAGGGCATTCGAAGGAACATGTAAAAGTCTGACAGTCCCTTCAGCCCAGTCCCTCAGGGACTCATTTGATGAGCCTCCCTCCAAAATGGTGCAATTCACATTTAGGTCATTCCTTGAAGTTTAGATCATAAATCCAATATTATTGCGATGTCTTGTGATAAATATATTTTGAATTTAATAATAATAATAATAATAATATAATAATATTCCACAACTATCACACAACGCCATCTAGTCCCAAGCTAAGCAGAGCTTGTATTATGGGTACTAGACAACTGATAAACATACTTATATATTTCTAAATACATAAATATTATAGATAAATTACACCCAGACACAGAACAAATGATTGTGCTCATCACACAAACATTTGTCCTGGGTGGGAATCGAACCCACAACCTTCGGCATAGCAGTCAGGGTCACTAACCACTAGACCAACAGGCCCTTTCGATATACTAAACCATAGTTTCCCCTTATTAGGCGATCCCAAATGACGGTAATAGTGATGTGCTAGTTAATAGGTTACGTGACATTGACGCAAACTTCAGATTTAAGCGAATACGCCAACTGTTTACTTACGCTCTTGTCGGAAACATAATGTTATTAAACGCTTACATACGACATATCGCCTCTTGTTTTACGATCACTACCGAATATTTCAATTTTAGAACGAATAGTTCGAGTTTCTTTAACAATCTTTCGTCTATTTTATTAAGAAGTGTTTTCTTTAGAAAAATAGATGAAAATTAGATTGTAAAATGCCCAGATTGTGTGTGCACCACGCTCTCATTATTAACAAAGCGGGTAATATTACTTCCTTTCTTGGGTTCAATTCTCAATGGCCTACCAGAAATCTAGATATTCTATAATCTGCATATAAAATGAAAGATATATTCCCGTTGAATCCCACTTTTGGATCCCATTTTTTAGGTATTCCCGATGAATCGCGTACATATCAGAAGAAAAGTGTTACTTTTATATTAAAGATTTATTCTTTTAAATATATGAATGTTACAAAAAAAATGTTATGAAAACAAAAACAATTTTGTCTCTGAAAGTACTCGCATTCAGTTTTTTAAAACATGTGGGATCCAACGGGTATAGTTTTTGGGATTCAATGGGAATAAAACGTTTTTCTTTTGTGATGGGATTCAACGGGATTACATTTTAATTTTTTGTGGGATCCAACGGGAAAAATATTCAAGTGGGATTCAAAAGTGGGATCCAACGGGAATAATTCAAATGAAATAGTAAAATTCGCAATGGTTGGACTCATTTTACCTATACTAATATTATGATACTAAAGAGTTTGGTTGAATGCGCTATTTTCAGTAACGACTTATTCAAATTAAATAATTATTTTTGAATTGGATAGTCCATTAATCGAGGAAGGCTATAGGCTATTATATAACGTCACGCTACAACCAATAGGAGCCGAGCAGCTAGTTTCAAATATTTATTGAATTTATATGTTGCGAAAGAAAACGTTTTCAAAGATTAGGATGTTTGTATTTGAGAATTACTAACGTTTTCTGGCCCTGACCTTTAGGTTTCCGAAAAATAATTCGAAAATAGCATTTCCTACGCTTTCCTACATTAGTTTGACACTACAAAGGTTACAAACCTAATGAACCGATAAGCTTTAATAGACTATTAAACAAAGTCTGTGAAGCCGTCGGCGTCGGGTCTAGTTTTAGACACACTCAATTTATGGTCCGAAGTGTTAGCGCGATTGTCTGACGTTAAAGTCAAATAAATACGCTGATTGTTAAATCGAAAATGTAAAAGTATCCTTCAGCGTTTCAGACAAAATTTTGGCGAAAATCCCAATTAGTATCCCTCATAGAGAATAAATAAATTCTTAATACTTATTTGGTTGATAAATGTTATTTATTTATGAAACAAAATATTTCCAATATTAAAATCGAAGTAAGTATTTACGTTGAAGTCGCGCATTTTTTTATAGTTATTATGGTGTCGCAAAAATATGAATTGGTTAAAATGTACCTAATTAAATTGGAAGATTGTCTTTCTGTGGCCGCGATATCGAATCACAAACTTTCTATGAAAACTTGAAAAGGACAGTAGCGCTGAATAAAATCTGATTTGCTTCATAATTCTATTTAAGTTCTCAAATTATAATTAAAGAATGATGCAATTGTGAAATGTGAATTAGGTACAATTATTTCGCTAAAGTTGTACAAATGAAAGTACCTACAGCTAAAATCCGATTTCATGATAAGCTTAAATGATTTTAAGTAGGTATTTATAGTTTAATTCTCTTAATTCTTAGTTTAAAAATCCTAAAATGTTTACACAAAACATTTCTTTTTCAAATAAACTCTACTAAAGCTAATGCTTTTAAAGTATAATATTTAAGTGCTTATGCACTTAAATATTAGTTTAATTGTCCCCTTAGCTCATTTTACACAATGAAAACTAATTATTCCTTTCGACCTCAACGTCTAAGTACCCCCTGAATTCATTCGAATGTGTTCAACTGTAAGGTTCCATTTAAGTAACGAATACCAAAACATTCTCTTTTTAAATATCAGAGAAGAGAAAATTAAACGAAATGTAATAAACATGCTCATTTAAGCGAAGCCTTGAGTACTTATAGTCCCGGAAAATACCTAAGATGTGACATGAGTAGGTGTGTAATAAGGATTCTTAACAAATCCACCAAATTATTCGCTTGTGACGTTAAATATATGTTAGGGCACGTAGAAAAGCTTTAGGAAATCGTCGGGTATTAAAATGATATTTATTTTATTAATTTTATTATCTACGCAGTTATAGTACGTATTGGAAGGTGTTTTTCGTAAACCAGATGATATTTATGCTGCAATGACTACTCATATAAATTAAATTAATGTACTGAATATGTTAATACGTCTTATAACTGAATCGGTATTAAGTTTGTCACGTAAGCGACACTTGCGACCTTGTCACTGTAAGAGTATTTTCTTACTCCGACAGTTTTTGGGGCAAAGTTATAACTAAAAAGCACTACTTGTCTCCATAAACATGTGGCCAAAATGCTTCTTTGTTTTGTGTTTATTATTTTTATATGTATTACGTCTTGTATGTATATATAGGTATTTATTTATTTATAATGTTTTATTTATGTATGTATTTTATGTGCAAATGGTACACCAAAGACTACCTACAGTATTGTTTCTCCCTTCTCTTCAAATCCATCCAAAGGTTGTCTTGAAAAGATTGCTTTTAGCGATAAGACCGCCCATTGTGTCACCCTATGTGTAAGATATTCTTTGTGTAGTTGTAATTTGTATGGTTTGCATAATAAAGTGTATTCTTTCTATCTATCTGGGCCACTAAATGTATTAAATCCTAGCGATTTGTTTCCTACTCTTCCTAAATGATTTACTCACGCCTGTTTTATTTTAATTGACGCATTTAGGATCCCATTTTTTTACCGTCAAGATGACAAATAAGCATACGGCCTGCCTGCCTGATGGATAGCGGTTAGCCTTTGGACACCAGAGCTACCGCAGGTGCGTTGCCGACCTTATAACTTCCACGTCCATTTTGAGGGTGCGAAGAAAGTAGGATGTGACGACAGTTAAAATTCGTAACACTTTTGGCACTTCTGTTTCTCAAAACAATACGTAAATGATAAATTTATATGTTATACTTACATTCATAAGGGGAGACGAGCGCCTGTGCATTAGCTACGGGCAAAGAGCATATCGCCGCGAACCCACACAACGCCAGGGCACACACAAAACTCGGAGACATGACTGAAACAATGGAAAATTGTACATTAAAATCTGTTTCTACAGTATAAATAAACATGTTTTAGGACAAAATTGTGTCTAAGTGCGTATCCTTCCCGTTTTGCAAAAATATTTTGATAGAATAGAATAGAATTCATTTATTTGTCAGAATATTGTACTAGGTTGTTATGTGCATTACGAGTATGTATAATTACGATCATAATATTCTGCCGTTTCCGGCGTACAAATATGTTTTATAAGATTACAAGTCATCAATTTATCCTACATTAGAATTAGATTAATAATCATGAGAATTACAAATAATTTTAATAATTTGAACGACATTAATTAATTTAGTCAAGGAGATACAATACAATTTATAGGCAATACTTAACCGTATAGTTCGGTACCGGGTCCGAAACGGCCGCGACAAGTAAACCTACGCTGGCTCAGTAGTGGGTCCGAAATGGGCAGACGTTGTAGTCATACGACATCCTCATTAAAAAATTAAAAAATATAATATTCTCTGCGTTAAATCCTATGAGTGCGCATTAATTAAGAATGTTAAATAAAAATCTGATTTGTTCACGCCATTAAAACTTCTTCATTTACAACGCATTTTCTTAATTTACCATTACAAAATCCAAAAGTGTAAATACGATTTACGCCATTTTGATGGCAGTGCTGGGTTGGGCTAAAAATCATAAAAAATGTGGTTTCCGGATATCCAAGGTATCACTATAGAAGGGATGAATAACTCGTCATTTAGTATTGTAACGAATTCATACGTAATTCAACATAAATTAGCAGTGGTAATGAAGAATTTTGATATCTGAACTCGAAGTTTCGCGCCACTTGTGTTTGTTTACATTTTTATTTTTCACTTGGATCACACACACACGCTTATACTCAATAACAATTACGATAAATATCATGCCAAATTTTATTAATAACGTAAAAAAGCCCAGATCTTAGCTTAATTCTCTAATACAGGGCCAAAAACACGAATTTTTCATTACCACTACTCAATTTGTATTCGTAATCAACAACCATGTTTTTTTTAAATCGTAATGATGTGTGAAAGCGAGTATTCTTATCGATTCCATAATTGAATTTTTTGTCAACTCGAGTGAAATAAATAAGGAATTTAAGAAATCGATTCATAAAAATCAAAATAAATTCGTTTTAAGCTTAGAATACAATTAATATCCATTCTATTCTTTTTTAAAGCTTTATAATAATTTTACGTGCATTGTAATTACCAAAAAACAAAAATAGACAAAGGAACAATGTCAGTAATAAATGTTTGAATGCGCGCCAATTTATTAATTCCAAAATTTGAATTAGGAATGCGCTCGCTGATGTACTCGCTATTCAAAATAATAACATTTTAATTTATTAGCTATTTTTTAATGTACAGACGCCAGGCAGATCAACCTACCCCAATCTGTCAATCGAACATTGACCTTCCAATATTGTGATAAGGTTGAAAATCTATTAAAGTTTGTCAGATTGAGATAGGTTGATGCAAGCACATCAACCTACCTCAATCTGTCAAATTTCTTCAATAGATTTTCAACCTTATCACAATAGTGGGAGGTTAATGTTCGATTGGTAAATTTTGACAGATTTGGGTAAGTTGACCTGTGCTGGC
This sequence comes from Agrotis exclamationis, assembly GCA_950005045.1. Classification (NCBI taxonomy): domain Eukaryota; kingdom Metazoa; phylum Arthropoda; class Insecta; order Lepidoptera; family Noctuidae; genus Agrotis; species Agrotis exclamationis. Next base: position 13,673,253 of record OX465424.1, on the reverse strand, counting down.
ATGCATACAGATCAATACTGACGATTCGTCAGTATCGACACCAGTATAATAATATTTTTATTTAGGTATTTGTTAAGGATACTTTAGATGTGATGCTGTCGCGACTTAACTTCAGTAAAACACACTGTTATAGTTTAAAATCTTTTGATGATTCTCTTCCTGGGTGGAGCGGAAGGAGAAGTCAGAGACTATTACTAACTAAAAATACCCTGTTCCTTTACATGCCTTTTGCGTTCCAGGACCGCAGTACCCTTTCAATGGTTTCAATACAATTCCGTGAGCCCGGCACGCGTTTGGCACTATTATGGCCTCGTCAGTTCGCTGATAGTTCCTTGAAGGTCGCTTGGAACACGACGCGCATTCGACTCAGGCCTAGTCCTTGATCGGACGGTGAGTTACCCAATACTCGTCGTTCGCAAGCCCGCAACTACAATCGCAAAAATTAAGTCCGCGTCTTTAGATTTTTGTAAAATCAATTTGCTTGTCAGGAATCGAGCTTGTAAATTAAAATAAGAACACACTATACACTATTCGATAAGGATCAAATTCGGTGAAGTATTAGGGTCGTTGTTAAGGATCAAATTCGGTGAAGTATTAATCAATAATTTAGTCATCGTACGCAGATCAAAATTCGCGCCAATTTACTTAAAGTTCGAATTTCAAAAATTTCGTTATGTATTTGTACCGCGAGGTGATTATAAAAATTTGAAATGAGAACACGATGTAGTGAGCTATGGCCATTAACTAAAGTTTGAATTTAAAAAAAAACCTTTTGCCATACGTTTGTCGCATGTAATTACTTCACAGTTCACATAACATTGATGGTTTGATTGCTGGAAATTAATATGTCAATTTAATTTTTATGCTGTAATTTTATTTTTATCAAAATCAGCCACGAGACTTCTTTCAGTATTTTTCGCTATTCCTCATAGATTCTAATTTAGCCATTCACGCGCAGTTGGAAATTCAATTTGTTTATTACTGCAAGGAATCATTTGGAAGTACTCCCATCTCTTACTCCAGCATTTGATCCGTACCCGGTGTTTGTTTTTCCACGTTTTTTAGATTCGTTTTTTATAGTGAAATAATCAGATAAATTGAAATTAATTACCGAAGACACAGTATGGGTATATGCTATAAATGGTTGAATTTAAATTTAGAAGACACACACACGTTTGGCCTTCATTGAAATACCGATATTTATTTCCATCGAAATCATGAATTAAAAATTAAATAATTTATTGTGTAATAAAAAAATCATCAAACGAAATAATACTCAAAATAATTATTATAAAAAAGAATCTTCAGGTTCAGTTTCATAGATGTATTGCATGGACTAAGCTAACTATAGTCAAATAAGCAGATAAATCGGTCCATGCTCTATGTCTTGTTTTACTTTTTTTTTCCATGTTCGATTATATTGCGAGTATCGATTAGGCTGAATGAACCTTTTTAATCGTTATAATGAACATTGGGATTACGGCAGCACTAAGAAGTGTCATGTTGCAACATAGTTTTCGGTAATTTTTATCAAGACTTTGTTTCGTTATTATTATGAAATTATGTATGAACACTGGCAAATGTAATAATGCATGTAGTAAGTTACTTTATTTATTTCACTGTATAACCGTTTTTTATCACGTGGGAAGCTTGTTTATGTACATATTTTCAGCACATCTAAATTATCTAGTTTTTGGAATGATGTAGCATTTCGTATGTTACACACATTTTACAGTGGAATCACGCAGTTTTAGTGACCTCAACACGTTCTTAGAGATATTGTTCACAAACTTATCGTATGAAATAGCTGTAGCAATATAATTTTGATTGAAAATCGGATGCTGAAAATGTACAAAAAATCTTGAGTGTCGTCTTAAATTTCGAATCACCCGGTCGACTCAGCTGATGTGTCATGTGTCAAAATGTTGTCGTGCAGAGTGGACCGTATAGTTCGGTACCGGGTCCGAAACGGCCGCGACAAGTAAACCTACGCTGGCTCAGTAGTGGGTCCGAAATGGGCAGACGTTGTAGTCATACGACATCCTCATTAAAAAATTAAAAAATATAATATTCTCTGCGTTAAATCCTATGAGTGCGCATTAATTAAGAATGTTAAATAAAAATCTGATTTGTTCACGCCATTAAAACTTCTTCATTTACAACGCATTTTCTTAATTTACCATTACAAAATCCAAAAGTGTAAATACGATTTACGCCATTTTGATGGCAGTGCTGGGTTGGGCTAAAAATCATAAAAAATGTGGTTTCCGGATATCCAAGGTATCACTATAGAAGGGATGAATAACTCGTCATTTAGTATTGTAACGAATTCATACGTAATTCAACATAAATTAGCAGTGGTAATGAAGAATTTTGATATCTGAACTCGAAGTTTCGCGCCACTTGTGTTTGTTTACATTTTTATTTTTCACTTGGATCACACACACACGCTTATACTCAATAACAATTACGATAAATATCATGCCAAATTTTATTAATAACGTAAAAAAGCCCAGATCTTAGCTTAATTCTCTAATACAGGGCCAAAAACACGAATTTTTCATTACCACTACTCAATTTGTATTCGTAATCAACAACCATGTTTTTTTTAAATCGTAATGATGTGTGAAAGCGAGTATTCTTATCGATTCCATAATTGAATTTTTTGTCAACTCGAGTGAAATAAATAAGGAATTTAAGAAATCGATTCATAAAAATCAAAATAAATTCGTTTTAAGCTTAGAATACAATTAATATCCATTCTATTCTTTTTTAAAGCTTTATAATAATTTTACGTGCATTGTAATTACCAAAAAACAAAAATAGACAAAGGAACAATGTCAGTAATAAATGTTTGAATGCGCGCCAATTTATTAATTCCAAAATTTGAATTAGGAATGCGCTCGCTGATGTACTCGCTATTCAAAATAATAACATTTTAATTTATTAGCTATTTTTTAATGTACAGACGCCAGGCAGATCAACCTACCCCAATCTGTCAATCGAACATTGACCTTCCAATATTGTGATAAGGTTGAAAATCTATTAAAGTTTGTCAGATTGAGATAGGTTGATGCAAGCACATCAACCTACCTCAATCTGTCAAATTTCTTCAATAGATTTTCAACCTTATCACAATAGTGGGAGGTTAATGTTCGATTGGTAAATTTTGACAGATTTGGGTAAGTTGACCTGTGCTGGCATGCATACAGATCAATACTGACGATTCGTCAGTATCGACACCAGTATAATAATATTTTTATTTAGGTATTTGTTAAGGATACTTTAGATGTGATGCTGTCGCGACTTAACTTCAGTAAAACACACTGTTATAGTTTAAAATCTTTTGATGATTCTCTTCCTGGGTGGAGCGGAAGGAGAAGTCAGAGACTATTACTAACTAAAAATACCCTGTTCCTTTACATGCCTTTTGCGTTCCAGGACCGCAGTACCCTTTCAATGGTTTCAATACAATTCCGTGAGCCCGGCACGCGTTTGGCACTATTATGGCCTCGTCAGTTCGCTGATAGTTCCTTGAAGGTCGCTTGGAACACGACGCGCATTCGACTCAGGCCTAGTCCTTGATCGGACGGTGAGTTACCCAATACTCGTCGTTCGCAAGCCCGCAACTACAATCGCAAAAATTAAGTCCGCGTCTTTAGATTTTTGTAAAATCAATTTGCTTGTCAGGAATCGAGCTTGTAAATTAAAATAAGAACACACTATACACTATTCGATAAGGATCAAATTCGGTGAAGTATTAGGGTCGTTGTTAAGGATCAAATTCGGTGAAGTATTAATCAATAATTTAGTCATCGTACGCAGATCAAAATTCGCGCCAATTTACTTAAAGTTCGAATTTCAAAAATTTCGTTATGTATTTGTACCGCGAGGTGATTATAAAAATTTGAAATGAGAACACGATGTAGTGAGCTATGGCCATTAACTAAAGTTTGAATTTAAAAAAAAACCTTTTGCCATACGTTTGTCGCATGTAATTACTTCACAGTTCACATAACATTGATGGTTTGATTGCTGGAAATTAATATGTCAATTTAATTTTTATGCTGTAATTTTATTTTTATCAAAATCAGCCACGAGACTTCTTTCAGTATTTTTCGCTATTCCTCATAGATTCTAATTTAGCCATTCACGCGCAGTTGGAAATTCAATTTGTTTATTACTGCAAGGAATCATTTGGAAGTACTCCCATCTCTTACTCCAGCATTTGATCCGTACCCGGTGTTTGTTTTTCCACGTTTTTTAGATTCGTTTTTTATAGTGAAATAATCAGATAAATTGAAATTAATTACCGAAGACACAGTATGGGTATATGCTATAAATGGTTGAATTTAAATTTAGAAGACACACACACGTTTGGCCTTCATTGAAATACCGATATTTATTTCCATCGAAATCATGAATTAAAAATTAAATAATTTATTGTGTAATAAAAAAATCATCAAACGAAATAATACTCAAAATAATTATTATAAAAAAGAATCTTCAGGTTCAGTTTCATAGATGTATTGCATGGACTAAGCTAACTATAGTCAAATAAGCAGATAAATCGGTCCATGCTCTATGTCTTGTTTTACTTTTTTTTTCCATGTTCGATTATATTGCGAGTATCGATTAGGCTGAATGAACCTTTTTAATCGTTATAATGAACATTGGGATTACGGCAGCACTAAGAAGTGTCATGTTGCAACATAGTTTTCGGTAATTTTTATCAAGACTTTGTTTCGTTATTATTATGAAATTATGTATGAACACTGGCAAATGTAATAATGCATGTAGTAAGTTACTTTATTTATTTCACTGTATAACCGTTTTTTATCACGTGGGAAGCTTGTTTATGTACATATTTTCAGCACATCTAAATTATCTAGTTTTTGGAATGATGTAGCATTTCGTATGTTACACACATTTTACAGTGGAATCACGCAGTTTTAGTGACCTCAACACGTTCTTAGAGATATTGTTCACAAACTTATCGTATGAAATAGCTGTAGCAATATAATTTTGATTGAAAATCGGATGCTGAAAATGTACAAAAAATCTTGAGTGTCGTCTTAAATTTCGAATCACCCGGTCGACTCAGCTGATGTGTCATGTGTCAAAATGTTGTCGTGCAGAGTGGTTAATGTCAAATATTTAGGTAAATTTTTCATTCATAAAATCTTGTGTCCTGTCCATCATTATTAAGACAATTTAAATGAGAAATAACACAGAATCTTATTTTTCTTCATCAGTAGAACGTAGTAGAAGAATATGAAGTAGGGTCGGGAGCTATTATTTGAGACTAGCGGCCCGACCTGATCCCGCGCGGTTTAAAATTTTCGACTTTCCCGGTGGACATTCCGAAAAACTTTCTTATATAAAAACCTAGATATAAACTGACAATAATAGTTTATCAAATACAACTAAAAGAGTTATCCGATTTTGTGCATACGTTCGGAAATTAAACAGATACACGTAAAAACATTTAGGTGATCAATTTTTATTAATATAGAATGAACCAAACTATTCCACCAAGATAACTATAGTCACGCACTGAGCTTATAGATAAGATATGTTAGTACGAAACTCTAACGCGGCAACTCCGAAACAATTTCCTTTTGATTAGATTATTCAAACCAATCATACCAACTGCTTTCTTATTTATAATAATAATAATATTCCACAACTATCACACAACGCCATCTAGTCCCAAGCTAAGCAGAGCTTGTGTTATGGGTACTAGACAACTGATAAACATACTTATATATTTCTAAATACATACATAAATTACACCCAGACACAGAACAAACGATCGTGCTCATCACACAAACATTTGTCCTGGGTGGGAATCGAACCCACGACCTCCGGCATAGCAGTCAGGGTCACTAACCACTACACCAACAGGCCAGTCAAATTAATAAAAGACATGGCCAAAAATTGCATTCCATCACAATTCCATGTACACGTACATAGTAAATACCATTATAAAGTAAAAATATAAAAATAAATTACTGCGTAGGTTTTAGCCTCTCTGAACTTGTCAGTTTTTAACTAACTTCAAAAAAAAGTAGGTTCTCAGTTCAACCTGTATGTATGTTTCTTCACGATTATCTCGCGTTTTGCTCAATCGATTTTGATGCGGTTTTCAGAAAAGTTTTCATTACATTCTGGATAAAGTTTTAGTATATAATACCGATGGATATCCCGTGACTTTGCCCGCGTGGATCCGTCTTTGCTTACTTGGATTGTAGATTTTCAGCGACCATTGCATGTTTGTCCGCTATTATCTCGCGTTTGGCTGAACCGATTTTGATGCGGTTTCCAGGAAAGTGTTCATTACATTCTTGGCAAGGTTTCTATATATAACACTAATGGATATCCTGTGACGATGCCCGCGACGACGACGGATTTTGATGCGGATTTCAGAAAAGTATTTGTTACATTCTGAGGAAGGTTTTAGTATATAACAATAATGGATATTTCGTGAAATGGCCTGCATAGTTCCGTTATTGTTGCTTACTAGGATTGTAGATTATCAAAGACGCCGATTAGTGTGTGTGTGTGTGAAGATTTTTGTTGAATATCTAAACTAAATTACATTTTTTAAAGACGGAACTGACTTCAAAATGAAACAAAAAAAAAGTGTAAAATAACTTTTCCTTCGGAAGTCGGTGGCCATGATCAATGAAATAAAAAACCAAGCCACCGACTTCCGAAAGAAAAGTTATTTGTATTTAAGTTCAAAAATTATTGAGTAATACAAGATGAATTCTAAATACCGTTTATCAAGTTCCGCCCTAATGGATCTTAGAGAAAGATAAATATAATAAAGGATGTTCCAAACCACGTGAAGTACTTGTACAAAACGTGTGAAATGGTCGACAAATGCGTTATATTAGAAACATTTCATTCATTTGAGATAATAAATGCCCCTGGGCATTTATTATCATAGCTTTTTATTTAATGAAACTAAGAACAACCAATATCCAAGCTCCACCAGCAGGATTTTTTGATAATATATTGTTATCAATTCAAGAATATGAGGAAAATGTATAAAAAGGCAAATCTTTGTCCCGGAATCACAATTATGAAATAATGTACTCATTTATGCTTGTATTTGTTTTACCATGTTCAAAGCAGTTATTTATAACATAACTGAATCATTACAAATCCTTAAACTTAATGCTGATAAGAGTATGAAATTAAAATATAGTTTTATCTTAAGTTGACCTGTGACTCGTTTAACACTAACTCATCATTTAACGTAAGAGTTAAGACATTATAATATACCTGTACTAGATGTACAGGTATATTATAATGTAACAAAATAATTTTATTTATTCTCTGTAAAAATAAATAATTACTTTTGTTTTTTAATTTGTATTTTCCTTGTTAATTGGTCTATAACCTTTTTCGGTCAATAAGTCTTAAAAGTATATTTTTAGGCAACCCATAAAAATACACTTTAAAGAAAAACATAAAATTATAATATAGGTACTTGGTTATTATTGTCAGATTTTAATGTATAATTCATTAAAGCGCCTTTCTATTATAGCAAATTCTATTCTATGCACTTATTGCTAGCAATCTGACTAAAGGTTTAGTGAAACTGTTTTGGTCTAGTATGTTGTAATGACAAGTTCTGTATGTGTTTTATTTACTGCAATTTAATGTACGAATAGTCACGAATATAAAACACCAAAAACCATTGGTGTACATTGAATTCAATAACTATGCAAACGCCCATACAAAACTTGGCCATGTCCTTTATAAATTTATCTTCGTCACACTCATCATACAGTTATGTGACCTTGCAAATATATAAACATACGATAAACTCGTGCTATTCACAAATTAACTCACATTTTAATCTACTTCCGTTATTAAAGTCACCCCCGCACTCACAATAAAGAATGACCTTTTTTGAGCAATATTAATCTTTATTTACAAAGGTTTAGTAATTAAATTCAGTCTAATTAAAGGACATGGGACACGTTAATTATGAAGTAGATTAGACCCAAGAAGGTATCATGACTATTTTAGAGAGGTTCGCTTTTAGCTAATTGATGAATAATTAATGGTTAGACTCGAATTTCGTCTGGGACATGGATCTCTATGGTCCACTGTGCAAGGCAAACATTGAGGTACCTACTGAGCTTAAGGCTGCATAACCATAAAGTTGGCAACGTCGCAAATGGCTGTCAAATATTTACGAGTTTTAATTAATTTGGCAAATTTACTGTAGGTATGTAAATAAGAAATATTGCTATGTAGTGCACTAAAAAATAGATATAGGAATGCAATTAAAACACTGAATTTGATGTTGTCAACCGTTTCAGGTGTAAAAAATGTATTTGACAAGTTTCCAAATACTTTTTTTACATCTAAAACTATATATTCGGTGTTACGATATTAATTATTGCATTCCCTTATCAATTTTCTAGTGCACTAAAGAGCCATATTTCTTATTTCCATACAGTAACATTGCTTAATTAAAACTTGTTAATATTTGACAACTATGTGCGACGTTGCCAACTTTCAGAATATGCGCTCTTAAATGGTGAATCTAAATGTTTTGCATGCAAAAGAAACAAAGTACAGTGCGATGGTATTTAGTTTTCAATTTTAGGTAAAAAATCGCTTATATAGCTACATTTTTACATGAGAAAATCACATAATTTACATGAGAAATTAATTATGTAAACCATGATAATTATGCAACTAATTCTATGACGAATCGAAAGGCAAAGCGTTCGTAGCCTATTTAAATATTTAAAAAATAAAATTAGTGTTTTGAAAGTATAAAAAGATACCGTCATAAAATTATTACAAGTCAAAAGTCATTCATTCCTCGTATTTAAGAAACCATTGTTTTATTCCGATAACGATTTATGTACGTACGTACAACTACCTACGAGTAAATAGAAGTTGGGATATACTCAGAATAGCAAACTACTCAATAAATACTGTACTAGAGCAAAATAAATGAGGTTGTCGCTTGACTACATTCAAAAGAGTCGAGATTCTAAAATAATGTTTATTGTTTGCGAAGTGAACTGTTTGCTCCATTTGAGACTGTATGATGTAAGTTGGAGGGCGCGGGCGGGACTGTCTCTGTCGCGGGACAGTCTTATCAGGTAACCATGAACCTGGAACGCAAACGGCTATTGAAAAACACCATGGACTTTAGTCAGTAGGAGTCTGACAGTCACTCCCGTCCCGCCCTGGGTGGGAGGACTCATTTGATGATTTTACCTGATAAAATATAATAATAAAAAAAAAATGTAAATTGGAATTATTTCTTAGTTCATCGTAGGTCTACCTAGAGGAGACTGTGTTCTGCTTAATCGGACTATCCTGTGGTACTTTGAATGTAAGGCCTCCAGACAGGGGCTTAAAAACTAAATGACCACACGCTAAGGGCACCCCCTTTGGAGTACGAACCTCAGCTTAGGGCGTCTCTGGGGAGGACATTAAAAGGCAGGTTGGATGTCTCTAAATGAATAGATTTTATGTCTGCGTCTACCTGGATGAAGTTCCATCCTCATCATCATCATCATCATCAGCCGGAAAACGTCCACTGCTGAACATAGGCCTCCCCCTTAGACCGCCTAAGTTCCATCCTATCAGTGATAAAAGATAATGTATTATTTTATTTTTATTAAAAAACAAATGATAAAATTAAATGAGTGTCTGTCTATACTAGAGAGCAAAATTGGGGAATCACTTACTCTGATTCCGCGCGATCTTGAGTACTTAATAACTAGTTAAGAATAAATAAAAATAGTACCATTTTAAAGGTGTAACTGCTATAGTCTCCACCCGATAAGTCTGTAATAAAATTCGTTAACCCCCGTGTACCAATGTAGGTACCTATTCCAATATTTCAAAACGATAATAAAAAATGTAAAGAAAGTCTTAAGAAATATCGTAACACGATCAAAACAAACGTATCGTGGTAAGAGGCGACCTTGAACTTATATTTTATTTTGAAATTCGAACGATGGTTTTATGAAATTCGAACGATGCATTATTAGGATCAATGACCTTTATTCCAGACTTATCTGGCGAGGACTATAACTTGATTTAAATTGATACCAAATTCATTTATATCACGCCATTATTTAAGGAGCTATCCCAAATCAATTCTATGTAAGTGATTTCATATTTTTGCTCGCGAGTGTAATATTCTCTTTATTTGCATTCCTTATTGTAATGTTTTACAATAATTAAGATACCATTGTTTTATATTATTTTGTCTGGTAATTTTAGAATCCCGTGTTTCAGGTTGCATTACCATTTTCAGCACAGCAGGTAAGGGACTCATTTATCACGTCCATATTTAGCCTTTTTATTCCGCTAGAGGGAAGCATTCATTTGTCCGAATTATCCGCGGTGTATCCGCCATTTGCCCACGTTCTGCCAAGCTAACCAGATGTTATGTGAATGTAGCATTAACCCCTTTCTGCTACAGAGGATGTCAAATGTCGTGTTAGAAATGTGCAACCTTTTGTTAACACGTGTTTTAAGAAGGATTAAGTTGTTTTTCTAAATTAACATTTTTGAACCAGCTTCTTTGATAGGATTTAGTTTGTAGGTCATACGTGTCCTAAGAACATTTTAATGGATTAAGAATTAGTATATTCAGTTAATTATAATTAGTCTTTAACAGCTGCCATGAGACATTTTTGTGTGGCACCAAAATTATGCAAAACTGAACCTTAAATATATTACCAATTTTCATGGAATTATCATTATTCATGCCGTTACGGCTGACATTTATCATGAGCGTGAGAATAAGTACGTGAATATATGAGCTGTCACTCATTAGAGCTGACGGGGCGACGCCATGGTTATAGATGTACGGCCCTCAAGCCATCGTTACCGGGTGATGGGAGGCTCAACAAGTAGGGTAATGCGCGTGTCGTTGACCCTCTCCCCTCTCCCGCCGCTCCCCCGCAGACAAATGTCACAGTGACGTCATCAATCACGCTTATCACTACTGACGTGCTGACACGTCACACGCACCACAACTGCTACTTACACGACGTTTACACGCAAATACTGACATTGAACATTTTGCTACGGCGTAGCTCCGGTGCTACGAAATTGCTACGAATAAAATTTAAGTACACGGTATTTAAAAGCAATTACAAGACAATAAAAAAATATTGCCTGATATGAAATAAAATAACGTTTAAAATTATTAGGAACAATAAAATAAATAATACTGAAAACGTTTTCATGAATAAAATAATACGCATTCTATTGATAGTCTAAATTTTTATTTTGTCATACTAATAGTGAACCAAGTGTAATTCAGTGTTGGAAGTTTCAAGTGTATTAATATTATATATCTAAATCTAAAGCCTTGCTACATAACTCGCTTAGTAGAAAATAGCCTAGAGATATGCTGCATACAGGCATATGCACCAGGACACGAACTAAATATATTGACATTGACTTAGGGCATGTTATGTTTGATGAGTAGTTAAACTAACTATACGTTAAATTTTATGACCATTTTGTTAGAAAAAAAAATGGGATTTTAAGGCTTTAAGTTTCGAATCTATAATCGGGTTTTAAAGTGTTAAGAAATCATATGTTGTTCGTAAGTACTACCAAAACTGACGAAAAACATAACCGTGTATTGCCATAATAAAAAATAAATTGAAATAGTTGTGTTATTTTAACAAGGCAACACTAACTAAGCTGCCCTTTGCTCTCGAGTGAAGGGATGACTCTCGTTATTTCTGTCATCTTACACTACATAGTATTAATGATCGTCACCAATTAATGATACACTAGTACTCTCTCAAGTGTTCAGTGTCTGTGGCTTGAATAATGATAGAAAGGTTATTATGTATTTCTTGTTGATGAGGGTGTGAAAATGTGTTTGTTTTTTTAAGTCTTTCCAATAACTATTTTCAGATTTTTCAGAAGTTTTAATAACAAGCTATTCATGGGTTTTCGAAATATATAAAAAAGCAGGTTGTAGAGGTAAGACAGGTAGCCGCTGCATGCAAAAAAAAAAACTATTGTTAAACACAAACACTGTAAAACGAGATGATGAGATAAACAAATGTTCATTTGAAGTAACATTTTATTTACACAGCATTAGTGGTTTCATCCACTCTATGAATTCCATTCTTGTCACTAGAAGAAATAGTTCATAGAAGTGTAATTAAAATGTAATTAACAGAAAACATCTTGCTTATTATATCTAAACGTCCATTAAAGAGTAAACACGAACTTTGTATCAAAATGTCATTCAGTAAGAGCTCACTTCAGAGAAATGCAATTTGTAAATGTTATGCAAGTTTTAATTGATGGTAATGCAATTACGAGTTGGACTGCAATCGAGATGTTACTGTTAATATACTTGCTATGAAAGTATACAAAGTTAGTCCAAAGCAATTATGAACGCAGTAATGAAATGTCTGAACAGATATGTACAGAATGTACCTATTTAATTTTATTTGAAATAAAAACAAATGGTTTTTTTATTTATTTCAGTATTTATGAACACATTATGAATGATACAGGAAATAACATAGATTTAATGCTAAAGTAAAAAGGTATTGCTTATTTCTTTCTATAGACCACCAACAGAATGGTCCGTTGGTAGAAACTAAAGAAGAAATTCGAAAGAAATGTCAGAAATGACAGTGTAAGAGAAAAAATGTCTATTAAAAATTATTTAGTTTCTAGATAAAACACAATTATTTTCAACATAGAATTCGTACTGTAAACACGAATTTACCGAATTATTTAAGAAAGTATGTATAAACATCAAAAGACTTAATACTCGCCAAGTTCAGTGAGCCGTACGTTTAGGGTCGTATCAACTTCACAGACTCGTAAAGATCACCGAAAGTGTCTGTAATCCCTAGAACATTACAACTGCCTAATACATAAATAGCATAATTATATTAGGTACCTTCAAACTACCTGTTTGGGTTTACCCAGAATTATTTGCAGAAATAATTAACCTACTACAAAAGAGGAAAAATATATATGTATATTCCTTCTCGCTAATTCCATATCTATTTCATTTCTAAAGGAAAAAAGATCAAAAGCGGATTATAAAAGCATTACAGACACGCATTTTAATACGAATAGTGGAATAACTTCAAAGGCTTCCAAATCCTTTATGATATTTAGGGGTTTGTATAACTGACCTAGCGTAGGTACTCTATGAGTGGGTGGGCAACAGGGCATCTATTCAAACGCAATTTAATTGTGATGATGATGCCACCAACATCACAGTCACAGAATTCGAATCCTGATGAGCTTTGTTGTTCAGCAGTGCTATTCTCTATAAACACAGGTTTGTGACGGCGTGGCTGCAGCGCTGGGACTAAAATTTGCCATTTGATGCGTCCACACAGAGCGAGCAGCCTCGCGAAGCTGCTTGCTCTGTGTGGACGTTCCGTTGTTTCTCGACCGAGACACGAAACAATAAACGCAAGCAAAACAAAAGCCGAGGGCCGCGGGCGCTCGGCCGATAGCCCGCGGCCAGCGCGTGCACTTTCCTCGGCCGAGACACCTCCACACTAACCGAGCTGCGAGCTGCTCATTCTGTGTGGACGCATATCTATTCACTAAGCTACTGTCAGCGACACTATCTCAAAGCCGCTTCGTTTTAGAGCACATCGTGGAGCCCAGAGATAAGATTTCTTATAGGGAATAGCATCGCTGCTCTTTCATGTGCTCTCAAGTTTTGAAGCCACGGTTGGCGCTGTGGCAGGAATGCTACGCTGCGTGTCGCGTGTACGATTCCCACACGAAACAGGTATTTGTATGACCTATAAGTAGTTGTTGAGAGCAGTGGAGGCCCAGTGGTCCCTCGACTTACGAGTTGTTGGTCGTGGGTTCGAACCCAGTCAGGAGCATTACTTTGTGTAATTTATTTCAACACCACCTGCTCTCAAAACGGTGAAGGCAAACATCCGTGAGGAAACCGGCATGTCCTAGAACCAAAAATTCGAAGACATGTGACATCTACCAATCCGCACTGGGCCCGCATGGTAGATTACGGCCTGCTCCCTCTCACAGAGAGGAGGCCTGTGTCCCAGCAGTGGGAACATTTAAAGGCTGATGATGAAGTAGTTGTTCCGGGTCTGGTTATTTGTGTATATGAGTTTCAATGTATTATCAACGCTCCCACGATACAGGAATAATTACTAGTAGTGGACAACCATAAAAAAGTTACTAACATATCCAACTATGGTCAAAGAACTCCTAGCAAAAGAAGGACATATCATTTTTATTATATTGTAATACAGTTGTTAACCTACGTCCGCAGCGCATCTGGGCAGAAAGATACCTTGTCGTATTTCACAGTAATTGCTTCGGTTCCACTTTAAGTCACCGGGTCAAAATAAGTTAGTGGTTTCATACTTCAGACTCTAGTGGCATCCTCCTTTGATATTTAATCTTTGAACTTCTTCCCAGAAAAGCAAGTGGTAGTTGCATAAAGTTTACAGAGCGCTGAGTAGAACTGTTTTTGACAACCTGTTTTTGTAAAGTTTAACTTATTATCGAGTTTTAAACCTTAATGAATAAATAAATATGGCCACATGAACGTTGAATATAAAATTCAATAAACATGTCAAAGGAAAACATACAGATTAAATTATGACAATAGATAAAGAGGTATAATGTTCATACGCGATTATATTAAAAGGTCCAATCCTATAAGCTGAGGTATCCCTTTTTGTAGCGAAGTTTCTTTCATAAAGCGGTCACTGGTCACCCCTCTACTCTGTAATATTCGTTATCTCACGTGGTGACGTCATCATAAAATAATGTCCGCTCATCAATCAAATGTTTTTCCCTCACCTTTTTGGTACACCCAAGTAAGGCTAGTGTTTTTCATCAAAAAACTAATAATGAAGTTCAAGTAGCGTTCGATTTTTAATGTCATTAGTTTTATATTCTGGAATAAAGAACACTAAAGATTTTTTTCTAATACTAAGTAGCTGTATAATTTGAGACAGGCTTTGGTCAACGTTTGTTTTATCTTTATATCATAATTATATCATCAATTTCAATCAAACAGAACAAATAAAAAATAAAGTCTCACCAGAGTGCCTTTGGTACTGATGAATTTAATTTACGTAGTAATGTCCCTAATACGCATCATTATGTTAGACTGATGGGAAAATAATAAATTTCCGTGATCAGACTTGACTCTATCGTCAAAATCATACTAAAATCTGTTATAATTAAAGTAAAAACTATAGTGATGAGACTATAAAAAGCTAAGGGTAAAGTAAAGGTTCATTAAAATGAGCACAATCGTTGCTTTGCACTTATTATACTTTATTATGATTGTTATACTACAAAGTTACAGCAATTAATGTTACTCGTGAATTGTATGCAAATGCAACATTAGTTAATGGTCAGTAAGACAATTAAACAACAATCTAACAAAATTTAATTATGTACTTTTTATACTTTTCGAGGCTTCCATGACCATGTTCTACAGGAATAACTTGTAGGTATTAGTTATAGTTTTTTTTTATTGAAAACCAGAATCAATTTTTGCGAACACCACCAAGGCCTGAATTTAACATTGTCTTGAATCTCACACCGAAATTAACAAGAAAATAATAGGGAAGGAAAAAGAAAACTGGATAGTTGCAGTAATCGGTTTCACTCGTTCCCTAAGCATGTTACTGTAACGTGAATCTACACACAGATACAGCAACACTTTCATCTCCTCACGTTCCTTTGCAACGTAACTTTAAAAACGGATTTTGAAAAGATTTTAACGACACTCCATTTCGACCGTAAGTACGATTGTAAATTCAAAATGGCAGCTGGTGGTGCTGTAATAAGCTAAGGTACTATAAAGTAATAATAAACTGTCGTCTACTTGATGTCTTGTTAAAAAGTTTTAAAAGAAAATTGTGTAATTTGATTGATTGGTTTGTTGGTAGTTAGCTAAACTAGTAAAGTTTAAGACAATGTATCACAAAAGAAAACTTATAAACAAATATCATAACTTTTTTCATTAAGCGCTGATGTTTTAAATTAAAATAGGTACTTTTTTGTCAACACGAATTTTTAAAATTTGTTGTACATACAAGCGTTTTTGTAAATATTTTTAATCAAATTATATTTTTAATTA
The DNA here is from genome assembly GCA_950005045.1 of Agrotis exclamationis. Taxonomy (NCBI): domain Eukaryota; kingdom Metazoa; phylum Arthropoda; class Insecta; order Lepidoptera; family Noctuidae; genus Agrotis; species Agrotis exclamationis. The sequence continues at coordinate 13,657,112 of OX465424.1, read as the reverse complement.
ATCTTGTTTAGAGCATACCGTCAGATCAACTTTCTATGGAGGTCTATGTTTTGCTAAAGGTCAATGAACTAACATTGTGTAGAAATTAAAATTAGTACGTAATTTGCGTTATGCAACATTACTTTTATAAATAAGTTCTGTTCAGTTTAGTTTCATTTTCACGTAGATATCTTGTAATTAAGATTTTAGAGGAAAACTAAAATATTTTATTATAGACACAGTCACAACACGCAAAAAATATTTGCGTAAGTACCATTTATCTGTTTACAACAATTATTATCAAATTGCTTTGTTAACGATGAATAGACATAAACCGATGTAGGGAAAACATGTGGCATTAGTATTCACCAGAAACCGTATGAGTACAATTAGTAAGTACCTATTGTTATAAAAATACTTCCGACTCCTTATTCATGAAAGCTTTTTATTAGCCATCTCGTATATATGCCAAAAATATTTATAAGCCTCCATAGCTTTCATAAAAAGTACTCTGTGATAGCTTTCGAGTTCTCGTTATCTTGTCCAATAATTTGCCATAGTTAGGGTCTATCGTCGATGTACAAACATTTCATATTTATGAATACAGCGTGGACTATAAAAATGCCGGTTTAACCCCAAAGCAACCCTCTCACTGAAATGTCCTTTTTTGAGGACGGCTTATATCCAATTGAATGACCACTTATACAAAATATTTGCTCGTTTTTCGTTTTTCATGAACTTTGGAAACTGCAAGGATCGGTACAAATGCACGAAAACATTCTATCTTTGTTACATTTTGGTTAGACATTCTTAGATTGTGGAAGTACCTACTGAGAAGCTTAGAAATACTTTAAGGATTTGGGACTCTTTATTGGTTATCTCTTTGTAGTTATTTTGATAAAAGATTTGATATATGTGTGGTATGTTTCGAGCCCAATACTCTCTGTGTAGTGTTGATTTATTTTTTGTCACCATGACATTATTTGAGTCCTCTCAATTATTTTGGCCGAACGTGTAAAAAGATGGTGTATAAATAGACTGAATTTGATTGACACAGTTATCAAAATCGATCCGAAACCTTACTGCGAGTGCTTTAATTAATTTGGAATTAATATAAATTTACTGTTCATAATAAATCTTTGTCTTCCGCCCAACTGTTGAATTGAATATATCCTATTTAAATGTCAGGAATGATAAATATTATATTGAAGTTTTAAATAAGGCTAAGGGCAAAACAGACCATTTTGTTATTTTCTTGAAGATCAATCAAGTTTACTTCTACTGAAATATGGTTGTCACAAAATATCATGTTGTAAAAATATAAATTTAGTCAATAACTCTCAGTATATTTTTGAGTATCAATGAGATAATCATGGAATTCTTTAGGGATATTCAATATTAACTAAACACAAAACAAAATCACAATAGTAAAATGTTTAGTCTACTTCGAATCTTTCACCTAATTCATCGAACTGCTGGCCGTCTACAAAAAAAAATAAAGCTAGTAACACAAAATCCTACGCGTGATTCGGTATCGGCGACTGACGCTATTTAACGAGCGGTATACGGCTGTACGCGTACGGTATTAGCCATACGTGGCTGTCTTTGATCACCCAAGCGGTAAATTGGAACTCAACACGAAGCTACAGGTGTGCACTAGCCTAACACTATATGCGCTTACACCCTATTCACTGACGAAAACTCTCTGCCAATATTACATATTGTTGAAACGTTTTTATAAATTGCGCTACCTACGTAAATTCTCTTTGTAGAAGTTTTGCTTCAGATTTTATAACATTTGTCAAGCACTGAATGTTTGTCATGTAATATCCCGCATCACCGTCGGCATACAACAAAGTTAAATATCAAATGCAAAGCTAGCAATCTTTCACAAAAATGCAACGAAAATTTTGCATTTCCCGCATATTTTGACATTGTCATTTTGTTCACCTGACATTTGGAGGGAAAAAATGTTACGCCATTTTGCGTCAAATGTCAACTGTCTTCTGCAATTGTAGAGTTTATTCGTCAGACCTGAATACTAGATACACTGTGGGATCAACACCATCCTCTGATTAAAATACTTGAAAGCACCTGCGTATAATCGTTTATCTTTCCATGACACTTCGTCGGATATCGAACGATAAACTTTGTTATTAGTTCAATCAAGAGAGAAACTTGTAATCAGTTTTAAATTGTTTTCATTTCTTTATTAAGTTTCATACTATTTCTTAGAAATATTTACTTTTGTAAGATTAGTATATTTGCATTGTGATGTTGTATGTTGGGTTAAAAAATGGTTTAAGTACCCACCACTTAAACCATTTTAACCCAATTAATTTGATGGACGGCTGACGTCAAATTTGTAAGTATCGCATTGTTAGTGGGACGGGGCTTCGGCACTACCGGGTAAGTTAAATTGGTTCTCACCGACTGGCCGTTCGATGGCCGATTACTAATAGCAAAAATCTAGTAAGTTTGATATTTCACTCGAAGAGACAATTATAGCACTCAAACTAATATGCCCACTGTATAAGCTACTAAAACTTTTAATCAATCACAAGATTAATTGAATCTTCGAAGACACAATTCACTAATCTCTTCTTTATCTATTTCTTCTAATTACAAAGTTATAAAATCCAGCAAAGGTCAAATTGAAAATCGTTTGTAGAGTTAGCTAATCCTCTTAGAAAGTGAGCTTAAGAACAACTCCATAAGTTCACTTTCGATAATCTGTCCAAAGCTATGGGATGAACACGTTTTGTAATTAAAATTGTTTTAGCACCGACTAACAAAACTGACGAGTGAAGCTTAGTATGAGTAGCGCACCAATCATGGTTCCGGAAAACATGCAGTAACGAACCTCTTTCATAAAGGAAGGCGCAAAAAGTGAAAAAGTAAAACAAGCAATCCGTCCGATGTTCAGCAGGGTTATTGCCAATTCGTATACCTACCGAAGTAGGTAAAGTAAACGATAGTCCCTCATTTTAACCCTCTTCTGCTGCGATAATGTCATGCATGCATGAAGAGCCGACGCAAATTGCACACAAATGACCGAAATATCATCGTTAGTACACGTAGCAGTATTAAATCCGTCATTGACGGTATCGGCTTAAAAGGGACCTTAATAAAAGGGGCTTTCATAAAATGACATGAGACAGCTTGCATGGTCAGTTTCAGGGGATTCTTTGTGAATCTGAATGAAAATTGGATTGGGCTTCTATATTTTGCATTTCTGGGCAAGATTTTTACATTCATATTAACTCATTACGTCGAGACGAAAACCACTAAACTAAACACTAAACCACTGATTAATTTAATATCCCAACTAACTTCAATCAGTGAGAATAGTCTTAAAATTGGAAACGGATGGAGATTGGATTATTTTATGGCATTCGCCTGCAGTTTCACTTGTGGTCCTAATGAACCCCTTTCGCCGGACAGACGACCAAATAATACTTTCGTCTCAAATTTTCCTCTGAAATCTGATTTGCATGCGACTCCTTTATCACAAAGTTGGATGCAAGTACCTATTTAAATGTAATGTACCTACTTTTTTTTTTTTTTTAGCGTGGTAAAATCATCAAGTGAGTCCTCCCACCCCGGGCAGGGCGGGAGGGACTGTCAGACTTGTACTGACTAAAATCCACGGTGTCCTTCAATAGCCCTTTGTGTTCCGGGGTCACGGTAATGAAATAAGTCCCTTAACGAAATTGTAAAGATTCGTTTAATAATTGTTATCACAAAAAGGAAAATAAAATTAAAATAAACCTACTTCTAGGTACCAATTTGTTTACTCTTCAAATACTTAGGTTTATACAACGTTATAATATACATAATTATATGAATTGTGCGTAAAGTTTTAATGAATTATTAAAAATATAGGGTATTATTACAAGTAAGGAGTATTATTGGCTTTTAGGTCTTAATAACACATTCATTAAAGGTTTTTGGATTGCTCTTTTTATTACGATTTAAGCAGTTGCACAAAAAAGTTCATATTAATTTATGTTCTTCGTTGATGCCACATATTTTTTTAATAAATAAAATGAAATCAGTTTGCGTACGATATTGTGGTCGAAAATTATTTCACATGGGCGATTCGACGCGGATGGTACCTACCGTCAGTATTGAGTGTGTTAATTTAATATATAAACTTTATTAAATAGGTAATCAGTGGCATCATGTTGTCATTCCACTGCATATGCAGTCTTCTTCTTAGGGTTGCGTTTATACATTTTCGTTTTAAATGAAAATGTATAAACGCAACCCTAAATTAAAAAAAAAAATATTCCGTACTTCGAATGTTAACTGCTTGCTAAACACTTTTATAGGTAAACATTTCAGTCACGTAAAAATTTACCTGATAATTATTTTTTTTTCTTTATCTTAATTTCTAAATCTTTTTTCGTGATAGAATTAAGCATCAAAATCAAAAAAGAAAATGTCAACAAGAATCTGATTGAAGTTAAAATATTTTTTCTACCGCAAAAACTCCTTGTCTTTACCTATTTCCATTGTAGATGTGTGTGTACTCTAGTGTAAAATGCGTAAGCTATAGGCAGCCATCTACAATTTTCTCAAACAGTTCTGTACACTACATTACAAAACCCGGCAGTCTATTGCACTCCCTATTTATTACACGATCAAGCCACTCCAAATAAAATACACTGCGCCATACATTACAAAATGATAAACGATGACGTTTTAATTCTCATCGGGCGGCTGTAATTCTGTCTTAGGGCCGCGCACAGTAGCAAGAAGCCACAATACTGCGGCCGTCGGGATTAAATTTTCCTAACAGAGTTAGGGAGACGAGCGGCGTTGATGTGTATGCGGAGAAATAACAAGGATTTGCAGGGAAGGCCTGCCAGATAGACCCTCCAGCTATTTGTAAAAACTCAACGGTGTAATTGATCATCATAAGGCAGTGAACAATTTACTAGGGTCGGTGAAGCTCTCGATTCAAAAATAGAAAATGTAACGTGAATATTTCGTGTTCATTGAAATAGTGAAGGCTCCTGTTTGTTTCTGTGAACCTAGTCAAATAGTCACTAACAAGACTTGGTATGTACATTGAATTCAAATAACGTATTCTATTTGTCGCCTTATAAAATCGTGGACTCTCAGTACCTACTGTATTCAAGATTAGTATCTAGAATTAAGATGTCCATGCTAAAATCTTTATGGCAAACAAAATGGACTATGCTAATTATTTTATAATACATTCCTATTTAAAACTATTTAAAATATATTTAATAATAGTGTAGTGAAAGTTAATGTGACGAAAATCTTTATTAGTAACACTATTTCTCATTAGAAGTTCGCTTCAAAACAACTCCAGAAACTATTGCAGATTATACTTGAAATCACAAGTGACGCGGTAGTTCTAAGTCGCGTTTTAAAGCGGAATGAAGATTTCCATAATATAATTTTCAGCTTCGTTAACGATAAATTTGCATTTTGACGTCGACATTGAAATGCTCTATTTATGTTGAAATTAATTAACCTTCACATGGAAGGCTTTTTAAATTTCCAACTCCATAATATTTTTGAAGGTGGCAATGTGTCATTTTATTGTTCATATTTTTATAACTTACTTTATAAATGCTAATTAATGCTTTTATAAACGTCAAAGGTAGTAAGAATGTATGTATAATTATTTGTTACTTTTTTATGCAAAAAGATTTGGATAATAGCAAACATAATTTAGGTACCTTTATCTTGAATTAACTCAAAGTTTAGGTACCTTTTATCCTAGTAATACGTCCCCGTGCGATAAAAGACAACCCTACACTATTTATCAACATGATTTTTTTTTCATTTCATAAGTCACGTTGATTACAAATTGTTTTGTTCATAAAGGCCTAGCAATAGGTACCTACTACACGAGCAAGTTGAAAGTAAGGACGCTGGTCACAAATAGGCTATTACAGAGGAGGACACCCACATTTTACCGTTCACTTGCTTTCAATTTTCCGAGAAAAATAAAAGACAAAGTTATTAGTTGGCAATATCTAAGAATTCTTCTAAAGTAAATACCAGCCATGCTTGAAAAATTCTGATGATTCACCAGTCTTTGATCATTTCCTTTATTAAAGGTATTTAAAAAAGGGTAGACATTAATTAAATTATACAATGTCAAAGAGTACAGTTTGTTGACTTTGTTTAAATGAAACCAGTTAAATAAAACAAGGTATCAAAGAGTACCGAACTTCCTCTTAATTCTTTGAACAGTGTTTGCTTAAAAAAACACTGTTCTTTTTAAGCTTCTTAAATGTCTGATGAGGCAGAACAAATGCCCTTTTTTAATGTTAACTAGGCGTTCAACTTCATTCATTTTAAGAAGTACGACACTGGTACTCTAACAGTGAATTATTACTGAATAACTCTTTTATCTTTGGTGAGCGCCTAATGAAATGAAAGTCTCGTATCGGAACGTTTATCCAAACCCAAACTTAATTTATGTTTTAGCTCTATCAAAGGAACTATTCAAACTTTTTAGTTTCCAAACCGGTGACTATACAAAAATTATAATTTTGACGCATGAACTTGATAGAAAACCAACTAGCAAGGTAGACCTCTTATAAATTGACGTAACTCCTCCAAACTCCCTAATACAGTAATAAGAATCTATGGCCACTTCATCAAACTCCCACTTTATACGAGCGAGCTAAGTGAGCGATGTAAAGACAGAAATAAAAATAATATCGGCGACAATATAACGCACGGAGCCGTAAAACCGCGTCGTTCAACAAACGCCGGTCAATGAACGATCATCCGCCATCTTGCTAATTGAACGGCTTCGGATACCAACCATGTATTAATGAAAATGTACGAATTATACACATGTGTTCTGATCGTATATCACTTAATCGAACACTGTGACATTGACATTGTTTGTGACACACTTTCGTGACATGATCTAAGAGAAACGAATGAACTTGGATACGAAATCATTCAAGTAGGTAATAGTATTTCTAGGTGAAGGTTTAATGTCTTAAACAAACATTGGAATCGAAAATTCTTCTCCATTTCGTTTATTTCCAGTGTGATCCCAATGCATCATAAAAGCTTTCTCAAAGGAACTAGAAACTCATTCCCGAACGCTATAGGCATTTTATTTGGCAAAGTTCCAAGAAAGTTTAGCGCAGCACTATACGCGCACATACATTGAAAAGTCGGAGGAAGCCTGTTGACTGGACAAATTCTATCCCGACATAAATGTTGACTTTAAACTCAAAGTGGAAAATTGAAACTTATTTCTTGCTCTGACAAAATAAATCTTAAGATTGTGACGTAACATGTTTATAGCAAACTAGTAGTACTTATTTGTGTGGTATAGCGGTAATTATTCTTCTTTCTTCAAAGTAGATTTCTATTTTCATCATCAATTTATTGACCTTATTTTCTTCAACGACTAATTTGACATTCAAATCCAATAAAGTTAGCTTATTTAATTTCATAAATTTGGTATTCAATGGAATCGAACTTCTGATTACCATAATTTAAAAGGTTTTGTACGGTGATCCTATGTCAGGTCTATGGTATCGATTCTCTGAGATAGAAATAATGGAACACATGCGAGCAATGACGCGGAAAAAAGAAAACTGAAGTGCGCTATTAAGATCGTTTACATAAGCCGAGACCGGTAAACATGGGCTCCTTGATATGAGTGATATCGAGAGCCTTGCCTTTCTATCGAGGGCAGATATATTAATACAGCACTGATAAGCACTCTCGTTTTATATCGGTACACAATAGCATAGGGAAGGTATAGAGCTAGGCAATTTATATCTCGTGGGTGTTAAGATGTTTAAGAAATCAAGTCTATTCGATTGAACATATTTTGCGCATATCATCGCAAGTTTTATTTTAAGATATGCCAAAATGTTTCCTATATTTTGTAAAAGCCGGCTTTTCAAGGTTCAAAGAAATAGATTATTTCGCATAATATTTTAATCTGATCATAAAATTTCGAAATGTGGGTGGAACTGTATTTCTGTGTCATGAAAAACACCCATTCTGAAACAATTAATAACAGAAAGTCTCTAAGGAGAGATAAATTAAAGTGAGAACTATGTTAAAGACGTTAGTCGGTGTTAAATGCAAAACCATGGGCGTAATGGGTTGGTTAAGATTCAATTATAATGTTCAGGCTGTTTGTATATCTCAAACTTTGGGCCAGTTCTTTGATCAATAGTAAAACTAACTATTGATAAATCTCATAATTTTTTTAACAAATGTTTAACAATATTTATAGGATTTAACAAATAGTTTCACTACTAATCAAATTGTTGTTGTTCTATAGGATCGTTTTTAACTTATCTGTCTGCCCTTTCTCAACTAGATTGGGATCAGCTTCCAGTCTAACCGGATACAGGCTGAATACCAGTATTTTATTTCAATTAAACGTCTGCCTATCTGATTTCCACAGCCCAATTAGTACTGCATAATCCGATACCCCTTGGTAATACTGGTTGTCAGACTAGCGGGTATCTAGACTGGCGGGGACTACGAATCCCCGCCAGTCTAGATACCCGCTGATATAACAGAATCCGAAGGCTAAAAGTACTTTCCCAGACACGGGTGACCTCCGAAACGTTATGAATATGGTCCACGGGCGAACCTGTGCAAGCGCATGCTGCTGTTATTAGACACTAGCTCCTCTCTCAGACCGTATGATCAACTTATTTCTTATACCAATATATTTACGTGCCAATTTTTTTACAACTTAGTGTAAGTACTTTTAGGAACGAAATAAAATATTACGAATGTTTGAATTGAAGTTATCAAACATCAAACTATGACATAAACGGATAGCGGGGCAAAGCGACATGCGACATCGTCCATCTAGCAGCGCGTCTATGCGATCACTGACGGATTGTATACGTAAAGGGCCCCATACACGGTAAGATTTATCTGTACGATCCGTCAAGTCAAACCGATCGAAACGACGAATCGATGGTGTATGTCAAGATCGTTAACGATTTACTTAATCGAAGACGATGTCGGAAATCGCAACAAAACCCCATGCAATCATGAATATCGTAACGATAAGATTTACAGTACAGTATTTCTAGGCATTCTTTTAGGCTTTCTTTTTTTCTTTTGAATCCGAATCAACGCTACCGCCACATAGGTAAGGAAAAGAAGTTCATTTTCCATTTTATGGGGCACGTATTTAATTATTTGAACACGTCTTTATCCTTCAGCTTCAAACATCGTTACGACCAGTCGTTTCGTGTATGAGCGACATTTTTGATGCGATCAAGCGTCACGATTTTCATCAGATCGATCGTATAGACGAATCGTACCGTATATGGGGCCCTTTAGAAAGAGAAGCGTGTAGACGGGACGTTCGTAACGTTTTACACACCATAATATAAATTGAAAACTTTAAAATAAGTTGAGCAGTCAAAAATAAAAATCAACTAAGTTCTATATATGACACGTTAATGTTATAAAATTTATCAATGTACGTTGAGAAGTAATACAGATTTTTTGTTGGAAGATCATTTTAAGAGGTTAGTTTACATTTTTTTTTTGTATCGAGAAAACTTTTAAAGAACGTGTTTTGAATACAACAGGCTTCTCAAAAATATGTTCAAGATTAACATTTATTTTTTTTCGCCGTCAAAAACTGTATGGCTGTATGGATTTGGCAAAAAAATTGTTGGAGACAAGCCAATTTGGCTGTTGTCAGCGTCTTAAGTGACTCGAATTTAAGTATATTATACGTATATTATTAAAGAATAACGAGTTCTCATATGGAATTATAGACAAGATTTTAAATTAAAAACAAATAAAGAAATGATCAGTTTCAGTTACACAAGAACGCTTTAAAATATGAGAGGGATTTATAACAATACCAGTCTAAGTCGACTTAATGATGTACATGTACGTATATTCTGCCAAGCCTTTATATGCAAAGAGTGCAGCGCTTACAGTCGCCAAGGCACAAAAGGCGCTCGTCCCGCTGCAGCGCTAGATAAAGCGCTCACGATTGTTATTCAGTAGCCGTTCAGGTATACAACCGCTGAAAGTACTGTTTCGCTTAAAAATAGATGCTATCTTGATAGCACTTTTTTGAAGGATTGAGGACGTTTTTCGCCCTTGGGGCTTCAAGAGCTAAGCAAACAAATACAGTGTTTTGATTGTATTGTATTTTAAACTAAAATAAAAATGATGAAGTCTAAACTTTGACATTATTTTAGTTTTTTAGAAAAACACTTTTTAAGTTAGTCTTCTCGATAAAGGCTTTTTTTTTAAATGGACAGAATAAAAACAATGTCTTCTAAAGATGTTAATTTAAAAATATTCATTTGAGATCGTTTTTTGAAATAAGAATTGGTGTAGGCTGTTGTGAAAACGCGACAGGTCGCCGAAAACTATAATTTGAAAATTAAAAAAATTAAAACAACGTCTCGACAAAAAGTAAACTAAAAGTTTTAATTAAGGGTCTGTGACACACCCCCTACTAATTTATCGGGCTGCTGTGTCAAAGAAAAGTCCTTTTTATCTTTCTTCTTTGGCAAAAAGAAGTGGTGTCAAATACACCAAAATGGGTTCAGCCGATCATTCAAATTGGGGGTCCTATAATAGGCCACATGGCAGGTGGTGAACAAACCCGCTGGCAATATTAAACATGATAGCGTTATTTGCCATGTCAGTTTTATGTATGTCTCCAAGTCCAAGTTATGTGTAAACCTATTTCACACTAGTGACAACGATTTAGTGAGCGTTTCCCCTCTCCGATCGCTTGTTCATTTTAAAAGGGTTCTACTTCAGCCGCCATTAGAGCGCCCTTAAACACGTCTATTGTTCTATCGGCTGCTATGTTAGCTAAAATATAGACATACAGAGAGATAATACAGTGACAGAATTTAAGCCTTAAAACATCAGTGGATAGAAGTATGTTGAAGATTAGGTAAATATGTAAATAAAGGGAAGAATAAAAGTATAAGACCAGAAATGAAAATCACTCTGATGATCTATGTATAATCTAATAAATAAAAATCAATGCCACTTTTCGTTGTGATGTTATAACTCAAGAACGGGCTCACTTATCCAAACCAAATGTTTAGGCTTTGTACGAACTATGGATTTAGTAGATGCTTTATGTGAAGTTTGCACAAAATCGGACAAGCGGTTCTTAATATACCCGTGCTAAGCTGGGATGGGCCACTAGTATTTAATAAAATCTACTGACAGCATTAGTAACTATACTAAGGAAAGTAAGGAATAATATGGAACAAATAACTGCAATACCTTGCTTGATCACGAGACTGTCTCATCAGGTAAACGTGAACACTGGAACGTAAAGGACTACTGAAGGATCACCGTGGATTTAAGTCAGTTAAAATCTGACAGTCCCAAATTTCACCACGATAAAAAAAAATCTATCCACGATAAAAAAAAATGTATCGCGCTAGAAATTGGTATCGTTTCTTTCTCTTTTGTTAATTCATCAGCTCAACCCTTGCATAAAATACTTTGAGATTTTTTTTTCGTTTCTATATTTTTTTTTTGTTTACAAAATAAGTCATGTATGTTTTTAAATGAGCAAATAATAATTATCGTCAAAACGTCAAACATCGTCAAAATACACCATTTTTTTACCTAATTGTTAGGACACCATTTTGACGTTAGGACCTAATGTGTTGCGGTAACCAATACGTTAATCAAACGTAGTGACCATTTAATGGAATTACGGCCATGCAGGGGCATTGGACAAACAAGCCAAAATGATAACAATGATTACTTATCTATACCGAGTTAATGCTGAGCCGTTCAGCATAGTTTTTGAACACACTATGGCGAGGGTTGTGCATCTTGATTTGATCGTTTTCTGAATTTCAGTCATATCTATACATACGTGAATCTAAAATCATTATACCCCTTTTGCCACAAAAAAACAAATACGCGGTTATAACAGTGTGACCCTGTTTCTTCACATGCCCTTTGCGTTCCAGGGTCATGGTATCCTACATAGATAGTTCCGGGCATGGTCTATGGTCGGGCTGCGAGTTGCCCTTTACTCGCCGCCCGCATGCCCGCGCCTACGGTGGCCGGAGATAGTCTTGCGACGTCCATCGCCGTGGGCGTCCACCACCGCGGGTGGGGCGGAGGGAGGACATTGTCCTCTCTCTCGCGCGGCCCGCCTCCTCCTTCGCGAGCATGATTGCTTCGCAGAAGGAGGCGACCGCTTCCCACTCCGTCTCGCCCCGCAGCATGGCCGCGACCAATGCCGGGCGCGAGAGGTCCCCGCCTATCGCCACCGTGAGGACACGTCGGTGCTCTGCCCAAGCAGGGCAGTCTATAATAATAATAATAAAATGTTTATTTGTACATAAAACAACAGCACAGAACATAGCATTGAATATAGTAGGTTGTACAATCAAAGTCAAAATTAATGTCGATTTTCCGAGCTCCTAAACTAGGTACGCAGACCTGTATCTTAGGAGTCGAAGATTTTGCAGCTACTTTTATATAGTACAACCGTGACATTTTTGTTAAAGAATACTTAGTTGTTTTAACACAGCAAATGTACCCAGTAAATGAGTGTGATTGTGTGTCTAGTGATGAGTATGTGAATGGGGTGTGTGTATTTGTGTGTATGATGTATATGTTGTTTGTGTGTGTGTGAGAATTACTTCATGGGTTTTTTTTTTTTTTTTTCTATTTATGAGCTAATTGTCAATATATTTTCTGCTTCGTCATATGTCAAGGGTTGGAGCCATTTACTTAGTTTATTCTTAATTTCGTGTGAGTTATGTCTATACAAATTAATATTCCTATTTATTTTATTATATATGCGTGAGCTTTGGGCCAAAAATTGTCGGCTTGCAAATGCATGTCGACAGGGGATTGCGTTGCAAATAGGAAAACCTTGACGTCTTTGGAGTAATTTTTTATCTAAGGGTAGGCTGGAGTGTCTTCGTAAGATAGAACGAAGGATGTATAATTTCCTCACTGTGAGAACTTTGGCCTCTGAATATAATTTATCAGTGGGGTAGTCTCTCGGTTTGAAAAGCATCACTTTCAATACCGCTCGTTGTGCACGTTCAACGGGGATCATTGTGGTTTTAAAGGTACCGCCCCACACCGGGATGCAGTATGTAACTATAGACTGACATAGGCTGAGGTACACAAGAGTCAATGTTTCGGAGTTAGCAGAGTGTCGAAGTTCTTTAAAAATGTATATAAGTCGTCTGATTCTAGTACAAAGTGCTTCTATATGCGCGCGCCTGTTCAGGTTTTCGTCAATAATCACTCCCAGGTATTTAATATTAGAGACCATGCTAAGAGTAATACAGTTACAATTTACTGAGTGATGAAGGCAACATGTGTGGGCTTTAATGGTGTTAGATGAAGACGGCGGAGTAACTGATTGGGGGCGGCAGAACCTGATTAATTTTGTCTTTTCCAAATTCAGCGTCAGTAGGTTAGTGGAAAGCCATTTCATGATTAACCGTAGTGCGTATTCTGCTCTGTCTTTGACTTGAGCCCAGTTTTTGTCATAGACTAGAAGTGCAGTATCGTCTGCGTAACAGAAAATGTCACAGTTTGAGATAGAGAGCTTGCATAGATCATTGATATATAGCACGAAAAGTGACGGCCCTAATATACTACCTTGTGGAATGCCAAAGGTGAGTTTATCATATGAACTAGTGACAGAATCAATGATAACACACTGTGATCTATCACAAAGGTAATCTGTGAATAATTTAAGAGCTACTCCACGCACTCCTAAGCTTTCCATCTTTGATATAAGTCGAGGGGCAGAGACTGTGTCAAAGGCTTTAGTTAAGTCCAAGAAGATGCCGTAACAGTTAAGATTACTATCTAACTTACTTACCAGACTATTATTGAAGTCGATAACTGCATCCTCTGTGGAGATTCCAGACCGAAAACCGTACTGGTTTTTGGCTATCACTTTATGTTTTTCCAGAAAGCTAACCAGACAATTGTTTAGGATTCTTTCCAGAATTTTCGAAAGGGAACTCAGAACGGAAATAGGTCTATAGTTTGAGACTTTATCTCTGCCCCCGCTCTTGTAAATAGGATGTACGACAGCTTTCTTAAAAGCTTCAGGGAAGGTTCCAGAGTCAATAGACAGATTACAAATATGAGTAACAGCGGGGGTTAAGGCAACACATGAATTCTTAATTACTCTTGCTGGAATATTGTCCCACCCAGTAGCGCAGTCACTGCGAAGGTTACGGATAATTCTACCAACCTGTTCTTCATCCACTGGAAGGATTACTAGTGAGTTAGACAGTTGATTAAAATGTGGCGCTTCAGGAGGGGTGGCGATGTTGGCTGTAATTTTTGATGCTAAGTTTTTGCCTATATTAGTAAAACACTCGTTGACTTGGTTTGCCGATGTTTTAACGTCAACTGAGTCACTCAGAAGTTCGCGAGGGGATCGAGTTTGAACGCTGGTATTTGTAATAGATTTGATCACTTTCCACGTTGCTTTTGGGTTATTTTTGGCTTTTTGGAATTCTTCCCTTTCAAAAGCTCTCCTTAACTTTTTAATTAGAGTATTACAAAAATTTCTATACCGTGTGTATGAAATTTTAAGGATAGTATCCTCAGGGTTTTTTCTGACTTCGCTATGCATTCTATCGCGGTTTCTTAAGCATCTAACTAGGCCAGCTGTCATCCACGGTTTCAAAACCTTGCATTTTTTATTATTTCCGGCAATTCGGGTATGGTTAGTAATCAAAATCAAAAAATAGTTAGTAGTCTTGCACCGTATGCTCTACTGTGTCCTCCGGGCGATCTTCGCAGTGGTGACACCCAGGCATTTCCTCCTTTCTCCTCAGACACAGGTACCTCCCAAAACTTCCATGTCCGGTGAGGACCTGCGTCATGCGGTAGGTCAGGACGCCGTGACTCCTTATCCAGCCACTCCTCAAAGAGGGGTCTTACCGCCGCGATTGCGGCGTGCCCGGCCGTCGGTTGCGACAATCGTCCCCTCCATACTGCCCTGAGATCGCGCCGGACCTCTTCTCGCCGCGCCTCGACTTCTCGAGGCAGCGGGGATACACCCCGGCGCTGCGCCTCCACGCGCCACTCATAGACGCGCTGGAGGGCAGTCGCCTCCAGATCCCAGGGCAGTAATCCGGCAAGCAGGTTGGCCGATTCGCCGGCGATCGTGCGGTATCCCCGGATCATCCGGATAGCCATGACCCTCTGGCATGCGACCAACTTTAGTGGTCGCGTCCGGATGCTCAGGGCCCACACGGGGGACCCGTAGAGGGCCATGAACCGCACGACACCGGCGTACAGCCTACGGCAGGAGGCGTTTGGCTCGCTGAGATTAGGCAGGAGTCGCCTGAGGGCGGCTGCTGCCCGGTTCAGCTTTGGGGCCAAACTCAGGAAATGCTCCCTGAAGTTCCACCGGCTGTCGAGGACGAGTCCCAGGTACTTCATCGTCCTCCCGACGCCGATGCGAACCCCCTCCACCGTTATGTGGGACTCGGACCGTGGCGCGTTAACGCGGCCATGAAAACACATGGCCTCCGTTTTGTGCAGCGCCACTTCGAGTCGTCAGCGCAACATATTACGCTGACGCCGTCAGACCACAACATAGGTACTTGGGAAAAGGCTAGGCAGATGGTGATACTGATACTGCTAGCCTACTTCTGATATTTAAATGAATTACCTTCGAATTTCGACCACTGAACGATCTTTAAATAAATTATTTTAAAGAATTTGGCAGCAAAGACTCGTAAACAAAAAAACTAAATAATAAGTCAGTATAAGTATGTGACTATTGTAAAAATATACCTACGAACACATCCCAAAGCCCTACCTCTCTAATAGAGGCATCGCACGCATTTATACTGTAACAGATGTGATTTTAACATGAAATGCTTCTAATTAACGTTATGGACGTACCTTAGTATTTTTTACTGCTGGCAGGCAATCTGAAACAAAGTAATAGAGATTTAGTATGATTGAATATTTGACACAGAAATAATTATAACTTCTAACATTTGTAGTTATAACTATAACTGTTCTAACGTTCATATCTGACGGAACATCCGTCGAGCGGATCATCGAATGTTCTTTTTGACGCACAAACGGATCATCCGTTGAGTGTGAACGGTCAATTGTTTTTCTATACGTTTGTCTGCTCTGGCGTTCCGCGACCTATAATACGCGACGGATGTTCCGTCAGATATGAACCCCCTGAACCCCCCCAAAAGGATGAACGGATCATCATCATCAGTCTATAAATTTTTACACCGCTGTGAGCCTGTGACACAGGCCTCTTCTCTGTGAGAGGGAGTGGTACACAATACACCACGCGGGCCCAATGCGGGTAGATGTCACATGATGGATGGAAGTCTGTTTGTTACTCTTTCACACAACAACTACTGATCGTATTTGGATGTAATTTGGTAGACAGATAGTTTATAACCTGGATAACATAGGATACTTTTTTTGTATCTCGGTAGTACGTTCCCTTGGGAGTTACACGCAACCGAAGCTGCTGGCAACAGTATTTGACAAGAACAAGTCTAACATCTACAACGTCAGCCTGGATGTTTGTATGTAGTACTGATGTACGGAGCAAATATTTGTAATGTCTATAATCTACAAGTACTTGTTCCGGGTCTCGGTGTTTGTGTATGTGAGTTTATATGTTTGTAAACGCACCCACGATACAGGAGAAATTACTAGTATGGGACAACGTTTTTTTTTTAAAAAAATGTTACTCAATAACACTGTAACAGCTGAATGAATTTGAATCAGCACACAAGCATGACTACACATAAAACTTTGTATACAAGTACTTGTATCAATTTCTCTGGATGTCAAAAGAAATACGGCCGTAGAGAGTTAGGTATAAAGTATTAATTCAAGCTAAGTTTTCCAGAATAATAGTAAAGTTTATGTAGTTTGATACATAATATCAAATTTAAATTAACAATTGAGTATACATGTAAGAACAATTGGTGTTATTTAACGTTACCGATGTTTCACTCTTTTGTGTTATGAAGTAGTGTTCACGTTTAGTCTCTAGTCCAGATCATGAAAACTGTAATATGTGACAGATCTCCTAAAAACACATTTAATTTCAACTGTAGTTTAGGTTTTCATCCCCCTTAATATTTACTAGTATTCTGCTGTAGAACTAATTATAATTATTTACCGAAAACAGGCAAAAAATGGACCCCAACTAAGTTATGAAAAAACTTAGCAAAGCATGCGATAAGGCATTTCAAAGCGCATCATAAAACAGTAATTTGGTTATAATATCTTGCTACACACGAAATAGTACATTGTTATCCAAGGTGTGAAAGTTACTTATTTACGTCCCGAGACGGAGTTTGGCGCCCGTAACGCAGTGAGGGCGCTAATAGTTCGAGGGACTAAATAAGTAATTTACCCGAGGTGAACACTGTGCTTTTCATTACGAATACGAGGAAAGTAAAATTACATAACTTAATAGCTAAAGAAAAAATGAGTGTATATCGGATTGTCACTTTGCCGTATATTTTGTTTTTTTTTTTTAATTTGTGCTGTGGTCGTCCAGCTAAACAGCCAGGATTTTCATGTTCATTATTTTAAAAAATGGCAAAGATTTTGTCGATATCTGTGATATTTTAAAGAAATACCTAGTTGAAACTAAATTATTTTAAAGTCATTATTTATATTCTTAATACCTACTTAACTTTATGTTATTTTAACTTTAAATCGCTCTGTAATTGAGTGGCTGTATAAAAAGTTTGAACCACAAAAACTTTTAAACGTCTGTTGAACACTTGTCTAATAAATGTCAGATTATGGCGTTGAAATAAGGTCCGTTTAGCAATCAGACTTTTTAAAAAAAAGTGTTAAACAAATGTTTATGTTTTTGTAGTAAGGCTGTTAAATTTTAAATATTGTGTTAATTATCACGCTATACAAAATAGGGAGGGGCGGAGTCTTCTTCTACAGGCATTATTTGTCTAAAAGAAGATTCCGAACACAAGAATTGTAAACCAATTACTTTACACAATAAAAAATTTAATAAAAAAAAATAATTAAAAATTTAATAATTTAAGCTGTGAACCGTACAACAACATTTCTGCTTGTCATATTTTAAAAATGATTCCTACTGCTGCATTAATTACCGGTTTCTGCTATCACAAACTTATATTTTGAAGCCAAATAGGTTCATGTCAAAGCAAAAACTACTAGAAAGAAAATCGGTTTGGCATTGAGCTGAGTGTATACATTATTAGTGAATGTGATGTTGACTGTAGAGAGAAATTGTAGAGAGGTTTCAAGAGTAGCCTGAAGAAGTATATGTTGTTGATCTTTGCTCTTTAATATTGTTTACGTAGTTGAAAACGCTCAGTTTTGATTACCTTTACCCCGATTGTTTGACCTCTCTGTGGGTAAAGGTCAAGAATGTTTCGACATTCGTGTTTATTAACAATAAACCACGCCTTTTTTCGTTTGCCTAACATTATAAAATTCTTGTTTTCATAATAACCAACAAGCGTATGATTTATTTTAAAACATCCAAAAAATGCTACTGAAAATCATTCATCAAACATTGTATTGCGGTAAAAGGATTATTCTGACTCTAATCCCCGTCGACCACTTCTATACTGTGTGTTTCGCGTGTATCTTTCAGTTTTAATCAAGCTGTGCGCTGAACGCGGGAGATTTATCCGTATCTAACAGACAGATCCCCACATTCACTAATTTCTAGTTTGCATTCGCTCGAAACAGGAGCACTCAATGTTACCTCGCGCAATTCATCCTTTTTTATCGCCCGAACTTTAATCAAAATTAACTCTTTGCTTATATACCTAAGTTTGCCTTCAAATTGCTAATTTCAGACGAGAAAGTGTTAAGAATATATGAAATATCAGCACTTTGCGGTGCGCAGTAAATTTCCAGTCTAAATTCGAGACCGCTTCGAAGCAATTTTGTGTTAACTTACATTCGGATTACACATGTAGTTTAGAGTAGTATGTTTATAAAAAGGAACAGCAATACATATTATACTTTTCGACTTTGAAGGAATTATTTATTTAATTCACGTAATCCCTAGTATGAAACTGGATATTTTACATGTAAGTAGTAACATGGATCTGCATACAGACGGATATATGATAAACAGAAGTTAATTACTACCAAATATCAAATACGGAGCCTGCTTGCCATTTAAATAATTATAGGAAAGGTATATATTACATCACTCTTTAAGTTTTGGTTCGATTGAAAGCAATGGTAGATTTAAAGTAACACAATATTTAATACAGTGTTAAATGAGAACTTAAGATTACCCAATCACGAGGTAAACTAACTTCAAACAAGCCTAAAAAGTGTAATCATGTAAATCATGAACAACGGCGTACATTTTTTGTAGCAAAATATGTCAAACAATGTTTTGAATGTCGTCACGTTGAAAATGTTTGCTCGAATTCAATCTACAAGTTGAATATTCATAAGTATTAAGTGAATGGTGGGTCAGCCAGTAATTTGTGTAAATCAAACGTGACCAATCTTAAATTTAATTAGCTGAAGGCCTATTTGTTTTGTCCATTTTAATTGTTGTGACCTTATGTATTGACATGCTCGATTTGTTACCTGTTTTGGTGTCTGCGTTAAATTAAGGTATGTGTATACACATATGGATGCTAAATGTTGAGTTATACTCCAGTTCTTGTTGAGCTTTTGCGTTCCTAATGGATTTATTGCTTCACTTTTGATCTAATGGTCGTAAGAACCGCAATAAATTCCTAAAGTACTTCGGAACAAGGAAAATCATATTTTTTTTTCTATTACAAGTTGACTTACAGGCGTACCGGTTATGAATATAAAATAAAGCATAAAATTCAGTTACGAAGCAACCTGTTTTTGTCCCGTAGATAAAGTTGCTAACATTTTTTCACAGCGTACTGCCGCAGCATAAATTAAAACCTACCAAAGGCTTTAGCAATAAATAAACCCAGATGATTGCCGGAAAACTGTGGACAAAGTTTTAACGAAGTGATTTCTGTGCACAATAAAGTTGGTTACCATTCCAACTGGTTCTACTATTACTGTTAAACATTTATGACGCACTAACAAAATTTTATAACTGAGTACCTAGTTTGTCTTTCTATGTTATGAAAATTGAGTCTCTAAAGTAATTTTGCCTGCACCATGTGCACATAACGTAAAGTGGCTGTTACAAGATACATATTCGTTTGTTTTAAAAATTAGTTTTATTCCACGCGAGTCCTAAAATATACCAAAGATAGAAAGGCAAAATTGAATGTATTCTATGAAATTAAATTTCCTTTGAATAAGTTACAGGACGTAACAAGCGGTCTCACCGGATGACATCCAACAATGAGCCGACAAGTCCTGATCACAGTGTAAATTCGAATTACCTTCTATTTACCTTGGATGTGGGTGAAAGAGGCCCTTTTTTATGAAAATGTGTGATTTTGAAGTCTACAAACACGTGTCCGTGATGATATACTCGTGTTGTATTGAATTGTTGTGAAACAAGTGATTAATGAGTACCTACCTACGTTCGAAAACTCTCGAGCAGAAACTAACAAGGAAGAAAGAGAAATCATAATAAAATTGAAAGAGATAAATTCAGTCTTTGTCCTTGATTTTATTTTTGTTTATTTTTTGCTTCTGCTGTAATGTGATTGCACCACGGGATTCAAGTCAGATGGACATAACGCAATTTGTCAAACGGGGCTTATCACTTTAGGATTTTAAAATCTCTTCCCGAACCCTCGATTTTCTATGGAAAACGCGCTGTGAAGAAATGTTATTATCTTACCTTATTCTTACTATAAATGTGAGTATGTGTATGTATTTTTTCTGTTTTTTTTTTTACACGAAAATACTATTTGGACACAGTTTATAACCTGGATTAACACATAAAATAGTTTTTATATCGTATTTATGTTCCCGTGGGATATTTTCGAGTGACACTTAGGCGAAGCCTCTGGCAACCAGCTAGTCATCTATAAATAAGAAGAAATAAAGGTTGTTTTTACCGACTTCAAAAAAAAGGAGGTTATCAATTCGACCCGTATGTATGTAATATTATCAGAACTGCCCAGTTTTCATATATGTTAGTCTATATCAGCGTCTGAACAAATGTGCCAAATTTCATAAGTGTATGTATGTATGTATGTATGTATGTATGTATGTATGTTTTTATGTTTGTGCACGCATATCTCCGGAACTATAAGTTCGATTTAAGTAATTCTTTTTTTGTTGTACTAGGTATTGTTCAACTTAGGGTACACTGCAAGTTTCATCAAAATCGGTTCAGTAGTTTTAGAGATATGGATTTTTTATGTTGTGACGGATTACAAGATTAGTGCATATGTAAGAAAATTTTGTATTTTACAAGAATTTGGGTTGAATATGTAATAAATAAACTAAAAAGGGTAAAATAAAAACTTTTTTTTAAAAAAGTACCGACTTCAAAACAAATACAAAAAAGTTTAAAATAACTTTTCTTTCGGAAGTCGGTGGCTTTGTTCTGTTGTGTCATTGACTATTGCCACCGACTTCCGAAAGAAAAGTTATTTTAAACTTTTTTGTATTTGTTTTGAAGTCGGTACTTTTTTTAAAAAAAGTTTTTAAATTAAATCAGAACTCTGATAAGATCAATCAATGACGATTGGTTCGGAAGAAGCAATAAGGAAACAGTATTTTGCTTTCCGTCTGTGAGGAAAATTACACAAACGTAGCCTTTGATACTTATTTATAAACACGTCCCCTTTTTGTATTTATATTAATGGAAAATATAGACAAAACAGGGTTATTTGTAAAACATTAACAACCTTTCATGGGCTTAAAGTACTTATGGTTATAAACAACTTTTACTTTGAAACCAACCCTGAAAGATAAAAAAATTCAGGTGTTTCATACATTGTCAAAGGAAACGTATTCCATTTTGTATATAACACCTGGTTTTTATCATAATATTTTTTTTAATAACAATAAGTACTTTTAGCACATGAAATGTTGTTACTGTTTTAACAAATAACCCTGTAGAAGCTATTATATTATTATTATTATGTCTATAATTATTGTAACAACGACGCAAGGCAACTTTTAAAACATCTCATACTTTCTGTATTCTTTTTCTCTCATTTGCAACTCGCTTCATCACATAATATGCTATCTAGGCTCACAATATCGTAGATTATTCATGAACACTAATGAGTCGTGTCTTTACATTGTTTTATTTTCTCTTGTCCGAGCTCTAAACATAAACGTTTCTGTTTCAAGAAGTATTTATATAAAAATGAGCATTTATTAAAAAAAAAAGTAAATGATACTGTGAGTCAATAAAATGTACCTCACTTTCAATGAAGGTCGGCGGATAATTTGTGGTACGACATTTTTTTAATGCAATTTGCTGTAATGACATAGAGACTAGCGCTGCGTCAAAAGATCTTCAGTTTTGGTGCGGACTCTAGTGTGTATAGTCAAGTTAATCCATAAGATTAGATGAGAAATGATAGAAATAGAAGCGATAATCCTCTTACAGTCATTGATTTGTCTTTATTATTGTTGATGAAAGGTTCAGCTTCCATTGAG
Organism: Agrotis exclamationis; assembly: GCA_950005045.1. Lineage (NCBI taxonomy): Eukaryota > Metazoa > Arthropoda > Insecta > Lepidoptera > Noctuidae > Agrotis > Agrotis exclamationis. The sequence goes on along the minus strand of OX465424.1, from coordinate 13,634,549 downwards.
AGCCCTTAGAAACATGTCGGAACGAATATTAACTCATGAAAAAATCGTAAATGTTTTAATTACGTAACAAACTTCAAAATGTCTATCAAGAACGGGAGGTCAAGTCGTGAGATTGAGGATTAATTGTTAATAATTAGAAACATTTTGACTGTTGGAGTATCGAGAATCTTTGCGAATGTCAGTAGGCCGTTAAATTTGCGCGTAGGCACGTCACGGGCTCTTAGCGAAATACTCCGCGTGATGTGCAAACAAGTGCCGCTGTTTTATTAAGACAAGTTTAAACATGGAGACAAAACAAATTTCGTAAAGAGATCATCGATGGAAGAGGCGTGTTGTTGCCTTCTTTACTTTGAATCGCAATTTAAAAGAGTAGGTGCGATTTTGAGCACTAGAACAACGTCCGTACGACGTAACTCTGGACCTCCGGACAGCCGATTTTAATTTAAACCTGGATAGAATTCTAGATAAAGGCTTTAAGTTAAATAGATGCAGTATTGTTGTCAAAGTTCCACAAAAAAATTTCTTTTCGGCTATTCTTGAAAAAAATAGGAAAACACATAATATTTTGTTCCTTTTTAAATGATCATTGTAAATAACTTAGCCGTCAAACGCAGCCACTTTGGCTCGTGGGCGGCACGTTTTACCAACCGACATGGCACGGTCATGGGGTCTACATAAGTATCTATAAACAATTTCCAACCGAAGGTAAGGGGAAGTTATGGAATTATTAACCACACAAAGTTGCCAATCTACATTGACGTTCGGCAACATGAAAAAATATTTCAAGGAAAGAGGATCATAAATAAATGCACTTTAATCGGCTCCATTAAAATTCATACGTTATCGGTACAAGTTATCAGTGCAGAATGCCAAAAATAATTCGTATCTAAGTGAGTCACTGTGATAATCGCATAAATGTGGTTGATCTCCACTTTATTACGTCAAAATATACTACGAAAAATCGGGCACTATAAGCTCATAATGTCAAAACGATGACGTTATAATAACCCATTAAACTTAACAGTCAATAGCGACGCAGCAAAAAAAAAGATGGAGTCGTAACAAATGACGGCGAATAGATTTCCCTGACGGTGCGTCGGACATGTGCCAGAGACGTGGAGCGGACGGTGACCACAACCGACGGCCCGCGGCCTATTGAGGCACACCGCAAATCGATCAGAAGCACGTCACACAATGACTGTCGCAAACAAAGATACAAAACTCGACGTGTCGACACGACGACGTTTAGTGTAAACTTTCATAATAGAAGCCCTCTAGCGAACATATTGACCATAGTTCACAAAGACCTGGAAAAACTAGGTACAGGACAAAGGAACACGCATACAATAAACGTTTACACTCCCTAAATGATGGATCACCATACTGTTTGGCAATAAAAATATGTATATTTTTTTTATGAAATGTCCACTTCAGCCTACCAATTAAAACATTCCATCATGTCCTTCGTTCAATAGATAGAAGATAATAGAAGTATTACACAATATTGTTTGCAGCAAACAAATTCCACAAAATTATCCTTGTTTTTTAGATTCGTTACAAATGATTCACCACAGTGCCTTCAAAGAACTTGCTGCGAATTGTACAACTATTTATAAGTTTAATTTGACAATGTATTTCACAGTAATTCTTACTTTACTTATAATAATAATAATAATAATAATTTATTTTGACACCAACATAATTTACATGTAAACAGATATACAGTAGGTACTATTTCTTATTTTCTTAATTTTATTTTGAAGGCATCTGTGTCTGAACTAGATAAAATATCTGTATCTCAGACATCAGCGCTCTTCCTTAAAGTGACCATTGAATTACAGGCTTAAAAATACAAATAAAAAATATTAGGAGTATATCTCTACACAGGAATAAATGTAACATAATATGAACAAACCGAAAAAGTGTGTGGAGTGTTGACCTCTCGGTGAGTAGGGTGTGAAAGTGTGGGAAAGAGTGTGAGAGGGTGTGATAAAAGCTTGTTATCTCAATATCTTCAGTAAATTTTCTGTCTCGTCATATGTAAGTTTTCTTATATAATTAAAGAGTTCACTTTTACATATTTTTTTGCTTAGCGGGTATATATCTAGAATATCGTTTATTTTAATATACAGGTACGGTCCTAAGAAGCAAAAATAATTGTTTACGTATATATGTCTGAAAGAGGGTCGATCAATATTAGTAATGACATTTCGTCTTCGAGATAGGTCACTTTTTGAGAACTGTAGTAAAGAGTGTTGCTTCAAAACTACATGAACAATAAACAATTGTCGCACTGTCAGGACCTCACATGATTGATAAAGGAGATGGGTTGGGTACAAGTATGGTCGAAAGGTACTAACTTTTAAAACAATCCTCTGAGCAATTTCTAAGGGTTTTAATATAGTTTTAGGTGCACCTCCCCAAACAGTGATACAGTAATGGAGAATGGACTGTACGAGGGCTAAATATACTTGTTTCACTAATTTTGGTGGCGCAACATGTCTGAGATTCTTGAACACATAGATCAGTTTTCTTGTCCTTGAAGTAAGCAGGTGAATATGTTCTCTGAAGGATAGGTTACAGTCTAAAATAACTCCAAGGTATTTAACTGACGCTGTCTTTGTTAGTGTTGGACAAGAGCATACTAAACTATTACAACAATTATGTGCTGTAATCGAGGTGGCATATGGTAGCTGATTATTTTGACTACGCATCGAGAATATCATATACTGGGTTTTATCCGGGTTGAGGGTCAGGGAGTTATTTTGCAGCCAATGGGTCACAATATTAAGACCGTCTTGCGCATCTCTGTATACTTTGTCCCAGGTATTGGCAGAAAACAGCAGAACTGTATCATCTGCATAGGATATAATTTTACCTCCTGGGAGGTCTAGTTTACAGAGGTCATTCAAGTATATAAGGAAAAGCTGTGGGCCTAAAATGCTCCCCTGGGGAATTCCGTATGTGATTGGTAAGTCGCTGCTAACATTGTCGTTAATCTTAACGCACTGGCAGCGATTTGAGAGATAGTCCTTTAAAAGTTGAAGTTGAATTCCCCTTATACCAAGGCGTTCTAACTTTTTAATAAGCAAAGGCGTAGAGACCGTGTCAAATGCCTTGGCTAGATCCAGAAATATTCCTATTGTTTTTTTGCCTGAATCGATGTTTCTTACGACATAGTCTTGGAGCTCGTGGATTGCATCACTAGTAGACTTGCCTGCTCTAAAACCAAATTGGTTATTGGATAAAAGGTTATTTGCTTCCAGGTAATCAATCAGTCTACTATTTATTACTCGTTCCAGAAGCTTGGAGATCGAAGGCAATATGGAGATGGGTCTATAATTAGTGACACGGTCTCTATCACCCGATTTATAAATTGGATGTACTACTGATTTCTTTAAGACAGTAGGGAACTGACCCTTGATTAGGCAGAGGTTAAAAATAAAAGTTAACGGATGGATTAAAATGTGTTTGTAATCTTTGAGGAACTTATTTGAAACAGTATCCCAACCAACAGAACATACATCTTTGAGATTCAAAATTAAACGTTCCACTTCAGATTCATCGGTTTCCAGCAATACAAATGAATTGGAAACCTGTTGCGAGGGCGTATGATTATAGATGCTATGGCAAGGGTTCGAGCAGGTATTAATTTTATCAGCTAGTTTTTTGCCAATTGTTGCGAAAAAATCATTCACCCTTTCTACAGACTGTTTGATGTTTGATAGATTTAGTAATTTCGTAGCGCTATGTTTCAATTTAGTTGTATTTGTTATTGTTTTAATGGCTTCCCAAATTTTTTTATTGTTATTTCCCGCTTTTGTCAACAAGTCTCTGTCATGCATTTGTTTTACTTTTTTTAATAAATTGTTGCAATGGTTTCTATACCTGGAATATATAATTTTAGCGATCTCATTATTTGGTGCTTGTCTCATTTTCTTATGAAGCATATCCCTATGTCGAATACACCTTAATAGCCCAGGTGTAATCCATGGCTTTATTATTTTGCGACGTCTTGGATATTTAATTACTTTTGTGTTTTGTGATATAGCCCTTTGAATTGAGTTGGAGAAGTATTCCATTGCGAAATTTGCGTCGGTTGACGTATAGATAGGAGAAAAATCGGTTTTCTCGAGATCAGAAAGCAGCCCTTCACTCTCCAGTCGGTTCATGGATACATAAGCAAAGGTTCTCTTTTGTTTAAGTTGCAGGGAGAGTAGGACTGCTTGGTGGTCCGTGATTGTGCTGTATAAGACCAGTGTGAGAGCTGATTTTTGGGTTTTTAGCATTACATGGTCAAGGCACGATTTATTTTGTCTGGTCGGGAGAGTGTGTGCAGGTAAAAGCCCATGGAATGAACACAGGTTCAAATAATCCAGAGACCTTGACTCAAGAGATTCAGGGCAGATATTAATATTGATGTCCCCAATAATGGAGATGTTTTTGAAACTTTTTAAATTATCTAATATATTATTTAAAGATTGGAGAAAGGTGTCAATATTTCTATTTGAAGGCGATCGGTAAATGGCTAAAATAACACTCTCAGTACCAATCTTTATGATAAGACAATTAAGGCCTTCACAAGATGGCTCTTCACAAGTAATAATCAGATTCGATTTGCAAAAGACTGTAACTCCATCGTTTTGGTTGCCGCAGCATTCAGTAATATAATGACTATAACCCTCCAATGTCGGTACCACGGGGTTGCACGATAACCAACATTCAGTTAATATAATAATGTCACAATTAATCTTTAATCTATTCAACAATGTTACAAAATCATCAAAGTTTCGTGATATACTACGAATATTTTGTGACAATACTGTCAAACAATTCGCAGGGCTTGTTATTAAGTTGCTACAATCCTCGACGTCACAGTATTGAGATTCGGAAACAGATATACTATCAATTTCAGAAACCAAATCAACCATTTTTAAATTTGAAAAATAACGAAGTACCATGTGAAAATGAATCATGGGAACTACAATTGGTCACAAGGAAAATAATAAAAATTAAACCATTATCTTGAAGTAATCGTAAAAAGACAGTGCAGTTACTAACGGACAAATAAGAAAACACCAAACGTTTATAATTACTGTTAGTTAATAAAAATATGTATTTTATAAATTGAAATGAGATAATATTTGACGATTTTTGTGTTTGTGTGGAGTGTGTATAAAAAAGACAAAAGACATGATTAGAGTAAAAAGTTAAAACTATTAGACTATTAACATGCAATTTATAAATTATTAAAGAACTTTGTACGCATAACAATATAACAGTGCAGCACAAATTAACAAAAAAAGATAGTCATTCGGTTGTTATTTTCTTTAACTTATTAAGGTCTGCCTCCTCATCGACGCGAATATGCTGCATCCCCTCTTTCATCCTAAGGTAAATTTTACCGAATGATGTCCAGCAGAAGGCATAGTTGTGGGTACTCGCGAAGTCACGCGCCAAAAAGAAAAGCCGTCTACCCTTTGGAGTAAGATAATCCGAAATAAATATTGGTTTCTGAGGCCCTTCCAGATCAAAAATAGATGTATTAAGTTTATCTTTCTTTTCTTGCAGGGTCAGTTTTTTGAGGTTATTCATAACATTTTCCTTTGTTAAGACTGTGGTAAATTCCACTATGATTGGTTTAGCGACGTCTGATTTCACGAAGGGCCGATAAATGTCTCGTATACTTGAGTTTTGCAAAGACATATTCAATATTTTTCCGATTTTGATGACTGCATTACAAAGATTTTCTTTTGTTTCATTTTTTAGCCTAGGTACGTTTCTTATCTCTAACTTTGTCATACATGACTGCTTTTCAAAATTCTCTATTTTATCCTCCAGGTTTTTAATGTAAACACATTGTTCTTTGCGTTCCAGCTTCAAACTTTCTAATTCTTTTTGAATATCATCATATTTGTCAGATAATGCAGCTAAAGATGTGTTTATGCCATCATTTTGCTTTTTTATTTCGGTTAAAGAGGACTCTAATTTTTGCAGTTTATTATTTTGCTGTGTAACAAAGTTTTCAAACATTTCCCGTACCTCACTCATAAACTGCGACATTTCAGTCTCGCGCTTTCTTTTCAAGCGACTCGTGGTATTAGTACGGGCCATATTTAAACTGTCTGATACGCTTCCGTCCATACTCTCCGTGTCCGTTGCCGACATAGTCGATTGCGTCGGAAGAGTACGGTGAGACGACATCTGTCCAAGTATGAAGATGAGCGGTGCGAGTACCAGGAATGCAGCAAACAGCGGCGATAGTCAAAGTGTGAAGAGTGTAGTACTTTGGGCAAAGAGTGCGACAGATCACGTACCTCCCTCCGCTGGTGGCGCTTGGTGCGGTGACGCAGCTTATGCGCAGCTCATGCGCAGCTAATTGGCCGGGACGCGTGCCGCCCCTGTGGGCTGCTCACAGGCAGCAGTGGGCGTTGCTGTGACGGCGGTGTTAGTGGTGCTGGAGCGATGACTCACTCCCTGACACTTGTTGTCAACGCGTCGTTTGCTCGCAACACAATTAAACTCCTCAAAACTTATGCACTCCTATTTTTTATTTTGATTTAAGTGATTAATTTTATTAATATTTTATTTTAAAAAATTGACAATAAGTCTACTGCGTAAGCGTCTGATCTCCTCAGAGGTCCGGGGGGAAGAGGATACTTATAAGGGTTGCATGAACTATTTAAACCGTTGTACACAAAATAGTGACTTGTTTAAAATCTATACTGCTGCGGACACAAAACGCGGAATGTTACATATAGAATAAAATGAAAGGATACATTCATAAAAAAATAAGAAAAAAACATGTGACGAGAAGAAAATATTCAAAGTTCCTGACATTCACATTAACCTACGTGGCAAATATAGAAACACTAAACAAACTTTAATAACCACTACATAATCTCAAATCTCAAAGAATATATGAAAGTTAAGTATCTATGCAAACAATTGGACGTACGGTCACGATTGCCGAGCGCAGCTGTAGGCAAGGCTAGTCTCTCAAACTACAAAGCTGTTTGCCGAACACGGTCTCTCGTTATCCTCCTACTCGTGGAGTGTAGGCCGGCCTCTTTTGTTAAGGCTTCCATAGGACCTCTTAAAGTCTCAATGTAGCTCGAACGAAGAACTGTGTCATCGAACAATGGAATTCGTTCTAATATACGTTTATCTTTGGACGTATACGTACTGATTACGTCGTGCCCCTTTTATTGCCTGAAGTCTAGTGGAAGTCGTTTTGTTGAGCTATGAATAGTTAGAGCGCACTTGGAATATTTTTATGAGGATTCATAAGACCTCTTGCTTTCTCCTAATATGAGTACATTTAATTTCTAGGTAGAAAGGTAGTTGACATTTCTTATGATCAGTTAGAATGTCAAGATAAAGTATTTTAGTGACTTTCCTTTATAAGCAAATGTAAAAAGATAATGCAAATCATAATCTTATCAAACATCTCTCTTTATTAAGTATGAACCTTCTAAATTGTTTTATTGTTTTAATTCGCATTGCGGCGCCTTAGACGAACGCAATAAATTTTAAGTAATAACAAGTTACAAAAGAATAAGAAAAACGTAGACCTGTGTAATTTTGTTTGGGAACTTTTCAGTAATAATTTTCCGGCCGTCTCAAAGCTTAAACTGACATAAAGAACGTGACTTGTTAATCTGGTTTCGTACATTGGTCACCAACTCTTTACAAATTAACGGGAACTTTGTAAACTTTGTCTTGTTATTTACTGGTTTGTTTTCAATGTTTATTGTTGTCATTTCTGCAACAAATGTGAGACAGCTAAAATCTCTAGTATTATTACAAGTTTTAACTTCGAGACATTACAGAGATTATTTACCGTGTAACAAAAGTTTGTCGTCTGTATTCCCAAAGGTCTCGTAACACAATTTTATAAAAAAAAACTCGGATAAGAGAAAATTAATTATTGTTATTACGTCGACAGTATCCACAAAATAGATAAACATTAAGTTGATGAAAAAATTATGAATATACGAACAGCGGCGATATTTGAACACCTCATTTTCTTACTTTTCCAAAACACATTTTCCGGGGCAGTAAACCAAAGATTCCATTAAGTAATCAAACCTACATTAGCGTGAAATATCATTAGAATTTTTATGTTAATGAATGAAATAGTGTGATTCGGATAAAAGCTTTTTTAAGTGCATTTCAGGATGCATACAAGAGTCAGATGAAATGTCTGAGCGTCAATGAAACTGTAAAATAACTTTACTGCCGTCCGGTGGGGCACAGGAACGCATAATTTTATCATAAAACTGAGTTTTATTATCAGTAACAAGGCACAACTCTTTACAGTTTACTAAACTGCGGACGTAACGCCTGCAGACGAATGGGATCTTCATATTTTTATATCGCCATCGTTTTACATGGAAATAAAAAGTTCTGCAGTAAGAGCTCTTATATCTGTTTAATAGAGACGCCGCGCGCCGTGTGTGAAGTACGTCGCTACTGATGTACGGGTAGACGGTTACTATTAATAAAGTACGATGTAACCTTGATAGTTAAACCTCGGCCTGCTTCAGATTGTTTACAACCCAAAAGTTTAACAACACCGTCCGCATAATATTTCGTGTAACTACTGCCTTAATAGAATTGAATCGGGTTTGTCACTCGGCATCGATTTGCATGGAGAACGACGTGGAATTGACGTCTTTATTTGATTCACGTTGGTGTCGCCGGTAGTCAAAGTATAACGTGTTTCACCTTGAATCTTCATTCAAAGGAATTTCATTTTCGCCCCTAGCCCTGAATACTTTTTGAAATATTTGAAATCTTTGTAACTTGTTCTGAAAATAAATCTTGTATTTTACGCCTGTTTTGAGATAAAAAGGGTTTTGTATATTTACTACATTCAATAAGAAATAATGTTCCATTAATATTTACTTTGAAACTACTTCTATTTTGTATTCAATACGACTATTTAGTACGACCATAGTTAAATTATTTTATTCATATTTACATAATTCATGAGCACATGTTTTACATACTAAAACTTTTCTCATTGTTTTCACAATAAAACATTTTTAATAGCTGTACAAGGATGTCATAAAACTCAGCGTCATGCTGACACGTTAAACCTTAACTTGTTGGTACGTCAACATAAAAAAGTTAAAAAGCTGCTATCCGATTTACTTTCCAACGTGATATTTACTTTTAAATAACGGACACGTACGTTACAGGTTATTAAAACAGTTTCACGCAACAACACGCTAAGCTAGTTAGCTCTGTAAAGTCATAGGTGCTGGCTACGTCAAGCTACGAAAATCTTAAAATGTGCTACGAGAATCTTAAATGTGCTACGAGAATCTTAAAACGTGCTACGAGAATCTTTAAACGTGCTACGAGAACGCTACGACGTAGCTTCGTAGACTTGGTAAGCCGAGTTGTCGACATTGGACAGTGGACTCAACTAGTGAGCAAACAAAGCATTAAATGAAAGCTCAGAGCAAAGAGGCTTGGCAGTGATGGAGAAGCTCTCTCCATTATTACATGCGACTCAGTCTAGTATTAAATTCTACAGTTTAACAAATAATGCAATAGCCAATTGAGTTACCTTGTCTTTTCGTTTGATTAGCTAAATCTAAATTGATTAATATAACTAGAACTAGGTTTATATAACTTTTTGAACTTTAATTGATTATTTAATTAAGAAAACGGACGCTGATAACCGAGAAATAAAATTGGCAATAATTCATTACAAATAAGTTGCTGTTTTTATCGTGGTAAAATCATCAAATGAGTCCTCCCACCCAGGGCAGGGCAGGAGGGACTGTCAGACTTGTACTGATTAAAATCCACGTTGTCGTTCCATAGCCTTTTACGTTCCGGGGTCACGGTAGCTCGTTAATCCCGCGTCTCCGGCAGGTACAAATTAGGTACTTCAATATTGTTAGTTTAAACTAGGTAGTTTTAAACTGACCACAGAACACTAAACCCATTTGAAACATTATCTAAACTCCCGAACACGAGTAGCCTAGCGCACTCATCAAGTACTTAATAAGCGTTAGTATGTCCATCGCGGAGGCACAAATCATATTTGGATGAATGAGAATCGCATAACGTTCATTAGTGTACCGCAGAATGTACTCGGATGCAGTGAAGTGTGACCGCAGCCTTATTAGCGTGTAGCACTTGTTTAACAACTTGGTGTTACGAGTAATTCCTTGTCGATTTTGGTTTCATAGAATCATTTGTGACATTATTAAAAAAATAATTGGTTAAAACCTGGTTAGACTACCGTCGTAAAAAAAAAAAAAGTTAAACATGTGTTGAACACTTGTAATCACAATCACATTTACTTTGGTTATCTATCAGCATAAAATTTTCTGATCTTTCCTTGTATTCTTTTTTTTTATTTTTGCATGTAGACTCTGCCGCTTAATATTGTACATCAGTATTAGTGTTATGTGTTCTATTTAAGTATGTATGGATGTAACAATTGTTGGTAAACCAATAAAATAAATAAAAATAAAACACTTGTCTAAAAACTGTAACAGCCAGGTGCTCCTTATATCAACGTCAAATGCCGTTTTGCAGTTGACTGTTATTTTAGACAAGTGTTCTTTAAATCGTGGAGGAGCGGAGTCTCCTCGCTACAGGTATTATTTGCCTAAAAGGCGGGCTCCAATCAGAAGCTATTGTTGCGTTTTTATTGGAACCGAAATAAACATAATTATTATTATGATTTGTTTTCATATTTTTTATATAAATACATCGTCAATCAATTTATTTTATACCAATAGTAATAATAAGGCCCTATTATTGTAAACATTTTTGTACATCAATTAATTCAATATACAATTTATTTATTTTTTTATTTATTATTTTATCGTACCTTGAAATTAGAAGCGCTAAGCAAAGTTTGTGTGTAGATTTGCTTTGCTAGAAGTGCTACGCATAAAATGCTTTGTGGTGCTACGGAAAAAGTGTTTAGAGTTGCTACGCGCAGAGCAAAGGACCTGCGGGCGAAGTGTGTAACTGTGCTACGAACAAAATGCGTAGATGTGTAGCTGTGCTACGAACAAAATGCGTAGATGTGTAGCTGTGCTACGAACAAAATGCGTAGATGTGCTGCTGTGCTACGCGTAAAGTGCATAAATGGGCTACGTTTAAACTGCGTCGAAGAATTAGAAATGGTGCTGCATTTTAAGTGAGCAAAATCTCAGAAAAAACTCGTAGCTTCTAGTCTTCTACTAGTATGCAAATATTATAACTAGAATTAGTGCAGAGGCTACTGACATGATGTTTGTGTGTAGATTTGCTACGCGCTAAATTCGTAGAAGTGCTACGCATAAAATGCCTTGTGGTGCTACGGAAAAAATGTTTAGAGTTGCTACGCGCAGCGCAAAGGACCTGCGGGCGAAGTGTGTAGCTGTGCTATGACCAAATGCATAGATGTGTAGCTGTGCTACGAACAAAATGCGTAGATGTGTAGCTGTGCTACGAACAAAATGCGTAGATGTGCTGCTGTGCTACGCGTAAAGTGCATAAATGGGCTACGTTTAAACTGCGTCGAAGAATTAGAAATGGTGCTGCATTTTAAGTGAGCAAATTCTCGAAAAAACTCGTAGCTTCTAGTCTTGTACTAGTATGCAAATATTATACTTGAATTAGTGCAGAGGCTACTGACATTATGTTTGTGTGACGCGTATTTGAAAAGGACCGTTTTCTTTTTTCAATGCCACCTTTTTATTGAGGACCTTTAAATATTCAATCAGTCACAGAATTACCTTTTTATCAGATATCTATTAGGATTTATTCGAGTAGGCCTAGGCAAAGCAAAAAATAGAATATAATGAATGTCAAAATTAATCGCTGTTCACACAATTCCAGGGATTTAAGTCGATCTATTTTATAGATAATTAATTTAGTTATTTATCCTTCACAAAGATGACATCAATATATTGCAAATCTTATTATTATTCCATAACATATGTTCTTGAAGAATAAGAGATACGTAATCTTTGTTTTTCAAAATCAATGGAAATTGACAAAACTGGTCTTGTGACGTCAAATCTATTGAAAATCATATATACCTTGACGTGACCTATTGTGACATTTAAAAACCTCGTATTTTCGCCAATTTTGGCTTGCGTAGCAAATTCGAATAATTTTTGATGATTTATTTGACGGAGTAATAAGATTTTTCCTGACAAATTCCTATTGAAAACAAGGTGCAATTGATGTGACCTTCATTTTGATAGGTGTTGATGACTGGTGTGATTTATATCACAACTTGTTTATCGTAAAAGGAAGTTATCTGTTTTACAACTACACTTCAGAATCTTTGTTGGGCCGCCGATTATTTATGATAATAAAAACTAAACTAATGATGGTATGACTCTCTCTATGTGATGGTTTACGAGTATGTAAATAAGCTGCAAATAACCACTGGTTTTAGCTACAATATTATTATCATAGGCACCGTTTATTGGTGGTTGATGAGCTATTATAAAACTTGAACGTTGATAACTTCTGTGTACATAACTTTAAAGACGCGTTTCCATTGGGCAAGTTTTTAATACAAATATGTATACCAAGTTGCTTGAATTTGACAGGCCTGTTGGTCTAGTGGTTAGTGACCCTGACTGCTATCCCGGAGGTCGTGGGTTCGATTCCCACCCAGGGCAAATGTTTGTGTGATGAGCACGATCATTTGTTCTGTGTCTGGGTGTATTTTATCTATAATATGTATGTATTTAGAAATATATAAGTATGTTTATCAGTTGTCTAGTACCCATAACACAAGCTATGCTTAGCTTGGAACTAGATGGCGCCCCACTAGACCAACAGGCCTGTCTGTATTTGAAGTATATACTACGTATAATCCGCGCCATCGCTCATGACCTCTCGACGCGACGCTAGTGTGTTAGTCCAATAACTTAGTCACCTGAATGTTCGCGGTTGTTTGTGTTAAATAAAAAAACGTAATAGTTCTGAATTTTATCCAAACTTGTTCTTATGTTAGCCTATTAAACATTCCAAGTTTGAGGCCTCGCGCGCCGAACTTTGATAAATTTCGACAGTCTCATATTGTAGCAAAAGTCTTCTTTAAAAAGTCCTGAGAAGGTCCTAAATCCTTTAGGGTTTTCCGGTTTTCTTTTTTTTAAACTTGTTCTAGAGCCTCGTTTCGTCCATGTTAATTTGTCGAACACTTTATAGTGGAATTATTTTAGGCAATTTGTGGTGATTTTTCTGTTAGAATGACCGAATTAAGAACACTTTGATATTCATAACGTAGGTAATTTGATTATTATCTAGAAATAGCTTAGTAAACAAAATTAGCAACATTAAGTACTGTCTGTCATTTAACGTTCCTGAAACACTACGTCCATCATTGTGTAAAGCATGTCCCGTAAAACTAGGAAGTTACAACCTGAGTGCAAACTAATCTACTTTACTGAATTAAAATAGTTACCAAACAATGCGCCCTCAGACCAATCGCGCCAATCACTATCTACTATGAATTACATTAACCTAATTGATCACTGAAAACGAAGGTACCTTAACATATACCTAGGGTCGTGCGACTGTCTAAACTGTACGGTAAGCTTCAGAGAAAACTCACCCCCTTTGTTATTGACATCACTACCAAAGGGGGTGAGTTTTCTCTGTAGCTGACTGTACCACAGCCTTGGAATACAGAGGGCAACCGTAGAGATAGCATGGTTTTTAGTCATTACCAGTCTGACAGTCTCTCCCGCTCCACCCAGGGTGTGAAGACTCAATTTACACTTTATTTTTAATCTAGTAAAAAAATATCCTGAAAGCCTTTCTTTTTGACGGTTGAACACTTGTCTAAAAAAAGTGTCAATTGAAAAACGGCATTTGACATGTGTTGAATATAGATTCATATTGGCACCGTGCACGACTTTAGCGCCACCTAGCGTTTGCACTGTTGACGGCTCTGACCGTTCTAGTTGATAATCAGATTTCTTTACAAAACACATGGTTTTGGATTCCATGGCGATCCATCAGCTCTGAATAAAATTAAATAAACATAGGCAAAATGTATTCTATAAGAAAAATGTCAAATACAGGATTAAAATGAGGATTATGATATTATTTACTTTTTTCTCTTCACGGCAGCTGACCATCTCCTGCATTGCTCATCTTTCCAAGAACCGCTTGGCAATCAATAATATTTAAATTTACTGTTTCTGCTAATATTCTTGCAGTTTACAACACAACAACTGCTGTGATCTATGTTTTTCTGGCGGAATTATGCGATTTAAAAACAATTACGTACAGATGACAGATCTAAATGTACTTTGAGACAGAGCCGTCGTATTCCGACTGCTCCCCATCACCTGCCGTTGAAGAAACTACGATATCTTGTCAGATATTCATTGAAATCAAATGATGTCAAGGGCAATTTTGTTAAAAATTAAATGCTTGTAATGACGAACGTATTTATTTGGGTAAGGATTAATATTATGTATATAAAAATGTCGACGCAAGAGTTGTATTATTTTAAAACCAATTTGATTTCCATAAAAAAGGCTATGGTGAGTTAACCTTGAAAGATAGACATATGCTGTCGCGGACTTTATTTTAGAACGTTTCATGAGGAACAATCCCGTTGTACATATTTTTTGCGTAATGTAAACCGTTTACGCAGCGCACGCAATGGAAGCTCTCAATAAGATTTTCCCGATTATGCAACATTTTTCATTGCTGCTCTGCTCATATTAGTCATAGCGTGATGTTATATAGCCTTTAGCCTTCCTCGATAAATGGACTATCCAACACTAAAATATTTTTTCAATTCGAAACAGTAGTTCCTGAGATTAGCGCGTTTTTGTCAATTGGCAAAGCTGAATGTACTCTGAGACAAAGCCGTCGGCACTTCTATTTTTCGCCACCATGAGCGCTGCAATCGAACAGTACTACCCCTACCTAGTACTTCGCACCCAGCGAATACGACACCGCTGTCTGGCGTTGAAGCGGATCACATCGCATTAGCTTGTATGAAATCTAGAACCCGGCAGATGGCGAAGCGCACTAAATCCTGTACTGTTAATTCTGGCTTTCAGCAGATGCAGTGGTTTGGGAATAGTGCGGTGGGACCACCACTAAATCCTCCGCCCCCACCCTCAGAGCGGATGTCTTGTGAGAATCGCCTTAAGTACCGAAGAAGTACGAGTATTTCTCGAATATCTGACTCCCGCTCTAAGCTTCCGTTAATATACTGGATTATTTGTAAAACATTAACAACCTTCCATGGGCTGAAAGTACTTATGGTTATAAACAATTTTTACTTTGAAACCAACCCTGAAAGAACAAAAAAAAATTATATAGTACTTGCAACCCATGAAGGGTTGTTAATGTTTTACAAATAACCCTGTATAATTGTGGTATTGAGTCTTCTTTTCATGTAGTTAGTATTTGACAGATTTTAAACCACTCTACAAAATAAGACAAAATAAAACGTAAAATTACATTTTGTGTTCAAACTAGCACGTGTTAATCCAATCTCGTATTTGTAAGGTCATTGGAAACTTTCAAATTGCCTTATTTATTTAATTACGAAGTCAAGGTATTTAATACCTGTGTAAGTATTTCATCTAACAAACCCTAACATTTAGGTACACACACTCACTCCATAGGTTCTTGTTTATAAGCTTTGATAAAGGCCACAAGGTGACAAATAAAATTAGTCAACCGTTACTAATGAGAGGTGGAACACATTGGGACGTTAAGTGGCTAAATTGCTCAGATTACATTCTAACATAATTTGGGTAAAATGTTCATCAGACATAAAATATTTACTCAATTTTCGCCCGTAATGTATGGCTGTTTCCCACTTACAGATCACAGACAGATTAAATCTGCTTTACCTTTTCCCAACTATGTAGGAGTCGACTTACTATATAAGCGGGTGCTACTGAATACATACAGCGACTGCCTATGACCTCCATAACCCAGTTAGCATTGGCTAATTCAGATTGGCTAATGCTCCCTTGTTCTGTTTTACAGACTTTAGGGTCACCTATAACGATAACGGCTGTCAAAGAACTAAAAATGTCAGGAGAGATTACACTATGGATTCGGATTAACGTGCTTTCCGAGACACAGAGAAGACTGTATGTAATTGATGGTCACCCATCCAGTAATGATCTCGACAAGCATAATTTAATCTCGAAGATCGCTCTATGCGAATGTTATTATCTAGACACTAGCTCCTCGATTTACGACATATGCATGCAGAAAAGGAAATAAATACTGTCTTTTGTTCAGACGTCGCAGAGATTTGTATTGCGTTCCAGCCTTAATCCATTGGAATTGGAAAAATAATCCAACAATTTCAAAGTTGAAGCATAGTCTCACAAGATCCACGCGATTACATTCCACAAGAGTGCTTCCTAACCCAGACGTTTAACTTTATCTTGACGTCAGTAACTTAAATGAAGTAATTAAGCTAATTGTGTAATTACATATTTATCTCAGTAATTAGATATCCTAAGAAATAAACGTGTAAAAGTAAATGGTAGACAATTACGTCACAGATTAGGTTAAATTCGAATATTTTGTGAGTACTGTGGTGTGCTAATTTTAAATTAGAGACATTAATGTTCTGTAATTAGAGACGGGTTAATTTATTCTGAATCGTGTTACGTATATTTACAGAGTTGGGATATATACAGTGTGATCTCAAGCGATATCTTTGAGAGAACCCTTGCAAAGGTACGCATAGGCAACCATACATGAAAATATACCCAAAAATATATTATGTTAAGGATTGACTTTCTTTGAAATCTAATCTCCTAACTACATATTATGTCTGTACTTCCTTACATATGGATAAAATAAAAGTTTAAAAGACGCTTATTGAAATAGTTCATTGGCTAATAAAATTAAAAAACGCGTTTCGATTTATATGAGAGAAGCGGCGACATGTTGTCTGTTTCTTTACTGGACATGTCTCGGAAATTATTGCACCGATTGTGTTGTTTCATAAAATTTAACCTTGATTTTGTACTGATTAAATCACGGCTTGTCCTGTTAAACGAATAAGTATTAAAATAGTAACCACACTGTACTTATAACTCTTTCGAGAAACAGGATTACTAATTAATTATGATGGATGTCCAAATATTGACCAAAGAAAAGTTCTGATAAACTTCCCTTAATCAAAACTTTTCTTTACACGAAAATGATTTTAAGTACAGGTTGTCTCTCCAGGAATGATTTATATTGATTAATAGTCCAGTAAAATCAAAAGAAGTTGGGGTCAGTGATTCTAACAGGATGCATCATTAGTATTGTATACTCGCGACTACGCGACTGCGTCTCGGTCGACAGGTGCTCCATAAGCCCTTTCGTACTTAAGGTGACGCAATTCTCCGATTCCTTAAGGGTGAGGGCAAACGAGCGTAATTTTTGAGTTGTGAGTCGTAGAATTTCGGTCGGTTTCATAGAAAATAAAAGACGACACTCTCTCACGACGCAAATTTTTTCTATGAAAGTGACCAAAATTCTGCAACTCACGACTCAAAAATTACGCTCGTTTGGCCTCACCCTAAAACTTTGGTATCCATTGACGCGTGCCTTTGTACGAACCTCTATGGATTTGTATTGCGATAGTCGCTTGGATACCAAAGTCGTAAGGTTTCGGAGACTTGCTCTCGCCTTGTGTACGAAGAGGCTTACTCAGTTACATGGGTGTGAATGGTTAAAACTACGACTTCGGAAGATCTACAAATCATAGGTAAAATTGAGTAAGCAATTTCTTTGTTTGCAATATTTTGTCGATCATAATGAATGTAGAAATATTTTGCACCACAATTTCCAATCAAAACTTTCTTGGAGTTTCCCAAGTTGATACGTGTGTGACATTAATTTAGTAAAGTTAGTCCTGTTTCTATTATACTGTTGGTCCAAGTTCCCGTGTTAGAAACCCTTACCAATTGAAACTGTTGGACCCTCCACGTAATGATTTCCTAAGTGTTTTTGTTTGGAATTGTTTCACAAAAAGATTGGGATGAATAAGCTTTTACAAACTATTGAGGCAATTTAACTTGGTGGTGCAATAAAAAATAATTGGTATCATTAGTTTGTTTATAAATTATGTTCTTATAGGTATCAAGAGCCACTGAAAGTTATACCATCAGCCGTTGGTTGCTTGAATTTTTTACATTTTATGAGTTATTTTTCATACAACTTTTTTAAGATAATGTCATAATGGTGATAGAACTTTTCTTGCTGATTAAAATATATCCATGGTTAAATTAACACAACTTCTTTAGTGCTTTTTATTAAAATACATCGCACGACATCCATCAAGAATGCTTTAAAATTCTGCGGAAACTAAATTAATATTCATTAAAACACTTTACCACCTTTCCACCGAGAAAAAGGAAAGCACATAAAACAAATATGCGTAATTTATTTGGGAGAAAATAATTAGTAGCGTCAGGTATTTTTTGCAACCCTTTAAAAAGCCTTAATCCGGAGACATTTAATTACTGCCTCCGAGTGACCTTGCTAACTCATCTTGAAGTTTTCGTGGGCGGCACTGAAAATTAGTACCGACACCACACGTAACTGCGAGTTCTTTGCAAAATTAAATATTATGTTAAATATTTGCCACTACGGTTTTGTATGATTTTCCGGAATGAGAAATTCCTTAAAAACGTTCTCTGGCTTGTAAATGGAAACTGCTATGACTATTTAATTAACCCTCATTGTTAATTTTGATACGACAATTCTGATAAAAAAAACTGAAAACCTATTATACGAACAACTTAATTCCGCTTTATTAACAATAGTTATACATTTGTGAATATTTACGTTATTATACTTACGATTTTATACAAACAAATCAGTTTTGTTTTATTTTAATTTTATAATAGGGTTGGTTCGGTGAGAATTCCTGACCTACTTCAAAATTTCATGGAGCTATTTTAACAACGTGTTGGGGGCTAACGATGTATGGGAAGTACTCGTATTTGTAACCAGGAATAAAGGAAACGAGTTATTTTTGAGTATGATACTTTTTACGATTTTTTATCTATTTAACTGGCAACGTGTGGGTGTACTATTCATTGATAGCGTTTGTAGCTTAGGCGATTTATTTTCCTTTTTTGGGAAATCATATTTTAAAGAAAACAACATTTTGAGGAAAAAATTTATATGATTAAGAGATACTGTCCATTTTCGTAGTAAACAAAATTCTTTTTAATTGTTTTATTTTAACAGGGTGTTTCAAAATTCTTTTTAATTAATTAAATTATTAATAATTGTTCGAAATTGAATGAAGGAAATAGTTCCAATTTCATGTTCGGGATGAATTGATATACCTATGTGAAAATTCAGAAGTAGGCCTCCGAATTCTATATTCCGCCTAACCCTAAGGAATTTCAGGTGTGATGATATGTGTCTGTGTAGTTGTTTTTTTTAATTTATTCACTAATTCGGGTACATTTATTAAAGAGAATCTTAAGAAGCCCGAATAGTACCATTTAAACCACAAAATCGTTGGTAATGTCTGTCGAGACCGAAACCTAGCGTTATCTAGCGATTTGCAAGAGGGTTTAAATATTAATGCATGCTTATGTCAACAAGTAGAAGATGACTAAACAAATAATAATATCTTCACACTGAAATTGCAAAACAGCCGGATCTATTTAAAGAATAGGTATACGGCTTTATTTAAAGAATAGGTATTCCATCGCTAAATTAAAATTTATCTTGATATCTGATGAAATATCACATTTATTAACTTGTTCAGGCATTGTACATTCGAAAATAGTAAATATTAGACGAGATATATCAGTATGGATTCAAAGTAAATTTTAAATTTTCCAATTAATATTATAATTTAGTAATTAATTTGGGGAAAAATAACCCAGATTTAAAATCCCTGGGAAAATCACATTTCATATTATTCTGTCGGTTCCGTTACCGTACAATCAATCAATATGACTTGTAATTAAATATTCCGCATGAAACTCTTTTTATTATATCTCAATTTTTGATAAATTATATTTCGTAAGCCCACGTTCGAACAACCCATTCGTTTAAAAATGAACGTCCATGTATATTAAACCTCTTTGCTGTGATTGCGTTTGCGACGTACGATTTCCTCTTAAGCTTCAATGCACGTTCTTCATATTTGGATTTATCTGAATGGGATTATGTTTATTGAAAAAATACTGCTTATCTTGTTACAGAATTTTCGTCTTAGTATATCTGCTCATACTGTGATTATAAGATATCACTTTGAATATCAGAAGTATACGTTTCATGTGCGTATAGAGCGACTTTGAAGGTTTCCGTTCGGGAATTCCTGATGCCTCTTATATTACGTACGTAACTAGTTTAAGTTTGAATTATAATCAACTACCTACATATTTGCGCACAAATCAACTTAGTAGTACAAATTAAATATAATTGGCGAGGTACTTGCATGGTCTTGACGACACGACACTGCTTTTATTATACTACGAGTGTTGTATACCGTTTTTTGTTTCCACAAGTTTTCTTTTTTCTTTTTTTGTTTATGTTTATAGATAAATTAATAGTTCAACAACAAATTTAATCTTTAATTAAAATTTGTCCAATGTAGATGGTCTAATTGATGTTTTTCTTGGATTGTTTAGTTGATTTTACCATACATATTCCATTGAACTGAAGATACATTCGAACAAAAGCCCATTGTACGGCCTCATTTGATTTGAAACCCATTGTATGAAAGGATGCCCATGAAAAACAATTATTTTATTAACATATTTATGTCACAAAATACACCGAGAAACCGTAAACATTTCGCTTTAATTTGTTTTATTTGCCAGAATTAATAATAGCACAATGTTTATTTTTTGTCATCTGTTATAAAAAGCTGGTCAAATTAAATAGGTAAATACACCCGCCTCTGTTTCTCTTTTTTCGTTCGCTTCAGTTACACTGCAAAACCGACAAATTATTTTATCCGTATTGACGAAATCCGGCTTTATTTGCACAGAATAAATGAAAACTGAATTTGGACCTAGGACACGGTTACACTGGACTTTTAAAAACATAAAATAATAAAATAAAATGCCCTCACTGTCACGCATGATATTTGACGAAATACTTTACTAAAGCTAGACTATATTTTTTAAATAAAGTTTTAGGGAGGTATTTAACCTCTTCTGTCCCTCAACCTCTTTACTTTAAGATCTATTTATTGTTTAAATAATTTTTAAAAATTCAAATTTCGAATTTTCATTCTGTCATTCATTCATCTTCAGTTATTTTTTGGAGGTCCTTCACCTTCAATAAATTCCTGTAGAATGTGCTAGTATTCCAATATTGGTAGTATTCGTTTTAGTAGAGAATTATTTTTCAAAAGTACCCAGAGGTTTAGTTGACTCTGTCATCAGAGGGTAGGATCCTCACACGAAGAAGAAAGTTTGTCAAAGGCTTCTTGGAAAAGTTGACTCCGCCACATGACACTGGCAGAGTAGTCAAGCAACTCATTGCCAAAGAAGGAAAAAAAAAAAAAAAAGTTGACTCATGACTTTATTGTGGATACAGCGGAGAGCCTCTCTTTCAGACAAATTATTTCTATTAGGTATAATCAACGCAGGGATTAAATGAACTGCGCGAAAAGCTGAATATACATTTTTGGGGATTTTGTCTTAGTCTGCAGCCCTTACTACAAAGATTAGCCTAAGTATTGTCCTAAAATAGAAAATTATCTAAATATACACTTGTTTATTTATATTACAATGTGTATTTATAAACCTTTTAAGTGGGCATTGAAGTGTTTTTCATCAAAAAAGAAATATTGCCGTATTTTTGCCGCTTTCATTGTCACGTCTTGGCTATTTTGATAAAGACCCGGAAGAGATTACGTGACTACACCACTCTTTAAAAAAAAACAATAACTTCAAGCACAATATTTAAGTTGGTGGTAATTAAATAACATTTTTATCAGTACTATCTATCTCTGTACGAATTAGAAAAGTTTTCAAGATCACAGATTTTACATGAATCTCGATAGGTAGACGTAGTTCTTGTGTTTTCAAGTGCAATGTTTTTACTTAAACTAATATAGGTACTCGTATTGTGAATAAAAAGTGTATTTTTTACAGTTTTCAGTTGTTTAAATCATAACAGTTAGAAGTTTCATAATAACCGCATTCACCGATTATTAATTTATTATTGTGTCTACCACTTCCATTGTGTTCGATATAATAATTTAATAAGTCACTTGTGAAAAGATTTGTTTATTATTATTAAAACTTTCGTTAATTTACGAATTAATTTTCCTGTTTCAAGAAGTAAGGTGTTCATTTACTCTTCTAAACTATTAAAAGACGTGATAAAAAAATTCAGCAGATTACAAAAAATTCCTTACTTCTGTGCTGTACAATTCCGTAATACGTTTCAAGTGCTAATTTTCATCAACAACTTTTGAAAAGTTTGTTCTTAGTAACCCAGTCAATATAATAAACATGAAGCATGTTTTTCTGTAATCAATAATGAATAAACTTTACTATCGAACTCCCTTTTCTAAAATGTATACAAAAACTTTATTTTGCATTAAAACTTTTTTATGAGTCCCAATTACTTACAACTTGGACAAAAAAAACACAAATATATTTACGAGTGTCCACAAAAGTTCCAAATCAATACAAAAATAATCGGAAATATTAACATTTATATCGCATCTAACTCGTCACATATAAAGTACGTGAAAATATGTTAAACTCATACAATTCCATGAATATTTTTCTGCACGATGGAGCAATATTGGGACTTACCTGTGCTCTATGTGTCGGGTTCGGGAACGTCGTATAGTCACTAGTGAATACTTCGAATAACGTTTTCGAAATGATCGCGCGCATTCAATAACAAAGTTTCAGGCATGCAAAAGCTTATATAGGTGTCCGCCCCGCCCACCGCGCCGCCTCAGGGCGGGACGACGCGCGCGCTACAGCCTTTAAGCGAAAAACTTGACGCAACCACAACTTTTTCCGAAGTTAATGGTAACTTAGTAACTTTTTAAACACCTAGAATTTGCGTGAAAGGATTTTTGTGATTCATTACTTCGAACGTACGTGTTTTTTCAAGACTTTTTGATTAAACATTCCAAAACGAAACTTTTGTGCGTATTTCTGGGAACATTATTTCTCTTGAAATGTAATTTAAATATTAGTATTATGAACTCAGTAATTTATTTTATGAAATTCTTCGAATTTTTACTTAAGTTACTTCCTGATATGTAAATACAAACTTCAAAGCTTTTTATGAATAATCCAAATGTAATAAATAAATCAGACGAAAAAAGAAAAATTCTTTGCAGGTAATATTTTGATTAAGCTGAATAAAAATAGAGGTTTAGAGGAAAAAAATATCAAACTAAATAGAGTTTCCTTTTCAATAAAACACCAATTCCCCGACGGAGGTGCCGCCTTACCTAATCGTAATTGTAATAGAAAACAGTTCGAAACCAGCGGATTTTCCTCGAAATCTCTTTGTTACTGAGTACGTTATCTTTATATAGCTTCTGAAACTAGTTTTGATCAAAACCCTTGATAATACTATAATCGAACTAGTTTATGCCCGCGGCGTTGCCCGTGTTAAACTCGATAAATAACCCAAGGAACATTATACTGACATTAAAGTATCTCATGTGTTAATTCAGGTTGTAAGCTTTCTGTGTAGCGGATTTCATCCAAATCGGTTCAGTAGTTTTTGTGTGAAATAGTAACAAACATCTGTTAAGAGCAGTGGTGGCCCAGTGGTATCGGCCTCGACTTACGAGTAGTAGGTCGTGGGTTCGAACCCCGTCAGGCGCATTACTTTGTGTAATTTATTTCAACACAACTGCTCTCAAAACGGTGAAGGAAAACATCGTGAGGAAACCGGCATGTCCTAGAATCAAAAATTCGAAGACATGTGACATCTACCAATCCGCACTGGACCCGCGTGGTACGTTACGGCCCACTCCCTCTCACAGAGAGGAGGCCTGTGTCCCAGCAGTGGGAACATGTATAGGCTGATGATGATGATGATCCGTTAATCCATCATCACGAACTTTCACAATGGTAGTAAGGATAGTTATGGTTATATTATAAGAAGTTCTATAGGGAATTAAAATGGGAGGAGAGTTCTAAAGGGTTCTTAATCGGACGGTGAGACTCATTACTTCGCCATCCGCAAGCGAGCGCTTGCAGGGGCCGGAAATCAATTTTAATTATCTGACATTTGGCTGTACAATGTTAGCGTAGTGTCGTTTCAACTATCATTGACTGTGGTCTTCATTGGCAGATATCATACTATTAAGCTTCGCTTAAAGTAGAAAATGATAATAAATAAATCATGCTCACCTCCTTGTAGAAATGATGTATACATTTTTTTAAAGACCCTCTCCGTTCGTATTTCATTATTTCTTACATAGTTGCCTTATATCATTTTACACGATGTCACATATTTATGATAATGCGAACATGAAAATTAATAAATGCACAGACACCACTGCAGTTTTACACCCTGTCATTAAAGTGGTGTGAGCTCTCAATATATAATAATCTTTTTATAATTTAAAATAGCTTACATTGTCTTGTAATTAAGAAATATTTTCGTTTATGAAGTTCCCTAACACTTCTTCACCTCTTTGGTGTAATGGCTGCAAGCAGTTCGGTTCCTTGTTATAAATAGGTATGTTATTGGGTTTTACCATCAGGAATTTCTCAGTAGCAGTCATAGAGTCTGGGTTTGTGCCCGATTGATAGCACAAGAATCGCCCCCTATCGCACGAAACTAAAATATAACTGGTGAAATGTGGTGCTTTTTATTAAGAAGTAAGTAATATTTAAGTCATGGAAAAATCAGTTCCAATATAAAAAAAAAACCGGCCAAATGCGAATCGTGCTCGCCCATAAAGGGTTCCGTAGTAGCAAGCATAGATTAGGGATATAATTATATTGAGATTAGTAAGTAATATACGGGGTGTAAGGGGGCACACCTACATCTTTTTGCCCCAAATGCCAACCTCACCTGCCCGTGGTGCACCCTGCTGATAAACGGACGAGGCCTGGCGACCGAACCAATGGCGGTATAACCATTACAAGGTATACAGAGTCAAATTTCTCTGACCAGCGGCGGGCAGCAGCGTCGCTGGTGCGAGACTCTGTACTGCGCTCACCAACCCGCTTGCCCAGCGTGGTGAGTATGGGCATGCACCTCCCATGAACGAGCGACTGAACCCACGGCCCCCAGTTACCGGCCGCCCTACTATTCCGGGTCACGGCAGCGGCCTTGGTTACGGTGGGGTAGGGGGTGCCAAGAATCTCCGGGCTACGAATGGCTGCCACAAACCCTTGACCTTGGCGACGTATAATGGACGCAGTTTACGACTGGACGAAGGCTTGGTCGAACTCGAGGAAGAGCTCAAAAACATAAGGTGGCATGTTCTGGGGCTGTCAGAAGTCCGAAGACAGGGGGAGGACACGATGACCCTAGAATCTGGCCATCTTTTCTACTTCCGAGAAGGAGACCAACTCTCCCAAGGTGGCGTGGGTTTCCTTGTCCACAAAGCACTCCGTGACAACGTGTTGGAGATATCCAGTGTGTCGACCCGGGTAGCGTACCTTGTAATCAGACTGACCAAGAGATATTCTCTTAAGGTCATACAGGTATACGCCCCGACGTCGACTGGACACTCGGATGATGTGGTGGAGGCCATGTATGAGGATATATCCAAAGCCATGCATCGTAAAACCAAGACCCACTTCACCGTTGTCATGGGTGACTTCAACGCCAAAGTAGGAGTACAGAAACTCGACGAATCGTGTGTCGGACCACACGGCTTTGGAACCAGGAACCACAGGGGGCAAATGCTGGTCAACTTTCTGAGCATGGAGGGGCTCTTCTGCATGAACAGTTTCTTCCAGAAGAAACCCCAGAGAAAGTGGACTTGGCTAAGCCCCGACGGTAGGACGAAGAACGAGATAGACTTCATCATGACGGACAAGAAGCATATATTTAGGGATGTCTCTGTGGTAAACAGGTTCAACACCGGCAGTGACCACCGACTAGTAAGAGGCACCCTAAATATCAATTTTAGGCTTGAGAGAAGCCGCATGATGAGGTCAGTTCTCCGTCCAACACTGGACCAGACCGGCCAAGGTGCCAAAGCCTTCCAATTGGAACTCCGCAATCGGTTTGCCGCTTTGGAAACTACAGAGGACGTGGACAAGGACCTAGAGAGCGTGATAGAAGTCATACGCGAAGTGGGAAATAGGCACTTTAAGGGGAAGGCAGCGTGCCATAGGTCTAAACTTTCGAGCGAGACTCTGGAACTGATGAAGCAACGACGAGAAAGGCCAGAGGAAACTTTGTCAGACACCCGATCCCTGCATAAAAAGATACGGAGTTTAGTGAGACGCGACCTTCGTAAATTGAATACTCGCCTCATAGAGGAGGCGATTAAGCAGAATCGTGGGTCGAAGGTCTTCACTAAAAGACTCGGGAGGAGTCATCTGACAAAGTTGAAAACCTCGGATGGCAGAATTGTTGCATCGGTTCCAGAGATTCTGGCCGAAATCGAAGACTTCTATGGCCAACTCTACGCCTCGCATTCCCCGCAGCCACAGCCCGACGCAAATGACCTAAGAGCCACGCTTACACGCCACTACACAGACGATCTCCCAGACGTAGAGATAGATGAGATTGAGACGGCCCTTGGGCAGCTTAGTAATGGGAAGGCTCCCGGCGAAGACGGAATTACCTCCGAGCTTCTAAAAACTGCGGGCCAACCTGTGCTCGGAGAGCTTAGGAGGTTGTTCAACTCCGTCATAGCCAGTGGGACTACCCCGGAGGCGTGGAGCAGGGGCGTGGTGACATTGTTTTTCAAGAAAGGAGACAAAAATCTCCTCAAAAACTACAGACCAATCACGCTCCTGAGTCACGTCTACAAGCTGTTTTCGAGGGTCGTCACAAATCGGCTTTCCGCTAGATTTGACGCTTTCCAGCCGCCGGAGCAGGCTGGGTTTCGCAAAGGCTATAGTACCGTAGACCACATACACACAGTGCGGCAGGTTATACAGAAGACAGAGGAGTATAACCAGCCGCTGTGTCTAGCCTTTGTGGACTACGAAAAAGCCTTCGATTCCGTCGAAACCTGGGCTGTTCTGGAATCCTTGCAGCGATGCCAAGTCGATTGGCGGTACATAAAGGTGCTAAGGAGCCTATATAGCATGGCGTCGATGTCGGTCCAAGTACAAAACCACCGAACAAAACCCATCCAGCTGCTAAGAGGTGTGAGACAGGGAGATGTAATATCCCCTAAACTGTTTACCAACGCGCTGGAGGATTTGTTCAAGACGCTGGACTGGAACGGACTGGGCATCAATGTCAACGGTGAATACCTAACGCACCTTCGTTTTGCCGACGATATAGTTATTATGGCGGAATCGCTGCAAGACCTGCAAAAAATGCTGAACAGTCTCAATGCTGCCTCGAGACGTGTGGGTCTTGGGATGAACCTGGACAAGACTAAGGTCATGTTCAATGACCATGTCATCCCAGAACCAATTTCCGTCGAAGGCATAACACTCGAAGTTGTCCAAGAATACATCTACCTCGGACAGGTATTACAGCTAGGTAGAGACAACTTCGAGCGAGAAATTGCCAGAAGAGTGCAGCTGGGCTGGGCAGCATTTGGGAAAATGCGTCATATCCTCACGTCGCCACTGCCGCAGTGCCTGAAAAGCCGGGTGTTCAATCAGTGCGTCCTTCCAGTCCTAACCTACGGAGCCGAAACGTGGAACATGTCAGTCAAGCTGGCCCACCGACTTCATGTCACGCAGCGTGCTATGGAAAGGTCTATGCTTGGGGTCTCACTAAGGGATAAAACCCGGAATGAGGTCTTACGGCATAAGACCAAAGTTACAGATATTGTCCAAATCTGTAGCAAGCTGAAGTGGCAGTGGGCTGGTCATGTCTGCCGCAGAACCGACGATAGGTGGAGTAGGAAGGTTCTCGAATGGAGACCGCGTGTAGGTAAGCGTAGGGTGGGACGCCCCCCGGCAAGATGGACCGATGACCTGAAGAAGGTGGCTGGCAGTGGCTGGATGAAAAAAGCTGGAGATCGTGCGCTGTGGCGCTACCTGGGAGAGGCCTATGTCCAGCAGTGGACTGCAATAGGCTGAAATGATGAAGTAATATACACAAACAACAATAACTTTGTTTTTCATAGTGTTAGTATGAATGGCAAAGTTATATTTGCGGTTTTTGAAAATGTACTATATCTCAAAAACTGCTAACTGTATCTCATCCAAACATTTTCGTTGGAAGTTTTTTTTGAGGTCTACATTATATATTTTTTTTAGTTTTATCATTCTCTTATTTTAGAAGTTACAGGGGGGGGGGGGGACACATTTTACCACTTTGGAAATGTCTCTCGTGCAAACTGTTCAGTTTAGAAAAAAATGATGTTAGTAACCTTAATATATTTTTTAAAGACCTATCCATAGATACCCCACACGTATGGGTTAGGTGAAAAAAAAAATTTGAGTTTCAATTCTAAGTATGGGGGGCACCCCCAAAATTTGTTTTGTTTTTATTTTTGTGTAAAAATCCTAATGCGGTTCACATAATACATCTACCTACCAAGTTTCAACAGGATAGCTCTTATACTTTCGACAAAAAGTGGCTGTGATACGGACGGACTGACAGACAGACAGACAGTCTCTCGCTTTTTAGAAAAAAATTATATTAGTAACCCCAATATCATTTTTAAAGACCTTTCTATAGATACCATGTCGTATGGGTTTGGCAATTTTTTTTTTGAGTTTCTATTCTAAGGATGGGGAACCCCCGTGCGGTTCACATAATACATCTACTTGCCAAGTTTCAACAGGATAGCTCTTATATTTTCGAAAAAAAGTGGCTGTGACATTCGGACGGACAAACAGACAGACATGTAGAATCTATAACGGGTTCCGTTTTTTGCCATTTGGCTACGGAACCCTAAAAACATAATTGCCCTAGTTTTCCCTCGACGTAAATTTTCTGGGGAAAGATTAGCCATTCAGCAAAATTAGAGCTGCAGACGCCAATCGAAAATCTTCTTTAATGCATTTTTGCTGTAAATGCTCAATTGGCTTTAAACATTTAGAAAAAAGTTGATAAGTGGTGCGATGGCACGGTTGGCTGCAGATGCGCAGCGTATAAATATTTGTAGGTATAACGTACAAATAGTTGTTCCGGGTCTGGTTGTTTGTTTATGTGTGTTTCTATGTTTGTAAACGCACCCACGATACAGGAGAAATTCCTAGTGTGGGGCAAGGTTATAAAAAAAATCCAAACTACAATCCAACTAAAACGTGTCATACATAGACAGATATTCTTTATTAATACATTAACTAGGCTCAATTCAGATTTGCCTGATTTTTTTGTCAACTGAACTTTTTCCCCGCTGATGAAACACTAAATTCTCCCAGGAGTTTTTATTACAAACCTCTTTGAACCTATGAAATTAGTCTACATGACTATGCAATCTCCTCTCATAAGTTTTTAAACCGACATGGTCACTATCATTTTTTTCTCCCTAGCAATTTCTCATGTATCGTTGATGCGTTTACCAAACATTGAAACTCACATAAACGAACAACCAGACGCAGAATAACAACTTGCAGGTCATACAATAATATTTGTTCCGTGAAGGATCGAACCCGACACGCAGCCTGATGGCAGTCGATCACTTTGCCACTGCGCCAACTGGGTCGTTCCCAACAGGTCCATGAGTCTATTGTTCTCAAAAATTGAACGTCCATACATTTGTTCCCAACGGGTCCATGAGAATGTTTGGTACAGTCAACAACAAAAGCTTGGTTATAAGCTTAAAAACTGAAATAATGTTACTAACCAGCAAAAGTACTAGGCTGGCATAAGTTCAAGGTGGTTTTTATTTTTAGTTATAAGTATTTAATAATTGTTTTGTTAATAGTCATAAAGTAAAAGATCAAGACCGGTCTAGTGCAGGTGTTCAATCAAATACATACCTCCTTGAACTTATGGTACCCTAGTACTTTTGCTGGTAAGCTTTTCAGTAAACCTTCCTAGAATAAATATATTTAAAAACAAACCACCCTCTTTGAACTCATGTAAGCCTAGTACTTTTATAAAATATCACATAATAGAAGCTAGTGTAATTTTAAGAGGCTATTCTCATTTCATTAGTTTTTATCACAAGCATTTAAACCAGTCGAAAACTTACATGAAATCGTTCTTATACTGACTGTACTTTTTATAAATCTCGTGGACCCGTTGGGAACTCATGTAGGCAAATTCAAAACAATATTATAATTTGTCATGGAGCCGTTGGGAAACAGAAAACAAAAGAATCGTGGACCCTTGGGAACGACCCCGCCAACTGTGCCGTCATTAGAACTTAAAACGGAATATTTAATAATCATCGTTTTATTTAATTAATCTTCATCGTATTTCCTAAATAATACAGTTTCCTAGTGAATTAAGCTCGTTTACACAAGTTCACATTCATTTGAGCTAAGGAACTCGATCTACAGGTGTCAGAGCGTGCTAAGGAAGGCTTCGCGCGTTCTCGTGTCTCGGAAGTTTGAGGTAGCTGTTATATTGCTGTTGCATACAATATCTTCATTTGGCTTTGTATTTGCTTGTCGTTGGCCAATATCAATATAATCTCCATAGATGCATAAATAAAATAAATATGATAATAATATGTAACATCTGCCATTGATACGTATGAGGGTGAGATTAAAAAAAAAACTCACCAACGTTATCAAGAATTTATTACAGGTCGTGGTTCACAGCCGTCACTTAGTAATTTTTATTGTTCCGTGAAGTAGGCGCACTAGTACTGCCCTGGCTATCGCGTAAGTGGAGCGACGCGACGCCGTGGAGTTGACCCCGAGGTGAGAGTGACCGCAGGGACGAGGTGGTGGATGCGCCTGCAGGTCAGCTGTGTTGGGTGCGCAGGCCTCAGACGTTCGGTAGGGTGAGTCAGAGCTGGACTCACGAACGTTGAAGATGGAGTATAACTCCCAATCTTGTTGAGAGCAGTGGTGGCCCAGTGGTATCGACCTGGACTTACAAGTGGTAGGTCGTGGGTTCGAACCCCGTCAGGCGCATTACTTTGTGTAATTTATTTCAACACCACTGCTCTCAAAACGGTGAAGGAAAACATCGTGAGGAAACCGGCATGTCCTAGAACCAAAAAAATCGAAGACATGTGACATCTACCAATTCGCACTGGGCCCGCATGGTACTCGTACATTACGGCCCACTCCTTCTCACAGAGAGGAGGCCTGTGTCCCAGCAGTGGGAACATTTATAGGCTGATGATGATGTAACATCTGACACCGAAACTTAACTTTGGTCATTCATCCAAAGACAGACCTAAGCAAGAGTTGCTACCCACTATCTGACGGCCAACTCACACTGCGCGCGCTCTTTGGTCAAATCAAATAGCGCGCTTCCCCTGCTTCCTGTTACACATTTCCGTCCCATTCCACGATATGACTCCTGTAAAAGCGAAAGCAAATTATGGTACTTATCAGCATAAAGGTTATGATATTTTTGCTGAAGTTTAAGTAGACTTATATATTTTTTTACTATACTTCTTAAGATAACATTGAATAAAATGTAGTCATAAAGTTTTAAAGATTCTATAATTAACTAAGTTACTCCGTCATTACTCTGTTGTTTGTCTTCATCAATAGGTATAATGAGTTTATTCGTAAATGACATTTTGAATTTTAATAATGAAGTTGTGTATAAATGTTTACCATAAAAGGCTGTTCAAATAACATCCCACACGGCGATGAAAAGCTATCGGGAATCGTTAATTCCCCGAGACATTGCGTCATAACACTCGCACAGCAATCCATCATTTATGTAGGTACCACTTGAAAACAATAATTACACATTGTGTTTACATTATAAGCAATTAAAAACGATTTTTGTTTGACATGCTCCAATTTCAGTAATATACGAATGCCCATCATGGATATGTGCTCAGCGGTAAAAGTGAATGAACTCAAAGATGGATAGGGATCGGTTAGGTAACGTTACGAACTTTTCGGTATTAACACAGTTAGCTTAACAGGATGACCCAGGGAACTATAACAAAATGAAGATTTTCAATGTAAGTGTTTTGTAAGACTTTTTAAATGTGATCCTATTAAATTCTATTCAGTTCTTAATTTCAATTAACGACTACATAATTTAAAGAAGAACGAAAAATGAGGAAGAAAAAAAAAAAGAAAAATTCCGAAAAATTTACAACTTCTTACCTTTTTTTTTAAATCGATTAAAAAGGACCAGACTACGTAAAATAAATTTATCAACAAAACAATTGCCTTATCATAAATTGACTTTCTACACAACTACATTGTAGAAAAAAAGACTTTTTTCTTATCTAGTCAAACTAATAAAAGTAAGTAAGCAAAATGATCCCTAAAGTCTGAGAACGAAAGTCCTTTTGTTTTCTGCTCCTCACGTCGACCACTTCATACTCAGCCATCAGCTATCCAATCAGGATCTCCGTATGACCTACAATAATGGTACTTTCAGACACTCGAAGTGACAATTGAATTGCCAATGAAAATAAAACTGAACTTTGTAAAGGTTTTTTGATAAAGCTGACTTCAAGACACTTGGAACTTTATATTATAAAGAATACAGTTCATTTTGAGACTGAAGCCTATCTTACGTAGTTTATCTTTGTTAACAGATGAATGAACCTTCACGCAGTAGAAAAATATGTAAAATTTTCCTATTCTCAGTCGGTGCTTGGAGTAAACTCGTATCTGCTCGATATTGTTTTCCAACGATGTTTTCCACATTATAAAATCTTAGAGATGTTTTATTTTAACATGTCATGAAACATTTATAAGTTATACAACTCCCCTTTCAAGAAAATTGCCTGTAAATTGTACTTTTAAGTAGCCTATACGTGGATGCTTTCAATAAAGGTGGTTCGAGTGCAAATTGTTGTAGTTTTGTTTAAGTTCTACTTTTGAAACAAATAAGTATTTATAGCTCCTCAATGTTTCATTATGAACATATCGGATACGTTCAAAAATACAAAAATAGCTATGAATACAACAGAGGTAGTAGAGCCCCGACAGTCGTATACCATTCTCTAAAATACAAGACATTCAAGTTCAAGAGTTGGTCTTTCTTTGATCCTTTAAGATTCCTTATCGAATAATTTTCAAGTAAAATGCGTAGGCCTGTTTGTTGGAATTATCTCTCTCGGGGTAAACCCACTCGTTCGGATTAAATTCTTCGTTTCCATAATTCTATGGAATATGTCTTGACTCAAATTTTTAAACGAGCTAATAAATGTCTCATATAAAATTTTGAGCATTTCCAAAGAATTTAGAATAGGAAGAGTTTTTCTTTTTTTTTTTTAACTCGACCTATAGACACGTTACACACTGCTGAACATAGGCATTTTACAAGTCTAATTTTACAGATAAGTTTGTTTGGTATATATCCTAAATACTAGGCAAACCACAGTTTCGAAACTACACACATCAAAAGTGTCTAGGGATCAACATATATTTTTGCAATAACTTTTCTCCTGATTGATATTAATTAAAATTTTATTTAAGGATTCATCAAATAAAGTGTTTTCGTTTGTCACAGTAACGATAAACCAAGTCACCTTTGCATTAATAAAGAAATTTGCCATTTTCCTAATAAAGGGATTTTTGACATTTGAACCACTAACACAAAAGTTCGAAAAAAAGACTGAAATAACAGTTTTCTTTAAAATTTTATTGGGTAACTTAAACAATTAATAATCCGTGTTTCTACCGCGAACACTAACAACACAAGAACATCGGTTTGGCATACTCAAAATGAGTTCATCCAAATCACGCTGTGGAATGGCCGCCCATGTTCGTTGCAACAACAAAAAAAGGTCTTCTTGCGACTGGATACCCTCCATATTCGGCAGAGCTCTTCTCTGTAGCATATCCCATGCATGCTCAATCGGATTCAAGTCTGGCGACTGAGCAGGCCAGGGCAGGACATTGATGTTAGCTGCGGCGAGAGTCTGTCTTACAACTCTTGCGGTGTGCGATCGTGCATTATCATGCATTAACTGAAATAAGGGACCGATTTGCACTTGTAGAGGAACGATGACGTCTGATACAATCGTCTCAGCATAAATTTGAGCGTTGAGGTTGCCTCTGATCCAAATCAACTCAGTTCTTCCGCCGATCCAAATACCCGCCCATACCATGATGGTTCCACCACTATAAGGATGGACTTCCTGGCAGGATTTTAATCGCTGTTGGCGTCCAGGGGTTCTCCAGTGTCGTATACGTCTTGTATCCGGTCTCATACCGAAACGAGACTCATCAGAAAAGCACACGAAACGCCATTGTTCTTCTGCCCAATTTCTGTGTTCAAGAGCCCATTGATATCGAATCCTACGATTGTGCATTGCTATAGGTGGTACCCGTAGCGGTCTTCGGGAATGAAGGTTCACTTCATGCAAGCGGTTTCTGACTGTTTGGTCGCTAATTAAGTTCCCTGAAGAGTGATGAAGCCTCACGGCTAACATCATGGCGGTTATTGTTGGAGCTCTTCGAGTTAAGATTTGAATGTATCGGTCTTGTCTCCGTGTGGTGCAGCGATACCGTCCTCCATGGCGCTCAGCCACGGTACCAGTGCTTCGGTAACGTGTCCAAAGTCGACTGATAACACTCTGACTTGTATTCAGAGCTAAAGCCACAGTACGTTGCCGGGAACCAGCTTCTATCATTCCCACGGCTCTGAGCATTTCTTCCCTGCTTAAATGACGTCGCCGCTCCATAATAACGTTGGTTTTAATCAGTAGTAGGGAAACAGTAGCACTAATAATGTCTTCAATGCGTTGTATGTTTTATAGGGAAAATATTGACAGCTGATTTTCATCTTTTACTCGAATTTGATTCACAGTTCCAGATTCAAATTATGAAATGCACCAAATAGGATCCATATAAATTTATAAAAATCATAAATTTATTACAAAGCCACATCTCAATCTCAAGAAATCCGCATAAAAATGCTTGATCCCTAGACACTTTTGATGTGTGTATAATGGTCTAACTAGTATAACACAAATAATGGTCTCCTTATGACCATGACATAGGTATGTATGTTTCCATGCTAAACTATTTCACTTACTTACAAATCAGTCGGATCATAAAACAAGGCTCTTAATGGACACTTCCCTGAAGCCATAAAAGGAGAGACATTAAAATCATACCTCTCAATCTCGACGTGCCAAAATTATTGCACAAGTCCATTACCCTTGTCCTTAACAATGTTACGAATAAAACCGGATCAAAGTCGTCAATGGATTTAGACGATATCGATATTGTTATGACATAAGAGTGGGTTACATTTTGGGCATTAAATATGATGGCATTAATACCTCACATGGGGGGTTAATGTGTGTCTACAGACGGGTTCGACACGTAAGTACATTAAATCAAATATTTGGTCACCTTACTAATGTGTTGAGATAATCGACAAACCCACGCATTTCGTCATGTTAATTAGGTCGTCATAATATTGGTGACTACAACTTGAACATTTTCGGGATAAAAAATAGGTATGCTATATGCTAATCCAGGTTATAAACTATCTGCGTGCCAAATTTCATGCAAATCCGTTCAGTAGTTTTTACGTGAAAGAGTAACAAATATTTTCTAAGATTCCGAGAACTTTATACAGTTCTCGGAATCTTAGAAAATATTTGTTACTCTTTCACGACTACTACTGTGTATTTTTTATGTAGAACTTATTTGAAGAATGCTAAAAGCTTGTTAAATACTCATCCAATAATAACAAAACACCACTCGATAGCGTCGTTAATAAGTATCTAATTCTGGGAAGTAATGATATACCTGGCCAAACTTTCAGGAAATATATTTTTTTTATAAATCGATTCATAATAACTTTGGAAGCACCTGACAAAGTTTAAATCCCGACTAAATGATCGGGCATTTTTTTTTTCTCTTTAAATATTTAATTAAAAGGTGTACAGCGTTTCTAAATGCCTTAAGGATATTTTTGGGACCAAAATAAATACCTGTACCTACATTTAAAAATCTATAGGTTTAATACTTCCCGCTTCTACCCCAGCCAGGTCCGGGTTATTAGGGTGTTTTTGTAGAAATCTTGGACAAGTTTTCAGTGTCTCTCAAACACCTACCCAAAAATGGCAGCCAGCTCTTGGGCCAAATACTTTGTGCACGGAGAAATCCACTCGGCCTATCGCAGTCCTCTGCTAGACCTAGGCCTCCCAGGGTGCGCCACAGCATCCTGTCCTTTGCCTTCCGCTTTATTTTCGCAAGTAGAAAATAAGTTTGAAATTTTACCAGTTCTATGCAGTCTAATCGTCTGAGTTACCTCTGCACTATAAAAAGAAAGTTGTTATATTTAACAAACAAATATTGGTTTAATGGAAATAATTGGTCACTATGATGACCAACTTTTAGTATGGACTCATTCTGTAAAATAATGAGCTGTTCGGTGAATCTTTACCCCTAACCCACCTACCTATATTCACCAAAACCGGCCAAGTGCGAGTTGGACTCGCCCATGAAGGGTTCCGTAGCAGCAAGCATAGATTAGAGATATAATTATATTGAGATTAGTAAGTAATATACACAAACAATAAAAATAACTTTGTTTTTCATAGTATTTGTATGAATGGCAAAGTTATATTTGCGGTTTTTGAAAATGTACTATATCTCAAAAACTGCTAACTGTATCTCATCCAAACCAATTTTTGTTGGTAGTTTTGGTTGAGGTCTATATTATACATTTTTTTTAGTTTTATCATTCTCTTATTTTAGAAGTTACGGGGGGGGGACACA
Source organism: Agrotis exclamationis (assembly GCA_950005045.1). NCBI lineage: Eukaryota > Metazoa > Arthropoda > Insecta > Lepidoptera > Noctuidae > Agrotis > Agrotis exclamationis. Next base: position 13,597,662 of record OX465424.1, on the reverse strand, counting down.
CTTTTTACCACTTTGGAAGTGTCTCTCGCGCAAACTGTTCAGTTTAGAAAAAAATGATGTTAGTAACCTCAATATCATTTTTAAAGACCTATTCATAGATACCCCACACGTATGGGTTTGGTGAAAAATTTTTTTTTGAGTTTCAATTCTAAGTATGGGGGGCACCCCCAAAATTTGTTTTGTTTTGATTTTTGTGTGAAAATCCTAATGCGGTTCACATAATACATCTTTCTACCAAGTTTCAACAGGATAGCTCTTATACTTTCGACAAAAAGTGGCTGTGACATACACGGACAGACAGACAGACAGACAGACAGACATGACGAATCTATAAGGGTTCCGTTTTTGCCATTTGGCTACGGAACCCTAAAAAATATGGAACAACTCATAAACGTAAAGAATGGACTAAGCAATATCGGTGTGAAATTGACTACTCTCTAGAAAGAAATGATAAACTAGAATTGGTTCATCTACTTATTATTTTAGTTTTTTTTGTTTTCTATTTACGTAATTTTATTTTGTCGTTTATTCATGTTGTTTTTTTGTCCTGTGTGCTACATGTTTCCTGTAAGATATAATTATGTAGAAAAGACAATGCGAACAACTTGCTCGATTGTCTCTTTCAAACTTCTGTCTTCTTTTTCGCGGTTTAACGATTTCATTTATCCGATTTCTGGTTCATCATCATCATCATCAGCCTATAAATGTTCCCACTGCTGGGACACAGGCCTCCTCTCTGTGAGAGGGAGTGGGCCGTAATCTACCACGCGGGCCCAGTGTGGATTGGTAGATGTCACATGTCTTCGAATTTTTGGTTCTAGGACATGCCGGTTTCCTCCCGATGTTTTCCTTCACCGTTTTGAGACCAGTGGTGTTGAAATAAATTACACAAAGTAATGCGCCTGACGGGGTTCGAACCCACGACCTACAACTCGTAAGTCGAGGCCGATACCACTGGGCCACCACTGCTCAGTTCTGTTCGAATTACTCTAAATAATCAAATTTATAAGTTTTACTGTCAAATACCGTGTACAGAGCGATTTTTTCTTTCATCTTCCTACCTATCTTGAGAAGGTACATAAAAAAGTTTCCCTGGTGCAGTGATACGCCACAAAAGTAGCTCGTCATCGACACCCGATAGGTTATAAACTCTGGAGCCGACAGACAGGATCGATGGAGAATAATAAGCGGACAAAGGTCTTCTATTAATAGGCCTGCTTAGGGCTGCTGCATCAGGAATTAGAAAAGGGAGCCTCTAATCCTAATAAAAAAACCGGCCAAGTGCGAGTTGGACTCGCCCATGAAGGGTTCCGTAGCAGCAAGCATAGATTAGAGATATAATTATATTGAGATCAGTAAGTAATATACACAAACAATAAAAATAACTTTGTTTTTCATAGTATTTGTATGAATGGCAAAGTTATATTTGCGGTTTTTGAAAATGTACTATATCTCAAAAACTGCTAACTGTATCTCATCCAAACCAATTTTCGTTGGTAGTTTTGGTTGAGGTCTACATTATATATTTTTTTAGTTTTATCATTCTCTTATTTTAGAAGTTACGGGGGGGGGACACACTTTTTACCACTTTCGAAGTGTCTCTCGCGCAAACTGTTCAGTTTTGAAAAAAATGATGTTAGTAACCTCAATATCATTTTTAAAGACCTATTCATAGATACCCCACACGTATGGGTTTGGTGAAAAAATTTTTTTTGAGTTTCAATTCTAAGTATGGGGGGCACCCCCAAAATTTGTTTTGTTTTGATTTTTGTGTGAAAATCCTAATGCGGTTCACATAATACATCTTTCTACCAAGTTTCAACAGGATAGCTCTTATACTTTCGACAAAAAGTGGCTGTGACATACACGGACAGACAGACAGACAGACAGACATGACGAATCTATAAGGGTTCCGTTTTTGCCATTTGGCTACGGAACCCTAAAAAGACATTGGTCTGTGGGTTTTTGGTCAACCGGACCCACTCAAAATGGACCCGCGGGATCACACGACCCAAATACATTTTGCATGGATCACCACCCACTGCCCTATTTCATTCAAATTCAAATATTTATGGCTCAACACAGTACCTACATATTATTAGGGTGCTTCTTATTTTTCGACTTTTGAAAAGTAACTGCGACAATTCGCTTCTGTCATCCAAAAAACGAGCTCATTATTTTTATTTTATTTTAAAATCAAATTTTAGGAGTCGCTACCGAGCATCAAAGTTTTAATTTTTTTTTATTTGATATATTTTATTTTATTAGCAGACAAATTATATGCTCTATGAAAGTAGTGAATGATTTGGCGGAGCGAGGAGTGGCATTAATGGAAGAGTACAACAAAATAATTACCAACGATGAGGAACAAAAACAATACCTTCTTTTAGTTGTGAAAATTTTTAGACAGATGTACCCAAATACAAATAAAAAAACATGGTTATCATAGTTAATTTTTCATTATCATAACTCCCTACTAATTATATGATTTTTAGAATGATTTTTTTTTCACTGAATAAAAATACTATTCTAAAATATACCTATATTTTTTATTTATTTTACTAGCCGGTAGCAACCCCTAACTTTAAAAATCGGAAAAAAATAATTAAGTACTTTTTTGGATCATAGAAGAGAATAAATGGGCGACGCGAGTAAAATATATTTTTTTTTGCCCGTTTAAGTGCATTTCTATTATGTTTTTGTGTTTTCATTATTCCGTTCCTGGAGTAAAGCCGAATCTTTTAGTTTATTTTTTATTTTTTTCTTGAGAATAAATTTATTGATTTTTTGTTATTATATTTAGAATCACCAATTTTGCACTTGATATATGGTAACTATAAAGCCCCTAATATTAATTCAACTATACGATATGTAAAACATCGATCAACTGATTTCCGAACGAAATCAGTTCATGTTCAAAAATTTATCAAAATAATTTCAAGTTACAAATAAATATTTACTTTTCTAAATTATCTGGTCAAGTTTTAAATAAAATAGTCCCAGCACAATGGATTTGTATATTATTGCTTATTTTATTAGCCATTCAACTACAGTGTATGACGATAATTTAGGATGCGTGCACACAGAGCGCTCGCGAGCGAGGCATTTGCTACGCGAAGCAGCTCGGTCGGTTGGTGTGGACGTGTCCCGGCCGAGGCAAGCGAGCGTGATGCCGCGGCCGAGTGACCGAGCGCCCGAGTCATCCAGTGTCGGCTTTTGTTTTGCTCGCGTATAATGCTTCGTGCCTCGAACGAAAAACAATAGACGAGTCGACACAGAGCGCGCAGCCTCGCTTGTCAGTTTCCTCGCGCGGAAAATGCCTCGCGATGCTGCTTGCTCTGTGGGAATGCAACTATTGGTTATAATGGCGGCAATCTTTTATGGACGGTGTGTGATGCTGAAAGTTATACTTTGTGTCTTTATGTTCTATAATGATAATGTAAGTTAATTAATATGTATTATGCTATGAATATTGCTGAGAATTATGTATTTTTATAATGTGTACTGATAATGTATGTTGCCGTGGAGTTTCTTCTCCATAAATACCTAGTCTTGACTTTGTGTTTTATTTATAACCCATTCCTATACATAAGTCATAGGAGATACTTTAAATACAGTAAATAAATAACAGTTACCATCCTAATATCCAAAACTTGTTTATTAAGTAGATAATTAAATGAATACAACCTGAAATACACTTCCTATTTCGCTCGATTGTATCCAGAAGCTTAAAATAATAATTAAATTCAAAATTTTCTTTTGGTCCCAGTTAACCAAGTTATTCCCCCCGGGGATTCCAGAAGAGTTGGTCCGGATGATCGAAGACTCTTGTTAGCTGGCGTCTCCTCTTACTCCTTGGATTTTTTAGTGGACTTAATCTGGAAGTAGAAGAAGGGCCTCAGATGGGTGAATAATATTTACAAAAAATGGTTTGAGTTTAGAGTATGAACGTGGGTTGTGTGTGGGTATTGGAGTAGGCGAGGACCATAGAACGCATGGATTGTACGAAAGATGCTATGATAAAAAAAGGGGTGACTATCAAAAACGATGGACGCAATGTGTAAAATATGTCAACCTACAGTAGATCAAATATATTAAAGAAAGATGGTAATATACGAATAATTAAAAATTATTTTACAGTTGAATTAATTAAAATTGAGGATTACCTCAAACTTATTGTGATTTAATTTGATAATAATGTGGCTAAAAATAATTAAATATTTCATTTTAAACTAACTCCTCCTGAAGTAGGATAAATAAAACAATATAACTTTGGAAATGTCTGCTACCTGGCAACCCTAGCTCGGATGCATCCGACCGAAGCTTCCTAGATCGATCTGTCCAACACCTGCTCTATTTTATCGCTGGTTTAATTTAATCCGAATACTTCGCGTCGAGTGCTTGTAAGTGATTTGATTAATAAATAATAAACAACTTATCAAAGGAGACCGCGTTTTCTTTATGATTTTCCTTATGAAATATTCAGAGAAACAGGTTCTTAAAAAAAGTTTAGTAAATGAAGCTGTGTTTTACTTTCATAAAATCTACCTTGGCTCATTGAAATCGTGATCATAAATGTGCAATATTTATAGCATACCTAAACGTAACAAACGTATTCAAAAATGTAGGTTTAATTTTTATAAGTAGCTTTTTTTTATTTTTTACCCGCTTTTATGCAAAAATGGGTGCCTTTGACTGCAACCGAAGCAACAATTGCGCGCGTCGCCGTTTTGAAAATAAAAAATGTATTCATAAATAATGTTACGTTATTTACGTAACTTGTTTAACACAAATCGGCAACACACACCCGGGAACGTGTTAGGTGTTAAATACGATGCCCGCACAAATGTTACCACCATCATACCCGTTGCATTGCCACCGCAAGACTCGTCCTAACTATGGAACTACCATGAAAACTCACGATGTTATCACTTCTTGTTTTCTGAAATCTTTTCGGCACATCTGTGTAAAAATATTGGTCTTTAGTTTTAGTGATTTCTGTAAAAAATACTTAAGCTATCTTTCAAAGTAATATACTCGGCTAGTATTTCAGTATTTTAAAACAGTCTTTTTTTTTAATTTGCTCATTTGATTGACTTATCATTTTATACTTTTATAAAAAAAGGTGTTGTTGTGGATTTGTTTGCAAATCTGCTCGGAAATTCTTATATTTGGTGCAAAGAAATAAATATCACGCAAGCCGTGATTTAACGTGTTCCATTTCCACAGTCGCCTTCGTAGTAGTATCTTCATAAAAATATATGGAAACAAATTGTACACACGTGCCCTGTGCGATATGAGTGTTGACAATCGACACATGCTTATTTACATTCAAGGCGTACCCACCATAGCATTAGCGTTAGCGATGTCAGAATTTCATTCCTCTGCTCTGATATAAAAACGCGTTACAGAAAAATGAGAACGTCCTACTTGCTAACTGGATCCACTTTATGATATGTAATTTTATGCTCTCGCTCCGCCAATTTTCCCCTCGATATTGTTAAAAATACCTGACATCTTGGGAAACATAAACTGGTGTTTATTACATTTTTTCCTTGTTTTTGAATGGCTTCTGTGTTCAATGGATTGAGATTCATTTTCCCACGTTTTTTTTAAAGCAAATAGACATGATTGAATTCCTTTTATCAACTTTACGACAGAATTTTCTGAACCTTCAGTTTGAATAAGAATGTTTCAGTTGTAAATAGGAATGTTTACATAAAAGGATTTCCTGTTAATTATAATGAAACAAGCCGATTTCCCCCATAAATTAATTCCCGCAGCGTAATTCGAGATTCTTAAGCAAAATTCGACACAATCATCAGAAGGTGTAATACTCAAATGAAAGATTACAATATTCCGTTTGTATTAATTTACACAGCTACCGCTCGTTATAGAAGCTTTCTAATTAAAACAATGATTTTAATTAGATAGAGTACATTGCAAACAATCCAGTTGGACCAGAGAGAAACGTCTTTCTTAACACCAAAATAAATTAACACTGAAAGTAGTACCTATCTAATCTCTTGTGGCCTCGGGGGGAAGAATAAAAGGAAAAACGAAAGACTAAAATTAAACTTGTTAAATATGAAACCCAAAAATAAAAATTTAAACATGTTGAACTGATAAACTCCATAATCAAAGTCGTTTTATAAAGTAGGTGTCCAGGCACCTTATGCACATTGCATAGGTATATGTACATATTGTTTTGTCGGGCATGGTCCGGACGGCTGGCGAAAGATCGAAGACCAAGTGTTGAGATAGCACACAAATCACAAACCCTGCTGACCACAAATTGACGCACGGTATGCCTTACTTGTTGTGTTCAACGTATTTGAAAGCGTAGATTGTTATTGCTACTATATGCTTAAGCCTACCTATCTGGCTATCGATTTATGTTTTTTTTTAAATAATCGTCCTTTTCGGTTACAGCTAGGAATGTCTATTTAAAAAACAATGACCCCTTTTTTGTTTTTATCGAATTCGGCCTCGACACTCCTTGAATTATTTTTCACAGTTTGTTGTTTTGCATTAAAATTTCGAAAAATTCACTCCCGCATAGGTCTTAGGTTTGACCAATCGACAAAAAGCAAGAGTTATAGATATTTATTTTCATATTCTAAATAAGTAAAGTTGGTGCTCTAAAAATAAAAAATAAAATTTCTTGTATAGTTTAAAATGTCAAGGTGCAACGCTTCCCACGAGAAAATGCAGGACAATAAAAAAATGCTTTGGGAAAGTACCTCTGTATCTAGTTATGACCACGTTTCTCCCCGTTTCTTTTCTGCAACGACTCAATTAATTTACCTAATACTTTATTTTTTCTTTGTTGGATACTCTTGTATCACAGTCACCTAGAGAGACGTAATGAATGAAAATTCTTTGGAACTGCTTCGTAAGTAATTGTAAGGTTCCTTTTCTTTTACATTCTAAGTATTTTAGTACTTGGATGCCTAAAGTGTCCCTTATCCCTTGACCTTTTGTCTCAGCTATATACACTTAGATAAATTAATTTCCGCGATTTCTCGATGTCACCAGGACCGATTTGGAAAATACTTCTTTTGTTTGAACTTCACTATTATTCAAATCTCATGATAATCAGGATCCCATCATCAGATATGATGGGATCTTGGAGAAATCGAAAGAAATCTTCCATGATTGACAGCAAACGAACCGGGATTGTCACTTATCTATGTATTTTTTACTCAGCCACACAACATAATATTAATCGTAGGTACGCCTGTACCCATTAAAAAGTAAAATAAAAAACTTTTTGTAAGAATAAGTACTTATTTTACACTTTGTTTTTACGGAAACCTTTATTTTATTTTGTCAGACGTATTGATTTCGGCACGCGTGACGGGCGGCGATCGACGAGATTACAATTACATTTAACTGAATTGGCATTTCATATGTGCCGTTGGGCAGGACAACTCATAATTATTTTGCTAATGTTAAAAATTTAAAAAAAATGACGGGGCCCCTTAGAGGGTCAGTCTGCCGGGGAGGCGTAATCAACGGCTTTTAAGTGTTTTCTAAGGCACGGAGGAAACTCGGATAGATGGTCAGTGGTCACCCATCCATAAACCGTCCTCGGCAAGCGCTGCTTGACATGGAAAATCGACCTGTGCGGCTGTTATTATTTAGAACCGAACTTCTCCTCCTCCTCCTCTGCACCAAAATGTAATATGTTAAGAAAAAAACATTATTTGGTTATATCTTAAACTGCCATATTAAACCAAACATATCTCAGAACGGACTAATATTTCAGACTTGGTGCCACAGTATTTTTTTTAGCTTATAAATACCTATGCAATGACTTATTACATGTTGCTATTGGAGGGTGGGACCAGATTTCATACAAAGCCTAGCATCATCCTTTGTACCAACCAATAATGGTTATTTCAACAACACTAGGGACTAGTACTAAATAAACTAAAACTTGCTCTTGCATTTTCAGCTTTCGTCTCTGAGAACAACTGACAGCGCACTTTAGTTTAGGTGTCACTTTCTGTAAGAGAAAAGATATTAGTATTATTACCTCAATCTCACTAAATCTTAATTAATGACTTCACAAAACGCTTCAGTTAAAGTCGAGTTAAGCAGCGCAAAGTAATAGCCATAAAACTAACACGAACAGTATTTCAACTCCAATTAAAACGACCTGATATTTGTATAAAGTCTATCAATGTTCGTGCATACTCCTGTGGTAAGACACCCGGATTAAATTAAGATTAGTTTGCATGCAAAAGTTCCCTGTACATAGGGTCACCACCCCTTCTTTATTCCTCTGGACTTATCTTTTGGCCTACCATAATTTTTTAAATAATTATTACTTTTTACTTACATTTAGTACAGCTTAAAAGCAGCTTGAGAGCAGTGGTGGCCCAGTGGTATCGGCCTCGACTTACGAGTTGTAGGTCGTAGGTTCGAACCCCGTCAGGCGCATTACTTTGTGTAATTTATTTCAACACCACTGCTCTCTCAAAACGGTGAAGGAAAACAACGTGAGGAAACCGGCATGTCCTAGAACCAAAAATTCGAAGACATGTGACATCTACCAATCCGCACTGGGCCCGCGTGGTAGATTACGGCCCACTCCCTCTCACAGAGAGGAGGCCTGTGTCCCAGCAGTGGGAACATTTATAGGCTGATGATGATGAGTACAGCTTAAGTGCCATTAACACAGAACTTTACGATAAATCGGAAAATAGAATTAAAATTTAAAAAGTTATACACCATTTGTATAACTTTTTCAGATACCTACTATTTTTCGATACGCCATTACAAAGTCATTCTCCAATCAGTCTGGTGTTATCGTTTTGTCCATAACTAACGGAAAATTGATATCGCGATGTAGGACTTTGAATTTATGTTCTTTATTTGATCTATGGAAATTGCTAGTGACCATTCTCAGTTTCAGGACTTTTGATGTTTTCGTATGGTAAATTGGTAACCCTATCTAAACATGAATGCATGTGGTTACCTCCAATGTTACTGTTATTCCCGCGCTAACTTTGCTAGTGCCCTGTCTCCGCTACACATTCTAATGGAAATGTTTTGTTTTGCATTTTCCAACTGAGCTCAAGCCCGCTGTATTTGTCCGATTCTGAATTTTTATGTGACTCTCTAAGAATATTTTTTCATTATTCGTAACTACTTGTTCTGCTAAGAATCTCTATGTTTTGCTGTTTATTGTCATTGTTGAGAAAGTCAAAGAAAATGCACCTAGCTAAGAAGACTTTTCTCTTGAAACTTGAAAACTTTTTTCAATTAGTTATTCTAAACAACGAAAATTCAAGACTTAGATATTATTTCGTATGTTCCTACTTAGAATTCAGTTAGCTACGGAATGTATATGGGTGAGTGAGAGGAGAGATGCCAATTTCTAGTTTAAATTATTTATAATCGTTTTCAATAGATCTAACGCTGAGCGCGTTGTTTGGTCATTAGTTACTAGTAGATTATTTTTGTTACATTACATTTTTTTAACAAAAAAAAAAACAAACAACTGAAGGTAAGTTAGGTACGGAACACGCTATATTTTTTCTTTTCAAACCACGTCATAGGTACTTACTTGTAGGATGTACCCAAGTACCTACTTAAATCTTCAAACGAGTTCTCAAAAGAGACGACATAAAGAGATCAGGATATTGTTAGGTAAGATTCAGCTGCTAGTCTCAGACATCGTTAACGACATGAGTATGGGACCCTTTTCATAAATACGTTTAGCAAGAAAGGGGTCTTACGGTATTTTTTCTAAGCCACGTGTTTTGCTCACTCCACTTATAACGTACCTAATTTGTCCACTAAATCTACTTATTAGTTATTGTTTATTTGGGTGTGTCTTAGGTACCTTTCTTTATCGTGGTAAAATCATCAAATGAGTGCACCCACCCAGGGTAGAGCGGGAGGGTCTGTCAGACTCGTACTGACTAAAATCCACGGGTGTCCTTCAATATAATCAGTGTTGGGCAAATTTTAATAGAATTAACAATTAAAAACTAACAATTAATCAATTGTAATTGCGAAAAATACAACTAACAATTAATTAATTGTTAACTGTAGCAGTTACAATTAACAATTAATTAATTGTTATTTGTGATTTACTACAGTTAACAATTAATTAATTTTCAATTGTTTTGTGAATTTTAATTAAAACTAACAATTAAAAAATGCTGCTGTATAATATACATCCGGTTTATAAAAATATTTAAGACTAGCTGTGCCCGCGACTTCGTTCGCGTGGATGTCGGAACTTAACAATGTATTTTTTAGTGCTTCTTTATTAACAACATAAGCTGTAAACCATCATTCTGGAGCATACATAAATACCTATGCGTACCTACGTAAATCATCAAATGAGTCCTCCTACCCAGGGCAGGGTAAGAGGGACTGTCAGACTTGTACTGATTAAAATCCACGGTGTCCTATAAATCCTATAATAGGCCTTTACGTTCCGGGGTCAAGGTAATTCGATAGCCCGTCATTGTGATGACACATTGAGGCGCGTGTTGAACACAACGCGCCGTCGACCCAGGCATACTCGCCGCCCGCATGCTCGAGCAAGAGAAGAAGTAGTATGGGCGGACTCCGGAGCCTGCCCGTTCCTGCCTTTACCGGCGCTGGCAGCCCCAGGACGTAAGCAGACATGGGCGAAAGTCATTCTTTCAAGGAAACAGGTCGTACCTATGCGTGACCCATCGTATCCCATCCTATCCCATCCTATCCCATCCTATCCCATCCTATCCCATCCTATCCCATCCTATCCCATCCTATCCCATCCTATCCCATCCTATCCCATCCTATCCCATCCTATCCCATCCTATCCCATCCTATCCCATCCTATCCCATCCTATCCCATCCTATCCCATCCTATCCCATCCTATCCCATCCTATCCCATCCTATCCCATCCTATCCCATCCTATCCCATCCTATCCCATCCTATCCCATCCTATCCCATCCTATCCCATCCTATCCCATCCTATCCCATCCTATCCCATCCTATCCCATCCTATCCCATCCTATCCCATCCTATCCCATCCTATCCCATCCTATCCCATCCTATCCCATCCTATCCCATCCTATCCCATCCTATCCCATCCTATCCCATCCTATCCCATCCTATCCCATCGTTTCCTACGATTCCTTTAAAACGCTTTAATTAATTTACATTTTTTGTTTGTAAGGTGTAAACTGATTATTACGATGAAATAAAAAACTTAATGTTACTTCAATTTAACAGCTCTATTCCAGGTTTTTTTTAATGCCATCTACCGTGTTATCGTTGGTTTAGATGAATTATTTAAATATGTAGTTTTTCTATTCGAAGCTAGATCGCGCTACTGAACTGCGCGTCGCGGTGTGAACTGACCGTAATATTTTACTTCTGAATCACTTTAAATTCAAATATCTTTTGATGGACTGAACCGATTGCAATGAAACAAAAACTAAATGTTACTTCAAGCTACGCTTAATCGTTGTGTATAAAAGTTATCTACATTGATTTCGTACATTTTACGTGATGCCCGAATAACCAAACATACAAACAGACAAAAATTCTAAAAATGCTGGAAATCGGTTCTATTGGTTGTCCTTTAACACCCTGGCTATATTTTTTTTTTTTTTTTTTTAATGTACAAAAACTTCTTTTCTACAGTTTTATTATATGTATAGATACCCGTGTGCAGTGTAGGGCGTAGTTAACTACTTTTTTGTAATCTGAATACTAACTACGATTAAAAGTAGTTAACTACATGTAGTTACAACTACTATAAACTGTCAGACTGCCAGACTGTCAGATTGATAAACTGTCAGACTCGGTCAGGCACTGTCAGACTACGTCAGATTCTGTCAGACTCTTTCAGACTGTTAGACTGATAAGCTGTCAGACTCTGTCAGACTGACAAACCGTCAGACTCGGTCAGAATCTGTCAGACTACATCAGATTCTGTCAGACTATGTTAGCCTGTCAGATTCTGTCGGACTGTCACTCTGTCTGACTTCGTGAGACTATGTCAGACTCTTTCAGACTGTCAGACTGATAAACTGTCAGATTGTCAGCCTCTGTCAGACTGATAAACTGTCAGACTCGGTCAGACTGTTAGACACTATCAGAGTCTGACAGACTACGTCAGATTCTGTCAGACTGTCATACTCAGTCATCATAGTGCCCCCCCCCCCCCCCACCTGTTCCTGTGGTAATACACATGTTGGCAACAAATAAAAGACAGATTTGACTAATTTCGTTTTGATACATAAAGTTAATTGTTAGTTTTAATTGTTTCAAAAAACAACTAAAAAAGTTAATTGCAATTATTTTAATTGCGAGTTACAATTAACATATACGTTAATCAAATTAATTTAATTGCAAGGTGCAATTAAAAGTTTAATTGCGATTAATTTCATTGCAATTACTTTTTTAGTCAATTAACAAGACAATTGACAAATTAATTGATTAATGCCCAACACTGAATATAATATCTGTAATAGCCCTTTACGGCAGGCTTGAATGCAAGATTCAAACTTACTGCTCGGAACCAGACGCGAGGGTGGCCACTGTTGGCGTACAACATGGTCTTCCGCCTCTGCCATGTTATTAACACTGGCCACAATCTCGTGTGGTTCCGAGCAGTGACTTTGAGTGCGAGAATGATTGGGCATTTTGTCAACAAGGGCGTACTGCCCAGTTTTACCATAGGTTTTTTTGAACAGTGTTGATTCCAGTTCCAGTCTTAGTGCTGAAAGGAGTAAAAGAACACTTTTTGTCGTAAACGAAACAAAACAAGGCCGTTACATCCTATGACGTCATACAATAAAACGTTTAGGTCTACTTACGCCCAAACCCTTCATCCAAACGTTCGATTCGAACAGTAATATAAGTTAAACGGGTATCTCCTAAATTTTAGCGTCCGTAAAGTGAAGATGACATTACGCTGAAGACGTAAGAAGCATCGTTTGAATATCCGTTTTATTGTTTGAATTTAAAGCCCTTTATTATTACTCTGTTTGATTGTAACACGTTTGAATTGAGTTTATGATGAAATTTTACATATTAATCATAGAGATAAAATTGAGTTAGCGGTATTTTGAACTGGTTCATTAATCATATAGGTAGATACGAGTATATACCTGCCCACGTCGACTGTTTGGCATTACTGGTACCTAATACCTACTCTTTTCATTCTCATTAGGATAATTACAAAATTATAAGGTCACGGGGTTTGAGGAAATACAAAACGGTCTGCTCTGATTCTAAAAATATCTTTTTTTGCTGTTTTTACAGATTGTTGGTAAGCTCATCATTTGAATACTTAATTGCTACCTTTGGCTTAGAAGTCTTTACCTACTTTGTATGAAGTCTCGTGGCTAAATAATTACGCCGCACTGGCCTTCCGGGTTAAGCCACGCTTGCCGAGGTTGGCCTGTAGATGGGTGCTATATTGTGTCAAATAATACTGGTGTTACATATGGCTTGATGCGTCGTCGTGTGATATAGATAACCAGGAACAACAAAGAAGAAAAATCTTACAGCGCTCCGTCGTTCGTTGAAAATGTAAAAGTGTGGATTATTTAGGCGTACGACGGACGTTGTAGGTATTCCTACGCATTTTTTCGTCTGGACAAATCGTCGAACACCGTCGACCAATGGAGAATTCCCTAGCTCTTTTTTAAACCCAGGTCGACGGCGCGTTTTGTTCCACGCGCGCCTCAAAGAGTGTCAGCATAATGACGGGGCCCCCTCTAGAGAGCCAAAGCCTGCCGGGGTCGCGGGACTTATCTCATTACCGCGACCCTGGAACATAAAGGGCTATTGAAGGACGCCGTGGATTTTAGTCAGTACGAGTCTGACAATCCCTTCCGCCCTGCCCTGGGTGGGAGGACTCATTTGATGATTTTACCACGATAAAAAAAAAGCTCTTTTTTAGAAGTAGTTAACCTATTTACATGTTCGTGGCAGTGACCACCAACGCCAACCGCTTTCATATACACTTGACTAGTTGTGTCCCCCCCCTACCTAGGTGTTTTATAATTTTAGTAAAAACGGGCTTATGTCACACTGAAAAATTTCCTTTTTGAGTGCAGATTTTCATTTGTAGCGTCGACAATTTAACCCTAACATTGTTTCCCTGTGACCTTTGATTTATGACTCAAATATTGCCCGTACATTTGTTACATCACTTCAAACTGTGATGAATTTGTCGTTTTTGGCCTATATCGCAGGCATACATCAAACCTGTATTTGCCTAGCCTCATATCTCAATAACCTCGATAAATGATGTTTATGTAACAATATTTGACAGGGTGGATTTATAGCAAAGTTTTTGTTGTTTCATGAATCATTCACCAACAACGCGTCCCCGTTCAATCTATCTTCGTAGCACTGCTGATCATTCTCAAGACAACAGACATTTTTCAGCTTTTTACGCATACTGGAGTAGAAGTTTGGTGACTGGCGATAATGGTATAATAAAAAAGAAAACACTTTGATTTGGTATAATATATTTGTATTTAAAATGTTCTTACACAAGCTTGAACAAGACAAAACAAAATCGAAATCAGTAAATTGTGCAACAGGCAATAAAAAAAACCTTGTCTTTAGAACTAATTAAACGTAGTTACGCATAAACGTTTCAACAAATAAACATAATAAAAAAATATTAAGAAAATTTTACATCTCGAAGCCACTGGTGAGGCTAGCGCTCAACGGCGAAGCTATTCAAAACAATGTTGATTGTGCACTCAACCTAACATAACTTAGTTTTCGTAAAAACACTTTTTTCAGTGTCAACTAAAAACTTATAACAATTAATAAAAAGTTAAAGAGCAAAAAAACTTCAGCTTTCTAAACATTGATCATAAGGCACTGATACTGAAAGCCGTAGCCATGTAAGCCGTCCTGGCTTTGCTTTGCACTCATTAACCAATAATGCAATATATAAAAAAATCAACTCTGAACGTAATATCTGTTTGTACTATCTGGCTTCGGTAAGAAAATATTAAACGGAATTCATAGATTAACTTCACTGATTTTGTCTCCGTAACATTAAACTTACTATAACAACATATTGTGTATAACGTTACATAGTCTATAAGTATATAACATAACGAATAATATTCGAACATTTCAAGTCTACCATCATGAGACTGCCTGAGTATTCAAAAAAGTGTTAGTTATTCGAGTTGATAACGTACATGTTAATTTTCTGTCTTGATAAACATTCAATATCATAAAGTACCAACGGTATTTAATATATAAACTGAACGACACAAGTCGGTAAATAAGTAGGTACATAAAGGAAGACTGAAATCCTGTAACAACTTATGGAATATTAATCTTAAATAGAATAAATGCATTGTGATATATTTCAATATATACTTGAACGTTAAAACAAATTTAAGTTACAGAAAAAAGGTAAATCTTTAATTTTATAGTTGGCATTGATTTTGAAATTCATACATGTCATTTGTACTCTAATAAGGCTATGTCCATCTACGAAGCTACACAATCTTAAATAGCCAGAAAGTCGGCCGTCACAAGAGTATCATTACTGTTCAACGATAGTTTGGGGTAATATACAAGGTCTCTCTCATATCATACAAAGTGGTCATTACTAATAGGTAAAAAATATGTAAAATAACAATCAAAACTCGTAACTACATACACATACTGTCATAACCACGATATTCAATTCCATAATTGTACTCAGCATACCGAATACAATGACATCATCACGTAAAAAGGTATTATAAAAATATAACAAGCACACGGTTCTCAAAACTGATAAACACGATACACTAAATAAAATACACATATAAGTTGTCCATATGAAGCACTGCGCACAGCGAAGAGGAGTTCAGCGAAAGCCTTTGGAGGCAAGGTGGTGCAAGTTAAAGTGATAGGCTAATGCAAGCAATGCGGTGCGAAAATCAAATAGTAGAAAGAACTGTGCCAACCAGTCGGCAGTGGGCTGCATTCTTTCTACTGCCTCATGTCAACGTTGCTGCATGAGTCGCTGGCACTGCGCGAGGAGGTACTTCTTCTGTTGTTCATCGTACAGGAATATCACCTTGCCGGAGCCCGAGGTGGGGAACATTCCTAGCACCTTCTTCTTGGCTGTCGGCACGTACACGCCTTTGTTCACGGCGGTGGGGACGTCAGGGAGTTCCGTCCATAGGTAACCCCAGAGAATCTGGTAGACAAGTTAGCAATTATTTTTACTGTTAGGTCATTCAAGATGATTGATTAGTAAATAGTTTGAGACCAATAGATGGCGCACCGTGTAAAGCGTTCAAAAAAACGCAACGTTCATAAAACAAGGGAATGAGAAATTCAGCTTCGAGATTAGTGGTTGCGACAGCCTAATTTGGTAAGGCGCTCGCAGCTAAATTTTTCGTTCCTTAAACTATCTTTGCGAAGACGCGACGCAGGCTTTATTGCGTATTAAATATATAATTTTTGATCTATTTGTAACTCCGTTGTTACCATTTTTGTGTTTCAAGGACTAATTTTACACATTGTTTTGGGAAGGAAGATAGTTTTTAAATCAATGCATGTCTTACGATGTAAATTAATAAACTCTCTTTTTAAATCAATGGATGTCTTACGATGTAAATTAATAAACTATCTCAGTTGCTATCTAGCTTAAGATCTGTGTACCTAACCAGTAACAACTGAATTTGCTTATCCGAGTCTTAAAGATGTCCAATCGGAAGCAGTCAACAAAAACAAAGGAATGGGATTTGGGTTGAGATAGAATATTAATTTCGGGCGTTAATAAAAAAGTTTCATGTTAAAATTAGATGTATTGTTAATATTTTAACCACATTCGCTTGTTACTTATTCGGGCTTGACCAGTTAACATGTTTTCAAGAGTTTTCTTTGCCGTGTTTTCATGAAATATTTACTAGTTATAGGAACGAACAACCCCCGAATAAGACACGACATTTTCCTATAAATTATACATGACCCCTCGGCGTCCGACAAACAATTTTTGAGGAAAAGGTGACATCATATTTTTCTAGAAACTTTTACTACAATCAAATGTTATAATGTCGTACACTCATATTTATTTATGAAAAAAAAATATTTGGATTAAAGGTAACGACTGTTTAGATGTCAAAGTTGCCTAACAAATAGTGAAATTCAATGTATTCTTGTAATTTACATTTAAATAGACTAGCTATTCTCCAGGGTTTCACCCTCAGTACTCTCCTGCATTTGTTCATAGCGTGATGTTTTATAGCCTTCCTCAATAAAGATTATCCTACACACATTTTTTTTTTTCAATAGGCTATTTGACAGTATTAATATATCACAAATCTAATTAGTTTTGAGAAATAACGGACACGTGTTTTTTCTTTTGTAAATTCAATGAACATTTACCAAGATTATAACGCATCGAAACTCGAGAGTGGGGGCTGGTGACGTCAGAATGCAGTAGAAATTGTACGCAATTGTGACGTATTGCCAATTTTGAAAGCGTTGTATCTCCGTCAATTTTGGCAGTCGTACAAAAAGAAAAAATACGAGGCGAATATTTTTTGATAATCTTACTGACGGACTAAAGTTTTTTTTGTCAAATTGCCATTGTATTTTGTCAAGCCAGTATTTCCTAAGATTAGAGCGTTAAACCAAACAAATAAATTCTTCAGCTTTATAATATTTTAGTATAGATTCCATACCTGCCACCCGCCGAACACATTATTCTTCTCAATGTACAGCATCCGCTTGTCGGTGCACATAACAACTTCCTTGTTGGGGATCACCCACACGTGTGCCTCGTAATTATCCGTGCTCACGTACTTGCCCTGTTTAGTAAACAACCTCATTACAAATCAAATCATTATCGATCTGCTAAGCTTTAAAAAAAACTATGACCGCCGATGACGCCCCGAACTGTGTCGTCGCGCGCCGTTGCGATTACGCATATTTAAACTCACATACACAAAATATTTTTGTAGATCATAAAAATATTTATTGCTTCGTGATGGAATCGAACCCACGACACTCAGCGCATCGGTCACTCGCACGCTATCAGCAAAAGCAATTTGTTTTGTCAATGTCAAAAAAAAAATTGAAACAATGAAAAATAATTTTGAGAAGTTTCGAGTGGAATTTTATGTAAACTAAAACTGGTCCAATATTATAAAATAGCGAAATTAAACCAATCCGAAATGTCGCTAGTGAAGAACAAATAGGAAGTAACGATATACAGCAGAAATTCATTCATCTTTATGTTCGTTACATGAAGGTTGCTATTGGGTTGTTGAACTTTAAATAACTGTGTACGGGAGCTTACCCATGACGCGATTCGTGCGATTTGTACTAACTAAAAATGAAAATCGTCCTTGCTACGACGATATAATGATGCAATTCGATTGACTTCGTAGCGAGAGTGTTTTGTTTTTCATCTACCCGTAGACAACCGCACGTTTTACGTCGTATGTCGTAGTGGTTAGGACGATTTTTACTTGTAGTTAGAATCGGTCGTATCGCGTCACATGGGGAAGCTCCCTAAGTCATCTTGTTGTACCTTCTCCAACTCGGACAGCATCTTGTA
Organism: Agrotis exclamationis; assembly: GCA_950005045.1. Lineage (NCBI taxonomy): Eukaryota > Metazoa > Arthropoda > Insecta > Lepidoptera > Noctuidae > Agrotis > Agrotis exclamationis. The sequence goes on along the minus strand of OX465424.1, from coordinate 13,579,098 downwards.
TCCTTCAGCGTGCAACCTGGAGTATGGCCTGATGCCACAGTCTGGTGCCATGTACCGCGTCGGACGACGCTTCGTTACCTCTTCAGACATATCCGCGGCTCTGTGTTCATATACGTCCAAATAAAATATTATTTTTAGTATTAAAATAGTCGCAAATATTTAAGAAACAAAAAGTCTTTATCTTTCATTCAAAACTTCCACATATAGTCGCTTCAATGAAGGTTTTTCCTTGAAAGTCCTCAAGAAAAACTCCAGTTACGATATGATTACTATTTTAAACTTTGGATTTTTATAGTTTTTAACTTTATACCTTAGAGGAGGGAAATCATTAAGGAAGGATTAAGGCTTCTTAAGGACTTCCTAGGAAAGGTCTCGTTTAAGTATTCATGGACTTAACTAAATTAAGGAGTTGAAATTGTATTTTTTTTTGTCTGTCTACTTACAATATATTTATTCTTATTGCTAACGACCACCATTTTGTTAATCTTACTCACGACAAAATAATGTGAAAGAAGCGCAATATAATACGAGTACAAATAAAGCATGTAACCAAAGAAGATAAAATGAATGTAGTACCTATTGTGCTAAGAATGATACGAAATTATTCCTATACCCACCCCATACATTTTAGTACTTAAATCTGCACTAATCTGTTATCTATATAAATATCTAAGGGTCAGTTTCTATCAAAGCGAAGACGTGCAAGATCAAGGGAACAGGGATCTGAGACATTCGCGGAGTTCAGTTTATGTTTTGGTCGTTATTTTGTCGTCTCTTGTCTGTCCTACTCATCTCCGCGTCATTGAAAATGCACCCACACTACTACAATGTCAAAAATCAAACCATTTATGTTAATAAGATAACTAAGTCCCTTTTGGAAGTCAAACTATACTGATATATCCACATCTATGAAACATCTACAAAGTCCGGTAACCTCACCACCTCCTAACAGTCGTGAGGAGGCCGGACGTGAAGTCCACGACCCCACTGACAGGCCGCACCACCAGTCCCACGGCCCCCTTGCCCAGCCCACGGACGAACCCCCCCGCGCCGCCCTCGTGTGCGCCCTGCAGGGGACGGATCACCACGCCGGTGACGCCGTCAAATACGCCCTGATGGCGAGTTAATACACATAGTGATCCCGAAGAATATCGTTCGTTCGGGTATTAGTGATGATTTTTATCCTAAAATCTTTCAGTAACTTTGATCTTGTTTCAGTAAATGTTACGTGTGATTGCCTTTTAAAATGTATATCGCCGCAGATACATGATCGCATAAAGCTGTTATAGGCAGGCGACATTAATACTTCTTTCTAATGGGCCTAACCACACGCACAAGCTTTACAACAGTTCTGCCTGCGCAAGCTTCGCGCATGACAAAACTGAACGCCCAACCACACACACAGGCAAGTACGCACAGGCCGGGCTTGCGCAGGCAGAACTGTGGTGAAGCTTGTGCGTGTGGCAGGCCCATTATACCAGACCAATTGTTGCTAAAATTCCTCATCCAAAGCAGTTACATTAGTTTAGATTAGACGATGAAATAAGAAAATAACAACGACACAAGAACGCATTGTGCAGTTTTCTTGCAGGACAAAAATAAACAAAAGCTGCAGAGAACAGTGAACAGACATGCAAGATGCAACACGCAAGCAAGACATGCAAGTTTCAATCGCATCACCTCTTGACGGCATCAAGTGAGCCGGATGCGAAGTCTACGACCCCAGCAGTGGGACGTGCCACCAGTCCCACGGCCCCCTTGCCCAGGCCTCTGAAGAAACCTTCCACTCCTTGCTCACGAGCGCCCTCTATGGGCTTCGTGAATACACCAGTCACGCCGTCTACCACGCCCTGTTTGTTTAGGATTTTGCACTGCTTATAGATAGGTACTTTTGCGTGAAAGGAGGTTCCTATATCTTTAACAAAGTACGGTTCGTTGGGTAGTTTTGAAAAATATTAGATACATATTTTTTTCTTTTGTTGAATCAATGCATATTTACAAAGATATATCAAAATTCGAGAGTGGGGGCTCGTGACGTCAGAAGCAAGTAAAAACTGTACTTGCTTGTGTCAATACAATTTTGAAAGTGTCGTATCGTCAATTTTGGTTTACGTAACAAAATAAAAAAATACGTGTGAAATATTGTTTGATAATCTAACTGAAGAATTGTTTGCTAAAAAGATCATTTAATTATTATCAATTCTTTTGTTTAAAATACTTCAGATAAAACACAGAGATTTACGTACCATGACCAGTCCTTTGCCGCTTCTCGCAAGACCTTCCTGCAGATTCGCAGGTGGCTTATTGATATTATCCCGGCGACGTCGCTGGTAATCCTAAGAAAATATTTAAGATTATTTAGTAAGAAGGAAAGACCTTAAGATAAACTCGCTCAACAAGTAAATTCATGGTTGATATCAACCTCTTTCTTCTCTGAGAGGGAGTGGACGGTAATCTACCACGCGGGCGCAATGGGGGTTGGTTTAGGTCACGTTTTCGAATCTTTTGGTTTTAGGATATGCCAGTTTCCTTCATCGTTTTTAAGAGAAGTGTTTATTAAATTACACAAAGGCGCCATCTCCACGAGCGATAGAATCGCGGCGATATTATCGTCGTGCCACGTATTTCCATATACTCTCTATGGACGCGTCTCCACACGGCGATGTTATCGCGGCGAGAGACTATATGGAAATACGTGGCACGACGATAATATCGCCGCGATTCTTTCGCTCGTGGAGATGGCACCAAAGTATTGCGCCGGGCTGCGTTCGAAACCACAACTTACTACTTCAAACTCTCAAGTCGGGACCATCACTGCTGTTGATTCTCATATTATTATACAAACCTTGAATGGACAGTAGTATGTTAATGTGTACCTTGTCGAGCGACAGTGCGGCCAGTCCATGTCCCATGGCCCCAGTGATGCGGGACACAGCCCCGGCCGCGCCGCCCACCGTGTGTCCGACCAGCGAGCGCACGCCCAGGAACAGACCCTCAGCGAACTCTCCCGGACCTTGGATAGCGCCCTGCAACAAAACAATCTTGTTTTAACATTGTACGTCGTAAAATACATTTTATTGGTCGTGATATGGGGCAAATCTACCCTTTTCAATCACTTGATTAATTTGTCTAACAAGTTGTGAACTTTAGGGCCAATGAGGGAACTAAAGTTGAAAACTAAAACGACACAAATCGGTTATAATCGATCACATAACATTAATCGATTGTAGTTCGGCTTTTGTCGAAACTATTGACATTATTTTCGCTTTATCACGTGGGCATAAAATCAATTTGGTATTGTAGACGTTTTCATCATGTGAAGCTAATCCCTAAATTCCTGATAGCTACAAACTTGAGCTCTTGAAGTCAAGAGTGTACAGGTTACTTCTAGGTAAGCGTGCTTCACTATTAACCACATTATCGCTTACGGAGCCCTATCACTAAATAAAGAATAAAAAAGCTGGAGATACAAACCTGGAATGGTTCATAGAACAGATCTTCGACGCCTTTCTTGAGTCCGACGACCAGTCCATACGGGTTGCCGATCACATCCAGACCGAGTACTAGCACATACAATTGTTTCAGTGCTTGGCTCTTGTAGTGGTTCGACACTTGATCAACCAACTCCTTCTGGGATAAGAACTCGTACTTCTTCTCATAATAGGATAATCTGATGACAAATGGAGCATGTTACAAATAGAACCAAAGCACTGAGATATACCTGCATTCCTCGAAAAGATAGATAATATATATTTGTTTATTGTGTTAAAATCACCAAATGAGTCCTCCCACCCAGGGCAGACCGGGAGGGACTGTCAGACTCGTACTGACTAAAATCCACGGTGTCCTTCAATAGCCCTTTATGTTCCAGGGTCACGGTAATGAGATAAGTCCCGCGACCCCGGCAGGCTTTGGCCCTCTAGAGGGGGGCCCCGTCATTATGCTGACACTCTTTGAGGCTCCCGTGGAACACAACTCGCCGTCGACCTGGCCATGATCGGACAGCGAGTCGCCCAGTACTCGCCGTCCGCATACCCAATTAAATTACTACTTAGTATACTTTAATTAAATTGAGTAAGCTAATTATTCGTTTGTATTTGACGAGGCTAGCTACTAGCTATTATGTTTTTTTTGGCCGCGGATTCGTTCGCTTAGATACGGCTGGGACGGGAAAAAACATGCCACCACAGTCATTGTCTATTCATGTTTTTAATTACTTCTCAAATCCGTTCAACCGTGGGTTCCGTCCGTTCAAGGCGTGGAGGTGTGACAAACAAAAATGCAGATATGAATTCATGCAAATATAAAAATATAATAGTCCTCATTACAGATGATTTAAGAGTTAGCCAATAACTTACTTGAATACAACGTCATTCATGTCTGTCAACGTAACACCTATGCCCTGGAGTACGGTGCCAATGAACGTTGGCAGCTGAGTCGATCCACCGAGTGAGAACGAAATATGAACCTAAAGAACAAGATAATAAGACAATTATTTGACTGTCAACAAGGAAATATGATGAAAAATTATTTTGTTATTTACCTTGAGCGGTGACAAATGCAAGTCGTCGTAGAAATTCTTGAGATCTGACGCTACTCCCATTGCTGCTAAAGCTTCTAATGGCTGTCTTGCCCTTTCTAAATCTTGTGTGAATGCATCCAGCTGAAATTTAAATAGTTTATTTATTTCTGTACTAGTTCTAACAGCCAGCCATAATAAATAAATTGCAAATGATTTTAGAGAAGTATAAGAGTGACAAACATCTAACAACTTTGATTGGCTGATGATTTATCGTGGAAATTAATAATCAATCTCGAATGCTATATTGAACCTGATCTTTGAAACCAATCAGCAATAGAATTTGCCTATCCGAGTGTTAAAGATGAAGCAACCCACAAATACAAAGGGATTTGAATTGAGATAGAATATTAATATCGGGTATTGAACATTGGCAGCCAATCAAATACCTTGACGTTAACTTGACAATAAATTACTTGATTTTTTCATAATTTGGATATTACTTAGACCTTAGAGATAGTAGAGGTATTATAAACGCAGCCCTCCTGTTTTCCGTACACAGGATTTTTATCTCTTGGTATTGAGAGCTAAGCATTGAAAACTCTGCGAAGAGCACCCTAAGCGCGTTCAAAAAAGCACTCGTAAATTGTATACATTGAATATCAAGTGCATGGTAGAAAAAAAAAAACTTAGTTACAATAAGTACTAGACATATCAAAGTAATCTTATTATTACCGATTCTTGTTCAGTGAGTAGTCTTTGCGGGAACATGCCCATGTAAGCGTTGATCAGTCCCATGTCGACCTTGATATGGAACTCTTGAATCAACACCTTGTAGTATTTGTACTGGCGAACATTGCTGTGAGCCATAATTCGCTCTACTATCGACAATTCGATAAACGGCTTCATACCTAAAATTTTAAAACATAAGGTTTAATTTTGATATTTTCTAATCACATACTGACAAGCGCAAATAGCACACACAGTGTAGCGATTGTAAGCATTTCTTCGTACCTCGTGGCACTACGCGAATCCACCGTCATGTAAAAAAAATTAAATACATTTTAGAAATCGTCCAATAGGTTACGACGACGTCGGGTTTATATATGTTTTCTTGAATCTTATATGTCAACACATGTATGCAGGTATTGGCAAAATACAGATGTATTATCATAATAGAAATGTTGGCAACATCAACAAATGTAGTTAGATCGCCAGTTAGTTCTTTTTTAATAAACACTTTTTTCTTTTGTTGTAATAATGAATAGTATTTACAAAACAAAACCCATCAAAATTGGAAAGTGGGGGGCTCGTGACTACTTGTTGGTGACGTTTTGCCAATTTTAAAAGTGTATATCTTCGTCAATTTTGATTTTACGTAACAAAAAAAAAATACATAAAATAGTTTGTTTGGTAATCTCAGTTGAACCATGACCCATTTTGACAATTATTGCAAGCGCCATGATCGCGGGATGACTGGAGAATGCGGGTGGATGAAAATAAATTGTTAAGAGCAGACAAGTCTATCTACCCTCTTTCTCTGTCATCAAGGTCGTTACCACGGATATGTATGTTTACGCGAATGTGAACCTAATTATTGTATTTAAACGTCTGTAAGAAAATTAGCTCATGGTGGGTCATCATTCAAAGTAAAGCTTCGGTCACACACAGCTACAAATCGCTGCAAGGAAAATTGAACACGCTCAATTTAAATTGCGGCGGCTATTCGCTGCGAATAGTCTGTCACATCACAGCGAATACTGGCAGCTATTAGTCGCTGTTTTTGAACGAAGCTTAACACTGAGTCAGTACCACCACCTTTATAAAAGTGATATTTTACAATCATCACTTACCGGCGGGATCATCATTAGCAATAGACTTCGGAGGAGGTACGGGCGCTAGTACGACGGGGAAGGTCGGCAGCGGCAGTTGTTGGTCGATCTGTAGACGGTGCAGGCGTGCGTGCAGGCGGCGTGAGTGCGGCGTCAGACCGTACGACATCCACAGACCCGGTTCTAGCGTGCGACGAAGTAGACGGGCTGCCGGCTTCAGTTGACGCATCTCTTCGAAATCAACCTGTGTATTATTGTTAGTTATCTCATTATCTATCTAGCTTTTCCAATGTTAGAGTAGACTTCCAGTTGCTAAATCCACGGTGTTCCTTCAATAACCCTTAACGTTCCAGGGTCCCGATGTATGTATGTATGTATGTATGTGTGTATTTATAAAGTCCTGCGACCCCAAGCCCGGAAGTCTGACATTCAGTTTTACCACGAAGTATCGTATTACTCAGTTAGTGGCTTATGGTGATCAGATATGTCGCCCTCAACATAAATGGGGAAAGGCTAGGCACGCTGGTTCCTGCATCTTTTTTTTATCTAGCTTACATTGGCCCACTGCTCCAAGATAAATAATACTGAGCAAAAAGAAATATTTACCTCAATTTTTTCATCAATTTGGACTATGGGAGACACGGGGTCGTCGCTGACAATCTTTTGAGTCATATAACGTTGGTAATTTTCTTCCAATTGTATCAGTTTCGGCCCATCAATCTTTTTGTAACGTCGTGCTCCTATTTTGCATTGTTCCCATATTATACCGGAGCTAAAATCAGAACGGAAGAATGTAGACGAAAATTTTCATATTTCTGTGGAAAAAATGCCAAATCTTTTTGCGAAAATTTAATAAAAGCAATATTTCGCACGTACTTGGAAACACTGAAGTAAAGGATCTCCATTTGTTCGAAATCGTTGACGAGAGACAGTCCCATGCCTTGCATGGAAAGCACAAACTCCGTATCGACCAGCTCCGCATCGCCTAGAGTGTGGGCACCGCTTGCTAGTATCGGGTCGTCCGTGAACAATATCACACGCTGTAACCCGTCCAAAAACGACACCCAGAATACTCTTGTTTGCTCATCGATCCTAGAAACAATATTGCATTATAATTTTGTATCTAAACTTAAAAATGTGAGACAGAGAAGAATTCCTTGCACATAATAGAGCAGAGTAACTTCTTTTTGGGTAGTCAAATCATCAAATGAGACCTCGCGCCCTGGGTGCACCCAAAGGGTCTATCAGACTCTTACGAGCTTAAAGTCCACTATTCTATTTCTTTGGTTGCGGTCCCAGAGAGACAAAACATCTTAAACAAAACAGAGGCAAGTGACTCGATATCTTTTATCATTACTTTTCTCTCTATTAATTTTTGTTCATATTATTTAACATTTGTAAATTCATGATTTATTTTTAAGGACAGATTTTTTTCATTCTGACAGATGGATCTCATTTATCATAATAAACACCTACATGTTTAATGGGGCGAGACTATTGCCATCATTCGGCACAAATTCAGGCTTCGTGGCTGTTACAGAGAAATTCGTGATAACAAACGCAATGACGCTGTGTGTCCTGGGACTACGTGATCGATACGTTTTTCTTGGGTGGAAAATTGGATTTGAATTTGAGTCACGGGAATTCTTTACATTGGCGTAGAAAAGATGAACATAAAATGTTTTGAAAAGAAGAAAAAAAAACAACTTTTTTAAAATTCTAAAATGTAAAGGATAAGGGAAAAAATAATAAAGGATATTAAAATATTGCACTTACATAAAATCTCCAATCCCATCTTGCCTAAGATCGTTTTCCACCTCTATTCTCTGAACGCTATCGAATATTAAAGTCCGCGGTCCTGCCGGGTTGTCCCACGTATACAGCATGTTATTCATCGGTAATAATTTCCTTGAAAAGAAAAGATGTGGCTTGTTATCTCCGTAGGATTAGTCAGAGGTGTATACAGGGTGAATTTTCCTACTGGGTTTGGATGGCTACATCCGAAACGATGAAGAATATCGAAAAATCCTAAAATGAGTCTCGAGGCCAATCTTGACGAAAACTAGAACTGCAGATTGGATTTTTTGCGAATCAATATTCCTGGTCAGGAATCGAATCCATTGATTTTGGAATACTAAATACAACACGTATTATTAACCCTCCCGATAGTGTCTGGTGTATCTATAGCCATCCACGTCCAGATGAAAAATCCACCCTGTTTGGTACACCCACAGTATGCCAGTTATATCTAGCAAGGTAGGAGCAAGCGGTCAGACTAAAATCTGATCCCAAGACAGTCGAAAAAGGTTGAATAGATAATGAGGAATTCTCGTGTAGTAGAGAATTATAGCCACCACACAACAAACAAATTATTTCACTTGCACCATAGTTCAATTCAAACAAAGAAGGAAACAAAATGACTAGTATAACTGGAACTTACTTTTAATTTTAAATAACAAAAAAGTTAAAACTAGAACTATGTAAACAAAACAAATAATACAAAAATATTCTGCATATAAGTACCAAGAATGTCAACTTTAATTAACTACCTACGAGTTAACAGATATTGAATTCCACAATATTATATTTATCTACACTATACTTTTTCTTTACTTAAACCTAAATTGTATGTTTTTATATTCTAGTACAGAGAACAGGGCGAATTTCGTTAATCGACTAAATATCTTCTATTTCCGTACGAATACTTTGAAAAATCGAACCGTTCACAGAGTATTTCACGAACTTTTCCCACCTTCATCTCATCGCTCCATTCGTCAATAAACGACGTGTAATTCTGACTGTCAAACATTAAAGATTATCCAAGAACTAAAAAATATTAACTTTGTGTATCGTAGAGTGGCGCCATATTTAATTCTCGCTCTATCTTTGCACTTGTCTCGAACCAAGGCATAAAGTATCCAATATTAAAAGAACCTTTTACTCACATTACACCTTTTTGAACTGATTTTATACTTTAAAGTAATTGTCACAAGATCTATTTAATAACTTACTTGTTATTAACATTCTCCTTTTCGTAGACGGTGACGGTATGAGGTGAGTAGTTGACGAGCAACGCGGGTGCGTGTCCGTCGCGGTACTGTCGCACTGTGATGTAAGTGGCACCTTCAGTCAACTGAACTTCTACGTGTAAACCGCCATACTAGGGGAAAAAAATAATGAATGAATTACTACAGAATCAAAACGTCACGCATGTCTAAATTGTTATAGGTATTTGTTGTGGTTTAAATATAAAAATACCTGTACAAACTATGCCCGGACAATTGCCAACATAAAACTTTATTTTTTCTAAACAGGTTGAGACCTTTTCGAGCTTATGTGAGAATAATATACAGATTTATAATTTGCAAACATAATCGTTAGAGTATTGCCAAAAAAAATGTGTTACCTCGTTGTCGAGTTTCAAGCAAACGGAATGTTGTTCGGTGTACAAGAAGGGCGCGGTGATGCCGACGGCGTCGGCGACGCGTAGCACCAATAGCTTGTACTCTCTCTCTATGACGGGCCATAGAGGCGCGCTAGTGTTACGTGGAACCTGGAAGCAATTTCCATTTTTTTTTCTTCTTCTTAGCGTTTCGATGACATCTACACTCGCGAGCAAAAAAAATGGATTCACTTACTCCGATTCCGTGCTATCTTGAGTGCCTAATAACTAGTTAAGAATAATAAAAAATGGTACTATTTTAAAGGTTTAACTGTTACATTTAAATTGATAAAAAAATCATTAAAATCACGCCATTATTTAAGGAACTATCCCGGATCAACTCCAAGTAAGTGATTCCATACTTTTGCTCGCGAGTGTAGATTAAAGCGGCCCGAAATTGGGCTATAAGTAAACTTGTAGCACTTTGAAAAGTATCCATTTTCTTAATTTTTACTAAAAATCCTCTTTTAATACAGTGTTGCACAATAAATATTACGCATCGATAAACGAAAGAATGAAAGAATAGTGTTGTACAAAAAGGGTTTTTTTGTCCATAAATCACTCGTTATTTTGAATCAATCAATCAAAGTAATCCCGGAAACAGAATACTTATCATTCTTTCTTGTCACATCATGCCCAATGCTAATTTAGATAATGATGCAATAATTTGTTTAACAGCTGCACACTTTTCAAAAATTAAACGAACATAAAACTGTGCCAATGTCAATGATTGATGAAAAATTAATAGATTTAAAAAAATCTAAAAACCCACGTTTTTAAAAATAAGAAAATAACCCTATGGGGCTGAGAGAGGGGCCACTCAAAACGTGGGAGCGTATATTATATAAGGGATTATTTTATGGGATATATTAGCATGACGTGTATAGATCATGGGTGTAACTTGCAAAGATACGCCGCCACGTTTTGAGTGGCCCCTCTCTCAGCCCCATAGGGTTATTTTCTTATTTTTAAAAACGTGGGTTTTTAGATTTGTTTAAATCTATTAATTATTTTATTATTTTTATCTTTGTTCATCGGGTTGGAAGCTACCCTGAAAATTTCAGCCTGCTAGCTTATCGGGAAGTCCCTCAAAGCCTGTTCGCCATCTTGAACGTCCGCCATATTGGATTTAAGTCACATTAGTATTTTTTTCGTATGCCTGACAGCAAACCCTTTCATTTGATACTCATATCATGGGGTGGATTTCAAAAAGCCAGTCTCCATCTTGGACGTCCGCCATATTGGATTTAAGTCACGTGACTATTTTTTCGTACTCCTGACAGCAAACCCTTTCATTTGATATCCATATCATAGGGGTGCATTTTAAATAGCCTGTCTGCCATCTTGGACGTCCGCCATATTAGATTTAAGTCACGTGACTATTTTGTCGTATTCCTGACAGCAAACCCTTTCACTTGATACCCATATCATGGGGATGGATTTCAAACAGCCAGTCCGCCATCTTGGGGAGGCCGCCATATTGGATTTGTTATGACGTTTCTTAGCTAGTCATGTATTGTCATCAGAACTCAGAGCGTGTGCAAAATTTCAGACTGCTAGCTTATCGGAAAGTGCCTCAAAATTGAGTTGCAAAAGTCCAACCGGAACGACAAACAAGAAAAGTGAGTGTATAAAAACGTGGGAAAATAGCCCGTTCGGATAAGGTTATTCAGTTTTGTGACAAATATCACAGAAAATAGTTTTTTTTTAAAGTACATTCAACTTTGTAGTAGGTATCTATTTTCCCATTCAAGACTTACCGTGATCCAAGGGTCGGCAGATCTATGCATCTCCTGATATTGGATATCAAAAGGCGCTTCGTTGAGGATCAAGAAGTACGGCGAGAATATCACCATCTTGGTTAAACTGTTGAACATCAGCTGATTTGTGACAGCCACCTACAAAACACAAACTGTATGTTATCGATACACAGTAAAAAAATCTGATGTGGATATTGTGAGGCTCTTTTTACCCAACTGTCAAGGAAGGGTTGTTTTATTCTACTCTTTGTTATCAGTACAACTGAAAACGAGATATTTACCATACTTATTATTTATTTCAATATTCGAAATAAATAAATGGTAAATAAATAAACAACACAATAGGGTAGTTTACTGCATAAATAAATTGAAATTCTGTTTATGCGTCAGTTATTGAAAAATACTGAACACGTTTTTTTTTTCTCATTTCCTTCTATAACTGCCGCATGATTTTCAATTAACATACACAAATAAAAAAGAAGAAGAAGACATTTACCGTATAATCTACCATAAAAAACTATTTCGATTTTTTCAAAGTGATCGCAATTTTTTTTTGTGTGTAATAATGTTTTATTTAATAAACTTACTTCGTACTTCCTCCCCTCGTTTTTACACTGTACAACACCGGACTGGCCGGGGACGTCCAATGGGAACTTATCAGACCATTCACCAAACTCCACCCTAATAGCCGCTTTCTTCTTACCAAAGAAGTTCTTAGCGCGGAACGAGAACAAAATCGGCTCCTTGTAATCTTTAGGATGGAAAATAACGTTGCCAGTGTCATCCACATTCTAAAAAAAAAACAAAAACTCATTTAAAAATTCGACCTTATTTTTTTTGCCAATGCTGCGCTTGAGGCATTTCGCGTCATAATATTCCGTTTAAGCTTGCTTACCGTACCCTGTAAAGCGAGTAAGAATGATCTACTGGCACTCCACTTGGCTTATTTTTTAATACAACTTGCACCTTAAAAATACAATTAAGTTAGTTTTGTTTTAGCAAAATACAGCCTCGTGTAGTGCCAGTTTTAATAGAGTCTCAAATTGGGTGAAATTAAATGGATTTGAGATTAATATGTGATCTGTGAACATGCAAACTCACCGATCATTCTAAGAGTTGTAATAAAGTTGAATTATCTATTGGAAACAAATTAATACTTTTATAAAAAAAAAACGTGCAGCTAAAAAGCAAAATAAATACAGTAGGGTCATGGTAATCCACAAACATTAAAACTACTATGTGTGCATTAATTTAAAAACAACCACACTTATGATAATAAATTGAACCGAACCTTCAATATGTCGTGGACTGATCTCTGTCAATATTTTCAGAAGTGAAACATAAATCCCCACCACATATGAAATTAAAACTTACAAAAGTTGTTACAAAAACCTCTTTAGAGTGCTCAATGTAAGTGGCAAAAAAATAATAACCATGTATTTCTTATTCTTAAAAGTACTAAAGTAATGTTTGTCCTTACCGGCAAACAACACGTATGTCGCCTAATAAATTTACTGCAAGGTGAATGCTTAATCTGCAATTTACATAAAATGGAATACCCATACAATATCTGCTTTATTAGTTATAAAAATAAATGAACCTATCTAACATCACACCAAATTAATAATGTCAAATATACACATACATTCTAATGTACGTATACTTTCAGATTAGGCTATGACCCTACTGAAAAACGCATGCTATAAAAACAACAAGAATATTACAAGGCAATGATGATCATAAATTAAAATATCGAAACCAAAAAATCCTAAAAATATCGCTTTGAGATGAAGCTTGTTAGATTTAGAAAGCAGTAAATCGGCCGGATTGAGTATTAAATAAAATGATGAAGGAAAAAGAAACTGTTAAAAGTATTCACAGCTAGATCATCTCAAAGATACCTTGTTGGGTGTGCTGGATTCTTTATCTGGTTTCTTTGATTTCTGTAACCACGCAATGTATTTATGACCAATCTGGTACACAGGTCTACTCCAACAAGTACGAATGAAAATGTAATTACGAGGTATGTCAATGACTTAGTAAGATGACAAGACAAATACAGTTAGTATAGCCTAATAATATCTACTTACAGTACAATACATGTTATGTACTTTGATAAAATACTGATAGAAGTTACTAGCGATAGTGACCATTAGTGTCTAGGTTTCAAACTTAATTTTACCTGCACTTATTATATGAAGTATCTGGATACTTTCGTAAACATTTATGACGAATATTTTAGTCAAGTTTTTGCACTCAACTACATGTCCAGCGGCGATGAATGTTATCGAATTTTGAATTTCCACACGTATTATTTATTTCAAAACCAATATTTAATGCCAAAACCATCGCACACATCAATATCCGAACACAGAATAACATTTTATGGAAAATAAAAATTAATAAGGCAATATTAAAATGTGGACTTACCCTATAGCAAAGAGTAAAGCCTGTTTTGTTGAGCATCCAAAATGGACAGTAAAGAGACAATATTTGCGTGCCTTCCGTGTCCACATTATGCATACCCAAATCCAAAGTCACCAGTGTGGGGCTGTCGTGAGATTCGAACGACCATACAGATAGTTCTGTTTCGCTGTCCGGCAGGTTTTTCGTGCATACCCAACATTTTTCGAGGTAGTTCTCGATCTGAAACGTGTGTTTGATAGAAAACAATGCTTCCAAAACACCTTTTTTTCCCATAATCATTTACAATATTTGATTTTTTTTTAATATAATAAACGATTCCCGATTCTAGGAATTTCTCCTGTATCATAGATGCCTTTATACAAACATTTAAACCCAGATGCACAAACACCCAAACCCATAACTGCTACTTGTGGATCATACAAATATTTGTTCTGTTCAGGAATCGATCACGCGACACTGTAGGGCTGCAGTCAGTCACTGCGCCAACCATGCCATCAAAATTGGACATAATTATTTGTTTTCTTGATGAATAGGTGAGTAAAGAAATGACGCGCACTACATACATTTTTCAGGTACCGAACGATCATAATAATCATTTTGATCGTTTATCATTTCGACTACAAGACAATATCAATTAAGTTTCAGCAGTTCAGCAGTTTTATTAGTTCATCCATCTTGTACCTTAAGACGAGCGTCGGTCGTAACCGAGACAGGCTCGAAAACCGCAGCCTTAGAGACTTTGCCTCATTCCCAACACATTGATGGAAAAAAACAAAACACAAGCAATATTGGAAAGTTATAGGTAGAGGTCTTTGCTCAGTAGTGGGAAAGAACATTGAGAAAACAAACTTACCATAATAACAATAGAAGCTCTATTAGGAGATAAATGCGACAAGTGGAACATTTCTCCCGGTTTAAACACCTGTGTCCTCTTGAGTCCTAGCTGAGAGACCACGATCTCGACAGGTAGGCAGTTCTGTAGCTTGACGGCTGGCTTCAATACGATGTCGTAGCAAGATGACGCGAACGTGTGCCGCGCTGTGTGTTTGTAGAATACTTGCTCCATTGTGCCCACCGCCTGATTTGTAAAGGTATTCATTAAATAGTCTGTTTTATTTTCGTTTTCTATTAAGAACAGTACTGAGTCTATAGAGCTCTATAGAGGGAAGTTGGGAAGTTAGAATTAGAGAAATCAGGCATCTGAAAATAAACCTTAATAATGTAAGTTAATGCGAATATTTTCCAAACGAGCGACTGCTATCGAGCATATTACACTAACAACTTTTTCCTAAAACTTCATGAATTCCTTCAGTCAGAAAGTTGACACCAAATAACCGAGACGGACAGTGATCGAGACAATCTCGTTTTGTGAAAAAAATGTGTTTCAAGACCCAGATTCTAGAATGTATGGTTAGTTATCAAGAGAGAAACAGATTTTAGACGCATTAACGTCTGTGTCGCGAATCGTTGTAAATGAGATCTTTCCGCAAAAACCCTATACAAACAAGAATACTATTTGGATAATACATAGTCATACCTTTAAGTAGAATTTCTCTCCGCTGTTTTTATCTTTGCAGTCACACTGCAACAGTCTAGATAACTTCACCTCTTGTTGAAGCTCCCGCCATATGAACGGTGATACAGATACTGTGAAACCTGTACAAGGGTTTGAAGAATAATAAGGATAAAGCTTATAATTATCTTCCAAAACTGACACTATCATTGGAACCTTAGAAAGGGACATGATCATGGCATTTGTAACGGTGTCGAAATATCGTAAAAATAACATGGAAATTTAAATATTATACCAAAAGTGTGTACACACAGCTACACATCAAGCTATGCAAAACTAGTACAAGCTGACCGTTCAATGTGCGGAAAGACTTTACAAAGCGAGGCCAAGACAACTGCTTGAGGTGTAGCTGTGTGTAATTTTGTATTCATGATCCGTTTTCCCGTCAAACAATTTTAATGAATTTTGATAGTGACAGATAGACCACCATATGTGTAAAATTGAATAAAAGTTTATTCCATTCAATTCTATTTAAAAATACAAAATACTACAAGGTCAAAAAAAAACAAGTTTGACCTTGGCCCGTGAATGTAAATTGTTGTTCACGCATACCTTCAACAGAGAAGAATAGTTCCGCAGTAGGAGTGTGCACGGCTTGTAGCGGCAGACGCAGTATGTCACCTGGCTTCACTTCACCGAGCAGACGCACCTCATTGCCGCTCAGTGTCATGTAGTACACTGACACGTTCACTGATAACGTGTTCGTTACCTGACAACGAAAATATTCATGTAACGAAAAGTTGTTGCTATTTCATCCAAAAGATGAAGTAGAAATGTCCTTGCATTGTCGCGGGAGTCTTTAGCGAGGGAATTTATCGTAGCCCTAAAAAGGTTCAGTGTTAAGTTGGTCAAGTCTGACAGGACTCATACGATGATACATCATACGCTGGAATTCGCACTTGTACGAGCGCGCGAGCGGCACGTCCTTGTCACGAGCGAAGTGCGTTTGTACTACTATCTGTAACATACCTGCACTACACTCCGCAGGTATATGTGCAGCGCGGCGTCCTGCATGACGATGTCGGAGATGAGCCCGCGCGGCTCCACGGCGGCCACGAGCGGCACGTTCTTGTACTACTATCTGTAACATACCTGCACTACACTCCGCAGGTATATGTGCAGCGCGGCGTCCTGCATGACGATGTCGGAGATGAGCCCGCGCGGCTCCACGGCGGCCACGAGCGGCACGTTCTTGTACTACTATCTGTAACATACCTGCACTACACTCCGCAGGTATATGTGCAGCGCGGCGTCCTGCATGACGATGTCGGAGATGAGCCCGCGCGGCTCCACGGCGGCCACGAGCGGCACGTTCTTGTACTACTATCTGTAACATACCTGCACTACACTCCGCAGGTATATGTGCAGCGCGGCGTCCTGCATGACGATGTCGGAGATGAGCCCGCGCGGCTCCACGGCGGCCACGAGCGGCACGTTCTTGTCAACACGAGCGGAGTCCGTCTCTTTGCGGCCTAGCGGGAAGTAGCGCTTGTCTGCTCGTTCTACCGGGATTGTGACTTCGTCTTCTAATTCAACAATCTGTAAAAATAAATGTAATAACACACAATAGAAGTGCTTCCGAGATCAGAATCGTACGTTTACAGATGACCTCTAAGTTTCATAAAGTTGTGTAAACTAGTGATATATTACCAAAAAATCTTACCTTAACATTTAATTTGAGCGGTGGGGGTGGTTCGTTTAACTTCATCAAGTTTAGTCCGCCATGTTTCAATTGCAGTGGAACACATGCGCCTGGTTCCAAAACCACTTCCCTACAACAAAACAAACAAGATTGTTCTTAGCTACATCGTAATAAGGACAATTTTAGCGAATTTGTTTAATTGTTATTGATTTTGATACGTTTCACTCTTGAAAACTTATTTAAAAGGCTGCCTAACTTAAACGGGACTGGGCAGGATATAAATGTTAAGCATGCAGTACAAACTGTGTGTCAAGTTGGCACGACAAGAGTGCCCTCAATTTTAAAGGCCAGGAAGATCTCTGCTCAAAGGACAGACACAGCAAGCTATGAATGGAAGAAGATTATGAATGGCTGATTAAAGGTTAATAATGTTGAGAGGCTGTAGAACCACCTTTTTAAAAACTTATAGAAAATTACTATAAACGGTATTTATTAATAAATCCCTGAAATAAATAAGAAAATACCTGTAGTCAGAAGATACATATTGTTCAGTGAGGCACACGGAAAAGTCATTGTTATCTTGCAACATCAACTTGGCAGTCAGACCCGTGCAGTTATGAAGAACATATGGCGCGCCATGGTATTTGTTTATTTTCTAAAAGATAAAATTAATTTTAATAAAATCGTATTAAACTACTTTTCGCTTCGTAGATCGCTATCTCTGTCGCACGAAGCACAAAGTTAGTGTGTGACAGAGATAGCGTTCTATGTAGCCGGTTCCCTCTTACTAAAAGTCGCAGTATTTACAACCTGTACGTCAACCTATTCCAAACTTAAAAGCTTTTCCTATCGAAAATGAACCTTGTCCTTTTGTGATAAAGTTGGAAATATGTTAAAGTTTGACAAATAAACCTAGGTTGATTTGCTAACATCTATACCTAAAATTTTATACACAGGTGGAAAACAAGCTATTAGAACATACTCGTATTACTAAATATTGAGAAAGTAAAACTTACTTCCGTTGATTTGAGTACCACAGACTCATTCCCGCCCGTTGTGTCGGTGGTGGCGGGTGCAAATGAGTTTCCTAAAAGAGTTAACACCTGAAATAGAACAACGGTTTAAGAGAAGAATGATTTTTCGGACTTCGTGTGATGTGAGGTGTTACGGCGCGATAGATTTCGTCAATTACCTGTGGAATTTTAAATTCTGTGTAAAGTATCATAATCATTTTAATGGGACCTTGCAAACAAAGTCGTAATTTTCTAAAGAAGTAAATAAACGATTTGAATGCGTATACGTAATAGGTTAAATTCGAATGAAATAAGCTATCTAGTTGAATTATTTTACTGAAATGATTTTGTTTGATTTGATTTAATAAATAATTTACACTTTTTTCTTTTGCTAAGTTTTGTTTTCAAGTGACAAATGGGCCGAGCGCACACCGCTGGAAGCGCAGCGGAGCGCACTTTAAGATAACAATTTAATATAAACCTTAACTACCTTGATATACGGTCAATATAAGAATAACTTCGGACACGGTTCTCGGAGCGCCCTCAAGCTAACACAAGAGAATGCGCGCGACCGTATATCAAGGAAGATAAGGTTTATATTGTTTTCTTAAAATGCGCTCCGCCGCGCCTCCAGCGGTGTGCGCTGGGCCATGGAGGTAATTGAAACCTTCCTTCAAAGTTGACCTGCGTAGTATGTTGAGTCCGCGCTACCACTCATAGCCTTGGGAAAATTCGTGGGGCTACATTTTTAATGCAATTTGATATAATGCCATAGACACTAGCGCCGCGTCAAAAGGAATTCAATTGCGGCGCGGACTATATCTTTGACACCGGTAAGAACACGAGAAGAGGGGGCGCTCGACTAGAACCATGGATCAATAATAGTCATTTGTTATGCACGGCTTTTTTGGCGCGAGTATTGAATTGAAAACTGAGCAAGCGAAGGATTCTAGGATTGAATCGCGACCGAAGCGAGCGATTCAAATATAGAATCCTGAGCGTAGCGAAGTTTTCAAAGGTACGAGACGCAGAATGACTGCTGCCTCACGCAACACACAACTTTTCACCTCACTACAGCAAGGAGCTGCAGTGGGGCCGGTTGGCATGTCAGTGTAAAAAAAATTGAGTAGAAGACGTGTTCGAATTTTGAAAACACTTTCCGCGCGTTAGCGCGGAAAATGGAGTTTTGCGCTCAGATTTCGATTGACAAATAGAATCTTTCCGAGCGTGTGAGGTGAAAAAGATACGATCTATGTTCTGGCTTTACGGCTACATTTCAAAAAGCGATTTCAAAAGTTTAGGATGTATCTATCAGCTCACCTCCATGCCCGTCCTAGTGATGGTGATCTCGAGCGGTTCACTGCTGGACAAAGTGATGGTCTTCTTAGCCTGGTGTTGTGCCACGGCCTTCAAGTTCGCAGCCTCGTCCGTTGTGTCGATCACTGTGGGCGGTTCTTGTGAGTGCATCACTACCTGTTTTAAAACGGTTCTATTTAGCTTGACCCGATATGTTTCTTAAAAATCTTGTGAAAACTTTATCAACTACTTTTACAGAACTTTTTTTAGCGTGGTAAAATCATCAAATGAGTCCTCCCACCCCGGGCAGGGCGGGAGGGACTGTCAGACTTGTACTGACTAAAATCCACGGTGTCCTTCAATAGCCCTTTATGTTCCGGGGTCACGGTAATGAGATAAGTCCCGCGACTCCAGCAGGCTTTGGCCCTTTAGAGGGGGGGCCCGTCATTATGCTGACGCTCTTTGAGGCGCGCGTGGAACACAACGCGCCGTCGACCCGGACATGGTCCATGGTCGGACAGCGAGTTGCCCTTTACTCGCCGCCCGCATGCCCGCGCCTACGGTGGCCGGAGATCGTCTTGCGACGTCCGTCGCCGTGGGCGTCCACCACCGCGGGTGGGGCGGAGGGAGGACATTGTCCTCTCCCTCACGCGGCCCGCCTCCTCCTTCGCGAGCATGACTGCTTCGCAGAAGGAGGCGACCGCTTCCCACTCCGTCTCGCCATAAACATTTAACAAAATCACAATCCTTACTAATATATTCATAATAATGATACCATTATATTGCTAAAGTGGTCTTTTTAGACCCGCTGGCATTATTTATTTATTCTTAGTGAAAGAATCTGAGGTAATCTCTCAATGGTGCTTGTATGACCAGATTTAAGAACGTGGACGAAGTGAAAGGTAGAAGTAAGGATCGTAGCAGATGCGGACGGCGAGTAGTGGGTGACTCGCCGTCCTATCATGAACTATGCCCGGGTCGACGGCGGCGCGTCGTATTTAACGCGGGCCTCAAGGAGCTGTCAGCAATCTGACGGGGCCACCAGAGAGGTCCGAACGCCTGCCGTGGTCGCGGGACTGTGTAGACAAGTAACCGTGACCCTAGAACGTAAAGGGAAAGGCAATAGAAGATTCAGTAGAGTACACGGTAGATTTCAGTCAGTGCGAGTCTGACAGTACCTTCCAGTCCGCCCAGGTGGGAGGACTCATTTGATGGTATCACCACCTAAAAAAAAAGATCGTAGCAGATGGCGTTCTACCTAAGGAACAAGGCGTGTGTGATTATGTATGAATTTTATTATTTCTCAATCTATTTAAATTGCAAAAATTACCTCTAGCTTGAGCTCCCAGGGCACATGTTTATATTGTAAATCATTGAGTACTTCCACAGGTTCAATGAGCGGTTCCCAAACGGCGCGTCCGATGTTATAGTATGATACTTGCATCGCCCATGTTGATTCGGCGTAGAACTAAAAATTAATGACCATAACTATTTTTAACCAGTGAACGAAGAAAACATAGAAGCATTCCTAGAGCCCGATAATGACCCAACGCAGATCGTGCCCCGGTAGGCGGGGCTTATCAATCGTGCCTCGGAGGAGTTTAGTTCGGCTGTGACGGCACATGTCGTTGTTCGTATTTTTATTCAGTTTAAAACTATAAATTATGCCTTCTTGCGCAGTGAAATGGTGTATAAATTGATCTCATCTACATAATAAAAATGCTGGAATTAGTTAACACCTGTAAGTAGCCCTTAGACTACTACATTATTTTTATATTAATTATAAACATGGATCAATTTTTTTCTATGGGGATGGTGTTATGCCCGATGGACTAAGTAAATTAATGTTGAATGTTTGAAGTAAAATATGTTTGTGTTTTCTTTTTGCTACATTATAAAACACTCTGCTCCTTTGACAGATTTCCACAAGATCCAAATCTCAAAGAATAATGGACGAGATCAGTTCGCTTGGAGAGACAGGAAAACGACTGGTCCCCTAGCAAAACAACAATAATTTGTTCAGTCCATTTTCAAGATGACGATTTTATATGACGAAAAAAGGGTACCAGAAGCTCAAAACAAACGCTATTCCAATTATCCAACATTTTTGACATTTTGGTAAAGCAAGCTATGTTAGCCATTTCTGTTATTCATTTTTAATAAAAAGACAATAAGACTTTCTAGTTAATCTCTAAGGAGGCCGTAGCTCACAGTAGGTGGCATGTGCCAAATAAATATGTTTTCTTTCTTTCTTTTTTTTCTTTGTAATAGGTTGGGGAAAAAGTTTCTTCGCATTTTTTAAGAAAATTCAAAACATTTTTTAATAAAGTTTATTTACATTTAACTAAAGTATGTAGGTACCATTTTGTTCGATAACTTTTTGCCATCTTGTAGGTAGGGACATGATCCCATTGCTATAGAAATTTTGGGACTTCTGGTCAACATACCGCGACAAGTGGTTTTGGCAGTCCTCTCGTGATGTTAACCTGACACTGCCTAAAGAATTCTGAAGAGACCGAAACAGGTGGAAATCTGAAGGTGCAAGGTCAGGACTATACGGCGGATGCATTAACACCTCCCAGCCAAACTCTCTTAATTTTTGTTGGGTGGCTAAAGATGTGTGAGGTCTAGCGTTATCATGATAAAAACCACACCCCTTCTGTTGATTAATTCCGGCCGCTTTCTTTCAACTTCTTGCTTTAATCTCATCAGTTGTTCGCAGTAGAGTTCAGAATCGATGGTCCTACCTGGTGGTAACAGCTCATAATGAATAATGCCCTTCCAATCCCACCACACACACAGCATCACCTTGTTGCGAGTTAACCCGGGTTTCGCCACAGTCTGTGAAGCCTGACCGGCCTTTGACCACGACCTTTTTCGCACGTTCTTGTCATACGTGATCCACTTTTCATCACCAGTTATCAGCTTCTTCAAAAATGGTTCGGTTTCATTACGTCGTAATAAAGAATCACAAATGAGTACACGGTTCATTAGGTTTCTTTCAGTGAGCTCGTGAGGTACCCAAATGTCGAGCTTTTTTGTGTACCCAGTTTTTTTCAAATGCGCCAAAACTGTTTTGTGGTCAATTTCCAGTTCTTCAGCTACGTCGTAACTACTGGTATGCCGATCTTGCTCCACTTTTTCAAAAATGGCATCCATTTTATACGTAATAGGGCGACCAGAGCGACGTGCATCTTTGACATCAAAATTTCCGGATTGAAAACGCTTAAACCAAATTTGTGCTACTCTCACAGACACTACACTAGGTCCATAAACATCGCAAATTTTTTTCGCGGCTTGCGTTGCATTTTTTTACCTCTTTTGTAGTAAAATTTTAAAATGTATCGAATTTCTTCATTAGATTCACTCATCTTGATGGTACGAAAAACAAATGAAAATCACACATTTTCCTAATTTGAATTTGGAATTATGTTCTTTAAAATTTAAACTTTCAATGATACCAAAACCAGCCAGATACAAATAGTATAGCCAAAGAGATTTTATTACAAGTTCATACATACTATAATGCGAAAAGACTTTTTCCCCAACCTAATATATACATAGTCGTATGAGCCATTTTATGTAAATATAAACGTGAACTTTTTGTTGTTATGTATCTACATCAAATGCAAAATAAATAAAAATACATAATAAAAAATATTCAAATCTTTCATTGCTACTTTTTATATAACTCGTCCACTTTGACAATTCTTGCAGGCCGTCAAATTAATGTCATGTGTTCATTTCTAGCGCCAATGATGTCATTGTTACTATGCGTTGCTTAGCCAATTAGAGACGAGCGTTGACAACCTACCCAATCATAACTTCGTGATGTTAATAGAGAACAAACTAGCTGTTCAAAGAAAACAAACGTCGTGGGCCGTCTATCAAAAAGATTTTGTTTGAAGTTACTCTTCCATGTTTTCTTCGTTCACTGTTTTTAACACCTTCGTTTGTTTTAACTTCACTTCCACTTCGATAAAACGGTCAATTTTTTTAAACTATAATTTAGAGGAGATTAAAAATACAAACGTGTATTGGTTGATTTATAGTGCAAATTGAACGATAGGATATTTTACTGAAAAATCTACTTAATTGGTCCCGAAAGTTAGATTTTATCAAAATATATTTGACCCGTATTTTTCTTTTGTCACGTGAAACAAAATTGAAGAATATACGTTTCTAAAAATCACAATACGTTACGCGGTCGGTATAATTTTATAGGCGTTATGACGTCACAAGCCCCACTCCCGAATTTCGAACGTTTAATCTTCGTCAATATTCATTGACTCAAAAAAAAAACAAAACATACGTGTCCATTATTTTTGATACTCTTAACTGACGGACTAAATATATTTTCAATCTACGTATGCTGTAAAACTCCCTATTCTGCCTGCGATATAAATTACTTACGTCAGAGCTCCAATCTTTAACTTTTCCGGTAAGCACGGCTTGCATAACGAGTACGGGTATAGTCTCAGTACCGATCTCCATTTCAAACGACAAGAGAATAGTCGGGCAAGACAACAAACAAATCTCGCCGACTGGAGGGTTTATGTCCACTTCTTCTTCTATTTCCTCGGCGTTGATCGCTTCTGTCGCCTCCTCTGTTGGACAAATAGTTTCTAAGAATATTGAAATTACCTAAAGAAGTGCACACATAAAAAAAATTGTGATCACTAGCATAAGCTGTTTTTTTTTTTAATTTTATGGAAAAACAATTGAATAACTGTTTTATTGTTTTATATTCTAAATCTATATTTTTAAATAAAGGATCTAAGAAGAAGAAATCAAAATATGATCTACCGTAACGAAATAGATTTCGATTTTTCAAAATGATCGCACACTTTTTTGATGTTTGTACTGTACGTACACAAGTAAAACCTGATAGTTGGACCCCATAAGTGGAGCTGTTGGGTATATCTCTGATTGGGAAAAAATATTTCGGTATATTCCGTATATGTTACGTAAAGGCACTACGGCATTTTTTTCAGACCTGCGATCCACTAACGCGACCACTAACGAAACTAGTCCAAGTATGTCGACCATGAATATGAATAGATCAAAGGAGATGTTTCATTTTCGGCCATCAGAAGTACATAATATATCAAAAAAGAGGAAAAAATACCACAAATTCGGGAAAAATATTCTCTGGTGGATTTGAGCCTGATTTGTTGTGCACAACAAAAAAATAGTTTTTCAATTATTGCCATGTTTTATTCAACATGGCGTCTCGTTTGCTTTCATAATTCATTCGTTCTGAAATTATGTCTCATCAAATCAATGTTAAGTAGAAAATAAATAAAAAAATGTGTGTGTTCTTGAAGTGTTAAAAATACACTATTACTCTATTGTACATATTTTTAGTAAACATAATTAAGTACCACGATTTCATCGTTGCAAAAATCTTTAGTCTGCATTTTTTTTTAAATGTGTTTCTGAACGAGTTCAAAATGACTAAGTAAATGTCATCTCTACAACCTGTCATGGCTGTCATAACTCTTAGAACAAACGTCAAACATTGTTTTATTTTTATCTTGTGCGTAAAATCCATATAATATTATGAAGAAAATGTCACTTTATTCTATTCAGGGGTAATTTTACCAGCTTTGGTAAAATGTACATGTTATGGCCGGAGCGCCATATAAAACTGAAACATCTCCTTTAATGAGATGAGCCGCATTCCTCAAAAATATGGTTTTTTTTTTTAGGCAAACGTAGTATTAATCTAAACAAATGATTTTTTCTCATTTATATATATATATACTACTCAAAACAAAATAAGGGCCACCTGGTTTTTATCGATTTATTAAATAATGTTTAAATATTATTAGTTACGATGACTGAATCTGATTAATATTAATGGTTTTAGATGGAAATACACAAAAATTAAATATGTATTCCAATAAATCGTTAAAATAAACCAAATTGAATGAAAAGTGAGGAATTTTAGGAATGTATCAAGTTGCATAAAACATAAAAAATTCGAAAAAATTACGTCTTTAATGTTCCAAAGTGTTATTTTAAGCTTCTCTTTTAACTCTGTTCTCTCTGTTCTGCTCATTTTATGGGAGGTGGAATGGTCTGGATTAAATACCGAACATTTTCTTTTGGGATACTCTACCAGCAAGTTTTCCGACAATTTATGTGATCCAGCTGCGTGTAGATGGGAATTTTACTTTCTTTTTCACTCTTCTTTAACTCATCTCTTAAATGCTCAATAGAACTCAGGTAAAAATCCTGAGTGTCCACTGTAACATCGTAATTCGAGCGTAAGGGAATGTGTGCACTGTTAGTCGCGTCGTGTTCGCTCGAGCATTATCCAGCTTCAAGAAGAACTCAGGTATTCCTTACTGTGCGAATGGGATAATGTGGAGTTGCACCACATTCTCTACGTAATTTTGAGGAGTTACATCACCCTCGTTAACAAGTGCGAGCTCAGTTTTGCGTGATAGAGATAACCGCCACAGAGCATAACTCAGAACTCGCCAGAACAGTCTGTTTTAAGAGTGCAAGGATCTGAAACCTGTTGTTTAGATCTTCTCTACACTCTTATGAATCAGTTTTTATTGAAAAAAAATAACCCACCAGTCATCAATAAAAAGCAATGAAGCCCAGTCAAAACAGTTCAATAAATTTTCTCTTTCGTAAATGTTTCACGATTTGCACCATACGCTGCAGTTAACTGGAGGCGAACCAAGCATCTTCTTGAGTATTGTTAGTCTTTATGGAGTCGATTCGGAATAGTGTAGTCAATTATAGGGGTGCCTGTAGCTCGACGCAATGGAGTTTGTACGGTCCGCGCAGAAGATTTTCGCTCTATTTGCGCGGTTAAACAAACTTAATGGTCTTCTTGGGCTTTACTTACTTACTTTCTTCCTTGATCACGGCGTCTGCTGATATTACCCGTCTTTTAAGACCAGTTTCAAGCATTTTGAACCACTCGTTGGGAATATTCCTCCATTAAACCTACCTCTTCTGGCTACGGGCCCCCTGGATTAAGGTGACACCCCAAGTGGCTGTTTTTGCGTCCATATGTCTCCGAATACATGATATTATGAGATTGAAAGATCATTATAGCCAGCTTGCTGTATTAGTCGAAGAAAACTCCGTTAGAAGTTTGAAAATTAAAAAACACCATACCGTAAATTCTGAGTAATCTCAAATACCGAATTAAAAAAAAGTTATGAATTTCCAATTATGCAGTAGAAACAATATTAATACTTGAAAGAAACCATAACAAGATATTTAGTATTTATTATGTACCCAGAATAAGAGCAATAATTGTTTAAAGTGCAATTTAAAAAGTGGCCCTTATTTTGTTTTGACGAGTATACAGGGTGATTTGTTATTCGATGCGGTCCTTGAAATGAGTGATACTAGACCTTATTTGCAACAATTTTAACCCCGACAACATGGGGTCTAAACTGACTGGTTTTAGAGATATCGAACTTTAAAGATTTTTCGAAAAAATTCCACCTCTCCCTCATTAAGTGCTTATTGTTAGAAATTAACGATAGTCACCACTTAGAATTTATGCTTTTCTGATAGAATATGAACGACTGAATCTAGTGAATACAAGTTTGTTATAAAAATAATCATATCTTGGGAAATTAAGTGTCATAAAGTTTCTGTTTTGAAGATTTCTGAAAACTACCCTTGTCTTTCAAAGCATATTTTTCAAAATAAATGTATGACACTTGGTGTACAAATTACAGAAAAAACTTCCTTGTCTCATCACCTTTCTAAAATGTTGTCACAGTATCCACTTTTAGTTAGTGTGTTACCAGAAAATTAGGGTTGTTACTAACAAAGTAGTAAATCAAAGAAAATCGGTTCTAATGTTTTTTCGACCCAACATTTTTTTTCTGTGGTTTTGGTCCAAACTGCTGTCTGATATTAGCTTTTTGAGTCAATGCGCTTAATTTTGGTCGATCGCATCAAGCAAAATCGGTCTTTATCTGGAGTATTTTTACCTGTCCTACAAGTAGGGTGACCCAACTTTTATGCACGCCAGTTTAGTTTTTTTTTGCGATACCAGAGCTTTTAAACATTCCGTTATTGTACATTTGTTTCAAGTTCTGTTTCAAATGAAAGAAAATTGATGGTTTGACTATCTGGTCCATAGGTAAAAATATTCCAGATAAAGACCGATTTTGCTTGATGCGATCGACCAAAATTAAGCGCATTAACTCAAAAAGCTAATATCAGATAGCAGTTTGGACAAAAACCACAGAAAAAAAATGTTGGGTCGAAAAAACATTATAACCGATTTTCTTTGATTTACTACTTTGTCAGTAACAACCCTAATTTTCTGGTAAGACACTAACTAAAACTGGATACTGTGGCACCATTTTAGAAAGGTAATGAGACAAGGAAGTTTTTTCTGTAATTTGTACACCAAGTGTCATACATTTATTTTGAAAAATATGCTTTGAAAGACAAGGGTAGTTTTCAGAAATCTTCAAAACAGAAACTTTATGACACTTAATTTCCCAAGATATGATTATTTTTACAACTAACTTGTATTCACTAGATTCAGTCGTTCATATTCTATCAGAAAAGCATAAATTCTAAGTGATGACTATCGTTACTTTCTAACAATAAGCACTTAATGAGGGAGAGGTAGAAATTTTTCGAAAAATCTTTAAAGTTCGATATCTCTAAAACCAGTCAGTTTAGACCCCACATTATCGGGGTTAAAATTGTTGCAAATAAGGTCTAGTATCACCCATTTCAAGGACTGCATCGAATAACAAATCACCCTGTATATACGTTTTGCATTGAACCGTTACATATTTATCTCCTCATGCATTTAAATCAAAATAAATACATTTCGTGAAATGTTAACCCTAAATTACGTTTCACAATGACCTTTAAACACTGGTCTGAAAAATTTTGTAAAAAAAGTGTTTAAACTGAAATGAGTTAATTCACACATTCCGTATGAAACTAGATACGATGTGACGTATGAGTACATTCATCTACTTCACTCGATTACCGACTACTCTAATTCAGCCCTGCGAAGATCGTCGCTCCAGCTTGCCTGATGGTGTTCCAGTCTACGTTTGCAGATTCGGGGCCGCAAGAATAAAATATTAAATATTCACATCAACAGAAAAAAAAACTTAATTAAAAGAGGCAATTACCAGTTTTCAAGAACCAATAAGAATTTGGGTTGAACGATTTAACCGACCACAGATCGTCATAGAATACAGGTTTGTTCTCTTCTACTTGATTGTCTTCTTCAGAGCTCGTCATAGTGGCCAACACCCGGTTTAATAGAGCTATGATATCTGAAAACAAAAACAATTATCGTTATGGACATTCATAACACTAGGGCCACACTTACGGGAAATACCGTTGATTATCGCGTTAATGGACGTTTCTACGAAAATTTAAATACAATTATCGCGAAAAACCAAGGGGAAATGCCGTTAGCGTGGCCCGGCTATTACATATAGTAACTTCTATCTGAAAGTTTGTCTGAGCCTGTCCTGGGTGGGAAGATTTTACTACGAAAAAAAAATGAGTTGCTGGATTTTAAACTGTGTCAAGTTTTTTAAGTTATTTATTTTACTTGTATGAGGTTGCGAGTGCTACGCGTCTATTCTTTCTGGAAACACCACCGATTATATAGGTTAACGTGCACGAGAATATAAGGTTAAACAAACCTGGTGAAACAGTGATGACGATGTCGGTGATGGTGACGTCGATGTGCATCCCGCTGGCGGGCGGCTGTGCCAGCGCCAGTGCCACGTGTGTGGGTGCCAGCAGGTAGCGCGGCTTGCCAGCGCGCGCCCCCGCCAGCTTACGGACCACCATCTGCAGGCCCGTGATGCCGCCCTCCGCCACCATGCGCTCAGAGCTCTTGCGGACCTTCATACGCGCTTCCATCTGTACACCACGACAACGGAAGACGTACAGAATTAAAACAAATACCATTATTTTGTTGTGGAATTTCATTGTCTTTAAACTTCTCTAAAGCATTTTTGTAATAAAGTTTATAGTTGTAAATATATGAAAAAAAAACACATTTGGGCCCCTTCAATCCAAGATGGCGGCTAACACATACACTCCTCGAGGTCGAAAATTCACATTTTTCATGAGGAGCATATACTTAAGTAATACAAATAAAAAAAATCTACACCACCTTTTGCAGGGCAAAACTGCCTGTTGACTGGACTACATCACAACTTTTCGAAAATGAATCGCGAAATACGTTACATTTGAATACGTACGTTCAACACCAAAGCGTCGCAATCCTTCACTTCAAGAGACTCCACGAGGATTATATCCGGCTGCTCGATCTTAATGTTGATCGTCATCATAGCTGGTTTCACTGTCTCAACTACTGGAGTCGACACCATTGTTGATTTTCTCTTCTGTTAAATAAACAAGACCTTGTTTAACAGAATTCTTGGAATAAATAGCTATTCAAAAAGTATCAGTTCAAGAAAATTTCTCACAAGAAACAGTTTGTGGAGGAGAGGTGGATATTTTTGGGAAAATCTGATAAGTTAGTTATCTCCAAAACAGCCCAATTTGGACCCCATGTTGTCGGTGTTAAAATTATTGCAAAATAGATCTTCATCATTTTATAAAAAATTGATCATCACCAATGGGTGATGAAACAGTATGAATGGTAATTTTGTGCATACATTGAAATGTCAAGGTATGCACAAAATTACCAATCATACTGTTCAACTATTATGTTAAAGATGGATGTGAAAGTTGCAGAATGTTCTCGTGACCTGCCACCATAAATCTCAATATGTTATAACCGCAAGATTTTCCTATTATTAAAATCTATTTATTACTAGCTATACCTGGCATGTGTTTCAATGCCCAGTAGATTTATTGTATGGCTGAAGAACTCGGTAAACTTTCATCACAGTCAGATCAATGTTTTTGGGAATGCATAAAGCACAAACATGTAAATAATACACATATATTTATATGGATAATATGTATGAGAGCTTACCGGTAACACATCGAAAGTAGACTTGTCTGTATTAATCTTCACGGCTTCTGTTTTAACTTTGTTCGTATCATCGTCTGCTAACCCAGTGGTCATAAACTCGGCGATTTTGTTGAGGAAATCCATCGCTAGGATCAGATCGAAGCTGAAAATCCTCATGTCGACTGCAAGTTGTCCAAAAAATATAATAAGAGTCTTTGAATAACAGTTTGTAGATTTTTTCAACGTGAAACTTCAATGATTTTTTTTTTTATAAATTAGTATCGTGCGTGTTTGTGTGTACTTATGCGATTTTAAAAACATTATCTCCGTCAAGTGCAACAGGATAATGTTTTGCTAAAATAAGTAAACGATTTACGCCCGAAATTAATATTCTATATCAATCCAAAACCTGATCAGTCTTCTTTGACATCTTTTCCTGATTGGACTCGATATCTGGCACTTCATATTAGTGTAGTCCAGTAGTTTTTAATAAGAAAAATTACAATTTTATAAACCTTATTAGTATTACTGTATAAAATAATTCTGTATTCACTCTGCAGCATACGTGTGCACTGTCTACAGCCTGTTATGTATAAGAACGTGTACGTTTTAACAAAATTTCATACAAACTTTCAATTCCTTATTTTTCGAAATTACCAAACGAATTTTAATTGAACTTCATAAGCATAAGCAGGATAAATAGGTCTAAAAATGATCAGAGAAGACATTTTTCCATTGAAAGGATCGCTTAAATTACCTGGATATTTTCAAAGTCAATTCAAACATGAAATGCTTCGTAAAACTTACTGAATGTATCAGACTTCTTCACGGTGTATGTAATGTCGATCATGCTTCGTATCTTATCCTTTGTTTCCATGGCAGTATAGGCTTCGCTAGGTTCCGATTTAACAGAGCGACGTCTCTCCAGGTACCTAACAATATGTTATAAAATAAATAAACTGCATGTGACAAAAAAAAAATGATAAAAATATTTTATCTACTCTCATATCGTTAAATTCAAAATACAAAACTCAAAACGAGTTTATATAGACGTACTTTACAAATAGTATATCGAAATGAAATTAAAAAAAATCAGTTTGCCGTATATCATTACTTCCCAGAAATTGATCCTTATTAGCAACACTATCGAATGGTGTAATAATACAGGTTGTGATTTTTTTTCCAAAATCAGCGTGTTCGATTCCTGGCCAGGATAATTGAATTTTCTAAAATCCAATGATGCAGTTTTGTTTTCGTCAAAATCGACTCGAGACTCCTTTCAACGTTTTTCGATATTCCTCATAGTTTCGGATATAGCCATCCACGCCCAGATGAAAAATTCACCCTGTATATCCCCATATCTTTCTAATATATGCAACATATGCGAGACAGAACAGACTGGAAAAAAACCCGCCAAGTGCGAGTCGGACTCGCACATAAAGGGTTCCGTAGCAGCAACTAACATAATATAAAAGTTCTTGTAGTTGGTTGCAACTTTGAAAGGGTAAATTGCGGTTTTCGATTTATAACGTATTAAAAAAAACTAATTTCTTGATCTCGTTCAAACCAATTTTCAATGGAAGATTGCGTGGTAATGTACATCATATATCTTTTTAGTTTTATCGTTCTCTTATTTTAGAAGTTACGGGGGGGGGGGGGATACACATTTTACCACTTTGGAAGTGTCTCTCGCGCAAACTGATCAGTTTAGAAAAAAAAAATATTAGGTTAATTATTACCGTATGGGTTTGGTGAAAAAAATATTTAGCTAGCTCTTATAGTTTCGAAAAAAAAATGGCTATGACATACGGACGGACAGACAGAAAGACATGACGAATCTATAAGGGTTCCGTTTTTTGCCATTATGCTACGGAACCCTAAAAAGAAACTGCTTGATCCAGTACCTACTATAGAGCATTAGATCAATACATTTACATGTATAACGGGGGAATGTCGACTTGTTTGTATGGTCAAGTAAACGATCGGTTGGTCACTAATTTTCCAATTCCAACGATTCATTGATTTACGAGTTGTAGGTCGTGGCTTCGATCCCAGCCAGGCGCATTACTTTGTTTAATTTATTTCATAATCACTGCTCTCAAACGGAGAAGGAAAAATCGTGTGGAAACCGGCATGTCCTAGAACCAAAAATTCGAAGACTTACGACATCTACCAATCCACAGTGGGTCCGCGTGGTGGATTATAGCCTATTCCATCTCTGTGAAATAAGGCCTGTGATCCAGTAGTAGGAACATTATAGGCTGATGATGATGATAATGACAAGGATCCAACCCGTGACACAAAAGGTAGCGCTGCAATAGATCGCTCAGCACTTACTTCCTAGAACAGGGGTTTCCAAACTGTGCGTCGCGACGCCCTGGTGCGTCGCGACGCCCTGGTGCGTCGCGCGTCGTAGAGAGTACAGAGGTCTAAACCTGTTTGAAATTCTAAAACTGTATGTGCGCCGCGAGCTGAAAAAGTTTGTTCTCCGATGATGATACTGACCTCGTCACCTTCGTGCCTCTGTCGGGGCGGGTGTCGTCCAGTATACAGTCGACGAGCAACACAGAACATTGCATGGAGCCGTCTGACAGCATCCTGCCCTTTACTGAGAGCAGCGCCAGACAAAGACGCGCCAACTCCACTTCTTGCACACCTCTGAAGTGCTCCTGTAAATGTTACGGTATAATTAATGTCACTGACCCAGTAAAATAATAAAGAGAAATAACTTTTTTTCTCTTGGTAGGATAGAGAGAATTTAAGATACGACGTCTGCTGTACGGGGTAGCCACAAACCAAAATTTTTGCATCGGAAAGCGTTGAAATCTTAGATTATAAAAGTCTACATTCGTCCGAAACAAAACGTAAAGGTTTATGTGAAGCCACTTTTTTATAAATGTGTGAGTGAACGCGACGCACACATTTAAATGTTTTCCTTGGACTTGGAGATGTTCACTTGTTTTACGTAGGAATCTAACGATGGAGGTTATTTTTCTTCTGTGTTTTTGGCTTCAATTCTCAGTGACCTACTAGGAATCTGGACATTCTATAGTCTAAGGTTGAAACATAAACATCAAAAATAATCAATAAGTGTCAGAAAACTTAACATATACTTACACTCGTAACAGTATTCAAAAGATTAATGACGAGGCTGTCCATGGTGAAAGAGAACTTTATAGAAGTTCTTGGTTGTGCTGTCTCAGTTATTACTTCCGCGACCGTCGATTTGACGGTCTGAATCTTGCCACTGGTTTGACTTTTAAAACCTTTCTGAGCTGTTTTTGATACGCCTGTATTAGATTCAGCTTTTTGGCCCTCTTGTAAATTCTGATTCAGAATTTTCATGATGCTTTTATAGTCACTATGGGCTACTTTGATCTGAAAACGGATATGATTGTTAATTACCACGTCTACAGGTTCAAATTGCTGATAGGATATAAGAAATTACACAGTAGAGCATACGGTGCAAGACTGCCCCGCTTGGGCAGAGCACCGACGTGTCCTCACGGCGGCGATAGGCGGAGACCTCTCGCGCCCGGCATTGGTCGCGGCCATGCTGCGGGGCGAGACGGAGTGGGAAGCGGTCGCCTCCTTCTGCGAAGCAGTCATGCTCGCGAAGGAGGAGGCGGGCCGCGTGAGAGAGAGGACAGTGTCCTCCCTCCGCCCCACCCGCAGTGGTGGACGCCCACGGCGACGGACGTCGCAAGACGATCTCCGGCCACCGTAGGCGCGGGCATGCGGGCGGCGAGTAAAGGGCAACTCGCTGCCCGACCATGGACCATGCCCGGGTCGACGGCGCGTTGTGTTCCACGCGCGCCTCAAAGAGCGTCAGCATAATGACGGGGCCCCCTCTGTAGAGGGCCAAAGCCTGCCGGGGTCGCGGGACTTATCTCATTACCGTGACCCCGGAACATAAAGGGCTATTGAAGGACACCGTGGATTTTAGTCAGTACAAGTCTGACAGTCCCTCCCGCCCTGCCCGGGGTGAGAGGACTCATTTGATGATTTTACCACGCAAAAAAAAAAAAAAAGGATATAAGAAATTGACGATGACGAGGCTATCGGTCTGTTTTCGGCAATGGGTTCAATTTTACTTAATACTAGTGGCTCGTCCCGGCTTCGCACGGATGGCCAATGTTACTCAGGGTGTAGCTTTCTAATGGTGATTTTTTTTTATCGTCACGGTAGTTTTTGAGTTTGTCTTCATTACAAAGACATGAAAGAAGCTACAAATAGTTATGAAACTTATAATAATACATGATCTGGGCATTTATCACAAAAAAAAAATAGCCCAATAGAAATAAATTGAGTAATACATACAATCAAATATGTACTACTTTTAACAAATAAAAAAAAATGTATACTTACAGAAATAGTCTTCATTCTGCCAGAAATATCCAAATCCGGTAACGCATTGTACCATTGTGAGAGGCTTCTTTTAACGAGCAGTGTGAAGCTAGTTGGTTGTAATAACATTCGTTCGTGAGCAGCGCTGTAATCACTATCCAGCGTCGAACACGATACTTTCATGTTTTCTAACTCAAGCGTCAACTCATCTATTGTCACTTGCGAGCTTACATCCTACAAAAACACGAATGAAAAAGTTAAGTCCTCAGGATTCGAAGTGATAATTTATCATGATTTTTCACAGCACGGCTGGCGCAGTGGAGTAGCGACTAAATTTATTAGAACAAATATTTGTATTATGTACAAGTAGTTGTTCTGGGTTTGGCTATTTGTTAACGCGCCCACGACCCAGGAGAAATTTCTAGTGTCAAACAATATTACATTTTCACCATGGCGGGTCTAGAAAGGCCATATTAGCAGCATCACAATAAGCATTGCAATAGCATTATTAAAATGGAATATTCTATTCTATTGATTAAATAATAGAGTAGATAATTGATATAGAAAATTTTTATCGTAATTCTGTCAGCAACATTGCTAAAGCGGCGTTTTTAGTACCCACAAATTAAACGTCCTTTCGCTACGTCCACGTGGTTACAAGAGGGTATTATTTCTGCTCTTCTCACACGTCAAACAACATTACAAGTTAGACTTACAAGAACATTCAGATCCACAAATTTATTGTTCAAGGTCATACGACCCAGATCGACGAGCACAGAGTTGCGGCTCTGTGAGTTCTCCGGTACTATGATGATAGGTGCCGCCAACCGCACTTTAAGTGCCAACTTCGTGGAGTTAGTGTACGCGCTCTGTACGTTAGCACGGGCGGCGTCTGCGGCTTGAGAAGACGCATCGATGATCGCTTGCTGAGCTGTTTGGAAGTTGTTCAGGAATTCCTGTTGAATAATAGTTATTTTAGTTACCAAGTCTTACCAAGGCGTATCGTATTGGCACCGTGCACGACTTTAGCGCCACCTAGCGTTTGCACTGTTGACGGCTCTGACCGTTCTAGTTGAAATCAGATTTCTTTACAAAACACATGGTTTTGGATTCCATGACGATCCATCAGCTCTGAATAAAATTAAATAAACATAGGCAAAATGTATTCTATAAGAAAAATGTCAAATACAGGATTAAAATGAGGATTATGATTTGTTTACTTTTTTCTCTTCCCGGCAGCTAACCATCTCCTGCATTGCTCATCTTTCCAAGAACCGCTTGGGAATCAATAAAATTTTAATTTACTATTTCTGCTAGTATTCTTGCAGTTTACAACACAACAACTGCTGTGACCTATGTTTTTCTGGCGGAATAACGCGATTATAAAAATTACGTACAGATATGTCTGACAAATTGATTCGAAATTGACAGATGACAGAGTTCAATGAACTCTGAGACAGAGCCGTCGTACTCCGACTGCTCCCCATCACCTGCCGTTGAGGAAACTACGATATCTCGTCAGATATTCATTGAAATCAAATGATATCAAGGGAAATTTTGTTCAAAATTAAATGTTTGTAATGATTAATGTATTTATTTGGGTAAGGATTAATATTATGTTCATAAAAATACCGTCGCAAGTAACGTATTATTTTAAAACCAATTTGATTTCCATAAAAAAGGTTATAGTGAGTTAACCTTAAAAGATAGATATATGCTGTCGCGGACTTTATTTTAGAACGTTTCATGAGGAAAAATTCCGTCATACATAATTTTTGCGTAATGTAAACCGTTTACGCAGCGCACGCAACGGAAGCTCTCAATAAGAATTTCCCGATTTGACAACATGTTTCATTGCTGCTCTGCTCCTATTGGTCATAGCGTGATGTTATATAGCCTATAGCCTTCCTCGATAAATGGACTATCCAACACAAAAAGAATTATTCAAATCGAACCAGAATTTCCTGAGATTAGCGCGTTTTTAATAGTTGGCATAGGTGAATGTGCTCTTAGACAATCCCACATTAGTTTTACTTTTCGCCACCATGGGCGCTGCAATCGAATAGTACTACCCCCACCTAGTACTTCGCACCCAGCGAATTACCCAGTACTAACTGGGCTGTGTAGTTCAAATACGCATTCGTTCCATTAAAAATCAGTATTTTGCAGCTAAATCCGATTAGATTTAGCTGCATCCAGATAGACTTCAACATAAATCTGTGTAGATTCATATGTGTCACATTTGTGTGATTCTTTCCTCAAAATATCATCTCAGTCACAATCATGGCTCTCGTATGACTTGAGCAATATAATGTCTGGACTTTAAAAAAGACTGTAACGGACTGGGTTTGTTTGGGCTGTTCTTTCGAATAGTCGGGTACGACCTCATCTAGCTTTAAAATTTTGGTTGTGACGTGTGAAAGTGTTTTTGTAACCAACTTACAAAATAAATATAAATGATCATAGTTGAGAAAAACTAGGCAGATAAATATAAATAGTTAAAGCAGAACACTTAGCGCCCTTGCTCATTTTCTCCGCGATTATTTTGTGACCGGCGCGCGGCGACCGAGAAGTAAAAATCATTCTTATTACAGCGACATAATGATGCAATTCGACTGACTTACGTCGTTGTGGCAAGTCGATTGGCGACATCGGCTCATCGCGTCATGAGCAATCGCGTTTAATGTTCGCTTTTTTAAGAATTCTAATAAGAGTTTAATTTTTTTTATTACATCAGTTCAGTCAGATTTTCATCTTTATCACAAAGCAAAAAGGTTCACGTTCAATTAATTGGTAAAATTTGACAAATTTGGGTAGGTTGACCTGCTGGCGTCTGTACCAATGACTACTTAAATGTATAAAAAAGAAATAAAAACCTTATCCTTCAAAATTTTGATTACGACAATAATTCAAATGCATAGAATCCTTAACTTTTCTACTACAGAAGATGATTATGTACCTGTGTTATGTATGTACCAATGATATTCGTAATGAATCGATATTTTTTTTTCTTTTTTTCCAAATATCTTCCTATAACAAAATATATTACTTTAAAAGTATTTGGTATTCGGCCGAATAGAATAAAAGCAGCCGAATAGGCCGAATACCGAATAGTAACCGATTATTCCTTGCAAGCCTAATTTTCCGATGATGTGGCTGAATTTTGGGGAGTTGTAAGTATCAAAAGTTTATCTGTGGATATGAGAACCTAAGAACGTCAAAAAAATAAAATTTCAACAAAATTTTGCACCCAACCAATCGCGGTTGATATGTAAATCAAGCACTTATTCTAACCGAAAATTGAATTACTTACCAACATAGAAGTGACGAACCAATTGAGGAAGATGATACGCAGACAATTTACTTGACAATCTATGGACATGTTAACACCACTAACATTCGGATATTGCTCTAAGTTGTACATCACTATTTGTACGTTCATAACGTCACCACCGAGCACTTTTAGTATCTGAAAGGGATCAATATGTGAGGTTAGTGAGATGAAAATAAAACAATTAGGTAAAGATATAAAATTCCACAAAAAAAAGCTGTCAAAGACGCAATAAGATTGTAAAATTATAATGGTCGTAATTCTTTTGGACTTTTTCATTAAATTCCTTGACCTAGGTTTCTTTTGCTGTAATAACTGATATTTCATCGTGAGCATTTTTAACTTCCTTTTCCAAACCTCCTAGAGGTAAACTTAAAAAGAAATATCTAGACCATAGAAATCGGACCATTATAAGCTTCGTTTCATCATGTGAACGTTATTTTTCTTAATTGGACACAGCTAATAATACCAGTCTGACGCCTGGAATTAATAATGCATCTCGATCGCAATCTTGATTCCGATATTTGTCTGTATTTATATTCAACAACAGAGTTAGCCAATCCGAGTCTTAGCAATGTTCAATCACAAACAGCCGTCAAAGAACGCGGATAAGAAAAAGACTGAGATACAATATTAATTTCGGACGTAATGGAAAGTAATAGCCTCTATTTTCATAACTAACCTCTTTATGTATAGTAACAGGGTTCAAATCTTCCACTTTGATGGACGCAATGGCGCAGTCGACTTGTGTGTAAGAAGCTTTAAGTACGAGACCAGCCGTGGCACCTTGCAACTGCACCAAGGATAGAGGCCGCTCATCAGTCGCAAAACAGATCCCTATTGCGCCTATCTTACAGTTTACTTTCATTTGTATGCTCTCCACTTGCTTCCGATGACCCGATGATTTCGCTACACTCGCTGTAAATTTTTTTAAACATTTTGGAAATATGTACATGGTTTAACTTCTTTAATGAAAGACAAATAATTGTTTAGAGATAAGTGAATATAAAGACGCTCCCTTAGCTTGGTAATTTAACAGTTCAGCAGGTCTAAAACGGCCACTTTGCAATATTTCTAATGATTCACTTCGTGAATTTCTAGCAGCTTAATTATATTTTTTTAATATTATTGTGGAATTTCTCGTTGATTTTTTTCAGTTACGCTTCCAGACTTTTATTATTCGTAGCTGTTACTGTAACTTACACTTTGATTTGGTAGCAACGAACTCTTCGTCTTCCATGATAGTTCCCAATTGACCAGCATTGGCTGTCCGGTCTATTGTACTCTGGATCTCTTGCAATCGTGTCTGAAATATAGGACGGAACAAATTTTGTATTAGTTTTAATAACATTTTATTTTATTTTTATTTTTTTTAAGTTGTGCTCTATGGCTGCTGTGATGCAGCCATAGAGCACAACTTGGAATACACTTGGTGCCAAGGAGAGGACACCTCATAATTACTTATTGTGTCAGAAACAAATTAAAGTGTGCCTTGAAACGAGTGAAGATAGGGTCTAGGTACTGGAAATTATATACTTGTCAAAACAAAATAAGGGCCACTTTTTAAATTGCACTTGCTCTTATTCTGGGTACATAATAAATACTAAATATCTTGCTATGGTTTCTTTCAAGTATTAATATTGTTTCTACTGCATAATTGGAAATTCATAACTTTTTTAAATTAGATATTTGAGATTACTTAGAATTTACGGTATGGTGTTTTTTTAATGTTCAAACTTCTAACGGAGTTTTCTTCTACTAATATAGCAAGCAGGCTATAATGATCTTTCAATCTCAAATTGTCATGTATTCGGAGACATATGGACACAAAAACAGCCACTTGAGGTGTCAACTTAATCCATGGGGCCCGTAGCCAGAAGAGGTAGGTTTAATGGTGGAATATTCCCAACGAGTGGTTCAAAATGCTTGAAACTGATCAAGACGGGTAATATCACCAGACGCCGTGATCAAGGAGGAAAGTAAGTAAGTAAAGTCCAAGAAGACCATTAAGTTTGTTTAACCGCACAAATAGAGCGAAAATTTACTGCGCAGACCGTACAAACTCCATTGCGTCGAGCTACAGGCACCCCTATAATTGACTACACT
This sequence comes from Agrotis exclamationis, assembly GCA_950005045.1. Lineage (NCBI taxonomy): Eukaryota > Metazoa > Arthropoda > Insecta > Lepidoptera > Noctuidae > Agrotis > Agrotis exclamationis. Next base: position 13,538,847 of record OX465424.1, on the reverse strand, counting down.
ATTCCGATTCGACTCCATAAAGACTAACAATACTCAAGAAGATGCTTGGTTCGCCTCCAGTTAACTGCAGCGTATGGTGCAAATCGTGAAACATTTGCGAAGGAGAATGAACTGTTTTGACTGGGATGACTGGTGGGTTATTTTTTTTTTCAATAAAAACTGATTCATAAGAGTGTAGAGAACATAATTATATAAACAACAGGTTTCAGATCCTTGCACTCTTAAAACAGACTGTTCTGGCGAGTTCTGAGTTATGCTCTGGGGCGGTTATCTCTATCACGCAAAACTGAGCTCGCACTACTTAACGAGGGAGTTACAGCAGTAACTCCTCAAAATTGCATAGAGAATGTGGTGCAACTCCACATTATTCCATTCGCACAGCAAAGAATACCTGAGTTCTCCTTGAAGCAGGATAATGGTCGAGCGAACACGACGCGACTAACAGTGCACACATTCCCTTACGCTCGAATTACGATGTTACAGTGGACACTCAGGATTATCTGAAAACTGGCTGGTAGAGTATCCCAAAAGAAAATGTTTGGTATTTAATCCAGACCATTCCACCTCCCATAAAATGAGCAGAACAGAGAGAGCAGAGTTAAAAGAGAAGCTTAAAAGAACACTTTGGAACATTAAAGACGTAATTTTTTCGATATTTTTTTTATGTTTTATGTAACTTGATACATTCCTGCAATTCCTCACTTTTCATTCAATTTGGTTTATTTTAACGATTTATTGGAATACATATTTAATTTTTATGTATTTCCATCTAAAACCATTAATATTAATCAGATTCAGTCATTGTAACTAGTAATATTTAAAAATCTATATAATAGGTTGGGGAAAAAGTTTCTTCGCATTTTTTAAGAAAATTCAAAACATTTTTTAATAAAGTTTATTTACATTTAACTAAAGTATGTAGGTACCATTTTGTTCGATAACTTTTTGCCATCTTGTAGGTAGGGACATGATCCCATTGCTATAGAAATTTTGGGACTTCGGGTCAAAATACCGCGACAAGTGGTTTTGGCAGTCCTCTCGTGATGTTAACCTGACACTGTCTAAAGAATTCTGAAGAGACCGAAACAGGTGGAAATCTGAAAGTGCAAGGTCAGGACTATACGGCGGATGCATTAACACCTCCCAGCCAAACTCTCTTAATTTTTGTTGGGTGGCTAAAGATGTGTGAGGTCTAGCGTTATCATGATGAAAAACCACACCCCTTCTGTTGATTAATTCCGGCCGCTTTCTTTCAACTTCTTGCTTTAATCTCATCAGTTGTTCGCAGTAGAGTTCAGAATCGATGGTCCTGCCTGGTGGTAACAGCTCATAATGAATAATGCCCTTCCAATCCCACCACACACACAGCATCACCTTGTTGCGAGTTAACCCGGGTTTCGCCACAGTCTGTGAAGCCTGACCGGCCTTTGACCACGACCTTTTTCGCACGTTCTTGTCATTCGTGATCCACTTTTCATCACCAGTTATCAGCTTCTTCAAAAATGGTTCGGTTTCATTACGTCGTAATAAAGAATCACAAATGAGTACACGGTTCATTAGGTTTCTTTCAGTGAGCTCGTGAGGTACCCAAATGTCGAGCTTTTTTGTGTACCCAGTTTTTTTCAAATGCGCCAAAACTGTTTTGTGGTCAATTTCCAGTTCTTCAGCTACGTCGTAACTACTGGTATGCCGACCTTGCTCCACTTTTTCAAAAATGGCATCCATTTTATCCGTAATAGGGCGACCAGAGCGACGTGCATCTTTGACATCAAAATTTCCGGATTGAAAACGCTTAAACCAAATTTGTGCTACTCTCACAGACACTACACTAGGTCCATAAACATCGCAAATTTTTTTCGCGGCTTGCGTTGCATTTTTACCTTTTTTGTAGTAAAATTTTAAAATGTATCGAATTTCTTCATTAGATTCACTCATCTTGATGGTACGAAAAACAAATGAAAATCACACATTTTCCTAATTTGAATTTGGAATTATGTTCTTTAAAATTCAAACTTTCAATGATACCAAAACCAGCCAGATACAAATAGTATAGCCAAAGAGATTTTTATTACAAGTTCATACATACTATAATGCGAAAAGACTTTTTCCCCAACCTAATATATAAAAGAACAGGGTTTTTTATTAAGACTCGACTACAGCCGAAACCGCTAAACGCAGTAACTTGAATTTTGGACAGCAGTTGCAGTCTACCGTGTAGGGAAGCAATAAGACGGGATTTTGCGAAAATCCTCCTCTAAGGGGGTGAAAAGGGGTGAAAACGTTTATATGAAAAATCTTATTCCTTGGGTTTATAAATTTGAAACTTGCCACGAATGACCACAAGTAAATAAAAAAGATTGGCTTTATTATTTTTTTTAAAACTACCCTCCATTGGTAAACTACGCGTTGTTAAAATTTGTATGGGAAAATCATAACGCGTGAGTTGATTAATGTGAAAATCGGTATTTATATACTAGATCAGAAATAATTAAACACGTATTTTTGGATTTTTCGAAAATCACCCCTCAAGTTAGTGAAAAGGGATATTCAAGTTTAAAGGGGAGGATCTTTAACCGCTAAACGTATAACTTGAATTTTGGTCAGTAATTGCAATTTATTATGTAGGTGAGCGAGCACTAAGAAGGGATTTTGCGAAATTCCATCTATAAGGGGGTGAAAAGGGGTGTTTGTATGGGAAAATCATAACGCACTAAACTATAAATTTGAAACTCAGTTTATACAAATAAGATCAAAAATAATCAAACACGTGTTTTTGGGTTTTTCGAAAATCACCCTCTAAATTGGTGAAAAGGGGTGATTAAGTTTTAACGGAAGCATTTTACTGCTTGCTTCGATAAACTTAAAACTGGGCATAAATTATCTCTAAATCAAATAAAGGAGAAAATCGGTATGTCTACATTAATATTTTAAAGAGAGAAGATTTGTTTGATTGTTTGTTTGTATTGAATGGGCTCCGAAACTACTAGACCATTTTTAGATTTTCCAAAAGTATCCTATATGGAGGGTGACCGGGCATCAAATTCACTGAGTTCGAAGTCAGAAACACGCGCAGACGAAGTCGCGGGCGGAGTGCTAGTTATTTAATAAATCGATAAAAACCAGGTGGCCCTCATTTTGTTTTGAGTAGTATATAAGATTCGATTATACAGAGTGAATTTCTTAACCGGCCGTGGATGGCTATATACGAAACTCGAAAAAGGTTGAAAGGAGTCTCGAGGCCGATTTTGACGAAAACTAAAACTGCGTCATTACATTTTTGAAAAACCAATACTCCTGGCCAGGAGTCCAACCGGTTGATTTTGGAAAAAAAAACACTCTGTATATAAAACATACATATTACAATAAAGGCAATTCTAGTCCCATACGACAATTTTTAAACCGACGTACCTGATACTCATTAGCAATAACAAGAATTTCTTGCAAACCCTGAAGATGGAGTAAAACCTTCAAATCTGTGAAATCCAACTCAATCATCTGTTCGACGGAACCAAAGATGCCTCGGAAATCTGGACATTTCTTATCCACCTGCAAACGATATAATGTTTTAACATGAAAGCTATAACGGTCAAGTTATGAAAACGTGTTATGGTTTTGCGCTGTTATGTATTCTTTATTGCAGTTTTCTTTTAATATTACTGCAAATGAGACCAACGTTTGTGTATTTAATTTATTGAAAGGCGAAACTTGCACAACAACCCATTATTTTTTTATAATACACACACAGGATGTTTAATGTTAAACATATTTATAACATATTTGTATCTATCAATTAAATAATAATAAGATTGTAAAGACAGAACGATATTTCAGTTTAAGATTCGTAGCAAGCGTAATCCATTAGTATTATTAGTAGGCTTATTGCACAGTAAGCTCTATAGAAAACTAACCTCCTTTGGTAGTGACATCACTACCCAATGGGGTTAGTTTTCACTGAAGCTTATCGTACCAGTAAGATGTTATTGCTATATAACAGTTACAAATACTCACGTTCCTATAAGTAACAGTGAACAAATACTTGTGTGTGCTGGTAGCTTGATCAGTAGTAGTGGTTGATGGTAGACTGTAATCAACTATGATATCGGGAGTTTCAATGATATCGAGGGCCTTAAGTCCTTGCCCCACCCTAAAGTGCTGTAGTTTGACAGATCCCAAACGAACGGTCGCTTCTAGAGTAAAAGTTTTCTGTACGGCCGTGAACTCTAACAGTGTTAGAGAGAACACCAGGAATTTGCCGTAGTAATCATCATTGTCTAAGCGGTTTTTGCGGTTGACACTGAGCACAAGTTCTGTAGAAGAAAATTGTATGTTTAGTATATTTACGCTGGAAATTAATAACGTATATCAGTCGCAATCTTTGTCTAAATATATAAATCTTTGTCTAATCAACGGCTGAATTTCCTAATCTGGATATTAAACATGTACAATCACAAGCAGCCGTAGAAGGAAACGGATCAGGAATAGGCTATTTGACTAAAAACAATATCAAATAATATTTGACCAGTATTTTTTCTTTTTTTACGCAAACCATAATTGACGGAGATATGATGCTTTCAAAATTGCCAATACGTCACAATTTAGTAAATTTTTTACTGAATTCTGACGTCACGAGCCCACACTCTCAAGTCTTGATGTGTTATATATTGGTAAATATTCATTGATTTTACATAAGAAAAAATATGTGTCCGTTATTTTTCAAAACTCTAAATAACGGACTTATTAGATTTATAATTTATTGATACTGTCAAATAGCCTATTGGATTGAGATGGAACATTAATTTCTTTCGGGCGTTAATATAGTCGATATGAATAAAAATTTAGGCTGGTATTTGGTTACAGCCAACTATGGAACAACAACGTGAGCTTCCGCGAACGCTATTTGATTTGACCAATCCTGTTCCACTTCTATTTATACAGTTTACCTTTTGTGAAATCACTACCACAGAAGCAAGATTGTGCTTACCTTTCATAATAAAGAATGCTTCTACTTCAGTCAATTGAACCGTGTGCTCGTCTTTCTTTTTCTCTTTAGCAGCGCGGGCGGTCTCCCGTTTTTGTTTTTCCATTGGATCCAAATATTTTAGTAGCGACAAACTCGACGCTTTTGACTCACTCGGCTAAAATATTAACTCAGCTTAATATAAAAGTCATCAGATTTTTTTAAAACCTACTAAATGAATCCTAATACAGAAATTACAGCTAAGATGAAACAAATTGCTAAAAGTTAAAAGTGATAAATTACTCTTTCTATACATATACTACACTTATTTTACTTTGTTCCGTAAATGTTGATCAATTAGTGAAATCTAAGTATAATAGTTTATTTACATCTACTGTCCACAAAATAATATACCAGCATTTGTTGTTCAATAATTTGTGAAATATTTGATTCTGGCACCGTACCGCTTATAGTATACGCAATTACGAAGCAAATCATCTTTAAATTAAAAATGAGAATAACATTATTCATTGAAATAATAAAATCATAAAAATGGAGAAAAATGATAAAATAAAAATGCACAAACCTTGAGTTGGGATATTTCATCAGATTGTGGTAGTGGCATGCTCACAAATATTTCACATAGTGATAATAATCTGCAAAAAAAAATATTGTTTTAAATAAATTATAAATGCGTCAATTCAATAAATGAATGGCTTTTGTATAAAACACGCCTAGTTGCGCGACTGCTGGGCATGAGGTCTTGGGTTCGATACCCAGATCGGGCAGTTATATTGGGTTTTGCCATTAGAATACTCATTAGCAACCACGGACTCAGATATAGCGATAGGCGCGCCCCCTATTACATGAGAGTTAAATATAACTGGCAATATGTAGGTAGGACTATTAGTACACCTCCGCCTAACCCTTTGGGGATTAGGCTTTAGGGCACCCCCAGAACTCGTAGACGAAATCTAGGCCAACTCAAATCATCATGATCTGCCTAGCTTTGTTTTCTCTGTTGGGCCCCATCCGAACCGAATTCATATGAATATCTGTATTTTACATGGAGTGATTGCCTATCTTCCTAACTGGGTAACACGTTACAGTTGCGCGCAGGTACAGTCAAGTTGACAACAAACATACACCGCGTCGCGCGAGTGCGAGTGAGACAGAGGGTGCCCGAGTGCGAGTGAGACAGAGGGTGCCCGAGTGCGAGTGAGACAGAGGGTGCCCGAGTGCGAGTGAGACAGAGGGTGCCCGAGTGCGAGTCAGACAGAGGGTGCCCGAGTGGAGCGTGGAACGTAAAACAGAAACACACTTGGTAGAAATCACAGTTAATAGAAATCTCTATTCCTAGACAGCACGTTTCGCCGAAAACTTTTTTGATAGAAGACATTGTTGGTAGATAACTCGGTCCATAGAAAACACTGTTGACAGAGATCTCCGTTCATAGATAGCACTTCTTGCCGTAAACTTCTTTCATAGAAATCGCTGTTTCCAGATATCTTGGTTCACAGAAAGCATTTTTGAAGAAGAAACTATGCCCGAGCGCATACACACTTTACAAAACAAGGTTTACTTTCAGTTGAAAAAAAAAATTACAGATTTTGCTTGCAGAGCTTCCAACCTACGACGCTATGTTACACGCTTAACTCTTCTTAATTTTCCTGTCAATTTGTTGAAAATATAATTTTGGTTTGGTAAAGATATTTAATTTACTACACTACACTTCACTTATTACTGCTTTCGTATTTTACAATATATTACGACTCTGGGTTCAGTTAAAATATTCAGTCATAATTTGTAAATCACCGCAACGATCACAACAAAGGAACGGATTGTTATTATGTCACCTTGTGTCATCCGCACCGTCCTACGACGCAATCAATGTCAATAAAATTATCAATTTTTGGAAACCGTTTTAATGTGGTAGATCTAAAAGTGCTGCGTATTACAAATTAGCAAACGTTTCCTACGCAATTAGTTTTGTCTTTTTTATTATCGAGAAGCTTAAAGAAAATATTTTTAAAAAAAAATGAGTTCCTGCAAGTTAGTAGAATCAAAACGTGGAGCAAGCGTTCTTATAGTAGATGGCTATTCATATCACGTAAACAAAAAAGTAAATGATACATTTTACTGGAGGTGCACACGGAGTAGTGCTAAAGGTTGTGGTGCTACCGTAAAAACTTTACTTATCGGTAATGAACATTCAATCATCCATGAAAAAAACGCACATGGCCATTTGCCAGAGCCAGAGAAGCGAATACAAATGGAATATCAATCAAAAATAAGGAATATAGCAAAAAAATCTATGGATTCTCCAGCGCAAATTGTAAACCGCTGTCTCCAGGATGTTCCTACTACGAGTGCTACCCACTTGCCTAACAAAGCGGCTGCCCGAATGATTGTGCACCGCATCAGGAATAAAGGCCAACCTAAAATCCCTAATACGATAAATTTCGACATACCGGACTATCTGTCGAAAATTGGAGGAGAGCAATTTTTAATTGGACAATATATTACAGAAAATGAGAGTGTGATCGTATTTTGCACAAGAAGTAATTTTAAACGACTTATCAATACAAAATGTTGGGTAATGGATGGCACGTTCGCTACATGTCCAGCGCCATTCACCCAAATATACACGATACATGCTTCAATAGGTACAGAAAGCGGCACAAAGAAGTTTCTACCACTAGTGTTTGCATTATTATCACATAAGACGGAAAAATGTTATACAATTTTGTTGGAAATATTGAAAAGATATGCTTTTAATACATTTCAGAGTAATCTGTCTCCTCAAAACATTTTAACCGATTTTGAAATAGCGGCTATCACTGCCGTTAAGCAGCAATTTCCAGAGTGTGTTCAACGACTGTGTTTATTTCATCTTACGCAGAGCATTTGGCGGCACGTACAGAGCGAGGGTTTGGCTAAGAAGTACGGTAATGATTTTTCTTTTGCGCATAAAATTAGGTATTTATTTGCATTGGCATTCCTAGATCCTGACGAGATACCTGAAGCTTTTCAGCTCGTTAAAGATGTAATATTACCAGAGGAAGCCGCATGACTAGCGAAGTGGTTCGATAAATTTTATGTCTCTGGGGCGAAAAACACAAAAAATATCAATAATAAAAAATTAACAAGTAAAAAAAAGCCACTATTCCCACCAAGTATGTGGTCAGTGTTTGATCGCACATATGACATTCCCAAGACCCAAAACGTCTTGGAATCTTGGCATGAACGGTGGACTACACTTCTTAATCGAAAGACATGGAATGTGTATAAAACAATAACTGAATTCGCTAAAGAGATGAAATACACAGACTGCGAAATTGAGCGGATCAATGCGTCGGAGCCTATGCCGAAGTATCGCCGACCTTCACAAATTGCATACGAGAACAGAATGCAAAAGCACTTGTCTCAAAGGAGTGAGATGGATATATTAACGTTTTTAGGAGGATTAGCTCAAATTTTACACATGAAAAATAGTTTATAATGTCATTTATATAAAATGTGTACTTATAACATTATAAAAAATAGGAGAGTTTGTTTCTTTGTTTGGTTGAACGCGCGAATCTCAGGAAGTACTGATTCGAATTGTGTTTTTTTTGGATGGTCCATTTATCGAGGAAGGCTATAGGAGTATAGGCTATATCTCAAACTCTCCAGCTTTATAATCTGATATATAAAATGTGTCACAGTGTTAGTTACCATACTCCTCTGAAACGGCTTGACCGAGTTTTAAGTCATTTTATATGCATATTCAGTAGGTCTGAGAATCGGCTACTATATATTTTTCATATCCGTAAGTGATAAGGGTTATCCACCCCTAACATTTTTTTTTAACAAGAATTAATTTTTATGGCAAATCAACGTTTGCCGGGTCAGCTAGTTTTGATTGAGAGCTTCCGTCACATGATTGAGTTGGAGAGGCGCCACGGTGGCGACGCCCTCACCTTCCGCTTGACGCAAGTCCTGGTGAGGACAGTGTCCGGTGGGACACTGTTGTTGTTATTGCGGAACGGGGAGCAATCGGAACGCGTGAGGGAAAAGACCAAGTATATTTTTTTTGTTTAAAACATTGTTTCTAGTTTATGCCAAAGAGTTGGTTTTATTTTTCCATTTCATGTGTTGTTTTAGTTATGTTTTGCATCATTTTTTATTAAAATGGAATGATAAATATGATAACGTGTTTTTATTATGGGCTTCTGCCAGAACCAGAAAAAATAAATTTTTATTTTTAGTAATATAATTTATTAAGTTTTTTCTTCAAAGATGCTTTCTGTGAACCAAGATATCTGGAAACAGCGATTTCTATGAAAGAAGTTTACGGCAAGAAGTGCTATCTATGAACGGAGATCTCTGTCAACAGTGTTTTCTATGGACCGAGTTATCTACCAACAATGTCTTCTATCAAAAAAGTTTTCGGCGAAACGTGCTGTCTAGGAATAGAGATTTCTATTAACTGTGATTTCTACCAAGTGTGTTTCTGTTTTACGTTCCACGCTCGCCCGAGTGCGAGTGAGACAGAGGGTGCCCGAGTGCGAGTGAGACAGAGGGTGCCCGAGTGCGAGTGAGACAGAGGGTGCGCGAGTGCGAGTGAGACAGAGGGTGCGCGAGTGCGAGTGAGACAGAGGGTGCCCGAGTGCGAGTGAGACAGAGGGTGCGCGAGTGCGAGTGAGACAGAGGGTGCGCGAGTGCGAGTGAGACAGAGGGTGCGCGAGTGCGAGTGAGACAGAGGGTGCGCGGGATGTTCCCCGCCCGTCTACACCCCGCTGATACACAAAATTGCGTTTTGCGCTTCGGAACGCACGATGTTCCGAGCCGCCATTAAGTTTGAATCATACTGTACGCCTTGGTAAGACGGGTTGTCAGACTTTTACCGCCTTACCACAAAAAGATAAACACCCGTTGAACGCTTGTCTAAAAAACTGTTACTGCAAAACGACCCTTATATCAAGGAGAAATGTCGTTTTGACGTTGTCAATTTTTTTAGACGAGTGTTCAATGGGTGTTTAATTTTTTTGTGGTAAGACGGTTAATTTTCTAACTGACAGTAACGATTGCCAAAGATCTACAATTGACAGTCGGTACCAACGGCGAAACTGAACTCGCTATGATAGATGGCCCATCCACAGACCAACATCGGCAAGCGAAACATTGAGGATCGGCCTGTGTGGCTGTTATTTGGCCACGAGCTTCTAAGATAAAAAAAATATGAGCTTACCTATCTTCGGAAGCACTGATGGCAATCTTCTGCAGCTCCCCTATGACCCTAATCTTGGGCAGGCGCGGGTCATTCGTGATCAAACACTTATGTATCTGTATTACCAAGTTGGTAGGCTGAAGTAAATGTAGCGGAGTTCCTATTTCGTTCGTCGTTGCTATGGCCGACTCCCAATCCTCATCGGGGTGTGATATCACAACCTGTATGGGAATTTTTGAGATTAAGTAATGTTCAGCAGGGTGCACTACGGGATTCATATTTTATTAAAGTTTTTACAGTTCGCGTTGAAGTTAACGCTTATGGTAGATAATTCACAATTTTGTGGCTGTTTCTGTTACTCAAGATTACTTATAGGTTACATAAAATTCTAAATTCTGGTTATCATCAAGGCATTCTTGATTGCTCGGCTCTTTGCTCACGAAAAAGGGATTCATAAATACTATATAAGGCCACTTCATTTTCACTGTAGACAATTAAAGTCATTCGCGGTAATACATTTACAAAACACCTGCCCGCCTGCGTTCAAACTCCGAGGACAATAACAATTTTCGCTTTACTTTAGGTGATCCATTGAAACCACCATTATTTGTTGCGAAATTGGCATCACCTCGCTATGAAGAAAAGGGACGGCTTGAACCGTGTGATGGTCGTAAATTATTATCAATTCAGGTTACAAGGTAATTGTGACAATTGTTATCCAAATTGGTTCAGCCAGGAAACATCTATTCATCCATCCTACTCACAAACTTTCGCATTTATTAAAACACTAGCTTTTGCCCGCGGCTTCGCTCGCGTAATTAGTCGAAAATCTATGAAGATTCATACAAACTTTCATCCCCTAATTTATCCCCTTAGGGATAGAATTTATCAAAATCCTTTCTTAGCGGATGCCTACGCATAACAACTACCTGCATGCCACATTTTAGCCCGATCCGTCTAAAATCTAAACGGATTTATACAAACTTTCATCCCCTATTTTATACCCTTAGGGGTGGAGTTTATCAAAATTCTTTCTTAGGGGATACCTACGTCATAGTAACTTTATGAATGCAAAGTCTCAGCCCGATCGGTATAAAATTGACAAAGTTTCATACAATCTTTCATCCCTATTTTATCCCCTTGGGGGTAGAATTGATCAAAATCCTTTCTTAGCGAATGCCTACGTAATAACATCTACCTGCATGCCAAATTTCAGCCCGATCCGTCCAAAATCTAAGAAGATTTGTACAAACTTTCATCCCCTATTTTATCCCCTTAGGGGTAGAATTGATCAAAATCCTTTCTTAGCGGATGCCTACGTAATAACATCTACCTGCATGCCAAATTTCAGCCCGATCCGTCCAAAATCTAAGAAGATTTATACAAACTTTCATCCCCTATTTTATCCCATTAGGGGTGGAATTTATCAAAATCCTTTCTCAGGGGTTGCCTACGTCATAGTAGCTTTGTGCATGCAAAGTCTCAGTCCGATCAGTTTAAAATTGACAAAGTTTCATGCAAACTTTCATCCCCTATTTTATCCCCTTGGGGGTAGAACTGATAAAAATCCTTTCTTATCGGATGTCTACGTCATAACATCTACCTGTACTTATGCCAAATTTCAGCCGGATCCGTCCAAAATCTAAGAAGATTTATACAAACTTTCATCCCCTATTTTATCCCCTTAGGGGTGGAATTTATCAAAATTCTTTCTTAGGGGATACCTACGTCATAGTAGCTTTATGAATGCAAAGTCTCAGCCCTATCGGTTTAAAATTGACAAAGTTTCATACAAACTTTCATCCCCCCTATTTTATCCCCCTGGGGGTAGAATTGATCAAAATCCTTTCTTAGTGGATGCCTACGTCATAACACTACCTGTAAACCAAAATTTCAGCCCAATTCGTCCAAAATCTAAGAAGATTTGAACAAACTTTCATCCCCTATTTTATCCCCTTAGGGATGGAATTTATCAAAATCCTTTCTTAGGGGTTGCCTACGTCATAGTAGCTTTGTGCATGCAAAGTCTCAGTCCGATCGGTTTAAAATTGAGAAAGTTTCATACAAACTTTTATCCCCTATTTTATCCCTTTGGAGGTAGAATTGATCAAAATCCTTTCTTAGCGGATGCCTACGTAATAACATCTACCTGCATGCCAAATTTCAGCCCGATCCGTCTAGTGGTTTAGGCTGTGCGTTGATAGATCACTATATCAGTCACCTTTGAGTTTTATATATTTAGACTAGCTGGAGCCAGCGGCTTCAGTTTCCTATGTAATAATCCAGACTATAACCTATTTCTGAGACAAATCATAAAGATCCGTTCAGCCGTTCTTATGTGAGTTAGTAACAAACATCCATTCATCCATCCATTCTCAGTTTTAAAATAGTATACTACAACATACCTGCATCTCAGTAAGTTCAAGTGCTATCTTATCATAGCTATGGCGCGCTATTTCAGCCAAAATGGCGTCATCTCCAAGTCCCTCCTTGTACAACTTGTGAACGTCCAGCGCTTGGGAACGAGCCTCCGACTTTACCTTGATCGCACCGAGTTTTACAACCACGCATGCTACATTTCTGTAAATGGTTTTTTTTTTTTTGTTAGGGAAGAGGTTTCTCAGGGTCGAATATTGTTATAAACTATGTGCGAAGTCGGAAGTGGGGGTCTATCAAATCGATCCCAACGCGCGATGTGACAGAAATGTGAATCAATGGTCATACTCGTGGAGTGATATACGTGTCAAGTTTCATATGCACCCGTCCTTTGTATGTTTTTTTTTAGGTTTTGTTTAATTTTTAGTTATAAGAATATCTAGTTGGGAAGAATTGGCAATTTTATGGCGATTACATGTATAGAAATGAATGAAATATAAGTCCTAATTAACTTCATGTTTTAACAACATTATTGGTTTAATACATCACATTTTTAAAATAAATTACTTACTCCTTATAAATGCCATGTTTCGGCACCATAATATATGAGGCAGCGATATCTATATCAATATCTATGAACGTATGATTCTGCACTGCATACTGCATTCCTAACGCAGACTTCTCTTTGAATTCCGACAGTTTATTCTCTGCTACCGCTTGTAAGCTAAAACATAAGACGTATTTGTTAACTTCATAAAGTTGTCTGGTCTGGATTTTCAACTCCCAGCTTTGATCCTAGTGTCAAAAATCCAACATTTTTTTAATAGTGCGCTATAAAGCTGGTTTAAACCGGTGTTACGGGCCGTAATATACCATTCACAGCGAGTAAGGAGCCGCTTGTTTACTGTTGCGAGCGCCTTATTTCTCCGTACTGACTGCACGAACACTCGCTGTGTTACGCGGTTCATTACACCCCGTATCGTCGGTCAGAATTTATACATTCTCAGTATAGCTGCTGTTAAGATTGGAAACACTGAAGCTTTTAGCACACTTATATGTACTGCACCGCATCGGGATAAACTTCTACGTCCCAGTGTTTATTTATAATCATGCGTTGCAGTATGATTTTTTCATAATAAATCCCAAATGGCTCGAATTGAATCGATATAAGCAATTCACGGGGCATTCCTTATGCGTTGCGTTGACCATAAACCTTTGACGTCCTTTAACGGGTATGCGAGAATAGCATTTATAACAAATAAAGCCAGCCTGGAAATCCATAAACAGACTCCGTACCCAGGTAGGCCGAAGCAAGGAATCTAAAGAAAATCTGCTCAGGTGGAAGTTCATTAATGACTCTGACCTGAAGTGTAAATGTGGTGCTACTCCACAAACGATGAGGCACTTAATATCGTGCCCTGCATGCCCTGCCAACTGCTCGTTACAGGAGCTGATGGACGTCTCGGAGAGCGCTAAACTCGTGGCCCAATTTTGGGCCGAGTCGATATAAATTGTCATCGACACGATAAGAAGAAGAAGCCTCATTTAGACGATGCAAGAAATTGCATGCGACTTGCATGCAAAGACTACATTGCCGTATTTGTATGATCGACTGAATTCTTTGTCCATTAGTTAGTCCGCTATGTAGTCATCTTGCATTCAATTTCTTGCAGCGTGTAAATGGGCCTTTAAAAATAAAGACAACAGTTACTTACGCAGATAAAGCTGAAGATTCGGTGGGTGGTTTGAACAAGTTATACATTTCTATGACAGTTTGTGCATCGTATACTATTTGTAGAGGACGAGCACGCACTTGCACTCTTTGGTTGCAAGTGCCATCTGAAAATAGAAGTAAAATAAGAAGTATGAGTATACAATTATCATTTATCTATAGCACATATTTACTGGGTAGTAAACCGGTTCCATTTGCTTATCGGTTAGCAAAAAAGTGCCTAAAAAAGTTGCAAGGTGCAGAATCTAACCGGCCGTCTGGGTATTGAGGCGGCAAATAACTGAGCTCGATACGTCATCACACCCCTCTCGACGACGTATGACGATGAATTACTCGGTTAGCGCCCGCTTAACCTGTTGTCACACCTTAAGGGGAGGTTGCAGTACTTTTAAAGATTTTTAATCATTATAATTCCTCAAGTAAATCGTAAACAGAAAAATGATTTGGAATAATAGGGAGTTTCACTGCGAGTTTTAGCCGTCAATGGCGCTACAAGCGCATAACGTAAACAACGTCAAGTGTAGCTTCGAGTGTGGTGTATGTCAAGTTACGGTCAGTTCACACCGAGACGCGACGCGGCGCGACGTGACGCAACGATACTGCAAATGTGTATGTTATCGTGTAGTAAATAAAGTTAGATTTTGAGTCGCCATTTAAATGCGTAGCGCTGCGTTGCAAGAGGTGTATCTTTTCGTGTAGGAAATAGAGTTTAATTTTAAGTAGCTATATTGAAATGTGCGCGCAGCGCCGCGGCTCGGTCTGAGCTGACCCTTAGGGTCCCCCCACATTTATCGACGCGGAATCGACTTAAGCCGGTCAAGAACGTTGACATAATGGTTTTCTTGACCAGCTTAAGCCGATTCCGCGTCGATAATTGTGGGGGGACCCTTAATCACACAGTAAATGACATCATGCGCTGTAGCGCCATCTGAGCCGAGCTTTGCGTGAAACCTCCCATTGACTCACTATATAACAATTTTAAACATGGACGGTTAAGAGAACCCATCAAGAAATTAAAAGGAAGTTATATCAATAGATAAAGGTTTTTTTTTTTTGATATATATGTTGAAAACACATTTCTTAATTTCGTTATTAATTTTCTCCAAGAAGAAAAAAACAATCAAAATGCATTACATCGCTCGCATTTTGGCAGGGAGTGAGGTCATGCACTCGTATTTACACATGATACTGCAACCTCGCCTTATTATAATCACACCATTCTGATACTGTATACTGAAGATGTATAGTGCTGTATAGTGTATTCCGAAGGTTCTAGAATAAATTGTGTCTCTTACCTAGAGGATTGATCTCGAAGATAACATTCAACAAATTGACGTCTTTCGTAACTTCCTTAGAAGTGACCAGTTGCGGTTCAAACGTGTCTTGTTGCACACCAGTTACACTGAAAGCCTTCATTTTGGCGTCCACTCTTAAAATATAAGAATTAATATTAAAGATAGTGAAGAAGTTGGTTAAATATGAAAGTTTAAGAAATACAAACAAGTAAAATTGGCTTGCCATCCTCCCTAATATTAATATATTTTAATATGGCTTCACTGAAAAAGAAACAACTTTATACGACCCATCTCCTTACCACACTTAGATACATGTCCTTTGCTCTGTAAGCTACATCTGTTAAAGGTTCAACTTTAATTTAAAAAATAAAATAAACAAACAAGCTATGCTATTTTTCTCACAGAGCAGAAATTACCGAACGTCACCCGTTATGGTCGTTGCATACTCCAAATAATATAAGCCAATATGACCCACATATTTCTGGATATCCACTTACCGTAAAGCATTAGCACTAGGTCTTTGCTTCACCTCCACTTCGACATGGTCGACACTAGCCTTCAACACGTCGACCTTATCCATCACATTCAGTTGTAATTGGTCAAGGTGGAAGTACGCATCCACAGCCACATACTCTGCGGGCAAGTGTAGAGGCGCAGAGTTCTCCTGATAGTCAATGGCACGGAATAACTTCATCTTCTCTTCGGGTGTCATTGCCTTTTCGAATTGTTTCACTATAAAAAATTAGCAAATGTTTTTAAAAGTGGCGAGATATCTTTACTAATATTATAAAGCTGAAGAGTTTTTTTGATTGAACGCGCTGATGTTATTTTATTTTTTATTTAGTTGTTGTTTTTTTTAACTTATAATTTATTCTTGTTTATTTTTTTTTCTTTTATTTGTTTATGTTGTGTGTACCGGTTACCCAAATAAACGTTTTTTCTTTCTTTCTTTCTTTCTAATCTCAAGTACTGGTTCAAATAGAAAAATTATTTTTGTATTGGATAGTCTATTTATCCAGGCTATAGGTTATAAAACATCTCGCTACGGCCAAAAGGAGCCGAGTAGCGGATAAAACCGCGGGGATCAGCTTAGTTATTGATAAAGCTTCTAATCTTGTGCTGCTAGGTTGTCAAGCCGTTGATTGTAATACTCACTAATAGCTACGCCTTCAGCTAATTCGTCGTCTTTGGATGTATTTCCAGACCACCAACCGCTGAACCAGCCCTTGGACCTCTTCAATTCCTCTTCTTGCTCTTTTAGCTTACCCAGCCTTTCAACCTGAGCAATATATTAATAGATTACTGTGCTAGAACTAAAATCTTTTTGCATTCTCAAATATTATTTAGAACGAAATCCAAAAAAAAAAGAACCGATCATGTCACCGGCAATGTCACAGTAAAACATAAAATACCTCCATTTCAATCCTTTGTCTTATAACAACCAGATTTAACAGATCAAGTGTTTTCTCCGCCTTTTCCAGTATACATGTCTGTTCCGCGTTGACTTTGCCCCTATTAGTCAGTTTACACTGGTACACCGTCGCATAGTTCTTACAAAGCTGTCTATGTTCCAACATGTGCGTCCAGTCCCAGTTTTTGCGTCGTCTGCGAACTTCTTCCAACATGCATTGATATGCAAACATCCACCATTGTTTGTAATGTCCTTTGTATGATGAAACATCTGGACGGTATTTTCTGTAATCATGACATATTGGAAATTTATTGGAATGATAAGATTTTTTATACTGTTTATTTATAACATTTTTTGACTTTCCGTGCCGTAAGTTGGTCTTCAATTTATGGATGAACGAATAGAGCTCATACACATCGTAAATCCGACAAAACCCAACCCATTAAAGAGGTACAAAAAAAAAACTAACAACAAAGCAATGTATGAAGAATTAGCGATACCTGTAAGGCGCTTGTTTGTTCATTCTATCCATGGAGTCAGCCAACAGCATCATGTCTTGATACTGTGCTTTTGTTAGGCTGACTGATAGTCGCTCCATATGAAGACTTAGTATCACTTTTGGTGAGCTAAACTTTGGCACTTCGGCCTCCGGTTTAGGGGTCAGTTTTAGTTTCGCTGTTGCGTTTATTGGCCCCAGAGCTGAAAGAGCAAAATGTACGTTATTTTTTCTGTTTGTCGTCAGTGCATGTTTTCATGGAAATACCACAAGTTCAAGGCTTGTTCTTAAGAGATGTTTCTTGCAATTCAATCATTAAAAAAGTCAAGGATATTACGTCAATTATTCAATTGAGTTCTTAAAACGAAGTGGATAAGTATTTACTAAAGATAGTTACAGTCATGATGTAACCAATAGACACATGTATAAGCTTACCATAATTGTAAAATGATGGTTTAGATGATTTTGTTGCTATTTCTCCCTGTAATTTTTCCTTTATCTGCACGGGCTCCGACTTCGAATATAATTCAGTTGCAGGATTCCAGTAAATCGCTAGACCTTCTAAATTTAGAACCTGTAAACATAAAAACATACGTCAACATGCAATTTTTATTTGAGGTGCCCTTTGTACCAATTAAGAAAACTACCTTACGCCATAATGATCTTTGCTTTAAAAACATAATCATTTTGACATTTATAAAGGTCAATTTTAACTTCAACAGTACTTAAGGTTCCATTAAAAATAATCAAGTTTTCCTCAAAAAAAAATTACCTTGAAAATCTTGGTAACGGCCTCAGTGAGGACTGCTTTCTGCCAATTTTCGTCGGTAGTATGGACGGATAGATTGTGCAGGGTGATACCAAAGGAGAAAGGCTTTTTAGGATTCGTGACACTGTCCTCATATCTTATGTGTATATCTGTGATCTTTAGCTGAACATTCTTGATTATTTGAGTCACCAGCTTCTCGACAAATGTCTCGTCGAGCTTATTTTCTGCATCTATAAATAAGATAGAAGATTAATTATGGCTATATCCAACGTTTTGTTCTAGTTACGCTCATCAAAATAGCTCTGCATAGTCATTATTGTTTGTTATCGGGGAAAAGTGGGATTGAAAGAAAAACAATCATTTGAGTTTTAATTAACGACATCGTGACTTTTCTTTCTGACTTGTATTATGTTATGATTTCACGATCATTTATATGGTTACTATTGATATTCTGTGACTCATAACAGCTGCTTGGGTTTTTCACTTAACAAACATCGTGATAGTAATGATATCGAATTAAGTAATGAAAACCTATTTGTTGCCACTGCTGGTGCATAGGCCTCCTCTCTGTAAGAGGGAGTGGACCATCCGATACGCGGGTCCAGCAAGCATTCATCATCTAAAAATAACCGTTCACTCAAATTTTTATTTTCAAGATATTTCACAAATAAGAACAACTATAGTTTTACTACTGAGGTTTATTCCACAGTCACCTTTTTTTTTCAATTTCATTTAAGTGTATAATAATATACAAGCCATTTGAACTATTGAATATTATCTAGTTATTAAGTCAGTTCTTTTTATGCCCCAATCATTTATTTTCTTATAACTAGTAACATTGTAAGAAAGTGGACGTAAAACTGTATTATAAAAACGAATATGTACCATAATACTAACAAGTCTCCAAACAATAAATCAGCAAACATTACAGTAGTCGCATAATGTCATTATAGTAGGTATGCAGAGAGGTTTCGAAGAAGAGAGGAGAGGCCTTTTCCCAGCAGTGGGACACATAGGCTATTTTAAAAAGAAAATACTAACCCATTTGTGCTTCTTGCCTCTTAGCTTCTTCGACTCTCGCCAGCTCAGCTTGTTTGGAAGCCAGCGCCATCTTCTCCTCCTTCTCAGCGTCATACTTGACTTCGGCACTAGGGTTAACGACCAGAAAGAGACGTTCAACTGAAGCTTCCACTGACGCGCCATAGAGATTCTTCCAGGGAATTTTCAGTACTAGCTTACCTGTATAAATAAGGACTGAGTAAATAAGAGAATAAGCAGAAGTGAATAAGAGTGATAGAGAGAAAACTTAGCTATTGTCGTTGTACAATGTATCAATATTTAAATGTAAACCACCTTGCGATAGTGGCGTAACGTAAAAATTAGCATAATGTTATATCAAAGAGTTGCGTCAAAGAATGTGAACCGGTATAAAGTATAATGTCAACAAACATTCAGAAAAGAATATAGGCGTTAGACTTTAACAACACGATTGGCGCAGTGGCTGAGTGTTCGACTGCTGCGCAGCTTGTCGCGGTTTCTATTCCCGCACGAAGTACGGACCTGACCTACAAGTCTGCGGGTGTTTGTTTATATGAGTTACTATCGTTATAAACGCACCCACCCCTTCCTAGGGTGGGGCAAAGTATTTAAAAAAATAAATGCAAATAAATACATCATTTCTATAATTTGATCCCGAAAGTTTCTCGAAAGTTAAGCCACTTACATAAAATAACTGTTTTTAAACACGTTGGTTTGCCCATTTTCGAGCGTAGTTGTCATGCAATCGGAGTGGAGATATCGATCAGTCAAGCCAGTTTAAATATTGACAAGACGGCACGACGCCTCGGTATTGTTTTTAGTAGGGGGCTGGTAGTTATCAACAAAAAAAAAATCATTTGTACTAAAATGACTGAAGGGCAGACAAACGGACACACGAGTGATCTTATAAGGGTTCTGTCTTTCCATTCGGGCGTACAGAACCCTAAAAACCACTACATACAACTGGCAGTAGTGATTTTTAAGTTACTGGATCGCATTGGAGTCTTTATTAAAGAAACACTTCTAATTTTCAAGGTAACTTTTTAAGATCATTAATCAATCTAGAGAAAATAAGAAGCGTTTCTTATTTCTTTCGTAATGGAGTACGTATTGACATTAAGATTGCAGTACAGCAAATTGAATGAAAAGTTATGAAAACAGTATCTACAATAAATTCAAAACGACACTAATTAAAATTTAATTAGTATGTATAGTACTCAGGAGCAAAATCGATTTGCTTGTGGAGAAATGGTTGTTCATTTGAAATGATACCTATTTCAAAATAATACAGAACGCGATGCAAAATGTAATACAATTAGAAATTGCACACTAGAAGAAATTGATTTTGGTGTTCGCGCATGTACAGTCAATAAAACAGGTAAGTATCCAGACAGCAATTTTTAAACGGTTTTCCCTCAGATCAAAGAAATAGACAGATAGAACGTGCGCGACAAACAAGGTGAAGCCAGTTTTTATTTATGTGTGCGCGGCAGATAAGAGGGGCCGAGTAGGGACTCGCGCGTCTGTGTGTGTGCCCGGTTGCCAGACATCGAGAAATACTCCCATATTTTGGTTCAGTAAATTGTTCTCAATTATTTGACTACCTGATATTTCTAATAGGAAACGTGATTTTGCTTCAAAGGTACTAAAGAAGTATTTGAACGGAATAATAATGTTAGAATTAAAGTAAAATATTATGCATAATTACTTTTTCTTCATTCATTTTATTTATTCATATCAGACAAGAAATACACTTTGTGGTTTGTCTATTAACATATTATAATTGATTAACAAACGATTTCAATGTATTCATTATTATAAGTATTCGTTTCTGACTTCTCTATAATACATTTAGTGCAATCGTAACCTCAACTCCATAGAATTGGTACCAAACAAAAAATATTTCCTTACACGCAATAACGAATGTATAAAGTAATCGATTTTTCGAGACACAATGCTCATTCCCCTAATTAAAGGTTTTTATCATATAAACTGGCAACACAGACCAATTACTGTTGAGGTTTTGTGCTTCAAACGAGCCGAAAATATTTTAAAACATAAGAAAAAACAAGATTTACTTGTGGAATTATATTCCATCTTATTTTCTTTATTTTTGAGAACAACTTTTACAATGTTTAAAGACACGAGACGGCATATTTTGGCGTACAATAACAAGTCACTTGTGACGTGTGAGCAGTACGACGCGTAGCTTGGTACTGTCACGAGTTTGTATTCGCTTTTGATTTTGTATTTGCTTTTGCTTGCTTGCTTCACCCGCGTGTTCTAAGTTCTAAAATACTTTGCCTGATTCTTTAATCTGAGGGTTTTCCAATGTTGTGTTTTAATGTTGAATAAGTCTGCTTTTTAACCTCTTTGACTGTTTGTAGCATACAACCAAAGAGCACATACAGCATGCATACAAAACGTGAGAGCAGTTTAAAACTTGCTGCCTGGATACTTATCCCTTTTGTTGAGCGTACTATTCCAGACAAAACACAATTCTCTTGTTTTAAGGGTGTGGAGCAAAACTGTAATTCGTTTTAAGTTACAATTAGATACACGTACGCTTTATTTGAGGTCAAACAACTACAGACCTGTGACCTTGTGACCTGCTTTTTAGGTAGGTAAGGAGCGCCGAATGGTATTAGGTGTTTCGTAATATCGTTTTTTTATATCATGCTGTTTTTAAATATCTGTCACTTGGTAACTTAATAACAAACCACAATTTTAAGAAAAGCTTTATATATAAGCACGTGTATATTTATAATTATCTTACTAAAATTGTAAATGCGAAAGTTTGTATGTTATGTTTGGTACTCTTTTACGCAAAAACTACTGAACCGATTTTGATGATATTTTGTACATAAATAGTTTATAAACGGAATTAACAAATAGTTTTTAAAATTACCTCTCATCGTTGGTTTTCTGAACTACGCAACTAATTATGATGCTGTTTTTGTGTATTTAAAGAATTTATTCTGCATTTTATTAGTACCTGTAATACATTAATATTAATCATGTTTAAAATCAACAAGACTCATTTTTTTGTCGTAATAGCCATTCGGAGAATGGGCGAGTCATTAATTAAAACTAAAGTCAAAATTATTATTTCATTGAATAGCTTCGTTTATTCGCGTAGCCTTTTAGTTCAGTTCAGACTGTAATAGTAGTACATACTTCTTAGTTAGCACCTGTAGCTGTAGTATCTCCTGAATGTGCTAATTGTTCAGTTTTTGATGCCATACCATTGTTTTACGTACATTTAGACTTTTAAGGTTTTTTACTCCCTGATCTATATGTCTATACTGATCTAGATACTACTTCTACTTATATTATAGTACTTCTTTGAATTGACATAAATAATACAAGATTATTACCCTAACAATTTTCCTTTAAAAGCCTATTTAAAATCAATAAAGATAAGCGCGAAGAAAACCTATAAAGAAGATTTTATTAACTGATACAGAGTGACATAGATTGATACACGTGAATCATATTTTTTTTGTTTTATCTTAAAAAAACGTTTATAATTTGTTTGATAATAAACAAAGGCGTGACACAAATAATTAAGCGTGTTTTTTTAGTAGCAAGGTCGGTAGACACCATATATTTCACTGCGCCATAATACACAGGTATAGGGGAACAGTGTATAAGACGGGGACACGAGGTATGATGGGAAATCACACACATAAGGCAAACTTAACACAAAACTAACGTAGCACAAGCGCCAACAGGACGCCATTTGCGTCTGGCCGCTTGCAAATGACGTCTTGATGGCGCTTGCTCTACATTAGTGTTGTGTTAAGTATGCCTAAAGAGTGTATGTCCCCATTATACCTCGCGATTATTAACGTCCCCGTCTTATACACTGTTCCCCTATGACTGATTTATTTATTAAAGTTTTATTCCATTATCGAGTCCCTAACAAACGAGATAATAAAGTTCATGATAAGTCTTTGTTTCATGAAATGTTATTTATTTTGATGATTCATATGTAATTACAGTTATTTAACCTTTTGTTGTTATTAACAATCAACTGAAGCAAAATCTTATTTTTCAAGACACATGACTGCAATGTGTGGTCTGTGTAGGATTGTAGTTTCACCTAAGATGCAGCATAAGCTTGCATAAAGTGAGGCATGTATTTAGTCATTTAAATGTTAATTAGCGAAACTGACTCACTGAGACTCAAAAAAATACTGTGTCATATATATACCTACCTGCTTGATGAATTACCTATAGGTATCTTAATTTTAAATACTTAGTCACAGAACAATCCAGACCGGAAAAATAATGAACCTAAACACTATTGATAGTGTTATGTTAAAAATTAAAATAACTAACAAGCAAATTTTTCCTCTTTGGGGAATTGGGCACATATACAGATTGTAACATTTGAAGGTTACAATATTAGCCTCGATTCTGTTTCACAAGTGCAACAGGACTGATTTGATGGGATGATGTCACCTAGACAGAGGTTTATGACTGTAACAATTACAAACAGGGATGCCATAGTATCTTTGTTGCATGTTAAGTGATGACTGGTGTGTTAACCTTGCCTAATTGGGTAGGCTGGTCTTCCTTTCTAAAAATATACTGCAGCGTTTATTTATTTGATTTGAAGATTTGATAGGAAGATTTTACTGTGATTTTTTTTACAAGATATACCATGAAAATATTAAAGTGGGCAAAATTTGTAAGTTTTGTAAGGCAGCCAGGAATCGTGAAGGAGGAGGCGGGCCGCGAGAGCGAGAGAACAGCGTCCGCCCTCCACCCCAGCCGCAATGGTAGACGCCTATGGCGACGGACGTCGCCAGACGATTTCCGGCCACCGTAGGCGCGGGCATGCGGGCGGCGAGTAATGGGCGACTCGCTGTCAGACCATGGACCATGCCCGGGTCTACGGCGCGTTGTGTTCCACGCACGCCTCAAAGAGTGTCAGCATAATGACCTTTAGAGAGCCAAAGCCTGACGGGGTTGGATGGAGGATTCATTTGATGATTCTACCACGATAAAAAAAAGGCAGCCAGGAAACATTGGTAATTTTTTTCTATGCTGCTATTCACACAAGAAGATGATTTTTACATATTTATTTATTAAAGAATAACTACAGTACTAGTTTAAAAACCAACATTAGACTCAGTGCTTCAAGTTAAATTAAATCAACTTCTGACAGGTGCAATTTGGAAATTGCACTATTTGAAATACTGTAAAGTATGATATTTGTACTGAACTTTTGAGAGTATGCATTAAAAAACAATAGGTGAAATGACAGTCTACAGACTATAATCTGCTAAACTTAATATTTAATTTTAAAGTGCAAAAACAAACACTTCATAAATACAAGTGCTGTTATTGTGTATAGATATAGATTAGATAGTGAAACATTACTATAACATTTTTATAAGTGCAACAACATGTTGTACTTGTGTTTCCATATACTAATTTTACAAGACATTTCTATGCCGCAAATTGGACTAGCATTAATTTAACCAACATGCTTGGGTGATGATTATTACTACAAAAATTCAACATAGAAAACTGCTAATAACCTATAATACATTGAAAACAGACTTATTGAAATTTTGATTCTTTTTGGCCAGTTCTTGTACAGCTCTTCTTATTTAATTATTTTTAAATGCATTAACGCATGCAACGCACATCATAAAGATGTTTTTTGAGGAAAGAAAAATTCAGCTGCGGGTTGGATTTAAACCCGTGTCTTCTGGTGTACTTATCCAGAAGACAGTTCAAATCCCACCCGTAGCTAAAATTTCCTTTCCTCAAAAATCATCTGTGTCATAATGTTTGGGAATAAAAGGTGTGTTGATGTAATGCCATCTCCACTCAATAAAAATTAACAAATGAAAATTAATAAATTTTAAGTTAAGAGTTGTGAGAGAATGCCAGTTCTTGTGCTCACAGACTATTATACAATTCCAACTTTAAATCTACCTTATAATGAACACACAATCCATTACAAAAGTCCCTGACCTGCAAAATCAGTTAAAATAGCCAAAACTATTGCACAATGTTAACTGATAATAACAAAGAAAAGGGGATATGAAAATCTGCCAGGGCAGCGTTTATGTGGGTGCTTGCGTTTAAATTTTTCAAAGCAATCTAAATTAGTTTTACCAAGTGTTTATATTTTATGATCAATAAAATTTGCTATAAACTGCTCACCCAAGTGTCCATAAACTGTCTGGATAGGAAAATTGAGTTCCTCCAAGGCATTCTGTTTGAGCACCAGATTTTCCAGCACGACGTCGCCTGCAAAACATTAACCGAAGACATAAATAACCGCAGTCAAAGCAGTGCGGCAACTATGACATCACCGTGGCGCAAAAACTCACCGCCCCATATTCCCAACTTTAACTGATTCCTGTTCAGATTCTCGACATAATTCCCGAGAAACCTGTTCAGCACGTCCACCACAATCGATTCGAACACCATTGTGAACTAAGAATTTCTTATTTACTAACGAAAATATGTTTTTCGTCACTCATGTCATGGTCCGGCGTAAAACATTATAACTTTAATTTAATAAATACACTTCAGTATTAAAAAAAATACACAATGTTCAATTAAAAGTAAATTTCGATAACATTACGCTCGATACACTGATTTGAAAAATTAAAAAATATTTTCTGAGTTCAACTCGGACCGCAGCGCAAAATATCATCAGTGTTCCAAGACTCAAACTAGACATGGGTAGTTCGCGAACGATTGAAGGAAATGAACTACTTCATTTCCCAAAATTAACTTATCATTCATTCAGTGGCCATTCAAATGTGTCTCTACTTCATTTAGTTCAGTGTTTCTTTTCGCTCGCGCATGGCTGAGTGCACCATGGACGATACGCCCGCTTTCTTTACTCACACACATTCAGCCAAGGCACTCTCTCACTCGTACATGTTCGAGTTACTTCGTCGGCTGATTGTAAAACGTCGGCTGATGAAGTAACGAGCGACTACGGCGCCTCACCACCACGTGACCACGGAAATATGTAGGTATTATGTATGACAACAACAGTAATTAGTCTTATCACCCTTAAATGAACTTTATAGTCATAGGAATACAGTATTATTAGCGTACAACAGTGTACGTAAACCAAAACGGAATGAAGAAGAACAAAAAACACAAGACATACAGTTATATTTCTAGGTTGACAGTCCTAAGACTACTAAGCTTGTTTAAAGTATGAAGGAAAATCGACATACCAGATATAAAACTGAACTTTACTGATTTAATGAAATGCATCATTTCACTAAATCACTAGTTCAGTGAACTAGTCCAGTGAACTAGTTCAGTGAACTAGTGATTTAGTGAAATGCATCAGTAAATCACTAGTTCAGTCAATCATCTCAGTCAGTTCTCGTTCTGATTTGCTGAACTAATTGAAGTACTGAACTAACCGAAGTACTGAACTAACTGAAGTACTGAACTAAATGAGTGGACTACTTCATCAAGTGAAAAGATATACTTCATTCATTTCTTTTTACTGACACATTTTGCGCATCTCTAACTCAAACCGGGTGAATAGTGTTGCCAGTATGATTTCCCAAAAAAGTACGGTCGGCTTTCTGAAAAGGTACGGTTTTTAACTTCAAGGTAAGGTTAGGTTGGGATACTTCTGCAAGAACTAGATCAGATTTTTTCTTCTACGAGTTGGCTGTCTGCGGTCTAGAACCATAGGTTGGAAAAAAGGTGATAGGGAATCGAACATAAACAGCAGTGGTGGCCCAGTGGTATCGGCCCCGACTTACGAGTTGTAGGTCGTGGGTTCGAACCCCGCCAGGCGCATTACTTTGTGTAATTTATTTCATCACCACTGCTCTCAAAACGGTGAAGGAAAACATCGTGAGGAAACCGGCATGTCCTAGAACCAAAAATTCGAAGACATGTGACATCTACCAACCCGCACTGGGCCCGCGTGGTGGATTATGGCCCACTCCCTCTCACAAAGAGGAGGCCTGTGTCCCAGCAGTGGGAATATTTTAGGCTGATGATGATGATGATTGTAAAGTAGAACATTATTACCGATTGCCAATATCGAACACATTCATTTGTAAATCAATTATAGAATGAAGCAAAGTCATTAAATTCGTTAAGAAATTAATATTTTTTTTATAATAATTTATCATAGGAATAATGTGATGAGGAAGTTCAGATATGAAGCTATATTATTCTCTTTAATTAAAGGAACAACAAGTATTGTTTTATTTTATTGTTTTTAAACAAATGTGCAAAATTCTGTTTTTACATGTCAGAAACTTGAAACGAAATTACAATAATTTTGTTTAATTAAATTATAATACCGGTAAAAAATTTTGATGTAATTTGATATTTTTAGGTCTAAAAAGACATTGTAAATCCAAGTTCGAATCAATCGCAACTAGAAGAAAAAAAAACTGATCAAGTTCTTGCAGAAGTAAGTTCTTGCAGTCTGAAGGTGAACGCAGACTTAGCCGCACTGCAGTCTCCGCAGTCCCCGCAGTCATCGTTTTCTTACCGCTTCTGCGGCTACTGCGATGCGGGTGAGTGTGCGAGGTTTCATAGAACTTCATACAAAGAATTCGTAATGCGGGGACTGCGAAGACTGCGGTGCGGCTAGGTCTGCGTTCACCTTTATTCCGACCCGTACGGTTTTGCTAGAATTTTGAAAAATGCTATAGTCTACTCATATTCAACAGCGAAAAGAAGTTGTTAGTCAAAAAAATTATGAAAATAATGTTTAAAGAACTAAGAAAATTCCAGTAATTTGTGTCCATATTTTAGTGACAAATGAAAGGTAGCCAAACAGCCAAGTCTTATTTGGTTGGAAGAAAAAAAGTTTTTTATACGCAAATTTGGTATGATCTGGCAACGCTGCCGGTGATTACCATTACCACATCCCGACTTCCACCACACTAGCAATAGCTGTTCTTGTGTACGATAAAAATAACCAAATCTTGAAACGGAATAAATTATAATTCATAGTACTTTGTTCATCCAAAATAAACACTATTTATTGTGTTCATTTTCACGTTTTTCTTATAGCTTTTTCGACGTATCTTTATAAAATTATAGCAACAAATATTACCCTGTATCCGGAAATATAACTGCTGGCAACACTAATCTTACGTCAATAGTGTCAAAATACGCTCTATAAGTGCGTTCGGATAGATTAACGAAAAAAATAAAAGAAGAACAACGAACACAATATAGATAAAAAAGTGGAAAGTCGCTTACCATTACTTAATCATACTCCTCCACATTGTAAAATCAACGACATGGCCAATACGTTCCATCAGCACGATTCACGAATTATTTGATTTGAGTAAATACCGGGGTTTTCTATTTAACCACCCGATGTGCATCGCCTCGGCTCGTGCGGTTATTCTTTTTATTGTGTTTTTGTGGAGTGACCTTTTATATGAAACTAGCAGTTCGCCCGCGACTTCGTCCGCGCGTATTTCGAACTTTTCCTCTGTGAATTTCTACTCCTGGCCACCCTCCTTATAGGGTACTTTTAGAAAATCTAAATCAATATCCAACAAAAATTCTATCAACCCCTCAGGAGTATAATTTCGCAAAATCCCGTCTGAGATAGCACCTACGTCCTAAAAAACCCATGGGCAAAATTTGAGACACCTAACTACCAAGAACAAAGTCCCGTCTTAGTGAGCATCTACGTCCTAAAAACCACTATGCATATTTTGAGACTCCCAGCACTTGTAATAACGAAGTTTCATGCAAACTATCAACCCCAAAAACATCCCCTTAGGCAGTGGCGGATTAACCCTTAATCAAATTAAGTAATTGCTTAGGCATCACGTCCGGGGGGGTACCAGAAGAAGCACAAAAAAAATCCTATGGATGGATTTTTTTTTGCTTCTTTTGGTGCCCCCCATGGGCATCACATCTCACTCTCAAGTCTCACGTCACCAAAAACTTATTGATACTGCTTAAATTTTCTAGATTCTTCTATCGCTTACCCTATTTACCTTTATCTACCTACTTTTACTACCTACCGTTACCTTATTTATTGAAAGAAGAAAGGTGCAAAAAAAAATCGACCTCGCTTCGCTCGCTCTTTGTCCCTAGCTCTCGAGAGGACTCTGTTTTACCTACTAAACTTAGTACTTCCCTACATAATACCTTCCTTATCACCAATTAATACGTTACAATAAATAAAGGCAGACACTACCGTGGATAGTGGGAGACGCAACGGACATCACGAGGCGATTTCCGACCACCATCACCATAGGCGCGGGCATGCGGATGGCGAGTAAAGTATTAAAAACCGCAAATATTACAGTGGCAAGTGCCGAATTGAGAACTTCCATCCTTTTTTTAATTAAAATGTATCATTTCAGTTTAAGGGTGATTCGATGGGTTTAATTATAATGGTGGTCAATAATGCCAGCTCATTTTACGCTGAAACGATTTCGTTCCCCCCAAGAAGGCGACACCTGTTATATTAGAAGTACATACGCTAAGGTAGGGTTATGGTCGTGGGGTGCTAAGACAGGAAACCTCCACGTGCGCCCGTGGACTGGAGTTCCCTCTCGGATACGTCCGGGGGGAAGACCAGTTTTTCGGGCCGGTGCACCCTGGGATGCGGGCAAAAACTCTTCCTTAGGCACTGTGCCTAAGGGGTCTCTTTGCCCGTATGCCAATAGCCTGTCGGGTGGACGCTCCAACGCGTGTCCCTCTGAATAGCAGAGGGCACAGCGGCGGAGCGGGCTTGCGGACGGTGAGTAATGGGTATGCTCGCCGTCCGACCAAGGACCAAGCCCGGGTCGGTGGCGCGTCGTGTTTCACGCGTCACCGACGGGGCCACTTATGGGGCCAAATGCCTGCCGGGGTCGCGGATTTTTCTTAATCCAGGATACCGTGGCCCCGGAACGTAAAGGGCATCCGAAGGAACACGGGTGGATTTTAGTCAGTAAGAGTCTGACAGTCCCTTCCGCCCCACCCAGGGCGGGAGGACTCATTTGATGATTTTGCCACCCCAAAAAAAAAAAAGGTAGGGTTATGTTCAGGTGAGAATAACTCCTAAAATACTTAAGGGGAATGCTCCAACCAGCCCGCGACATTCAAAATTTCTTGTGTTTTTTGCAATTTGCAGGCCAGTGCTAGGTTGTATGTTGATTAAAATATTATTCGCGGCTGTAAGACGTATGTAGTTCCAGAATTATTATCATCAAAATCACACAACCCTCCAAGTTCATAAAGGCGCGGGCGTAGGAAAAAATAACAACATAAAAAGTCATTCCTAGAGCTTATGAACATAGAGCGTGCGATGATTTTTAACCGACTTCAAAAAAAGGAGAAGGTTATCAATTCGACTGTAATTTTTTTATGTTTGTTACCTCAATACTTGCGACTGGGTGAACCGATTTTCATGTTTTTTTTTTTTTTTATTTGAAAGCTGGTGCTTCCCGTGTGGTCCCATTGTCACCATTTCAATATCTGATGATTGGATCCTGGAGAAATCGAGGGCAACCCTCAAATTCTATAGGCCCACACATCGTTTTTCGCAAATACACACATCAAAAGTGTCTAGGGATCAAGCATTTTTATGCGGATTTCTTGAGATTGAGATGTGGCTTTGTAATAAATTTATGATTTTATAAATTTATATGGATCCTTTTTGGTGCATTTCATAATTTGAATCAGGAACTGTGAATCAAATTCGAGTAAAAGATGAAAATCAGCTGTCAATATTTTCCCTATAAAAACATACAACGCATTGAAGACATTATTAGTGCTACTGTTTCCCTACTACTGATTAAAACCAACGTTATTATGGAGCGGCGACGTCATTTAAGCAGGGAAGAAATGCTCAGAGCCGTGGGAATGATAGAAGCTGGTTCCCGGCAACGTACTGTGGCTTTAGCTCTGAATACAAGTCAGAGTGTTATCAGTCGACTTTGGACACGTTACCGAAGCACTGGTACCGTGGCTGAGCGCCATGGAGGACGGTATCGCTGCACCACACGGAGACAAGACCGATACATTCAAATCTTAACTCGAAGAGCTCCAACAATAACCGCCATGATGTTAGCCGTGAGGCTTCATCACTCTTCAGGGAACTTAATTAGCGACCAAACAGTCAGAAACCGCTTGCATGAAGTGAACCTTCATTCCCGAAGACCGCTACGGGTACCACCTATAGCAATGCACAATCGTAGGATTCGATATCAATGGGCTCTTGAACACAGAAATTGGGCAGAAGAACAATGGCGTTTCGTGTGCTTTTCTGATGAGTCTCGTTTCGGTATGAGACCGGATACAAGACGTATACGACACTGGAGAACCCCTGGACGCCAACAGCGATTAAAATCCTGCCAGGAAGTCCATCCTTATAGTGGTGGAACCATCATGGTATGGGCGGGTATTTGGATCGGCGGAAGAACTGAGTTGATTTGGATCAGAGGCAACCTCAACGCTCAAATTTATGCTGAGACGATTGTATCAGACGTCATCGTTCCTCTACAAGTGCAAATCGGTCCCTTATTTCAGTTAATGCATGATAATGCACGACCGCACACCGCAAGAGTTGTAAGACAGACTCTCGCCGCAGCTAACATCAATGTCCTGCCCTGGCCTGCTCAGTCGCCAGACTTGAATCCGATTGAGCATGCATGGGATATGCTACAGAGAAGAGCTCTGCCGAATATGGAGGGTATCCAGTCGCAAGAAGACCTTTTTTTGTTGTTGCAACGAACATGGGCGGCCATTCCACAGCGTGATTTGGATGAACTCATTTTGAGTATGCCAAACCGATGTTCTTGTGTTGTTAGTGTTCGCGGTAGAAACACGGATTATTAATTGTTTAAGTTACCCAATAAAATTTTAAAGAAAACTGTTATTTCAGTCTTTTTTTCGAACTTTTGTGTTAGTGGTTCAAATGTCAAAAATCCCTTTATTAGGAAAATGGCAAATTTCTTTATTAATGCAAAGGTGACTTGGTTTATCGTTACTGTAACAAACGAAAACACTTTATTTGATGAATCCTTAAAGAAAATTTTAATTAATATCAATCAGGAGAAAAGTTATTGCAAAAATATATGTTGATCCCTAGACACTTTTGATGTGTGTATTATGAAGTAATTTAAGTACTTGCGTATAGTAATCATCATCTCATGTAGCTGAGCTGATGATGGAAGGTACAACTCTTTAACAGTAAGGAGTGGGCATTAAGTATTTCAAAGCACTACAATTTAATAAAGGTCTGGAGTATATCTGATGATGGAGCCGAGAGACAGTCGAGGGAACTCCTCAACGATTCACAGTAGCTATCTTGTGTTCGAGCTTGATTAATTTGTATTGATAAGAACTCTACACCTAGATGAGTTGTAACTGTTATTAGGGGTCTAATGACGAAGACGAAGGACAGTGTAGGGAATCCCTCAACGGTTTACAGTAGCTACCTTGTGTTTGGACTTAATTCATTTATATAGGGTGTTAAAAAATCAACTGCAGGAATTTCGTGTGTGTACCCGGTATCAAAAACCAAGTACATTCCAAAAAAAAAAAAATATTTTTTTGAGCATTTTTTTTCAAAATTATTAATTTTTTCTTCAAGCATTTTTCTTTTGGCCGATTAATATGGCCAATAAAATAAGTTATTTGTAAGTATTTCGATAAATTGCCAGTCCAAAGTCTGCAAAATGTGATGGGAAAGTTGGAATCAGTGTGATGTATCTTGTATTTGGACTTAATTCATTTATAATAATGACTGAATGGATTATTGTTCGATGCAGTATACCTGCCAATAGTCCCATAAAAAAATAATTTATTTTGGTGTTCTTGCTTGTGTACATGGGCGATGTTATAACAGGTGCTAAGGATTATAAAATTCTAGTGCGTATGTAAGAAAATTATGTATTTGACAAGAATTTGGGTTGAATATTTAAACTAAAAACCGGCCAAGTGCGAGTTGGACTCGCCCATGAAGGGTTCCGTAGTAGCAAGCATAGATTAGGGATATAATTATATTGAGATTAGTAAGTGTCTAAACACACTATGCCGAAGTTACGCGACCGAAGTTCGGCGGCTGATTTCACGTTCCGACGTATTTGGCTGATATGACATATCAGCCAAATACGTCGCCGCGTAAGTTCGGCACTTATGGTTATTCCAGGCATATATATATCTAAAAAGAACGATATTTAGTTTTTATAAATCACTTTATTTTATGTTACTAGACACTGGTTTTTATACTAAGCTTATTTTTATCAAAATTAACAAAAACTGTATGACCTCCATATTGTAGCTTTTTTTGGTTCTCCTTTTTTTTTTTCATATCTGTCAAACATGTCAAAGACATTGCCCTTTAGTCCCTAACACCTTCTCCTATTTTTTAATTTTTTTTTTTTATATTTTAACATGAAAAATTCAAAAATTCAACTTATACACTTTTGCTTCTTTGCAACAGAACTCAATTGAAAAAATTCAAAAATACAACTTATACACTTTTGCTTCTTTGCAACAGAACTCAATAATTTTACTTTAAAACTTTTTCACAATGAAACTTAAACTTATCTTTAGACAATGGTTTTGTAAACATATCAGCAATCTGTAAATTAGTAGGACAATATTTTATATCCAAATAACTTTTCTTATAATTTTCATGAATGAAATAGAACCTCACATCTATGTGTTTTGACCTTTTACTAAATGAACCTGTTTTTATTAACTGGATAGCACTCTGATTATCAATATTTAAACTTATTTTAACACTATTTCCAATTAATTCACTTATAAAAGTCTTTAAATATAAACACTCTTTAACACAATCTGCAGCTGCTATATATTCAGCTTCAGTTGAAGATAGACTCACTATCGGCTGTCTCTTGGAGCACCAAGATATGGGTCCACCTGATAGCATTATTATAAATCCTGTTGTGCTGCGTCTGGTCTCAGTACATCCTGCATAGTCAGAGTCACAGTATGCATGTAATCTTGTAATGTCTTGTCCAGTGTTGTACATAATTCCTTTCTCTCTTGTCCCATTCAAGTATTTCAGTATCTTCTTTACTGCTAATATGTCTTGTCTCAATGGATTTTCTACCTTTTTACTTGCTTCATTCACAGCTTGGCTGATGTCTGGTCTTGATCTAGTTGATAAGTACAATAATCCTCCTACCAGTTCTCTGTATGGAAAATTTGATGTAGTCATCTCAGGTTCAGTTGCCTTTCCCACACTGCATGGTGTATCTGCTGGCCTTGAATCAAACATATTGTACTTTCTCAGTAATTTTTCTGTATAGGTCTGTTGATGTAATAAAATTCCTTTTTCTGATCTTCTGATTTCAAACCCAATATAATTTTGTGGTTGTTCATAAATCTTTATCATAAATTCTTTTTCTAAGTGGTATAGGATCTGTAATAATTTCTCTTTTTCTTTAGATATAGCCAAACCATCATCAACATATATTGCTATTATTATAGTCTTGTCTTCATTAGAAAAAACACACTGATCTGACTTTGTAGCTCTTAGTCCAAGTTTTTCCATAGTTTCTGTAAATTTTTTATTCCATGTCATTGGTGCTTGTTTTAGCCCATATAATGCTTTCTTTAAATGACAAACTTTATTGTGCTGTTTTTCATATCCATCTGGGATGTTCATAAAGATGTCTTCTATTAATTCACCATATAAAAATGCTGTTTTTACATCAAAAGTAATTATCTCATATTCCTTTGAAGCAGCAATTGCTATCAATGATTTTAATGCTGATTGACTTACTACTGGACTGTATATCTCTTGATAGTCAATGCCTTGTTGTTCAAAACCTCTTGCTACAAGTCTTGCCTTGTATATACCATTTTCTTTTATACAAAATACCCATTTATTTGACAGTATCTTGTGTCCCTTTGCCTTTTCTAAATCAACAATTTCCCATGTATTGTTACTTTCCAATGATTCCTTCTCCGAATTGATGGCCTTCTCCCAATTCTTCTTCTCAGCGGACTTCATGGCTTCATCATAGGTAAGTAATACATAATCGTGCAGGTAAGCTGGTTTTCTCTTTTGTCTTTGTGTATTCATAGTTTCTATCTCTACAGTGTCATTTCCTACATTTTCATTAATTTCAACTTCTTCTATTATTTCTGGTTCATTACTTTG
This sequence comes from Agrotis exclamationis, assembly GCA_950005045.1. NCBI lineage: Eukaryota > Metazoa > Arthropoda > Insecta > Lepidoptera > Noctuidae > Agrotis > Agrotis exclamationis. Next base: position 13,503,438 of record OX465424.1, on the reverse strand, counting down.
TAGTTCCAACTCCTGTGTTTCATAATAGCTGTCATCACTTTCTTCTTCTTGATTTGTTTCTTCTTCATTACCTGATATTATTTCGGTTATCACCAACCGTCTTGTTTCTTTTTCTCTTTCCTCATTATTCTTATTATCATTAAGTATGACAATATCCCTTGCTATTTCGATTCTTCCTTCTTCTTTATTCCATAGTCTATATCCATTATTAGTATATCCAATCATTATTAACTTTTTACTTCTTGGGTCTAGTTTCTTTATATTTGTTTGTAGTTGTTTAGCATATACTTTTGAACCAAACTTGTGTATGTTAGATATATTAGGTCTTTTACCATGCCACATTTCATAAGGTGTTTTATTGTCCAAAGATTCACTAGGTAGTCTATTTATAATATAAGTAGCACAGAATATAGCTTCACCCCACATTTCTTTATCCAATTCTGAATCAAATAGTAATGCTCTGGTTTTATCTAATAATGTCCGATTTAATCTTTCTGCCTTACCATTTAGTTGAGGAGTGTATGGTACTGTATAATCTAGTTTTATTCCTTTTTCTTTGCACCATTTTCTAAAGTCATTGCTTGTGTATTCACCCCCATTGTCACATCTTATGGTAGACACCTTTTCTGTTCTCTCTCTTTCTGTTTCTTCTACGTAATGTCTTATATTGTCTTTCACTTCATTTTTATGCTTCAGCAGGTAGATTTTGGTAAAATGGGTGTAGTCATCCATGACTGTTAAGACATAACTATAACCATCATATGTTTTATTTTCAAATGGTCCACATACATCTGTATGTATTAATTGTAATGGTTTACTGGCTCTGTTTCTTACTGTTTTAAATGGAAGTCTTGTTTGTTTTGCTTGTGTACAGATTTCACATATTATATCTAATTGTTTTAAGCCTTGTATTTTTATTCCATCTGCCACATCTGGTAATATTTCTAGTATTTTCTTTCCTGGATGTCCTAGTCTTTGATGCCATTCTAAGGCAGTGCCATTTTCTTTCATTAACAATGTCTTTTCTTCAATATTTTTCCCATCTAAATTAATTTTATATAAGCCATTTACCTTTTTTCCTGTTAACAGTAATTCTGACTCCTTATATATTTTTACATTATCTTTAGTGAACACAACAGTTCCTTCATTATTTGTTACTGCATTCACGGACAACAAGTTCTGTGATAAGTCCGGAACGAACAGGGTATTATTTAAATTACATTTTTCACCTTTGACCTTTCCAACTCCCTTTACTTCTATTGTTTCTTCATTGGCAGTCAAGACAGATGATGACTTATTTTCATAATTTGTCAATATCTCTCTACTGTTGGTCATATGTACAGTGCACCCGGAGTCTACAACAAATTCTTTTCTTTGCATACCCTGTTTTTCAAACTTTGTAAAAAATGCCTTTTCTGTTTTTTCCTTGTCTGTTTCTTTCTCTTTCTTGTTCTTATTTTTGAAAAAACAATTTTCCTCTTTATGGTTTGTTTTCTTACAAATTGAACATTGTTTATTCTTTAACTTACAGTCTTTTTCTTCATGGTTATTTCTTTTGCAAATACTACACGCTTTACAATCTTTCTTCATGTGCCCGGTTTTATTGCATTTAAAGCATTTTATTGCACTTGAAGCATTTTTCTTTGTAGCCTGAAATGCCAACTGTTTTTCTGTTTCACTGCTTTTTAATATTCGGTTTTCCTCACATAATATTCTATTTGTTAAATTAATCAGGGTTTTCTTGTCATCTGCCGTTGATTCCCAAGCAGTGATGAAGTAGTTTAGGTTACTTGGCAAACAGGATAATATTTTTGACATAACCATTTGTTCGTTAATGTTTTCACCCAACTGGTTCAGTCTAAACTGTAGATTTTCTATGTCACTTATTAATTCTGTAAGTGATCGACCTTCTTGCAACTTATATGTAAAGAACTCTTGCAATAATGATGCCTTGTTTCTTTGTTCGGAGCCTTCAAATATGTCACATAGCTTATTGTACATTTCTAGAGCATTTTTACATTTTAAAATGTGCCCTTTTAATTTCCTGTCTATACTGTTTATTATAATTCTTTGCACCATGGCATCTTTTGTGATGAATGCATCAGATTTCTTATCTTCTTCTTTGACATCTGACGAAACTGCTGTAGTCAGATTTGCCGCCTTTATGTGGATGTTGAACTCAAATTTCCATAATAAAAACGTCTCTTCATCCTTCAGTTTTTCAATCTGAGCATCTCCTTTGTCCATTTTTCTTTATTTTTATTATAGCTAGGTACTTTGTCTTATTTTTTTTGGCTTGGGTCACGTCACCGGTTTTTATTAATCGTTCTTTTTAGGGCGTCTCTGGGCCCATAACCTATTCCAGGCATATATATATCTAAAAAGAACGATATTTAGTTTTTATAAATCACTTTATTTTATGTTACTAGACACTGGTTTTTATACTAAGCTTATTTTTATCAAAATTAACAAAAACTGTATGACCTCCATATTGTAGCTTTTTTTGGTTCTCCTTTTTTTTTTTCATATCTGTCAAACATGTCAAAGACATTGCCCTTTAGTCCCTAACAATGGTGTGTCATTGTCTTGGCCGGTTTTTAGTTTAAGTATTCAACCCAAATTCTTGTCAAATACATAATTTTCTTACATATATACGCAAGTACTTAAATTACTTCATAATATTTGCGAAAAACGATGTGTGGGCCTATAGAATTTGAGGGTTGCCCTCGATTTCTCCAGGATCCAATCATCAGATATTGAAATGGTGACAATGGGACCACACGGGAAGCACCAGCTTTCAAATAAAAAAAAAAAAACATGAAAATCGGTTCACCCAGTCGCAAGTATTGAGGTAACAAACATAAAAAAATTACAGTCGAATTGATAACCTTCTCCTTTTTTTGAAGTCGGTTAAAAATCATCGCACGCTCTATGTTCATAAGCTCTAGGAATGACTTTTTATGTTGTTATTTTTTCCTACGCCCGCGCCTTTATGAACTTGGAGGGTTGTGTGATTTTGATGATAATAATTCTGGAACTACATACGTCTTACAGCCGCGAATAATATTTTAATCAACATACAACCTAGCACTGGCCTGCAAATTGCAAAAAACACAAGAAATTTTGAATGTCGCGGGCTGGTTGGAGCGTTCCCCTTAAGTATTTTAGGAGTTATTCTCACCTGAACATAACCCTACCTTTTTTTTTTTTTGGGGTGGCAAAATCATCAAATGAGTCCTCCCGCCCTGGGTGGGGCGGAAGGGACTGTCAGACTCTTACTGACTAAAATCCACCCGTGTTCCTTCGGATGCCCTTTACGTTCCGGGGCCACGGTATCCTGGATTAAGAAAAATCCGCGACCCCGGCAGGCATTTGGCCCCATAAGTGGCCCCGTCGGTGACGCGTGAAACACGACGCGCCACCGACCCGGGCTTGGTCCTTGGTCGGACGGCGAGCATACCCATTACTCACCGTCCGCAAGCCCGCTGTGCCCTCTGCTATTCAGAGGGACTTGCGTTGGAGCGTCCACCCGACAGGCTATTGGCATACGGGCAAGGAGACCCCTTAGGCACAGTGCCTAAGGAAGAGTTTTTGCCCGCATCCCAGGGTGCACCGGCCCGAAAAACTGGTCTTCCCCCCGGACGTATCCGAGAGGGAACTCCAGTCCACGGGCGCACGTGGAGGTTTCCTGTCTTAGCACCCCACGACCATAACCCTACCTTAGCGTATGTACTTCTAATATAACAGGTGTCGCCTTCTTGGGGGGAACGAAATCGTTTCAGCGTAAAATGAGCTGGCATTATTGACCACCATTATAATTAAACCCATCGAATCACCCTTAAACTGAAATGATACATTTTAATTAAAAAAAGGATGGAAGTTCTCAATTCGGCACTTGCCACTGTAATATTTGCGGTTTTTAATACTTTATTCGCCATCCGCATGCCCGCGCCTAAGTCTGGTGATGGTGGTCGGAAATCGCCTCGTGATGTCCGTTGCGTCTCCTAAAAAAAAATCAATGAAATAAAAAAGCAAAGCCACCGACTTCCGAAAGAAAAGTTATTTGGTAGGTTATTTTACCCTTCTAGTGGTTGTTTTTTTTTTTTGAAGTCGGTTACATTTAAAAAAATTAAAAATTTAAAAAACCCCCGACACAAAAATCAAGTTCCCTTTAAAAAGTAATAAATAATAAAAAACAACTCAATCTTAAAGTACCTAAGTATGTATTAATAATTATTAAAAAAATACGTCGCGTTGGGGGACCGGAAAAAATCGTAGATAAATAATTTGAAGCGGTCCCCCAACGCGACGTATTTTTTTAATAATTATTAATACATACTTAGGTACTTTAAGATTGAGTTGTTTTTATTATTTATTACTTTTTAAAGGGATCTTGGTTTTTGTGCCGGGGGTTTTTTAAATTTAAAATTTATTTTTTTATTTCATACTTTTAATAGACCATACTTATTTTAGACTAGCTGTGCCCGCGACTTCGTTCGCGTGGATGTCGGATCTTAACAATGTATTTTTTTAATGCTTCTTTATTAACAACATTAGCTGTGAACCATCATTCTGGAGCATACATTATAAATATGCGTACGTAAATCATCAAATGAGTCCTCCCACCCAGGGCAGGGTAAAAGGGACTGTCAGACTTGTACTGATAAAAATCCACGGTGTCCTATAAATCCTATAATAGGCGTTTACGTTCCGGGGCTAAGGTAATTCGATAGTTCCGCGACCCCGGCAGGCTTTGGCCTTCTAAGGGGGGGCCGTCATTGTGCTGACACATTGAGGCGCGTGTTGAACACAAAGCGCCGTCGACCCAGGCATACTCGCCGCCCGCATGCTCCTGCAAGAGAAAAATCTACGTTTAAACGCCTTTGGGACCTGAGTAGTAAGGGCGGGCTCTGGAGCCTGCCCGTTCCTGCCTTTGCCGGCGCTGGCAGCCCCAGGACGAAAGCAGACATGGGCGAAAGTCATTCTTTCAAGGAAACAGGTCGTATCCCATCGTATCCCATCCTATCCTATCGCTACGCGCATCCTATGCGCTTTCATTTGAAACCCCACTAGAGTTCATTTGCAAACCTTCGGTTACCCTTCCCCACTTTCACCCCCATAACTTTTAAACGGCTGAACCGATTTTCATCAAACATGTGTAAGAACACTCGCACGTAAGTCACCTTTAATACAAAAAACTAAATTGAAATCGCTTCATCCGTTTGGGCTCTATGGTGCCACAGACAGACAGACAGACACGTCAAACTTATAACACCCCTCTTTTTCCGTCGGGGGTTAAAAAAAAAACTTTTTGTTGATTATAATTCTGTAACTACAGGCTTGGCAAAAAACAGTAGAAAACCGGAAGTCGCCACTGTCCTCTCGCTACCAGCACTTTGAATGATTTTATTTTATTTATTTTCACTTATTACGTTAGTTTTATGGCACAATAATAAATCTTACAAACCTGCGTCTTTGTTTCAGTGGCGTAGCGTGCCTTGGCGGGGCCCCGTATAAAAATTTGTTTGGGGCCCCTTAGGTAGGGTAAAGATTAATTAACACATAAGAAAAAAAAATGCATTTCTCTGTATCTACGCTGAAATATAAACAAAAAATCGGACAAAGGTCATCAAAAAAATTCAAGATGCGACTGATCAGTCGGAATTAGGTAGTGTTATTTTAATACTTGCATCGAAATGTTGATATTAATATGGATCTTCCCAGGATTTCAAATAGACAATCTCGTGTTTAAAACAGTTTTACATATAAATAATAATAAAAACACCATAGATAGATTAGAAAAATACATTGTGTAAAAGTAGTTACATAACTTTTTTATTTAATAAATCATTAAGTTTTTATTAATTTATGTTTACGCACGTTGGGGGCCCCTGTGGCCCGGGGGCCCCGTATAATTGATACGGCAGATACGGCGGTAGCTACGCCCCTGCTTTGTTTACATCAAATATTTTAAAACGTTGTCAGCAAATAAAAATATTAGTTCCGTTTCAAGACGTTCTGGCCAAGCTGTACATACGTCTTACAGCCGCGAATAATATTTTAATCAACTTACAACCTAGCACTGGCTTGCAAATTGCAAAAAACGTAAGAAAATTTGAATTTCGCGAGCTACCCTGGAGCATTCACCTTAATCTAGAGCAGTGATTCCCAAAGTGGTCCAGGTGGACCCCCAGGGGTCCACGGGAGACTTGCTGGGGGTCTACGTAGGCGTGAACAAAAAATGGGGGTCCATAAGATGTTAATGGGGGTCCACGTAAATTTATCTGCTTCTGATAGTAAAGAGCAAAAATGTAAGCATAGTTTTTATAAGGGCCTACCTACATTGTTTTAAGTACCTAACTAAGCAGATAATATTTTAATAAGGCAAGCGACTGTTGTGGAGTCAAATATCCATGTTTGGCATCCGTACGTAAGGCAGGGCAGGAGGCATGAGTCCATCACTTTCTTTTTAAATTGTAAACCCATGTTTGATTTCATTACCTCCTTGTAGGCCCAGTACTTCTTCCAGGTTATTGCTATGCGTCTGTCTAACTCCTCAATATTGTTCTCCTTTCGAAATGATACTTGCTTGCCGAGATAGATGACACTCTATCAAATACTTACATCCTTCCTATTAGGTAATTAAAATTATGACCTGAACCTATATTACCTTTTTAATTTTTTCTTGTAATTCTATTCTTTTAATTATTGTTTCCTTTATTCATTTTTTACCTTATTATGTACATTTTTAAATATTTTCACAAAAATAAAAAAATAATAATAAAAAACATTTAAAAATATAAATAATAGTGGCCCACCGGTAACGGGAACAGGGTCCAAGCTACCGACGGTCAGGGCTCCAGAGAAAGGAACCTCCTGACAATGCGCGCCGTGTCCAGAAGAACTGCTCTCTGAATCAGGCCCTTGATCCAGCTGCCTAAAGAGAGCCTCCTTAGATGTTGGTCGAGGCTCTTGGCAATTAAGCCAATTAATTATTGTTATTGTTATAAAATGTACCATTTTTCGTTTTTATTTTACCTATCGGAATATAGGGACAGAACTCAGAAGCGACACAATTTTTATTTTTTGGCGACTTTATGAATGTGGTAGAAATGTAGCAGCAGGGGGTCCACCGAAACCAGTAAAATTTTGAAAGTGGTCCACGAGAAAAATAAGTTTGGGAACTACTGATCTAGAGTAATAATTTTGATATAATTTTATAGCCTGACTCAAATACTTTTAATTTAATGCAAAAACCCAAGCAAAATACCCGGGTACTTTTCGAGCTAGAGTAAAAAATGAGAAAATATTCAGTTATTTTTGTATACAATTTTGTGTTTGCCCATGTTTTTAAAATTAAAATTTAAAATTATTTCACACTGAAAGTGCTCGCCGCGCCGCGCCGCTGCCATTCCGGTGTGACTTGGCCCTTGGAGTAAGATTTTTTGTCGATGAAAATGAGTCTATAATATCCCCTTTAAGTATCGCTAGTTCGTGTCCGGACATACTGTAGATGCTGTGTGCATAAAGTTAACACATAATTATCCTGGAAGCAGCTTATAATTAGGTCTGTCGGCAGTATAAATAAAATAACTATCTTCAGACAGGGGAAAACTTTATTGGCTTTTATAACAATAATACTAGAGAAAAGTTAATATCTGCCAGAAAGTGAAATGGAATGCTTCGATTTTATATTTACTTTTATGTTTTCAATACCAGAATATTTTTATTAAAAGCTGAGACTAAGATGCTTGCGAACTCTATTGAAACTATGAGACATAGAGAGAGAGAAAATTTCTAACGAGTACATAGTAAATAGGTTTTTGAACCTATTAAATTGTCGATATATAATAAAATATACATTTTACTTGTTATACAACAGCCATTTCATCACCTCTGTTACTTTAATTTACATCACAATAATAATATATATTTGGGGCGCAGGGAGATATCCTTACACTATACCTCATATAAATAGCAATCAGTACATCATTCATACAATATCGTTTTGTACCCAATGGTACCTACTTATACTATACTCATTTTGTAATAAATTAGCGACTTTAATTTTTTTTACAATACACCACTTGGTCTGGTAGATAATTTTATTCACAATATTGTCTGGATGCATTTTTCAAAAGTGAACCTAGGGATAATGTTGTTTGAATTTTTTTTTTGCTTCGTCTGCCTTCGTTTTGATCTAGTCACTGAAGATAAAGGTCGAAAATTCGACATACGCTATCATATATCGTAGATCTTGAATATATATTTATGTTAAATAAAATATTAGAGGAGTTACAAACACAGTTTTAAAAATATTCGAGCAAAACCATTAGTTCATCATACAAGTTATCAAATCAGAAAATAAAACATATAAAAAATCACTTATCTATTATTTGAACAAACAAATCTTACGGTCAACATTATTAACACTTAAAAACTAAATTGAAATCATGTCATAAACATGACGGTATAAATACAATTTTGATCAGGTGGTCGTCCAGGCCAGGGCTCTCGGAACCCTCGACCAAAACTTAACCCTTTCTGTGACGTGAATAATTAATTATCTATCAAAATATTGCAGTAACTTGTATGTTTGTTGAAATAACATGTAATATTTTATTCAATTGCTGTTTTTCTGTCCCGAATCTTTATCAACTATACTTTCTATTCCTATTAAATACATTTTGTATTATGCTTAAACCATTCACAGACTAGTGGAAAGGTATGATGAAAACTCTAGACAATCTAATAGAAAATAATAAAATTAAGTATAAAACAATGGTGTTTGAAACATACATATTTTTCATTCGTTTTCAATTTAATACCTTCCTTATACAAAAATATTCTTTTCAAATAAACTTGCGATGACAATAAGCATTTATTTGATTAAGTATATATTTTTATAAGTTGTATCACTTAAAAATAATAAAATTTTATTACATTAGTTTGCAAAATTAATTATTTTGTTTCTTGCTTACGCCATTAACGGCGATGCCGTTTTCAATTACTGTCTTTTCATCAGCTATACTTAGGGAAGAAACGGATATATCATCCTCATCTGAAAACAAAAGTAAAATGTTATTTAAATTCTCAAACATAAAAATCTACGGGTCCGCACTGGCTTTGCAGCGTATTTCCAATCTATACAAGGCTAGAACGCAGCCACAAGAAAGTGCTCGCGTATACTTTGTTATGCTGTTTTTAAATCTGCAATTTCAATCTATATGTGTATATGAATTTTGCGTACTGCTCGTGTATAGTTTGTAACATGGATGCGTATGTACTGGTTCCAAATTAATCTACATTTTTTTTTAAGAGTATCGTTCTTTAACTCACCTGAACTAACGTCGGACTGATTTCGTGGACTCAACCGGCAACCTTTTGATAAGTAGTTCTTGAGTTTTCCAAGTGATGCCAATATTAATCTGTAATAAAGTAGTTTAGTTAAGAGTTTTAATGCAAAGCATTCTAGACATAGAACCGCTGTTTAAGGTAATAATTTATAATATGATTTTATAAATTAAATGAATTAAACATTGGGTGCCAAAAATATTTCATAAAAACATCTTGAGGAAACGTGAATCTGAATTCGTCGATGCTTCTGCCTTCTTCATACCAGCCTAGTACTACTGTGGCAAAGGCCTCTTCCTTATTCCAATAGTGCCAATAGGCTGGTATTATTGGAAATAGAAATCACGTCTGTGAAATTTCGCCCGGTAATTTATGAAAATAATTTATAAAATTTTATTGTTGCATAGCATCGAAAAAATCCTACTAATATTATTAAATCTAAACTATGGATGTTCGTTACTCAATCATATGAAAAATGCTGCAGATCTGAATATAAGGTACAGAGGGATCTACCCGAGAGTAAATTTTCGACATACACGCGAATTCAGCCACTGGCTATAGCTAGTACATGATAAATTTCACTTACCCTAAGAAAGGTGGACTAGGAGACAGTGGTCTTGATAAATACTCCGGGTGGAATTGCACAGTAACATAGTAAGGGTGATTGTCTACCACGGCGACTTCCATCCTCGTCTTTGACTCGTCTTTGCCTACGAAGCGGAGACCGGCCGCTTCTAGACGATCTATGTATTCTGGGTTCACTTCATACCGGTGCCTGTGACGTTCCTCTATTACATCTTTCTTGTATAGTTGAGCTGTAAAAATATTTATATGGTTTAGAAAGAGCAATGTAGCAAAATACAAATGTCACCAATTGACAGGGGATAACATCATCAGATTTAAATATGTATCTCTCAAATTTATTGTCCATCTTCGGCAAAACAAAGATTACCGAAGTGCATTAGTAAAATTAAATATTTGTTCTTTTAACTATAACAAACTAGCGGCCCGCCCCGTGCTTCGCTACGTGTTACAAAAAATGTGATAAATAAAGAACCACTCGACCGATTTTGTGCAAACTTTACATAAATAATTTACTAAATAGTCCGAACAAAGCCTAAACATTTGGTTTGGATAGGTGAGCCCGTTCTTGAGTTATAAAGTTACAACGAAAAGTGGCATTGATTTTTATATATTAGATATTTCTAAAGGGGAAATTTACATTTAGAGGCTATACCAAATGACTGAGAATTTTTATGATTGTAAACACATACTTATTATGCTGGATTCCAAATAAGTCTTCCTCTTTCCTAACCGCATGGTTCCGCCAAGATTCCCAGGATGATGTTCAGGCATGTCTATCACAAGTTTGTCTTCACAATTTGGGTCAACTTCTGTGGTGTTAGCACCTTTTAACCCAAGAACATTTCTAGCGAATTCTATGACGGAGGCCTGTAGACCGAGACAAATACCGAGCATTGGTTTTTGTGTTTCACGGCACCATTGACAAGCTTCGATTTTGCCTTCCATTCCTCTTTGCCCGAACCCACCGGGAACAATGACGCCACTGGAATTATAAATATTTTGTTAAAGGTTAAATAAAACCAAAAAACATGGAAAAACAAGAGCATAACCTTGAAATGGTTGAACCGTTTTTGATAAAACATATTTAAGAACCATCGGTAGAAAACCGGCTATCAATTAAAAAAAGCTGTATCCAAACGGATGACCTGTTTAACAGAGCTACAGCGCCATAGACAGACGCACGTATAGCGGTCGCATTGCGTCGCTGGCAAAAAATGGAATAAAATGATTGAATTGATAATCATGCCGTAGCAATACAAAAAAGGCCGCCAGCCATTTTGATTTTCTGAAAGCTAAAGCTGGTTAACGAATTTTTTGTTTTTGTGAAACTTTGTTGAAGACACTCAACTACACCTAAACGCCAACTAACTTCCATATTTGAATGTATGATTACTTACTCGCTCTTGCAAAGATTCTGCCATGCTTTATGGTAAGCAACAGGATCATCTATTTTAGTCTGCCTCTCCAAGTTCACAGCTTCAATATACGTCAGATTAAGTTTGCTGCCAGAAGCGATGCACGCATGCTGCAACGCTTTCGTGACGCTAGCATAGCTATCCTCCAATTTTGTGTATTTTCCGACTAGAGCGATATTAACTTCTTTACGCAGATTGTCGACCCGTTTGGCAAGATTGTGCCATTTCCGCATAAATCTGTAATTTAATTGATTTGTTGAATTAGTTAACATTGTTATTATCATAAAAAATTCATGAGGTTGAATTTAAAAAATGGTTTAAAAACTATTGCTATGTATGTGTGGTCGGGCACGCCGCAATCGCGGCGGTAAGACCCCTTTTTGAGGAGTCGCTGGATAGGCCCCACGGCGTCCTCACCTACTGCTTGACGCAGGTCCTCACCGGACACGGATGTTTCCTGAGGTACCTGTGTCTGATGAGGAAGGAGAAAACGTCTGGGTGTCAACACAGCGAGGATCTCCCGGAGGACACGGTGAAGCATACGGTGCAGGACTGCCCCGCTTGGCAGAGCACCGCCGTGTCTCATTTCAGTCATTTGATGATTTTACCACAATAAAAAAAAAGGTATGTGTGGTGTGTAATTGGTGTGTGAATACATGACAAGATGAAGGTACGGATTGTAGAAGGAATCGTCCTGTAGCTTTTACCTATCCACACAGAAAAAAAGCATGAGTTCATGTGTTTTATGAATTGTTTTTGGATTGGTATCATGGGAACCTTGAAAGGCAGATGACATCATTGAATGAGTTCTCGCAAGCAGAGAATCGTACACATATAATTAAAAGTACGGCGCCAATCACTTTAATTAATTCCTATAACTGATGACCAAAGCAATAAAAAAATAAGTATGTACCTACTTCCTACTGCTTAATAATTTAACCGACTATACGCCGCCCGTAATCAAGTCAATTAAATATTATATTATTATGTACCTTACAAAAAATATATTTGTGAACCAGGTCGCGACCAATATTTTAATTGTTAACACAGATAACAAAATATTATTAACGTTTTATTCTAGACAAAACATTGATTGGTGTTTGTCACTTGAACTTGAATTGTGTTCTATATAAAAGATATCAGATCGGTGGGACTCCCCTCTGCTGCGCCACTGGGTTAAGATCCACACCGTTTGATTTGTTTTTATTTTTATCTGTGTCACAATCTTTATAATTACATTACTAACACTAGTTATTAAGTTACTTTGTTATACTAACACTATGGACTCATGTCTGAATTAAAGAATTTGAATTTGAAATATCATGTGCTACCATTTAAAACTCATCAATCGCAAGAGTTCAGGAGTTCCAGCTACATCTGGATTATCTCGCTCATCTTTGCCTTTGGGTTAGATTGAAGCCAAGAGAAAACCAATTTAAAAAAAAAGTCCAAATAGTAGTCTGTACTGTAATGATCCCACTGAAGGACAGATTTCCCTCTCCCTTTACAAGTGGAACAGTGATTTGGGTAGTAGTGAATCTTCGCCTTGGACTTTCACCTAACGTTCAATGAAGCGCGTTTTTATTTGATTTTGCGTTATAAAATTCATAACAGAATTCTAAAACACAGAAAATACATACGTATACTTACTTTCCTGGACGTGGCAATGACATATTAAGTTGAAGCCTTTCATTTAAATATTGTACAACTCCTTGCTCTTCCATCAGCAGTGGCACATGGTAGACAGATGTCAAGTCGTGGATGCATATTACCTGAAAATAAATAAAAATGGCGTTTAAAAAAATATTAGGAGTACATCCTCATTTTTTTTTTATTATTCTTGTAAGGTTAACGAACTTAGGTAGCAGCTTGAGTGGAATCGTATCGCGGAAGCGTTATCCGCGGCGCACGAAACAAACACCGCAAACGCAATAATTGTAAAAGGTCACGTTCTAACTACGCCAGCGTCCAACGAAGATAAAGGCTCGGAATTTTTGCCGGATCTGGCCTCATGTAAACCAAATTCTCAATAATAAATTGTACACTGGACAAACGTCCGGCAAAAATGATTCGGTAAGATTCGGTATAAAATTCCGAAATTTTACCGGATCTGGATGCATGTGGTCGCGTGAGAGACTGCTGTGCGTGGCGTCGATTGCCGGGTCGGGCAAAAAGTGCTTTTGGCTTTTTCTATTAGAATTTCTCAATAACTAGCAGCCCGGAGTTTGGAAGTTAGCGTTATGATACCCGCGTGTCTCGGCAAGCACGTTAAGCCGTTGGTCCTGCGCCTGATCTCTCTCCGGTTGTGTGTTTGATTGCCGTCCCATTGGTTTATGAGACTAAAGGTGGACGCACATTTATTCGAGCCGAACGCGCCGAAGGAGTCTAACGAAACTAATTTTAGAGTTCTGTATATGAAATCTCGCACACTTATCCGCACCGAATTGTACGAATCGAACGAAAGGATTTTTAACCGACTTCAAAAAAAGGAGGAGGTTCTCAATTCGGTCGGTATGTTTTTTTTTTTATGTGTGTACACCGATTACTCCGAGGTTTCTGGTCCGATTAGTGTAATTCTTTTTTCGTTCGATGCAGTATACTTGCAGTTTGGTCCCATAAAAAATTCATCCAATTTGGTTCAGTACTTTTTATTTTGTGAGCATTTTTATTGATGGATGATGTGATGATCTTTACTTTTTTGAGTGTTTGTTACGCGATTACTCCGCCAATTGTGGACCGATTTTCAAAATTCTTTTTTTCTTGTACGAGGAATAGTTCACTTTAGGGAACACTGCAAGTTTCATCAAAATCGGTTCAGCAGTTTTTGATAGGGAATTTTATTAGCTTATTGTGTACATGAGCGATGTTAATACCGGTGCTAAGGATTACCAAATTCTAGTGCACATGTAAGAAAATGATGTATTTGACAAGAATTTGGGTTGAATATTTAAACTAAAAAGAGTAAAATAAAAAATCTTTTTAAAAAAAAAATTTAACCGCCTTCAAAAACAACCACAAAAAAGGGTAAAATAACCTACAAAATAACTTTTCTTTCGGAAGTCGGTGGCATAAAAGACAACGAAATAAAAAAACAAAGCCACCGACTTCCGAAAGTAAAGTTATTTTGTAGGTTATTTTACCCTTTTTTGTGGTTGTTTCTGAAGGCGGTTAAGTTTTTTTTTAGATTTCTCATACAGAATTCTAAAATTCGACTCCTTCGGCGCGTTCGGCTCGGATAAATGTGCGTCCACCTTTAGGGAACAGAGAGTGCACCTATGACTACGCACTTGTGTAAAATATCTCCAGAGCAGATGGCTAATCTCCGCTGAGATTGGCCGTCGTGGCCGAAATCGGTCAAGAGAAGAACTATTATTATAAAGTGTACAGCCACTAGATAAACGCCAGACGAAAATGCAGTGCTCTTTTGCCAATTAATTATTTTTTACTTTTATTATTTTCCAATGTACATACATTGCGAAACAGTGATTCATTATGGCAGATTGTAAGCTTTATTTAGATGTCAACAACTGGATAAAGAACTCTATTATAAATTAATGAATGGCACCTTGCACTAATTTGACCTTTACTTGCACTTTCTCTTCAATACATTCTTTACCTAGTTTTTTTTTTTATGATAAGAACACTAACATAGAAATCTTTAGACATCTCGACTTTCTAAACGAACTAGTTTTATTGATAGCGACGGTGCTATCACTGTTACTAGGTTCAATCTAATTTAAAGTTGGTGGACAAGGATATTTTTTAGACTTTATGCAGTTTACCATTCAGACCATAATTTCACTATTGTCTGAATGGATTTTCATGACCTTACAATGTGAAAGTTTGTGAGGGTCGGGTCGGGTGGATAAAATGTTTGTTTCTCTTTCAAGCAAAAACGGCTTAGAGAAAAAAACCTACGATGTGAAACAAAACACCGCTAATATTCTTTTAATCGCAGTTAAATAAGCCTGTTCCATCGATCGACTTGCGTGGAATTATAGTAAATACGCATTACATCTGATCTCATTAGTTTGTACCGGAGTTCGTGCCCTTAGCCTTGCAATAGCCGAGTACTTAAGATATACGAAAGTCTCGGAAATGAAAGTTTTTGATCAAGTTTTACCAGTCAAGCACTCGCGACTCTCACCGTCGGATATCGCGGGACGATTCCCAGGCACCGTAGGCACGGTCTTGTGGACGCCGAGTAATGGGTAACTCGCCGTCCGATCAAGGACCAGGACGGAGTCAACGGCAACGGCGCGTCGTGTTCTAATTGATAATTTCATACCATTCGCGAGTCATTATGTATCGTAAATACTTGCGAGTGGTTATGTTCATAAAAGTAAAACATGCCTTTCTGAAAACTAGCAACTTTTACATTGTTGGTTTGATTTTAAGTATTTATGTACTTTGCTCGTATCTTTTCATAAACAATTGATATTGTTATCGTTCGTCACCTTATTTCTGTTTCAGTGAGTCAGAATTGGGTTACAAAGCAATGACCTGTTCATATAATACTTACTGAAAGTACTTAGTATTCATTCACAGTTCACAACTTAGTTTCTGCATAAGTTGTGAACAGTAAAGACTTTATCTTTTTGATAAATACATAATGATAAGGATTACTGTGTCAAAAGGAAGTATGGTGATAAAATAAGTTACTTTTGGGGACAGTTATATACAGTTTATTAAATCTTTTTTGAAAAAAAAGTTCTCTTGATAATATATTTTTAAATCAATAAGGATAAAAAGGATATTTTATTTGATCTAAGCTGTAAAAACCTTGGTAAATATTTTCAATTCTCGGAATAACAGCATAAAAACTTTGTTTGTTGAGGAAAATCTTTAAAGCAAAACAGGTTTTGTTGAAACAGCACAATGGCTCTACTGTGGTAAAAAAAAATATAAATAAGTGTAGTCAAGATGCTTTTGCAGGATTTAAAAGTATTAGAAAATGTGTATTATGAGCCCAAAATGTGTAGAGAAGTAAAATCACGAAATCTTATCAATCTCAAATTCTTTATAAAAAAACCTGTCCACCAAACTTAGTTCATGGCAAGCCCCTATTTTTGATACAGGACTTTCTTTTGCTACACCACTAAGTGTATCCCATGCATAGTCTAATATGGAAAAAATAATATTACCTGTTCAGGACCAACATGGCAGAAGTTTGAGATCTTCTCTTTGACTGGCTGGTTGATTGGTTTCTCTGACCGGCACAATATCAAGTCTGGTGATAAACCTAAGCCACGTAACTCTCTGACAGACGATTGTGTAGGTTTTGTCTTGGCCTCTCCAGTAGATTTTGGCTGAAATATTTAAGGCCTCATTAGCAGGAGCAAATGATTTGAGTATGAATTCAAAATGAATGAATTACAATTATATTTAATTCATTGCATTTCAAAATGGATTAATATTTTCCGGTCCTTAAAATGGAATGAAAAATGTGTTTGTTTTCTGGACTATTTTTTAAAAACTTTTGTTTGATATTTTGAAACCTGAAACAAGCAATGTGGTTTGCTGCCAGATGACACAACACTAAATATTACACAAAAATATGCCAGCATTTAGCTTACCATTGGAATTAAGGATACATGTGCACAACAAAAGTTTTCCCTCTTAACTCTGAATTGGAATTGTCTAAATGCTTCTACAAATGACATTCCTTCAATATCACCAATTGTCCCACCAAGCTCTACAATGCAGACTCTGGGAGGTGCATTGTCCGGTGTAACAGGTATATGAGCTACTCTCTGCACCCATTCTTGTATAGCATCAGTTATGTGTGGAATGACTAAAAGTAAATAAAACATGCTGTCAAAATCTGTCATCCATATCAACTTGATAAGGAAAAAAAATACTATTTTGTTATTTTCTAAGAAACTGAATCTACAGTAAGATAGAGATTACACATATTCTTAGGAGGCGAATTTTCACTATTACTAAATGCTCCATGAGTTGTTATTGTCTATTATTTAATATTGCATAGCAAGAGCTTCATAAAATTGTATATAACAATTTTCTGGTAAAAAATTATCTACATTTACTTAGAATAGCAATTTGGTCAGTAGATGAATGTTTGTACTTACCCTGAACAGTTTTGCCTAGATAATCTCCTCGCCTTTCACGCTCAATAACCTGCTGATATATTTTGCCAGTTGTGATATTATTGTCTCTATGCAGTGTTATATCCAAGAAGCGCTCGTAGTTGCCAAGATCAAGGTCGACTTCGCCACCGTCATCAAGCACGTAAACTTCACCTAGAAAATAAAAATAGACGCATGCAATAAATGCAACGTTAGCACGCGGCGAAAAAATAAACAAGTTATATTTAAAACATACATACAATTACTTGTTCCACTTACCATGCTCGTAAGGTGAGAAAGTTCCTGCGTCGATATTTATGTACGGATCAATTTTTATTGAAGTCACATCGATGCCACAGCTTTTTAATATTGTGCCAAATGAGCTAGCGATCACACCTTTTCCAACACCGCTTATAACTCCACCGGTAACTAAAATATATTTCATGTCCGGCATTGTGGTTTTTGAAGCACAGTTTTCGTAATAAATTTGTCCTACTACATTCAGTATTTAATAAAACATTTAGACACACGATGTAGCAAAATTTGAAACGTCAATCACACGTGCTTCAACCGTAAACGCGGCGCGCCATTTGCAATTTTTGCAACTAGCAGTAGCTAGAGGGCCATATCATTCGGATATTCGGATATACAATGTTATTGATCCAGCTAGCTACGACAACTATAATCGACTAAAGTTGTGCAAAAATGCCAAAAATATTGAATACCCGCCCGTTGGGCGGTAAACATAACATGTGATGAAATTATGAGTGTAGTTCGTCTTTGATCTGAGGTGGTTCGGTTAGTACTTAGTACTGAGTGCTATGATTTATGGCTGATTAATGGCAGATTTACATTGAGTCAGTAACTGACGTCAGTCCACTGACGAGTCAGTGCTGACCTGGCACTGCCATAGTGTAAATTGATTTCAAATCAGTACAGTACTGTCGCGTCAGTACTGACTTCAATATTCGCGCTTCAACATTTTCGGCGTCAGTTCGCTCCCCCGCCACCCGCGCCAGTGCAACTGACGGCGTGTAAATATGCCCAAGTCAGGTGCTGCCGCTCTGTTGTATGGTGACCACGCTTCCTCACACCGCATCACAAAATGACGCGAAAACTGAGCGACGCGGAAAACTTAAAACTTGTTCAACTATACCGAGATAATGAATGCCTGTGGGATCTCGAATCGCAAAATTATAGAAACAAAGAAATGCGTGCAACAGCATTGCTCCAACTTTGATTTTTTGCTGTTTTTGAGAATTCATTTTTCTGCACTGACTTTATGAACGTGTGTACACCAAAAGAATATCCTCGGCTACTGACGAAATACTGACCTCGTCTAAATAGCATGAGACAGTTTTCGGCGCCAGCACTGACGACAGCCACTGACGTCAGTCCACTGACGAGTCAGTGCTGACCTGGCACTGCCATAATGTAAATTGATTTCTTGATATACTGACCTCGTCTAAATAGCATGAGTCAGTTTTCGGCGCCAGCACTGACGTCAGTTACTGACTCAATGTAAATCTGCCATTATTTCCTGACTGCCAAAATGAGGATTTTGTGTTACTGCATGGTGGCTGTAACTGCCCGCTGTCTCTAAATTACATTACTTACGCCCCACTCACCCAATCTGTCACTTTTTAGGGTTCCGTAGCCAAATGGCAAAAACGGAACCCTTATAAATTCGTCATGTCTGTCTGTCTGTCTGTCTGTCCGTCCGTATGTCACAGCCACTTTTTGTCGAAAGTATAAGAGCTATCCTCTTGAAACTTGGTAGGTAGATGTATTATATGAACCGCATTAGGATTTTCACACAAGAATAAAAACAAAACAAATTTTGGGGGTGCCCCCCATACTTAGAATTGAAACTCAAAAAAAATATAATAGGTCTTATAGGTCTTTAAAAATAATAGGTCTTTAAAAATTATATTGAGGTTACCAATATCATTTTTTTCTAAAATGAACAGTTTGTACGAGAGACACTTCCAAAGTGGTAAAATGTCTGTCCCCCCCCCTCTAACTTCTAAAATAAGAGAATGATAAAACTGAAAAAAATATATAATGTAGACCTCAACAAAAACTTCCAACGAAAATTGGTTTGGATGAGATACAGTTAGCAGTTTTTGAGATATAGTACATTTTCAAAAACCGCAAATATAACTTTGCCATTCATACAAACACTATGAAAAACAAAGTTACTTTTATTGTTTGTGTATATTACTTACTAATCTCAATATAATTATATCCCTAATCTATGCTTGCTACTACGGAACCCTTCATGGGCGAGTCGAACTCGCACTTGGCCGGTTTTTTTCTCAATCGAGCAACCATATCACAGTTTGTGGAAGGGGAATTGTCCAAAATTGTGATAAAGTTGAAAATCAAAAGTTTTCTCAGTCCGTAGGTACAGTCGCGATCATTAACATGTTGGCCCGTCTAGACTTCAAAAATATATGAACATCAAAATCATTCATAATATTGTGGCAACTACAACCATCATTAAATTGTGATCAAGATATAGACTCATTAATATGTGACTACTTTTTCTCAGTAACATCTATACAGCCAAAGGTACATTATTATATGAACAAGTTTAAGATCATAATTATCTGAACAGTGTAAGGTTCACAATATGTAAGCACACATGAATACAATAATATCAAATCAAGTAAATGTAATTCAAATTCAACCTTATTACTACTTTATAAAGATGATTTTACTAGCAATCTTAAAATTGCATGATCAAGGAGTTTGCAACATTATTAAGGTATCACTGGTTGTTTTCATTCGAATGACGTTGTTTTTCTACATCTACACTTCTACACTAATATTATAAAGAGGAAAACTTTGTATTTTTGTTTGTTTGTTTGTTTGTTTGTTTGTAATGGATAAACTCAGAAACTACTGGACCGATTTTAAAAATTCTTTCACCATTAGAAAGCTACATTATCTGCGAGTAACATAGGCTATATAACATCACGCTATTACTAATAGGAGCGGAGCAGCAATGAAAAATGTTTCAAAATCGGGAAAATGTATTCCTTTTCGAGAGCTTCTGTTGCGTGCGCTGCGTAAACGGTTAGAGTTACGCAAAAAATATGTATTACGGAATTATTCCTCATAAAAAGTCCTAAAATAAAGTCCGCGAGAGGATATATCTATCTTTTAAGGTTAAGTCACTATAACCTTTTTTATGGAAATCAAGTTTGTTTTAAAATAATGCATTATTTGCGAAGGTATTTTCATTAACATGATATTAATCCTTATCCAAATAAATTCGTTAATCATCACAAGCATTTAATTTTGAACGAAATGCCCTTGACATCATTTGATTTCAATGAATATCTTAGGGAGATACCTATCACAGTTTTAAAATATTACCACAAAAAAAAATTACGGGCTGGGCATGACACAATTATTATTCGTACTCAACGGTCGCTTGATGTGTTAATCCATTCGTGGACACTACCAAGTTTGTTGTTGAGACACCTCACGACAGAAACAGGAGAGTATCCTGTGGACGTTTTTACAAACCTATTCATCTACATTACTCATATTACAAATACTTCTATATAATTATATGTAAGTATACATCATCTGGGAATCATACTAAAATTGATTTATCGTGGGCTCTAACAAGATTTTTCTGACTTATTTAATCAACAGCATTGGTTGCTAGGCAACAGGCCCATAGTTTTGTTTTTGGTATCTTTCTTTGCTTCTAACGGAAAAGGCAAAGGGCTTAAGCCCATACAGCCTAGGCCCATAGACTTCCTACTATTTTGTCTTTTTGCTATGGCAAAATGAAGTACGTACTAAATTAGTTCCAAAATTCAACACCTAAAGGTGCGTACAGACTACGTAACATATAACATGTTTTTTTTATAATTATTAAACGCATTAACGCATGCGTAGCGGATTTTTAAAGATAACATGTTATACAACATTGTTATATAACATCTTTCAAAGATCCCTCTTTGAGGAGTGGTTGGAGAGGCGCTAGGCGTCATCACCTTCAACCTGACGCAAGTCCTCCCGGGCACGGTTGTTTCGGGAACTATCTCAGGGATACGGCGGCAGGCGAGAGGAATGGGGAGAAGTCAGAACGCGTGAGGGAAAGGAACTAAAGGAATTGAACACATGGGATCAAACTTAGGCTTTTTGTAACGGTAATCGACATCAACGCAGGCGGAGCCGCGGGGGACCGCTATAGGTTATATAAATCAGAATAACACAGAGGCTACTTTATGTCGCGAAAACCGACATCCACGCGGGCGGAGCCGCGGGCGACCGCTAGATGTCTACTATATAAAAATAAGTCGGGTTTCCTTCCTGACGCTATAACTCCAGAACGCACGAACCGATTTCCACGGTTTTGCATTCGTTGGAAAGGTCTCGGGCTCCGTGAGGTTTATAGCAAAGAAAATTCAGGAAAAATATTATTTTTTTCTTCTTTTAATAACCAAACGAAATGTTACATAAAACGAAGCCATCTGGTGGCGAAACGGAGTTCGCCGGGTTTGCTAGTCTTTCATAAAAATGAAAAAAAAACTGACGCACATGTCATTCATATAAAATTATACGAAAACCTGTGGCATTGAAATAAACTCCTATAAACCATTCGCGCGGAAAACAATTGAAATGCTGTCATTTCTTTATTAATGTAAACTGGATCTTATTTATTCGAGCAAATAATATACTTTCCTATGAATGTTGAGATAATTATGAAGCTTACCCTGCTCAGATATTATTAAAGGTAATACAGTATATATTAAAAGGCGGTCACTTATTTTTGCCAGCAAATTATATATCATTGAACCGTTCACATGGGGACATATTTTTGATCTATAGATTCTGTAGAATTTATTGAGCTTACCAACGCTCAAAATATTTTGAATCATTGACATTGCCAACATACTATTGAACTCGACTGTACATGGTCCGTAGGTCCTTAGTATAAATCTATGGGACATCCATAGACTACGTAGATTAAGTTTTTCGTTTCCATAGACTACGGTGCAAATGGCAAGAAGCCAACCGTAGAAAGAGAAAAAAGCCAACGAAAATGAATGACAACTTGAACTTGACAAGTAATTGAAGTTTTGAACGAAAGATCGAGAACTTCAAGACGCCATTCATTTTCGGCATTGAGATGAAGTTATATGGAGATGCCCCGATGTTCTATACATACATTTTGCTTATACAAATATGAGTCAAACATGAGACAGAGAGTGAAATATTGGTTTGTCTCTTTCTTTCTAATGCAGTAATCATATTTGACAAAAGAGACAACAATATTTCGGTTGTTGCTCAAAATGGAATATTTTGTTGGGATATTTCCCGCAGTTACAGAAACGTGCCCATTTCGCCATTTTATGTGCCAAGTTTCGTGGTAGTTCTGCTGTCAAACAGTTGTTTACTTTTTGTTGAATTTAGATTTTTGAGTAAATTACGGAGTGTTTTCTTTTAAAAGTGCGTGTTACCATTAAGAAACAGTAATTCAACATGCCTGGATGTTCCATTGTGTCTTGTCATGCCAGAAAAAAGAAAAATCAGCCTGAATTGACTTTGTACAGGTTAGTAACAGGTTTTCATGCAAAACTACATGAAATAGAACAATTTCGGTAAAGAAATCGCTATGTGACCTTGTTTTCATGGTTAGAGTATTAATATTTGGGTTTATTTCCGTCCTACAGACAATATTTTTCATTTCTTATTTTCGTTCGTTTGTTTACAATAATAATAGTGTTGTACCGTTACTGTAATAGTTCCCGATACTAGTCCTTCGTTACACTGAAACTGTTACCAAATGATATATTGATAAAAAAAATACTAATCATTTATAGGTTTCCCAAAAATGAAAGATTGAAGAAAAAATGGTTGGACTCTATCGGTGACGAAAAACTTTGTCCTCGAAGTAAAGACTGGCTTATGTGTTCACTTCACTTTGAAGAAAAATGTTTTAACAGAACACTTGATGTTATTAGGTTACATGAGAACTCTGTACCTACAATATTTTCGGTAAGTGTGTATTAAAATGATTGTTAAATAACAGCCTGGTTTTTTAGCCTAAGTTATATGGAGAGTAATGCATATTTCATTTTTTTTTCAGACATCCAACAAAAAACTACTTCCAGAGTCATTTGTATTCTGTGAAACAAGCAACACTCGAGAATCTGATGTTTCTTGTACATCTATTGTAATAAAGGAACCATCTACCGTAATAGATGAACCATCTAGTGTAATGGAGGCACCATTGCAGTTGACCCATCACTTTGTGGGAACAGTGCACAAAGAGGTATGTAAATGTTGAATTTTTAACCGTTTTCTGACAAACAGTCGGCAGCACATCAAGCGCCGCAATTGTCAAAGACTTGTTAACTGTCACTTGAAAATAACTTTTAGCAATAAAATGCAATATGCAAATTATTTTTTAACAGTGCATAATTAAGTTATTGGTTAATAGTGCTGATACATTTGGCATGTTCGTGAAAAGGCGCTGTCAGATGGGACTGGTCATCTCTTAGCTGCCACGGTCTATTTTAATTTTTTTTTAATATTAACTGTACACTTAACTTGCTACGTTGAGTGTAAAAAGAGTGTCCATGGAGTTTCTTGTCCGTTCTTTTCCATAGAGATCTTCGCTCTGGAATGGGCACCTACGGTACTTTCACAGTTATTATGTCTTGTGACTACAACTGTAGCACCATAACAATTTTGTACTGATTTATTTTTATGTCTTTTGACCATTCAAAAGTGCCTGTAATTATTGGCCAAGTTGAAATAAATTTGATTTGATTTAACTATTTATCTTTTCTATTACAGGTTTTACAAACTGGAAGATTAAAGCCTTTAAAGAAAAATATGTCGAGCAACAGAAAACAATTAAACGCCTCAATGAAAGAATACGAAGGAAAAAAAATTGCTGATTTGAAGGCTGTTGTGATAGAAGACTTGGCGGGACCAAAAGACTTTTTAAAAAGACAAATTAACAAGTCCAAAGGTTTACGTGTACAATCCGAATTAATCGTCAAATTTTAAATTAACGCTAACACATAAATATATGTATAATATTTAATTACAAGCAATAGCGCAAATGTGAAAATTTATATATTTTTTTACGTAACTACATGGATTATAATTCAATCATGGTATCTAGTCGTAATACTATTATGTTATCCTAAAAGTACTAGGGATACTAGTATCCATACTCGTTACAGTAACACTATGTTTCTTGATTGGCACAACCCTAGCATTGGCCGCCATTTTATGTGCCACGGCGAACTTGTAGGTATCCACGTTTTTGGTGTAGGTATTTCCAGTCCATAGGATTATAATGTCTATGATTTTCGGTGGCATGTTTTCTTTCATCTAATGTCATTTTTGATTTTGTGTGTTGAAATAAATGAAAACATTTTAATTTTTTACGAAGATGCCTAAATATTATTGTGATTATTGCGACACATATTTGACGCACGACTCACCTAGCGTCAGGAAAACACATTGTACGGGCAGAAAACATAAAGACAATGTAAAATTTTACTATCAAAAGTGGATGGAGGAACAGGCTCAACATCTCATTGATGCTACAACAGCGGCATTCAAAGCGGGTAAAATAGCGCAAAATCCATTTAACAAGGGAGCTGCTATTCCACCGCCATGGGATCCTAGTGTTATGGGTCCAGGAGGGCCTAGACCGCCTGTGCCAGCGCCAGGAGGGCCGCCGGGAATGCTGCCACCTCCGTCGATGGGTCCCGGAGGTCCCATGGCTCCGCCAATGATGATGGGACCTCACGGACCTATGCCACCGATGATGGGAATGCGGCCACCTATGATGGGTCCAATAATGGGACCAATGGGCCCTATGGGACCCATGGGTCAAATGCGACCACCACTAATGAATGGACCACCTATGAACAAATAGTGTCAGTTCATATTGGTTGATGAGGACTACTAATAATTAAATAGTGGCCACAAACCGTGTTGCATCAAGTGGTTTCACCAACAACTTTGAGGTTATAAAATAGTTTGTGTATTGGTGAATGTAATTCTATGAACGGTTTCATTTTATATGTTGATAAAGACTAAGATTATCAACTAACTCAATGCTAGACTTTCATTTAATTAGAACTAACCCAATGACTTTCTTATTACCATAAGGTTGTATGTCTGTTAGATATTCACTGAAGTTACAAACCCAACCAACCCATCAACTAAATCTTTTTGTAAAAAGCTAGGTAACATTTACTTGATTAGCAACTATGTAATTAATGTATTCCAGCTTTTTTGGATATTTTATTTTGATATTTTGACTGTAAATATCACTGCCTTCCATCATAAGTCATGGTTTGTGGCATATTATTGTAATTTTTATCCTAAAATAAATAGTAATTAAGTAAATAAATTGTTTTATTTGAAGTAACGATTTTCATCTCAGGGGCGTAGAGGGCCAAAGCCTGCCGGAGTTGCGGGACTATCCGATCAGGATACCATGACCCTGGAACATAAAGGGCTATTGAAGGACACTGGATTTTAGTCAGTACATGTCTGACAGTCCCTCCTGTCATGACATAATTGATGATTATACCACATAAAAAAAACCTCTTGTTCATCTATGGATTGCCAACTTGAAAATAAGAAAAAAAGTTGCAGTGAGAGTCGGACTTGAACACCAATAGCTCTGTGCCAGTTTGTAAATATGCAAATAGTTTTTTCAAGACAGGAATTGAAAGACAAACTTTTTGCAGGCACATTCACTAATTTTGGAAATGAACTATAATCTGTACTTCTATACTAATATTATATTTGTATTGTGTACATAATAAAGAGTATTCTATTCTATTATAAAGCTGAAGACTTAATTTGGTTGAAACAGGAAGGGTTCGAATTGAAAACATATTTTTGTGTTGATTGTTTGTATAGGCTTAGATTAAAAAAACCGGTCAAGAGCGAGTTGGACTCGCGTGAAGAGGGTTCCGTACGATGTTACCTATCACGTTTTTTAAAATCTGACCCAAATGGTACGCAAAATATTGAGTGATTTACCATGTTATTTTAATATCATGGACTTCTTATAGGTTTTCCTATAATCTATAAGTAGAAAACTAATTTCTGTATTTTTTTTTAAATTTTAGGTTCAGTAGTTTCGGAGATAAGGGGGAGGGGGGAATGGTCAATTTTCGTCTACTTTCTTGAATAACTTGGAAACTATTTATTTTAAAATTACAAAAAAGAAAATACATTTAAGATTGTCTCAACAAGACCTTTCATTAATTTGATCCTATGTCACACGATGCAGTTTTCAATTTATTTTTTTTAATTTCCCCGTCCCCCCCTAAAATTACCTCCCATATACAGATATGGACTTCTTATAGGTTTTCCTATAATCTATAAGTAGAAAACTAATTGCTGTATTTTTTTCAAAATTTTAGGTTCAGTAGTTTCGGAGATAAGGGAGGGGGAATGGTTAAATTTCATCTAGTTTCTTGAATAACTTGGAAACTATTTCTTTTAAAATTACAAAAAAAAATACACTTAAGATTGTCTCAACAAGATCTTTCATTTGATGTGTCACACGATGCAGTTTTCAATTTTTTTTTTTAATTTTCCCCTTCCCCCCCAAAAATTACCTCCCACATACAGATTTCATCTATTCACGTCACACACCTCTGTGCTTGGGTCACAGGAATTGATATGTGTACCAAATTTCAACTCAATCGGTCTAGTAGATTCGGAGATAATTGACAGTAAGCGACAGACAGACGGACACAGGAGTGATCCTATAAGGGTTCCGTTTTTGTATTCGGACGTACGGAACCCTAAAAAGGTCCAGATTGATAGGTAAGTAGTAGGCTATGCTGAGAAAAAGAAAAAAACAAGTGAACATCTCCACTCCAAGGAACACATTTAAATGTGTGCGTGGCGCTCACTCACACATTTAGGGTTGCCAGGTCTTAAAACCGAAAAGCCAGACAGCTCAGTTGGTTTAGCCGGACATTTAGGAGAAAAGTCCGGACACCTTTAACTTTTTGTTGCCCTAATATATCACGACCATTTTTTAGGGTTCCGTAGGACCGTAGCCAAATGACAAAAACGGAACCCTTATAGATTCGTCATGTCTGTCTGTCTGTCCGTCCGTATGTCACAGCCACTTTTCTTCGAAAGTATAAGAGCTATCCTATTGAAACTTGGTAAGTAGATGTATTATGTAAACCGCATTAGGATTTTTACACAAAAATTAAACAAAAACAAATTTTGGGGTACTCTCCTTTATTCAGAATTGAAACTCAAAAAAAAATTTTCGCCCGACCCATACGTGTGGGGTATATATGGATAGGCAAATAGGTCTAAAAATGATATTGATAAAATGGTTACTCAGGTATTTTTTTTCTAAACTGAACAGTTTGCGCGAGAGAAAGTGATAAAAGGTGTGTGTCCCCCCTGTAACTTCTAAAATGGGTCAGGACCAAATTTTTGACGGAATCGCACAACGGAAATCACAACGGAATGTGTCACAATGGAAAATAAATATATCACAATAAAATTGTTAGTGTAAGTATGTGTAAAATATTCGTAAGGGGTCAGAGCCCATTCGTCCCCCAAAATTCGTACCCCAGCATAAAAGTTGTGGATTCGGCCCCTATATAGGTGCCCATTGGTCTCCTGGTAGGGGACCAATTAATATTTTAATAAAAAATATTATTTTTAAGGTACCCATTCGTCCCCTCTAATATATATACCATGAAAGTTAAAGATTCGGCACCTATTCAGGTGCCTATTGGTCCCCTGAGACAAAATTAGCTATATTTTACATAAGAAACGGTTAACATAGTACACTTGTGAACAGTTTATTAACGGAATTAATTTAATAAATCATAACAGATCATTGAAAAAAGAGCTATGATGAATGATAATCCGTCATGATAATAATATAACCTGTCGATAGGCTTACGATGTAAAATTGTCTAGCTCTACGAATGGCTTGTTAAAAAAACGGGTTACAAAAATAATAGATAAGGTGTTTTGTTTGTATGTTATGGCTGCCTATTGGTGGTGGTGGTGGTGACATATTGGTTCTTGAAAGTGACTGCGAATACGAGACTGTTCAATGTGTCTTTGGTCTTTTATTAAATGAAGTTCGCCTAACGAAATAAACAATACTATTAATATTATAATAATAATATTTTTGACATATAATTGAATCGAATTATCTCATTTGAATCCTGGAATATGATTAGTATTATTTTTGATGGTAATTCACTTTATGGTTCACACTTTTATATTTTTTTTTTCAGAATTAACGATATTGTATTACCTATATATAATTATAATAAAAAAGAACCTATATATATACTACTACTACTATACTACATTTAAAAACTAATATTAAAAGTAAAATATTTACAAAAATGACTATATTTATTTATTTATTTAAACTTAATGTACATAAAGTGGTACATAGGCGGACTTAATGCCACAAGGCATTCTCTGCCAGTCAACCTTTGGGTTAAATAAGAGAATATTGTGGTAGGGTACAAAAAAAAATCAAAGACATGTATATATTAATATAAATACTAATACATATAATACTGATAAAATAAACTAAACAATAATATAGCAACAATGAAAAAAATACATATAACTTAATAATAACTATTATGACTAGACTTGAAAAAAAGAGAGCTATTTATTGTGACTTAAATAGAGGTTACGCAGTTTTATTTTAAAAGTGAAATCGCTTTCAGCTTTTTTAATGTTAAAGGGTAGCGCGTTCCAGAGTCTTATAGTTGATATAGCGAAAGAATTAGACATAAAACCGGTGCGGTGTGAAGGAACTTGGAGAAGTAGTTTTTTTGGAAGCTCGAAGGTTACAACTATGAGAACTGCCCAACACTTTAAAATGAGTTTTTAAATAATCAGGAGCAGGTGGGTCGTTCATAATCTTGAAAAGCATGCAGAGAGATCTGAGGGATCTCCTGAGTCGGATAGGCAGCCATTTAAGCTGAGAACGGAAGGAAGAAATGTGATCATATTTACGAAGGCCAAAAACGAAGCGAATACAGTTATTGAGAAGTCGATCCAATTTGTTAAGAAGTTCTTGGGATAGATCAGAATAACAAACATCAGCATAGTCAATAATGGGAAGCACAAGTGACTGGACCAGAATGAGTTTGGTATATTAAAAATTTATGGTGGAATACTACAGTCATATTTTGACTAAAAAGTCAAAACTAAATTATTTACTCCTAAATATGTATAGCATTTTTTTTTCCGCAATTATTATTTTATCATATTAATGGATGTTATTATGTTCTTGTATTCTAAGTGTTTCGTTTTAGCTCAATGTGGAGTCGTCACCCTTTTTAACCAACTTCAAAAAAAAAGTAGGTTCTCAGTTCGACCTGTATGTATGTATGTTTGTTTGGCTGAACGGATTTTGTTGCGGTTTTCAGCGAAGTGTTCATTACATTCTGGAGAAGGTTTTAGTATATAACACTAATAGATATCCCGTGACGTTGCCCGCGTGGATTCGTTTTTGCTTACTTGGATTGTAGATTTTCAGTGACCATTGCATGTTTTTCCGCGATTATCTCGCGTTTGGCTTAACCGATTTTGATGAGGTTTTCAGAAAAGTATTCATTCTGGGGAAGGTTTTAATATACATATAACAATAATGAATATCTCGCGAAATTGCCCGCATAGATCCGTTTTTATTACTTACTAGGATTGTAGATTTTCAAAGTCGACGATTATAAGAAGATTTTTGTTGAATATCTAAACTAAAAAGGGGAAAATATTTTTTTTTTGAAAAAAACGGAACCGACTTCAAAACCAAACACAAAGAAACTGTAAAATAACTTATCTTTCGGAAGTCGGTGGCCATAGTCAATGAAATAAAAAACAAAGCCACCGACTTCCGAAAGAAAAGTTATTTTATAGTTTTTTTGTGTTTGGTTTTGAAGTCGGTTCCCTTTTTTTCAAAAAGTTGTTTTAATGTACAAAAATAATGAACGTTCTAACATTAATTCTGTTTTGCTAACATTAATTTTTTGTTTTACCCTTTTCTGCGCGACTGTACCAGGACTACCAAGCTGCAGTATACACATGTACATGTACTTATATTAGAAGAATGAATAAAAATAAATATTCTTCAGGGGACGAATGGGCCCCTCAAAAGTTCCAGGGGACGAGTGGGCACAGGGTGCGAATCTTAGGAGACGAACGGGCTCTGACCCTTCGTAAGATCTTAGGTAGGACAATAAAGCAATTTAACACTTTTTAGGGTTCCGTAGCCATTTGGCTACGGAACCCTAAAAAGTGGCTTCACATAAAACGTTTCGTTTTGTTTCGAATAAGGAATCTGGATTTTTTTAAATCTAAGGCTATATAAACACACTACGACCAAAACGAGCCGAACAGCGGGGGTGAAACTATGCAACAACTAGGTACAGACGCCAGCAGGTCAAGCTACCCGAAATTGTCAATTTTTCCCAATGAACCTTGAACCTAATGCTCGAGAAATAAAGTCGAAAATCTATCAAAGAAATCTGACAGATTGTAGTAGCTTGATGTGCTGGCGTCTGTACATAGTAAATTAGAAGTTAGGTAGTAAGTTTTTCTGTGATATAACCTCATATACCTAACCATAGAAATAGGTATTTAAATTCTTTATTATACATATACATATCGTACCTATATGGATCTAACGTTAAATTTAGATCAACAGGACCATAGTATAAAGAGGGGACAGGACGTACTTAAAAGGTTTTGATATTTTTTTATTAAACTCTGCCTCACACTAGGCATTTCTCCTGTGTCGTGGGTGCGTTTACAAACATAGAAACTCACATACCTACACAAACACCCCAACCCGGAACAACTACTTGTAGGTCATACAAATATTTGTTCCGTGCGGGAATCGAACCCGCGACTCGCTGCACAGCAGTCCAATCGCTCAGCCAGTGCGCGAACCATACCGTCATCTTTTTATTATTTTCTTCTCTGTCTACGAGTTCTACGATACCACCATCTGCTTTTCGACAAAGAGGATGTCGCGCGTCGCCCACCACCCCCTAAGGACGTCGAAGGCCCACCGGCTTCTGATAGGATCCCTGCTCTCGGCAGGATAGTTGGCGCGCTCTTTGGCCCAGCTTACTTTCAAGACTGGTTAATGTGTAACAGGAACTGTAGGAATAATTGGTATATCAAAAACTTTAACTCCTCCTTGTAAATAAAAACGGCCAGTAGGCCGTTTTTTTGCTTTTTTTTTTGTTATGCTTTCAATAATGTACCTATCTATGTACATTTGATTAAACCCTTTTTATTCTTTTTTTTAGCTATTCCTGAAAGTGCTCAGGTAACAGAAATAATGAACAATACTTCCTGCAATTTACTTAGATTACTATGAGTTATATTATGACATGCGAGTAAATGCATTCCTTTATTTTTTTTTATCGTGGTAAAATCATCAAATGAGTCCTCCCGCCCAGGGAGGGACCGTCAGACTCGTACTGACTAGAATCCAAGTTGTTCCTTCTCTATCTCTTTACGTTCCAGAGTCACGGTTGTCTGATAAGACAGTTCCGAACCCGGCAGGCTTTGGACCTCTATGGGGGGCCCCGTCAGAGGTAAGAGAATACTTAAGCACTACTTTCTTGTAGATCTGGGGTGAATCCTTTATCTATACATATAATAAAACTGTAGAAAAGTAATTTTTGTACATTAAATAAAAACCCAAAAAATATAGCCAGGGTCAAAGACATTAAACTATATACGAGCATAGACGGGACATCACGAAGAAAGTTGTGATCCACAAGTTTTGACCACTCGGTAAAAACTCGACCAGTCTAGTTCAAGACGTCCGCTTGACAGGTCGCGTGACCGTGCGTCAAAATTTAAACTTCGATGGACGATTTTATGAAAATATGCCTAGTTGCGCTTTGCGTAACTGCAAATCAAGATATAAGAAAACAAATGGACTTGAAAAAAAATTATTTTCGTAAATATTTTTTTATTTTTACCTGGTTTTTAAGAGTTTTTAAATATTGTCTGATATTATTCTAGAACTCTTGCGAACGCCATCTGTTGCTCAGTAGCTGTACGACAATATGCTAAAGAATTAGAGTTGTCTGTTTATCGATATGTGTTATCGATATTTATTAAGTCGAAGAGTAATTAAAATATCAAATGAGTAATTTCGTATACTGACTTGTTTATGAATGAAAGAGATACTTATATTATACGGAAAAGTTTTTTAGGAAACTTTGAAATATTTTTATTTTGTTCAAGGGCGTTAATTTTTTTTTTATTTATTTGTTAATTTTTGTGGTCAGCTGTCCACAAAAATTAATTATAACATTTTTTATGCCGTTCGACACATTTAATGTAAGGATCATTTTATGATATGGGAAAAATAAAATCGAGACGGTGGAAGTTGGTCAAAAGCAAAAGACGTTTTCATACAAATTGTATGAGTGAAAAAAAATCACTTTTTTATATTGTTCATTGTTGTGTTTATTGATATTAGTTTAATAACAATACTGTTGAACATAATCGTCAAATTGATAATAAAGGATTGTATTAATAACTAATATTTTTTTCTAATATTTAAATCCTAATTAACTTTATCGATGTTTATGTATCGATAGGTAATTGTGCTATTCTAAAATGTTGCACCCCTATCACAAGATGCTCAGTTCTGCCATCTATTGTGTAATGGCTGAAATTATTCTGATGAATTATTTTAATACGTGGTTTTGCTATACAACGCTAGATAGCGCTACTGACGCCCGACATCAACGTTTTTGTATGACAATATTCCCAATGCCCGCTCTATAGTTCTTTTAAATCTCTTTGGCCAGGGTGTCAAAGGACAACCAATAGAACCCATTTCCAGCATTTTTAGAATTTTTGTCTGTTTGTATGTTTGGTTATCCGAGCATCACGTAAAATGTACGAAATCAATGTAGATAACTTTTATACACAACGATTTAGCGTACCTTGAAGTAATATTTAGTTTTTGTTTCATTGCAATCGGTTCAGTCTATCAAAAGTTATTTGAATTTAAAGTGATCCAGAAGTAAAATTACGGTCAGTTTACACCGAGACGCGCAGTTCAGTAGCGCGATCTAGCTTCGAATAGAAAAACTACATATTCAAATAATTCATCTAAACATATTTCGACGATAACACGGTAGATGGCGTTAAAAAAACCTGGAATAGAGGTGTTAAATTGAAGTAACATTATGTTTTTTTATTCATAGTAATCAGTTTAGGTTTACCTACACCTTACAAACAAAAAATGTTAATTAAAGCGATTTAAAGGGACCGTAGAATAGAATAGGATAGATACGATGGGATAGGATGGGAGAGGATGGGATACGATGGGATAGGATAGGATACGATGGGATAGGATGGGTCACGCATAGGTACGACCTGTTTCCTTGAAATAATGACTTTCGCCCATGTCTGCTCACGTCCTGGGGCTGCCAGCGCCGGCAAAGGCAGGAACAGGCAGGCTCCGGAGCCCGCCCATACTACTCAGGTCCCAGAGGCGTTTAAACGTAGATTTTTCTCTTGCACGAGCATGCGGGCGGCGAGTATGTCTAAGTCGACGGCGCGTTGTGTTCAACACGCGCCTCAATGTGTCAGCACAATAACGGGCCCCCCCCTTAGAAGGCCAATTCCTGCCGGGGTCGCGGAACTATCGAATAACCTTGACCCCGGAACGTAAAGGCCTATTATAGGATTTATAGGACACCGTGGATTTTAATCAGTACAAGTCTGACAGTCCCTCTTACCCTGCCCTGGGTGGGAGGACTCATTTGATGATTTACGTACACATATTTATGTATGCTCCAGAATGATGATTCACAGCTAATGTTGATAATAAAGAAGCACTAAAAAAATACATTGTTGTACAAGTTCCGACATCCACGCGAACGAAGTCGCGGGCACAGGTAGTTTTGAATAAATACCTAATATGTACAAGGACAAATTAAATAATACGACAAAATAATTCAACACGTTTTATTTAAAATTGTATTCCGAATAACTTAAAAACTTTGAAAAAGTTCAAAACACTACTAACATAGTACCTATCAAAATGTACTCAATAAATACTTACATTCTAAGTTATTTAACCAGCTATTGTAGTGTAGAGAATATCATTTAGGTTACACAAAATAAAATTGGCCCCATAGAGCATTAAAATAAAATATCAATTTGAGCTCGAATTAAGAAGTAGTCAAACACTGGTTCTGGAAAATAAAAGTGCCTGCAAAAATGGCACCATAAGCGAAAGAAAAGACTAGATTAAAGCTTCTATTAATTTCATTGCCTTATTTACAAACTTTGAGATTGGAATTTCTTAAGCACCGCCTTGACACATATTAGCTTCATCATAACGCAGTTTCTAATGTAGAAGGCGACACCTTGCCGCGCTCTGGAGACGTTTTGCTTCGAGATTTAACCGACGGACCAGCCGCAGTTGGACTCTTGAAAGACGTTAATTTGGGGGGAGATGATGATTCTGGGCATGTATTGAAAAATTCTGCTCTCTTAGCTTGCATTATTTCTGTTCTAGATAAACCTTGTGACCTTATAAAGTCGGTGTTGAGAGGAAACACTCCTTGATCAGTTGCTTGAGGAAAGCTTCTTTCTATTTCTAAGGTTTTTTCATTTAATGGAATTAAATTTCGCCGAGCTCCAAAGTGCTGGTTTGTAACAATAGGAACTGTTTTCGAAGGTGGGGTTTCAGGTAGTAAGTCGTGCTTTTCACCAGAGCTGTTGGAATTTTCATCTTCATTATAAGCTTCGGGTATGGGAGTAGATAAAACATCGGATCTTGGACTGGCAAACCGCCACTGTGATTTAGGAGATAGTAAAATTTTAGGTGTATTTTTGTGTTCTTTTATAAGTGCTCCAGTTCTCCCTGGTGAAGTTGGTTGAGCATTTGGCTTGATAACTTTTCTATGCGTATATGTTTTAGGAGACCCACTCAAATCAAGAATATTGACTTGGGATCTATTTGCAATTTGGGCGGGTAAGGTTTGGGGTTTTTCCCTTGACAGTTTTAATTGCTCTACTGCTGACAACTTATTGGATTTATTTTGCGGCAATGTGTTTAATTTAACGCTGTGTTGTAACAAAAGTTTTTTGAAGTCAAGTCTGGATGTTTGAGACATCGGTCCATGTCTATCAGCGCAGTTCGTTTCTTGCTTTTGTGCTCCGTAGATAGAACTAGGAGTAGGAAGTATATTTTGTTTCTCGGAGGGTGACCAGCTCATTCTATTTCTAGGGTCTCCTAAATAACCTGTTTCAGGGTATCGTTGCGAACCCTTAGTATATAAAGATGTTTCCGAACTTACTGGAGATAAACTAATAGTAGACAGTGCAGGTGATTCTGATCTCTCGTTTTCTTTTATGTTGAGTTTCTTCTTACTCTTATGTATAACAGCATACAGTTCCTCGTTTGTCATGGTCGATTTGACGGGAGATAGTAATTTAGTGCTTAGATCAACAACATTTTCTTTATTAGATGGAGTTGAGGATTTAAAGGATCCTGACGTTCGAGGATCGATAGGTGATATTCTGATCAATTCGTTTTTGTTTGTAGGACTTTGTACCCTTTGGTCAGGACCGGGTTCGTTAACGGCTGGTAGAGCATTCCAGTTATAATTAGATACAGGTTTTGGAGGCGCGTTTGATTCTAAGTTGCTTCTCTTAGGAAGTGTCCAGAATTTCGGTTGCTCTCTCTGTGCTGCATTTGAGGAAGTTTCGTAGTTGACGATGCCGTGCTTACCACGTAGATGAGCAGTATGATATCGATGTAAGGTGGGGTTGATCGCATTCAGATCTACAGTTGGTCCCTTGTCTTGGACTAGACTTGGCGGTATGTTCAAGTAGGGCTTGTCAGCACTGGAATGTCGATAGTCTGAAAACATAACACACATTTTATTAAGCAAAATATGTCCAAAATATGCTTATGGGCTTTCTTTTGTCACTGGTGGGTACTCTCCGCAGACATTTTCCTACATCTACGCGCATTTGATATATTGCGGCGTATTTCTGCTAATAGAACCTTCGATAT
This sequence comes from Agrotis exclamationis, assembly GCA_950005045.1. NCBI lineage: Eukaryota > Metazoa > Arthropoda > Insecta > Lepidoptera > Noctuidae > Agrotis > Agrotis exclamationis. The sequence goes on along the minus strand of OX465424.1, from coordinate 13,466,905 downwards.
ACCATCCCATATTCATTCCATATAAATATACATGATACCTAACTACTAAAATAAAATAAAATTATACATAGCTTTATGCCAAGTAAAAATTCGGACCCCAAGCAACTTCGATAGGGTGACAACTAAAAATAACAATCAACGAATTATTCATTAAATTATCACAAAGAACACCAATTTCATGCTTATTAACATTTTGAAGTGTTCACTAGGTTTCCAATTTCTCACCTTGTATAAAGAGCCTACCCGCGCTTACACCTTAAATTAAGGGGAAAAAATATTTAAAAAGGAGAAACTCGAAGTAGAATAAACGGGACACAAACTTCTTCTCAAAATAGAACATGCTGATTAAAAGAAAGGGTATAAACAAAAGACCAAAATATTTTAGCTACTAACAACTCACTAAAGTAATACATAACAGTAGATACAATGGTGGTCCAAACCCAAAAGCGAAACTAAAGCTAAAACAACACTAAAGTACCAGTAACTATGTAATACATAAATAGTATAAAATTACATGATAGTATATTTCGACGTTCACATAAATTACCATAACGAGTATGTTGTCTTCTAGAAAAGTATACGTATAAAGTGCATGGTATTTTATTCTTAACCTACAATCATTCGACCAATTTAATTTTAGTATATTATTACAATTTTGTTTAGTGTGGGCCACTAAGTGCTTTTGTTTAGTTTTTTTAGTTGTGTTAGTAATTTTGAGTCCCCATGCATCATGCCAAATAAGCAACACAAAACTTTACCTTTCAAGGAGGTGTCGCTAAAGACGAAACATTGGAAGCAATCTCCTTCACTGTGCAAAGCGATGTAAGATGAGTGCAAAGAACTTTACACCTATGTTTTAATCTTCGAACATTGTTAAACATTTTGACAGTTTGTTACTTTCGTGGTCACTTGTCCACAAATTAGTCATGTTATATTAACACTCAGATTTAGTATTTTTCAATTAGTTATTTATTATCGCCCATAGGTGTGATGTGAAAATAGATTCAGTGGATTATTTACAAAATTTCATTTTTTAACTTACTTTTAAAATCAAGTTCTGTTTATTATTATTTATTTAAAAGGAAATCAAATTTGGCAATTTAGGAAACATAAAAATGAGAAAAATTAACATGAGCACCCGATTTTTATTTACTAAGAAGGAAAATCAGAAGCTCAAAAAATAATTGCCGCTATCGAATAAACAGAACTTGTTAAAGTTTCATAGCCCAGTGCTATAATGAGTAGAGTGAGGGTGATAGCTGAAGGTGTGACATTAAATGAAATAAGTGCGTTAATTCACAATAACTCTATAATAATATTATTTACAATAAAAACACAAAGACATAGAATAACACACCATGCACTTACATACGAAGAATATGAACCACTCGTAAGCTGTGCACACTGCGGTGAAAAAAGCCACCATGCATTATTTAACACTTAACAATAAAACATTATATTATGTTAAATAAAATACTGATACATCGATATAGCTACAGAATTTTAAATTCATTCATAATATCCATAAAATTCACATTCGCCTACATAAAATAAAAACTATCACAGAATTCACAATTAATTTATAAAATTGCAGGGAAGACCGATTTGGTACTTATTGTACGAGTACGTTGGACGGATTAGTTTCTAATAGATTTTAATTAACTATAATAATTTCTAATTCTACGGCTAAGAGGTTTTTATAAACTAACCAATACACTTTCTAAACATTTCGAGAGAGTTAAGCGTAATAATAACATTGTTCTAAGTAGGTGTCAGTAACAGGGATATACTTGAAGAAAGAAAAATAAATGAGACTGAAGAAAACTTTTAAGAATGCTTCAGAAATTACCAGATTTCAGTGCCATAGTCAGATTCGGAAATTGATAAAATTCTAGCGCGGTGCAAAGAACCATCAACAGGTACAGTGACTTTGCTCGGAGTGAGGGGGCAAGCAGGTGGCGAGTGAAGAATACAGATATCGTCTGGGTCGGCATCTAAAATTGCCGATAAGATATCTAAAGAAGTATCTCTTCTATCAGGGATAATGGCCACAGTGTGCCTTTTGGGTATAGGAGTGGTAAACGGACTTAGCGTCAAAGCAGATAATTTATTCTCAAACTTTTCGTCAATATAGGAAGTGTTATTGTCCATACATTCACACTTTTCCAATTCCTCAATTGGAGTTCTATGACCAAGTTTAGGGGACACAGTTGGCGGGTAGTTAATCTGATCGCGTAATAAATCTGCAGCTATTTCGGCCTGAATCATTTCTAACGAGTCTACTTTTTTAGTGTTCGAACCAAAACTCTCGAGTTTTAGTAGCTTTTTGATGGGCATCAACGGAGAGTTTGCCAACTTATAGCTATCGCTCCGTTTTATTTTGCTGAGATTTGATTTATCGGAAAATTCGTCGTTAGTGTTACTGGGACTTAATAATTCTCTATTACTATTAGCGTTATTTCTATTAGTGAACATTCTTAAAACTTCGGCTACTTTACTGCCTGACTTGTTAAATTCTTGTTTATCGAATTTATTTTGCAACATTATAGGAGTTTGAAAGTTTGGAACGAATGGAGTTATTTGTTCATTTATTGGGGGTGCTAGGTCAACGACATCTACATTTTGTAATTCTGTTTCAAAAAGTTGCCTTGAGATGGACTTTGAGCAAATATTCTTACCTGCTAAATCGTCTTTCGTCGGAGATAAGCTGACACCCTCCGCATCGTGAATATTTACATAAGCCCCGGTCCTAGTGATTGCTTCTACTACCCGCGGTATGTCTTGTGGTTTTTTAGATGTTTTCGAGTGTTGTTGGTTGCTAAGTACAGGTGTTTCGGTGATAGGTGTAGCAGTAATAATTGTACTGGGTTTAGGTGTCGGTAAAGTAACGAATTCTGTGATCATAGGCCCATCGGGAGCGATTGGTGCTTTGATAATCATTTTTCCTAGTTGTGGCGACGTGGGCTTACTTGAAGGTGGTGGCGGTTCATAGGGAAAATCAGTTTCATCTGTAACTTGCACAACATCAGCAGTTTCGCGTTGGATGACCGTTGTCGTAGGCTTGATTTCTTGAACAAACGGTCCCGGTTCGAAAGTAGTGTGTGCCCCTTTTCTTCGCTTTAGCGTATCAGATGAGAAAATCACTTGTCCTTGAGAGTCAAGAGTAACTTTTGCACCTTTTATTTGAATATCATCTGATGCTGGTGAAGGTTTATCTTCTAGGCTGTGTTCTAAATAGTCTTTACTTCCACTAAGGCAGTTTGGCAATTCGTTAAGTGAAACGTATTCTGTTTCTGGCAGTTTTCCGGAGAGTACAGTTTGCAAGTTTTTCTTTACTACATCACTATTTCCATAAATTCCTCTATTGAGACTTAATTTCTGATTATTATTCTTTACATCAGCTATTGTTACGTAATCCCCGGTATCGTAAAAGTCTTCATTTAATTCAGGTTCTTTTGATATTGGCGACTTTTTATTGGACAGTTTATGAGGAAGAACACCTTTTAATTTACACATTAAACTATTAAATGGCTGTAATGAAGATTTAATTTGACTTGTTTTTGGCTTTATTAATTCTGTAGGTGTTTTCACTTCTTTAGGCTTTTCTTCAACTGGTAAATCTAATTTAGGCCGGCTGGCTACTTTCGATAATTCGGTCTGAGATTTTACGACGATTTCGGTATCTTTGTTACTTATTTCGCTTTCATCATCAGAATTCGATGGTGTAATCACACACATTGAAGGAATTCTAGAGCTGTTAATTGTTGTCTTGTATCTTATCCTCTCAATTCTTTCCGTTCCTTCAAGATCTGATGATTCTGAATAATCTTGTTCCGATAAGCTGTTCTTCCCGTGTGCACTTGACACAGAGTCTTCGATAGGTGAACTAGATGTGTTATGACCCGAGTCTGGAGAACTTGTACCTGTACTTTTCTTTGCACTTTCTAGTTCCATCTCAGTATGTACTTCAGCTACAGCTGTTATCTCTTTATGATTACCCACATTTCTAGTTATAGTAATTGTTGGAGGGGGTGCTTCATTTATTTCTGGGGACGAATGATTATAACCTTGTTTATCAGTATATGGCCTTACTGGAGTGTACCTTAGGCTGCCGAATGGAGACTTTGAGAACGAGGAATTTATACTCCTGTCTAGACTGGCATTTGCGCTATGTGCATTAGTACTTCTATTTCTGCTCATTAAAGCTAACGAACTCTTTCGTTCCGGGACGGTTGGACCGATTACTAGTGATCTATCGCTTCCGGCGGCCATTAGCGTCGTACAAACTGTTCCAGCGGAACTTGTAGTAGTACTAGTGGAACCTTTACCGAATAGTTCGTATTCGTTCTCTGCAGTCATCGTTTGACTGTTGGAAGAGTTCGAGAGAGCATTGCTTGTATGCATTGGTGTGCTAGGAGTAATTTCCTCTTCCTTCAAAGTCTTCAGGCCAGAGTCCATATGGAATGATGTGTAGTAACCTTCGGTATCACACGAGAATTCCGAACTTGTTTCCAAATCCTCGTGCAAATCATGAATGATATCAGGTGTCAGTGTGCCTTCACTTGTGACACTGCCTGAACCAGAGGTATTAAGGAACCTTCGTCTACTTATTATAGAACTTGGTGGTCCGTGGTGTGCATTCAAGGAATTGTTAGATGTTGCAGCTGAAGTTGTACTTTTAGGTGGTACTGTGGTGGTAGTTATTTCAGAACCTATGCTCGTACGACCAGACTCAGAACTTGCTGACCAATTACCACTAGACGAATGAGGTTCATCTTTGGCAGTTCCCGAACGTCTTAGCCTTCTTTGCACTGATGTTCCTCGTAGTTTTACACCAGCATTAATAGTCGCAATATTTGGTTGAGTGGTAGCAGGAACACCTATGCTCTTCTCTGAAGAGGAATACGATGCACATCTTTGATGTGTCCTCCTGTCTTCATCACCCGTTCGTTTCTTGCGCATTGTCACAGAATCTTGCACCAATTCGACTTGTCTTGTTGGTGATTTTGAATCCTTGGACTTCTCACATTTGGATGTGTCCTTAAAGTTATCCCTACTGGCACTAGGAGATCTACCGATTAACCTTAATCTGTTTTTGCCCCATTGTTTAAGAGAGTTGAAGTGTCCTTTCTTGGTCACCGGATCGATAGGACTTTTCTTAAGTAAATCACTAGACTTCGACCTGATGACTGTATTGCTATCTTCGATTTCTTCAGAAGCTGCAGCGTTTGATGTATCGCTACGATAGAACAAACCAAGCAAAGCATTAGTCACACGCTAAATGCATACCTATGGTTGAAAAATCTTTAAAAAGTGCCGCTTAGTCTCGTTACAGCGGAACGCTTTAAAGATGAAATTAATCATGAAGCTAATGAACAAATGGCACTATTAGTGATCAAGTGCACAAATGATTGGATGTCTTTGTTTCCGAGTTATAAGAGCGTTGAGTCAAACAACGACACCCAATGTTAAACATAATGTATTCACAGAAGCACGATAGTATTATCAACGAGTTGTTAAGAATGTGTGCTCAAGATTTGAATCGTTTCATCAAAGCTGTCCACAAGAATTGTGCTGAACGGTTACTGTCGTTAATCGAGACGCTTTGAGATTACATTATCTACAAAAAATATTAAAACAATGAACAAAAAACATAAAAGTGTTGATAAGTGATAGATAATGTAATCTGTGTGACTGTATACAGTGCATACTAGAAGCTTACCCAGCTATAGCCTCTCTAAGCTCTTTTTGATCAGTGCCCGAAATGGTGTTTCGTCTTTTACCGCGAGGTTTTCTCGTGCGGGTCCTTCGTTTCACCGTGTCCGTCTCACCGGCAACGCTCTCTATGTGGAGAGATTTTCGGGAGCTGCACATTCTGTCGAAGAATTTCCCTGACGTGTCGATAGCTATCACCTCCGGAGGAAATCTGTCACATAAAAATATCACATTAATAAACCTAACTTACAATTCGGGATGTTTGAGATATAAAACATAAATTGTTACAATGGAAAATTTGAGAACCAGTGCGGACTGATTAAATCACCAGGTCAGCTTACAAGTCAAACATACATAAATTTTCACTTTTGTACTCATGTGTGTTATCTTTGGCAATATAATTAATTAGTGACCTTATTTATTGATCATTCCTGTGCTCTTAATATGTGTTTTGACGTTTATTTTATTGATAATAAGTAAGTATTGCACGATAAAAAAGTCATTACGCTACATTATTTATTTGCATAAAAGAAGTATACAAAGCCGTTATAACATTATTTTACTAAACAGCTGCATTAAATAGCGATAAACAACAAAAATGGATTAACGAGCCACTTATTTGTGTGGTGAACCGAAACTGGCTTTTACGGTGCATTATGATCTTTCAAGGCCTTTTTTCGTGGGAGTAAAATGAAAATTAAGCAATTTGCAAGATATTAATCGTTGAAACGGATTGACGGCTGTTGCATTTAAAACAGACATAGAACACACAGGGTTGTCAAACTAAGAAATTACTTGGAAGCAATGATCCTAAGTTGTTCATCGGGGCTCGGCAGCCTGTGGTCGATGGGTTCGTCGTCTCCGGACCCGCATTCCGAAAGTTCGTCTGGCGTCAAAGTGACGCTGCTTGCGATTCTCATAGAAGCGTCCGGCAGGGCTGTCACGTCACCCACTGCCTCTTTCGATGTCCATTTCCGAAGCTGCTCAACGACTGACGGCTGGAAATGAGTTGCGTTTCAATGCTTAATAAAGCGAATATTGGAAATGTTTCACCGTTATTATTACCAGTACCGGGATTATGCTGATTTCGTACTTCATTGGCGTTCAATTTGACGCGCTGACATGATAGCAATTTAAAGTTTATTGAGCAAATAAATGAAGAACTTTTGTCATTTATAATATTGTTCCAAAAAATATTGCAAATTTTCGTTCTTTTGCTGATCCTTGTTCTAAAACGGAGTTCGAAATACTTAACCTTCAGTTCTAGGACTTCTTGTCGTGATATTAGCATCTCAAAGTAAATAACTTAAAAACAAGAAACAATGTAATGTCTATGTTAATTAGAGTTATTAACTTACAATGCGGGTTTCAATTTCCACATCGACCTTCTGGTAGATTCGTCTTCGTTTAGTGCTAAGGACTGGGGTACACAATAGGTATGGGGAGTGTTGAGAATCCTTCCGTAGTTGGTCGAGAATCGATGCAGAAAGACGGTCTGTCGTCGCCTTTTCATAGAGCTTGCGTATACTTGACGGCCTGAAAATACGAAAACTTGTGTTAAAAGTAAAATTTATGTTTCGGACACACATTCGTTTGGTGATAAAAAAGACTGAGTAAGATTTCAAGAGAAGAAAGAAGAATAGAATTAAAGACCTAAGCTTTAAGACTAGGGATTGCGATGATCTGTGCGGGAAATCCGGCTATTACCGCGCGTGTCATTCCGCTGTTGATGACAAACTCGTCTCGCTTTTTTTCGCCTAGGTGGCAATTTGGGAACATTTAAACCTGCTACGTTGGCACGGGAAAACGCTTCACGGAAAAGCGTGATGTTTCGCTCAGATTTTTTTCTGGATTAAGTAGTCCAAGTTATATCAGGAATTTTTGTAGCCTAGATTATTACTAAACCTACCCTATTACACAGATGTCAGCTACTTCACTGGTCAACGGGGAATGGTGGGTGTTACAGTTAATAATCCAATTGCCTAACCCGTCGGGACGAAAGACGTGACTATTGTGTTAATGATACGGATTGTAAAACCTTATAAGTTATTGCAAAACTCAATGTTTCAGTACTAATTGGTAATAAAGGTACGAATACAGGCTAATCAATCGTTTCGAAAGGAATCGTGCACAAGGTAATTTTTGCTCTAAACTACAGATGCAATACAAGTAGTTTCCTTCATTGGCGTACATTTATGTTCGTTAGTGATAATTGAATTAGAAAGTTTGCGTTTTACCTTGAATCGGGTGTGAACAGGCCCTTTTTGAGGGGATGACTTGCCGTGTATTGGACTTTGCGAGCCGCAAAGTCTGACAGGCTGCCCTCCGCTGTAACAAAAGGAAACACAGCGTTAAAATCACAAAGGCAATACGTACAACATTTTACACCATTAATCATAGCAAACAATTTTAAATTCTTATTTATTTTCTATATCGATGCTGCGAGATCTAATAGATACGATTCAAAGAGTTTTACAAAACTTTGAAATTATAGCTTTTTGAATGGAAGACTTTTGATATCAATTACTCAAGTTACCTTTGGGGAATATTTCATCTGACCTACAAAGGCTTGATGAAATAGCATTCAATTTCGGTTGCCTCCTATGGTGACATTTCAGATTCTAGAGAGCTAATTAGCATTCATGGATTCAGCTTTTGAAGAAGCAAGGAAACATTTTCTTTGGAAACTCCTTCGAATCATAAAACTTTTTACCAGGAATCGTATTTAGAAATTAACTCTCCATTTCTTCGAAGTAAACCCCATATTTTTCCGAAGGACCATATTTAGTTCTAATTGACAAATTTGCCCACATCGTTACCGTAAAAGCTAACATAATTGAGTGTCATCATTCTACGTTAAATCAAGTGAATCACCTTGCGACAGACGACGGTAGTTCTTGGGCTCATAACTGTAGCCATATATCTGGGCAATATACTGCCTAGTTATGCAGTTATCTATGCATGCTAATATACTATCGCATAACCGTAATTATTTCAGTCGGGTCTTAACCTATAACAAGATGCAGTGAGTTTATAGAAAGTATCTACCATTATTAATCTAATCTTAATCTAAGTGCATGTTGAAAACAGAAAATCTCTTTATATAAAGAAAGCTTGATTACAGGTATAAATACATTTGTCACCAGAGAAAAAACATGTTAAAAGAAAAGCCAAGACTATTAAACAACATATCATTAAAAGATAGTTAGCCAACAAACAGATAAATGGCCGCTTCGAGTCCCAACACTCCATGAAACAGACAAATAATCCGCCATTAGTTAAGAGCCCGCCCCCCAGGTTATCGGGATTAATGTTACCGGTCCTCACGATACCTCATTTCACCTTTTCTTGATTGCCTCACACCTAACTCGCATTTGTGCCTTTATCAGCACATTACTACCATGTCAAGTGATCTACCATGACCTTTTGAAATCTAACTCTTCTATTAGATTTAACAAATCACTGTCGGTTGCAGCAAATATATTTCAGACTTCATTAATCACAACGACAAACGGCTGTTCAGTAGTTTTGTTACATATTTTGTTTTGATAATGAAGAATGCTGATTAACTGTGATCCAGTCTAGATTACAGAGCGGTTTATTACAGAAGGAGGAAGCGATGTAAAAGCGGATACAGAGAGAGACAAGTGAGTTATTGCCCTTGCATAGAATCGTGTTCAGAGATCGTGACATGACCATACCTATTTTAGTTTCTAATTATCGATAGGAGAAAATGGATGATATTATTTATCGGCATCGGGATGAATTGTCGGAGCACAAAACAAGCTGTATTGTGATTTGTGATACAATGGGAACAAATGAAGTAATCAATATGGAGAATGCAATGGAATAAAATGCGCGTGATTCTAATTTGTAATAGCAATACGTCCCTACTGGATTTATTATGTGAATACATTATCATTAAATACGGCAAAGAAACTTCTCATTGAGAATCATTCAATACAAAGGGTTTTGTGCCGATCGCAATAATTGAAATCAGAAATCAGTTTCGCATTCAATTCGAAGCTTCTTTGCATCGGATATAGCATTGAGAAGAAACGCTGTGTGCAAAGCAAAGCAATTAAATTTTACTACTATTTATACGATCGTAGTAATCTTAATTGCATTTCGAGGTATGAACCTGGCCTACGTGAACTTTGACTCAAAACTAGATACATTATTAAGAAAACGACAACTCTGAAGAGAACGTAGATGGAGTTGATAAAACAAATACATATTATGTAGGTACGTACCCGAAAGAGGAAATTGAAATGAAATTCGAGGTTGATCCGTTGACCGGAAAGATTGTATCACCGTGCAATTAATTTGTATTAAGTCATTAATTTGTTTTTAATCTATCTTCGTACTAGTAACATAACTGTCGGAAAGGAGGAAAAAATATTATGGAACCCGTTTTTCTGATATCATGGAATTAGACCTCGTATTTTAAAGTATGTATGTAGAAATTTTTGCCCAAGTATTTACATGTAAGTACGGTCAAAGACAGCAATGTCGCACATTCCGTAGCACTCCCGGTGGAGAGAATAAATTTCCAACATCAGTGGATCCGTGGACATACGACCGCGTTTGCATATGGCCTGACATTGGTCATTGTAGTCTGATAATGTATGCCGCATACAAAGGTAAAGTCTGAACTCTTACATTACTTTTATGCAGTACAGTAAAATATGCTTGCAAAAAGAAGCAAAGTAAAATAGTTCTGGGAAATACATAAATTATCATATTTATTAGTATTGTTCGACTTAAAACTGTTCATTACTCGAACCCATGGAAACGTCAGCACATCCTTACGTCTTTCTAGACATCTTGACTCAATAAATAAGACTTATCAAGTGAAAGTCAAGATTTTATTGCAAATTCAATACACCTGCTGTGAGTAGCGAAGTCTATGAGGGAAATGCCCTCAGGAAACTAGTTCCATATAAAATAGATAGTGAGATTGAATAGTATTGGATCGCAATAAATACTGCAAAAGTGGGCCCATTGTGAGCCGGCCTTGGCTCCCTGCGGGACGGCGCGCGCGCAGGGTCGCTGTGGGTGGCGGGGTTACCGGTGCCCACATATTTACGATTGCCGGTAAAAGAAACATGTAATTCTATACTTTAAGATGATACTTCATATTTTTTTTAACGAATTATAGCCGTATATTTCAATGCCAGATCTAAGATCATAACTTTAATCTTTATCGATTACAGTTCATTGGATTATTTAAATTAGGGGTATTCAATGTTGGGAATCGTGCCTGACAGTGCTTGATAGATAAAACGAAAATAATAACCTGACTGCATCAATAAAGTGATGTCGGTGAAAAGTAAAATAGTACGTAGTATCTTGACTTTAATTTTACAAAATTAATCTAAGTAAGAATATGTCCCAAGCTGTCTTGATTGGTTGTAATAGAAAACTTGGATTAAAGAATTTCTAGCACATTAAAATAGCAGATAAGATAGCAGAACAGACAACAAAGACAACCAAAACATTACTACTACTTGATGCAGCATACGTAATAGTATTACAGTGCGTATAGAAACTACGCTGAAGGCAAGGTCCTATGAGGTCACGACTTTGAGAAGGTCTTGCAAGGGCGCTTTATCAGCGTATAGAAGCAACCTGTTGTGAAACTGGTTTCGTAAAATGGAATATGATGAGTTTGGAATGTGCATCCAGAGCGTAGCATACTCTCGAGGAAAAAAGTGATTTTCAGGTAAAGCTTTGTTCGCAGTAGATACTTGCGGCTAGGATAATCGAGAACAGATCATAAATCTTAGGAAATATTCTAGTTTTTACTCCGGAAAAGCGTGGATCAAGTTCAAGTCAAATAAAACGTCCATGAACTCGGTAGAAGTAATTCGCACGCAACCGTCCGTAACAATTTATCGGCGCAAACTTGCAAAACGGCTCGATTCTCTGCAAATGAACTCCTTTCATCCGTAACTCTTCATATAAAAGAGGATGTGTTGTAAAAAAAAAACTTTTCTTTGTTTTTGGCTTCATAACGATTCCGTCGCCCTTTCCATTGATTTATTGCTTGTTTAATATTCACGGGTGCAAGGAGTCATTTAGTTATTATAACTGGACAGGAAGTGGTACAACTGCTAAAGCCCACTTCGCACTGCTCAAAATTTTAGCTTATACTTATGGACTTTTCGCATTATTTTTAAAGTAAACAATTTCATAAGGGATTTCTACGGCTTGAATATTAAAACCACAGAGTACGGGCGACGTGTGGGATTAAAGAGCTATAATCTGACAAGGCTTCTTTAGAAGCATTAAATTTTCATGGGCAAGGTATTGCAACCTTTTTCATTTAAATTGAAGCCTACTTGCTTTTACACGGCCTATCCAATTACGTCCAGGCAGTGTGCATTTCGTATAGAACATGGTGAAGTATACTCACCATTTACTACAGCATTTATTTTTTATTATAGTAAAAGTGCAGGATCTCACAAGACATCGCTTTTATTTTTTCATCTTTACGGCATCGACATAACGCGTTTTCTTCTACCTTCGTCTAGCTGCTCTGGGCGTTAATATTAAGCTTTATTTCATCTTAAAGGAGGTAGAAGTAATACCTTAATGGTTTTAAAAGCGAGAGTGCGTAGCTAATTCAAATCTGCTTGAAAACCACCATGCCCCGGGCAATTTTCCTTCTAAATAATTTAATCCATGAACGTCGTAGTATGAATGAACGTTAAACATTTGTCTACAGAATTCCAATTATCTGCTGGGTATAGCATTTTCCATCCTAACACATAATGCATGACTCACTCGGAGTAACTGATGTATACCTATTTCGGGATCGTCTGGGAATCACAACAAATGCAGATCGTCTCAAGTAGTCTCATCTCATTTGTCTCATTATAAATCTTTCAGTCAATGAAATAGTTAGTGGCAGGACTGCATGTGGACAAGAATTTTGACGTTTATTAGTAAGAATAATAAAAAAACAACGGTCTTGATTATTATCGAAACAAGACACGCAAGATATACTTTTTTATAGTAAACATATAAGTGTGAGAAACTGTGTTTTGATACTATAAGTCGAGTAGGTAATAAATAATATCACGCTCCGCTCCAAACAAACAACAAATATTCACTTCTTTATCGAAGAAGGGAGAGCTTCATGAATTGCTGATGTCAGCTGTAGTCTATAGCGTTTCTTTTGCAAATAAGGACGTTGCATAAATTTATAAGCTGACATTTCAGCGCAGTTTCCTTAAGAAAACTTTTTATCTGGTCGTGATGTTGGGGGCAAAGCAAGGGTCTTGAATAAGGGAACGGGTTTTACCACAAGATGTGCAAGACGGTACACTTAAGAAGGCTGTCGGGTTTCTGCAAAAAATTGCTTCTGACATTGTGTTGTCTCCAATCGTTAAATTTGGAGTGTACTTATCTTGACCCGCCATAAACCCCGACCCGAGTATGGTAATACGGACATAAAGAACATTTGTTCAAAAATCCTGTTATCAATTCAGTGAAAAGTTTTACGACAACTCGACAAGCCAGGATGGAGATTATGCGACGTAGAATATATTTTAAGGTCAAAGGTTCTCATTCAGTTCCCCAATTGAAGTTCTTTCAGGGTCTGAATTTGGTACTGACACTACTGTCCTCTTTCCAAAATTATAGTTCCTGAATTCAAAGTATGGTAAAACTTATTTAAAGTTTCCTCAGAGAGGACGTAGATAAACGCTTTACGTTTCAGCATGTAGTAGAGCAAACAATTCGTTACGTTCATAAACTTAAAGCTCCCTAAAGTTGACCGCATGTTATTATACGTTATTATGATGGAAGGGAGGGTCGGGTTTTATACCAATATTACTTGTCACATGTGAGAGTTATAACAGCCACAAATGTAGGCTTCCCTTACAATAACCGGGCCTACGAAACTTTTCATCGATTTACCAATTTCCCAATATTGCTCAATTCCCTTTCCATACACCCAAAGGGTTGCAAAACTTTAGCGCAATACGTAATGATTCCCCCTAATTTAGAACAAATCGTTTAAGAAACTTGCTATAAAAGTTTACGATCAAGTTTTACGGTTGATGTTTCACAGTTGGAATACGTGAAAAATGTTTTACTATTGTTTGTGAAATAAGTACAAATTACTGGCAAGCAATAAATGCGACATTTTTACCGCCACAACGATTTAGTACGGGACTGGGGATACCATTCGCACGTTCGAGAACATTAAACCTGGGACCAACTGTTTCTCGCCATCGACAGCCGAACGAGCTTTCTTTCTTTACTTGAATTCGAACGGAAGCTACTAAAAAGTAATGGTGGACTGCGGAAACACAATGGAATCTTGAAGGCAATATTTTTACAAGACGGATCCGTTTCCATTTTATTGGAGATTCAGGTGTTTCCGGCTGAAAAGTTTATGTCTCAGATGAAAAGGAAAATCTTGGATTTAACGCCACTTTTGAAATTTTTCATCAACTTCCGCTTCAAATAGTCTTTTGTCAAGCAGTCTAGCTAGGAGATATCCAGATTAAACGTTTCGCCTTACATTGCTCCAATCTGTTAAAATTGTGTTTCCCTAACAAGCAATACGGTCTGGGTTTAAACGAGAAACAATGAGAAAATAATTATATTTTAATGATAAAGGGGTGATATGTATTTTTATCCCTGAGGACATCGAGTCCACATGGCCACTTAAATGGAATGAAGGTGTACTCGTGTTAAAACCGAGTTTGTATACTGTGCACGTATCTCTGGTTGAGATCACCCCCGTTCGCCAGTCCTGCATCGGGGCACGGACCCAGACATTTTTTCGTTCCACCAGCATGGTACGAGGGTAATGGCTTCGAAAATTTCAAGATTGTATTTTTTATACACTTCGTTGGCACGAACAATTTCGGCTGTCATTGATGGACAGCCGAATGAAGTGTTTAATAATGGATGAAAGTGTTCAAGACATTTTATAAAGCAAGAAAACAGCATACACTCTTAGTTCATTATTATACGTAAGCGTCAATATACTAAAAGACAACCCAACTACTTACAAAGTTCATACTGGAAGGCAAAATACGAGTATTATACTCAACACAATCTCTGTATGCAAGTTAGTGGAGGAAGCAATATTCTCTGCGGCTACTAAACAGACAGTAGCCTCACAATACAGGTAATATTCAGCCTCCGTTTTACAGCCCGCGGCGGCAACGTTAAAATATGTTTTAATTATTAGATACGAAGTGTAAGTGCAATAAATATTACATAGTGCGTACGCGGCATTCTCTGTAAGGATTTATTGTGCAGTAGTACTAGTGCTTCAAGCGACCTTCAATTGGTGCATTTACCCCGCGATCCGGCTCGAGAGCCCATTTTATTCCTTCACAGCACATTTAAAGTATTATTGTAGGTGCACTCGATTTCATAATAAAGTGTTGTGTTTTCCAGTATTGATAAACTAGTTCAATAATATTGATGCGTTTAATTAAAGGACAGGTTTACATTTATCACATTGCGATTAATTGCTTATAACTTTCAGAGCAAGAGGTCATGTTTATACAACATGAGTATGTTTGAGTATAACGAGTGCAATATGCATTTACAATCTACACAGAGTGACACCAACGGAGACATCGTATGATGTAGATTTTGTTCGCGATATAATCCCGCAACTGATAATCGAATCGCTCGAAAAAACGTAAACCAAATCGAGTGAGGTACGAACAGAGATAGAATCAAATCGATTTCAGTGATACCGAATGCTGTAAAAGTTTGAAGTTAGTAATAAAAGTTTCTCAGAATATGGGCAGTACGTTTATGTACGTTATTGCTTCACCACTCACGTAATCCAGCGGTCGTGCGAACGAATCGTAGAAAGATTATGATGTAGAGATGATGATGTAATAAATATAGTGCAATTTGGCGTGTTTTCAAGAACAATTCAGAATGAACGGATTATAAGTTTAAAATTATTACCTTGCTCTGGATTTAAAAGGTGCTGATTAAACCTTCCATCTTTATAACAATGACTTTTTAACTGATTTCAAACACGAACGTTAATTTTATTGTTCACTGGCTCAAACAATTAAACTAGTTAGGTAAATAAACTGTCATCCGTATAAAATTGAAAAAGTTATGAATGGGGCGAGTTCATTTTTTGGCACAGAAATCCAATCAGAGCACAATCCATGTGTAATGGCTGAACATTTTTACGGTTTGCACATTGCCACGGGGAATAGATTTTCAGTGCGTCCCAAGTATAAATCACGACGCCAGATGACGCCCCATTCCTGAATTCTGAATGAGCTAGGCGAGACTTCCTTTAAATTAAAGATTCTCATGCTACCTTCTGCATTTTATGAAGTTTGATGTTTTTATGTACTTCAATTCTTTTAATAACATTTTTAAGGGGCCCCGTTTTTTTATTATTTTTCTATAGGTAAATATTTTATTATTCCCGCCTTTACCTTGCAGTGTAGAAAATAATAAGCTGGCATTACAAAAGGGTAAAATAACCTACAAAATAACTTTTCTTTCAGATGTCGGTGCCTTTGTTTTTTCATTTCATTGTTTTTTTGCCACCGACTTCTGAAAGAAAAGTTATTTTGTAGGTTATTTTACCCTTTTTTGTGGTTGTTTTTGAAGGCGGTTACATTTTTTTTTGAAAAAGTTTTTTATTTTACTCTTTTTAGTTTAAATATTCAACTCAAATTCTTGTCAAATAAATCATTCTCTCTCAAGTGCACAATAAGCTAATAAAATTCCCTATCTCAAAAACTACTGAACCGATTTTGATGAAACTTGCAGTATTCCGTAAGTTGAACAATACTTAGTACAACAAAAAAAGAATTACTTAAATCGGACTTGTAGTTCCAGAGATATGCGAACACAAACTAAATCAGTCGATGCCTACTCCAAGCCGTTGAGGAGTTGTACCTTCCATCATCAGCTCATCCACCTGAGATGATGATTATCAGATGCAAATACTTGAACAGCTTTAGAAAATATATGAAAATGGTACTATGTGCCTATAAAATTTGAAGGTTGCCCTCGATTTCCCTGGGATTCCATCATCAGATCCTGACCTGATGATCATGGGACCAATTGAAAAGTATACCCTTTCAAACAAAACAAAAATTTTCCAAATCGGTCCAGGCGTCTTCGAGAAATCGGGGAACATACATAAAAAAAAAAAAAGATTCCGACGAATTAAGAACCTCCTCCTTTTTTTGAAGTCGGTTAAAAATTAAATTCGATATTTTAGCCATAGAAGTGCGTCGTAATACATCAATTTTGTTAGATAATTCCTTTCCTACATGCCAAAATGTTTCATATTGAATGAGTGCCAACATGTAATAGCTTTATTTTACGAGTATTTCATGTTGGTATTTCTCAAAACGGTAGATTATGGGAATTTTACCATGTAAATAAGCCGTATAAAATTCAAATTCTTTACGATAATCGCATAAAATTGCATAAATAAGCAAATATTGCTTATAGAATATTCGAAGAAAGGCATTGTTTAGATTTAAGATACCTAGGTGTATAAAATAAGTAAAATATAAGCGATACTCGCGTGTCAATGTGTTATCTACAGTTAAAGTACTCAATGAGCTTAACAATGTTAAGTTCAATGACCAATGGTGGCCGACGATAAAGATTAGCTGGCTGTACCATTCAGAGTATTTGCAAAAAAATATAGTACGGAGAAAATTACACGCGTTGCACTGCCCTTTATGGATCATAGCAGGAAGCAAAGCGACCGGTCCAAGATGGCACCGCGGGAGAGGAACGCCGGCAAAAAAACTAAACACTTCTGACTTCAGATAACTGAACATTCTCACAAGAATCGGATAAAGTGCCACTTTGACAAATATGGTATGGTTTTCAATACCGCTACATCAGCTACACTATGACGGACAGCTAGCAACGTATTGGTTCATAGCTTGGGTAGTTTTGTTAGGAAAACTATAAAAAGTGATTTATAGACATTCCTAAGGATTCATAATACCTACATTGTGAAGCCCGCATCGCTCGCATAGACTTGATGACGCTCTAAAATAATAGCAGTGAAAATAAAAGACAAACCCTTTGAGCAAAATATTCCGAAAGTTTGCGGTTTTTATGCGAGCAAGCATAAATTGTATGATCAACACGGTCAAAGTCCGGCCTCATAAATAATAGGTTTTACCCAGTTTTACCTTTATTTCGTCACTTTTAAAGAGCAATGATATCTTCACGACCGATGTTATACGACGAGAGATAAAAACGTGATTTTGGTGATGTATGAAAAAAGAAAGGAAAAAAATAATGTGAGAAAATACAGAGACACGACGTACTTACCGCACGTTTTCGGCAGCACTAACATTGATATCAACACACCATTTGGTTTTACCACAGAATAGGTTTTACACAAAAATATTTTCGAAGCAAATTGAGCCTTCTGTTTTCGTTATAAAATTTATGCAATACAGGAAGATGTCAGTGACCGCATGTAATGTGATTCGCTGCGGTATCCGCCAGCGTGTATAAAATTGATTTATCCACGTAACTATGTGGTATACACAATACAACCCATAGGAGTCGAATGACAAACTGCTGTAGTTTACAGAGCTCTGATCTCCATCTCATATGGTCTCGTCTAAAAGCTTACCTTTAGAATGCGGATGTTTCAGGCACATGAAATTTACTTATTTGCCTTTGCCTTGTTAAGAGGTAGTACTCAGTTTAGTGAATTCAATCTTCACATATGAGACACTTAATGGCGCCGTCGTCACCACTGATACACATCCAATAAATTAAATTTTAATAACGACGTTAAACGCGTTATAACAAGGAATAAGGTAATGAATTATAATTATGCGCAGGGCCGCCCGACCCACGCGTTCTAATGACTATGGTACAACATTAGCCAAACACAAATTACCAAGAAATGTGTAAACAGGTATTAAAGGGATCGCCGAGTTTTACGTAGCCGAATTAGGGGAGAGTAATGCTCCCTTGTTGTTTTTTATCATTCTTCCTTCATTTATTTTTTTGCGTTATTTTTCTGATGACGTCGAAGTAATGTGTTGCTTGAATTAAATTATCATTAAGAAGTTGTAGAAGTTTGAGAAACTTTTGTATTTAAAACAAAATTGCAACAGAAACTATTGTCGGTTTAGAGGATTATTGTTCACATTTAACTGGTCAGGAGCTGGCAATGTGATAATATCGACGGCTCGTTAACGTTTAAGTTATAAATTTTAGAGGCCTGCACCACAATGGAGGGCGTGGTTGAAGTTCGTAATATTTTCTACTTGTGCTGAAGTTGAGACTGCTTCTGCATTCTGCAATAACATAATACATCTTTACAGCCAGTAGAACATAATCATTCTTCTTCACTTCCAAAAGAACAGTTAAAAGTAAAACCAGACCGCAGTTTGCGGCGATGCATTTGAATTTCCAGTCGGCGTTAATGTCCGGCTTCCCCTAAAGAATATTGGTTTGCATAATACTCGTAGCAATCACGATCACAGTAGCTACAAAGTGACGTTGCTGTTGTACACTTTCGTATTCTCTTAAGCATAAAGTTGAGAATAGATAAGGGTATTGTATTCTGCAGGCTGCTTTATATTGCTCTGTGGTATGGTATTGAATGACGTGTCCTTATTTCAGTGCGCCGCATTCACGTCATCGGAGAATAGATTGAAATGAATAGGAAATGTATGGAGAAGACAGGCATGTACCGTTGTGGTGTGGTGAAGCTAAACCACTCCTCGTTATAGTTCTGTAACTCTAAATGAACCTGTCTCCACAACTTCTGCCATGTAATGATGCTTGACGATGGCTTGCAATAAAATATTTATTGCATTGCTTTTATAGACTTGGAGTCATTGTGGTTAAGACAGACAAAAGGAAAGTAAAACAGTTTTCATCAGTCAACTCATGGGTTGTTGTTTTGCGGTTGATGATAAAGCTACAGTACGAGAGTTAGGTCGTAATACTGTACCTATGGATTATTGAACTTTCATATGCAACTTTGTTTCCTTTGAAATCAAAACAACACGAGGTGTTAGCACCCTCCGTGAATACTTCTTATGGCTTCACCGCAGACAGGTCGATTTTATTGAACGAATTGGGTGCTGCTCAAAACCGATTAAAGCGACCGTGCGCTTGCCAGTCAATCTAATATCAAAAAGATATGTCAGTCAATCAAAAAAATCTGACAATGTATCCACAATGTTTCATCTAAGGAAAGCAAATGTTATAAAACATACTCGTAGTAATGGCAAAGATAAGTATGTAGTGGAAGTTACGAAGATCTCTGTACTCCGACATTTAAGTGTGTCGTAACTCAAGTTAAATGTTGCTGGTTATTTCCAAGTGAACAATAGAAGACCAAAGAAACGTCTTGTATTAGGTAACGAAATAAACGTAAAGGTGACCAAACTGCTGATTACGGCTAATTCTGACAAACGCAACATTACCTCCTTACATTTACTAAGAAAAATAAAGTTTATAAGGAAAGGCATTAAAATATTATCAGCTTAATCATCAATTAAGAGAGCATTATCGGAAGATTGTCTGTTAATGATAACCGTGTATAATTTGAAGGAAATACGTATTATCCTGTAGCTGTTTTGACTTAAGAAAATTGGGGACATGTCCGGGGAAAGCAGCTTAGGGGCATAGAGAAGCTGTAGATAAAACGTAGGATGTACAAAAGAAACTAAGAAATACCTTGCAAGGTGTTTCAATCATGATAAACGATAAAAGTATTGCTTTGACGTTTGATTTTTACGATTCGTATATCGTTTCTTTATGTGTTTTGTAGCAATGTCTTTGAGCTCTTTCTCACGATGTATCGTTGATTCATAGCATCAATGTGTTGCGAGTACTCACAGGTATAATTATTTTGTTCATTGTCCCCCGTATCTTTTTGTCCGTTACCATTTGCTTCAATATATACAATTCTTACTGTACCCGGCCTTTAAAGTAACTGTTGTTTTATAATGTATGGAATTTAATAAAGTTAATTGAATCACCACCAGTCATTTCTTATTTATTTTTCTACATTTATTTACGTTCATGCGTGTTTACAGTGTTTGTCCTTCGTATCTCCGTGGCAGTCCGGGAACTACGGTATGGTGCGGCTAGTGGCTTGCCAACATCCCACGAGGTGTGCCGTGTCGATGACCTTTCTCTCCAGGAAGTCTATACCTCAAATTAATAGCTCACTCCATCACAGAAAGCCGTTAATAGTTATAGCGCTAAGTTTAAGTAATGTTTTACAAAGAGATACAATTTTAAACAATCAGGTATTGTTCCGTGTTGAGCTAATTGAATTTAAATTAAACTCATTTGCTGGTATCATATTTCTTATTAGTTTTGATGGCAAAGCTATTAGCGATGATACAGGTAGAATTATACATTTTATGAATCTGTCTGTATCTGGAACTTTATATGATAATATGGATAAACTTGGATATGTATAAATAAATCCCTCATATCTCATGCATGCTGTAAAACATTTCAGTGCGACACGTTTGATAACGCAAACGACGCCTGCCCCAAGGGTTTACTGGTACTGAGAACTTTCATAGAACCAATAAACTCGTAATACCTATATAAATCATGTCGATTTGTTACCTTAGTGGGAAACTTTATATCAACTACTAAATGTGCTCACAATTCCAAATGTTGTTCTAAGAGAATCAGATTAAATTATGGGTGCAGAAACGATGGATTCTTTTTTATGACAAGACAAACATATTGTTTCTTTTCATACAAGTCTTATAGTCTAGTCTATAATTTAGGAAGAGTAAATAATCGTAGCAGTACTTTTTGATAGATAATTTGTTCTTCGTGGAAAAATCAAAGAAAGAGATTGCACGAAGTTATTAGAATGGGGCCATAGGTTGCGGTAAACACCGAGGGCCAGATATCTAAGGCATTAAAGGAGACAGCCTCGTGCAGATAACCGCAACATAAACGAACCGTAAAGCTGTTTGTTCACTGCTTTTACGATTATTTGTTGGCACTTTAGTGCGACGAAAATTCTCAAGGAACCGGCCAAAGAAAAATATCACGTAAGCGGAATAGAACTAGAGAAAGATAACATCGTTGTATTGTTGGCTACCTTCTTTGAGCGACAGTAAAAGTGTTTCTGCAAGCCACAGTGAGATAACAACGACTACCAGCATCGTGGAAAATGTAGCGCATGTCCAATTTACAGGGCCCGCTATCCAGGCAGTAAATTCCGTGCTGGACACAGAACCGCGAACATTGCATTAGCGGTATCGCCTGTTTAAACAATCCAAACACTAGCCGCTTTGAAGTGCCGATGGCAGACGTTGTTTGACACAGGGCCAAACAATGAACCTTCATATACTCAACACCTCCGCTTTTTAACATCTTCAACGGTGTGTCTGGTACGATGTTTGGGTTTGGAAACAAATTGAGAAATTGTTATCGTGTATTTACCATTCCGAAGGGAAAGCTTACACAAGAAAAACATTTACTTTTTAAGTTTCTTTAAATATTATTGTTTGAGAAGTCACGACGAGATCTCCAGGAATATGAAAAGATAGTTTACAAGAGGAAAAAAACAAATGTATTTTTGGGTGATCTCTATTTCCCGGAGTAATAACACGCTTTCTTCTTTCTCTCTTCATAACTTGCCTGTCGTAACATTTACTGCGTGTCTATCTGTTTGAATGCATTTGTCAGATGTAACACAAGCACGAACAAGAAGCATACATCAGACGCATCACAGGAACTCTTAAAATAAACCACATGAAAAATGTTTGATCGCCATCGATTGACCTAATCATGTCGGCACCGTTTACTTTGTGGACTAATTAAAACGCAGAACAAGATGCATGTTTCTCATAAATAGGGCGGAGGAGTGCAATGTATGGTCAACGTCAATGAGGCCTGTACAAAGTGAAATAGCTTCATTGCCCAACCGTGCGTGAAGAAGCATTAAATCAGCGTCGTTCACCTACGGAAGATTACACCAGGATATCGAAAAACGTAACGTTATCAAACGATTGCTCCTTCAAACGTTTCCACAATCAAAATAACATTGACTTTCTGACATACGATTTGAAAATGTAGTTATAGGCAATTCCGATACGAAATTTTAGTCTAGTATCGTTTGGAGCCTTGTTGTTTCAGAAAACAAAAACATACACGAAATTTTACCTATCACGTACATTAAGTTTCCAAGAAGGTAAAGTCAACAGCCATTTCTGAGTACCTTATTCAAGTTCTTATGTTTTCTTTACCATCACTGGAATAAGCTAAATATTTAAATAAGTAAGTTTAAGATCTACCCATTGAAGCGTCGATAACAGTTCTGTATATACAGGTCAATGATTGACATACAGTACTGGAAATAATCTATTCACAACCTATCAACGTCCTTTAAAATCATGATTAGCAATAGAGCAAACAGAAACCATATAAGGTAAAACCAAGCTTAAGACGGTGAGTTACACTGTACATTAGATTGAATGTAGTTTAATCTATCATAGGTTACAGTACGGACAATATTTCACAAGCGTGTGGTTACAGCAAGTTTGTGCAACAAGCTCATAGTCATTCAACAAGTACACAAATCAAGGTTGTTAACCCATTTGCGTTACGGTCTGATACCACTCTGTGGCTTCCTCGTATTCATTACGTTTTGCTGGTATTCATTCACAAAAGCCATTTGATCGAAATTATGTGACCTTTTTGCCCTTTCACATACTTTGTAGTAGATCAATTGATGTTTGGTCACAGCTTTTGAATCATCGTTTTTGTTGAAAGCCCTCTAGCTAGTATTAAGGTTCAGAGATCAATGCTTGATGAAAATGAGTGCCGCTGGCTTCTAGGCGCTGCTGTATTGCTTAATGCTGCTGTATTCGCTTCTTGAAATCGATATGATTTATATACAAAACACGTAAAGGCACCAACAATCTGCGCTAGAGTTTCAAAGATAAACGTATGTAAATACCGCAACAGTTCAGTACCTATTGCGTAGAATAACTGCCTGAGGGACCGAAACTGCTTGGCTGAAAACTTCACCAACTAATAATTCACTTTTAAGTTCGTAATTCCAATTTAAGAGGGTAGGAAATTATTTATTTCAATACTTTGTTTCGATGAAAATAACTTAAATGTATTACTTAATTAATTTTAATTGAATAGAAAATATATTAGGTATTTGGCCTGCTGTTGAAAACATAAGTTGATTGAAAGGATAAACTTTACAGGGATTACAAGTAATTTCATTAGCAAATGGCTAACTGGAAAATTAATTATAAACGCGAAACGAATTTTGTAACCGTATTACCGTACACGAACCTTCAAAATTAAATGTTGCGTTTACATACCTACCAAGCAGAGGTGCTCAGTGTCACTCAGGATTACCACTAATCTCACGTGACATGTTTTTCATATGATATACATACATTATTTTATTTTAATAGTTAACAATAGATAGGATAAGTACCTACTGTAGCCACACTGTAGCAATAAAACCAGTACAGGGATGTACTGGTCCATGTTCAATTGTTATCTTCGTAACAATGGCAATGTCCTAAAAGACTTGTTCCAAAAAGTTTCAATAAACTCCGTAGTACATTTTCATAGACATTATGTTCAGCAACAGAGCAGTCTCTTTCAACTTTTATTTCGAATACATTATGGATAACTGGGCACGGTGTGCAACGGTGCATTCACATTCATACATCCCGTAGTTCTGGGAGTACAATGTTTTAATAAATCACCAAGTAACGAGCCTGTTACTGTACCTACAGTAGCCGTTTCGCCAAATCAGGACAGAGGCATGAAGAGCGATTTATTTGCTTCGAAAATGTTGTGGTTCATTGACGAAAGATAGCTAAGTGGGTGCGCATTTGCATCGTACTTGAAACGGTGAGATACAGTCACTAAAATTATGTTACTGCTGAATATAAATAGACTGTTACTGAATGTCCAGTCAAGTTTAGAGTTATGTAGGTACTTGCGGATATTACTTCAACTTAATCTATTTGAACGCTTTTCGCTGGTTCGCTGAACGTTCAAGTGCAAAATCGCAAATGTTCAACACGTTATATCCCCGCGTGTATCTCATTGTCTCTCCCTTCTTCTAAAATAAAGAAACTGCTCTTCATTTTCAACTGCAGAAAACATTTTGTTTACTCTTTCTTGTCTGTAGAGTTAGGTATGGCGCAGTACCTTAACCTTATTCTGATTAATGACCATAGCCATCGATAACTGGCGATCTTAAAATGTTAAGTACAAAGCAAATGTGGAACTGTAGAAACAACATAAATTATTTATGTGACTCTTAAAACACTTACTGAAAACACATAACTGGACTAATCTGCGTTAAAAGAGGAGGAAATTAAATCAAGCTGCAGAAATTACACCGACACGCGAAGTCTAGACGATGAAAACTCATTTAAATTAGGAAGAATAGAATAAAGCTTAATTATTCTCCCGTTAGAATACCTTTCTATAATGTATCTCTAGATACTGAATATGTATTTAGTTTGCATTTTATATCCACAGTATCCACAAAGTAACTGTAAGCTTTGGTTCGATTAGCGGGACCGACTCTGGGCTAGGGTCCACCTCATTAAAATTTTACTGCAGCATCGCCATGATAAGATAAGGGAAGTCGCCTCTTGGACGCTAATTTACACTAAGGTGAAATGTTATCAGCACTTCGGTTTTTCATAAGAGCTTTAGAACTTGAGTAATATGGAAACCTCAGTAAAATGAATGCAACAGGTGTATGTTTACGTAAAGTAACCAAGAAGCTTATAGCAATCCAATGATTTATTTAGGTGTCATTGAAGTGCCTCTCTCATTTACATATCTGTCGCTTAGAAATTGTAATGTAGGCGCGATGGGTAGAGTTTTATGCTAAATACGTGTGTACACCCGCATACAATGACAAGAAACGTTCGAGAAGTGTGGTATTTCACAAGGAAGTGGCACTCGGGATGCGGTCGAGCATTCGCCAGGTCCGCCTTTAGCTAGGGCTGTCAATCTCGTGACCACGACACAGACAAGGTGCAGGCTTCCGACAACTAGCGGTGATACCCTGTATAAAGCAAGTACAGCTTTCCCGAAAGCGATACACCTAAGAAGAACTTGTATTAAAGTAACGTGATATATTGCATCCGTCATATCGATGCAGTTACTCATGAGAACGTATGTGGCGATGGCGAAAAATGTCTGTCAGATGTTCATTCCCATTGAGCAAATTGAAGCTTGTCTTATTTTTAATAAATTAAAATGTTACAACGTTTAACAGGAATTTGTGACTTGATTTACACAAAGGATTTGTATGCGAGCTGGAGCGCAACAACACTAGTAATTTCTTAAACCCCGCTCAATCTTCCGGGGGAAAGGACGACAGGGGTTCAAGAACATTTACATGTTTTTTTTTTCTTTTTACAAAAGCCGTGTTATTGTTGCAAAACTAGTAATGGTTTTGTTTTGGGAGAATTGAGCAGTATCAAAGAAAAAAAGATCAACAAACCAAGCTTATGGCTTTATAGTAAGATTGGAAGTAGAAGTCTTCACTGTAGTGCAGGCGGTCGCGACGACTTATAGTTCACGACTAGCTTCAGGCATCAGGCAGGCAGGAGTCACCTGTGTGGTCCGCCGCCACGTTGTGCAGGTTAATACTTAATTATGTGCCTTACCTCTGTTCTACATATTCAAATACATGCAAATATACCACCGCATATAATAAGTTGACTATTTAAACAATACCACTGGTTGAATGAAGCCATCGGTGAAGAAAATTGTCCGCTATTATGAATAAACAGCACGTGAACATGACAGCTTTATGGAACAGTAATTTGAGGGCGGCTTGATTTACGTGTATGAAACTTTGGTCTGCAAAATTATCATTTAATTGCGAACTGAATAAATAAGCCATTAGGTCAACGAAATTGTAGCAACGGGAATGAGTGAGACGGATGATGGAAAATTGAAATAAGAATTTTCTAAATGACATTTACTTGGAGGAGAATTCGCCATCCACTCGGTGCTACTTTAGCAAATAGAATTTTCACGCGTTCTAAGTATACGTCGACGGGCGGCTGCAATTTGTCAGCCGCCTCAAGCAAGCCCCTTCAAAATACACAGCTGTTGTTAAATTGTATAAGAGATCCTTCATTATACAAGTCCCTGTGTTAACGTCGACAGCAGGTACCTACGTTATATTCTGATTTTAAGAGCTTTTCGTTAAGATTTAATAAAAAACGAATGAAGCACTAAATTAATGACGAGAGGACATAAATAGCTTCAGGCCATGAAAACAAATTATCTACTGATTGCTCAATGGAGAATTATACGGGAACTTTACTATTATGCTAATCACAAGACGATGGTATTGCTACCATTAAAGTTACAGCGAGGAATTTAATGCGTGAAACAAGTTACAAAGCTTGGAATGTGATATTAAATCTAGCCTATACATATTAAACTAAACTTAAGTACAATGGCTATAAAGTTGGGTGTCATAAAGTTCACCATTCTGACGTTCTAATACATCGGCTATGATTGTAAACACTCAAATAAACTTGTACATTTTATAACCCTCTGCATTCGCTAGGATAAACTATGTTAATAATAGGCGCCAGTCGACGAGTATGCTTTTAAGGAACAAAGTGTTGGGGCACTAGCAGTCAATCTTTGCGATATCGGGCTCTCGGTAACTGTTCCTTATCGCCAATAGCAAAAAAGCCTTTCCATGTCAAGAGCTGTCGGTAGAAAAGCCCCTTTGTTCCTAGAACGACACTTATGGATGTGAACTGTGCAAAAGAATACGGTATATATTTGCAGTTTTAGGGTTTGACACCTGCGTAAAATATTGCGTAGTGCGTAACTCGGATGAAAGCTTTTATGAAATAATATCGACACCGTTCCTGATGTGTTTTCAATATGTATTAAACATTTACATCTGAGAATGCACTGTCTTAAAACAAGAAACCTTTCTATCAAAACAACTTGCGAAAGAGAAACAAAACCAAGAATAAGTAAGTCTTTTTACCTAGTCTAAAGAAAATGCAACGACAGCCAAGTTCTATAGCTGTCACTGTCACCCCTACTTGTTTTTCTTCACGCTATTTTCCCCTTCCAATAGCTTTTTCAATTCTCTATGGGGTAACGAGATGAAAACCAAACGATAGTACACTCACAATCAGCTATTATTGGACTATCGTATTCAAAGCCCCATTGTCCGCCTGAAGGCGTTTAACAATCACCTCGGAATTTCTTTTTATTGCACATTGGAATGTTTGTGTTGTAACTTAACACTAGTTTTCCTAAGTAGATGTCTCCGTCTAGCTTTCAGATGCTTAAGCTTGACTTTCTAAAAGTTAAATTACATTAAATCAAAGATATACGAACTGTTGGACCCATCTGTAGCAATTAATTGTGTTTAATTAATAACCCTGTTATAAATAAAGGGTAACTTTCTATCATTTAAATGCGTCAAGGAAACATAATGTCTGAGTCTGTCGTTTCCACAAAGCACACAGATGTACAGTGTACTTATGTATGTATTCGGGTTCAATAGGTAGGTCGGGTGGGGCATGCAGTTAATTTGTAGTCGTGATTGAATTAACGAAGCCGCCCGCTTGGCAGAGCTCATTTCGAAAGCTGTTAGATACTATCATCTTATGCCTTTATACTGTCGAGCGTAATAACGAAAGTATTTCACAACTTTATAACAAGCCTACGACTTTACTGCTACCAGGAATTGGCGAACCGTGGATTCTCACAGGCAAGGTACGACTCTGGTAATCTAGCTCAAAATTGAAAATTCATTCACTGTGACGGGTTGCCATTGTGTGCCCATGCGAATGAAACGAAAACAGAAACCGAATAGCGAAATATTAATTTCCAACAGTACTGTCGACTGAATTGAACTGAAATGAGAAATTAATCTGGTTTGCTGTGGTGTCGGCGACTGCGCAGAGATTCTTTTTGCCTGTCAACTCGGTTATCTATAAGCCGTATGAGAAGCGATGTGTACTATTTATTTCGCGGCAGGGTTCTAGCCTTGAGGTTGTCGGCTACATTGCATCTGTCTGTTTGAGAATATTACGCATACGTTAAAGTTGTGTCTGAGCACACACCATACAAGTTTAGCTGATCATAAACTGTGGACTTTAAGATGAGCTGGTTTAAGATTAAATCTGTTTGTTTTTGTATGAACCTGCTTGAAGTCACAGTCGACTGTACGCTTGTCTAACGAGGAGTGACGGCTCTAGGACACAATACTTGGCGGTTCAGGTGTGTAAATTGTGACGGCAAAGAATGTTGTGCTCACATGAGTCACACGTAAGCATATCATAGGTACAACGAATTTATTTAAGTGGAAATATTGTATGTCAATCAAAGTTAATGCTTGACGGGGCAGAACAGGAGCTACATGCATATTTATGGTGCACTAGCTTCCGCCCGCGACTCCGTCCGCGCGGATGTCGGTCTTCGCGTGGATGGTTTATTTCTCCATTTTGAGTAACTCTGACAATGACAGATGTCATTAATATAAATATCTATTGGACCCAAATACGACTAAGCCTATAATAATTAAGGAGATCCCTCTATTGAGCTACTGCTGTTGAGCTCGCGTTCTGTAGTAAATATTTTTTTCATAGTAATTCCGACCTTGTATTTACAAATAACTGATCGGAACAGTAATCAAAAAGGTCGCGCTGAAAAGCACGGTTTAAAATTACACACATACAATATTAATTCCACAGACGACCGCTCGCCACACAGGAACGTCCGCTCGCATCAAAATTCAGAATTTATATGCATCGCGCGGCGCGGAATCGGGGAGGAGTCGGGGAGGCGTGGCCCGCGTGTGCCGCAAACGGTTCAAGCCAAATCCGACTTTCGGCGCTACAGGTTACGGCGCTGAATCCACTGCGGGTAATGCAACGTGTGTTCGCGGTTCTACAGAACAACGTCTATGAATAGAACTGAAAAATTAGATTTTTTTTCTACGTATTTTTCCAGGATAAAAAGTATCCTATTTTATGCCCAGGATAATAAGGTGTAACTATACCAAGTTTCATCGAAATCGAACCGTTAGTTTTCACGTGATGCCTGCACATACAGACAGACAGACAGACAGACAAAAATTTTTTTAATCACGTATTTGGGTTTGGTATCGATCCAGCAACACCCCCCGCTATTTATTTTTTCAATATTTTCAATGTACAGAATTGACCCTTCTACAGATTTATTATATGTATAGATTTCATGCTAATATCAATGAATTATGGAAAAACGTTTGTACACAGTACAAACATAACCTGCTCACAATGAAATGTTAATGAATCACCATCATCATAGGAAACAAACGGGAAGTTACGTAATTACTCTTTGTACTCGTAAAGAAAGCGGTCAAATGTTAAAGAGATAATTGTTAGTACAGGAAATTAAAGGCATTTAGTAATGTAGGACAATCCTCGGCGGGCCCGCTTGATGGCAATCTTGAACAAACTCAGCTAACTTGTTCTTATTACTGGCAGTAACGCTCACTGTAATCTTGTCCATCTCACGATTTTACAAGCTTTCCACTTGACATGCAGAATTAGTTTTTTTGACCAAAATATTTTTGACATCGTGAATGTAAATATCATCATAATTATGTGAAGTTAACAGTATGATGATAATATCATGTACGGCATGATTGTTAAAGTTGCTTGTAAAATTATAGGTTGTATTATTTGATGGCCTCTGTTCGCAGTGATTAGATAATACTGTTTGTTTTGACTGTGTCTCCCACACTTGATTATACAATAAATCCATATCCATTCTTATATATTTGCAAACTAAGTTTGCTTGTTTGTTCGTCTGTGAACCGTCTAAGTGCGTGAGTCATACGCGTGGGATTCAACTAGTGTACTGAGTTAGTACTTTGCCAGTTCAAGTGATCATGATTCAAGGTTTCTGACCGTAGGATATACCTTTAATAGGTTAAGTGTTCTGTGGGAAGTGTTTCATAAACTAATTTGGTTGTGAGCTAAAATAGGCACAATTTTATGCGAAGCTGTATGGTCAGAGCGCATATCTTAATTGGTTTTAATATAGCAGTGTTCGTTTTATGTGTCTTTTCAATTACAGTACTGAAATGGAGGAAGACGCTTGCGAAACGCTGCCCAAAGCTATAAACATGAAGCAAAAGATCAAAGCTGATTTCCACTGTCTTATACTTGATCAAGTTCAAAGCGCTGGTTTTGTTTTTAATTTGCAATAATGAGTCTAACAAGGCTTAACTCATGATGCGATTATGCGAAATGATCGTGTTGAGTCGGCTAGAACATCGATTAATTAAGTTTTATGAGCTGCTGGCTGATTATATTGGAAATGCTCACTCTGCTCCTCGTTACCATAAAATGATAGTACAAGTCAGATCCAGATTATAGCAACACCGCCGTCGACTTGAAATTAAATACTACCCTTTAGAAATGCATGGCTATAAATCATACTATTGGTACTAATATTTATCTCTTAGTGTATATTTTACCAATCAATTAAGAGGGATTTCAGTATCGCGTGGCTAACGCTTATCTGTCGAATATTTTTTGTTTACGGCTCCTTCCATGGGCGTGGGTTTGCAGATAAGTCGAACGAAGGATTTGTCCGAAATGTTTGCAGTGCCGTTTCGTGAAATCTTTATGTTCACGCAATTTTCAACAAAACTCCCAGCGATTCTTATACTGTAAACAATAAGTGAATAACTTACGGTCACTTAATTTAAAAAAAATAGTAATTATTTTTTGTGAGATTCCAAACTAAATTGGTAAATGAACAAGACCATTTAAAATTCTCTTTGGACAATTTTTTGTGATGACAACATTCCATACATGGACAACTTTCCATAATGTTCACGTCTGCAACAATCGTGGGCAAGAATTTATCGAAAGTTCATTTTATATGTTCTTTAATGCCTTTCATTATCTGTAGTAATTGAATGTATCACATGTACTGCCTTTATGAAGATAATTTATGTACTTAATGTTTGTCATGTTTTATGCATTTGAATATTTATGTTTTGCTTTCACTCATTTTATTTTATTTTTCTAAAGAGATTAGTTAAAAGTAGGTATTTATACATAAATTCACAGGGTATATTTTTATTAAAGTGAAGATAGCTCTCTCAATTTTATCAAAACATAACCAGTACTAAAAAAACATATCCTCTAATGTTTTTACTTCTAGTTCTCAATTTTTTACGATTCGTTCAGCTTTAACAACAAGTGGCTGTCATAATTAAGTAGGTAAGTACCATAACCAATGTTTGAGAGTCCGACTTCCTTAGTCTATACATACCAATCTACTAAACAAGTTAGTATTGTTGGCTGTCACGAGTGGCGTGACTAAAGACCATCGTGGCCTGATCCATGCGAGGTCATTGGGCCAACATTTGGCGTAGCGATGCCAAGGTCAACACAAGCTCTGTATTTTCCTTCCACAACTGAGCTGGTACTTGTAAGTCATAAAATACTTCATTATAATTCTGATCTTTAAAGATTAAAGCTGTCATATCATTCTTTGAGCAGCCTTGATTCATCATTTTGTTGCGGTCCCTTAAAAATTCTGGCTCCTCTGATATTTTCAAGTTTTTGTCCAATGATCGAGGTTATTTACGTATACATACAGCGTAAAGCAAGAAAAATAAATAAAAAAAAAACTGGACATGATCCACTTAAAACAAGATTATGACTGCCATTTAAAAAATCGACCTTGTAAATATTTTAATAAGATTTTTATTGGCACTATGCCAATCATTATATTATTTTTATGTATTTACATTCGCACAACCAGTTTGTGTTAATAGTTGCGTGTTGTTGTTTCTTGTTATGTATGTAAACGTAACGATTTGATGTTACGCAAAACTTAACAAGCAGATATGTTTGATAACAGTCAAGACTTGAAATTATCGGGTAGTTGGTGCCAGTTAAGATGTCAATAGCGGACATTGACCCCTACCTAATAAGTCCTCGTATAATGACATAAGATCAGAATAAGCATGTTTATAAAATACCGAATAAATTAGTAAGTATATTGTAAGGACATAAGTATCTAAGTATTCATAAGATATCAAAATGGTAAAAATATTTCACCTATACCTAAGATTTTATATTATTTTTATCTTTAAGACTCACAAGTAAACACTATAATATCACAGAAAAATGCTAATTCTTATCTTATGTCATTATACGAGGACTTATTAGGTAAAGGTCATTGTCCGGTATTGACATCTTAACTGGCACCAACTATACCAAGTATTTAATCGACCGGTTCAATGGTCAATATTTTTTCTAACCATGTAAAGTTTTCTGCTGGGTAAAGGCCTCCCCCAATTCCTTCCATGAGCCCTTTTCTCCTGCCGTTGCAATTCAGGACAATAAAATAAAATAACAAAAATATTTTTGTCAAAACACAATCCCAGGATGAAGACACCGTTTCTACGACAGAAATGGATAAAACTAAGAACTGCGTGAACCACTCTTTACCCGTGACATGCAGGTTATTCACCTGACGTAAGTAGTCATTTTACATGTCACGGACGTGGTTCATAAAATGAATAGCTAATATAATACAAATAAAAATCGATGAATGAGCATTAATTATCAAGTGCATGCAGAGGAAGTTATAAACTTTGCTATACGAACCGTTTACCGTACGCACATAGGCCTAATTTTAGAAAAGCGCCAAGTGCGGTTAACACGATCTCTTCACTCATAAGAGCTAGAGAAACTTGCGTCATAACTGTGTAAGGCCTTTTCGTAAGTTAGAACAATTTGCATAATAGGGTCACTTTTTCCTTGAGTTTCCGTAGCGATAGAGATAAGGGCTGCACGGGATAAGAAAAGGTGTTGCTTCAACGACTTCAACAACCAAGGAGAAAGAAAATTCATATTTTAGTATCATAATAGAATATGATTTCTTGCATAGAACCTTTCATTAATTTCAGACTCATTAAATTAAAGTTTTCTTGAGTTACAGCCGAGTGACAGTGACTTTTGCCATCAATCCACGACTCACAGGTATGTTTAGTTGCTTTTTCCTCAAATGAAAATGATTAAATGAGTTACATCCCGTGATTAAAGTTACCCTTATCTGATAAATATTTTCTGCGAACTGTGGTTGAATGACACTACAAGCTTGTGCAATTAACACAGTACTGTGGGTAAGACACCTTAAGATGTTTAGATAAAGACATTATACTTAAGGTGTAACGCAGGGCAGTATTTGCACCTGTTCACATTTATGTTCTTTGTCTTCTCGCATGTTGAAACAATGGTGGACATAACCCTACACACATCGAAATTGTTTCTTCATTCTATACTGCACTGCGGGTCTGCGGCCAAGCACATTAGCTTCTGTCATTTATCTCGCTACGCTCAGATTTGCATAGTTCCAGGAATAGTCAGTAATTCAAAGCCGCGCTATATCATGTCACACCAGGAAACAGCGCACCTTATTTTGTTGTATTACAGAAGGCGGAAATACAAGTTAAATCTTCCTAATTTGGCTTTTATGTGAATCTGAATTAGGTCCAAAATAGATAAATTACAAGCTATACAAACCTTCTTCGTACATATTTTCAGTTTTTAAATGCGGTAAGTTAAATCTGGGCTTGAAATTTTATATCGCATTATTTATATAAGCAGTATAAACATTCCTATGTTTGTATGTAGTAGAGCGGAGAACGTGACTCCCGGTTTTAGTAAACAAACAATGTTTGTATTGTAATTTCAGCAGGTGGACTTTCTAGGCACGTTTCTGAGCTTGAATAACTTGGGAAAAATGTGCTCGCTTATGAGCTGACGACAAAGCTTTTAGATACTCAATTTTTCCGAAAATAAATCAGACTATTAAACCCCAAACAATACAAGTATCCTCTAATTCTTTATTATAGATTTTTTATTAAAACATCTCATCTCAAGTCGTCTCAGATAAGTGGCTCAGTCGCCTGACCTTATAGGCCAAATAAACCGACAGAGACGTGAGACCTCCAAAATTCTTTCACGTCCACCACTAGTCACGCTTGTCATGATTTGTTGCCTGCCTTTACGTTCTGGGACTGTTTTTCACTCCTCTTTCATTTTACCCAAACACATGAACATTTAAACTGATTTAAATGGGCAATTCAATATGATGACACCGACAAACTCTTGGCACGTGTACAAATCCTCTTGCTTAGAAACTCATTAAGGGCTTTACAAGAGATCTATTAAAGGTTTTATTAGAATGGCCACCTAATAAAGTTTTATGTTTGAATTTGACGAGGTTTCAAGCAGTTTCTCTTGATTAAGAGCAATTAAAACCAAAGGATCAAAACATACATTTAAATTCTAATAGCAAAGCTACAAATGACTTTGCTGAATTCTGTGAAAATAATTCTTGGAGGCTTCTGTTTTCAAGTCAAAGGGTACTGTCAGGATTTCAAATACAATAGAACTGATGGTTTCATCATCTGAATGTTGCCATATGCTACTTTCCGCTCTTGTGAAGCAGATAAAGGCGAAACACAAATAGCTTCAGGACGTTACCCTTGTCAACGCTAGCTTTTCACTTACCTAAGTTATGGTCCTATTGTTCTAAATGCCGAGCGAGTGCCGTCCTGCCGCATGGTGGGGTGTCTATCTTGCTCTTACTCCTTTACACCAGCGTATAACAAAATCATTTAAACTTTCTACTTTATTTAATAACTCGAAATATCCCTCGATTCATATCAACCAGGTTGGTATCCTGTATTTCATTCTAATCGCATTTGTACGCAAAACAAAGGTGATATATCTCTACAATATGTTGGAAATGTTTGAGAAGCCTCGCGTTCGTTACCCTTTGTCATATGGATACGCCAAAACAATGCTGTGATTTATGCTGTGGTTTGCAAGTTTGCTCGGTTGCACACCTACTTGTGTGGTATACAGAGGTATGAATGTTCAATAAATTATGTTTGGGACAAACTGTCGGCTGCGCGGTTTAGCCCGATATTATCAAATAACTTTGAAATCAAAATGTGGCTTCGAATTTATTGCTGAAGCTGTTTAAAAGGAAAAAGTTTGTATCCTGGTTTTGGAAGACTAAATGCCGGAAAAAGGAAACGTTCTATCAGTGTTAGGCTGGCCATTAATTCACGAGAGCCCGTAATTGGAAAATCCTTTTCAACAAGAGCCGTTGTAGACTAATGTGCATAATTGGACCCTCGACCATGGACAATCGCTGGCGAAATGGGGCCATCCCAAGTTTTTGTATAAGCGAGAAGTGGACAGGCGTCGTTTAATTTAAAGATTAAAGACGTTAATACAAAAGTTTAGTACGAGCATGGATTTTATCTTTGATTTTGCCAGAAATTACAAATGGATAAAAATTAAGCTTGGTGATCATGATGTAGATACCTTTGCAATTCCGTATGTAAGATTATCTCGATGAACATGAAAAAAAAAACACTAAACTATCTCATCAAGACTCATTATGACAGGAAGTTACGTGTGGTTGGTGATTCAACTTTATCCGGCTCGGCAACATCCCGGAGTTGAGGGCACTTTGCGTTCCGGAAGAGGCCATGTTGGACAAAGAGTGGCGGGGAAGCTGAACAATCAAACTTAGGTCACCGAAGCGCGATGTTCCCCGGATATTGAATTACGAAATCAATTTCGAAACGAAACGTTTGGCAAGGATGTCATTTGAAAACATCGAAATTGAAATCGTGTTTTACGACACAAAACCGAATCAGCAATGTCAAACTTTTTGCATTTTGCTCGAATAATAAACCTCCTAATTAATTAACGATGACTGGACAAACAAGTGGACCACGGAATAAACCATTAATTAATTTCGTATTAGTGTCAATTCCCACAGAAATTACGGAGTTAGTGACACGTTAATAATGATAATTGAGCAGAAATTTGAAATTTACACATCTGTAATTTAAACAAAATGAATTGGTAATAATTATCCATTTGGATCTATGTATGATTAATGTTGTAATTCAATTTGGTTTTTTTAGAGGCATACTGACCAAACCAGTATCAAAGCAAAGCCGCGGTTAGTCGAAATTTATTTCATATTCAATCGCCGAGAACACAGTTATCCCATGAGAATTCTGAAGCCTTGCACTGGTCTGTTAAGAGGTATTGTCAAAGTCGTGTATTTAAATAGGTCTTGTTCATTAAGGTCTTGGGAACAAAATTGAGATTGTAATGAGATACGTAATGTTTCGTCATCGAGGTCGTCTCAGATCATCTTAATAAGCGGTCGCCTTTGTACAAATCGTTTAAGTATCGTGTTTGCGTAGCGGTTTCGTCTTGATGAGCTGTTACGCAGATTCAAAGATCATGGGTACGCATTTACGCAATCTCAGTCTTTAAGAGAAATTACTTACTGAACGAACAAAATTCTGAATATTTAAAATCCAGTTACATTTCTAAATTTTTATAGTTACACGAGGCAGTAATGTTTCGCAGTCTACGCGACGGCTCTTAATTAAATTCGACAATTTGATCATCGAGGGGCACAGCTCACAGGAGAATTTACAAAGCAAGCTCGAGGTCAGAATGAGCAATTGTGTGTTAAATTAAAAGTAATGTTTCTTGACTTTTTGTATGTTCAAGAGGTTCTCATTCTTAATCCAATGCACTGCTTTTGATGTGATGCTTTGGTTTTTTCTAACTCTTCAAGTATGTATTGCCATCATGTTGTTTACACTGTACTTCAGTATCCAGTAACAGATAACCAGACGCTTCGACCGAGCTCTTTCAGTCACGCCGCCATTCGTGACTAACATTGATGAGGCTTTTAGATAAGCCTATGATATTATTTACACGGAGAATTTATTCTTCTAACTGTTAGGTCCACGATAAAATAGAATAAAGTTGAGATTGTAAGAATCTTGTAAGATACACTGATATCGTATTTATTTTAAGTACAACGAAGAAATAATATGCACATGTGCATTGTGGAAATGTGGAGATTAAATATTCTTTCCTCTAGCGCAGTGATTTGTGATGTTGTGGAGTGACTGCAGCACTAAATTTTCAAGAAAGCTGATAACACAAGATCTTCGTTACAGTTTTTCCATTATCCCTAAACAATCCTTAGTAAAAGACATCTAATAACGTTTTGGGGGTATAAATAATCGTTGGGGAAAACACCCGTACTAAACAGCCAACAAGGATCGGCAAGGGGCCATTTGTTTCGCAATAAAGTCGTCTTGCCCCATCTGCACAAATGAAAGGTCAGTGGATGGTCAGACCTTAATTAAACTCAACGAATTCGTAATCCAGTCAGCTCGTTCCTATTAAGAAAATATCAAGAACTTCTGCTAAGTAACCGTATCTCAACATAAAAATGCTACAAAACTTTGCCAGTTACTTATTAGTTTACTTAACCTTCAAGTTGTAGTAAGAAAACTTCATGAAGTTTCATTTGTATAACAACTTGGAAAGATTGTACACTTGCTTCGCCTGAATAAATTATGAGAATGGATGGAAGCATTTATGAGAAAGGCATGATGAATGAGAGGGTATTCCGAAAGAAAACAATACATTTAAGGAAAAAGGTCGACGCACTGATGATGATGAAGATCTACGTAGTAACGTAGTATAATATTATGTTTTGTTCTATCATTAAAGTCCATACCGCTTACCTAACGATGGTAAAATTTATCAGCAGGGTGTACTTACCTGAAAACAAAATATTTATTTTCATAAGTTACATTTTCTTAACATAATAAATAAAAAGAGTCAACATCACAAAATACAAAAGAAAGGTCTTAAAATAAATGAGCTTTTTATTGGTTTAGCGGTTGCACGAATTGTTTCAGAATGCAGGCGGTAACAATCGAAATGTTCAAGTAGGTTGACCCCACTACATGCAAAAGGGCTGCGGGATCGCTTTCAATATTACCTCTCCGTGTTACGAGCACTTATCCCCTTAACATTGGGCATAATTTCGCTTGAAAAAAATTATGTTAGATCCTGGTACAAATTGTTTACGACAACGAAAAGGCCAATAAGATCGACCATTGTGGTCAATAACGGATAATTGAAAAACGCTTACAAATTCGATTGTG
The DNA here is from genome assembly GCA_950005045.1 of Agrotis exclamationis. NCBI lineage: Eukaryota > Metazoa > Arthropoda > Insecta > Lepidoptera > Noctuidae > Agrotis > Agrotis exclamationis. The sequence continues at coordinate 13,428,108 of OX465424.1, read as the reverse complement.
AAGCCATGCGAGAATATTTCTTATGATTTACGACTGGGCGAGAGGTTAAAATACCGCAGTGGTTTATTCTTATTTGGCAGTTATACATATTTACCTATTGGTTTTTTTGCTGAAGTAAACGATGTAGCAATGTACGATCCGGATTTCACGACGCAGAGAATTTGTAATTACATTATTGTTGAGGAACTTTTCGATTACGTAATTGGAATGGTTTACAACAGACAGACTATCCAAGAAAAATGCGGGCCCAGAATACAATTACGTTTAATTTTAATCATCTATCAATGGAGCATTGTGGCGCCCGCGCAGTCGGGCGTGAAAATGTAAACCGATCGAAATAGGAATGCAACGATAAGTGAATAGGGCCTAATTAAACGAGGGCCGCTGTTAGATAATAATGGTCGGCGCACTGTAGGTCACGAAGCTAAGGGCCCGTGATGCGATCGAGCTTTTGTTCAACAGATGTTCGCTCACACATTGGATGCAGATGCTTGCAAACTGTGACAGATTTGGACATTGATACTAATTCGCCTTTGTGCGCTTCACCTGCCTTACGCTTTAATTTATTCAAATTAAAAATAAACGCTCAGGCCACAACAAAAAGTGACTAATGGATTTTACACAAAAAAAATTCAAGTACGGCTCTATAAAAATAACATATTGAAAGTTATTCACGTTGCACGCTTTTGTAGAATGACGTCAGTGGTGCATAGGGGAGGTGAGACGACATCTGGCGTATATCAAAAAGCTATTTTAAAATGATAAGCATGATAATATCCATCCATACCACTAATGCACCGCCCCGTGCGTTAAATTACAATTACATTAAAGTCATTATGTTGTGATTACTATTGTATACAGTCGAGAGGGGATTACGGGATGAAAGGACCATTATTACGTCCTGAACGTTTTATTTCTGCGGTTACATCGGCACGTGTTCAAAGCAAATTGTCGTCGAAATAAACGAATATTAATTGCGACCACATGCATTTTATATTTGGTCGAGTAAAATTGGCGTGATAACTTTCTTTAGCAGGACTTTTATGGTCAAAAACACGAAAAAGTAGCCATTCACTGACGACACAATCTGGTTACGAAAACCCGTCTGGGCTGTAAAGTGAGGTAAAACGTGGATACTAAGTGCCCCAGTGAAGTCATCGGTAATTTCAACCGTGCCCAACTGACCGAAACGGATGAGCGTGAATAAGGATGAGCCCGCACATCATGAAAACATCAAATTAAATTTAAAAAACTCCAGCATTAATGTCCTTTTAAACTACTCTAATAGCATTAGTCGTGTAATGAAAAATGTAGTGTTTTATAATAAGTCTCTAATGGTTAAAACGAGCTGATTAACGTTTTCAAAATTAGTTTAATGTTTTGACGTGTTAAATTTATTAAGCGCCAACTCTATTAAATTAATTAAGTTATGTCCTGCGTTCATATTTTGTTGTTGCATTAAAATTATGGCACGTGTTAGGAACAGCTGTTGTTATAAAAAGCAACAAAATACAAAAGTTATTGTGTCGACGTATCTGTGTATTATTCGCAATTAAACACAATACATTTTATCATCTGTCGGTGGAGCGAGATTTGGATTATGATTTTATCTCGCTTTACATGTAGACACATGTTCATCCTATTGTAATAGACGCAATTGTACTCCCAAAAAGCACCCCAAATGAATGATTGAACATTATTTGATAAAGGAAATTTAAAAATTCAATGAATTGTACCATATCTGCCTAAAATAATGTATTTTTTCATATCTGAATATTATAGGTACAGAAGACTAGCGAAAACCGGAAACAAAAATTGATTGAAAAATCGGCCGTAGTTTGCCTGACCGGCGTCCGTAGTACGAAACTACGAGCTACGCAGGCTAGAGCCTGCGTAGCTCGTAGTTAGCATAATAGGCATATTTTTTTTACATCTATAAGATAAGACTTAGGTACTATGTATATCTATCTATTCATTTTTGAGACCCCAGTCATATTATCATAAAACCACATGATATACTTCTAAACAAAAAAGTACAGTTTTAATTAAGCTGTCAAACAATGCAATATCATCGCAATCGTAAATGCAATTTTATTATCTTCTATTTTTACGAGGGACCGATAATAATAACCATGGAATTACAAACCATATGGATGTGCGCAATGTATGTATCTATGAATGAAACTGGCATGTGTTTGAGTGATCTCTTAAACGGCTATAAAAACGTTGCGTTACGTTTTATCCCAATTTGGTCTATCCATCTGTCATGTTTTATTACGTAACCACTTAATCTCGCGTCATAAGCGAGAAATATACGTCAGTAAATCGCTTTCAATCAATGTAATTCAATTTATCGGCACAAAAGGAAGTCAATTTAATGTTTAATTATGTAGAAATTTGAACGTAAATTGTACGGAGAAATTAATACAAATAGTAAGTAATATGACTGGATTGGTGAAGTTTCTAAATTACGGTAGACGACGCCACGTAGACATCCAACTGTTAAACGTAATAATGTACTTATTTATTGAAGAAACGGCGCAGAAACTTTCCTAATCATAACTTGAATTCAATATAGCAGATCCCGGGACAAGTCACTGCCTCTGGCTTCGGATCTCCCCATCTCCCAAATGCGGTTCATCCCTCGAATCTTAAAGGAGCATGTTTATTTTCCGGGTGGTTACATCTGTCAGTTATATTAGAAGAGCTTGAGATGTCATTCGTAGGTCGATTTGTATATATTTGCGTATATTATGTTTCACTAACAACAGTTAAAAAACAAGAGCTCTTACTTAACAGTAATTGTGTACCTACCTATAGATTTCTCTTTTCTAATTTATTTCCGTCATTACGCTATCGCTACAACCTGCATTTGAAAAGGTACTGAAAGTTTGTGAAATTTAATTAAGACGCCGATAATACGTTTGCCCCTAGCGTTCCGTCGATTGAGTTTTACTATGCCATTAACCGTGGCGAACAACGCATCACTTTGCATGGGAAAAACAAATAAATTAACTTAAAGGGGCACTTGAAGAACAATTTATCTCAAGTTCTCGTCTCTGTTATGGCTATGTTGGCAAACAAAAGCAAATGCGGAAGACTTGTCAAGTTGGTCGATGTTATAATATTGTTTCCTTGTACCGTTGTCCGCAGCCGCGTAGGGCAAGCGAAAGCTTAACTTTACCTTATTCACTCAAAGCACGAAACGCGAGTTAACCGCACACTTTGTCTTTGTGTTCCAGTAACGCAGACTAATATGTGTCTCAACGTCACCGTTACGTTACTGGCTGTAATACTGCCGGTACGCGGCTGGATCATATTTGACGAAAGACAAACATTCTACATTATTTAACACAATAAAGGCCACAGGGAAGGCGTGATTTAGAACACGGAACGTGAGTCTAGACGCCATTGTTTTAGTGCTTTTAATGCTCTGTATTTTATTGTTCCGGCTTCGAGTTATGAGTTACACCAGCACGACACCGTGCTCAGCTTCCTGCTTTGTTTTCAACTATTAGTCCTTTGGAAGTATTTGAAAAAGCTCCGTATTATTAACGTGAAAATGGGTAGCAGATGAAAACATCGTAAAAAACAAACGATCCAGTTTCTTTCAGCGTAGACAAGATAGTAGAAGTTGTTTGAAGGTGTATCACATATCGGGCCTCCCCGAAATGTGGAGACAATTTCGTCTAAAAATAAAGAGTAAAAGTCTGCATGAAAACAAAAGTTTTATAGTCTGTTAGATAGTAGTACGTGACAGGATAATGTGTTGCAATGTGAATGCGGCGTCTAGCCTTAAACGGTTAAGTGAACCATTGGGTTCAAGTTCGTCTGGACGATAGGATCGCGGTGGGTGTTTGTTTTGTTGTGACGTGAGAGCCGCAGGCGCCGGCAACGTCTATGCTTCTAGAGGTGCTATTATAAAACGTGGATATATTGTTACTGAAAACGGCAGCAACGATTTTTATGTTCAAGCAATATGGTGTAAAGAAAAATAAGATTCTAGCGTAACTTACGTGAAATTAAATTAACGTTTAACGACTGGCTGAATCGTTTGATCGATTTCACAAAATATTTAATATTATAAAAGTTAATAATAGCATTAGCATACCTATATGACATTTTATGATAATCTGACACAAAATATAAAACAGAAACCTTGATTGGTTATATTAGACTTAGCGATGCATCCGATACCGATACCGATATATCGGCGATACTTCGAGTTAGCCGATATATCGGTATCGACGATATTTTATGACCGATTCAACGATACTTTTTATTAATTTAAAAATGTAGTGTAAACGAGCGTGTGTGTTGTCTCGTCTATTTCGTTGTAAACGAGGCACGAACTATGCCCGGGGAAACCCAGTAGGGGGTGCGTCTCATTTCATATAAAGTTACTTGATATATTTTCATTTCAATAACGTTCACATGATATAATCAACGTGAGATATACCAACGATTGATATAATTTTTTTACACATAATGTTTGTGTTACTCTAAAACTCATTTCATATAATTTTATTTGATATAACGTTTATTTTAGGCTGTATAGTACCTCAATATAATCTTACTCGCTCGCACTTGCACGAACCACGCACTATTGCTTGCTCTTTCTTATAGCTGTCTACACGCAAATCTATTTATTTTACGGCGAAAAAAAAGAAAATTCAAAAAAATAAATAACATGACACCTGCTTCATAGTTAGTTCAGTTAGTATAAAAAGTTTCATGATCTAATTTTAAGTATTTTATGATTGCCAGCGGTTTATTGTTCAATTAAGAGGTAACTTTGGGATTTTTTCCTATCGAGAAAATTTTATGGAATCGTGTTTTCGCCAAACATAATCCTCAACTTTACCATATTATTATCAGCCTATTACCGTCCACTGCTGAACGTAAGCCCCCAAAGAGAGCCAACCATCCCGGTCCTGGGCAGCCCGCATCCATCCACTGCCAGCCACATTCTTCAAATCATCGACCCATCTTGCCGCAGGGCACTTTACCATATATTTATTTCAAAATTAATGCTGCAATATTTTCGACGTATCACAGGATTCTGCTAAGCCATTTGAGGTAGTATGGGCTCTTAAGCGAAAATCATTATGATAACGTTTGAAACACATAATTGACGGAGACACATAATTAACAGACGGAGCCCCTCGAGGCGGGGCTCCGTCGAGCCAGTATGACAGGTAGTAATCAGTTATTTGACCTAGGATGCAAGAGCGAGCGAAGCGAGCTCGGGCACTTGGAGCACCCCGACACGGACAGGTTAGATTACTTTAAACCCTGTTCGCAGAAAAAGGAGCCCCGCGAAGCGGTGCTCCTTTTAGCCTTTTGTAGCACTATTACTAGGTACATTAGAGCTAGATTACTTACCATGAAGAAAAAAAAAATTAGACCAACTAAGTTTTATGTCTTTTGAGTGGTATTCAAAACGATTTTATACTCATTGATCGTTATGCTTATAACAATTAGTCAGTATAAAATTATCTCAATCGTTTATTACATTAACAGATCTTAATATCAAATAAAATGATATATTAAGTTGTTATCTCTTGTAAATATTAGAGACTAGCTGTGCCCGCGACTTCGTTCGCGTGGATGTCGGAACTTAACAATGTATTTTTTAGTGCTTCTTTATTAACAACATAAGCTGTAAACCATCATTCTGGAGCATACATAAATATGCTCCAGAATGATGTAACCTACGTAAATCATCAAATGAGTCCTCCCACCCAGGGCAGGGTAAGAGGGACTGTCAGACTTGTACTGATTAAAATCCACGGTGTCCTATAAATCCTATATTAGGCCTTTACGTTCCGGGGTCAAGGTAATTCGATAGCCCGTCATTGTGATGACACATTGAGGCGCGTGTTGAACACAACGCGCCGTCGACCCAGGCATACTCGCCGCCCGCATGCTCGTGCAAGAGAAGAAGTAGTATGGGCGGACTCCGGAGCCTGCCCGTTCCTGCCTTTACCGGCGCTGGCAGCCCCAGGACGTAAGCAGACATGGGCGAAAGTCATTCTTTCAAGGAAAAAGGTCGTACCTATGCGTGACCCATCGTATTCCATCGTATCCCATCGTATCCAATCATATCCCGTCGTATCCCATCGTATCCCATCGTATCCCATCCTATCCCATCCCATCCCATCCCATCCTATCCCATCCTATCCCATCCTATCCCATCCTATCCCATCCTATCCCATCCTATCCCATCCTATCCCATCCTATCCCATCCTATCCCATCCTATCCCATCCTATCCCATCCTATCCCATCCTATCCCATCCTATCCCATCCTATCCCATCCTATCCCATCCTATCCCATCCTATCCCATCCTATCCCATCCTATCCCATCCTATCCCATCCTATCCCATCCTATCCCATCCTATCCCATCCTATCCCATCCTATCCCATCCTATCCCATCCTATCCCATCCTATCCCATCCTATCCTATCCTACGATTCCTTTAAAACGCTTTAATTAATTTACATTTTTTGTTTGTAAGGTGTAAACTGATTATTACGATGAAATAAAAAACTTAATGTTACTTCAATTTAACAGCTCTATTCCAGGTTTTTTTTAAATGCCATCTACCGTGTTATCGTTGGTTTAGATAAATTATTTAAATATGTAGTTTTTCTATTCGAAGCTAGATCGCGCTACTGAACTGCGGGTCGCGGTGTGAACTGACCGTAATATTTTACTTCTGAATCACTTTAAATTCAAATATCTTTTGATGGACTGAACCGATTGCAATGAAACAAAAACTAAATGTTACTTCAAGCTACGCTTAATCGTTGTGTATAAAAGTTATCTACATTGATTTCGTACATTTTACGTGATGCCCGAATAACCAAACATACAAACAGACAAAAATTCTAAAAATGCTGGAAATCGGTTCTATTGGTTGTCCTTTAACACCCTGGCTGGCTATATTTTTTATTTTATTTTTAATGTACAAAAACTTCTTTTCTACAGTTTTATTATATGTATAGATTTTGTAGTTATATCATATATTACTTACCCCCCAGTAAAGTCAAAGTCAAATCATTTATTTCAAATAGGCCATCAAAGAGGCACTTTTAAACGTCGAAATAATAAAATTAAGGAAATGGGATGGGATGGGATTGAATCTACACCCATTCGCAAAGGTAGGTTGTATGAAGAAGAATGGGCAAGAAACTCCATACTTACTCTTTTTAAACATGTTTTACAATATTTTTATAACATCATTTGAAATAAATAATGTGAAAGCAATGTACCTTGAAAATATAGACTAAATATTATAAAAAAATTAAATAATAAGAAAAAAAAACGCAAATAGGTACATGGTGTTCACATTTTAACAAAATATTGCAATTACAGCTATTTTTTTTTTAGGTACTGCAACTATAAGTTCTGAGATGCCTACGACTGGCGGGCTTTGGAGTGTTTGTGAGAAGATGAGCCCCTGTCTACTCTGAGTTGTAATTCTCTCAAAGAAGAAGTTGAGAGATACCTAAGGTCTCCTAATATATAGAGAGATCCAGATCAATTCGTTTTCTGGCGAAATGACGTCTTATACCCAAACTTGAAAAAAAAAATGAGCAGAAGTACTTTAGATTCCAAGTGAGTTCTGACGCATCTGAGAGAATATTTTCCAGCGCAGGTTTTTTTCAAACAGACTCGCGAAAGCACCTTTTTAAAATTAAGATTGCTTTGTTTTTTAAACAAAAATCTTAATGTTAATTTTAATTACAAAAATTTATATATCTAACATTAACCTATGTCACTACTTTTAATATTAATAAAAAAAAATCTACTTGTGTTTTTTAATTATATCTTTTAATTCATAATAAGCGTATCGGTATCGGTATCGGTATCGGTATCGCCGATATTTTTATAAGAATATCGGTATCGGTATCGTATCGGCGAAATGGCGTATCGATGCATCCCTATTTAGACGTTGTGTCTATGTCCGTCATCAAAAACATTCCAACAAGCAATCAAGTCAACAATAAAAGTCAACCAACTAATGTTTAGAGGTCCTTATAAGGGCCAGAGTAGTCATCATAAACCTTCCTTTAATTGATAGTGCACGACCACACCTCAATAATTAATAACTTGAGGCCACTAAAAAGGCGAGCTTGTTAATGCGAATGATATTCAAATTCGAATCACGCCCAATCCCTTCCAGCTAATCTAATTCAACTATTAAGTCCTCAATAGCGCCGCACTGTATCTGGTTTCTATATCGGAGTTGTTCAAGAGGCAACGCGGCACAAAAATTCGTCAGAAAGTCGGAGTAATGCCGTACCGGTTTGGCTCGTGTAGGCGTGTGTACCTACTCTACGCGAGATTACTCTCTGAGTAGACTTGTTCTTGTGAAGGCGCCCTAAAATATTTTTGTCTTATCGAATTTGATTTATGAACGCTCCCAGCGTCTTTAGGACAAGGATACCGAGATAGTTATCGTCGAAGTTCTTATTGTGAATGGGAGTTTCTATTTTCGTGCGTATAAAGGGAATATGCAAACAGAGCCGCGTTTATTTTTACGCCGATGTGGAAGAGATTTGATTGTTTATCTTTGAATCTCGTAAGATGATTTAGGTAAGTACATCTGCTAATTATTGAGTGGAATCTTCGTAAAGTGAGTGCGTCTGGATTTTTTAAGTGCGGCTGAGTTTCTGATGATGAAACTGGCTAATCCATACTTAATCGTTTAGAAATATAAACTTAGGTATGGGTCATCGTCGTTGCATTTGGCAGTTTGGATAAAAACCAGTAGGTGGTAGAATTTTCTTAGGATTCTATAAGGATTAAAAACTAAACGTAGGCATTAACAAAAATATAAAATTTTAAAGGAAAAATACATCATTGTATTACCTTAACATTTTTATATTTTTTTAATGCTTACGTTGTTTTAATTAAAATGTTTAAATCATTTTAAACATTTTAATTAAAACATAAGCTGAGTACGACCAATCCATTTGCTGTAATAACAACCCTTAAGTGCACCTTGAAAGAAAATTTTACCAGAAGCACATGTATTTGTTTGTAACGCTCTCATTAGTAAGTAAAGACGTATTTATTGTTATGTTTATAGTTTTTAAGCTAAAAATAAAATGAGTCTTAATGATGGGCGTGAAAGTATGCTTTACTTCGGTTCACACCTTCCCCGTGTAATGTCATGAGGTTTGATTACCTTAAGGAGCGTGTTAAGGCTATTTTTGTCTAAATTTAGGGTGCCACACACGATATTTGTACCTTATTCTAAGGAATTACACTTTACATTATGTTCAAGGGATATAAATAAACATGGGAGATTGGTTTCTTTAACAAACTATTCTGTTTTCTAGTTTAGACAAATTGGGTGTTTGAAAGACGCGACAGTAATGATGACAGGTTTGAAATTGCCTTTTTCAGTGATTTGTTTACTCCGACACTACTATGAACCGATGTGTGGAATAATAAAAAGATTACTAATAGGCACTAGTATTAGTAAGGACCTAGCTTTGTCATTGATAAAATATGGTGTATGCTGTTTATTTTTCACGATTTAAATAAAGTTTATCTGGGCCTTCAGGAAATTGACGCGATGTAGTTTTGTTTTTAAATAAATAATCTCATCCAGGTTTATTTCATTCACAATCGTAGCTCAAGAGGCTATATTTTATAAAACATGCGTAGGAGTGTCGGAAGAGGGCTGTCGTCAACATGCGCCTGACCTTAAGGTGCCCACGCAAATAACTGTACACATACGCCACGCCTAAAACTAAAAATACCCATGTAATTATATATATGGTACACGAACCCTATGAACGTTTTTATAAAGACGTGACTCAGGACTCAGTAAATTCTCATAAACCATCTTACATCAATTTAGAATCATAAAGTCATTTTGAACAGCTTACATAATTCATAAGGCCGGGCCTACACTAACAAAGGACAAAGTAACGACCCAATGTAATCCACCTGTGATTAAAATCGATACTTACAGCGATCAGTTTTAGTACTTGATATATATGATAAGTAGCATTATAAAAGTAATGATGGACTGAATACTTGAATAACAAGATCTGAAATGACGCGACGTTTACGAGCCTATAATGCGGTGTAATGACGTAAAAGCATTTTAAGACCTACAAGGGAGTGGCATACTGTTAAAAAGAACAACGGTATGCCATTTCACATCGTAAACACTCATGCCTTACATCACTCGTAAATTTTTTCCTCAGATTTGTCACATCACATGATAAATGAGCCCATACAAGGTTATTTGTGCAGACGGTGTCATTTCTTTTGAAGAAAAAGAACTAAACATTAACAGTGATAAATATTTCTTTATAAAAAACTTATCTAATCGTGTTAGTTACATACTTGAGCAAACACATTTAAGTGATAAGATATCCATACTAATCTTTCACCTACATTTGCGTTACAACATTTTGGTAGAAGTAAAATAACTTTTAATTTCATTCGTCGATGCAACTACCAATGAGCAATAAAGTTCGCATAAAGGATCAATTTGTCCATCTTGAAGACGATCAGCAAGAGGTCAGTGAACTTGACCATGATATCGAATCGACGGACACCGACATCCATTTCCATTGATTTATTATTCACGTATTGCATTCAGAGATGCGTTCTTTGAAAGGCGAATACAAATCAAAAATGATCAGTCAGACGTATTCACCCATGATGTAGGTGTACAATTGTACAGTTATCAATTTATTACAAGACAAGGCACAATTGAATAAATCGACTCTCTAATTTTATATTTTCCTGGTCTATTGTATCTCGCTTGAGAAGAATTAGGTCTTATTTCCTGTGGTATTTGAAGTTTCTTCAGTCAGAACACGTCAAGTGTAAAACTTCCTAAGTAAAGAACACCCACATCATAATACAGTAATCATTACAAAAATATTTTTTCTTGTTCGAGTCCGACGGGTACATCGTATGAGTCAAGATCTGTAATGAAGGCCAAGGTGTCAAGTGTCGCTCCCTACAGATGCATTATGTGGAACGCTGACTGAATGTTTGCTTTCACTGGCTGTATGCACGCTCGTAACATTACACCGACCACCTAAGCGAGAACCGAGATAGCTAAACTGGTGGATTAGGAAGATTAAAACCAAAGTAACTAAATTGTAAAAAACAAGGCAAGTGAGTGTAAAACAGTAAACTAGACAATTTTACTATATTACGTGACCTCGGCTGATCTAAACCATTTAACACTAGTAGACGACGAATTTATACTTCTGCGTAAATTGGTACGGAGTATTTACATTAACGAGGCGTGAACGGTGGTGGACCAAGATACGGGGTGCTGTGCTCTGTTTATATTTGTGCTAAGGGCCGGTCTGCCCACTCCCACACTCCCACGCCCCATTGTATGATGACGATCAAACTTATTTACATCACAATAAGACGGCTTCGTCGGCTTAGTTTAATGCCATGTCATCTCCCTAGAATGTGCCTTCAGTATTTGACTATTGATAGTTTCTGAGGGAATAGAATCAAAATACATAATAACGCAGATTTCTGTGCATAGCACCAAGAATTCGCTATAATATCAGCCATTGTATTCAAAGTCAGATTTATTTAAGGTAGATGGACTATTGTGATAGAACTCAACATAATATTATCTTAGCCATTATAACGTCACCAGGCCCTATTCGCGAGCGAGATATCCAACTAAAACAGGAAAAACTTGTAAGGAAATATGCAGTAATAATTTTCTTTTTATTGCGATTCGGAGATATAATAATGAAATCACAATCATTTTCATTATACCCGTAATTTCGTATGCGGTAGGTAATACATTATTGCGAAATATGAAGTAAGCAAAAAATAACATTGTTTTACAGAAACAGAAACACACACCTTAACTGAAATTCGATTCGTCCGACCGATTGTTTGTTCTTGCAATGAAATTATATTCCTGCAATTTGTATGTCAGTTTCAAATGAATTAAGCGATGTACACGTACGAGTAGCAAGTAAATTACTTTTTGTAGAAGGATTAACGATTCTATTTGAGTTGAATAAAAAGATTGGTTTGAGAATGACGCGTTTGTCATAATTAAGTAATTGTCTGCTGTAGCCGTAGCCTCGATTGTTTCAGAATATAAAAAGACTTCTAAGGTCTTTATTTAAGAACTCAATAACGGAGTGCGACTTTTTGTTTTGATTAAATTGCTTTTTGCAAATCTAAACCTAGCTGAACGCAGAAATGTTTCCGGGTCATTGTACCAACTCAAGAATTTATGTTCGGAAACATTCATAAACAAAAACTGTCGTCGGAATCGTTCCTTCACATTTACAGGACGAGATAAGGGGCGCAGGCAGCGAGAGGAAAACATTACATTAATGTTTTGGAAAATACTGGGACAAGCAAAGTAATGGTGGCAGCGGTAGCAGTCCAAACAAGCCCCAAGTCAAATTGAGAAAATACCTACTTGAGGCAGGTGTTTTTTTCAAGTTTCAAAACAGCAGATCGTTAATGACCTAAATAGAAATAGCAATGTGAGCAATTAATCACAAAAATACAAACAAAAATAGTTTTTATGTCCAAGTTTTATCAGCAGAAGAAAAGCTACAAATGACAAGAGATAGCGAGCAATCCATACAAAAAATTCGTCAAACGACTGGTTCTCCAGCCGAGCTTGATTTATTTCCTTTTTTACTTTGGCATAAAGAGTTACATGACAGATAAAACAAAAGACCTTTTTCATTTGATAGTCTCAGAAGCATAAGATCATTCAATCGATATTTGTGTATCTATAACAGTTCAAACAATTTACTTATCGGTAGTTCAATATCGAATCATCAGTACTAGGAATTGGGTCAAACCCAGACAGAGTTTATAAGATAATCGTTAAACAAACAATCGCAACTCGCAGCCGGTGGCGAGGTGTCAGAGTATCGAGTGACTGTGTCGTAATGTGATCGGTCACCAATCGATATCGGCTATCTCACATGCTGTTTGACTTACGATAAATAGCGGATGCAACGTGCAATGGCGCGTTCTATAAATATTTAATTAAAAGTTACATTACTTATATGTAATCTTAAAATTATGAAACGTAGTGCGCGTGAACAAACATTTTACTTTTAACAAAAGCAGCTGCTAAAAGCTTCATGATTGCGCAAATAGTGCCCACATCTGTTCTCATAAAACAATAAATTGGCGTAATTACGAAATTAACAACGATATTAAAGACGTCACATTCATCTTGAAGGGTAATATGAATATCGTAGTGCGGTTTTGTATTGGCAATAATTAAAGGTCGAACCAAGTAATTATTAAAGTTATTATGCAAACGTGTGCCATTAAGGTTCAAGCCCACGTGTCTGGACACACGACACACGTCGCTCTCGGTTCAGTGGGCAACGTTCCCGCAGGTGGGCGACTAACGGTCGCTACACAATGCAACCGGTTGCAAGCGACAAAGTACACGCCGAGGTCTCAGCAAGCGTGGACATTTGCGCGCCAACCTGCCTTTAACGGTCGCTGATGTAACTTTCAAGGGTTTGTCACGAACCAATTTAAATGCAACTGCTATGGACTCCTGTTCCGATTAGCATTCATGGAATATCGCGATCGTATCAATAAATATACACTTTACGCTCCCTTTAGTACAAAACAAAAATAACATCTCGCAGAATTTGCTGTGCCGGAAATTAAGGACCGTACCGTAGGGTTTGTTTTTTTGGCACGGACTGAATAATGTGGAAAGGATATGATCATCGCTTGCGACATTAACTTCGTATTTATATGAAAGGTTGTAAAGGTTATTATTAAAAATTGACGATGCACGTGATTGATAAATGCATGCATGCGATTTGAAAAATCGATGGAATACCTCGCCTGTCTCAAAATAATAAAACGCTCATGCGAGTTTCAAACACGACACTTAAATCGACAAATAGGGGTGGCTCACCCTTCTATAAGACTCGTTTTATGGCTTTTAATAATTTGGTGGGTAAGCTGGCACTGATTGTTGAACTAGCAGCTGCTCGTTGTTACAGGGATTATAATGGTGTAAATAACAATTTTTTTCGGTTGCCAAGGTAAGTGTGGAAACGATAAGATTAGGACGCATGTGTAATATTTACATTTTACAAGGTTCATAACAGAACAGTTCAAAAATGAGATTGAACAGTAACTAAAAAACTCATCAATATTCTATCTGAAGTCGTAAAGCAATATCACACAGCAATTCATATTGCAAGGCAATCAAAATCTTGACATGAAATCGAACTTCAAAGTACTCCGTAAATAACTGTTTAATCGTCATTTACAACAGTCCATGCGTTCAAAGTGTGAATTCATGATACTTTGAATTGTGGTTTAATATATCACACAGCATTCACGGCTTATGCAATCCGTTCTTCGAATAATCCCATTCAATCGTACCTTTATGGGTATTACCTAGTCATTTTATCTGAGCCGGTTTGTAATGAATGAACGTGCTATGAGGTTTCTTGCCCATAAACGGTCAATATGCGCGTTGGGTACAAAATCTTCTGCCGAAGTGCCGAAACCAGTAATACGATGTAGCGCGGTGACAGGGTTCGTTCACCTAACCGGGCTAGCTACCACGGCGGCTGCGAAATAAATCATCTGTTACATGATCTCCGGTACCCCAGTGACGTAACAAATTAATGAGGCGTGCGTACCTAGGGCAAACATCGCAAATCAGTCACAATTTGAACGCTTCATAAAAACTTATTATAATATGCGCTTGATTGCAGTAACTGCGGGCAAAACTGTAATTACCGCTCTAGATGCAATTACCCGACTACTTACGATGACTGTAATCACTTTCTTGATTTATTCACTGCATGTCGTAACAGTGTAACTGATAACTCTGCATAGTTTCTTATTGGGTCTCGTACTATTCCGTTTATGCATAAAACGCTATCTCTTTAATTACTGAACTATTCAAAATTCTGAACGGCAGAATTTTCATTGATATAAATGAGTCCGTAATGGCCGCAAAAAGGTTTGATAAATGGCAGTGCTGACTGCTGAATGATAAAATTATTTTTCATCATAATGGAAAAATAGTCTTTGTCGGTGCATCACAGCGCACCTTTATAAGCGGCCATTATCGCATGGCCGTGCGTCCCTTATCTAAATAATACGTTGGCGATCAGTTATTTTCACCATTATTTTTATGCTGTCACCCGACTGAAACACTGCTTTATCTGTATGATTCACGTCAGCCATTTGCGCTGTGGATCGAGCGCAATTAGGAGTATTTCAAATGGATTTATGTCATGCACATGCAATCGTTTCATTTTGTAATTGATACCCTATCGATGATACTGTTATTCAAGCGTTTAGAAGTTAATCAAACGTTGTGTGAAAATGAACTTTTCAATTGAAATATACTTTTGTTCAAGTTTACAAGATCTATTGTAATTCAGTTCTCAATGTGTGTACTCTTTTATCCAATTCAAAGACAAGACTCCCCATGGGTCTCAAATGCCATGTAGCACGAGATGAAACATGACATGACCGAGGCTATCCAGTTAACAGACAAGTCATGCCGTATAATAAAGGTACCAGGCCGATGGACCATTTGAAATCAATTCAATTCGTTCTACGTTCCACAACCTTATGTAACACCATGAGTGTATGTATGAACAAGAGTGAAGTAATCTTCGATGAAAGTGGAATTCAAATCTTTCTGGCTGTAAGCAATCTTGAAAACGGCGAGCTAATGATGCAGTTCACGAAAGTTGCAAAGAACATCCGCTTGCAATATAAATGAACTGATCGAACGAGAGCCTGCAATATGGATGAGAGCGGGCTTGTTTTGCCCATATTGGCTGTACCTGTTATTTCTACCCGGATAATGTGGCACTGTGGTACGTGATGTGCGGACACACTGGCATTGCTAATGAGCTTGCAACGGAACCGTGTCGATAAGGTTAACATGATTGATTTCAGGTGCTCTAAAACACTTGTTTATCGAGAACTGTTTCCCTGTGTTTGCGTATCGTGTACGGTGAACGTTTGATCGTTGATCGTCAATGCGGGCTGCGTAAAGCTCACGCTTCGTATATGAACAACGAAAGTAATTAGCTGCAGCCGAGACTGGTTTACATAATATCCACCTCTTTGAAGTGGACTTCATTTTATAGTTCACTTCTCCAAAGAGTGCTTACTAGTGTAATAAAATTATGAGTACCTTTTACTCATCTTCCATGAAAAAGTTTTACTTCTTTTCCACGTTTGCGATTAGTCTACGATGTGTGGTAATTACGAACAATTTATTATTACTGCGCAATAAAGGGGCACCAATTAGTACTTGCATCATTTAGCCCAGATTACTGCATTAAATCATAGGATGTTCAAGAAAAGGTTACAAGTTCTGCACTATCATTAGGCTTATACGTGGCTCTCAGCCATACCATTATACAACTAATACGTTACAGAGAAAAATTACATTCAAGTAATAAGCGTCACTAAACTCGAATAGACGAAATATTATAATTAATTATGTACATTTACCACAGAGAGAACGATGAAGTATTTACATTCAAAGGTTAGGTTCCCATTCCCAATGGCTCATTGCAAATTATTACGAAAGATCGTTAACCACATCAAAAGCGTGCAAATTCTGTAAATACGTGATCGTGATCCTGTAAATTTCGTCCGATTATATTATTAGCTTTGTTACACTATTAATGGGTTACACATTCCTTTTATGTTTTTGTTCACCGTCTAGACAAAAGCTCAGTTTAAATTACTTTTAGAATGCTTGTAATCCGTTTAAATCCCATTTCGTTTAGGTAAGCAAGCACGTATGGTCACAGAAAATCTTGTTACAAAAAGCGCTTTGAGATATCTCCTTATGTCCTCCACCTCTATTTTCCGTCAACAACTGAGCTCTCCCATTTCATCTCAGAACACATCTCAAAGCTATCAATAAGCTCAATGTCTCCACCTACAGGATATTGCAAGAATAATTATGTTAATAATATCCCGTTTCCTTGTTCGATTGCATCATATTCCCACGTACTCTTGCGTCATGAGTTCACTTCAATGGACCATTAACAGCAACAGTGGTTGCATTAGCAACAATCAGATTTTGTCCACATGTTTGAACCAAAAAGTTCCTGTTCCAAAAAGATCTATTTTATCAAGACTATTATTACCGTCTTTTAGTATGATACTTCATTAAATTCCATGTCTTTTTTGTACCAGGATGTGTCTGTCTATCTAGATTTGTCTTCAGTATTTTTTATTAAGCAGACAGACTTATCTAGATAATACCATGCTTAACGATATAAAAAACCTGTTAAGTTTTTAACGACCAATTCTTTCCGAAATCGAAACTGCGGAGGAAGCGAGTGAGTCAGGGTCTCACGTCCTCGTAATTCTTATTAACACTCGATTGATTCTTATTAATACCCATTTCAATATTTCCGTTAAACTGAGTTTGTGGACAACTATAAACGCTATTTGCAGAAGCCGCAAAACTGTCGACAGGCTTGGAGCTGACGGGTCGCGCACAAACGCCTCGTGCCACTTCCAAGCTACGGCTTTGGGGTTAAAACAATTAATTAATTAAGAACTGCAAACACGTGCCCAAGTTTGATGTAATTTTATATGTACTTACCAGATGAAATAGTTTGCATATCAAAGAGAAGACTGTCTACTACACACTACATACAGGTTAAAGGCCTCATACTAGAAACTTATCATAATTAATTTATCCTCGTAGATATCGATAGAACTCAGGTGGTCCACAAATGTTACAAAGAGATCCTTTTAGTATTGAACAAGTCGGTAAAGAGAATAAAATGTAATAAATCATTAGACAAAAAATATTTAATGATGAACGGAAACACTCTGGGAAGGGCAGGATGTAGTTTATAAAAGGTAAAAAATAGTCTAGGTGTGTAGTTCGTTTATATTCGCATTGTGTCTGACAAAGCCGACAATTTAAAATAACCGCCTCCCTGTATATCGCGAACAATCGATCTTGTCGGCAATGGATCACACGCTGCGCGTGCGCCGTGCGCGGTCCACCATTGTACCCGAAATACTCTGAATAATGGAAAGCTTTCCCTCTTTGTCTGGATAAAAAATGCGGATATTTCGTAAGGGACAATGGAGCGTAACACACAAAATTCGTGACATGCAGGGAAATAAAAACACAAGCGCTATGAAAACCTTCTATCTCCATTCACATCATTCGAAAAGTTATCTTTAGAGGTGAAGTTAAAAAACAGATCGATTTGGTTAATTCCTGACTTCCTTCCTTCCTTGAACTACAAAAAGTGTGGTTGAAAGTTGAACAAAGGGCAGGACTTCCGATCAGCTGCCGGCGCCCCTACTTTTTAGGGGCTTCATCTAATATTAACTAGGTGCTTAGTTGGTTGAAGTCACGCCAGGAGATAAGTACAAAATATGGGAATTGTCTTGTTTAAAATGTATGGTACCGCGCCAAGTGTGGACGTTATTTTACTTATGGGATGCATTTTTTAGTTATGCTAGTAAAATAATGGTTTCTACGTGAATCGTTTTATTATGAATCACTGACGTGAATTGAGGCAACATAAGTTTAAGTTCGGTTGACCAATGACAGCTTCTGAATGTAGACAGAAGATAATATATTACTTACAATATACTATCTTCTGTGTTTCGCAGAGGCAAAAGTGATAAAAAAAAATCAGAAGTGAAAGCAAGTCCTGAATAAACAAATATTACGTGAAAGGATTAATGAAAGTAGATCCGATTAAATATTGATGGACCGTATCGTATTAACTTGGAACAAATTGCATCTAAACCTTGCGGAATACCTCGGACCCTCGTCAATAGTAACAATGTCGGAGGGGAAAGGAAAGAGGATCCATGTTAAGTTGCTGTGGTTACAACCGAATCGAATTAAAACACACAGTAACCAAAACTTCGTAAAACGGAACAAGGAAACCTCCGAGCCGTTCTTTTTTATGATTTCATTTTTTGCTTTCAAGCTTCGGCCAGCAAAAGAATTTTATGCATCCCAGGCGTCGAACACTTCATCCTATCTTTTTCTCGATTTTATGGCTATGACCAATATTTGTAGTTTGCCCGACGATATTTGTTTTCGTCGGTACTTTATTGAAGTTAAATGTGTGATCAACTTCAGCTGTCGAACAGGAACATGTTGTTGAAAGAACCCGAGTCTAACAGGAAACGTTTCATATTGTAACAAAGAGTTTATAGCTAGCTCAGACTGTGCATCATACATCACCCAACAATCGGTAAGAACATCGGGTAAGTTTAAGTAGATTAGCGATTGTACCATATGCTGGTAACAGGAGGGGTTCGTAAAATTTATAGCCGTGGTGGTAAAATTTATAATCGGTACGCTTATTGCATCATAAGCATCGATGCCCGTTAATTCAATCTTCCTTCTCAATCTTTTTTTCTGTACGTCCAATTAAACTCTGTGCGGCAAACAACTGCTGGCTCTAATTAATTTAATTGAATCCTCACATCGGGGAGATAATTCTGCTTACTTACCTTCTTGGAATTCTTTTTAATTGTTTTTCTCTAGCTATTCTATTTTATTTTAAAACAAGTCTCAATTTAAATTTAAAACGTCTCAGAATCTTCAGATACTGTGAGTTAGTTGGATCTTCGGTCATAAGTGCACTCGCAGTTAAATTAGGCACTTTATTACGATGCGTAGCTATGTTGAAACGCACCATGCCATGAACTAGTCTGGCACCGGTTGTCGATGTGTATAATTAGCGTGGGTTTCTAAAGGTCATTGTCACAGCCTCACTGCATTCAGGAATCAGATTTAAAATAGACTTTACAGACACATTAAACAAACGTAGTTAGACGGTATAATTTAATGTATAAATCTGATACCTTCAGTCTTCTGTTATCTAACTCTTTGTGGATAATGTGATCAAATAGATCACATCCATTAAAGATTTAGTACCTATACAATATAATGTCTTAACTAAAACCAAAGAATGTGACTTTATAAATAATGGTAATGTTAAAAGATCAGATTAATTATTCGGAGAAAGTTTTATTTCGAACATAACAGTAACCGAAATAGGTTTCGTTTCATGAGAAACATTAAACAGAGATGTTTCTCCCACATGTTATGTTTAGGGAGCAAGTCGCAGAAATATAATTAATTAATATTGTAATATAAGTCTTAGACTGGTAATATTACACACCTGAGAATTACGTTCGCAATAAAAGCGCGATATTTGCAACGTTTGATGTAGATTTCGTGTCATTAATCATTGTTATAAAATTCGTACGGCATGACAGGTACGAGTATACGTTGGTACACGGAAAGTAGAATAAGCCTTTCTGATTACAGATAATTATGATTGGCAAGTAGGAAGTAAAATTTAATAAATGCAAATTATTGGGTTTAGACACGCCTTGCTGTAGATAGTTGCGTTATTAAGGGCTGAATCGCGTTATGAATACTTAGATAATTTATTATATTGATATCATATTAGCATATTGTTCTCAAACATCAATTCATCAATAACTTACAAATTCATAGCGCTCCATTTGTAAAGCTGACTGGATGGTCAATGCGAAATCTTCCCTCGAGTAATGAATACAAAAGCTCCCATTAGTACCCGGCTACCTGGGACGCATTCTCAGACCATACGACAAAAAACACAGCTTCCCTGTTGGTTCCAAAAGTTCCCACAATGACTTCAGAGAGGGGTGAATTTCTCAAGTGTGGTTTTTGTGCCCTCACCCATTTGTCGAGTGCGATAATAAAACAGTAACGTAACTGACGTTTTGACTAAACTAAAAACGAGGTAGTGGTTCTCATAAAAGAATACGCGCTACAAAAATGTTCTAGTTGCAGTTGTAAACGGATATCCTTGCATTACCAGTACACGAAGTACTTACACTGTTACACTAAAGCCGCTTGGGTTCTCAACTCAACCCTCCTTTCAAAAAGATATTATTTTTCGTAATTTATTCAGGCATAAAGCATTAGGTACAAAGCCGTTAGATTTAAGCTGGGGCTCAGATTACGCGACGAAGACTTGCTTAATACGGACCGACTGCAGTCATTCAATAGCCTGCAAAACAACACCGAGGAAAGGCACTATCGGGGACGAAAGGTGACACCGAAGCCTGTGGCATTAGATCTATAGGTGACTAGGTATTGCATGGAAATATCATTCAGTACGTTGTGCTATGTGCAGTTGTTGGGCTTATTACTGCTGTCAATCTCAGGCGTGACTTGCATTCTACATCGGTTTCGTTAGTTCGCAATTTGATATTGAACAGAAACATTCGATTCGTCAAATTCTTTTATTACTGAGTTTGTAAATTAATCTTTATTGACAACCTTACTAAAATGACGACAAGCTATTCACCTAAAACACTTTCCTAAGTTCCTTTATTCATGTCGAAACTTGGAGCGCCTGAACGAGGTATTACAAAAGAGTATCCCAGGATGATGTCATAGCACTACCGAGATTCCCGATAGGTACTCTAGTCGAGTATGTGTGCATCTGTTTGTCCTGCCCATTTATGATCTCTTGTTAAGCACGTAGGGCCCGTATGTGATAACAAGTTGGATGATAGACAGCTCAGACGTCCAGTCTGACTTTTTTTTTTTTTTTTTTTTTTTTTTTTTTTTTAGGGTGGCAAAATCATCAAATGAGTCCTCCCGCCCTGGGTGGGGCGGGAGGGACTGTCAGACTCTTACTGACTAAAATCCACCCGTGTTCCGTCGGATGCCCTTTACGTTCCGGGGCCACGGTATCCTGGATTAAGAAAAATCCGCGACCCCGGCAGGCATTTGGCCCCATAAGGGGCCCCGTCGGTGACGCGTGAAACACGACGCGCCACCGACCCGGGCTTGGTCCTTCGGACGGCGAGCATACCCATTACTCACCGTCCGCAAGCCCGCTCCGCCGCTGTGCCCTCTGCTTTTCAGAGGGACACGCGTTGGAGCGTCCACCCGACAGGCTATTTGCATACGGGCAAAGAAACCCCTTAGGCACACAGTGCCTAAGGAGAGTTTTTGCCCGCATCCCAGGGCGCACCGGCCCGAAAAACTGGTCTTCCCCCCGGACGTATCCGAGAGGGAACTCCAGTCCACGGGCGCACGTGGAGGTTTCCTGTCTTAACACCCCGTCCAGTCTGACTTAGCATCATTACTGGAGAGGAACGGGGAATGAATATTTATCGACATAATACAGTTTTAGACAGACTTTGTTATCTAGTAGAATCTGGGACACCAAAATTGATCAAACTTTCACCGTCAAGAGTAATGCCCGTCTGGCATTGATGAAACCATTTTGTTCAAGCTCGATAGATGACGTATGAAGAGTTGGCAGTAGTCTTCGCGGTTCGAATATTTAAGTAATTGCTCAGAATTCATATTAGCTCAGTTTGAAATGTGGTGTGAGTACCTACTAATCTAACGATCTAGCTGCTTAATAGCCAGTCAGGTTATCGACTATGGTTATTTCGAGATTAGATCGTGTCCGGTATAGAAAGCTAGATAAACACTGCTGCATAGGGAAATATCGCGTTCAATTTGTTTATTCAACTCAGAATTTAATTACTTTCTTTTATTATTTATTAAATGTAGATTGTGCTGTACCTATTTGATGAAGCACCAACCGTTACTTTAACAACGAGCATTAGATTAAAGATTAACTGAACTGATGGTTGAAGAAAGTGGAGTATGCTTATCTTTTTCTCTGATTAAAACTCGAAACGAGGACGACTCGAAACTATTTATTCAGTTTAGTTCGCTCAGTTCCGCAGCTGTTTCGACTTGGCTAACATCCCTAATACAATTATCTGCTGGAACTTGAAGCACTTAAGAAACAAATTGCCCTCTGGATCTAATAAGATTTATATGTGATCAGATGCAGTGGACGGAACGCATAAGTCCATCTGATCGTTTAACTAGAGGAATATCTCCTTATCGGAGATGCGGGCAACGGAAACATTCTCTATAATTTCCTCCTATTCAATATAAGAGATCAGTGATTTATGTGGACACTGTCACGAGTCACGGCCCATCGTTATTTCACTGTTAAGAATCCAAATGGAATTATGTCGATCCCTCTTCGATGATTTTGAGTATTAAAATTTGATACCGATCGCATACCACCAGTAATAAGAGTTAACGACTTAAAAACGAGTTGAGGCCACCTTGAAATAGTTTTAATTTTAAGTAAAACTAATGTATTTGGTTATTCACGACTCTCAGGATACGTGTTTACTAAGAAACTGGTTCCTGTATATAAATCCATATTGTATTATACGTAGGGCTTAGTTTTGCGAAACAGGATTGGTTTAGCTTACATCGGCATCCATACGATTGAATGGATGTTCCTCACGCAGTAGATAAATCAAGCATGGGAAAAACCGACGCCACAGTACCCACAGCTCTCTTTGTTTTCCAGACACTATGACATTTGATCGTTTGCAAATGCAAAACAGACTTTGTATGGCTGAATGTCGAAGGCGAATCATGATGATCTTTGCTCACTTTGCATTTCTAACAACTTCTGAACTGCAGTTGTATGCTATCCTAGTACTATTACGTCTTGTATTATTTAAAAGACTATTGTTTACCTATAGTGTAAGGCTTATCTCGATAATTTCGCCACTGCCTAATTAATTCTTGCGACACGACTTCGTTTCCTAGTTACAAAGAAAACTGATAAGAGCTTTATCGGCCAACGAACTCTGTAACAATTGCACAAACGTCGAGTTACAGTGACCATTGTGTACCTGGCTTATGTAACGTTAATGGACTATTCATAGATGTCATCAATTCTAGTATTACATTCGTGTTAACAGAGTATTGTTAGACATTTAGAGCTAGATTAGAAAGTATTGTCTGTGTGTGGTCATTACTCTGGGCACTACATTTCGAGCCACCGGTTAGGAACCGCAGATTTGATGACGTGTACCAGGCTAGTCATATGCTCGGTATATGTTAGCTAGCCCGTATCAGCTATCACGTCTACATGTTACTATGCTCCTGACATTAGATGAAGATGTTCATGTAAACTGGATGCCGTGTTGCCCCTTAACAAAGTTATGAAAATTACTTCGCAATAACACATTAGTCATCTTCGAAACATAGAAAGTTTATGCTGTAATTGTGATTATACCCTTCACTTTACATGTTATACCGATAGCATCTGTGCAACCGACCAGGTTATGCGGCTAATAAATTATGAAACACGTCGTGTAACTGCACTAACTTACAATATGTACTCAGTGTTAATTACCAGGAATTACTAGAGAATTTGCGAACGTAAATGTTGTTGAAAATATACCATTACTGAAATAATTGCCAGTCTAAAAGATGGCACGACTCTGGTGATGGCAATTATGATAATTCACACTGTCTCGTAGGTCATTGACTAATGCTATGCAATAGAATAGCGTGAATTTAATATGTTAGGCTCATTCTGAAGAGCAAATATGTGCAGTAGTAGCGCAGAAACAAGTGTCTGCGACTGTATATGAAGTAAGTGTGTAGAACTGTGGACACTGCAGTATTGAACGCAACAGACTGCCAAATGGGCTTTTTATACGAAAGTGTGAGCCGAATACGGACACTGTTTAAAGTCAAGGGATTCTTTACAGTACAAATAAACCAGACCATAAAAGGGCAGACCTCCACGAGATGACACTCAAACAACACTTAGCGCTTATCGTCCAGGTGAAAGGTTGTCCAATGAATTGCAGTGTTTACCCTCGCCACAATACCAACTAAGTCAATAGCTATTTTTGTTTGTCTCCTTTTCTTATTGTTTATCTTGCTTTGTATTCCGAAACAAATGCATTTAGAGAGATTTTCGTGTCGCCGTTGACTGCCTGTGACAGAGTCGTGGTTACACAGAATTAATGTCCCCATTTAGGTAGGTACGTGTAATACGATTTGCTTTGTAAGGAATTTAACGTTTCGTGTTATCTGGTCGAATATTAATCAACGTAACAGAAATCTCGATAAAGGCTGTTAGGTACCTATTTTCGGTAGTGTTCCAATGTTCGATAGTAATTAAAGGTCGATATTATCGTTACAGTCGATCGGAATAATAGGAGTGTATATCATGAATAGTTTAGATGATGTTTATAAATAAAAGAACAAGGAATTCCTTCGTTCAAGTGTTAAATACTTGAGCGGTCAGAATCATCAGGCGGGCAAGCATTGGATGGGTTGGAAATTATCTCGAGACGTTTTTATGGTTCGCATTGGAATCTGGGAGTTTTTTCTCATCGCGGGTCCGTTCGAACGCTCAAACAGGTTTTTAGATAGCGTTCAGAGTAATGCATCAACGTGGTTCGTTTTTGTAAAGGCGGCATATTTAAGAAGGACAAGGTAATGAGGTTTCGGAACGGTCCTTTCAATGAGTTTAATTTACAAATGCTTGCCAAGACGTTTTTTTGCTGACTGCGCCACTTGATGGATGCTAGTAGCTTGCACACAGGCCGTTTCTGAGTAGAGAACTACATACTGAAGGTGCTTTTAAAAGACAATTCACCTGAGAAATATGTACCTCTATAAGATTTTATAACCACAATATGCTTAAAAGCCAGTATGGTACACGTACAAGCACCATGTTCGTACCTTCCTCAAGACATTAACACCAAGGACGCTTGCATCGAACGAAGTAGGTGAGTCCTGAGAATATCTAATAGATTTCTTAGAAGTTTTAATTGATTGGTAATCTCTAAACCTGGATAGCTAAGTAAGGTCTTATTTATTAATCAAGTTCTTAACTATATTAAACTAAATTTATTTAACATAGCCATGTAACCTTTGCATTGGGGAATAGACAACTTCGGTAGGTTTACTGTAGGTAGGTACTTAATTACTTCCCTACCTGATATTAATAGCGTTATTTATATTGGTACCCAACTATTTTATGTTTGTAAAGACCTCGTTCTATTTTGCTAGGCAAATAATTTTGAATAATTTATTAGATATGAGATAAATTAACTGTTTTATTAATTGGGCTAATTTCATTCATTAAAGTGAATGAACTTTGTGGGTTATCATTATTATCAATATTCAACCATTTTTAAGTACCTACCTACTACTTTGTTTTATCAACAAACAAAAATCGTAGACACCTATCTACTTAGGTGAGCCTACCTAAGTACTTACTATTTGTCAAGTGGAAAATGGAGAAATTTTAAACCATCAGTGACCTGATTTTCTACAGTCAACAGACCATGAAGGCTTAACCTTATAATGTTAATTGCTGTGCGATTATACCTTTAGTACTCAGAATAGTCACCTAGAAAGTAGGTATCGTTGCCTGATGCATATTAATTAGCAATTAGGTGGTGCCTTGGAGATATCTTAACGTAAGCGCCGGTTCCGGCCTCCGGGTTTCGCGTGAACTTCTAACATGGAAAAAAACATTTTACCGGGACTTGGAAAGTATCCACCAATAAGTCGTGACAAACCAATAAAAGTTGTACTTACGGACTGGCACTTTCTTCGGATCATATTGTTCAACGAGTTCGTTTATTTTGATGATCTTCGTCTGCGCTACTTTTGACCGCTCAGTGATATCTTGGAGTTGCGCCGTCAACTCGCTGAAGATATCCTCCGCCAGCAGCACCAACGAGGCCAGCTGTCGCAGCGCATTGCTCAGGGTGCAGTTAGTGACCGCCTGGAGCTCTTCATCCGACACCTTCGGCTTCCCATCGCTGTCTCGTAAGCTCGTGCGCGATAAAAACTTAGGTTCCACTGCCCGCTGCACGAAAGGCATCTCGATAGAAGTTCCAAAACACCTATAACCACTTACTCACCCATCCCCGCGCCACGAATTAAACGTAATTCCGACATCCATTCAACACACCAACACAAAAAACGTCAGGTAACCGCCACTTTGAATTAACCGACATCCTGACCAGTGAACTTTCACTTATTAGCGGTTTTTAACAGTACCGTAAAGTTTTTGCTATGCTCTAGTTATTTTAGATAAGTTTTAGTTCATGGATTTAAGTTTTAAAAAGTTTGACAAAACTTCATGTTGACGAAAGCCCGCCATAACAAATCCCGCGCGACGCACTACAATCTATACCTGCTGCCATCGGCCGAATGAAGTGAGTGAATGAAGCGGTCGGTGTTGCTATAGCGGCCATTATACTATCCCCAAATCCCCATGTTTTATATTCACATATTTTGCATTGCTGAGACTAATAATATTTAACAGAAGAAAAGGGAAACATACAAAATTTTTGTACAGAAATGGGGACGAGCGGCGCGGCGTAACCTTCCCAATTATCATTGTCGGTATACTATTTTATGTTAATTTTTAGAGTTCAAATCTTCTTCTCCTGCCCTTATCCCATTTTACTTGGGGTCGGCGCAACACGTTTTGGAGTTCAAATGAAGTTCAAATAGGACTATCGAAAGCATACTATGTGGGTATACTAATATAGCATACTATGTGGTTTTTTTTTACTATGTTTTTGTTATCTTTTTTATTATTATGAGTCTAGCGTAAGTTTTCGAAAAAGGCAAGAGAAAACAAAAATTTTGTTCAAGTAGTAAAATTGCCGATTGTACCTTTGATTAAAGTAAATATTTTTGATAATTCATGGCAACACTACGCATGAACAGCGCCATCTAGATTCAATAATATAAACTATAAACGAGGTTGACTCACTCATTATTTAACAAAGTGCAATGAAAATACATAGATGGCGGTAATAACGATAATCATATAAGTTTATTACAAACGCCATAGATGGCAGTGTTTTACAAATAATCAAAATACAATAGCGACAGTTAACAAAAAGGGTACAATACAACAGTGGTACAAGTTTTTAAAGCACTTCTGACCAGGAATTTTTTTTTTTGATGGGTTTGCTCTTGACCTTAGTCTAGGTCAGGAGTGACTAAGACAAGGTCGACGATGGAGCGAGCTTACCCAGGAGAAGCCTGTTCACTCTAACTTTGAAGAGATTAGGGTTGATTTTAATAAAAGTCCAATTAGCACAAAAAATAATGTATTACATATCATATAACAAAGCGTTATAGCGTGACATTCCGAATACACGTCTACATAAATCTACTTAACGTAGGTAATGCCTGGCATTCATTATCATAGATAATTATTCTGCCGTCATTAGGAAAAAAGACGTATCTACACTTTTTGTCAAAATTGAGTTACATACATATTCTGAATCAGTAAAAAAAATGGCATCGCCCAGTATTTTTATATTTCTTATAAGTTAAAGGGAACCCTGTAAATCTAACTGTTAAAAAAGACGTATCTGCGATATGACTGGAATATTACTAAACAGAAAAGACGTTTTTAGCGTACACTAAGTTGAAAAAACGCATTTTAGTAGAAGCGTCTCATTTATTTACAAAATATTTAACAATTCATAACATGAAAAGACACTTCTGGCAGTAATGCCTTTTCTACATAGTTTTTCTAGTTATGAGGGGAGAAGTGGGACTCGCGGTTGGAATACTGCATTTCAGATGCGTCCAGGTAGTTAGAGCAAAAATAAGTATTACAGGTTTAAATTACACTGATTTTAAAGTTTCCATAAAAACAAAGATACCAATAATCTTTTTTAAATACTAGGCCTATGTATCTTACTTATGCGTATAAAGTTTAATTAAAATAGATTCAGTCATTTCGAAAAATAAAATTTTGAGGAAAACGCCTTTTTCTTCTCGAATTTGTTTTTGCGTTGAATATTAACTATCACAATGAGGAAATGGTCTGCAGATAAAACAACACAAAATATGATGTAATAACGTCTCTTTCGGTAGTCGGTGACTTTGTTTTTTATTTCATTGAGATTTGTGGCACCGACTTTGTGGCTAAAAGAAAAGTTATTTTAAACTTTAAAAAAAATTGTTTTTAGAAGATTTTTAAGCTTTATATTGAAAGCGGTTTGTTATTGCTCACTAAAGTTGATATCGAAGACGAATGTATGAATTAACTAGTTTTTGCCAGCGGCTCCGCCCGCTACAAATCGAAAATGATCCCACGTGAACATAAAATCGGGCTTAAAAATTATTCTATGTGTTAATCCAGGTGATAAACTATCTGTGTATCAA
Source organism: Agrotis exclamationis (assembly GCA_950005045.1). NCBI lineage: Eukaryota > Metazoa > Arthropoda > Insecta > Lepidoptera > Noctuidae > Agrotis > Agrotis exclamationis. Next base: position 13,399,029 of record OX465424.1, on the reverse strand, counting down.
ATTTTGTCCAAATCCGTTCAGTGGTTTTTGCGTGAAAGAGTAACAAACATCCAGTCATCCATCCAAACAAACTTTCACGTTTATAATATTAGTAGGAAGTAGGATATTGAGTATAATCCATACATACAAAATTTTTTAAGCTTTAATACAAAATTTTTGTTTGTTGTACCTACATAGTAACATTTAAAACTTTATGTTATAATTAATAATATAGCTAAGCCAAATTCTTATACTTTGTGTTCTATTTCATACAAAATAATTATCATTTTAAACGTACTTACTTCAGTTTAAAAAGGGTTTTTTTTTTGTAAATTAATTGAATATTAGTTCAGTGAATCCCAATTAAGTGGGACACTGGAAATCATGGTGAGGTCCACTTTAGCACAGAATTATCACTGTTAATGGGACAAAATAAACCTGGACATCTCTGAAAATTATTCTTTCGATTTAAATGTCCCAATGACGTCTCTCTTTAATTTCTTTTACTGAGACTATATGTATGTGTAAAGTGTAAATACTTTTGCTTAATTGTTATCTTTAAATTCTGTCAACTAAACGACTTTAATTGTAATAACGGATTAATAGCACAAAAAAACTGTACCACACAGTAATTTGTGGTCCACCCGCAAATGTGCCTAAATTGTTTTATATAGTGAGTGAGAGATAAACTCTCCTGTATACATTTTTAAATTCGGATAATGTTTAAAATATGTAATTATATCATATGTTATTTTATTTAGCGCACCTTTTTAATGAAATTAATAAGTCTAATATCATCTCTATTAATTGAACTCTCCGTAAATAAGACAGATATTTATGTATACCTGGATGTCTGAGACACTGGGTAAGTGGAATACCTCTTTTAGTGAGACAAATATGCCGCTTTATTCAGGTCCCCGTTATCCATGTTTCACGGTATTACTAAGTTGAAAAGCAGCAAATGGCTATTTACGTTTTTTTAATTTAGTTTTTATGTTTTGGTAACACATTATTACCAAGTAGGAAAGACGTTTTAAAAAAATACTAAATTGAAAGGACGCATATGGCCAGAAGCGTCTTTTCATTGCAGTATTACGTATTTTCTTGCATTTTTTTTATTAAAAAGAAAAGGAAAAATTGATTTATTTAAAAAATAATATAACTTTTATTAAGTCTACATATTACTCCCGATAGATCAAACTGTAATACACCCTTTGGTACCAAAAAATAGCGATTTGGTTTATTTCCTTACACACAGCGAATTTTTTAATTTTTGAAACACGTTTTATTTTTTTTCTCCGTTTCTCATTTTATGTAGATGCGTCCTTTTGGATTATGGCGGCAGTATTATAATAGTAACATAGCTTTAATTTAGAAAATAGTTCAAATACCTACTTTTAATCCCAAATTAAATATGAAGAAAAGAGGATCGTGATATAATTGAGTGAAAACTGTACTTTTCTATTATTAATGTATTATGAAATCGAGACTAAACAAACACTTATGTTATTAGCTTATTTTAAACCCCCACTGGGTAGGTATAGGTATAACATGATAATTATAAAAAATTAACTAAATGAAATAATGCGTGTTTCATTTGTATAATAATATCATGATACATTTTTATATTTAACAATTTGGAATTTTATTGCAAATTAGTTACAAGAATAGCGACATTTATAATATTAATTACTTATTAAATGATTATTAATTCGATATTTTATACCTACATCCTTTCGCTCAGACAATAGGTATTTAGTTTGAGATCATTTTGATCTGTTTATGTGGGAATGTGTACTGAATATGTTTTTGATCTATTATATACTAAATACATGCATTACAATACCATCGTATTATTTGTAACATACTTACATACCTATTGTTTGTTCCACACAGATATTTTTTGGTGAAATCAAAATTAAAAATTTACTGCTATTGAAGTGCAGTTCTTATTTTTTATTTGCATTTGACACCATTACTTTTATTTCAGCTCAAAAGGAGTGTGGGAAATGTTTTTTTTTTTATGTTACCTACGTGACAGATTACATTAATTAGAAATACATACTTTTGGAATGTAAGGTTTGTGCTGTTACAGCTATAGATCTTATTCCTTAATTGTTATTATTATAAGAATTATAATAACATTTAACTATCCATCCTAACTCAATGGCAGTATATTTGATTACTTTACTAACATTTTATAGGTACATACAGTCGCACCTCGGCCAATGGAGATTGGCTTGTCATTTATTAAAAAGTACCTACGTATATACAGACGCCAGCACGTGAACCTACCATAACTGTTAAATTTTCAAACAAGAAAATTCTTTTTTTTTATTTAATGATAGGTTCACGTTTGACCACTATCTCGTCTGATGGTAAGCGAAGATGTGGTCAACGGTGAAGAACGCTTGCCTAGAAGTAACTTGTTCACTCTTGACTTGAAGACCCCAAGGTTATAGCTGTCGGGAAATACAGATGCCGGCAGGGAATTCAACTCATTAGCTGTGCGTACAATAAAGGTTTGGGCAAAACGCTTTGTACGCACCGGAGGGATGTCCACCATATGCCGATGGCGCATTGCCGTACGTCTTGTAGTCCGATGATGGAAAGGGCGGAATCAAGTTATATGCAGTTCCATCGAACATTGCAACTGGATGTTCAAGGCTCTGGAGCTTTGAATCGACCAGAGCATCGTTACCGATTAGCCTCTTCGGCTATTGTGAAGTTAAAAATCGATTAAAGTTTGACAGGTTGGAATATATTGATTTTCTGGCGTCTATACCCACGTATATACTAATTTATATATATTTATTTAACCTACAAGTAAGAAGAGTATGAGATTATTATAGGAATATTAAAAACAAAACTTCTACAAACATATCTACACGATTTGATAAATTCAGTGATGGCTATTTTTCCGACTGTCAGATATCATGCGTTCTATTTTCGGACCAAATCTCAATGATTTTTATATGCCAACACTGTTTAATTTAAAATAATGCCTAGATTGTTACATCTTTGAATTTTAGGGATGTAACAAACCAAATGTGTAGGGTTAAAACTAGAAATACATATTATGTTTTCTGTCACATTTTTTAATATATAAATAACTATGATTTTTTTCTAGTCTAACTTTTGTCCTCACTATTTGCTTTCATATTAATAAATAGTACAACATACAAAGCTTACAAATAATTAAGTAATGTGCCTACTTGTCTTAATTATTATTTTGTCTTTTCGACACTGAGTATTTATTTATTAATGCTCACTACTTACTTATAAAAGTCAAAATAAAAACTAGTTTAGTAAAGAAATGTGATATTCATCTACGAATAAAAAATCTTACAAGGGTTACTACTCGTAGAAAATCTTTGGCAGAAAACATTTTTGTATCGGCAACAAATTTAAGGCTCCGTTTTTTTACATAAATTGTCAGTAGAATGGTTGCCAAGGAGACATTCGGATATACAGGGTGGAATTTTGTAATGCCACCTGGAGGGAAAGTACTCTTAATACTGTAGATAGAAAATTTTACTCAAAGGAAACATTTCTTTATTTTTGAATAGAAAGCAAACTGCATTCAAAGATTCCAAGAGAATGGAGCCCATTTCGAGCAACTAATTAGTTAGTTTACCATTTTTTTGTAAATAATTAAATTAATTTAAGATTTCCTGGTTTTCCTTTCATTTAATTTATCATGTTTGTTAGAGAGATTTCATCCTTATAATTGACCCTAACGATCGATGCAATAAAAGTACAGGGTATATTTTTTTCAGATTTTAGCCGGTTCGATTCCCGGGTGTGGGAGAAGAGAATTTTTGAAAATCTTTGAATGCAGTTTGCTTTCTATTCAAAAATAAAGGAATGTACCTTTGAGTAAAATTTTCTATCTGCAGTATTAAGAGTACTTTCCCTCCAGGGGCATTACAAAATTCCACCCTGTATATTAATACATTTATGGATCCTGATTTCTCCCTTATGAACAATTTAAAAGAGAGTCTCTGTATAGTTATTATATATTTTAATATGAAAAAATTTAAGCTGTTAACAACACATTTCAAAAAATTATATGAAGATTCATTGACTGGCCTTGGATTCCGAGATTTTACTATTTTTACGCCTTACGGCACTCCACTATTCGTATAAACGTCCATTAACACGATAATCAACGGGACTAGGGCCACACTAGCGGGAAATGTTCCGTTAGTGTGTTACAGGTATTCGAATCATTGAAGTTAAATCGAATATTTTTTGTAGGTTGTATAAGGGTCCCCCCACATTTATCGACGCGGAATCGGCTTAAGCCGGTCAAGAAAACCGGCTCGGCTCGGCTCGGACGACGCGATCCCATGCGAATGGCATTAGTATCACCCTTATTACGTTGACATAAAGGTTTTCTTGACCGGCTTAAGCCGATTCCGTGTCGATAAATGTGGGAGCACCCTAAAGGAGCGTCGTAGCAGATCGCGTAACATTCGTAGCACTCATTTCGTAGACTCGTCCTTTCATTCAGTTTTTAACCGAAGATTGATGGTAATTTTCTTATTAGTCGAATATTATGTTGCCTCATATTAACCTAGTATTATAACATATTTTTTGGCATTTGTCTCCAATTATTACATTTATTTAAATATACTAATTTATACATTTAGTTCATAACTTACAAGCGTCACATATTTTAAACAATTACAATGCTATGCGTATAAAACATAGTAAACATTAAATAACATGATTTTTCATACTAATTAATTTGTCTATTTTTTTTTGCCCCAATTCACAATCGCACAAATAAGTTTAAATAAATTTTAGTGAAGAGGTTTTAGTACTTTGATTTTCATGACAGAAAAGGCTGAAAAAAATTCCCTTCTAGTTAAAACACATTCTGTAGGTGAAACTATTATAGATTAGTATAAGCAGAATAATTTAGTAGAAATCTTTTACTATACCATGATACAAGAATACGATGCAATATTACCGTATAAAAAATGAGATTACAAGAATTTCGAAACTTCGCATGATCTTATAAATAGGTATTCCATTTATTCAGCAAATAACTTACCAAAGATACAATGTTGAACACATACAATGGCATTACTACATAATGTACATTCAAGAACATCCATACATTTATCAGTTAACATTTCTGCTTCTACATTTGAATACATATTTTTTATGATAATATGAAACAGGTAAGGTATGGTAGACAATCGCGATAATAAGGAATTAAGTATAAATATAATTTTATTTTGAGATTATTTTTTCCTTGTATTTTGTGTACTAGTGACTTTTTTTTGGAAATCCTGTAGGCGTGTTTTTTGAGATCCTTAAGAATTATCATTTTTCAGTCAATTTATACTATACTACATCTCAACCTTCCCTATGAATCATTCCCTTCCTTGCGTTCAGTAGTTTTTGATGGTATCGCGTTCAGACAGATAAACTGACAGCCTGGGACATTGTTAATGGCTAATAAAAGTAAGTAGTCAATTATACTTTGTAAAAAATAATAATTTCGTCTTCTAAAGAAATTCATGTTATACAAGACATCGCGATTGCTAATAGAATATGATATTATTAAATACTCGTAAGAATATGGATATATAAAGTGAATATGTATGGTTAGATATGTGCAGAGTTAAGAAGAATGATTATGTCCACAGAAGCTCTTCATTGTTACAGCGAGACAAGATATGTATACAACTTTTGATTATACTCGTAGTAGTACAAGCAGAAATAAAAGATACATTTGAAGTACAAAGTCTAGACACAAGATCAGCATTTTGGCAGAAGTACAGTCAGCATTAGGTAAAAAATGTCACAAGAAATTACAAATTACAAAATTTTGGCTTCCAACTTTAAACAGGATGACAGATTTCAATAACTAAATGAAGGACACATAAGGACGAGTACAGACACACTAAAATCTAAACTTACACTAAACAAAGTCCAATGAACGAAGTGGCGCAAATTAAACGAGTACTCGTCACACTACTCGCCGCAAATTCCACCATCACACCAATCTTTGATCTACCATCTTTGAATCCACGATGACACGGAGTTTAATCCGTTTAACACTGGCATATTAATGACAAACCGCCAATAAATGAAAAAGGAAACTTAGGACATTCCATTTTGGACGAATTTAAAAAAGAAAACAATTGACGGTTGACATTCTAATTCAAGATGGCAGACATAAGATCATCGTTTCACTCCTATTGTTGCTCTCCCTTGGCGAAACTAGCGACGAAACGACCTCTGTCGGTCGGTGAATGAGTGCCTCATTTATTTGCGCACCCCGCGCTATGGGTCGACCTCATGGCAGACCTCCATGTAATCGGGGTCGTGCATGATATCCTTGATCATGTCTTTGAGCATCGTGTAGCGAGGAAAGATTGGATAGACTTTGGAACTCACGTAGTCCGACTGAAAACAGAAAGAGAAACGGTTACCAAAGTTAATTACTAACAATTAGAGTCGAATGACGGCAACAATTTTTTTTTTGTATTTGCTACTCGTATGTCAAATAATTCAGCATATTTTATTAGCCATAAAATATGCTGAATTATTTGGCATACGAGTAGCAAATACAAAAAAATGAGCAAGTCAATTTATTACCACTAAATTTATTCATTCAGACAGAAATTCAGAAGTGATAAACTAATATTAAACCTATATTAATTATTTATTCTTCAATACCTTTAATGCTCTTATTAAGTTCCGCAACCCAGTATATTTCTTCAGCAGACGGTACAAGTCGTTTGTCATTTGAGTGTTCTCCGTTTCAATCTGAATTGTTGTCATATCTGAAAATAAAATATAAATAGAATGTTCTGATTAATAACTCCCTTTTAGATTATTTATTCACTTTTTTTAGTTATCCCTATACGATGGTCTTACATCCCTACCCTATACGATGGTCCTACATCCCTATTTACAAGTATATCCATAGACCACATGAATGCGTACCAATTTTTGACTGGCCTGTTGGTCTAGTGGTTAGGGACCCTGACTGCTATGCCGGAGGTCGTGGGTTCGATTCCCACCCAGGACAAATGTTTATGTGATGAGCACGATCATTTGTTCTGTGTCTGGGTGTAATTTATCTATAATATGTATGTATTTAGAAATATATAAGTATGTTTATCAGTTGTCTAGTACCCATAACACAAGCTCTGCTTAGCTTGGGACTAGATGGCGTTGTGTGATACTTGTGGAATATTATAAAAATATTATAAAAAAAAAATTCGGTCCCGAGTGTATTTGGGTGTAAGCCCGTTTTATTGTTTGTGCTTAATTTGTGCCTAGGTCAGGGTGTGCGGGACGGTCACGGCGCGGCGGCGTTTAATTTGGTTTTGAGAACCCTGACACCAATTTATTTTGCGATGAAATTGTGGGTATGATCAGTAAATATGAATTAAAATAGACTGGGGACACCTGGTGTTGCTAAAGAGAATGTTATTAAAAAGACATGTAGATATCGTTATAAATTGGACGATGCTAGGTATTTTCAATCGACTCTTTTTTTACAATATTGCTTTCTTGGACTTTTTTAGGTGCAAAATGTGATGCTATGTGGGAACTATCATTAACTTTGAAATTAATCTACATATTTACATCACTGATAATATAGATTGACGTCAAATATGTAGACACGGCCCAAATTACCACCATTTTGCGAAATAAATTTGTATCAATCATGTGTATTCACCAATTGTCAGCCATCACTTTATTATGCCATAAGATTTCAAATGTAATTTTAACCCAACAATTTTAGCTGTGGTTTTAAACCAATGATTTTAAGCACTACGAAAAGGCTCGAAAATCCGGTGAAATGCAACACTGTAGACCGACAAGTTGGCAAGCTGCCAATGGACTTAGGATTTAGAAGCACACTTTGGTTTATTTTCCTAATTTAATCGTTTGGTTGAGCTCGCTCAAAGTAAGATCGACACCATGCCGTTATTTGAGTGTGTGATTTTCATTAGACTCGTGTTTAATAGAGGCAAAAAATGTTTAGACTCTTTTAATATGGGTTCAAGATTTTTAGATGGGTAGAAATTTCATGTAGCTCGGGATATTGCTTTAAACAGAATTCAAATTTTTGGAATGGATTTGGAGGACAAGGTTTTACGTCACAAGACTATCATTGGAACTTAAAACGGAATACAACAATAAACTTAGTAAATATCCCGTATGATCAAATTATGATACACCTCTGGTTACCACAAGCTTCTGTAATGGCTTTTTTTGGTGGTAAAATAATCAAAAGAGTCCACCCTGGGTGGACCGGAAGGGACTGTCAGACTCGTACTAACTAAAATCCACAGTATTCCTTCGATTCCCTTTACGTTCCGGTTACCAATTTTGACAGTTCCGCGTGAAATGACTAGTATGGATTTGATATTACCGTTCAGTCTTTCTATCCTTTCCCGTTTATCAGCAGCTTCTTCAGCCAGTTTGGCGGAAGTCTTGACTCCTTCTCCAGACTTCTGCGTCTTCTCCATGATGGCACACGCGCGCAGCACGAACGCCGGCACTGTCTCGGCCTTTTCCTGCCGAGGGATCTCCACCAACGACCAGTATTGAGTCTCGAGCCGGATCACGTCCTGGAATGTGAAGAAACTTATCAGAAACTTATAATGGCTTGGCTAGCGATCGAAGTCGTCGGCACCGTTATTGAATTTTGGATTCTTCAAAAATATTGGGCACACGAGTTCGAAACTAAAACACTCAATCTTTTAAATAATTATATAACACGCCAAGAAACGTTCAAACAAGGGAATTAAAGATTCGGCTTCGACGAGTGGGTTGCGATAGTCCAATTGGTAAGGCGTCTGGAGTACTTATAAGTACTCCAGGAGACGTAGGTTCGAGTCCCATGCGCAGCTGAATTTTTCTAAAGCTTTACGATAACTATACTCAATCTTTCATTGCGGTTTCGATGTGCTACAGCCCTATAAGGTTTATTCCTGGTTAATGATTCTCATGATTGGATAGATTCTGCTTCTACTGGATTTCAGATTCATTCATGAAAGTAAAGCCTCCTACAGACACACGCGATTAATCGCGCGGGGCGACATGTCGCGGTCCATTCGCAGTATTTTTAGAGAGGAAATTAGCTTGGCTCGTTGTCGCAGCGCGATTAATCGCGTGTGTCTGCAGGAGGCTTACGATCATAATATTTCAATCGATATAATGATGCGATGTCCAAATAAAAGTATGTAAATGGATTTGGCCCAAATAAATAAAATAAGAACTCAAGTTGACTAGATACTTAAAATGGGCATAAGCTGAGCCTATTAAAAGAAAAAGTTTCATAGGAAGCTTAAATGAAACTCAGGCACGATACTACAAACTAGCCGTTATTATGAACAACTGAATTGAAAAGTGTTTTTCTTTGTCTTGAACATTGCCAATCAGTTTGTTTCTGCTCAGCGAGTACCTTCCAGCTTTTGCATCGCTGCAAATATTTGTTTGAGTAACAAAATGATTTCTTGCTTTACGGTACGGCGCTGGCGTGTTAATTGCAAATGCAAATTGCTGTGTTGTTTTTTTATTAGATCCAGTGGCAAGAGCAAAATATGTATTGGCTTAGGGTTGCCATCTCTAAAATTTGGAAACCAGGACAAGACGCGTGAAAACCCCGAATTTTAGAGTCCAGAACCCGGACACGAGTCGAAGTGCGCTTGGTGGCAACGGCGTCGAAGGCCGTGTCGCGGGCGGCCCAAAACTTTAAATTTTTATACCCGGACATCAAATGAAAAACCCCCCGGACGCTCCCCGGACGCTCTTTAAACTAGGACGAATCCGGGGAAACCCGGACGGATGGCAACCCTATATTGGCTAGATATTATTACGGCATTGGGCAGTACATTTTTCCAATAGCTGTTTTTGTTAAACTTTAATCTGAACTCTGTTAAAACTTTCATTAATTTTAGCGACCTGATCCGGCTCCGTACGAGTCGAATTTATTAATAAACTAAAAAGTGTAAAAAAGTAACTAATTAAAAACAATAAAACCAGCCGTACTAGAGTTTTGTGCTTTGGAACACGTCATGTAGGCAACTATTCATTTGCTTATTTTATTTTTTTGTAAATTTTCATGATAATAATATGACAAAAGCGAAAGTTTCTTAAGATTTAAATATCGACATTTTTACTGTAACAAAACTCCTATAGATTTTTGAAAGAATTGTGTATAACATGGAATTTACGCGTGAAAAACCGAGGGCGGAAGCTAGTGTAATACTAAAATTAAGTACACCATATCGGCTTTAGGCATGCAGTTTCGTTGCAAAGTTAATTCCAGTAACGACTTTCATAGCAGACGGTACGCCATGATATTTCAAAGTGGATAACTTTCTGCTGGGCTAGAGCCAATTCTACCGATAAAGATCGCCTTCTCGCCTTGTAACGGCCCGTCTAATGAACCCACTGTATGTTCAAGTGCAGCTACACCCAGAATTTGAATAACATTAGTTTCTATAACAGCTTACTTAAAGAAGCAGAAATTGTTGAAAGTACTGTGAAGGTGTAAATTTATAAAATGCGAAAAGAATAGATATGTAACTAGCTAGGACCAGCGGCTTCACCCAATACCTACAACTCGTAAATTATTCTATGGGAACATAAAATCAGAATAAAAACTATTCTATGTTTTAATTAAGTTATAAACTATCTGTGTATCACATTCATTCAGTAGTTTTTGTAAAAAACATCCATGGACATCAGTCGTCACAAACTTTCACGTTTATATCTAATTAGTAGGATGTTTACTTTCACTTTCGCTGTTTGTATGTTTTTCTACATAAAACTGTTTTGAAGATAAAAAATTAACAGATAAGTACATCTCATAACAAAAAAGATTACGGAGAGGTCATAGGGAACTCTCCTATACGTGTTACATTGTGGATTTTTCCAACGTCTTTGGAAAAACAATATTTTAACGAACGAGGTCATCCTTAAAATTAAATCAAAGAAACTTTTGCTACACTTTTCGGTGTCTGTCGATGAAAACAAATGTACTGAATTGTACTGAAAACTTGTTCAAAATGATGACGAATGAATTGTTTCTTACTTTTTCATTCCTTCTTATTCATTTTAAACTATATACCTACTACATTTATTTTAGGTATGCTTCTACATCGTAAAATAACACACAAACTTAAATAAATAATGCAAAATCATCCACATCGCTGCCAACGGGATAAGTCCATCCATCTATCCAAAGGTTGTCTTAAAAAGATCGCTTTTTGCGATAAGACCGCCCATTGTGTCACTCTATTTATAAGATATTGTTAATTGGATGTATCTGTAATTTGTATGGTGTACATAATAAAGAGTATTATATTTTATATATAAGTGCCCAGAACGCTGGTAGCATTTCCACGCTGAATGGCAATGCTGATTTTTTGACCAAGAAATAAACCAGCTCGCATATACCCCGTTGACGGCGGCTCGATGTGTATGTGTTTTTTGACGCACACTGTTTTAATTTAATACATTAAAATTTGTACAGAAGCCACAACATCAACCTATCTGTTAAACTTTCTTTATCGAACATGAACCTTCTCCTTTTGCGATAGGTTGAAAATTAATTTAAGAAACAGTTTATTAAGTTTCAATAAAACATTTCTTTTTAAATTTGTTTTAGTTGAGTAGTGGGGAAAAGAAAATGTCTAAATTCTAAACTATCAAATGATTAGTTGAGCATTGGGGATCCCAACTGCTCAACTGCTCGCAGTTGAGCACTTACAGTTGAGCAGTCGGGAAAAAGAGGAAATTTGACATAATAGGATAGGTTCTTATTTTTGAAGTTTGTAAATATTAGTAACATTATATTAGTCCCTATTACTTTATACTTTAACTATATAAATATTTAAACTACGACTTTACAGCACTATTTATGTTTTCCATTTATAAACAATTTCAAACATTATACTGGCTATACTAGCTTTTATGGAACAAAACTTAGAGCTCATAAAACTGTCCATTGAGAAAACTAGTAAAAGAAAAAGACTATATGAAACACAGTTTCTTCCTCTGATGTTTTTCCTTAGGTAGTCTCTTGGGGAACAAGGAGGTTCTTTTAAAACCCAAGATAGCCATATTATTGTCTAGAACATTTTCTTGGTTCTCTCATTGCTGGAGGGCTTAGAGACACGACTATATTACTGGAATATGCATTTAAAAGATGACATTATTGCAGTCGTTATTTTTTTTGTGCTACTGTTGATGAAAAGTTTTTTTCCTAGTTGAACCATGGTATATAATATATAATGTGGATCGCAAAAATAAGACAAAAATATATTTTTTTGTTTAGGACATTTAGGCCTGGATAAATAGTCGTTACTAAGCCAAAGCCAAGCCTAAGTCAGTGCTTAGCTACGTCGAATGTCAGAAATTTCCATGAAAATGATTGACATTTGACGTCCCCAAGCACTGACTTAGGCTTGGCTTTGGCTTAGTAACGACTATTTATCCAGGCCTTAGATATCCATAGTGAAGTTTAACTGGTTTTGTTGCCAAAAGGAAATCAATTCAGAGGTTGACTACAGGAAAATCTTTTGCTAAACTTAAACGATTATATAAAAAATACAGAATAATTTATATTGTAGTCCATTCATAATTCATAATATTATGATTGAAGCAATCTATAGGTGTTGTAGCTATTGATTGTACCTATATGTATATGTACCAAAAACATGTAGAACATGATAAATTGCTCCATCCCTATTATCTTTCGTCGCCAGCCTGTATCGAAAATTGATGTTCTCGTTACACGGGATTTTGGGGCCCAATTCGATTACATTGTGAACACAAACAAAAGTTGATGAAAATATAATTTATAACAAAAGCCACACCCGAAGTATTACTTTTATTCGTAAATTTTCCCAAAATAAATTAAATATACCTATGTTCTAGCCTATGTGTAGGCAGGGCAGTTTTATTCAAAATAAATATGTAAAAGTTTCATGTTAACGGTATCATTTGCCGACGTGATTGTGGCTTCGCGATAATACATGCATTATTGGAGGGTGAAAACGATTCAATAATAATATAATATAATATTTTTTTCGAAAGGTAACAACGGAAAAAGTTTCATGATGGGAATTTCTGGATTTTTTGGGTACGAATATTGAGTGCTTATTTTTGGTATAGGTAGGTAAAATTCTAGACTGTGCGGCTGTGCTCAGCTCTGTCGGTTAGTAACTGAATTAATTAATTTAAAAAAATAAAAGAGAATTTCATGTAACCGTAATATCTTCTGCATTATTAACTCTTTGATTTATCGACTGAAAGCAAATCAAATGCAAAGAGAACGGATATTAAAATTCATTTTGATTTTTCTCGTAGCCGCACGAACCGGTTTCCTTATTCGTTCTAGTTGAAGTTTTCTATCTTTTTTCCAACTTCCTTTAGCGCGACATGTGGAATTGCATAAAACATTTATTTAGCTTTCATTTATTCGCTTTTTAACCGACTTCAAAAAGGAGGAGGTTCTCAATTTGGTCGGTATGTTTTTTTTTATGTATGTACATCGATTACTCCGAGGTTTCTGGTTCGATTAGTGTAATTCTTTTTTCGTTCGATGCAATTTGGTCCCATAAAAATTTCACCCAATTTGGTTCAGTACTTTTTATTTTGTGAGCATTTTTACTTTTTTGAGTGTTTGTTACGCGATTACTCCGCCAATTGTGGACCGATTTTCAAAATTCTTTTTTTGTTGTACGAGGAATAGTTCACTTTAGGGAACACTGCAAGTTTCATCAAAATCAGTTCAGCAGTTTTTGATAGGGAATTTTATTAGCTTATTGTGTACATGAGCGATGTTAATACTGGTGCTAAGGATTACCAAATTCTAGTGCACATGTAAGAAAATGATGTATTTGACAAGAATTTGGGTTGATTATTTAAACTAAAAAGAGTGAAATAAAAAACTATAAAAAAAATTTAACCGCCTTCAAAAACAACCATAAAAAAAACCGGCCAAGTGCGAGTTGGACTCGCCCATGAAGGGTTCCGTAGCAGCAAGCATAGATTAGAGATATAATTATATTGAGATTAGTAAGTAATATATAATACACAAACAATAAAAATAACTTTGTTTTTCATATTTTTCATAGTATTTGTATGAAAGGCAAAGTTATATTTGCGGTTTTTGAAAATGTACTATATCTCAAAAACTGCTAACTGTATCTCATCCAAACCAATTTTCGTTGGTAGTTTTGGTTGAGGTCTACATTATATATATTTTTTTAGTTTTATCATTCTCTTATTTTAGAAGTTACGGGGGGGGGGGACACACTTTTTACCACTTTGGAAGTGTCTCTCGTGCAAACTGTTCAGTTTAGAAAAAAATGATGTTTGTAACCTCAATATCATTTTTAAAGACCTATTCATAGATACCCCACACGTATGGGTTTGGTGAAAAAAATTTTTTTGAGTTTCAATTCTAAGTATGGGGGGCACCCCCAAAATTGGTTTTGTTTTGATTTTTGTGTGAAAATCCTAATGCGGTTCACATAATACATCTTTCTACCAAGTTTCAACAGGATAGCTCTTATACTTTCGACAAAAAGTGGCTGTGACATACACGGACAGACAGACAGACATGACGAATCTATAAGGGTTCCGTTTTTGCCATTTGGCTACGGAACCCTAAAAACAAAGCCACCGACTTCCGAAAGAAAAGTTATTTTGTAGGTTATTTTACCCTTTTTTGTGGTTGTTTTTGAAGGCGGTTAAATTTTTTTTTTAAGGTTTTCTTCTCAACCTTTGCTTGGTTATTTGCTTGTTTTGTTAATTCACTGTCATGAGACAAAACACTCAATTTAACAGTGATTACGGACGGTCGGTACATTTCAAGTCAAAGATGTTTTGAACTTCAGCTACCGAAATGCTTGTTAAAGTATATTATACTAGCTCTTGCCAGCTTTGTCCGCCTGTAACTCGAAAATCATCCCACGAGACCGAAAAACCAGAATAAGAGGTACCCTATGTGTGTATTCCAGTCTATAAGCTATCTCTGAGTCTTTCATTAAGATCGGTTCAGCTGTTCTGTCGTGAGTAACAAACACCTCTCCTATATTAGTTAGATTGACGCTTTGAAATCCATTACCATTTGATGACTCTCTAGACTAGATAGCAATCGTTACTTTTCTCTTCGATAAGGCAAAAGAAGACCGATAACTTCGGTTTAAATATTTACAAGTTACAAGAACACTATAACAATACTTGTTGTTCCTCATGGATTCACCCCTGCTGCTCGGCTTCTATGGGTTATAGCGTGATGTTATATGTATAGCCTTCCTCGGTTAGTAGACTATCTAAGACAATATTCAATTCTAGCCAGTAGTTCTTCAGTTTAGCGCGTCCAACCAAACACAACTCTTTCAGCTTTATAATATTAAGTGCCATATCCAAGCCAATCGCAATTCAGAAAAGATGAAAAGAAGAACTGAATTCACGTTCAAAAATAAAAGAAGTGAGCCACAAGTTTCATTCTCTAGGTAGAACGGTATAAAACAAAGAAATCCGTCGGTATCCTTTAAATCGGAAGCAAAAACTATGAAAGCCGGGAGCCGGCACGCTTTCCCTGCACGCCAACTCCAGAGCAAAGTTAAGGTTAAATATAATTGTACGAATTATGGGCGAGTTGTTTGATCAGTAGTTAAACTATTAAATTCTAAACATTATTTAACCATTTGTTTAAAAAAATAAGGGATTTTTATTTTAAAGATCTACTTTAAAAGCAAGATACAATAGGTTTTGCGAGAAAATAGTGCAAAAACTCGTAAATGTCCTGAGAAGGTAGTGACAGCAACGAACCCTTAAGGGTTATAATCGCCAAAATTAGAATTAAATGATGTTACCGGATGGAATAATTACCAAACCGCGGACAACACCACGGGATTAAGCTATAGGCCCAAATAAAAGAACAGTGAAAATAATTCGTAAAACAGTTAGAAAATAATTGCCAAGAAGAGGTCAATAGTTTCGTAATTACATTTTCCTCAGTGGACCATTATGATTCGTTCGTGTTTACCGACACACGTTCCGAGTATTCGCAGAAGGGGTGAACCGGGACCAAACTTTTCCGAGTTGTAAGCGATTTAATGAAAATAAGTTTATTTCGTGTAACGTGGATGACATAGCAAAAAAAAATTTATTTTGATGATGTTATGCAAAAGTGACCAATTCATTTAATCATATTTACTCCCGGCTACAATGGTCGACAGAGATGTGGTAGTACTTTACAAATTAGTAACTATGTTTGCCGGTTACCTTTCAAAACTTCTGAGCGGATTTCAATGACATTATTGCAACTCAAGCTAGCAATATTGATATTGCTTACTCTAAAACTTAGTACTAATACTTACCGTGGGATAATTTTAACCTTACAAATTCATGGAAATTTAGTTTTATTCAAAAATACCTACGTACTAATAAAAATTTTCATTTGGGAATTCTAACATTAGTTGGCTCATAATAGTCCTTTAATCGTGTATAAACATTCGTTTTTCATAAATATAGCTCTTTACAAACAAAACATAAGACCAAAACAAAAAGAACAATCTAGGTAGGAAGCTAGATCTCACATCTAGGAGCACACTGCATATTTATGAGAGGACTCCGTGACGACGTGGCTCAACACTATGCGGAGATCGCTATGCTTACGTAGCTTATGCATATTATTTCCCTGTCAACACACGGGACAGAGAAGTAATTACGTCAAGTGCACTGCAAATGTACGGAACTCAATTACATTTGATGTGCCATTGAAAGTCAGAATCAACGTTACGGTCTGTTGTTTCTGATAATCAAGATAACAGTATGGTGTTGCAAATTGTCAATAAGATTAAATATAACGGCCGAAGCTAATTATATTATTATAATTATAATATTTTACTTTTGTACGGTCATCATCTTTCTATTGCTCTTATCCAAATTAATTTGGGGTTGCCACTATGCACAGTATATTTTTTGCCCAAAAATTCGGACATGCCTTTTTTTATTATCTTATATCTTAGGACTTGCAATTATAAATGCGAGACGAGAACTCCCGATTGCCTATTTGTCATAAAAGACAGAAAATTAGTACTTGAAAAAAATTTCTATGGTTTCCAGAAAAACCATAGAAACAATTGTAGCTCAAAAGTTTGATATCTTTTTAAGACTTTACTGATGATATTGAATAGTGATTTAAAGACTTTACGATGCAAAAAAAAGTCAGGCTTTATTTGTTCAAGTTAACAGAGTTATGGCTGATTTTGTAAATGAATGATTTCTTTTTTTACCGCCATATTATTACGTATTAGGATTTGTAACTAGGACTGAAATGTTCTTTTTATTTACACTTATGATCTTACAAACAAAGGAATCCTTATTAAGCAGGATATGGGAATTATTGCAATTCAAACTTTTTTGATTAGGGTTATCACCTCGTAAATTAATTAAACTTAATATTTGAAATTGTTTTTTAATGTTAGTAAGATTATACAAGAAGACATTTTTATCACATTCTATTTTTTTTTAGTGTTAGGTGACATTCATAAATTACCAAAGAAAACTTTAGAAGCTTCTAAGTTCGAGATCCTTCAATATTTGGATCTGATTTTTATTTCATGGATTCATTCACTTTTTTCTAACAATTCTGTAGAAAAATAGAATCCAAATAATTAAAAATAAGACCACAAAAAAATAATATTAAAAAAAAATTAATTGTAAATAAATCTCTGAAAACTCGTTTAAAAAATATATAAATCAATCAGTATTATGTGTCTTAAGATTATTGTTTATCAGAAAAAACAAGAAGAGAATTCGTGAAATATTTCAAAAGTTATGGGGGATTTACAATTTTGTCATAAAAAATAATTAAGTGTTTTTTTTTGTCATAATGAGAAATAGGCGCTTGGGAGTTCTATTCATTAATTTTATAAAACATTACAAACAAAGTTATCACCAAAAAAAGACATGTCCGAAATTTTGGCCAAAAAATATACTGTGCTATGGTATGTTTATTCTTCCATTCTTCTCTATTACTTGTCATGTCACCGGTCATCTCTTTTTTTAGAAATATCATCTTATATGTCATATCCCCCATCTATATTTTCTTTGGCCTTCCTTTACTCTTATAATCGTCCACATTCATACTCATTTTTCATTCATCTTCATATTTATAAATTATAGACTTTTTAATTATATCTATATTAATTCATTATTTTTCCTTGTTTATGATATTTGGTATAAAATTTTTCTTACTTTCTTTCTTTCCTGAAATATAAACCCGACATCTGATTTAGTACGAACGAACAAAATTAAACGTACTCCAACCCTAAAATTGCAATAAAAATAAATTGGTAGAAGAAAGTTATTACCTGAAGATTGCTTTCAGTTATTCCCTCGGCATCTCCATTCCTATTGTTAGGGCTTTCACTTTGATTTACGACTTTCTCATACTTCTGTATAAATTCGAAGGTCTGCGGATATTTTTTCTTTATTTCTTGGTTAGTGAGTTCATAAAGCGGTTCTACATGCAGTGGTAGATGTAAAATCGTGATGTCCAACAAATGATTGATGGCTTCGTGAGTTAACATTCGTCGTGGATTGCGGCTTCATTAAAGCAAGTCAAAGATTCTATTGTTCACAAATAAAATGTGGGTCACGATTGTTATTGTTAGTTTTATCAGAAAATTAACGTTCCTGGGCGGTTCAATTACGAAAATTTTCGAATAGAATCCAATTTCATTTCAGAGGTACGGAATAGCTAACACGATTTGAATGCTAAGATAACCTGAAATATAAATATGAATTTACATTACGCTGGGAAATCAAAGGCTTCTTTATTCTCGGTTTCAGTGAAGCTGGGAACGGGACCTCCGAATTAACAGATTTTATCTTTGTTCTATCGAGAATATTAAATTCCCTTATCGGAATTATCCGATGTACCTCGTTTGTGATACGATTTTTTATTTAATGTAGGTAGTAAAAAAACTTTTTTTTAAAAAATGTAACCGCCTTCAAAAACAACCACAAAAAAGGGTAAAATAACCTACAAAATAACTTTTCTTTCAGAAGTCGGTGCCTTTGTTTTTTTTTCATTTCATTGTTTTTTTGCCACCGACTTCTGAAAGAAAAGTTATTTTGTAGGTTATTTTACCCTTTTTTGTGGTTGTTTTTGAAGGCGGTTACATTTTTTTTTTAAAAGTTTTTTATTTTACTCTTTTTAGTTTAAATATTCAACTCAAATTCTTGTCAAATAAATCATTATCTCTCAAGTGCACAATAAGCTAATAAAATTCCCTATCTCAAAAACTACTGAACCGATTTTGATGAAACTTGCAGTATTCCGTAACTTAAACAATACTTAGTACAACAAAGAAGAATTACTTAAATCGGACTTGTAGTTCCAGAGATATGCGAACACAAACTAAATCAGTCGATGCCTTCTCCAAGCCGTTGAGAAGTTGTACCTTCCATCATCAGCTCATCCACCTGAGATGATGATTATCAGATGCAAATACTTGAACAGCTTTAGAAAATATATGAAAATGGTACTATGTGCCTATAAAATTTGAAGGTTGCCCTCGATTTACCTAGGATTCCATCATCAGATCCTGACCTGATGATCATGGGACCAATTGGAAAGTATACCCTTTCAAACAAAAGAAAAATTTTCCAAATCGGTCCAGGCGTCTTCGAGAAATCGGGGAACATACATAAAAAAAAAAAAAGATTCCGACGAATTGAGAACCTCCTCCTTTTTTTGAAGTCGGTTAAAAAACGAGATATAATTTCGTTTCCAATACATACGTTTTATTATTAAACCTTCTGTTAGCTATTGACTATGTAACAGTATTATTTTGCTCTTAAAATATTGTTATGTTTTTAAAAGAATTTAAAAGTTGAGGTGATTTCAAGGCGCTCGTGGTGAAAGAAAAGTAGCCGTACGGTTTAAGTTTAAGCGGGGTTTGCTGAGGTTGGTCCGTGGATGGGTGACCATCCGTTACATATCGAGTTAGAGTTTGGGAGCTGATCCCAAGACAGTTTAGAAAAAGCTAGGTAATTGATTACTATAAGGGAATAATTCGCGAAAGTTGCTTGCTAGATGCTGGCGACTTGTAACACTACAAAATAAAAATAATTCTTCAGTTTACATTGTAATAGTTGCTTGTCTGTCAGATGCAGTTCGTATTGTATGGTCTGGTCTATATTCTGCTGCTTTAAAACGGTGGCGCCTCAGTTAAAACATTTTATGTTTTACATGTCAATAAAACACTAGTTTCACGTAAAAATCGTAAAATATTCAAAGATTTAAAAGCATATTTCTGTTAATAAACATAGGAATTGACTGGTTGCGAGTAGAAAATAATGTGCAACGCAAAATTTTAAAAGCTTCGGATAAGTAAAGTATAACAAACAAAATGATGATTGATTGACATAAATAATGGTGTAGCCATTTGTTTTAGTCTAGCCGTTTGTTTTATTGCAGTTACAAAATAAAAGCTTTATTTTACTGGGTTAATTGGATCTCAACCACTTTATTCAACGACCATTTATATCTAGACGCCTCATGCACGATCTAACGAAAATTTTCTGCCAATTCGCTGAGGTACGACGTAAGCGAGGGGGACGGGGTACTGCGTTCTGATTGGCTAACTCAAGGTCAGTGCGACGAGGGGACTCACAGGAGTGGTCGAAACTAATACGAACTTAAGACTTTTTTGCCTAATGTGTTGACAGACATCGGTCGCCTGTGATTAGGAGTCTAGATATAAATGGTCGTTGACTTTATTTAGTAGAATAGTATAGAGCAAGATAAAATGTAGTTTAAAAATCGTAACAGATAAAACGTAGATAACGACTGTCTCATTGGTCTTGTAACTGCAACAACGACTGCTGAGGAAGAAGTCCCGGGTTCGAATCACAGGTCGCAGAGACTACGTTTTTGTCCAGTTCATGGCAATAGGCTCGCCCCCTATTAAATAGGACTTAAATATAACTGATTAGATACCGAGGAGTACCCTTTGTCTAATCATTTTGGGATTACAGAGGCGCTGTTATGTTATGAAGATATCACTTAAAATTATTATGTTTTTGAATGACATTGAATAATCAAGTGTAGGTACGGGCGAGTTGTTTGTTCTGTAGTTAAACTATTTGTTAAATCGTATAATTTTTTTACCCATTTGTTAAAAGATAAGTTGGATTTATTTAACAATAGTTTAACTGTTGATCAATTAACTGGCCCAAAGTAAGTTAAATTACATAGAACTCCCTTAAAATAAAAAAATAAAAATACATGTGGCACTCGGTGAAGCTATTGCATAGCATTTTTTTATGTTAAAAGAATAAAATCGAGAATATAATTTATTTAACTACTGTAATAAAGAACTTCTTTGTTGTAGGAGAATTTTCTAAGTAGGTTTCATTGTGAAAACTCCTTTTGTAGCTGGCCGTTTAGAATCAGTAAGAAAAAGTAAATTGTTTTATGACGGATATTTTTATGATTGCCGAAGTCTCCCGAACTGAAACGATGCTAGACGATGCGTGGTGTCAGGTATTTTCCTTAGGTTTATTCGTTGGGTTTTTGGAATTTTTTTGACTCGTTCGCCGCGCCGCCCTCAGAGCCCGCGGTAAAAGCTATGCAATAGCTTAAAAAAAACTTACAAGGTGTTTGAAATATGAAAAGACTAACACCTGTTGGTAAGCCAATAAACTTTAATAAATTTTCAGGTAGGGGCTCCGAGAGTTTCACAAATTGGTACCGCCCTGAAACTTTTGAGGTTAAAATGAATGGAAGTTTATATTAGTTTTCAATTGTAAAGCACTTTGACTTTTTCAATTTATTCACTTATTGGCAATTTTAGTTCTTCAAACACATTCGTAAACATCAAACATTACTTATAACTAGCCTCGGACTTAAATATAATTTATAGCAAATAGCACTCAATAATAATGTAGCTTCCTTGCAACATTTTTAGTTTTGGGGACACCCCGAGGTTCGGTTTGGTTAGGTTCCTTTAAATTCTGCAGACAAACAAACAAACAGGTTATAAATGTTCCCAGTGCTGGGACACAGGCCTCCTCTCTGTGAGAGGACGTGGTCCGTAATCTACCACGCGGGCCCAGTGCGGATTGGTAGATGTCACATGTCTTCGAATTTTTGGTTCTAGGATATGCCGGTTTCCTCACGATGTTTTCCTTCACCGTTTTCAGAGCAGTGGTGTTGAAATATTATTACACAAAGTAATGCGCCTGACGGGGTTCGAACCCACGGCCTACCACTCGTAAGTCGAGGCTGATACCACTGGGCCACCACTGCTCTAATATACATAAATATAGATTATTATAAATATAATAACGAATTCGAGCTTTGAATATAGGGAATTAAGACTTTAAACTTGCTCAAAAAAAGTCAAACTACTCTATTAAATTAAATGTGAACATATTTTTGAACCAAACAATTGTTTTTTATTTCACGTTGGAATCACATCAAATGTATTCGCCCCTTGAAATTCCAAGGGGCAGCCCTATTGCCAAGGTTGAAATTAAGTAGATAGGTACGTGACATGTTTACAATAAGGGTGAATTTCGGGTGGCACGTTCTGAGCGATATTGCTAACTCAGTTACAATGTTTTTCACTCAATTATGGTTGTCCCTAATCATTATACATAGAACGAAAAAGTTTTCGATTATGTTGTGTTGTTTGTGAAAAGGAGACAACAAAGTAATTGAATTGGGTCTTTTGCGATTACTGAGTTAGCTTGTTTAAATTGTGTTTGGACTGATTAAAATG
This sequence comes from Agrotis exclamationis, assembly GCA_950005045.1. Classification (NCBI taxonomy): domain Eukaryota; kingdom Metazoa; phylum Arthropoda; class Insecta; order Lepidoptera; family Noctuidae; genus Agrotis; species Agrotis exclamationis. The sequence continues at coordinate 13,376,245 of OX465424.1, read as the reverse complement.
TCTGTATAAATATTTTAGGCATGATCTTCTCAACTTTATCGTCGATTAGCTCTTTCCCGCGGTTTCACCACCGCTGCTGTCTCCTATAAGTCCTAGCGTGATGTTATATAGCCTATGGCCTACCTCAATAAATGGACTATCCAACACATAAAGAATTTTCGAGTATTTCCTTAGGCGCGGGCCACATAGAAAAGACGTAAGACGAGGACGCGTCGCGGACGGGCGAAAATGATGAGAGTCGCGCCCGCGACGCGTCTCTTCTGTGTGTTTCGACGCTTCTATACATTTTGTATATATGAAAGAGACGCCGAAGAGATGTCTCCGCCCCGTCTGCGTCTTACGTCCTTTCTGTGTGGCCGCCTTAGATAAACGCATTCAACCAAAATAAATCTTCAGCTTTATAATATTTTAATGTAGTATAGATTCCAGATGTTTCCGGAGTTACTGATAACAGGGCTTATACGGTAGCATGGTTTTTCTAATCATACGGAGTGTTAGCCAGAGCGTGGGATTATTATGTGAGTTTGTATATGAAGCGGCAAATTGTCTCCGTCTACAAGTATGAACAGTGTCTAACCAATACCGGATCGACCGAAAAAATGCCGTGTGGAAAAAAGGCATACAGCACAAGTAAAAAAAAAACATAAAAAAATCCTGTGTGGATAAAAAGCCGCGTAGAAGAAAAGCCAACAGCAGAGGTAAAACAAAACAATAACAAAAATTGCCGTGTGGACAAAAGGCCTACTGCAGAAGAAAAAGAAACAACAAAATATGCCGTTTGGACGCAAAACAGCAACAGATTTAACCAGCAGCAAGAGAATTATGACAATACAATTGATTGTCTAAAACCCATTTCGTCTAAATCCGGCCACAGCTTTAAATAATAAAACTAACACAGTAGCAGGGTTGTAATTTCTAAACGCAATCATGCAATGGATAATGCAATTAGGATATCGAAAACTCTACAAAAACAGCAAAAAATGCCGCGTGTACAAAAGGCATAGAGCAGATGTTAAAAATGCTGTGAGGACGCGAGGGTTACAGCAGATTTAAACAAAAACAATTGCAAGAGAATGACAAGACAATACAATAAATTCCCAAAAACCCATTCGCTCTAAATCCAGCCACAGCTTTAAATAATGAAGACGAACACAGTAGCAGGGTGGTAATTTCTAAACGCAATTATACAATGGTCCCAGTTGCAAGGAGGACCGTGTAATTTAACTTGGCGGCAACAGAACGACATTCTACAGAATCCTGCTTGTTCAGTCACCTACGTAACGCTAACAAATTGCAATGAGAATAGCGTTATAAATAATTTGGGAACGGAATTATATTGTTAAATGGGAACCATTATTTTTTTTAAACGTAGAATACGACTCGTTTAGGTTGATGATTCGTTTTGATTTTATGCTAGATGTATAATTGTGAGAGCGTGCCAGAGCATATTATATAATTTATTACTAGCTGTTGCTAGCGGCTTCGCCCACTACAACTCGAAAATTAACCCACAAAACGGACTAAATCGGGTTAAAAACTATCCTATACGTTTATACAGGTTATAAACTATCTGTGAACTGACTTTCATCCTAATCCGTTCAGTGGTTTTTGCGTGAAAATGTAAGAAATATCCATCTATCTTCACAAACTTTCACTTTTATAATATTAATTGTTGCCAGCGCCAGCGGTTTCATCTGCTTCAACTCGATAATTATCAAACGGGAAAATCGGGATACAAAACTATCCTATGTGTTAATCTAGTATCAGATTATAAACTATGTTTGTACCAATCCGTTTAGTAGTTTTATGTCCAAAAGTATCAAATATCCACCTCCTAAATCCTCATAAACTTTCATATTTATAATATTATTAATAAGATAATATTTGTGAACGAGCCAGAGCATAACTTAAAATAAAACGTTTGAAGTTAATTGACACTATAAAAGAAACAACCTCTTTGTTTCTTTGTAAACAATCCATCTGTTGAAAAGTAACAGAATCGTATTTCTTGCTTCTTGTTACTCAAGGGACATCTCTTTTATTTCCAGTATTTTTCTTTCAATCGGTGAAGTCCCGAGTGATAGACAGATCGACACTACTCTATTTGTTTCTGAATAATGGAATACCTTCTCACGAAAACGTTGCTATGTCCTAGAAATAAATATTTAAGACATGAATTGTGGTATGTTCTAAAGTTCTAACACGCACTGGGCCCGCATGATGGATTATTATTTTTTCTTACACAGAGGAGATCTCGACTACGAAAAAAAAAAGAAAAAAAAGATGACGAATGGTATTGAAGTCGATCATTTAATAACGCTAGTCGAGCAGCGTCCCGTACTATGGAACAGAATGCGTCTAGAGCGGTCCATTTTTCAGAGTGAACTAAAACACCACCCCACTGTAACGATGCTCATCGTAGATTTCTACGACGCGACGTCGTATCGTGAAACGACGCCGCATGGTTGTACGGCGCGACGTCGTATCGTGTTTATGTGTCGGAGCCCTAAGTATAACTATTGCATGGATGAATGCAACTTTGTCACACGTGCGACCTTTGACTTTAACCTATAATGTCACATGTGGCTTGGGACACCCTCGACACGTTTTAACCTCACTAATTGCTCGTGTTTGTGTCACCTCTTGCGGACGAAGTTGATGTTTGGTCACTTCTCTATTAAATCTATATGTATAGGGTTTCAGCATTTCTGATCCGATTCCGATAATTCTTTAGCTATTGGCTACATTGTACTAGTGTCATTAGATTTTTCGTTAGGTTTTTGGAATTTTTTTGATTCGGTAGCCGCGCGTCGCCGCGCTCAGAGCCCGCGATCGAAGCAATGCAATAACTTAAAAGATTTTAAAAAATCTAAAAACCCACGTTTTTAAATGTCCTAAAAATAAGAAAATAACCCTACGGGGCTGAGAGAGGGGCCACTCAAAACGTGGGGGCGTATTTTATTTAAGGGATTATTTATGGGATATATTTGCTTAACTTAACTTAACTTGCAAAGATACGCCCCCACGTTTTGAGTGGCCCCTCTCTCAGCCCCGTAGGGTTATTTTCTTATTTTTAGGACATTTAAAAACGTGGGTTTTTAGATTTTTTAAAATCTATTAATTATTTTATTTTTTTTATTTTTGTTCATCGGGTTTGAAGCTACCCTGAAAATTTCAGTCTGCTAGCTTATCGGGAAGTGCCTCAAATCCTGTCCGCCATATTGGATTTAAGTCTCATGACTATATTTTTCGTATTTCTGACAGCAAACCCTTTCATTTGATACCCATAACATGGGGGTGGATTTCAAACAGCCAGTTTGCCATCTTGGACGTCCGCCATATTGGATTTAAGTCACTTGACTATTTTTTTCGTACTCCTGACAGCAAACCCTTTCATTTGATATCCATATCTTAGGGGTGCATTTCAAATAGCCTGTCTGCCATCTTGGACGTCCGCCATATTGAATTTAAGTCACGTGACTATTTTTTTCGTATTCCTGACAGCAAACCCTTTCATTTGATACCCATATCATAGGGGTGGATTTCAAATATCCAGTCTGCCATCTTGGGGAGGCCGCCATATTGGATTTGTTATGACGTTTCTTAGCTAGTCATGCATTGTCATCAGAACTTAGAGCGTGTGCAAAATTTCAGCCTGCTAGCTTATCGGGAAGTGCCTCAAAATTGAGTTGCAAAAGTCCAACCGGAACGACAAACAAACAAACAAACAAATTAACAAACAAACAAACAAGAAGAGTGAGTGTATAAAAACGTGGGAAAAATACATGTGTTTTCTTGAGATAATTTTTGAGTAGGTACCTATATGAGCGAGCTACACTGAGTGATGAATAAAAAAAATAGATGTTAAATACTCGTACATGATTCGACATTTTAATTTAGGTAAGCTTTAGATAAATAAGCTTGAAAAAACATGTAGCAACAATAGAATTCTTGAAACCGTATTTATTATCTGTTGAAATATTGTCGGCATCTGAGTTTCTCCCAGAGGTGTAATTATTTATATTGTGTTGGATTTACATTAGAGAAGATAAAATCAACGTATTTCTTTTTGTTTGCTTTCGATCGAAAGATTAAAATGTTTTGTTGTTCAACTACTCTGTATAAGAAACTTTCGTTTATTTTCGTTGGGATAGACAGAAACTACAGAATGCCACAAAAAATTCACATTATCGAAGTACGGTGGGCTTCATCTATAGGTTATCTCATAGTAACGAACGTAGGTTCTTCCAAGGTAACCATATCGTAATACGGACTGTAAATACTCGTACTATCTGGTCTTAGGCAGGTCAAACATCGGTATTTTTTTTAGCGTGGTTAAATCATCAAATGAGTCCTCCCATCCAGGGCAGGGCGGGAGGGACTGTCAGACTTGTACTGACTAAAATCCACGGTGTCCTTCATTAGCCCTTTACGTTCCAGGGTCACGGTAATGGTATAAGTCCCGCGACCCCGGCAGGCTTTGGCCCTCTAGAGGGGGGCCCCATCATCTTGCTGACGCTCTTTGAGGTGCGCGTGGAACACAACGCGCCGTCGACCCGGGCATGGTCCATCATCGGGCAGCGAGTTGCCCATTACTCGCAGCCCGCATGCCCGCGCCTACGGTGGCCGGAGATCGTCTTGCGACGTCCGACGCCGTGGGCATCTACCACTGCGGCTGGGGCGGAGGGAGGACGCTGTCCTCTCTCTCTCACGGCCCGCCTCCTCCTTCGCGAGCATAACTGCTTCGCAGAAGGAGGCAACCGCTTCCCACTCCGTCTCACCCCGCAGCATGGCATCGACCAATGCCGGGCGCGAGAGGTCTCCGCCTATCGCTGCCGTGAGGACAGCGGCGGTGCTCTGCCCAAGCGGGGCAATCCTGCACCGTATGCTCCACTGTGTCCTCCGGGCGATCTTCGCAATGGTGACACCCAGGCGTTTCTTCCCTCCCTATCCGACACAGGTACCTCCCGAAACTTCCGTGTCCGGTGAGGACCTGCGTCATGCGGTAGGTCAGGACGCCGTGACGCCATTCCAGCCACTCCTCAAAGAGGGGTCTTACCGCCGCGGTTGCGGCGTGCCCGAACCTCGGTTGCGACAGTCGTTCCCTCCATACTGCCCTGAGATCACGCCGGACCTCTTCCCGCCGCGCGTCGACTTGACGGAGCAGCGGGAATTCTCCCCGGCGCTGCGCCTCCACGCGCCACTCATAGACACGCTGGAGGGCAGTCGCCTCCAGATCCCAAGGCAGTAATCCGGCAAGGAGGTTGGCCGATTCGCCGGCGATCATGCGGTATCCTCGGATCATCCGGATAGGTCAAACATCGGTTAGAATAAAATTAAGAAAATGATAAACGAGACTCAACTTACGAAAAAGAAAATAGTGGTGAAAAGGTACTTTTGAAACGGGAAAGTGAAGAAATGGGATGTAGCCAACACACGTTACCTGTCTAAAGTAACACTTCATATTTTACGGTATTAAATTCCACTTACCAACATAAACATTCTAAAATCCTTAAGCCATCCTGTTCAATATACAGCATGCACAAGATAAACGTCTAATGCAAGTTTAAACAAGGTACAGTGACAAATAGTTCCAGTGATCTCTCCTGAATTTTTATAAGGAAGAGAGACAGGTGCTCTTTCTCAATAGCATTAGGTACGCACGTCATTGCATCAGTCTCATACCTAATCCATTAGGATACTTGTAAAACTTGAGTTTTATTTACTAGGGACGAGGTATACAGGGTGAATTTTCCAACTGGGCGTGGATGTGGCCAAATCCGAAACTACGAAGAATTTCCAAAAATGCTCAAAGGAGTCTCGAAGCTGATTTTGATGAATGCTAAATGTGCATTTCGGATTTTTGAAGATTCAATTTTCCTGGATTATTACGCCATTCGTAGCTAACAAAGATCAAATTCTGGGAAGAAATGAAATACGGCAAACTTAAGGTAAATGATATTTCTGATGTTCCAATTGATGTGGCAATTGAAAACAAACTTAAAAAAAAAAACTTAGCGGAGGAGTCACCTTGTCTTTTTTCTCTACCTATCCAACTTAAGCTTCTTTTAACTTGATCAAGGAGTGAAAACCCCAAACGAGTACAAAGGTACCTCTTACAAAACGGATCATAGGAGATCATGAATCATCATCATGACGGCACGGTTGGTCCAGTGGCTGAGCGATTGGACTGCTGTGCTGCGTGTTGCGGGTTCGATTCCCGCCTGGAGCAAATATTTGTATGATCTACAAGTAATTGTTCCGGGTCTGGGCGTTTGTGTATGTGAGTTTATATGTTTATAAACGCACCCACGAAACAGCAGATATTCCTAGTGTGTGGTAAAGTTTTTAAAAAAAAAAAAAAAACAAAAACTTGAACATTAGTATCTGTGGTAAAAGAATAAAAGCCGAAAATTAAAATGGATGATGGTTACGCTGCGCGGAAAGAACGGTTAGGTCTTTTATCTATAACTTCATGTCATTGAACGACTAATCTGATTGGCTGTGAAAGGTCCTATCTCCATCCTTTCCTCGCGCATATCTTCTCGCTTTAGTACGAGAGAGACCGCATAAAAAGCGGCCGCAGTTGAAACTCGTGGCCAATCGGTTACTCACAACGCGCACCTCACGTCAGAGCGCTCCAGTTGCCTGCACTCGACAGCCGCTCCTCAGCCGCGAGGACGTCCCCGGAGAATTAAGGTATTGTGCAATCCTTCCTATATTTCGATCTGCATTCTGTCTTGTGTTCCCGGCAGAACGTAATTTCCATGTCTTTCGTTCACAGCCAATTAGCAATTAGAAAAATTTAGCATAACCCGCGCTTCCATTTGGTCCTAACGAGCCTGGATAGTTATTGAAATCAGTGATAACCATTCGCCATTCGTAGTCGGAAAAAAATACTCGTATTCTAATTAGTTTTGTACCAAACACTTGTCTCGCCGACAGGTGTGGGTATATAGTTAAATTCTCGGTAAAACCGTTGTATATTCGTAACACCAGCTAGTAATCGTTACTATAACTGGTTATTTCGCTTAATCCCGCATTATTTTAAAATATTACCGTTGAATTACCGCTTCGCGCTCAATCACCGACGCATTATTGTAAAAATAAATACCCACTTAGGTAAATTATTCGCTCACATCGCTTTCACAACGTATTTCGCGTGTTACATATTTATTTAATTAGCGTTATTAGAAGGTTGCTAGATGGCGCCTACAGATATTACTCTTAAACGATTATTAGGAAAAAGAGATCGAATATTTTCTCGTATGCAACGTATTTGCGATAAATTGAAAAATATTGATTCGGAGGAATTCGATAAAGAATCGTTCTTGTGTGACTGTGAAACAATAGATTCGTTGCGTACTGATTTTGAATGTGCGCTGGACGATATAATCGCTCATGAACTTAAATTGAATCCTGATTATGTCGTCGACTATCAGGCACTTTCTTCATTCGAAGATTTACTGGGTAGGGTGAAGCGGGCAGAGAAGAAATTGCAGGTTCAGGCACCTAGTGAATGTAAGAAATCTCCTCGCTTGCCCCCGATTGAAATACCCGAATTTAATGGGGATATTAAAAATTGGCCGCTGTTCATCGCCAGTTTTCGAAATGCCGTGCATAATAATAGTTCGCTAACAGCATGCGAGAAATTATATTATTTAATTGGAAAATTAACAGGCAAAGCTCGTTCGATATGTGCAGGAATTACTCCGTCAGCTGATAATTACCCTCTTATATTCGATTCACTTTGTGAAAGGTATGAAGATAAACGGCAATCGGCAACTTCATATCTAGACCAATTATTTGAATTTAAATCTATTTCGTCAGGTTCGCCGGCTACTTTAGAATCATTTCTCGATAAATTCGCAACGTCGGTAGCCGGGTTTAAAAACATAAAGGTCCATGACCACGCTGATTTTATTTTATTGCATATCGCTCTTAAAAAACTCGACATAGACACTGTACGGGCATTCGAATCTAATCATCAATTAAAATCAAGTAGTTCCGAAATTCCATCTTTTAGTGAATTAGTTGAGTTTGTTCGTGAGCATATAAAGGTGTTAGAACGAACTTCGTCAACGGTCTCTAACAATAAATCACCTGCAAATCGCAAACATACTAATGCATACACCTGTATAGCTAATAACGAACCTACCGCGTGTGTTTTGTGTAAGGAGAAACATGATCACGTATATAAATGTAAAGTATTTAATAGTTATAAACCCGATCAGCGATTTAAGTTTGTGAAATCAAACAATTTATGCATTAATTGCTTAAGTCCAAAACATCGTGTGTCCGCTTGTGGGTCAAAGTCCACTTGTAAAAAATGTAGCTCTAAACACCATAGTTTGTTATGTTTCGGCAATAAATTGAGCGACGCGCACGGTTCAAGGTCGACCGGCGCTCGCACGCCCTCTGCTGAGAGACTTACGAAGCAGACTGATATATCGTTGTGCGCGACTGATGAAACCCGTATTAATTCTTTATACCGGGGCCCAACCACCATATTGATTGCTACCGCGCAAGTTATTGTAGTAGATTCTTTTGGCAAAGAACATATTGTTCGCGCAATATTAGACAGCGCTTCTCAAAGTAACTTTATCACGCGGGATTGTTGTCAACTTTTGGGTTTGAACATAAATAATACACCGGCCTGTGCAACCGTCAGGGGCATAGGAGGTGCTAGTAAACAAATACAGGGTTCCGTACAAATTAAATTTTATTCTCGTTTCAATCGTAATATAAACTATAATATTGAGTCATTCGTAATAGATAAAATTACTGAACGTTTGCCAACTGCCACGGTTGACGTTTCGCTTTTGCATAATTTTAAAAACTTACAGTTAGCAGACGATACATATTTTTCTTCAAATCCGATTCAATTATTGATCGGTGCTTCGACTTTCCCGCACTTACTCTTATCTAACAGAGTTCAAGGTCAGCCTACACATGCGTCTCCAATCGCCTTGCAAACTGTACTCGGCTATGTAATTGTTGGTAAGGCGCCGGTTCTCATCGATGACAATTCGACCGTTTCGTATTGCTGCACCGCGGAGCCGTTAGACGTAGCGATACGGAAATTCTGGGAATTGGAAGAAGTAAATGTTCCCCCGGTACTCAGCCTAGATGACAAATTATGTGAGGAGTTTTATGCCCGCACTACCACTCGAAATAGTGACGGACGATACGTAGTCGCTTTGCCTTTCAAGGGTGATGTCGAATCCCTGGGCAACTCACGTCAAGCAAGTGAACGCCGGTTTCTCTGCTTGGAAAGGAAGATGCAAGCTTCTCCTAATTTAAAGGCCGCGTACGACAACGTCATCCTAGAATATTTAGAGAAGGGCTATATTTCACCTACAATTCCTGATCCTTCGGAACCTTCGTACTACATTCCGCATCATGGTGTGATCCGAGATGATAAGGTCACAACCAAACTTCGTGTCGTTCTCGATGGTAGTTGTAAAACTACTACCCGCGTTTCGCTTAATGATCTCTTGTATGGTGGACAGAACCTACAAGGGAATTTGTTTAACATTATAGTTAATTTTCGTTTGTTTTCGATCGCGCTTTCATCAGACATTCGTCAGATGTTTCCCAGCATTGGAGTCCGAGAACCTGATCGGCGTTTACAACGCATCTTGTATCGTTTTTCGCCGCAGGAACCTTTGCAAGTTTATGAGTTCAATCGTGTCGTTTTTGGACTCAAATCTAGCCCCTTTCACGCGCTGCGAACTATTAAGCAGCTGGCGGAGGATGAGGGTGACTCGTACCCTCAGGCTAAAGCCATTGTCGCCACGGGATTGTACATGGACGATTTTGTCCATTCCGTCCTCACGGAAACCCAGGGCATTTCTACCGCTTCAGAGATGATTGGTCTCATGAAGGCGGGTCAATTCGAGTTGGTCAAGTGGACCAGTAATTCACAAGTAGTATTGAATTCTATCCCGCTTTCGCATCGTCTGCCAGCTGACAAGGAGTTCGACGGGTCCGACCAACATAAAGTACTTGGTTTGTGTTGGTCGCCCACGTCAGATCACTTCGCCATGAGAGTAAACACTCCCACTCAGACTTGTACTAAGCGTACAATATTATCGTGCATCGCTAAAACATGGGACGTCATGGGATTTGTCGCGCCTGTCGTCTTGCATGCCAAGCTTCTTATCAAGAAGCTTTGGCTATGCAACTGTGACTGGGATGAGACACCACCTGAAGATATAGTCAGGCTGTGGACTCGCTTTAGGGAAGAGCTTCCTTTGCTCTGCAACATAAAAATCCCACGTCACGTTGGTATTGTCGCTGATAGTGTGGTCACACTCTTAGCTTTCGCGGACGCTAGCGAGAAAGCATACGGGGGAGTGATTTATTTCCACGTCCACAATAGCGATGGCAATACAGTCAATTTGATAACAGCTAAGTCTAAGGTCTCTCCCAAAAATGTAGTTTCTCTCGCTCGTCTTGAGCTCTGTGCTATTCTTGTGTTATCCCAGCTAATAAGAAATGTCGTGGTCGCTTGTCAAAACCGAATAGTTTTCCGTGACATATTCGCATTTTCGGATTCGACGGTCGCGCTCTGTTGGGTACATTCGTCGCCCCATCGTTGGAATACCTTTGTAGCCAACAGAGTTTCGAAAATACAAAGAAAGAAAGAAAGAAAGAAAGAAAAAGAAAGAAAAATTATTTTATTCTTCACAGACATGCACATACATTCAACAAAAACATATATTACACAGTAAAATTACAAAAATAAATCCTAATAATAACAAAAAGAAACATACAAAATATAATAGGTAAGCAGCTGTATGTCATGACTGTGACAAAAAAGGCTTCCCACTCAGCATAAAGCTGTGCTTGGGGGACCCACAACACAGCGCTGATTTTCAGTGGTCACCCCGAAAAAGAAGAAGAAAGAAAAGACAAGTGTAGCTACGGAAATCAAGCTAGGGTCATAAATAGATAATAATTAAAATAAAAGAAGGACAGATAAAGGTACAAAATATGAACAACTGTTAATAAAATGTAAAAAATAAATAAATAAATAGATAGGGCAATATTATATTATTATAATAATAAACATAAGTATGATAAATATAGGTAACAAATATAACAAATCATGAATACATGGTGGGTACCATAACACAGGAGTGTCAAGTGTTGTGTTTCACTCATACCCTCACTTTCGCGTCGACCGCGCTCAAACTATCAAATAAATCGTTGAGTACGATTGCACTTAGTTTCCTAACGGGTCTATTAGGGTGATGACGCGTGCATGTGAGTCACCGAGTCGGGCGATCGGGCAGCGCGGGCGCCGCCGCTCTGTGGCGCGGCGCACGGTGGCTCACGAGACCGAGAGGTCACGTGACGCGCCGCACTCGCGTAAAACTGTTGATTTGATAGTTTGTTGGCGATTCAAAACACCGACCAAAAGCGAAATACATGATTGTGGTAAATGTGTGTAGTGGTGTGTTAGTGTGTAATATTGTGTTTGCGCCTCAGTCGACGCTTGATTCACGTTTAAAAGTGTAACTCTATACATATAAGCCCACAAAAATATTACTATCGGCACGAAGGAAGATGACGGATTCGTCCGACGCATCGCCATGCCGCTATGCCGCTGCGAGCCGCTGGGATAATGATGTACCTTGCCCATAGATGATAAACCATATGTAAGTATTTATTTATAAGATATTTGTTGCTCATGCTTCTGCTTTTCTAATAGGATTTGTTTCAAATGTAACTTAAAATTTTGTTTTGTTTTCAGGGATCTTATTGGAGGTGGTAAATCGTTCCAGCAGCGAGAAGCGGCATACTTGAAGCATCCTCTGAAGGCGGTGGTCTTATGTCGAGGCATCGAGATCGGTACGGACGTGGAGCGAGCGGAGTAGCTGTAGTGCTCGTGCCTCCAAGTAATCTTGTTATACAGGTATTCCGGTTTGTGCGTTTTTATGATACCGAACATTAAAACGGCTAAATGTAGTTTGCGTCGTGCAGCCATTTTTAAAATATTATGGTCGTTTAAATACGGTGTGATATGATGTCTCCGGGGTATACCAAAGCAAAAGCGAGCGCACGCATTCTGTACACGCTGGATAAGACGTTCTGTACGAGAAAGGAGGCACGGTCCATAAACAGCGTCACAATAATTAAATTTAGATAATATCAGACTATCCACCAGTCTCTTTCTCACAACGATACTAAGGTAGTCTCGTACCCTATATAGAACCTTTAGCCTATAAAAACAGTTTCTTACCACCTCGTTGATGTACTCCTCAAAACGAAGTTCTGGGTCGGTGATTAGACCAAGGTTACGTGCGACTTCGACCCCCTTTATGCTTACACCCATAATTTTAACGTCAGGCTTCAGAGATAGAATTGATTTAATTTGATTTCTACTCCCCATTACCATAAACTTAGATTTTTGAGGGTTCAGTGCTAGTGAATTGACCGAAGACCACGCAGCTATTCTATCAAGCTCCTCATTTAGGGCACGTACAGCGGCTGTTGTATTACTGGCGTTAAACGATACATACAATTGAGTGTCATCTGCGTACACATGATATTTACAGCTCTTGATACAAGTAGTAATGTCAGCACTATACAGTATGTAGAGAAGCGGGCCGAGTAGCGATCCTTGAGGAACTCCTCTTGTTATTGGTTGTGGAGAGGAAGATACTGTGGAACCGTCCTTCGTTCGTATCTCAACTCGCTGCGTTCTACCAGTTAGGTAACTCTGAAACCAGTTCGTTGCCCCGCTATCAAATCCGTAATACGCCAGTTTGGACAACAATAATGAAATATTTATTGAGTCGAAAGCCCGTGAATAGTCGAGCAGTACCAGAATAGATCCCTCACCACGGTCCCGTGCCTCTAGAATATTACCTATGACGTCTGCCAAAGCAGTTGTGGTTCCGCGTCCCTTTCTAAAGCCCGACTGCAGTTCAGGCAGCACATCATGCTTCTCGAGAAAATCGATAACCTGCATATAGACCACTCTCTCCAACACCTTAGACAAGCACGGTAATAAGCTTATTGGGCGAAGATCTTTGAAGCTTTGTGGGTTATTGTTTTTAGGGATTGGCCTCACAATTGCATTACGCCACAGATCAGGAAATACATTAGAGGTGATGGATCTATTTACTATTGCCGTGATCGCATTTAATGACTGCGGGAGTGTGAGGCCTATCATTTCTATCGAAATACCGTCAATCCCTTTCGCGTTTGTCGTTATAGATTTTAGGATATTTAAAACTGTTTTCGGGTCTGTTGGTTTCAGTGTGAAGCTTTCAGTCCCGTACCGGTTTGATTGAAAAAAGGATTGTTGGGAGGTGTTGATGTTGGGGTCGCCCGGGACATCCAGAAAAGCCGAATTTATCCTATCTGGGTCGTTAAATTGTTCTAAGGGCACATCATCATTCTTACTCGCTGGAAGCACATGCTTTTTAATATTGTGCCATAGTGATTTAGAGTCGCAGATATTGTCATTGACGAACTTGGTAAAGAACGCCTTTTTTTCATTTAATAACCCAGCGATCGCTTGGTGTTTAAGGTCTAGATAATACTGCTTGTGTGCTTCCAGCCTCGTCTGACGATATCGACGGCGCGCACTGTTTCTCAACTTAAACATTAGTTTTATAGTGTCCGTTATCCAGGGCGTAGGTTGCGTACTGAGAACTCTAGTCTTTAGTGGCGCGTGAATATCAAAAAGCCTGACAACATGAGAAGTAAACGAATTGACCATGTCGTTTACATCCAGTAGTCCGCATATTGAGTCCCACGGGATTGCCTCCAAATCTCCCCGGAAATCGTCAATCGAAATGTCTCTAAAAGGACGGTACGTTACCTTTTTACGTACCGGTTTTTCTTTTTTAAATACGATTTCGCATGATATGAACGAATGATGGCCGAGTTCCGGTATATGGTCCACAACAACGTCCCTGTACCGCGCATCCGTACATATCACATCGATCAGAGTAGAACTTTCTCCAACGAAGTGAGTAGGCGTGGTTACAATCTGCTCCATATTGCAGTATTTCAAAAAATCCGTGAGTCTTCTTACCTTAGAGTTGCTTATGTCAAGCATATTAACATTAAAGTCACCTAATAGAATAATATTATCGTACGGAGCCAGCGCGCTTATGCTGTCCGTTATCGCATCTAGGTATATGTCTATATCTAACCAAGGGGGTCGGTATGCCGTTCCTATCAAAAGTTTTTTATTTTTAGCGGTTATGTTGAGCCACATTTGCTCCACCTGTGGATGGTGCGGGTGTACTCTTATTCGAGCGCTGGTTCCAATCTTAATATAAAAGGCGACCCCACCCCCGCGCCCTCCACGGATTGTCTCCGGCCGCGGTCTATGTCGTAATTGATATCCAGGAACTACTGGGGCCCGGCCCTCCTCCCCCTCCCTCAACCATGTCTCATTTATTGCCATGATATCAACAGAATGATGGTTCATAGCAATGATAAACTCATCATGATTAGTTGATAATGAGCCCGCGTTTATAAGTCCAAACTTAATATGTTTATTGCGCGGCATCTGAGCATGAAATATTAAAATTATTTGAACCAGACCAAACGTGTGAGTAACATACTCGTATGTACCTATTGTAGATAGATATTAAGGCATAAAAGGGAAATGACACAGAACCGCGGTGAGAAGTTAGTAAAGATCGTTTCAAAAATAGTATAGTAATATTGCACATATCATGATATCCGTAGGCAGTAACCACTAAAAATAAAAACCTGTTCCTGTCACGGCCAAGACATACAGTGCCGCATAATATTTTACCGTTTAAAATAGTGACAAACCGGTTTGAACATTTTATAAACTCATCAAAAATTACACAAACAAACAGAAAGGCGAAAAAAAATACAATAAAAAGAATAGTGAAACCAAAATTAAAATTAACATTAGCTTTGAGACTTATTTGCTTCTGGTCCAAAAACCTCCAACAGATCATCGTCATTGCGAATGAGCCTGGCCTTGTCACCAGATTTTTTCCGAGCAAGAATGCGGCCATGTTTCGTCCAAATAAATTGCCAGTCGAGACGCTGGCCAACCTCACGCGCTCGCCGAAATAACTGCCGGTTTTGCTTAGTTAGCCGCTCATTAAGGTAGTACCTACCCGGCGGCCCAGGCATCCCGAGGTCCGCAGTGTTAGCCCCGCGCCGCACTCTCGCGGCGCGCAGCAGCTCGTCGCGCAGGTCGCGACGCACAAGACGCACGACCACAGTACGCGGGCGTGTCTCGACTGGGCCTGTAGTACTCGTAGCGTTCACTTGCCTGCCGCCCATACGGTCCACGCTTACCAGGTCACAATCCTCAACTTTTACGCCTAACTTAACTGCTATTAACTTCACTGCATGCGTGAGGTTTTCTGACGCGGTCTCGGGCAAATTTGTTATTTCTAAATCATTGGATAGCAGTTGTTGGTCCCGGTCATTCAACTCGCGTCTCAATTGAGAAATTTCATCCGCCGCTCCTGAACTTTTAACGTTGGTAATTGATTCCTCAAGAATTTTAATTTTGTTATTTAAGACGTCCAACTGCTTATCGTACTGCTCAAACGAAACTTTCATGTTATCTCTGTCCGCCTGGTGGTCCGCCTGGAGTTGACTTAGGTCTTTACGTACGGCCTGAAATTCGCTATGGAATTGATTTCGAATCACTTGCAATTCTTCCCGCAATTCCTCCTTAAACATCCTGCGCAGCTCGGCTTGCAACTCCTCCTTAAAGCTACGCAGGATGTCAGTTAAGTCCGAAGCATTATTAAAAGTTTCACCCTGTGTGCTGCAGCTCAAACCGCTGGTATCCATTGAGTCTTCCACTCCACAAGCTTCCAGTGGTGCAGTATTCGCCTTGCCCTTAGCTGTTGTATTTTTACAACTCGGGCATATCCAGGTTGGTTGAAGAGGACCCGCCAGTGGCAATAAAGCACATGAACGATGATAGAGGGCGTTGCAAGTGCAACATCTAGCGGCCTCTAACGGCGATATAAATTTTGCGCAAGCACCACACTTCGCTGACGGCATGATGTTGTGAATTAGGTCGATCTTGCAGATTTAGTACCCCGGAGCGTCAAAAGATGGCGCTATAGCAACAAATTGCGCTTACGGTGATCGTTATATGGGAAATCTAATGGTGTGACAACACCATTTGACTCTGCACTGCTTTAGACACAACACGCACACACTGGATACTTTTTATATTTGGGTTTTATCAAGTTTGTAAATAGATGTTTTTAATGTTCACTTTTCTGTATTAGAAGGTACTTTTTCTGCACTTTAGTTTTAGGTTTATTATTTTGCACTTTTCCGGTCCTTATAATTCACTGATTCACCATATAATATACTATATTGTTTATTGATTGTCTTTGTGATAACTTAAATGATTAAATACTTGTAATAGATCACTTGTTTTATTTTTAAAATCAAAATTAAGGAGACTTAGTTGACACTAGCTTGACGTCCGAAACATCACTCACACAAAGCGATTTGTCACCGCAAAATTTATATCACGTGTCCGGTGCGGACAATCCAGCAGATTGTCTTTCACGCGGACTCACACCCTCACAAATTATAGACCATCCGCTTTGGTTCAGGGGACCCCCGTGGGCTCACTTGGACATTTCACAATGGCCTGTCGCTCCTTTCAATCCCTCCTCAGTGTCTGAAGCACCTGAAGAGAAGAAAAATTCGTTGTTAGTCGCTGCACCTAACGAAAGATCTTCTATTCTTTGTTTAGTCGATCGTATCTCGTCTTGGAGTAAATTACTTAGAGTGGTAATTTACGTTTGTCGTTTTGCTAAGTTGTTACCGGTTAATAACCGCATGTCAGCATCGGATTACGATTTCGCTGAACTACTCATTCTACGTGAAATTCAACGCTTCTATTTCTCAAAGGAAATTGCCAGACTCAGAGAAGGCAAGGATTGTAGTCATTCTCTTCGGCACTTGAAACCTTTCCTCAAAGACGGACTCATTAGAGTCGGAGGCCGTTTAAGAAATTCAGATTTGGGTTATGAAGCGAAATATCCAATTCTACTCCCAAGAAAAGATCCTATTCTGAATTTGCTTGTCGAATACCATCATAAATTGAATTGCCACGCGGGTCCCGACCTGCTGATGTCACTGTTACGTCAAAGATATTGGATACTTTCTGCACGCAATTTAATTAGGAATAGGATTCATAAGTGTCTTCCCTGCTTTCGTCTCCGTCCCAAGCCAAGTTTCCCTGAGATGGCAGATCATCGGTCTTGTCGTGTAGTTCAAGCAACTAAACCGTTCGTTCACACGGGCACGGACTACGCTGGTCCCTTCAAGGTTACCATGTCTCGCGGCCGAGGCATTCGTTCTACCAAGGCATACGTGTGTCTGTTCGTCTGCATGACTACACGCGCTGTACATATCGAACTAGCCGGTGATCTTAGTACAGTCAGTTTTATGAGTGCTTTCAAACGATTCCTATCAAGGCGCGGCCCGGTTAGTAGGATTTACTCGGACAACGGGACAAATTACATTGGCGCTAAGCGTAAACTTTCGGAACTTCACGACTTCCTTTGTTCGAAATATCACAACACCGAATTTGGTCACATGTTAGCTGAAAATCGCATAAATTGGTCACTTAATGCCCCGACTGCTAGCCATTTCGGCGGTAATTGGGAGGCTAATATTAGAAGTTTAAAGATTCACTTATACCGTGTAATAGGTGATACCATCCTTTCGTTTGAAGAGTTAAATACCGTTCTTACTCAAGTCGAATCAGTAATGAATACTAGACCTCTTTGTAGGACACTCTCTAGTGATCCTTCAGAACCACTAGCTTTGACTCCAGCGCACTTTCTGAATCTCACCCCTTTAAAATACTTGCCTGCCGAGGAGATAGACGAGAGAACAATTGTTTCGAGACATAAATTGTTAGACCAATTAGTACAATCGTTTTGGAAGCGCTGGAGAAGCGGATATCTTCACACTTTACAATCGCGTCGTAAATGGAACACGCCGATCGATCCAGTCACTGTCGGTACGGTTGTGATTCTCATAGTAGATAATTCGCCCCCACTTCACTGGCCTTTGGGTGTCGTGGAAGAAGTTTTTCCTGACTCCACAGGAGTCACTCGCATCGCCCGAGTTAAGACATTGACTGGATCCTACTTGCGTCCCGTCGTTCGTCTTTGCCCATTGCCTAACCAATAAATTCGGCTCTCGTCATCCAAGGTTAGGTTAGCATTAGTAATTAATTATTTGATTTCATTGATATTTACGTATAGATAATAGTTTAAATTGTAGTTTAATTTCACGAATTTCGCCTTCAACTCTTGAAGGCATCCCTTCAAGCCCGGGGGGAATGGTTACGCTGCGCGGAAAGAACGGTTAGGTCTTTTATCTATAACTTCATGTCATTGAACGACTAATCTGATTGGCTGTGAAAGGTCCTATCTCCATCCTTTCCTCGCGCATATCTTCTCGCTTTAGTACGAGAGAGACCGCATAAAAAGCGGCCGCAGTTGAAACTCGTGGCCAATCGGTTACTCACAACGCGCACCTCACGTCAGAGCGCTCCAGTTGCCTGCACTCGACAGCCGCTCCTCAGCCGCGAGGACGTCCCCGGAGAATTAAGGTATTGTGCAATCCTTCCTATATTTCGATCTGCATTCTGTCTTGTGTTCCCGGCAGAACGTAATTTCCATGTCTTTCGTTCACAGCCAATTAGCAGCAATTGGTCCTTCGAGCCGGATAGTTATTGAAATCAGTGATAACCATTCGCCATTCGTAGTCGGAAAAAAATACTCGTATTCTAATTAGTTTTGTACCAAACACTTGTCTCGCCGACAGGTGTGGGTATATAGTTAAATTCTCGGTAAAACCGTTGTATATTCGTAACACCAGCTAGTAATCGTTACTATAACTGGTTATTTCGCTTAATCCCGCATTATTTTAAAATATTACCGTTGAATTACCGCTTCGCGCTCAATCACCGACGCATTATTGTAAAAATAAATACCCACTTAGGTAAATTATTCGCTCACATCGCTTTCACAACGTATTTCGCGTGTTACATATTTATTTAATTAGCGTTATTAGAAGGTTGCTAGATGGCGCCTACAGATATTACTCTTAAACGATTATTAGGAAAAAGAGATCGAATATTTTCTCGTATGCAACGTATTTGCGATAAATTGAAAAATATTGATTCGGAGGAATTCGATAAAGAATCGTTCTTGTGTGACTGTGAAACAATAGATTCGTTGCGTACTGATTTTGAATGTGCGCTGGACGATATAATCGCTCATGAACTTAAATTGAATCCTGATTATGTCGTCGACTATCAGGCACTTTCTTCATTCGAAGATTTACTGGGTAGGGTGAAGCGGGCAGAGAAGAAATTGCAGGTTCAGGCACCTAGTGAATGTAAGAAATCTCCTCGCTTGCCCCCGATTGAAATACCCGAATTTAATGGGGATATTAAAAATTGGCCGCTGTTCATCGCCAGTTTTCGAAATGCCGTGCATAATAATAGTTCGCTAACAGCATGCGAGAAATTATATTATTTAATTGGAAAATTAACAGGCAAAGCTCGTTCGATATGTGCAGGAATTACTCCGTCAGCTGATAATTACCCTCTTATATTCGATTCACTTTGTGAAAGGTATGAAGATAAACGGCAATCGGCAACTTCATATCTAGACCAATTATTTGAATTTAAATCTATTTCGTCAGGTTCGCCGGCTACTTTAGAATCATTTCTCGATAAATTCGCAACGTCGGTAGCCGGGTTTAAAAACATAAAGGTCCATGACCACGCTGATTTTATTTTATTGCATATCGCTCTTAAAAAACTCGACATAGACACTGTACGGGCATTCGAATCTAATCATCAATTAAAATCAAGTAGTTCCGAAATTCCATCTTTTAGTGAATTAGTTGAGTTTGTTCGTGAGCATATAAAGGTGTTAGAACGAACTTCGTCAACGGTCTCTAACAATAAATCACCTGCAAATCGCAAACATACTAATGCATACACCTGTATAGCTAATAACGAACCTACCGCGTGTGTTTTGTGTAAGGAGAAACATGATCACGTATATAAATGTAAAGTATTTAATAGTTATAAACCCGATCAGCGATTTAAGTTTGTGAAATCAAACAATTTATGCATTAATTGCTTAAGTCCAAAACATCGTGTGTCCGCTTGTGGGTCAAAGTCCACTTGTAAAAAATGTAGCTCTAAACACCATAGTTTGTTATGTTTCGGCAATAAATTGAGCGACGCGCACGGTTCAAGGTCGACCGGCGCTCGCACGCCCTCTGCTGAGAGACTTACGAAGCAGACTGATATATCGTTGTGCGCGACTGATGAAACCCGTATTAATTCTTTATACCGGGGCCCAACCACCATATTGATTGCTACCGCGCAAGTTATTGTAGTAGATTCTTTTGGCAAAGAACATATTGTTCGCGCAATATTAGACAGCGCTTCTCAAAGTAACTTTATCACGCGGGATTGTTGTCAACTTTTGGGTTTGAACATAAATAATACACCGGCCTGTGCAACCGTCAGGGGCATAGGAGGTGCTAGTAAACAAATACAGGGTTCCGTACAAATTAAATTTTATTCTCGTTTCAATCGTAATATAAACTATAATATTGAGTCATTCGTAATAGATAAAATTACTGAACGTTTGCCAACTGCCACGGTTGACGTTTCGCTTTTGCATAATTTTAAAAACTTACAGTTAGCAGACGATACATATTTTTCTTCAAATCCGATTCAATTATTGATCGGTGCTTCGACTTTCCCGCACTTACTCTTATCTAACAGAGTTCAAGGTCAGCCTACACATGCGTCTCCAATCGCCTTGCAAACTGTACTCGGCTATGTAATTGTTGGTAAGGCGCCGGTTCTCATCGATGACAATTCGACCGTTTCGTATTGCTGCACCGCGGAGCCGTTAGACGTAGCGATACGGAAATTCTGGGAATTGGAAGAAGTAAATGTTCCCCCGGTACTCAGCCTAGATGACAAATTATGTGAGGAGTTTTATGCCCGCACTACCACTCGAAATAGTGACGGACGATACGTAGTCGCTTTGCCTTTCAAGGGTGATGTCGAATCCCTGGGCAACTCACGTCAAGCAAGTGAACGCCGGTTTCTCTGCTTGGAAAGGAAGATGCAAGCTTCTCCTAATTTAAAGGCCGCGTACGACAACGTCATCCTAGAATATTTAGAGAAGGGCTATATTTCACCTACAATTCCTGATCCTTCGGAACCTTCGTACTACATTCCGCATCATGGTGTGATCCGAGATGATAAGGTCACAACCAAACTTCGTGTCGTTCTCGATGGTAGTTGTAAAACTACTACCCGCGTTTCGCTTAATGATCTCTTGTATGGTGGACAGAACCTACAAGGGAATTTGTTTAACATTATAGTTAATTTTCGTTTGTTTTCGATCGCGCTTTCATCAGACATTCGTCAGATGTTTCCCAGCATTGGAGTCCGAGAACCTGATCGGCGTTTCCAACGCATCTTGTATCGTTTTTCGCCGCAGGAACCTTTGCAAGTTTATGAGTTCAATCGTGTCGTTTTTGGACTCAAATCTAGCCCCTTTCACGCGCTGCGAACTATTAAGCAGCTGGCGGAGGATGAGGGTGACTCGTACCCTCAGGCTAAAGCCATTGTCGCCACGGGATTGTACATGGACGATTTTGTCCATTCCGTCCTCACGGAAACCCAGGGCATTTCTACCGCTTCAGAGATGATTGGTCTCATGAAGGCGGGTCAATTCGAGTTGGTCAAGTGGACCAGTAATTCACAAGTAGTATTGAATTCTATCCCGCTTTCGCATCGTCTGCCAGCTGACAAGGAGTTCGACGGGTCCGACCAACATAAAGTACTTGGTTTGTGTTGGTCGCCCACGTCAGATCACTTCGCCATGAGAGTAAACACTCCCACTCAGACTTGTACTAAGCGTACAATATTATCGTGCATCGCTAAAACATGGGACGTCATGGGATTTGTCGCGCCTGTCGTCTTGCATGCCAAGCTTCTTATCAAGAAGCTTTGGCTATGCAACTGTGACTGGGATGAGACACCACCTGAAGATATAGTCAGGCTGTGGACTCGCTTTAGGGAAGAGCTTCCTTTGCTCTGCAACATAAAAATCCCACGTCACGTTGGTATTGTCGCTGATAGTGTGGTCACACTCTTAGCTTTCGCGGACGCTAGCGAGAAAGCATACGGGGGAGTGATTTATTTCCACGTCCACAATAGCGATGGCAATACAGTCAATTTGATAACAGCTAAGTCTAAGGTCTCTCCCAAAAATGTAGTTTCTCTCGCTCGTCTTGAGCTCTGTGCTATTCTTGTGTTATCCCAGCTAATAAGAAATGTCGTGGTCGCTTGTCAAAACCGAATAGTTTTCCGTGACATATTCGCATTTTCGGATTCGACGGTCGCGCTCTGTTGGGTACATTCGTCGCCCCATCGTTGGAATACCTTTGTAGCCAACAGAGTTTCGAAAATACAAAGCGATTTGTCACCGCAAAATTTATATCACGTGTCCGGTGCGGACAATCCAGCAGATTGTCTTTCACGCGGACTCACACCCTCACAAATTATAGACCATCCGCTTTGGTTCAGGGGACCCCCGTGGGCTAACTTGGACATTTCACAATGGCCTGTCGCTCCTTTCAATCCCTCCTCAGTGTCTGAAGCACCTGAAGAGAAGAAAAATTCGTTGTTAGTCGCTGCACCTAACGAAAGATCTTCTATTCTTTGTTTAGTCGATCGTATCTCGTCTTGGAGTAAATTACTTAGAGTGGTAATTTACGTTTGTCGTTTTGCTAAGTTGTTACCGGTTAATAACCGCATGTCAGCATCGGATTACGATTTCGCTGAACTACTCATTCTACGTGAAATTCAACGCTTCTATTTCTCAAAGGAAATTGCCAGACTCAGAGAAGGCAAGGATTGTAGTCATTCTCTTCGGCACTTGAAACCTTTCCTCAAAGACGGACTCATTAGAGTCGGAGGCCGTTTAAGAAATTCAGATTTGGGTTATGAAGCGAAATATCCAATTCTACTCCCAAGAAAAGATCCTATTCTGAATTTGCTTGTCGAATACCATCATAAATTGAATTGCCACGCGGGTCCCGACCTGCTGATGTCACTGTTACGTCAAAGATATTGGATACTTTCTGCACGCAATTTAATTAGGAATAGGATTCATAAGTGTCTTCCCTGCTTTCGTCTCCGTCCCAAGCCAAGTTTCCCTGAGATGGCAGATCATCGGTCTTGTCGTGTAGTTCAAGCAACTAAACCGTTCGTTCACACGGGCACGGACTACGCTGGTCCCTTCAAGGTTACCATGTCTCGCGGCCGAGGCATTCGTTCTACCAAGGCATACGTGTGTCTGTTCGTCTGCATGACTACACGCGCTGTACATATCGAACTAGCCGGTGATCTTAGTACAGTCAGTTTTATGAGTGCTTTCAAACGATTCCTATCAAGGCGCGGCCCGGTTAGTAGGATTTACTCGGACAACGGGACAAATTACATTGGCGCTAAGCGTAAACTTTCGGAACTTCACGACTTCCTTTGTTCGAAATATCACAACACCGAATTTGGTCACATGTTAGCTGAAAATCGCATAAATTGGTCACTTAATGCCCCGACTGCTAGCCATTTCGGCGGTAATTGGGAGGCTAATATTAGAAGTTTAAAGATTCACTTATACCGTGTAATAGGTGATACCATCCTTTCGTTTGAAGAGTTAAATACCGTTCTTACTCAAGTCGAATCAGTAATGAATACTAGACCTCTTTGTAGGACACTCTCTAGTGATCCTTCAGAACCACTAGCTTTGACTCCAGCGCACTTTCTGAATCTCACCCCTTTAAAATACTTGCCTGCCGAGGAGATAGACGAGAGAACAATTGTTTCGAGACATAAATTGTTAGACCAATTAGTACAATCGTTTTGGAAGCGCTGGAGAAGCGGATATCTTCACACTTTACAATCGCGTCGTAAATGGAACACGCCGATCGATCCAGTCACTGTCGGTACGGTTGTGATTCTCATAGTAGATAATTCGCCCCCACTTCACTGGCCTTTGGGTGTCGTGGAAGAAGTTTTTCCTGACTCCACAGGAGTCACTCGCATCGCCCGAGTTAAGACATTGACTGGATCCTACTTGCGTCCCGTCGTTCGTCTTTGCCCATTGCCTAACCAATAAATTCGGCTCTCGTCATCCAAGGTTAGGTTAGCATTAGTAATTAATTATTTGATTTCATTGATATTTACGTATAGATAATAGTTTAAATTGTAGTTTAATTTCACGAATTTCGCCTTCAACTCTTGAAGGCATCCCTTCAAGCCCGGGGGGAATGGTTACGCTGCGCGGAAAGAACGGTTAGGTCTTTTATCTATAACTTCATGTCATTGAACGACTAATCTGATTGGCTGTGAAAGGTCCTATCTCCATCCTTTCCTCGCGCATATCTTCTCGCTTTAGTACGAGAGAGACCGCATAAAAAGCGGCCGCAGTTGAAACTCGTGGCCAATCGGTTACTCACAACGCGCACCTCACGTCAGAGCGCTCCAGTTGCCTGCACTCGACAGCCGCTCCTCAGCCGCGAGGACGTCCCCGGAGAATTAAGGTATTGTGCAATCCTTCCTATATTTCGATCTGCATTCTGTCTTGTGTTCCCGGCAGAACGTAATTTCCATGTCTTTCGTTCACAGCCAATTAGCAATTAGAAAAATTTAGCATAACCCGCGCTTCCAGATGATAAAGCCTTCTGCAGACACACGTGATTAATCGCGCGGGGCGACATGTCGCGGTCCATTCGCAGTATTTTTAGAGTGGAAATTAGCTTGGCTCGTTGTCGCAGCGCGATTAATCGCGTGTGTCTGCAGGAGGCTTAAGGATGTGGTAGGAAAACTAACACAAATGGTATTGCTTTTAAAATAGTTTTGGATAGATTTACAGCACCGTTGAGATAATTTTCAACAGCTAATTTCATGTAAATAATACTTGTATCATGACTCATTAGCAAACAAGCCCAGAATAATTTCGTCTAGCCACTGCTTACTATGTATGAGCCCAGTCTTACGCTTCCCAGCTATTTAAATGAGTCTAAGCGGTGTAATTTCAAAGTGCATTGAATTCAAATGTACGACTTGTTGCGCATTCATTTCATAATTTATACGCGAACTGGCACAATTAGCCGTCTCGCGTCTTGTTTTCGCATGATTTATCTCGAGAATATCTTTTGTTTGTAGCTGTTATTTTCCAGTTTTGTAAAATAGTTGAGAAGTGTCAAAGATTATGTACTTTTTTATCGTGGAAAAAACATCAAATGAGTCCTCTCGCCAAGGGCGGGACAGGAGGGGGGACTGTCAGACTCGTACTGACTAATATCCACGGTGATCCTTTAATAGCCATTTACGTTCCAGGGTCTCGGTTACCTGATGAGGCAGTCCCGCGAAAAGATTATATACTTATGTTCACGTTTGGTAGGACGAGGTCTTCCTAATACTGGGTGTAAGGGACAGCCCTCCGCAAACTTTCAGGGCTTGCTCAGTAGATGAAACTGAACAATCTTCCACACTTTTTTTTCAGGAAATGAAAAAAAAATCAGCCTCACCATAGAAAATTCTAAACTTTATTGGACAGTTTGTATGGAGAGGCTGGTTTTTTATTTCATTTCCTGAAAAAAAAATTGTGGAAGATTGTTCAGTTTCGTCTACTGAGCAAGCCTTGAAAGTTTGCGGAGGACTGTCCCTTACACCCAGTATAGTCTCACCACGAATGAAGAGGACTGCGAAATTACAGAGTTATTTTTCCCTGAAAGTAGATACATAAAACAAATAAAAGTCCGTAGTAGCAAATTGTGCCAATTTTAAATTACCTGTCAAGTTTCTTCCAGGTATTACGATACATTTTTACACATCAGTGGTTTTCATTTTTTAGGTTGGAAAATCATCAAATGAGTCCTCGCCCAGTAACGGCAAGTGCTGTCAGACTTGGCTGACTAAAAACCACTCTGTTTCTTCAGTAAAGTTGTCTTTTGTCTTTGTGTTTTACGGTCTTGCTTACCTTTTAAGAGAGTCCCATGACCCTCTTAAAATCATTATGTCCTATGGCATGATATCAATGAATTAAACAGACTAAGTGTAAGAGACAAAGCTACTCGTACAATTTCCTAACTTTTATAAAAATTGAAACACCATAGAAATATGCATGTCATAAACCATACAAGTGTTTCCGGATCAAATTAAATTAATGGCTCTAAGTCAAAGAGAATTAAACAGCACAAACAATTAAAGGCTTTATTGTCATTGCTCTAAGTGCTAAAGCAGCAAATACCTACTCGACCTGAACCTGTGTCTTTAAGTTAGCATAGTTAATCTATATATATAAAAGCGAAAGGTCACTCACTCATAGGACACGAAATCTCAGAAACTACCAGGGCTAGGGGTTTAAAATTTTGCATAGAGGTTCTTTTTAGGACGTAGGCGCTCGCTAAGACGGGATTTTGCGAAATTCCACCCCTAAGGGGTTGTTTTAGGGGTTGATAGTTTGTATGAAACTTTGTTACTACAAGTACTAGGAATTTCAAATTTTGCATGCGGGTTCTTTTTAGGAAGTAGGTACTACTTACGAAAGGGGTTTCTTGAAATTCGACCCCTAAGGGGTTGTTTTTGGTGTTGATAGTTTGTTTGAAACTTCGTTATTTTAAGTGCTAGGAGTCTCAAATTTTGCATGGGGAATATTTTTAGGAGGTAGATGTTCACTTTGACGGGATGTTGCGAAATTCGACCCCTAAGGGGTTGTTTTTGGTGTTGATAGGTAGAGGTCTCAAATTATGCATGGGGATTCTTTTAAGGACAAAGATGCTCACTAAGACGGGATGTTGTGAAAATCGACCCCTAAGGGGTTGTTTTTCGGCATGGATAATTTGTATGAAACTTTGTTACTACAAGTACTAAGAGTTTCAAATGTTACATGAGGGTTCTTTTTAGGACGTAGGTGATACTTAAGACGGGATGTTTGGAAATTCAACACCTAGGGGGTTGTTTTTAGGGTTGATAGTTAGGAGTCTCAAATTTTGCATAATGGTTTCTTTTGTAATTACCTACTCACTAAGGCGGGTTTTGCGAAATTCGACCCCTAAGGGGCTGTGTTTGGGCTTGGAGTTTATATTAAACTTTGTTACTACAAGCACTAGGAGTTTCAAAATTTGCATGGGGGTTATGTTTAGGACTTTAATGCTCACTAAGATGGGATTTTACGAAATCCAAACCCAAAGGGTTGTTTTGGGGTTGAGAGGTAGAAGTTTCAAATTTTGCATAGGGATTCTTTTTAAGACGTAGATGCTGCCTATGACGGGATTTTCTGAAATTGTATCCCTAAGAGGATGTTTTTGGGGTTGATAGTTTGCATGAAACTTCGTTTTTACAAATGCTGGGAGTCTCAAAATATGCATTGAGATTTTTAGGACGCGGCCATCGCACACTTTCGGGCATGCCGCAATCACGGCGGGCATGCTAGCGAAGGAGGAGGCGGGACGCGTGAGGGAGAGGACAGGGTCCACCTTACAGCCCAGCCGCAGTGGTAGACGCACACTGCGACGGACGTCGCAAGACGATCTCCGGCTACTGTAGGCGCGGGCATGTGGACGGCGAGTAATTGGCGACTCACTGTCTGACCATGGACCATGCCCGGGTCGACGGCGCGTTATGTTCCACGCGCACCTCACAGAGTGTCAGCACAATGACGGGGCCTCCCCTTAGAGGCCAAAGCCTGCCGGGGTCGCGGGACTAACGAATACCGTGATCCATGGCTGTTCTACCTCAGGCGGGATTTTGCGAAATTTGAACGCCTGAGGTGTTGTTTTTGGGTTGATAGAATTTTTGTTGGATATTGATTTAGATTTTCCAAAAGTATTCCATAAGGAGGGTGACCGGGAGTAGAAATTCACAGATAAAAAGTTTGAAATACGCGCAGACGGAGTCGCGGGCGAACTGCTAGTCTATCTATACTAATATTGTTAAAGCTGAAGAGTTTGTTTGGTTAAACGCGCTTATCTGAAAAACTATTGCTTCGAATTGAAAAAGTCTTTTTGTGTTGGACAGTCCATTTATCGAGGAAGGCTATAGGCTATATAATATCACGCTACGACCACAAGAAGCTGAGAAACGAGGGTAAAACCGCTATGAACAGTTTTTTTTACTTGCTAAAATCATCAAATGAATCCTCCCACCCAGGGCAGAGCGGGAGGGACTGTCAGACTCGTTCTGACTAAAATCCACGGTGTCCTTCAATAGCCCTTTATGTACCGGAGTAACGGTATACGTGTGTCCCGCGACCCCGGCAGACTTTGGCCCTCTAAAGGGGGGGCCCCATCATTGTGCTGACACTCTTTGAGGCCCGCGTGGAACACAACGCGCCGTCTCGACCCAAGCATGGTCCATGGTCGGACAGCGAGTCGCTGTCCTCTCCCACGCGCGTCCCGCTTCCTCCTTCGCAAGCATGACTGCTTCGCAGAAGGAGACGGTGAACAGTTAGTATAATATACATAAGTTAGCACAATTAATCGTTTATATTATGTCACCGTAACCTTTTCATATAAATGAGGAATGCGACCTCCATAACATAGGTCCTTAACACACGAGGTATTTGTACCTGTGCATGCTATATTTATGTAGATATATCGTCAAATGAAACAAGAATTTAAAATGGGAACGAGTCTCCTTTAGTAAGTTTTACTTAATTCAGGTGTTTGTCTTTAGTTTATTTTGTTTCTATTACCTAGAAGATAAATTGAGTTAGCCAAGTCTACTAGTAATCAATTCTAGGCAATCGTTTATCTCGAGTTAATTGTTTTGTGTTTTCGTGAGGTCTTTACTTATCGGAAAACCGTCTTACATAAGTATATATTTCAAAGAACGAGGAACGTGGAAAAACAAGAGAAAATTTTTATTGTTCTTTAGGTACTATACAATTTCTTCTTAAATCGAACCTTATGGTTCCTCTAGGATACAGTAGGTAGCGTGTACTTCGGGTTAAAATTATGGTTCGATGACTTACTAATTCACATGTCAAGAATACTGTTCCAAGACCTTAAATATGAAAAATAGAAAGTAATACGTTAATTAAGTTTTATTTAGTGTGAGGCCAAGGGAAGTTTTTAAGATTGTATGAAAGTACCACCACTAAGGAATAACGGTGTACTGTGCTGCAGAAACTGATTTTCATAAAGGTATGTGATGAGTGGATGACCTACAAAAATTGGCATAGTTGCGCCAACAGTATTTTTTTTTTATAGTCTTTTACTCAGACGGCAAATGCCTACAACCCTCCACTGCTGCTGTATTTCGGGACATCGAAATTCGAACACACGTTTTCATTCTGTCTGAAAGGCGGCACTAGCACCTGTCTGGTGAAGCAGTAAAAGCCATCTGAACCTAACTGCATTGTTCAATTGAACAAAAATAAAGATACACAACTCGATCGGCCCTTCCCAATGTGAAGGGCCGATCGAGGTCCCAGGTTGAAGAACGAGTTGTTTTTATTGCACCATGAAAAGTTATGATAACTGCTCATTAGTATCTTGCTAAATGCCATGGAGCGTGTATCTCGTGAGTTTTCGGTTTAAATTGGTCGATTAAATTCGCATATTATTTTTGAAAAATTAAATCTGATTGCTTATTGAATACTCTGTTACTTCTCCCTGATTTTGTAACCCCTGAGCATAGACAGTATTAAACGTCCGCTGAATTGAATACAACTTCAGTTGGTCTCAAAAAACCTACAGTGGTATATCTTTAGGCCAGATTGTGTGACAGCGGGAGATGCTTGCCAGTTGTGAACTCGAACTTGCATTTTATAAAGAAAGATTTAAATGAATAACATATTCTGAATTAAACCTTACCTTTATCATTGCCTTGAGCATAGCGTATCTGGTGAACACGTTCCTCTGGGTCTTGGACTCGGAGTAGCGTGCCATGAGCGTGACAAGCGCCTTCTTCGCCGTGTCATAGTTCTCGTCAAGACGGACGCGCACTCCACGCAGACGCTCGTTGGTTTCTATCACCTCCTCTTTCGTCTGCCCGCCTGGTATGCAGAAAGATAGTTCAGTTAAATCTTTGTAAATTTTTCACGTTGTCTTAAAAAGTAAATGTCCTCTCCCAATTATATCAAAGTAATTTTGATCTGAGCTCGTTTTTAAATCAAATATTTCTTCCATTTTACTGATTCAAATGTAATAACAGCCACTTTAAAGCTTATTCCAAGCGTCCTTTATTCCATTAAATTCTTAGAAATTTTAATCGAATCGGCATCAAATTTCAGCGTATTTGATCTTAATTGATTTCATTAGCAACCTGATCTAGTTAATCTAATTAACAATGTTAGAGTGAAGTGCAAGTCTGGCACTTAACATTAATAAACCAGACGAATTAGGAAACTAACAGGCAGCTTTCATAATCAGCTTTGCTGCCCAAATTCTGTGAAATGGGCTCCTTATATTTAATGAGGGTATGAACAGATTTCAAACGAAATTCTCGTAGATTAAAATCTTAAAAATCCAAGAATCATGGTCAAAGCTGTTGCTACAACAAATTCATGTTTTCGAACAAAATCTGATTTCAATGTAATCGATAACATTACGATCGACAGTTGCAGTCAGATAGATATTGTTAATTTATTAAACACATTACATTGCATACCAGGAGCGTAGCTACCGCCCGTGTCAATGATACGGGACCCCAAGCTCTGTGCCCCAAGTATCAAGGGACTATGACGTTTGGGAATAAAAAAAACATGAATGTTACTCTTAACTGAAAAATAAGGGACTGTCAGATTTGTAGTGGCCATGGTGGTACTTCGATAGCCCTTACGTTCCAGGGTCATAATTACCTACCTGTTTAGACAGTCCCACGACCCCGGCTAAGTGAGCTTTAATCAGTCGACCAGAATTCTAAATTTCTAGCTCCCTTCTAAATCTGAAAATAGCATCAATAACGGCAATAGCTATATGAGATGCTATTTTCTTTATTCTGCAAAACTACACAATTAAATTATAAGGGCCCCAAACATTTTTGATACGAGGCCCCTTCTGCCCTAGTTACGCCACTGTTGCAATGTACGCAATGTTCAAACGCAGTCGTACCATTTCAGTTCCGAATTGATAAATATTTAGACAGTTGTTTTAATGAATTCGACAAACATACTATTATTTGAATAGATAAATATTTAGCGAGTCTACAAATAAAGTTCAAATTAATTGCTAGTTGTTATATTTTATTTTTGAATAAATAAATTATTGTGTTGTACGGGGAAATAGAATTTTATTGTCACTACTCAAACGTTTTAATATTTCAATGCGTTTTATTTTATGGTCTTAATTACAGGCGAATCTGTATTTACTATTTCGATAATTTACATTAAACCTCCTGCAGACACACGCGATTAATCGCGCTGCGACAACGAGCCAAGCTAATTTCCACTCTAAATGTACTGCGAATGGACCGCGACATGTCGCCCCGCGCGATTAATCGCGTGTGTCTGCAGGAGGCTTTAGAATCAAAGCAGGGTTTTTGATTGTTTTGTTTGTTTTCTATTGGTATTTGGTAGGTAATTGCCACAAGTATGTACTCCTTCTAACCCAAACAAATGTTTTACAAGTGACAAATGGCCACCACAACAAATGGGGTAGGACCTGGCAGATCGTGGCTACCGGCGGCGGCGCGCGGCGACACAAATCAATGACCGGGCCGGAGAGCCAGCCTCTTAACATTCCACCCGTCGTCGCGCGTCGTCTCACAGACTAATCTCCTCCTGGGTGTCTTTGCGTCCGAGAGTAGGGGTAATTCTACTCCCTCAATATTCATAAACGTCTTATAACTTTGATGGTGTTAGGCTACTGCTCTTACTTCATTGGCATGAAAATGACAAGGATATTCGACAGTTATGAATAAACTTTGATTGTTATCAAAGTTACAGTTGGATGAGAGATGACCTTTATTACAAATTCGTTCCGCAACAAAACAGGTCTGCTATTTTGTAATCTTTTTATTAGGTTTCAAATGAATATTCCTTTTATGATCTCAGATACAATTACTGCAATCATAACTATACAATAGAGATGGATTGATTGATATCAATCAAATAAATTTATTGAAGATAAAACATAAAATGCCAAGTACTTACTGGAAGTGCCCTCATCCTTGACATCTTGCACGATACGACGGACGCTCTGCGTAAACTTGCCCACTAAATTCGTACTCGCTGAAACAAAGAAAAATACTCACATTAATAAAACAAAACACCGAAGTTTCGAGAGAGACTTGACAACTTTGAAGGCGGTGAAGTTACAACAAAAGACGAAAAAGTATCTGTAGAATTATCAACATAATCTCTGAAATGCCGCCATGCCGCGCTGCATGATAAAAGTAGCGAAGTTTAACTAGCTCGCTTCGCTTGTGATTTTTACGAAAATTATCCCACGGGGACGTTTTATATTTAACCTAGGATGGTTGAAGATAATGTGAGCTTTCAAAAGCGAATGATATTTGGAATCGAATTTCTTCATCCAGGCCCACAATCTTTACCTCTTTATAATATGTATATTAGCTGGTTTACAAAGACTTATAGCCGTATTCAATGTTTCGTAAAATCTTCTCCACATTTTAAGCCAGTGGTGGCGTGTCGAATTTGAAACATGCATGTGCACTCAGTTGCTGCAAGTGAGCGGTTCCAACGAACGAACGAACATTGGAGAACAAAAGCCGAATGAACGAACGATGAATAAACCAACGGACCAGATTTGTTCTGTGGAAATTCTATGTGGGGTATATTGGACTAGTGAGAGTAATTGGATTAACCAATCGTGTTAGTCCATTACACTTTTTATTGAGGTTTACTGCCTACGTATGCTGTATATTTTTAAACCATACTTGGTTGTTTTAAGGTAAAACCTGATGAAAACTTAAAATAGATTGTACGGCGCATATCTAAATAGATAATCATTTATTTTTAGTGCGATTTTCAATATACTTACTAGAGTTTTTTCCACAGCATCGTTGACTGTTAGCATTTGGACTCGTTTGATTAATGGTTAAACTAACTATTGTTAAAATACCATGAAACGTGTTAGAAAATGATTGAAAAATGTATAGGATTAAACTAATAGTTAATTTAACGAATGATCAAACAACGCGGTTTTAGGGTTTATTCGTCAACTCGCGAACTCGCGACAATAAACTCGCAACTGCGCGCGAGTTGGCACCTTCCGGTTTTACCTATTTTTACTGTCGTGTCGTCAACTCGCGACCGAGCGAAAAATGGTACAGTCATCTATATAAGTGTTATAATAAATTCAATATAGAAACCTACTTTATACAATATACATAGTAGGTATGAGGCGCTGTAGGATTTGAGTTTGAAATAAAAGAAGGTCAAGGTATTTATGTTTGTAGTTCAAATATTTGAAAACGCACCCACGATATAGGAGAAATTTCTAGCGTGGGGCAAAGACACAGGCCAAACACCTCGTTAATATATCTGGTATATTATATTAACTGATTTTTTTGTAGAAATAGTGTAAAATACCTGTCTACTATTAAGTACCTTTATTTAATGATTTAAATACCACCTTAATTCCATGCAAGCCCAGTACTTTTATCGTAAATAGATTTTGTCCAAAACTTGTATGTAGGGAATGAAAATACCACCTTGAATTCATACAGTCCTAGTACATTTTTTGGGCATTGAGTATTCGCCGAAAGACATTTTTAGTTTTGAAGACCGTTTGGGCTAAACAACTTCTTCACGATTCTGTTCTCCTAGTACTTTTTGTTCAAATCCCTCATTCAATTTCGGCACCAAAACCTTCTTCATGATTCTGTTCTCCTGGTACTTTGTTTAGATTTCACATTGAGTTCTAAGTTTAGAAAAAAAAAAACTCAATTACTTATAGATTTGTGCTTACATTTTATAGATTATATCTATCTCAAAACAATTCCACCCCTAAGACGACCCACTGACCCTCAATAAACCTACTTTACGTGTATAGTGTCTTATACATGTGAAGTAGAAGGCGCTGTCGTAGAAAAGTGGACATTTTGGGAAATGGACGTTTTGGGAAGTGGACATTTTGGGAAATGGACATTTTGGGAAATGGACATTCTGGGAAGTGGACATTATAGGAAGTGGACATTTTGGGAAATGGACGTTTTGCAACCGGTGGACATTTTGGGAAGTGGACATTCTGAGCCTGAGCGATCAGAAGGTGCCAACTCGCGCGCAGTCGCGAGTTGACGAATAAGCCGGTCCGGAAGTGTAGGATATGTTTAGAGTGTGTGATAGTAATCTAACTATTACAACCCTGGTATTATCGTCTTCGGTACATGTAAGCACAATACGTTTATCAAAATTTTCCGATTCACTAGGTACACTCCATTACATACCACAAAACAAATGATCATTACGATGATTTCAGTACATGCTAATGAATTTTCCGTAGCTTTTATGTCGTCAGCAGTGATTATATTAGTCTAAGCGCTGCATTACAGTATTAACCCGTGTTCTCAGTAAGATTACCACGTAATCCTTTACAAAGTAAGGGTTCCTGTACACGGTGCCACCGCCGCGCCGGCACAGCTCCGCCACCGCGCGTCCACGCAGTGTATACCTTCGCGACCGCACTGCAACCGCACCGCCGACGCATCGCCACCGCGTACGCGCCGCTTGATTTTACCATATCACTAGACATATTATTTTGTTAGTAATATGGTGAATTTGGGGTATACGGGAATATGGTGAACATGGGAAGCAATATGGTGAATTTGATAGTGGTGAATCCATGATAGGTTACTAAAAATTAAGTACAAGCGCGTACGTTGGCGGTCGGTAATCGAATAAGCAAAATCAAACACTAGTGAATGGCGGCGCAGGCGGTGCGGTCGCGAAGGTATACACAGCATAGAGGCACGGACGCGGAGCGGCGGCGGCGTCGGCGCGACTGCGGCATCGTGTACACGAGCCCTAGCCCCTTCCAAAGTCGTTAGGTATCGGAGACTTGCGTCGCGTTGTGTACAGTCAGCATCAAAAGTCGATGACCACATTCAGATTTTCAAAATTACTGTACATTTATATCACCCATAAGTCGCTCAACAAGATAGGCGCCAGTATTGAATGAACATCATTAAAGTTCAAAATTAACTGAACACTACTCGTCAAAGGTCACTGAACACCGTTTTGTCAAAAATTGCTGATCGTTATAATATCCGAAAACGCCATAACATTCAGTTTTACAAAAGTCACTGAACAATATAAAATACTTGTTTTAGTTAGGTATCTAGTGTAATCACGACAATGTCTAAAAATAACTTCACTTAATAAATAACAAAAGTGACTGAACAATATAAAATACTTGTTTTAGTTTTCTAGTTGAATTCACGGCAACGGTCAAAATTAACTTAACATCATAAATGACAAAAGTCACTGAACATTACTTTGTTTATCTAAAAGTAGCTGAACTGCATACTAAAAAATCTTTAGAGTTATAAATCCCGGGCACGCCGCAATCGCGGCGGTAAGACCCCTCTTTGAGGAGTGGCTGGAAAGACGTCACGGCGTCCTGACTTACCGCATGACGCAGGTCCTCACCGGACACGGAAGTTTCGGGAGGTTCCTGTGTCTGATAAGGAGGGAAGAGACGCCCGGGTGTCACCACTGCGAAGATCGCCCGGAGGACACGGTGGAGCATACGGTGCAGGACTGCCCCGCTTGGGCAGAGCACCGCCGTGTCCTCTCGGCGGCGATAGGCGGAGACCTCTCGCGCCCGGCATTGGTCGAGGGCATGCTGCGGAGCGAGACGGAGTGGGAAGCGGTCGCCTCCTTCTGCGAAGCAGTTATGCTCGTGAAGGAGGAGGCGAGCCGCGAGAGAGAGAGGGCAATGTCCTCCCTCCGCCCCACCCGCGGTGGTTGGCGCCCACGGCGTCGGACGTCGCAAGACGATCTCCGGCCACCGTAGGCGCGGGCATGCGGGCGGCGAGTAAAGGGCAACTCGCAGCCCGACCATGGACCATGCCCGGGTCGACGGCGCGTTGTGTTCCACGCGCGCCTCAAAGAGCGTCAGCATGATGACGGGGCCCCCTCTCTAGAGGGCCAAAGCCTGC
Organism: Agrotis exclamationis; assembly: GCA_950005045.1. NCBI lineage: Eukaryota > Metazoa > Arthropoda > Insecta > Lepidoptera > Noctuidae > Agrotis > Agrotis exclamationis. Next base: position 13,340,052 of record OX465424.1, on the reverse strand, counting down.
CGGGGTCGCGGGACTTATACCATTACCGTGACCCCGGAACATAAAGGGCTATTGAAGGACACCGTGGATTTTAGTCAGTACAAGTCTGACAGTCCCTCCCGCCCTGCCCGGGGTAGGAGGACTCATTTGATGATTTTACCACGAAAAAAAAAAAAAAAAAAAAGAGTTATAAATCCAATCGTGTCCTATCCAAACTAAATCATGTAAAAAAAATTAAATGGATGTGAATTTCGAATTTAACTTTCCAAAATAATTTTGTTTTTTTTTTTCATAAGATCATTGAGAAATATTAGAAGTGGGTGTTCAAGCGGCAAGCACATTTTTTCCCATTTTTTTTTTTTTTTATACACTCACTTTTCTTGATTGTCGTTCCGGTTGGATTTTTGCAACTCAATTTTAAGGCACTTCCCGATAAGCTAGCTGTTTGAAATTTTGCACACGCTCTGAATTTTGATGACAATACATGACTAGCTAAGAAACGTCATAACAAATCCAATATGGCGGCCTCCCCAAGATGGCGGACTGGCTGTTTGAAATCCACCCCATGATACGGGTATCAAATAAAAGGGTTTGCTGTCAAAAATACGAAAAAAATAGTCACGTGACTTTAATCCAATGTGGCGGACGTCCAAATTGGCAGACAGGCTATTTGAAATGCAACCCTATGATATGGGTATCAAATGAAAGGGTTTGCTGTCAGGAATATGAAAAAATAGTCACGTGTCTTAAATCCAACATGGCGGACATCGAAGATGGTGGATTGGCTATTTGAAATGCACCCCCACGATATGGGTATTAAATGAAAGGGTTTGCTGAATAGGATACGAAAAAAAATATCACGTGACCTAATCATCCAATCCAACATGGCGGCCGTCCCAAGTTGGCGGATGAGAAGTAAATTAAGTTTGAATAATAAAAAGACTAAAAAGTATAATTTTTAGTGCTTGCTAAAAGCGTGTTTTTCCCACGTTTTTGTTTGTTTGTTTGTCGTTCCGGTTGGATTTTTGCAACTCAATTTTGAGGCATTTCCCGATAAGCTAGCAGGCTGAAATTTTCAGGGTAGCTTCAAACCTTTGCAAGTTACACCCACGGTCTATACACGTCATGTAAATATATCCCATAAATAATCCCTTAAATAGTATACGCCCCCACGTCTTGAGTGGCCCCTCTCTCAGCCCCGTAGGGTTATTTTCTATTTTTAGGACATTTAAAAACGTGGGTTTTTAGATTTTTTAAATCTATTTATTTTTAAGCATATTTTCCAAAATAAACTCGCAATCATGATTATAAAAACCCACGTTTTTAAATATCCTAAAAATAAAAAAATAATGGCTGAGAGAGGGGCCACTCAAACCGTGGGGGCGTATATTATTTAAGAGATTATTTATGGGATATATTTACATGACGTGTAATAGATCGTGGGTGTAACTTGCAAAGATACGCCCCCACGTTTTGAGTGGCCCCTCTCTCAGCCATTATTTTTTTATTTTTAGGATATTTAAAAACGTGGGTTTTTAGATTTTTTAAAATCTATTAATTATTTTATTATTTTTATCTTTGTTCATCGGGTTTGAAGCTACCCTGAAAATTTCAGCCTGCTAGCTTATCGGGAAGTGCCTCAAAGCCTGTCCGCCATGTTGGACGTCCGCCATATTGGATTTAAGTCACGTGACTATTTTTTTCGTACTCCTGACAGCAAACCCTTTCATTTGATATCCATATCTTAGGGGTGCATTTCAAATAGCCTGTCTGCCATCTTGGACGTCCGCCATATTGGATTTAAGTCACGTGACTATTTTTTTCGTATTCCTGACAGCAAACCCTTTCATTTGATATCCATATCTTAGGGGTGCATTTCAAATAGCCTGTCTGCCATCTTGGACGTCCGCCATATTGGATTTAAGTCACGTGACTATTTTTTTCGTACTCCTGGCAGCAAACCCTTTCATTTGATATCCATATCTTAGGGGTGCATTTCAAATAGCCTGTCTGCCATCTTGGACGTCCGCCATATTGGATTTAAGTCACGTGACTATTTTTTTCGTATTCCTGACAGCAAACCCTTTCATTTGATATCCATATCTTAGGGGTGCATTTCTAATAGCCTGTCCGCCATCTTGGACGTCCGCCATATTGGATTTAAGTCACATGACTATATTTTTCGTATTTCTGATAGCAAACCCTTTCATTTGATACCCATAACATGGGGATGGATTTCAAACAGCCAGTCTGCCATCTTGGACGTCCGCCATATTGGATTTAAGTCACGTGACTATTTTTTTCGTACTCCTGACAGCAAGCCCTTTCATTTGATATCCATATCTTAGGGGTGCATTTCAAATAGCCTGTCTGCCATCTTGGACGTCCGCCATATTGGATTTAAGTCACGTGACTATTTTTTTTGTATTCCTGACAGCAAACCCTTTCATTTGATACCCATATCATAGGGGTGGATTTCAAACAGCCAGTCTGCCATCTTAGGGAGGCCGCCATATTGGATTTTTTATGACGTTTCTTAGCTAGTCATGCATTGTCATCAGAACTTAGAGCGTGTGCAAAATTTCAGCCTGCTAGCTTATCGGGAAGTGCCTGAAAATTGAGTTGCAAAAGTCCAACCGGAACGACAAACAAACAAACAAACAAATAAACAAACAAACAAGAAAAGTGAGTGTATAAAAACGTGGGAAAATAAGCATATTCCGCTTAAAAAATATTCCGTCGACGTCATCTAAACTTTCTGTATCACGATCGAATAGTGACCGTATTTGGATAGAGCTGTTAGACTCACTATCAAAAATCACGCAGATTCTGATTGAATTTATACCATCGACGTAATTAATCATTTTTATAGTTCGATTGAATTGTAACCTTATTTGTAAAGCAATAAGACTCATTTTCAAAAATAACGCAGATTCTGTTCAGATTCATACCGTCGACTTAGTTTATGATTGTTATAGTTAAGACTAAAAATTATACTTTTTAGTCTTTTAATATTCAAACTTAATTTACTTCTTATTCGCCAACTTGGGACGGCCGCCATGTTGGATTGGATGATTAGGTCACGTGATATTTTTTTTCGTATCCCATTCAGCAAACCCTTTCATTTAATACCCACATCGTGGGGGTTACTTTCAAATAGCCAATCCGCCATCTTCGATGTCCGCCATGTTGAATTTAAGACACGTGACTATTTTTTAGGGTTCCGTAGTCAACAAGGAACCCTTATAGTTTCGCCATGTCCGTCCGTCCGTCCGTCCGTCTGTCCGCAGCTTAGCTCAGAGACGCCCAGCACTAGAAAGCTGTAATTTGGTGGAAATATACGGATTTGTTGCGTCAAAAAAGTGGTAAAATAAAATCTCGTAAAATATATTTTTTTAGGGTACCTCCTGTACACGTAAAGCGGGGATGTTTTTTTTTTTTCTCGCGTACCCCTTAGTGTGGGGTATCATTAAATAGGCCTTTAAAAAATATTGGTAGTTTCCATCAACAATTTTTTTATAAAAAGATTCGTTTGTGAAATATTAAGCTTTAAAGTGCTAATTTTTGCCCTACTCGAGTGTCCCCCCCCTCTACCAGCTAAACGGTTATGTTTGGGGGTGTGAAAAAATTTACTATAGTAGTATATATAACGAAGTTTAAAAGAAAATTATCATGACTAAGTGGGCTTTACAAGTTTACGAGTAATAGTTGACCAACTTATAAAACGTACTGGGATAACATTTTCCTAAACAAAATGTATCGGAGAACAACTGCAAATGTAAGTTTGTCAACTTCATTTTTACAGCTATAATAGGTAGTGGAGTGGAGTGGAGTGGAGTGCAGTGGAGTGGAGTGCAGTGCAGTGGAGTGGAGTGGAGTGGAGTGGAGTGGAGTGGAGTGGAGCGGAGTGGAGTGGAGTGGAGTGGAGTGGAGTGGAGCGGAGTGGAGTGGAGTGGAGCGGAGTGGAGTGGAGTGGAGCGGCGTGGAGTGGAGTGGAGTGGAGCGGAGCGGAGTGGAGTGGAAGGGAGTGGAGCGGAGCGGAGCGGAGCGGAGTGGAGTAGAGCGGAGTGGAGCGGAGCGGAGCGGAGCGGAGTGGAGTAGAGCGGAGTGGAGCGGAGTGGAGCGGAGTGGAGCGAAGTGGAGCGGAGTGGAGTGGGGTAATCGCTTGAACCTTTTTAACAGGTTCATAGCGATTTTCGACGTGCCTTGACACCTCTCAAGTTTTTTTTTTTAATACGTCATAAATCGTAAACCTTTCAAAGTTGGAACCAACTACAAGAACTTTTATAGTATGTTATTACTTGCTGCTACGGAACCCTTTATGGGCGAGTCCGACTAGCTCTTGGCCGGTTTTTTCATATTCCTGACAGCAAACCCTTTCATTTGATACCCATGTCATGGTGGTGGATTTCAAACAGCCAGTCCACCATCTTGGACGTCCGCCATATTGGTTTTAAGTCACGTGACTATTTTTTCGTATTCATGAGAGCAAACCCTTTCATTTGATATCCATATCATAGGGTTGCATTTCAAATAGCCTGTCTGCCAATTTGGACGTCCGCCACATTGGATTAAAGTCACGTGACTATTTTTTTCTTATTTTTTTTTTTTTTTTTATATAATATGGCGGCCTCCCCAAGATGGCGGACTGGCTGTTTGAAATCCACCCCCATGATATGGGTATCAAATAAAAGGGTTTGCTGTCAAAAATACGAAAAAAATAGTCACGTGACTTTAATCCAATGTGGCGGACGTCCAAATTGGCAGACAGGCTATTTGAAATGCAACCCTATGATATGGATATCAAATGAAAGGGTTTGCTCTCATGAATACGAAAAAATAGTCACGTGACTTAAAACCAATATGGCGGACGTCCAAGATGGTGGACTGGCTGTTTGAAATCCACCACCATGACATGGGTATCAAATGAAAGGGTTTGCTGTCAGGAATATGAAAAAAATAGTCACGTGTCTTAAATCCAACATGGCGGACATCGAAGATGGCGGATTGGCTATTTGAAAGTAACCCCCACGATGTGGGTATTAAATGAAAGGGTTTGCTGAATGGGATACGAAAAAAATATCACGTGACCTAATCATCCAATCCAACATGGCGGCCGTCCCAAGTTGGCGAATAAGAAGTAAATTAAGTTTGAATATTAAAAGACTAAAAAGTATAATTTTTAGTCTTAACTATAACAATCATAAACTAAGTCGACGGTATGAATCTGAACAGAATCTGCGTTATTTTTGAAAATGAGTCTTATTGCTTTACAAATAAGGTTACAATTCAATCGAACTATAAAAATGATTAATTACGTCGATGGTATAAATTCAATCAGAATCTGCGTGATTTTTGATAGTGAGTCTAACAGCTCTATCCAAATACGGTCACTATTCGATCGTGATACAGAAAGTTTAGATGACGTCGACGGAATATTTTTTAAGCGGAATATGCTTATTTTTATAATCATGATTGCGAGTTTATTTTGGAAAATATGCTTAAAAATAAATAGATTTAAAAAATCTAAAAACCCACGTTTTTAAATGTCCTAAAAATAGAAAATAACCCTACGGGGCTGAGAGAGGGGCCACTCAAAACGTGGGGGCGTATACTATTTAAGGGATTATTTATGGGATATATTTACATGACGTGTATAGACCGTGGGTGTAACTTGCAAAGGTTTGAAGCTACCCTGAAAATTTCAGCCTGCTAGCTTATCGGGAAATGCCTCAAAATTGAGTTGCAAAAATCCAACCGGAACGACAAACAAACAAACAAAAACGTGGGAAAAACACACTTTTAGCAAGCACTAAAAATTACACTTTTTAGTCTTTTTATTATTCAAACTTAATTTACTTCTTATCCGCCAACTTGGGACGGCCGCCATGTTGGATTGGATGATTAGGTCACGTGATATTTTTTTTCGTATCCTATTCAGCAAACCCTTTCATTTAATACCCATATCGTGGGGGTGCATTTCAAATAGCCAATCCACCATCTTCGATGTCCGCCATGTTGGATTTAAGACACGTGACTATTTTTTCATATTCCTGACAGCAAACCCTTTCATTTGATACCCATATCATAGGGTTGCATTTCAAATAGCCTGTCTGCCAATTTGGACGTCCGCCACATTGGATTAAAGTCACGTGACTATTTTTTTCGTATTTTTGACAGCAAACCCTTTTATTTGATACCCGTATCATGGGGTGGATTTCAAACAGCCAGTCCGCCATCTTGGGGAGGCCGCCATATTGGATTTGTTATGACGTTTCTTAGCTAGTCATGTATTGTCATCAAAATTCAGGGCGTGTGCAAAATTTCAGTCAGCTAGCTTATCGGGAAGTGTCTTAAAATTGAGTTGCAAAAATCCAACCGGAACGACAATCAAGAAAAGTGAGTGTATAAAAAAACAAGAAAAGTGAGTGTATAAAAACGTGGGAAAAAATCGGAAAATGTGCTTGCCGCTTGAACACCCACTTCTAATATTTCTAAATGATCTTATGAAAAAAAAAACAAAATTATTTTGGAAAGTTAAATTCGAAATTCACATCCATTTAATTTTTTTTACATGATTTAGTTTGGATAGGACACGATTGGATTTATAACTCTAAAGATTTTTTAGTATGCAGTTCAGCTACTTTTAGATAAACAAAGTAATGTTCAGTGACTTTTGTCATTTATGATGTTAAGTTAATTTTGACCGTTGCCGTGAATTCAACTAGAAAACTAAAACAAGTATTTTATATTGTTCAGTCACTTTTGTTATTTATTAAGTGAAGTTATTTTTAGACATTGTCGTGATTACTCTAGATACCTAACTAAAACAAGTATTTTATATTGTTCAGTGACTTTTGTAAAACTGAATGTTATGGCGTTTTCGGATATTATAACGATCAGCAATTTTTGACAAAACGGTGTTCAGTGACCTTTGACGAGTAGTGTTCAGTTAATTTTGAACTTTAATGATGTTCATTCAATACTGGCGCCTATCTTGTTGAGCGATTTATGGGTGATATAAATGTACAGTAATTTTGAAAATCTGAATGTGGTCATCGACTTTTGATGCTGACTGTACTAGGGGCCTAAGATTTATTATCATAAGTCAACAGGTCGTGTTCAGCTTGGCTGACTAAGAATGTAGTGTAATGAGATCATATGCGGAATACCCAAAGACTACATCATTTTATTGTTATGGCTCCGATCAACGGATATATGTAGTTACACCGAAGTATATATGTATATCTAAGATAAATTACAGTGTCTGATGATACAAAAACGGATGACGGACGGATTTGAGCTTTAAATTACTTCTAATGAATACTATGTTATGTTAACCTGGTATTTCTCTCTGTCATCTAAATTTTCATTGTCTTTTCTATTGTTGTTTGCATGTAACCTAACTTGTGTGTGTGTATAAATAAATTATTAATTATTAAATACTGGCTGGGTTTTTAACCGACTTCAAAAAAGGAGGAGGTTATTTATCAGATTTATTTAATCGTTGAAGCACAAGAATAACTAAACTTAATGGATATAGACTTTCTATCTAAGAACCGTGATAAATAATTTTACAAATAAGGCGAAAGCTTGAATATGTACCAATTGTGAACATAAAACCGTTTCATGTTGTTTGAAAATAGAATCCTTTATTATTTAAAAAGTAAAATACAAAGAAACCATGTCATGCGAGTATTAGTTGCCAGTAATATTGCGTCTACTACCCTAGTCTGTTTCACCGAAGTGCTGGGAATTGAAAAACTTCAACACTACATTGTTAAGGCAAACTCTGTAAGAACTTAAGAGAGCCGTACAAGACATGGGTATTATAAAGTATGGCTTGTCATCTGAAGTTTATAGTACAAACTATCACTGTACCCTTTGAACCAGGATTCAAAAGAGTCCTTGTATTGAATGTTTCTAAAAACCTGAAAAAAAAGTATAATAGTCACTAGTGGTTATGAGGTGTCTAGTAATACCTATATTTATTTAAATTGACAAACAAATTATAAATGTAAGCGTCCACAGGCCCGCATCGCACGTATCGGACGCATCGCATCAAACGGATTAATTAGACTAAGTCCACTGTGTATCGGCAGCGATCGGATTGCCGATGCCACCCTCATTCGGATTTTTGTAGTGATCGTACGTGCGGAAAGTGTTTGTGAGAATGGAGGAAAGCGATGAAGAAGTCGTTATGCCGACGATGCGGAGCGAGCGCACGGGGCGCGTCCACTGATCGGCATTCCGTATGACGTCATCGGTACGCATCGCCCTGTAGACATTGCCGATGAGCGGTCCATACGATGCGGATCAGTTGACGCTGATGTATGAGTTTTTATACAAGTCAAACTAAAATCCGTTACGTGCGATGCGTCCGATACGTGCGATGCGGGCCTGTGGACGCTTACCTTAAGAACTCAAAGACGTTTCAAAATTTAGCCATTTTCAGAACATTCAAATACAGGGATACACGTTTACATTTAGAATTTCGACTACTCAGATAAGTAGAAAAAAAATCCATTGAAAATATGATAGCAGCTTATCTCGCCTTTTAGGTTGAGTTACTTCTATTTTTTTTAATCTATGCTACTATAAAGCTGAAGAGTTTGTATGGTTTGACGTGCTAATCTAATGAACTACTGGTTCGAATTGAATACTTATTTTAACTTTGTTTATTTTGTGTTTGATAGTTCATTTATTGATGAAGGTTATAGGCTATTAATATCCCGCTACGACAGAAAAGAGCTGAGTAGCGGGAGTGAAACCAGCTAGTTTACTACATATTGTTGTAGCCTTTGCCACAGCTTCTGAATTTTAATCTAATATTGTCCCACGGGAACTTAATACAGGGATAAGAGGTGTCCTTATCTGTCTTTACGCCAAATTTTACCGGTTCCGTTCAGCCGTTCTAGCGTGATGGAGGAACATACATCCATCCAAACATTCGCATTAAAAATATGTTTTAGTTTATTTACTCACACAATTACAACTCAAGACTTCCATGATCTTAAGACTGCGATATTAATGTTCATAAATAAATGAAACTGAACTAAAGTAAGTAGAAATTAGTAACCATTGCTTGCAGCGTTATTAACATTAAAATATTCAGCATAATGTTCTAGTGCTTCCACTCCAAGTCTGGGATACTGTTGAGAATCCTCCAGACAGTTATGTCAAGAGTATAATTATGAACTCTCTCTACTTTAGTTCCGTACTTTATTACGTATTTTCCTTTGACACCTTCAGGAATGTTAAAATAAGCTGATGGCTATTTAAGTTCGTCATAAGCGTTAGTATTTGCAAGTTGGTAAATTAGTTCTGTTTTTCAGACGTGACAAGACTTTTGATTAAGAATATTAGAATTAAATGCGCACTGTTGGGTTTTTACGCTTAATGTTATTGAAAACACTTGTTATAAAATATTATTTATTTACGTCTTCAAACGACATAGCTGCGTCATATCTTCGAATCATCGATCCCACAATCCCTAAAAAAACCAGGGTTTATAACCAGTGCGTCCTACCCGTAATGACTTACGGAGCCGAAACGTGGACACTTACCATAGGCCTGGTCCACAAATTCAAGGTTGCTCAGCGTGCAATGGAGAGAGCAATGCTCGGAGTCTCTCTGGCGGATAGAATTCGGAACGAAGTCATTCGCCAGAGAACCAAAGTAATCGACATTGCGCGTAGAATAAGCACGTTGAGGTGGAAGTGGGCCGGCCACGTCTGTAGACGGACCGATGGTAGATGGAGCAGACAGGTGCTAGAGTGGAGACCGCGAATAAGCAAATGTAGTGTAGGACGCCCTGCGGCAAGATGGGTCGATGATTTGAAGAATGTGGCTGGCAGCGGATGAATGCGGGCTGCCCAGGACCGGGATGGTTGGCGCTCTTTGGGGGAGGCTTACGTTCAGAAGTGGACGGCAATAGGCTGATAATATACGTCTTCAAACATTTAAGTGTAATATCAATAAAAAATATAGAACCACCGCGCGGGCCTTCTCTTTCTAATGAGAAATGAATCACGCAAATTGACCCAGTAATTAGGTAAGGAGTTATCGGTGGATATGGTTGAAAAAGATCGAAAGTCGGTTAATAGACATAGGTAAGTGTACAGGTTGAAACAACCTGGTATTTTTTTAAAGAATCCTAATAAAAAAATACATGCAGTTTATTTTAAGTGGTAGAATCATCAAATAATTAGTTCTCCTTGGGTGGAGCGGACGGGATTGTCAGTACTGAACGTTTGGCCAGTTCCACGACCCCGAAACTCCTGTGTTCCTATTTGGCAAGTATTGTCACTTATCTAAAGTGAATTGCATTTTAACTCCTTAGAATTGGAATGGCTCCAGATAGTTATGCTCAGACTTGAATGCTACGGTTTCAAGCGTAATCAATTAAATAGATTACCTAATAGTCTGTATCATGTTGTTATAAAGAACTGTTGTTAAATAATATTTCTGGATCTTGAAAGACAGTGGTCAATGTTTCTTTAGTTTGAAGTTTTTGGGAAAATAGTAACTTGCAAATAGTTACGCCTATTAAATAAAAATGGCGATAGTAATATGCCCTCAACTTCTATTCACTTAAAATATATAATATTGAAGTATGTTGCCTCTTGATTTTATCTTTTGAGTTTATGGATCATGAAAAATAAAGCATCAGTTAGAGAATTATAGGTGAACATAGACAAAGGAATAATAAAAGCGTTCTTTATGATTATAAGTTTAGTATGTACCTTCACATTTAGGTATTTGACCTTACTATCTAACGTCTGGGAGCACTAGTACAGGGTTAGAGGTCATAAAAGAGTCATAAACACTTTCAGTATAATGTCTAATAGGTATTCTTCTGCAAGGTTATAATAAAAGATAAAGGTTTAAATGTGATAGTTATGAGGAACTTTAGGTATCCTATTCTACTATATCCTTTTAGCACCCTAAGAGCGATGAAATACCGCGTTCCAAAAATTATTTGCGCTCTAAAAATGCTTTCGCCCCACACTGGGAATATTTAATTATTTATTTTAATTTCATGTTCAAATAGTGATACGGTGGGCTAAACATCAAGCTATACAAATCCAGTTTGTCTTGGCCTCGCTTTGTATGATCTTTTCACACAATTGAAGGTCAGCTTATACTGGTTTTGCATAGCTTGATGTGTAGCCGTGTGTACATACGATTACGACAGATTTAATGCCACAAGGCATTCTCTACCAGTCAACCTTTTGGTTAAGTAACCGACCCAAACATCCAAAGAGACCTTTTTCTACTAAGGTATAAAGCGTTCTAAAGAAAACTATTAACATAATTATCTATGGTCTGATTTGGGATTTAAAAACTCAAACGGGTTACGTAGGTATGTATTTTCTATACTGATTGGATTGGTTCAAACTTATATGAATAAACCAAGAGATAGAGGTAACGGCTCGCATGGTAGACAACTGTGGGAGGCCACTAAGCTCCTCTTTGTCTGTCCTCTTTTCCAGAAATCGGAACGTAATGGCAAGCCATTGTAACTGTGGTAAGACTTTAAAATACGTAAAATAACGTTGTTCTTTGTATTTGCTGGGACTGACTTTGATTGGGTTGGTACAAAATATGAATAAATCAAGAGACAGAGCGGTAGCCCCGTGGTAACGGCTCGCGTGGTAGACAACTGTGGGGGGGTCAATCTTTAATATTTGAGACATCCGTTGAGGATAATGACGCCCAATCTTTTACTACTAGTGCAACCATCCACTGACAAAAAACAAAAATATAAACTATTTTAATTACATCTAACTTAAATGAAATTAAAATAATTTATATTTTTGTTTTTTGTCAGTGGATGGTTGCACTAGTAGTAAAAGATCGGGCGTCATTATCCTCAACGGATGTCTCAAATATCGAAGATTGACCCGGGAGGCTACTAAGCTCATCTTTGTCCTCTAGGTGTTTGTGTTAAAGATAAAACCTTATTTTTTGCCAACACTTACAAAACATCTGAAACTACTTCGTTGACCAATTTCAGAATTTTCCAATACAAGTCCCGATCCAATACAATAGATATAAGTCGATGCTCAAACATGTCACTGATAGCGATGATTTACGACCCATGACCGGATTGTGGCTAAAGGCACAATACATACAGACGTAGATAGGTGTATCTGTATAGTATGCAGTTCACAGTGCCATTCGACCGTGCCTTGCTTATGATGTGATTGGAATTAGTTCCACTGATTTGGATGTGCAGCATAGTTGAGAAGCACGCAAGTGTAAAGAAGTGGATGATCTAATGACGATGATAGCTTTAAGGCCGTGCGCTGCGACGGACGCCCGCTTAAGGGCGTCCGTCGCGGGTGTCCGTCGCGGGGACCCGCGCCGTGCTCCGTCGCGGAAGCCCGCGACGTTCTCCCGCCTCTCGCAGCGCCCGCCGCCAATCAAATTTGATCGCGCACAGTCGCACGGGTGTACAGTCGATATCATGTATATGTCACGTCTAGATTTTTGTGAGGAGATTTTAACGCAACGGCGCTCACTGATTTCCTAGAAACATCTCCGCTCGCGTGCTCCGTCACACGGACACTCGTCGCTCGCGGGGCATTTCCGCCGCCCGAGCCGCGTGGGACGGGCGACCCGCAGCACGCTGCGCTGATCTATGAGATTACATGAAACAGCACGCCACGCGAGCGCCCGCGCCGTGCGCACGCAGCGCACGGCCTAAGAGACTGAAATGTCTGACATCTCCTTGTCTGAATCAAGCAAATAATGCTGGTCGATATCTGGGGGAAAGTGAGGAATTGCGCAAATGCTTCAGTTAGAACCCTGACCAAAGATAATGGAATCAACAGGGTGGATGAAATCTCGAAAGATATTGCACCAAAAAAAATATTTTCTAAACCTTCTGTTTGTCAAGATTCATAATAATTTCTCATATTCTTTATTAACATTAAACACAATCAATCAAACACAACTGCCAGTATTTTTTTACTTTCTTTCTTTTTTACTTATAAAAAAAACGTTTGAATGCGGACCCAACCCTATTCCGTGTGTGGTTAAAAAAATCATGATTGTGTACAATTCATACACCCAATTTATCCGAGCAATTGACCTTTCAAATAACGATGTGTTTGTAAAATGAACCTTTCATGCTATAGATCACGTTTTTATGGCACAAATAAAAAAGTATCCGATTTTTATTTGGAGATTCTGAGTCAGTTGAATGGGATTTCAGGTGGGTTGTGCTACTAGTGAAATACGAGTAGGTACGCACCAATTTTGTTGTCTGAAAAAAATGTTTTGTTGGAGTGTCGAAATCTATAAAAAATCTGCCAGTATATGTATTGTATATTGTCACTGTAAATTTTGCTTCTATAAAATATAGGTATAACAAATGCGTTTTCAGTTATTTTTCACAAAAAACGATATAGAGTTTGTCGTTACAAATAAACAGTTTGTTCATTCCCCAAGTTCCTTTTCATTAATAAATAGATGTGAAGTCAAAATCAGATAACGATATTAGGAAATTTTTTTCTAACCCAAAAAACATAAAAGACAATTCAACAAGAATCGTCCAACTTAAGAGACGAACAGCTTTTTCACATACCTTTCAACTTCACAATACGATAGAATAGGCCGCTAAAAAGGTTCAATACGGTTCCCAAGCCCATAAGAAAAGGCAGCTTAGGCATTTTGTGATACGAATCCGAATGCGAAATTGAATCTTTGAAATCCTCCCGAATCTACCCGAGTAGAATTGCCACAGCCTAATTTAATGTGGAGGTTCAATAGAATAATCTTCGCCAATTAGTTCACTGTTCCGTGTTAGTCTGTGTTCTACTCCTAAGTTGAAAATGGAATTGTGTGTTACATTTTGGCAACCACTTGTGGCTCTAATTTTAGCGCGTCTTTTGTTTCAGAGTTTTAGCTTGATTAAAAAAGGTATTCCTTATAGTTTTAAGGGCCGAATGTTTCGTTACAGTGTTTATCTACTCTCATATCGTTAAATTCAAAATACAAAACTCAAAACGAGTTTATAATGACGTACTTTACACACAGTATATCGAAATGAATTTAAAAAATTAAATTATGACACTATTTCTCTAACAAAATAATGTTATAATATTTTTTTTTTCATTACGATACAGATTACAGATCATAGATACACCCATTTGATTTTTTATTTGTGGCTGCGCGCGCTGTGGCCCATGCGCGGTGATAACGGGAATTATGGCGCCATAATACTGTGTTAATCTTTATCATTTATTTGATAAATTCGTGTTCAATGTAAGTAGATAAAGTAGTGTATGAAACTGTACATAACTAGGTATTATACACTCGTGTGATACTTTTAAAAAACTCGCTTCGCTCGTTTTTTAAACTCACACTCGTGTATAATACCCCTCATTATGTACCAGTTTCATAAACTACTAATAGATCATTGAGGAACGAAAAGTTAATTTAATTAAAGGGATTGTGTAAACCACTGCCAGTTTGTGAAGTAGGTAGTACGAGTTTCATTTCGTCAATATGTTTTGAATAGAAAATCTTATTCATCGTTTGCAGATTCGGCTAAGCTGTACCTAGTTTATTGGAGTTACTGCATTCTGAGTTTCACAACCCAGTTTGTATTGGTTGTCAGACTTTTGGGATACTGACTATCTTTAACGACAGTCAAAGATCTGAAAATGATAGCCGGGAGCAACGTCAATGTGATTTTAAAGGTATGTAGAAAACTCGGCATCCATGGACCGACCAAGTCTTAAATTTATAGCTAACATTCAAACAATAAAGCACAGATCGTATTATCAAATAAACGCGTGGTTCCTGCATGTTAGACATCTATAGACGTAGATTCTACCTCTCATGGAGTTGTAAGGCGGCGTTCATCATAATTAATAGGATTAGCGTTCCTTCCACCACGCTGGTTCGCGTTGCATTTCAACGTAATATTATATTTCATAGAGATGCTCTTGTCTGTCGAGGATCTGAGCTTGTATTGTGCTAGAGGACTTTGTGAGTATGTCTTTGTTAATTTTATTGGTTGTAATTTAATAAAATGAGAAGAGCGACTATTATTGTTCTGCAGTTCCTCATGTTTTAATATGTTAACTATTTATTAAAGTTATTAACTTTTACATGTTAACTATAGTCGTGTATACGTAAACTAAAAAAAGTTTGTTACAGTGCAGGTAAATGCGTTTCGAGACTTTTTAAAGACGTAATCAAAATTCAAAGATTTGTTTTTTTTGCCGTCAAAGTGGCAAACATGCACACAAAGCTCAACCAACCTGATGGAAAGCGGCCAATGTAGCCTATGGACTACTGCAACACCAGAGTTATCGCTTGTGCCAATTGCAACTTTTTCACGCCTGTTTTGAGGGTGCCGATAGTTAAAAGGACAACAGTTTCTAGAGTCTCTCAGCTATCTGCACAATGAGGGATCATTGACAAAAAGAACTGAAGTATACGTAAAAAGGACAGTTTTTTCCACATTATTTGACCTCTCCGACCAAAAGAATAAAGTAACATGAGACAGGTAACACTGGGCACATGTAACGCTGGCAATGCCGGGCTGTCTGTGTATACACCCTACTATATTTCTACCTTGAATGTCAAAAATATTTACACAAATACGAAATAGTTTGGTTAGTGTACGTTTCGAAAGCAAACGTTTGCAAGAGGTCGATGCCAACTCGTAAGAAGACGATGTTTGCACAAACAAGACAGGAAATGGAATTTCTTACAGTGACAGATGGATACAGTGAGCTTCGCTTCGTCGCCGCGTCGGTAAAGTAATAGCGGCCATACACCATACTGCCTATCATACAATCGGCATGACGCTGCCGATTTGATCAGTTAGATTTGACCGTGTGTGGGCGTGGAATCCATCAAATTGGCATGACAATAGGCTTGATCATGCCGATTTGATCATGCCAATTTGATCAAATCGATTTGATCAAATCGGAATGATCAAACTTCAAATCGGCAGCAGTGATACCAACTTAGCAACTTTATAGCTAGATCTAGCTAATATTCGGTAGCTACTTTTTAACCGACGTAAAAAAAAGGAGGAGGTTCTCAATTCGAAATGTTTATTTTTTTGGAACGAAGTTCCTTATGGCGCGTTGCGAAAGGGGGCTCGGCGGAAAAAATTGTAACGACACTTTTTACAGACTGCGCGACGTAAAGGAGGGTAATGTGTGTATTACCATGGAATGGAATGGAATGGACTGGACTGTAATGGAGTGGAGTGGAGTGGAGTGAAGTGGAGTGGAGGGGAGTGGAGTGGAGTGGAGTGGAGTGGAGTGGAGTGAAGTGGAGTGGAGTGGAATGGAATGGAGGGTCAAAAATCGCCTGAACCTTTTTTTAACTTGCTATCGCTAAGCAAGTTCAAAAAACAGGTTCAAGCGATTTTCGACCTTATTGACATTCAAAATTTAGTTTGTTTTTTTCTCACATTCTCGTTAGCCAACATTGCTCCTTTATTAAAATCCGGTGTTTGCATAAATGTCAATAAAGTCGAAAATCGCTTGAAGGTCGGAAAACATTTGCTTAACGATAAGCAAATGTTTTCCGACCTTCACTTGTATTACCAACTGATTCCCACTAGTGGGATAAATCGGCAAAAAAACAAGTCGGTAAAAAAGTAGCTAAAAAGTTAAGCCACAAGTTTTATAAAATTGTAGCTGTCGGTCACCGAATAATAGCTAGATCTAGCTATAAAGTTGCTAAGTTGGCATCACTGCTGTCGATTTGAAGTTTGATCAAATCGATCGTCATGCCGATTGTACGATAGGCAGTATGGTGTATGGTGTATATGGACGAACTGCCAATTTGATCAAATCGATCGTCATGCCGATTGTACGATAGGCAGTATGGTGTATGGCCGCTATTAAGATCATTTCAAGAAGGTTTTTAAAGCCGCATTATTATGACGTCATCAGCATCCTTCAATATTCGGATGCCGACAGCATTTTCCGAAATGCGTATTTTATATATCATACTTTTTTTTACATTTTATTAAAAATTAAATAGTGCGAGGTTTCATAATGATTTGGGAGGTTTCAAAGGGGCGCATGCGGCGCGTACGGTGCTGATTTATTATAAGAGGTAGCACACAATTTGGCCATAGCATTATAAGGTGGTGATATTTTGACTGCGAATACTTACACGAAATTACAGTTTGTAACATTGTTGTACCCTAACAGGGTTCCTGATAGGTAATAATAATAATTCAGATTATTGAAATGTCACCATTTCTCACTAAATTGTCTAATCACTCACCTTTTATAAAAAGGCTCGAACAGATACACGCGATTAATCGCGCTGCGACAACGAGCCAAGCTAATTTACACTCTAAATGTACTGCGAATGGACCGCTACAAGTCGCCCCGCGCGATTAATCGTGTGTGCCTGCTCGAGGCTAAAAGAACGTTAATCTATGGGAAGATACGTAAGTTATAATGAACTTCATTAACCATTAACAAATAAAATAATTAAGAAACTTTTCACTAAAGGTTTTCTCAAAATTTCAAAAATAATACGAATTATAAAATAACTTATTTTACGGCAATGAAAATTCATTCAACAAAAGTTTTGGGGTGTTCCGCAGGTTCTGCTTGGCAACAACGGTTGAAACTGTGCAACTGTAAGTATTTAAATCTGTCGAAATTCTCGAAGAATTTCTGTCCGACATTTAAACAAGTCGTCCCTAGGTGCCGGATGGAAATTAATTACCTCCGGATTCCTTCGTAGCTGGCAATCTAATAAAGTTATTGGCACCCTTAAGTTTCATCGAGATCGATAGACGAATGTTGGTTGGGGAGCTTATTTATTTGGAGGCATTATGAAGAAATAGGTAAACGTTTCACACTGCACACTATTTTTGTCTCAGTTTATTTTTAAGCCCTTTTGTTTTTTTTACGTCTTCTGACGTGTTGTTCTTAAGCGAATTGACCGATTCTGATGCGCTTTTTTATTTTATTTTCTTTATCGAAAACATGCCAGTTAGAATCTAACTGGTTATGAGGGATTTCAGTAGAAAAGTTTCTATTATAATATTTGTAGATCATTTCTTATCTGAAAGGATTAGTTGAATGTTGTTTTATATTATCATCGTCATCATCAGCGTATAATATTCCCATTGCTAGGACACAGGCGTCCTCTCTGTGACAGACAGTGGGCCATAATCCATCACGCGACCCCAGTGCGGTTGGTAGATGTCTTCGAATTTTTGTTTCTAGCTCGTGTTGAGAGCAGTGGTGGTTGGAAAATTTACTCAAAGAAATGCGCCTGGCTGGGTTCGGACCCAAGACTTGCAAACTATTAAGGTCGGGGCCGATAACACTGGGCCACCGCTCCTCTTATACATATAATATCATATTATTATATTATCATAATAATTAATTAGAGTGAGACAACCTCGTAGTAATTTATCATTGTTCATTATTTTGTTCTCACCCTTGTTAACTTTTGGGAGCCACTAATTTATATGACGTGATATCCTTGCTTAATTACAAGGAGGGTGAAGTTTTTCTACCAAAATGTCTGAAGGAATGAGGCTTTATTTATTTAACCGTGAATTAAAGCATTAGACTGCTTCGTTGGTCTTGTGGCAAAGAGCGACTGCGGAGCATGAGGTCGCAGATTCGATTCCCAGGTCGGTCAAAGTGTAAGATTTTTCTATTAGGAATTTCTTAGTATTACCTACGGAGTGCTTTTTTTTAACGTCATCTCATCATCAAAGAGGCCTCCCCACTCAGAGCGGTATGGGAGAGACTGTCAGACTCATCATCATCATCATCAGCCGGAAGACGTCCACTGCTGAACATAGGCCTCCCCCTTAGACCGCCACGCCGAACGACAATTCGCCACTTGCATCCATCGGTTGCCCGCGACCCTCACGATGTCGTCGGTCCACCTAGTGGGACTGTCAGACTCGTACTGACTAAAATCCACGGTGTCCTTCAATAGCCCTTTACGTTTCAGGGTCATGGTTACGTGATAAGACAGTCTCGCGACTCCGGCAGGCTTCTATGGGGTCCCCGTCAGTCTAAGGAAATCCCCGTCAGAGCCTCTGTCGGATTATTGCCGGATTGATGGCAATAGGCTCACCCCCTATGGAATAGGACTTTTAAAAATATAACTGTTGTAAAACATTATTATGATGTCCACATAGACTTGTACAGCAAAATTATGAAGTATGAGTCCATGAGTGTGTGTATATTAAATTATGAGAATGCTATACCAAAAGAGAATCCAAGAAGAGTCAATTTTCCAAGTTTGTGAAAATTAATGTTTAATTCCATTAAAATATACCTCAAAATAACATTTCTAACTCGCCATTACGACTTCTGGGTACATTCAAAAGATTAATTTACCATTTTCAGCTATACAGTCGGGTCGCTAAGCCCTGTTTCATATTTTACGAGTTTTATTTTTAAATTTTTCATTACTCAGTCCTGACTAGTGATACACGTTTTACGATGCTGTTTATTGTGACCACATAATAAGAATTTGGTGTCGTAATCTTCAAGATTTTAGAAGATAAAGAGGGAAATAAAAATAAAGGTGGTGGTCTGTGAGTCTCGAAGACCATATTGAATGATTTTAGATCTTAAATAAAATAAAATAACGTGAATTGCTTTGGCAGTTACCCAAAAATAATTAAATATTCGCCACGATGACAGGACCGATAAAAAAAACAATATTTATTTATTTATTTATTAATTATCTAATATATAAAATTCTCGTGTCACAGTTTTCGATGCCATACTCCTCCGAAACGGCTTGACCGATTTTGATGAAATTTTTTGTGCTTATCCGGTATCTATGAGAATCGGCCAACATCTATTATTTTTTTTAGACAAAATTTTTAATTTCTATTTTTTATGGCAAAACAACGTTTGCCGGGTCAGCTAGTTTATTTATAACTTTATGCACAAATTGGTACAAAGGCGAACTTAATGCCATAAGGCATTCTCTAACAGTCTACCTTAGGGTGATGCAGAGAAAAAAATTAAGTAGGTGTAGCAATATGTTTGATGAATCATTCTGTTTTGCTGATGATGACTACATAGCAAGGACTGACTATGCCTATATTAGTCGTTGTTTGAAACTATGATGCATTCGTGCCTCAGGAATCACTGTTTGGTTGTTGTTGTCCTATCAGATTATGAAACAAGAGAGAATGCTTCTGTATTAGACTACCATTTTACTATATTTGGACTATAATTTTTAAGATATGCGGGCTCTGAGCGCGGCGCGGCGCGGCGACCGAATCGAAAAATTTCCAAAACCTAAGGAAAAAACCTGACACCACGCATCGTCTAACATGGTTTCAGTTCGGGAGACTTTGGCAGTCATAAAAATATCCGTCCTAAAAACCAATTTACTTTTTATTACCTACTGATTCTAAACGGCCAGCTACAAAAGGAGTTTTCACCAATGATATTATAAAAAAGAGGTAGATATCGCACTAGCACGCACAAATTGTTGAGGTCAATGTAAGACAATTGTTGCACCTTGATTTAGTCGGGTTATAGCAGCCAGCAAAGCAAGGTGAGTCCGCGTCGTAACAAAAATGCCAAGTTGTGTGATAAGGAAGTAAAAAACTATAGTGCCAAGAAAAACAAGTGTTTTGGAGTTTCATACCATACGTATACTAAAAATATATCATATTTGTATTTTTTTCACGATTTATTTCTCTTTTTCAAATAAATGTCGAATTATTGACGTGGTGGTTAGAAAAGGATAGAGAATAGGATGGCAATCTGTTGCGTGACAGCAAAAGCAACACACAAAAACTAGCTATTTCTTTCTATCTTATACATTCCGTATTATCTATCGCTGTCGTAGTTTTGTATACATTCAAGTTAGTACTTATAATAACAACGCAACGATATCTGAACGCCATTTAGTATGGACATGGCGTATCTTTCTTTATAATATCATTGGTCTTCACAATGAAACCTACTTATAAAATTCTCCTACAACAAAGAAGTTCTTTATTACAGTAGTGCACCAAAAACATTTTATAGTAGTTTATGAAACTGTCACATAATGAGGGGTATTATACACGAGTGTGAGTTTAAAAAACGAGCGAAGCGAGTTTTTTAAAAGTATCACACGAGTGTATAATACCTAGTTATGTACAGTTTCATACACTACTTTATCTACTCTCATTGAACACGAATATAATTATCAAGTAAAAGATAAATATTGTTAATAAGTGTTCATTTTGTATTTATAATTGAGTATGAAATTGAATATGGAATTGTGTATCGTTGGCGTTAGACGTACTCCCAAAGCGCGCGCAGCCACAGATAAAAAAATAAATTCATGTATCTATGATCTGTAATCCGTATCGTAATGGAAAAAAATTTTATTATAACATTATTTTGTTAGAGAAATAGTGTCATAATTTAATTTTTTAATTTCATTTCGATATACTGTGTGTAAAGTACGTCATTATAAACTCGTTTTGAGTTTTGTATTTTGAATTTAACGATATGAGAGTAGATAAAATAAATTATATTCTCGTTAAATATACGCGGTAGGCGATTTTAGTCTTTTATAAAATAAAAAAAATGTTATGCAATAGCTTCACCGCGGCAGTTTCCGAGTGCCACATGTATTTTTTTTATAATAATAATATACTTAGGTATTTATTTTATCACAAAAAAAATCAGACAATAAAAATCATGCTTAGGATAAATAAATATGAATGTTGAAACCCGACTGCTGTATGGAGGCTCAACTGTGGTTTTTTGACTGTCATGGTGATTGTCTTATTGT
The DNA here is from genome assembly GCA_950005045.1 of Agrotis exclamationis. Lineage (NCBI taxonomy): Eukaryota > Metazoa > Arthropoda > Insecta > Lepidoptera > Noctuidae > Agrotis > Agrotis exclamationis. The sequence goes on along the minus strand of OX465424.1, from coordinate 13,318,287 downwards.
ACAAGTTAGTTCTTTGTGAAATTCACCGTTTACATAGTACATAGGTTATAACGTGAAAGCTCTGGGAGAGTTTTGAGACTAGCTCTCCAAGTGCAAATTAAGTTGCGTGGGAAAAGCCACCACGGTCCGTGTCCTGAAGAAACTAATTACAAAGTCTAATTACTTGCCAATACGAACGACTAGCACGTAATGTTTTGTAAATTCTGAAGTAGGAACTCTTTTATAAAGTTTTTCTTCCAATCACAAACTGTGTGCTTCTTTCAATCCTAAGTTGAAAAGGAGGAATTTAAAAATTTTAAGGGATCGTTTTTTTAAATTAAATTATTATACATAAAGTCTAGGCGAAATTTTTCAGCTGTGTGCATTTCATCAGTTACATATTCTATTTATTAAGAGAGATATCAGAAAAAGCCAATGAAACAACACAATTATAATATCAATTCGGACAGTAACTAAAAAGATAAAAAAATACATGTGGCACTAGGATACTGCCGCGGTGAAGCTATTGCATAACATTTTTTTAATTTAAAAGAAAAAATCGCTTACCGCGTATATTTAACGAGAATATAATTTATTTAAAATGTTTGTGGTGCACTACTGTAATAAAGAACTTCTTTGTTGTAGGAGAATTTTATAAGTAGGTTTCATTGTGAAAACTCCTTTTGTAGCTGGCCGTTTAGAATCAGTAAGAAAAAGTAAATCCCTCTTCGTACCTTTATGAGCACGCCTGTCCGTACCTTTATGATTACCGAAGTCTCCCGAACTGAAACGACGTGCTGTCAAATGTCGTCAGGTTTTTTTGTTAGGTTTTTCGCGCCCGCCGCGCTCAGAGCCTGCGATAAAAGCTATGCAATAGCTTAATAATATAACCAAATGGCATATAAGATGTGGTGAAACAATTACTTACTGTTGTTTTCTGTATTCTGTTTTCCTACATGACGGTACGTACGGTATTTTAAGGAATGAATTATGCTAGACGGTGCCGAGTCCAAGCCGAAACCTGAGTGGGGCACGGACTATTAAAAACTTCATAAACATTTTATAGTCCATGTTATCCCGTGCTGCGGCCTTGTACCGAGAGAGACGCAGATGCCACACGGTGTAGCATAAACTGCTTGCTTAAAAAAATGTTCGTGAAGATTTGTATCCGTGTCTCGTCCGTACCCCGCTCGTGGCACGGCACGGGCCCGGCACAGTCTGTCAGTCATAATTAGTGAATTCTTCCTTAAATATCGTCATCGTTCGAAACTCCTCGTGCTTTCTTGGAAAACACTTCCTACTCAAATCACGACTAATTCAAGGAAGATGAGAGTTTATTTGGTTAACTATTGGCGTTAGCCTGTGGTTTCGCGGTCTGACGGCACGATATTACCCGAAAGGTTTATAATGTCACGACACAGGTCATGGTCAATCCACCCAAGGTTAACTGTTAAGATGTGAAGAGACGACATTAAGACTTTGATAAGACAAGAGAGTTACTTTTCCATAAGAGTATTTTTTTTTCCCACGTTTTTATACACTCACTTTTCTTGTTTGTTTATTTATTTGTTTGTTTGTCGTTCCGGTTGGACTTTTGCAACTCAATTTTCAGGCACTTCCCGATAAGCTAGCAGGCTGAAATTTTGCACACGCTCTAAGTTCTGATGACAATGCATGACTAGCTAAGAAACGTCATAACAAATCCAATATGGCGGCCTCCCCAAGATGGCAGACTGGCTGTTTGAAATCCACCCCTAAGATATGGATATCAAATGAAAGGGTTTGCTGTCAGCAGTACGAAAAAAATAGTCACGTGGCTTAAATCCAATATGGCGGACGTCCAAGATGGCAGACTGGCTGTTTGAAATCCATCCCCATGTTATGGGTATCAAATGAAAGGGTTTGCTGTCAGAAATACGAAAAATATAGTCATGTGACTTAAATCCAATATGGCGGACGTCCAACATGGCGGACAGGCTTTGAGGCACTTCCCGATAAGCTAGCAGGCTGAAATTTTCAGGGTAGCTTCAAACCCGATGAACAAAAATAAAAATAATAAAATAATTAATAGATTTTAAAAAATCTAAAAACCCACGTTTTTAAATGTTTGAGTGGCCTCTCTCTCAGCCCCGTAGGGTTATTTTCTTATTTTTAGGACATTTAAAAACTTGGGTTTTTAGATTTTTTTAAATCTATTTTTTTAACCTTCCCGGCCTGCAATCTACACTTTCCGAACGGTCGTTTTTATTTATGTATCTGTCGTAAGCTTTTCATAAAATTAGGTTTTTGATGAAACAACGGAAAATGTTAAAATAACAAGATTTTATCATTTTCCTAAAAAAACCTAGTGATTTGATCAAATCCCTAAATTGGTTCAGTGAAATGACAAAAATTACAGAAAATGTCGAAATCGAAACCTAATTTTATGAAAAACCTGCAACATTATCTATAACTCTGGGGCCACACTAACAGTAAATGGGTAATAATATATTATTTTGTAATGTCTGTGACACATAGTTTTTTTTTAGCCAAAATCCTCAGTAGGAATTTATCCTGTATCGTAGGTGCGTTATAAATTCACATCATACAGTCACCAATTGTACTCAGATAAGTATATATTTTAGTAAGTATGGATTTACACTGGGGCATTTAATAAAATATAATAAAAATGTTCCCTGCCTACTAATTATCATAAATAAATGAACTAACGCCGTTTTCTGAGTTAGAAAGTACAGAACGTCACCTACTAAGCTAATACAGCTATACTCCATTAGCTTCAACCACATTCATACATTGGGGATCTAAACAGGTCACAACTATAACTTGAATTGCTTTAAAATTCGTAAAATGGAATATCGATCATAAAATATTTGCATCGAAAATTGAAATATTTTTTCTGAAAAACTGGTATTTTAGGCCCCCTTGTTATAAATGTATATAAGTAGGCTAAATGCGAGTATTACGCACCTGAGTTTTCTGAAAAACCTCACATTATTACCCAATTAATAAATAATTTTTACAAAAAGAATTTGCTTATAAACCTAGACCTACAAAACAGTACTTTCTATGGCGTATACTACATCATAGTATAATGCCATTGAGTCGGCAACTTCGTTAGCTGAGGAAATATTGGTTCTATACGTCAACGGAGTGTTAATGGCAGTTATCGCCTTACCAATCTTGATTGTGGCTATATTTTCAGCCAGTCGAGACGTTGATGTTCGAATTGAGTATTCAGTTATGGAACTCAGTGTGAATTAGGAACTAAAAGTTTTCAGTTCTTTACGTTACACCTGTAGGGGTTTTTTCTTTCGTGGTACAATCGTCAAATGAGTCCTCCTAGGCTCCTACCCATCACTGTCAGACTTGTACTGATTAAAAGCTACGGTGATCCTTCAATAGCCCTTTACGTTCCAGGGTCACGGTTACTGATGAGACAGTCCCGCGACCTCGAATCTATATGGGATACAGGTATAATTTGGCTGTTTATTTTTTAAAGTAGTTTGGAAAAGGTATTTTAGCTTTTTCACCTGTTCATGTTATCATCATCATCTGATGGTAATAAAATAATACAATAATAACAGGCTGAAATGATTCATCAGCCTGTATTCGTCCACTGCTGGACATAGGCCTCTCCCAATGTATGCCACAGAGCCTTGTCCTGAGCTTTTGTCATCCAGTCTTTGCCGGCTGCCTTTCGCAGGTTATCCATTTAGTATAAATATTGCTTTTAAAACTCACATAAAACTGGTATTAATCGTTAATATAAACTAGTTTTGAATGTGACTAAATCTACTAATATCCGTTCCGGAATAGTTAAACCTTTTAGTGGTTTTGCGGTTATAGAACCTGACCAACAAATTGAACATTATATTTGAGTTTGACATGATTTGCTACAAATAAGCAGAGTAACTTGTGCCACAGCCCTTCGAATTTTGCAAGATAAATGGTGACATTACAGATTGAGGTAAAATGCTACCCAGATAATATTCGATTAAAAAAAAACCGATTAACAGCTTTCACGTCGTTTAAAAGTTCTGAAGTAGGTACAAAAGAGGTTACTAAAACAACGTTCTGAAATAAAAATCATAGCACAGTTAGATTTTCCAACAGCAGAGGTATTTTTAATCCTTTTCGGCCGGGTGACCATTCCACTGAACCTGAAAGTATCTATAAAAGTAAAAGCGTCGTGACTTTTGAAATACGACAGGACAGCCTTTGTTGTTGCTCCGTTATAGTTCGTGAGTCGTAAATTGAATATCAAAATGGAACAACTCTGTATGGGTTTTCCACATAGTTACAATTGCCACCTAGCGAGGAATACGTGCTTAGGATTTTAACGAAATGGGAAAAATCTTTTGTTCTTTTTTTTTGTGGTAACGGACAGTGACAAATATTCCAGGGTTGTCACACTAAGGAGGATTCCCTAGAGATTTCGCAGAGATGAGAAAGTTTTAACAAGCATGAATCGAGAGCAGTTCTCGGTAGTTCTGCATAAAGACGTAACCTGATTGTATCATGTCCAATGTTCGGGGCGAAGTTTAATCTTAAACTGCGTTTCAGAAACTCCTTGCAGACTAACTGAAATTAAGTAGTATAATGCAATTTGAATGATGTTGTAGCTTCTAATTAAAGGTTAATTACTATGCACTAATTACGCCAGCTGCGTGAATAAGTCTTCTTCAAAAAAAATTTGGAAGAATAATGAATTTAATGAAACTTTCGAGATAACTTTTGATTAAAACGAAACCATAAACAAATTTAAGTTGGAGTTTACGTGATGGAGACCAAAAACAATTATATTTGTGGTGGAAACGGTGTTATATTTATATTCTAAGAGATAGAAAAGTTTTTTTAAGTACTGTTTGGGACAAATGGTTTGTTTGTGTTTCAAAAATCCAGTATAAGTTTTTGAGCAATTGTTGTAAGTAAGTAAAGTAAGTATTTTATTAAGATTGGGTAGACATTTCGGCTACCCAAAAAACTACCTCAACGTAAGATTCCCCAATATATTGAATGACATCACAAATGCATAAGCTGCATGACGGTACAGTCGACACACCTGTCTTTGACACGAAAACACCTGAATCGCAGGTTGTTTTGCATATTGAACGCCGCGTGCGACCGACGAGCTTACCATTGTGCATTGTAATGATTCAGTAATATTCTGTCATGGCGGTACTTGGAAAAGCTTACGATGCTGTTTATAGTATTCATTCATGAACACACCGTATTCTTGATAATATTTGACAAGTCTTGATGACATGATTGTTGTCGGCTACTTGGTTGAGGACTGTCAAGCTTGTTGTGCCGACAGTGCGAACCCAGAAACGAGATAATTTAGGTTTGATGAATTGGATTTAAGCTACATGGAATACCAGTTAGGTACTGTGGTCTCGCGTAAAAATTAATCAATATGTTTTCCCAATGTTAGCTGTACTCAGCCAAGTATAGTTTCTGGTTAGAAGAAACATACTCGTACGTTTGAAGTTGGACTAAAACTCGTCCTATATTTTCAGTGTTCTAGTTTTACTTTTTCTGATTTATGGTAACGTTCGTCCAAGTCTTAAAATATCCACATGTCATAATAACCTAATGATATATTTCTATTTCATAAGAATGAAGTTTTGCAAATATCAACAAGTTAGAATGTCCAAAAGTCATATTGTAAATTGCTCAAAATCCTAGGTATTGTGATAAAACGATGCCTGGTTTTTTTTGTCGATAGGTAATAGAAAAAAAAAAAATGTTTTTTATTGCAACAGCCAACAACGTTCCAATGTCATTAAACAATTTAATTTGTAGATTTAAAATAATTTTCACTTTATGTCTTATGAACATTTTGTCACTTGATCTTTATAACAAAACTTTTGATTTTTTTTACATAATGACATGTGGACAATTTAACACTTGGACGAATGTTACCATAATTCCTTTTTCTCATTAGGTTTTGTAACAAACATACTTAACTAATAGGGACTAAGCGCTTCTTTCATATTTGACTGCTGTGTGTATTGTAAGATTTTCGAGTAACGCCACTGCGAGCTTCTTTCGAGTTAAACTATTGTACAAAAGGTTTCTAAGCAAATGCTTAGCATTCTGGAAGGTCCATTGCTTCGTAATCCTCTTAGAATTTTGATATGCCTAATGGAATAAGTACTTTAAATTCGGCTACGAAATTTTGCTTAGTTACAGTGGAAATTGAATTTTAGGTGAGCTTACAGAATTAGGAAAAAAAAACTGTTTTGAAAATATGATAAATATTACCTTTAAGAATTTATCGGCCATGAGATAAATAAATAATGAGGTGATTTGGAAGTGTAAAGTGAAATTTTCAATATTTCACACCGCGTTTGTAGGTATACGAGTAAAGATTTTCTATGGAAAGAAAAATTTAGCCGCAATTAGCCGCTATTTATTTATTTAACCGCAAGCAGGATTTTAACCTGTGATCTCCGGATTCAGTTCATCCGATGCTTTTACCAACAGAGCCACCAAGGTTCTTACCTACAAATGAAAAATTCTTCAATTCATGCCTATTGTCTTACGGTGACGTTCAGCACCGTTTATTGCAGAGCAATTACACTACTACAACCAATATGTTTTTAAATGTCATACCGTGAACGCATGCATCGCGAATTTTAAATATGATGCGTATAGTGTTGAAAAATGTTTACGAGTATTGTCATAAAGGCCAGTATAGCAAGTAATATTTAGTATATGCTGGCATCCTTTGTCCTGGTACAAATTGAGTTCACTACATTTTGGGAATTCCATCAGTTGGGAATGCGTTTGCTGATATGATTAATAGTACAAAAGGGAATTCTTTACAAATTCCGTATTTATGAAAAATGTACGGAATTCCATTACCCTATATAGATTCTGTTTTCTTTTTTTTGTGTAGGAATAAAGCTGTTCAATTAAAGTAAAAACATTTCGCGGGTTACTTTGTAAGGTGTGCAGTGAAAACATGGGGTTTCACGAAAGTAGTTTAATCTACAGATAGGCAAAAGCTGTCATAAAAGGAGGGCCGTGGCTGTAAAATTTTCGATTCTATTCGAGTACTTCAATTTTAGCTAGTTGTATGTAAATGGCACTTTTATTAAAATGTTTTCTGTTTAAAAGGCTTCCAACTTAATTGAGTGCGTTTGTCTCCACTTCTTATAAAGAAAACTTTATTGGGTATCATCGTCATCATTATCTACTAACTCTTTTTCAATTTTTCGAGCTACATTGGGGTCGGCTTCCAGTCCAGTTTAATACAGCTTAATATTCGAATGTCTGATGTCCTATATTTCGGCAAAAATTTTACGTTATTTCTTTTCGATAGGTTAAATTACTTTTACTTTTATTGCAATTTTTTATCAAAATTAATCTATTGTACCACATTTTAATTTGTAGGAGGCGTATTTGACAAATTATTTGAAATATTTATGTGCTGTTATGTAATTTTCGGCTGGAAAAGCTCGACATTCCGTGTAATATGTTATGTCAAAGGTTTGATTTACGGCTGATAAAAATGCTAGAAGGTTCTTTTTGAGGTAAAGTGACAACGTTTTCGTTTTTCGCCCTTTTTAAATACGAGTGATACAAAGAAAATGTTAGACCGAGACGACTTTAAGTCGTATCTCCGAAAGGCCTAGATTCCATACATCGGTTTTCCAATGTCCTACAACAAATATTACAGAAACAGTTTCTACTTTGAGCAAGGGGCATTCCACCTTATGGTGGCAAAACTATTAAGTCGATATTCCTATAGGTGGGTAGGTATAAACTTTGTGTGTCTGCTACACTATTTTGTACTCCTATATGGGGCAGACAGCTGGGAAGGGGCGAACTTGAAGGATAGGTCAAAGGTCAGATGCATAGTACTCGCAACCGACGTAAGGCACGACGTGAAAGTTCATAGGTCAAACATCTGTTCATACAAGGGTATGAACAGATGTTTGACCTATGAACTTGAAGGAGAAGAAAGGAGTATCTATGTTAGGATCACTGCAGGCGTCTTTGTTTTTACGTTTTACCCATAGGGGCTGTCCACCCTGAGAAAAACGCGTAAGTTTATGTATGAGACAAATCATCAGTTAAGTAAGAGTATAAATTAATAACGAAGTCATTAACAAATATTTCTTTAGAGAATTTAATATACTGATTTACATAAACACTTCCTGTCACTACCTGCGTCTGTGTTCCCGAAATCGTACAACCCGAATTTATTCAAAGTTTGAGTGAACAGGCTTTTTCTGGGTAAAAGCATTGCATCGTAAACTTTGTCTATGGCCTAGATTAGAATCAAGAACAAACCTACCTCTTATAAAAAGTTAGTTTTAACTAACATTAATCAACAAATTCCTTATGCTATCCTGAAATTCGCAATGTCCATGCAATATTCGTACTTCCACTGCAAAATTTGCCGTCCATTCCCTTACAAACATATCATTATATACACATACGAGTACATATACCAACTAGTTCCATATGTGTTCGCAATAAGGGCGACATAACAGATGGTAATGTAACCATCCATGAACGGAACGAAAGTATTTTATCAGTGGATTTCGGTATGTAATATAAGGGGAAATGTGGGAAAATAGATACGGAGCGCGGAAATGACAAATTATTACTGTGATGTCGAGGAGGTTGTTATATTAAGTAGGGACTGACTTGTGAGTGGTTGCTTCAATCTTTGACATTAAATATTTAGGTCCGTTTTGGGTGATGCTCCTCATGTATGTTTATACTTGAGTAATGATGGGACTTGAATAATGTTAGACCTATTGTTTATATGAAAACTAAACGTTTAATTTGATATTTTTTAGATGTTGAAAAATATGTCCTGAACATTTTTTAATAGGTGTCAAAGTCAAAGTCAAAGTCAAATCATTTATTTCAATTAGGCCATCAAAGAGGCACTTTTAAACGTCGCATAATTAAAATTAAGGAAATGGGATGGGATGGGAATGAATCTACACCCATTCGCAAAGGTAGGTTGTATGAAGAAGAATGGGCAAGAAACTCCATACTTACTCTTTTTAAAAATGTTTTACAATATTTTTTACATCATTTAAAATAAATAATGTGAAAGCAATGCACCTTTAAAATGTACACTAAATATTATTAAAAATTAAAATAATAAGAAATAAAACAAAAATAGCAAAAAGGTACATGGTGTTCACATTTAACAAAATATTGAAATTACAGCTCTTTTACAAATACAATATAAGTGTGTGAGCATTCAAATTTCAACCAGCTTGATTCTGTTTAAGCCCTACATTGTACTATGGAGCAGGACCAGCATGTTTCCAAACATTTTTATCTTGGATATAATCTTCTAATTTATAATATGCTTGTTTACTAAGTGTATTTTTTATGTAACTTTTAAATTTTCTTTCATTTAGTGTTAAAATTTCCCTAGGTATTTTATTGTAACATTTAACACAGTACCCCATAAAAGATTTTTGTACTTTAGCCAATCTAAAATAAGGTTGATCAATTTTATCTTTATTTCTAGTATTAAAATTATGTCTATCGCTTATTTTATTAAAAAGATGAAGATTTTTCCTAACATGCATTATATTTTCATAAATGAATTGACAAGGCACTGTCATTATATTAATCTTTTTGAATAGTTCCCTAAGAGATTCGCGACGACGTAGATTGTAAATTGCTCTGACAGCTCTTTTTTGCAAAATAAAAATGGACTCAATGTCAGCTGCCCGCCCCCACAGTAGAATGCCATAAGACATAATGCTGTGAAAGTAGCTGAAGTAAACTAAACGCGCAGTTTCGACGTCTGTTAACTGTCTTATCTTTCTAACAGCATAAGCGGCTGAGCTTAGTCGCCCCGCTAGAGATGCTATATGGGGGCCCCATTGTAATTTATCGTCTAACGTGATTCCTAGGAAAACTGTCTGATTAATAAATTCCAATTTTTCTCCATTCAATAAAATGTCACAATCGCTACTTCTAACATTTGGCAAAGTGAATCTTATACATTTAGTTTTCTTTTCATTGAGAGCTAAATTATTAAGAGTAAACCAATTTTGAACCTTAGAAATACAGTCATTAACAGTGTCTAGATTTTGTGCACGTCTATCTATTTTAAAAATTAACGATGTATCATCTGCAAATAACACCATCTGTGGTTGATTTTTTAGTAAGTGGGGTAAATCATTAATATAGACTAAAAAAAGGAATGGACCCAAAATAGAACCTTGAGGCACGCCCATCGTCATTTCAGCTCCTAATGAGTTTATACCGTTTATCTGAACTTTAACCTGTCTATCTCTTAGGTATGAATTTAGTAAATCAAGAGCTTTATTTTTAATTCCATAATGTTCCAGTTTCAGCAAAAGCGTTTCGTGGTTTACGCAATCGAATGCCTTTGAGAGGTCGCAAAAGATTCCTATGGCATCTTGCGCTTCCTCCCAGGAGTTGAAAATGTTCTTCAATAAGGTAACACCGGCGTCAGTTGTACAACGACCTTTGGTGAAACCGAACTGTTGATGATGAAAGATGGAGTTTCTATTGAAGTGACATAGCATTTGTGCAAGCATTAACTTTTCAAACACTTTACTGAAAACTGGCAAAATTGACACTGGCCTATAATTGTTAGGATCTTTGCAATCACCCGATTTGAAAAGTGGAGCTACCTTACTATGCTTCATGAGATCCGGAAACACTCCTTGGTCTACACTGGTATTAAATATAAAAGCTAAATAAGGCGCAACGGTTTCTATTATAGATTTACAGGCCTTCACAGACATTCCCCAGAGATCTTCTGTTGACTTAATTTTAAGATCTTTGAATGCTTTAATCACAGCTTGGGGGTTTGTGTGCCGAAACCTAAACTCCATCGGACAAGCCTTTACATTTTTTCTAAGTAAGGCAGCCGAGAGTGCGGGTGACGAATTTAAAGACTCAGTCGTCTTATGAGGAATGTTCGAAAAAAACTTTTCAAATTCCTGAGCTACTTCTATATCTGTGTTTATAGGGCCATGTGCAGTTTCTAAATTAAATTCGTTATTACGCTGTTTATTCCTACCTGTCTCATTATTTATAATTTTCCAAGTTGTTTTAATTTTATCATCGGCTGATTTTATTTTATTACTAATATGAATAGCTTTAGCTGTTTTGCATACTCTTTTAAAAGTTTTTGAATATTTTGCAACATACTGGTGAAAGGTAGTATTATTCACATTGTGTCTCTTTAGACCATAAAGTTCAAAAAGCTTTTCTCTGCTTTTACGAATTCCAGGTGTCGCCCAATCACTAAATAAGAATTTTGTAAAGATAGTTTTAGTTTTTACTGGAAACGTGTGACTAAATTGTGTATTTAAAATTGCAAAAAACTCGGCGTAAAACTCATTTAGGTCACTTTTATTATTAAAGATATCTTGATCACGTAATTTACTTGCTAGTGTATTATTAAATTTTTCTAAATTTTTATCTGTAATTGGCCTATACCTTATTTGAGTTTTTTGCATAGGTGTGTAGGCGCAAAACGTTATTGTTTGGCCACTGTGATCAGATGGCAATTTATTAATAATTTCCTTATGCAAATAATCACAATTAGAAAATACGTTATCTATACAAGTGGCAGAAGAAGCTGTCACTCTGGTAGGTTCCATAAAAATATGTGACAAGTTAAATGATTTAAAAAGACTCAAAAATCTGATACTATTGGAGTTATTTTCTAATATATTAATATTGAAATCACCACAGATGATGATAGATTTACTACTACTACATACTTTATTTAACACTTCTTCCATTATAGTATCGAATATAGGAAGAGTCTGGTAATTTGGGGGTCTGTATACACACACTATAACATGCCTATCAAGCTCAACACAGGACAATTCAATGATGTGTTCAACTGACAGTTCAACAATGTCATTTCGAGTTTTTGACTTAATTGATTTTTTAACTAATATTAATGATCCGCCATGTAACATACGTTTGCGGCTGAAATGGCTAACTACACAATAATTATCATAACAAATAGACATAACTTGGTGATCTTTTAACCAATGTTCGGTAAGGCAAACAATATCAAACTTGGTTGATTCCAAAAACATTTCTATTTCCAGTAGTTTAGAAGAGCACCCTTGAACATTTAAATTAAACAATTTTAACGTATGTTGCTCTCCCCTTGATAATTTATATTTAACTAATTTGCTAGAAGAAACCTGTTCATTGTTCACTGATAAAGAGTTACTAATTGAAGAGGTCTCTTCTGTTGTCTTACAATCTAGTTTAAAGAATTATCCGGAATGATCCCCACAACAGAACCATTAAGTGTACTAGCAGGAAGGGAATACCCTATCTGACTGGAAATGGTCTCCGAGGCTGGTGGTATACTAGGAAGATCCTCCTTCGTACAGCATGCAGGAACAGAACACTGTATCACTATGTTGTTAGGACAACCTAACAACACAGACTCGTCACTTAAACTACTACTTAACCTAGAGTCTAATACATCAGCAACAACATGGTTAATATTATATGCTATTAACATAGCAATCAAATGTCGACATTTCCAAGACAGAGATAAATGTCTCCGATTCAAAACAAAACTACTAACAAAATTGTTAGAATCAAAAAACAATAATTTGTCACTATGACAACATGTCAACATGTGAATGCAACGGTTTAACTTATAAATATGGTTATTTTCACATACACTTAAACTATCAGAGTAAGGGAAAGCACACAACATCAGCTTTCCTACATTCAACTTCAGTAAGGAGTCCACACCATCCACTATGTCCTTTTTTGTTACATTTAAGCTATTTCCTAAAAGGAGAACTATAGAAGAACAGTCCTCTAGATTTGATTTAGTTATTCTATTAATCATTTGTTTAAAACTTATGTTATGATAGCAATGGTTAGTAAAACTATGGCTTAGGTAGTTATGTAATATTTTTCCAAAGCCTGACCCTAACTCATCACTAAAAAGTATAGTTTTACTCTTTTGATTATAATTACAAGTTTTTGCTGGAAGAGCTGACAAGTTGAGTTGGGGCTGAGGGGGAGGTGTTTTGGTGGCACAGCTGCAAGGGAGATTATTTGTCAGTGACTCATATCTCTCTGCATTGCACTTCACCAAGTCCAGCAATTCCCCGGCTTCAAACAGACGGTCACTTAACTGTTCCTGTGATCTTTCATATTTTTCAAAAATGTCCTTCTACCTATTAAAAAATGTTTAGGACATATTTTTTTTGTCTCTAGTCTGTGTAAAGCCATAAACTCCGCCATAACCTTCCATAGGACATATTTATTATTGAAAAATGTTTATGACATATTTATTTATACATTCTTCCCTCAAGGTGGGATGAGAGAGATATATTAAAAATTTCAAATAAAATAAATGCTAAAATTTACATTCCATTTGGGCTCAGATCAACGTTTATTGGACATAATTTCGAATACAACAGAATTTAATTTCCCCACAGATGTTACTGCAAGATAGCAAAAAAATACTCTAAAAACGTGAGACGAAGATGCCATATTACAAAATAAACGATCATGATTGGTTACATTGATCGATATTCTAGACAGTACAGATTGATATGCCGATACATTTGGTTGATAATGAATTTGTAAGATTGCTCCCTGGTAATCTCATTGTGTTTTAAAATCTGAATCATCGTAGACACAATTCAAGACTGATGAGGCCTTGTGGCTAAATAATTATAATTATCTTCTCAGGTCGATGTTATTGGCCTTGGTAAGTCCGTGGATTGGTAACCCTTTACATCAACCTTTGGTCGACCTAAAAATATTTTTTAATTGTAAGACCGAAAGTCTGATAGCCAGTCTTAGCAACCGCTGTTTTGTTACCTGTGTTTGGGATATCAGACAAAGAGTAGTCTTCACATTTAAAATAATGACCTCCAGCTGAACTCAGCAGCCGATGCTAGCATATTTGGTCAAGAGATAGACAAAGGATCATAATACGACGCTTAAGGACCAAGTTTAATGCCTATAAAGTCTTCTTAAGTGGAAACAAGATCTTATCTTAAATCTCATTAGTTGTGTTTCTGGACGAACTCTGACCGTTATTCTCCAAGGGCATGGGCGTAACCACGGTGGGGCAGAGTGGGGCACTTGCCCCACTCTGGCTCTAACCTGTAAGGTACCTAACCAAGCCTTAAAAACTACATTATCTAGGTACTTACTACAATACTTAAATATCCGTAAGAAAGTTCAGACTTGTCAGTTAACAGTCGACATAAATATTATTTACACATTATTTTAGATTGTTGCCCCACCCTGACCCCATGGCTGGCTACGCCCATGTCCAAGGGATACACGTTGTGAGGACCTTTTATTAGTACACTTTTGTGTGTTCATTACCTATCTGTGTACAATTGACTTCGGTCTTCGTAAATCTTCGTTAGTCAATCTGGTCACGTCATTGAGACATCGATTAAGTCCAGTCGTGATCTATTGTAGAAGGTACGATGGGTAATTACGGACCTATCTCTGTTTGCACAATTATTGTGATCCAACTCTTGCGTGCAAATTACTGTGATTCTGTACCAGGTCATTTTATGTTGGTGTTGGAACTGTTCATACATGCCTTTGTTTGTGTTATTGATATTACAAAGTGATAATGGGAGTTTAATTAGCACGTGTTAAACGTCAATTTAAGGGTCATAGCATACATATCAATTCGGAAAGAAATCGGCACCGTATCGCCTTTCTCCTCGCCGTCGAAACATTTTTTTTTTTTTAGAAAAGTTTGCACACTAGGTATTTCTCCTGTATCGTGGATGCGTTTACAAACACATAAACTCACATACACATAGGCCTAGACCCGAAACAACTACTTGTAGCTCGTACAAATATTTGCTCCGTGCGGGAATCAAACCCGCCACACGCAGCGCAGCTGTCCAATTGCTCAGCCAATGCGCTAACCGTGACGTCAATTAGTGTGCTTTTCACTAGTTTCATACAAATAATGTTAAACGGCTCGCTGAGACCCTTATTACAATAATCGGTGAAAGACTAAAAACAATTAAAGTTGAATCTATGTAATTAAAGCAGCGGTCTTTTTGAAGACATGTCCGACAATGGACGGGTGTCAATCACGATGATGATCATAATTATCACCTGTAATTATAGCATAGGCCATTCACTCCTGTCATTATTTTATCTATTATTAAAAAACTAACATTAGTACAATCAATTGCAGTATAAACGGTTTAAAAGTGTCCAACACAGACGGTGTACACCGTAAAACGTCCAACTTTTCCACAACTGGTAGTCCAACTTCTACGACCAAAGCGGGTCATTTGTTCAAAGTAAAACTTTTTATTGATAAAAACGTTTTATATCGCAGCTTCGCAGTATCGGGTGAAAACAGGAATTCCCCATACTTCTAGCTAGATGAATCAACAGACAAACTTTACATACGACGCCGTAAATGATTTTTATGAGCAATGAATCCGACCTTCTTTGCCCAACTTTTATTACTTGATAGTACTCGACCATTATCTTCTCTGGAAGATTTTAACTGAATGTTGCGAAAGTAGCAACGACCATTACAACTTTTAAAGTACACAAAATAATTAGCTAATAAAAGTGGACTTTAGTCTTCGCAAAACTTTTGCTAAGTGGTTTCAAGAGATAGCGTTCTTAATGAAAATGTTGGTGACTTGTAATTGGGGCACCAGTTTTAGAACATTAATATGAGAACTCTAATATTAGTCATTCATTTAAAACTTGGCGAGTAATAAGTTAGCTATGTACGAGTATATCGTCTGTCCCTTGACAGAAAGTGGCTTTCGTCCGAACTTTATTCGACCCAAACCAATCCGATTTACTTGAAGCTTTGAATTATTTTATCCTATTCCGAAGATTGCAAATCGTTTTTTGGACGAAATGGTCAGAATTTTGCTATCACAAACAAAATAAAACTGCTCATTTCGGAGAGGTCTGAATTCTTTTACACTACAACTTTCTTGAATATTTTAACACATCACGTAGAACTTCAATTTCGAGGGAATTACATTATTTTGGCCAACTCTAAGCTTTGTGTGTTTTTATTAGATAGTTAAGAAGCAATGGGTATACATCTTATCCCTCTTATTCGTATTGCTTTTTAGATACAAATTATAACATAGCCATTACCCACGACTTCATCCACGTGGTGGTCGATAATAAATCCTATGGGGATATAATATCAGAATAAAGATGCATTAAAACGAAGTCATAAACTGAGTGCTTTTTATCGAAATCTGTTTAGCTGTTTTTGTATGAAAAACAAGCACGTCACTACATTTATAAAAGTAATTACCACAGTGTTTGACGGCAGCACTGAGTCCGCTATTTTATATTTTAATTGTGCTGTCCTTATTCTTAAAAGCTGACAAAGTATTTCCACAATATTGAATGCTGCAAAAAATTAAAATGATTCTTAATGATTTTTTGCACAATCATGTCATTGTCAATGCAACAATGGTTCTTGAGTCCAGTACGCATAATATAATGATCTAAGTCTGTAAGTTTATGAATATCATCACGATTCGAGATAATCATTTGAATTACTAAACTATTTTCTTACGTACTACCAACATGAGAATTCCAGGAACACATTGAAAACATGAATAGTAACTTTTCCTGTTTGTTCACATAAAATAGAATCAGCAGTCTGGTAACTAAAAGCTTTTTATATAAATGTCGGATTTGAATTTTTATTTGCTGTGGTAAAGTGGTCATTTGTGCCAGCGAGGTGGAAATGGCGAGAAAGTTGCTTTATATTGTAAATATCTGGTGTTATATTTTAACCATTAAGATAAACTCCAGCATTCATATTTAATGAGCATTCTTATGAACGTTACATTACAGAAATATAAATGAGAGTTTTAGTGAGCGTTCTGGCGAGCTTTTTGTCAGCCGACTGTCAAGACTCATATCTTCTTCATGAAGAAAAATTTTTTGGAGACTAGAGCGTTCACTAGAAAGATCGTGAAAATGTTTATAGTGATTTGGGCTCTATGATTTATCTTTATAAGAAAGATTGTCTGAATTTCAGGCTACTGATGTGACGACTGTCAAGAAGCTCCTCAAAGTAATTCGGAAACATTTTTAAATCTCCACTATTATTGTTATAAAATATTAAGTAAAGGTACTTACTAGATTTTAGAGGTAGACATTTATAACATTAACAATAGAAATTCCCAGACGAAATCATGGCGGCGTGATATCCCGTGTATTAATATGTGAAATCGACTTATAAAGATTATTGGAAAAACGTCTAAGGCACTGGAATTACACATCGTTGTCATAAAAGACTGGCTGGCTGTTTGAGAATGCAAGTTTAAATGTTTGTAAACGCACGTAAGATACAGGAAGAAATGGATCATTCTCAAGTCGATAGAAACGCAACTCGTCAGATTCGCAACTCGTCAGAAAACGCAACTCGTCAAATTCGCAACTCGTCAGATTCGCATCTCGTCAAATTCGCAACTCGTCAGATTTTGCATCTCGTCAAAAACGCAACTCGTCAGATTTTTATCTAGTAAAAAGCATATCAGAATCGGATGGAATTTTTGAAGTAACCTAACATAAATTTTGTGTGATGAAAAAAAAATATTCTTTGCCAAAAACATTTTTGGCCGCCCCAGTCTCGGGGTTCATTTGGTTGAGTGGGGCAAATTTAAAAAAAAAAAACTGTAATATCTGTGACGATTTCCCAGTTTGACATGACTGACATGTGATGATAAAAATATGCAATGGAAAACTGACCTTATCATTTTTTATACAACATTTTGATTTCGTCAAACAAATCCCTATAGCATTGAATAAAAAACATTATTTGTTCAGGCACTGTGATTGGAATTTTTCATGAAAAATTTTCTGAAAAAAATCTGACCCGAATACTCGTAATTTAATATTGTGAAAAATAAATTCCATTGAGGCGTAGTCGTTGCTGGAACTACAAAAAATCGTATTTTGTTTGGACAAAAATATTGTAGGACGAAAACATATCACAGTTCGGTTTCCTACGCCAATTTATTAGATTTTTTAGTTTTCCGTAATCGTTATTGCTACTCTGTGACATGACTTCACGTTTGTAATTCCTGAAGGGTTAGACAAAGGTGTTAATATAATACACCCACGGTTTGCCAGTAACGATAAAGTCAATCCTATGTGATAGGGGCGAGCCTATCGCCGTCAACTGGGCATAAATCCCAACTTCCTGACTGCTACTGAGGAATTCCTAATAGAAAAACCCAACAACAGTTCACCTGATTCGGGGATCGAACCCAGGACGTCTGGTTCAGTAGTCAAACTTGCTACCACTAGACCAAAGAGGCAGCATGCCTTTATATTATTATGCCTAAGTCTTCAGGTCTGAAAAACCAATGTTTCAGAATGAATGAATCTCAGTTAAAACTATCTATTCATTATGAAAAGACTAGCTTTTTCTCGCAGCTTCGCCCTCCACCCCTTCGAGATAAATTGAAAAAAAAAAGTGGCCTATAGGCAGCCATTTCATCTATGTTCCAAAATCAGTTCCGCGCTTAAAATCATCAAAATCAAACAAAATCTCTAACGCACTTCTTCTGTTTACAGCTTTCACGAGATGGAAAGAATCCCCTTTCCAAAAGCTTTACACCGAGCAGATTAATAGTACCTAAGTAAGATTTGCAGCCTGTGGGGGGACCACACTCGCCTCTACATCCGCTATCTCTTACTACACAATAAACATTTTAAGTACGACATTAGGGTGCTTTTATAAAGAAGCAGGTCGGTACTTATCGGGGTTTTTATTTTTTTTCTTGGTAAAATCATCAAATGAGTCCTCCCATCCAAGGCAGGACGGGAGGTACTGTCAGACTCACAGAAATATTAAAAACAGGAGAAGTGGCAAGGGGGTGTGTCAGCGACCACGAGGTGCTGAGCGTTTCGCTCAGCTATTGACTTGTACTACTTTATTTTTGTTTTCCTTTAATACTCCGACTGTATTGTTTTTGCATTAAATATGTTGCCCTTTTACAACCACCTCAGTCTATCACTGAGTGACTGGACAAGCAATGTAAAACTGACATAACGATACCTCACCATGCCTTAATGTTGCATGGTGCGTCCGTTGTATTTTAGCGCGAGAATCGTATCCGCCCCCGTGTCGCGACAACACACAATGATAATTGTTTTAGTGTGAGTAAATTAAACGGAAAAATTAATAGATTTAAAAAATCTAAAAACCCACGTTTTTAAATGTCCTAAAAAGAAGAAAATAACCCTACGGGGCTGAGAGAGGGGCCACTCAAAACGTGGGGGCGTATATTATATAAGGGATTATTTATGGGATATATTTACATGACGTGAGATCGTAGGTGTAACTTGCAAAGATACGCCCCCACGTTTTGAGTGGCCCCTCTCTCAGCCCCGTAGGGTTATTTTCTTCTTTTTAGGACATTTAAAAACGTGGGTTTTTAGATTTTTTAAATCTATTAATTATTTTATTATTTTTATCATTGTTCATCGGGTTTGAAGCTACCCTGAAAATTTCAGCCTGCTAGCTTATCGGGAAGTGCCTCAAAGCCTGTCCGCCATCTTGGACGTCCGCCATATTGGATTAATAGCCTAGCCTAGCATAAGCCACATGACATTTTTTTTCGTATTCCTGACAGCAAACCCTTTCATTTGATACCCATATCACGGGGGTGGATTTCAAACAGCCAGTCTACCATCTTGGACGTCCGCCATATTGGATTTAAGTCACGTGACTATTTGTTTCGTACTCCTGATAGCAAACCCTTTCATTTGATATCCATATCACAGGGGTGCATTTCAAATAGCCTGTCTGCCATCTTGGACGTCCGCCATATTGGATTTAAGTCCCGTGACTATTTTTTTCGTATTCCTGACAGCAAACCCTTTCATTTGATACCCATATCATGGGGGTGAGTTTCAAACAGCCAGTCCGCCATCTTGGGGAGGCCGCCATATTGGATTTGTTATGACGTTTCTTAGCTAGTCATGTATTGTCATCAGAACTCAAAGCGTGTACAAAATTTCTGCCTGCTAGCTTATCGGGAAGTGCCTCAAAATTGAGTTGCAAAAGTCCAACCGGAACGACAAACAAACAAACAAACAAGAAAAGTGAGTGTATAAAAACGTGGTAATAATAAAAAGTACGCTGTAGTGTAAAGAATTAGGTTTATATTTAAATGGCTGAGTTATCGATGGCGCGTGTGTGCACTTGTTCGTAGTATTGTTTTGACAGAACTGTGTGTGCAATATTAGCGTTATGGAGGGGCAATTGTGGCCTCACCGGTTTTCTATACATTTTGAATTCCACGTCATATCTCCTTCTTTAATATATCTATGGTCAGACTTGTACTGACAAAAATCCACGGTGTCTTTCAATAGCCCTTTACGTTACGGAGCCACGGTTACCCGACAGTCCCGCGACCGCGGTACTTATCGGTAGGTACAAGTAACATTTGTATAAAGAACCTGGCAAATCTTCCAAGTCTCAACTCGTTTATTACATATTATGTACGAGCGCATCAGATAATATGGGTCTATTTTGCACCGACCAATACGGTCTTTATTTTGTGCGTTCGTACCCACCGGTCTGAACCGACATTCAGCTTCTGTATAAAAGCACCCTTAGAAAGGAGAGGGTTAAAAGCTACAGTTTCAACTTAAAAGGTATTAAGGCCATTCGCAGTTAATATGCAAATACATGCAAATGGATAGGTTTTATTTTTGCTATCTCGTTCTCGCATTTACCTGGTGAAAGGAACGAGGAAGAGTTGAAGATAATTAGTTCAATTTTGTGAATTGCTTGTGGTTCCTAAAAATATATATAGACGTTTTTACAAGTAGTGCGATTAGCAAGTGAATACTACTATTCTAAATTAAGTACCAGTAGATGAGTTATTCTGAAGTTCTGTTTTATAGTTTCGACAAAGAAACTCTATTATAATTATTATAAATTAGGATATAAACTTATTTACCTTCTTTTTTGCAACAGATTACGCGGCCGTTCATCGCTGGTCTGACCTAATCAAGAGAGCTACTGAGTCTCCCATGTTTTAATGTACTCGCAACGTCCCCAATCGGTCAAAGTAACATTGAAAACTGCATTCACTCAATAAATGTTCCATTACCGCAATGTTCGTATTAAAAAAAAAACTAATAACTCAAATCTCCGATTGGCTGCGACAGGTTTGTCAATATCAGGAGTTCAATTCCAAAACCAATTACTCGCCGCAGTTCAAATAAGACGTATTTCTTTTTGACGTGTATTTTGTCCTTGCTTTATTTATGCCATTCACTGTTTTATCGTGAAATCTCTATGATCATTGTAGGTACAGGATTTATTTATTTTTGTCTTTGACTATCCTTGATCCGTTTTGTGACGTCAATGTGTGACATGACTTTTCCTAGGATATGTCATGCTTCCGTATTGGGGATACAAAAATTTAGTGTTTCTTAAAATATTCCATTTTCGGTAGATAGTAATGACGTCAGTTGCTCTTTTTAGAGACCACTTTTTTGTGGTAAAATCATCAAATGAGTCATCCCGTTCTGGACGGAGCGGAAGGGACTTTTTTGGGACAAACCCACCACACTATTCCCAAACCACTGTAACTCCTGAAAGCCGGAATCAACAGTGGCAACCACCAGAAAAGCGCAGAGACAATGATACTCGACATGTCCCGGAGAATGAATTAACCTGTAATTAATAGTGGAGGAGTAGAAAAAATGCGTTGTTTCAACTTCTCTCCATATCAAGCACGAGACAGAACTAAACAAGGCCAATAGGCACATAAGAACATTACAACTGAGAGAAGCCCAGTTGCCTAGGCGTAAAATAATAATAATAATAATAATAATATTCCACAACTATCACACAACGCCATCTAGTCCCAAGCTAAGCAGAGCTTGTGTTATGGGTACTAGACAACTGATAAACATACTTATATATTTCTAAATACATACATATTATAGATAAACTAGCACTTCGCCCGCGACTTCGTCTGCGCGTGTTTCTAACTTCGAACTCAGTGAAATTAATGCCCGGTAATGGAAATCTAAAATTGGTCTAGTAGTCCGATGTTCACCCCACTAGGAGTTGATTTTTGAAATATAAATAAATACGCATCCTTTATACGATTGAGAGATTATTTATGACCAGTTTTGAGTTTATCGAAGCAAGCAGTAAAATGCCTCCCTTAAAAAATAATCACCCCTTTTCACTAACTTGGGGGGTGATTTTCGAAAAATCCAAAAACACTTATTTATTATTTTTGATCTAGTATATAAATACTGATTTTCACATTAAACAACTCACGCGTTATGATTTTCCCATACAAACTTTAACAACGCCTAGATTACCAATGGAGAGTAGTTTTAAAAAACTAATAATGCCCATCTTTTTTATTTACTTATACTCATATTCGTACCAAGTTTCAAGTTCATAAACCCAAGGAATAAGATTTTTCATACAAACGTTTTCACCCCTTTTCACCCCCTTAGAGGAGGATTTTTTTCGCAAAATCCCTTCTTATGGTCACCTACATAATAAATTGCAACTACCGATCAAAATTCAGGTTACACGTTTAGCGGTGAAAGAATCTCCCCTTTAAACTTGAATAATACCCCTTTTCACTGACTTGGGGGTGATTTTCGAAAAATCCAAAAACAGGTGTTTAATTATTTTTGATCTAGTATATAAATACTGATTTTCACATTAATCAACTCACGCATTATGATTTTCCCATACAAACTTTAACAACACCTAGATTACCAATGGAGGGTAGTTTTAAAAAAATAATAGCGCTAATCTTTTTTATTCATTATGGTTCTTATTCGTGGTAAGTTTCAAATACATAAACCCACGGAATAAGATTTTCCATATAAACGTTTTCACCCCTTTTCAACCCCTTAGAGGAGGATTTTCGCAAAATCCCGTCTTATTGCTTCCCTACACGGTAGACCGCAACTGCTGTCCAAAATCCAAGTTACTGCGTTTAGCGGTTTTGGCTGTAGTCGAGTCTTAATAAAAAACCCTGTTCTTTTATATATATAGATTACACCCAGACACAGAACAAATGATCGTGCTCATCACACAAACATTTGTCCTGGGTGGGAATCGAACACACGACCTCCGGCATAGCAGTCAGGGTCACTAACCACTAGACCAACAGGCCTGTCAAAAAAAAACGCTTCGGCCGCGTATGGAACCAGAGTTTTGGAACTGGTTCCATACGGGGCTTTTCTTTTCCTTAATACTACTAATATTTATGGGTCCTAAATTGTGAGCTGCTGTCAGTCTCATACTCACTAAAGTAGCCCTTTGCGAACCAGGGTCACGGTTACCTTTACAGCCGGCTAATTTTCCTGCAAATTTTTTAGATACTTTATCACTAAAAAGTCATAAATTGATACATACATATTATAAAGAAAGAAAGAAAGAAAAAACGTTTATTGGGTAGACCGGTACACACAATGTTAACAAACAGATTAAAAAAAACAAAAACGAACATGATAATAAAGAAATAAATTACTACATAGTTCAAAACAACAACGAAATAACAAACATTGTTGTGTGTCCCACGGCTACGCCAAATAGGTCCAGTTCAGCAAATTGTCGAGTAGCTAGTACTCGACGCTGGTTATTATACTATATTTTTAAATTCCTCAAACATTGGATCTCCTGCAACATTTGGTCTGTGGGCTTCAATACCTACTATTGTGCTGGAAGCAGATTCAATTAAACTGTCACGTGCACACAAAGGGCAGTTGCACCCTGTCACATATATTTGTTGCGATCATTGGAAGTCCTTTGACATTGCAGTCGATCTGCGAGGGCGAACGATTGGAATGTCTCGAAAGGACTGAACAAAGGCACTTTTAATTTGTAAAACATTTACCTATCAGTACTGCCATGTGCTAAATCAGTAACGGCAAAATCGACAACATACGGGAAAATCGGTACCTAGCTAGCTATTAATTTTGTCGCAAAAGAAGGTACTCGTAATTATTTTAGAAAGTGTGTAAAGAGTCCATACTCTTTACACACTTTCTAAAATAATTATTTTGTTGTTATTTTATAACCTTTCCACATTTAGCGTGTGGGTTTGTTGAAAAAATTCGCAAATTTTATTCTCTGAATAGGTATTTTTAATAAAGTAGTGTTAGCTTAGTTGTCATATTGGTAGACAGAAAGAAATCAACATCTGATTACCCACAAACGTTTTTTTACTCCGACAGAAAAAAATCGGTCATAGCTTATCAGATTTTAAGTACCGCTGCCAATTAGCATCATTTGTCAACGGAAATGAACCGTTAAAAATGTCTGCCAAGTTAATATCCGAACAAAACAGGAGATGGCTGCCTATTAGCGAAGCAGCTAATGCTCAATAATGATGAAGGACAAAAGGATTTTATCTTAATTAATTCCGCCACGAAAAATCGTGCAGAATAAAGCTGTTGGATCGCTCTAGTGCAACGATGAAGCGCCTTATTAAGTTTTCTTATTGAATTATTATAGGTAATAATTAATTGGTTCCTAAGCTATTTCATTAAAATAAATATAATAGCATAATATACTAAAATATGAGATGAGCGAAATCAACCAAACTCTTCAGTTTGGTTGATTTCGCTCATCTCAGGAACTGCACCTTCGAATTTTGAAAAATTATTTTTCGCCTGGGATAGTTCATTTATCGAGGAAGGCTATTGGCTATATAACATCACGTTACGACCAGGAGTCGAGCAGCAAGGGTGAAACCACAGGGAACAGTTTTTTTCTAACAACTTCAATATTTAAAAATTCGTACTTTTAATTATTTTATTTACCTACCTAATATCTTTCTGCAGATATAAAAGTTTGGTGGTATTCCTTAACTTTAGAAATAAAACTAAAGTTAAGGAATACCACCAAACTTTTATCACCGCAAACTGAGATCAACTCAATAAACCCGGATTAAAACTGCTAAACAAATATATACTTTGTTACAAAGAGCAAATAATTAAAATGCGGTTATAGGAATTTCATTTGTGGCTTTTCAATAAGCGATTGGAATAAAGGAAATCAAAGTGATTTTGTTTGAGCGTAGAACAAAAACGGTTGCTAGAGTCTGCGCTGCGGTACACTCATTTCCTTTATTATCTTCCTTCGTTGTTTCACCTCGGACTGTTCAGCTGTTTCCGTAAGATGGGATTACTTTTTGTTACACCACAGTTAATTGGGAATTCCTTAGAGGTTTAATTAAACCTTTGTTGGTTTGTTAGGGAATTTTCTAGAAAACTGTTATTTATTTTGCTTTAGATCATGAATTTCGTAGTCATAAATGGGTAAATAGGAATTCCCATTTATCATTTAAATTTAACGATATAAAAGAAAAATGTCAAACTGTCGGACCGTGTCGGGCTTTTTATGAACACGCACCATTTAAAAATTGTAGTCCATTTGGTTTGTTGAAAAAAAGGAAACCAACAATTGAATCCATAAAATGTTAAACGGCATGGCGGCTGTCAGCAAATGAACGTCGAATTCATTTGAATGCTGGCCGCACTGGTTTGTCGGCAAACCTGAATTCTTTTCAGCTTGTCTCAGTCGGTGTAATATTATTCATGGGCCAAACAAAAGGCTTCGTGTATTGGCGATCGAGATAATAAATATTGTCAGTCACATCATACTTTTAACCGCCTGTTTGCATGCAAATGTTTATTTATTTACTAAACTACCCGCTGCGTTGGATTTGCTCTCTTTTCCAATGATATAAATAAGTGAAACGTTTGCCAGACGTCGACGTCGCTAGCGCAGTAATATTTTATGAGAAAAGTTTGTGAATGCGACTTCAAATGCATGGTGCCTGAGTTACAAGATAAAATGAGAGAAGGTTTAATTTCAAACGAGGGGACTAAACGTAAGTATTTCAAAAACATTGACGAAATGAATAAGGTTCTATTTAAAGTGTTCGTCAACATCAAATGTTCCATTTCCCATAACTCTTGAACTTATATTAAAATCACTGCTGGCAGATTTAAGAATGGTTGGTTAGTCGAAGTGTTGTTGAAGTGAAAACTGTTATTTAATACTAGAACATAAAAAAGAGGATAACAAACTAAAGTTAAAATAATATAAGACCTGAAAGCTCTAAGGTTTTTGTTACTTCTGCATCATTAAAATCGACACTATAGTTCGTATAGCTGTTTGTTTTACTGACTGCCAAAAATAATAATTATGTTTTTAAAATAATAATAATTAACCTTTACATTTTTGACGATATAATCTTCAAATGAGATTAGCCCTGGTTTAGGCAGAAGGGACTGTCAGACTTTAAATCTACCCCTTTCCTTTGGTTGCCCTCTGCGTCACGATGTCCTAAAAGAGCCGGCCTCGCACCCAGGAAAAACCTTAAAACACGTCAAATGAATTAGAAAGACATCGCCAGGTTTTCGTATGAGGATACTCCTCATACGAAAACCTGGCGATGTCTTTCCGTATACTCCGGGAAACCAAGAAGCTACACTCGCATTCCGTGTTCAATAAAAGTTATCAATTCTCGAAACGGTTTCTATTAAGGCTTCCTTGCCTATAAAGGTGGGTAGGTATCGTTATTTTAAATGACTTCACATCGTATAGAACTTGGCATTTGTATAATCATAAAGGAGAGGTTATTATTATAACCAAATTATGTTCTTGCTGGACCTAAAAAGTTTTTCTTTTGTTTCAATATTTTATATCTAGGTAACTTTCTTTCTTTAAATTAAATTAAGTATACTACTTTTGGAATTCTGGCTGATACCGAAAATGATGCTGCAAATTCTATGTGTAATATAGTAAAGTGGTAGTAACTTTATTGTCTTTTTAATGTTAGTTTTAACTAGCGTGAATTTAGTCATTTTTTATATAAATATGTTTGGTTACAATGGGGCTAACATGCATTAGCAAAGCCGAAGTTAAAAGAACATGCAAATTATGATGTATTTTTCCTTTTAACCTTTTTAACTTCGAACAACAGTAAAATACAGTTTTTATATTCTTATATGCCTCTCTTAAAAAATTCAAATAAGCAGTAGTTATTCAAATATGACAATGGCATTATGTCAGAGATGTGGAATTTGTGGCATGTTATTACTTGCACAGTCGCACCTAATTTTCATTACATATTAATATTAGATTGTTGGAACATTAATGCATATCTAATCTAATCATAATTATCTGCAAGTCAATCAATCTCATACAGTGCTTTGTAGTGTAATTAGAATTATGCTTTCGGATTCTTGCTCGTGATTTCTAATAAGATTGATAATGCGGTAATCGTTAAATTTAAAGTATTTATGTTTGCAAAAAAGTTTAAACCAAAAATATGATTGATAAAACCGTTGCTTGAGAATGAGGAAGGAGCACAAACGCTGCTAAGCATAGTTAAAGCTTTAATAAAAAGTAAGTAAAACAATATTTTTGAATTTTGTTTAAAAAAATATACATATATCAAAATACATAAATTGTAGTAGTCAAAAATATTTGTGAAGTCACATCAAAAACATGTATTTTTAAAGTCATATTAAGTGACACAACTTTATAAAAAGCTTTAAACTTTAATGTTTTAAAAACTTACTTTGAAACGGAAGAAGCAAAAACCATTTACAAGTATCTTAAAATTTCAGTGAGACAGTTCCTTGTGATTTCAGACATTTGTAATTTAGACGTCTCAACCATAGCTGAAGAAAACTGTGAATATTGTTAGGAAACTCGAAAGTTTTCTTATAAATCAAGAGGTGGTTTCGCGTTTAAATTCGTTGTGGGGTAACAAGACAATTTAACTTACCGACGACATCTCAGATTTCAACGCTTCGCTGTCAGTTTAATTTTTTTAGAACATCTGTTGTTTTTAAAATGAGTAAAGTTTAAAATGTTCGCTAGTTGTTTAGTATTTTGATACTAAAATTATTATCTTATTTAGTTCTGCGTCAGATTATAAAAAATATAGCCATTATTTTATTCTTTATTTATCTTTTAACTTATTCGTTACCTACATTTTTACAAAAAAAAAAGAAAAATTAAACATTTAAAAATATAAAAAAATAGCAGTCCACCAGCACCGGGAACAGGGTCCGGGCTACCGGTGGTCAGGGCTCTTCAGAGAGAGGAACCTACTAACTGTACGTGTCGTGTCCAGGAGTACTGCCTTCTGAATCAAGGGCTTGATCCAGCTACCCAGCGAGAGCCTCCTAAGCTGTTGGTCGAGGCTTTTGGCAATTAAGCTATTGGCAGACACGACTATCGGCACAATAACTGCTGTATTCACGTCCCACATGTCAACAACCTCGCGAGCCAGATGATATTTGAATTGTTTATCTTTTTCTGCTTTAACGAGCTTCTCGTCATGCGGGACCGTTATATCAACAATTATTGCGCGACGCGACGCTCCGATCGATCTATCACCACAATGTCAGGCTTATTGGCAACAATAGTCCTGTCGTGATGATAAGTCGATCCCAATACAACGAGATATTACCATTTCCGAGAACTGCGTCGGGCGCATAATTATAGTTCGGTGCTTCCGATTCCACAAGGATTTACATCAAAGCAAGTTGCTTGCGGATAATCCTGGCAACGAGGTTGTGCCTATGAAAATATTCGTCGATAGCCAGATGAGAACACCTAGAAATAATGTGTCGGATCGATTCTCCCGGACGGTGGCATGCCCGACATTTATGTACACCGTACCATCCTGCACAATGTATTTCCGGCAGTTATTCGTCATCATAACTTCATCCATTATTGCACAGACAAAACCTTCGGTTCCCTAAAAAGGTCACTAGAACATTATTATTATTGTTCGATTTTCATTTGATTTGTTTTTTTCCAACAGTGTTTCTTGGATATTGACATCATTTTTGCGTGGTCGTCATTACCACCACGCCAAAAAGGAAAGAGATAACTTTGAGGATATTTAATATCCTCAAATTTATTCCTTTGCCTAGATACCTTTTCTAACAAAACTACACGGAAACTGAGAATATTCTTAATAAGTAAACCTCAATATTTATTTACCTATCTATTATTCAAATATTCACAAGTTCTGACATTGACATGGCTCTGATTTAAATAAATTCCAGTTAAACTTACAATGAGAGATTATCTTATAATGCGAATTCTATTTTAATCTATGAATTGATTGGTGTCACCACTGTGTCTCATTGCGAGATGATTATATGTAAGTCTATAAATTAACATACAATCGCCTATCTATAAATCAACATATGTAATAATCTATCTGAATACTTTAAATCACCTATATAAAGCTTCTGTCGATACTGTAATTGTTTATTGATCATATAATATTCATTACTATATTTTTTTATGCACGTTATAAGAAGTGCAAAACAAATTGCTGATGCCTTTTATGGAAAATCATATTATATTATATTGTCAGTTAACGTTTACAAAAAGAGATAAGCACTTTATAGTACCATAACTTAATAAGGAATCCTTAGAAATTGTTTTCTTATTGTATTCATAATAAGTTTGCCACGAAAATGTTTTCATCAATTTTCCTACTCAGGATTTGATTTGGTGACGACCTCTCGCGCCCGGCATTGGTCGCGGCCATGCTGCCGTGCGAGACGGAGTGGGAAGCAGTCGCCTCCTTCTGCGAAGCAGTCATGCTCACGAAGGAGGAGGCGGGACGCGCGAGGGAGAGGACAGCGTCCATCTCTCACCCACGCCGCAGTTGTAGGCCCACGTGACGGACGTTGCGGGACGATCTCCGGCCACCGTAGGCGCATCATGCGGGCGGCTAGTAATGGGCGACTCGCTGTCCGACCATGGACCATGCCCGGGTCGACGGCGCGTTGTGTTCCACGCGTGTCTCAAAGAGTGTCAGCACAATGATGTGGCCTCCCTTTAAAAGGCAGGCCAAAGCCTGCCGGGGTCGCGGGACACACGTTTACCGCTACTCCGGTACATAAAGGGCAACTGAAGGACACCGTGGATTTTAGTCAGTATGAGTCTGACAGTCCCTCCCGCTCTGCCCTGGGTGGGAGGACTCATTTGATGATTTTACCACGTAAAAAAAAAACCTAGTATTTGATTTAATTTTCCCCTTAGTTTTTGCCAGCATTGTAAGCTTCTTTTGTTTCACTGCTGGGCAAAGGTTTCTCACGTATCATCTCCATCGCCTTAATGTCTTAGTACCTTTTTATGAGAAGAATTCAATTTGTAACGTTAATTTTTTCCAGCCTGTGTCGCTTGGGAGTCTTGCGACGCCCGTCTTCAGGTACCTATCCAGAATGACTATTATCAACTCTTTGTTATTGTCAAATAATTAAAACTTCTAATAACTTTATTAATTTCCATATTTATCAATATCTCATTTAAACCTCCTGCAGACACACGCGATTAATCGCGCGGGGCGACATGTCGCGGTCCATTCGGAGTACATTTAGAGTGGAAATTAGCTTGGCTCGTTGTCGCAGCGCGATTAATCGCGTGTGTCTGCAGGAGGCTTTAAAAAACAGCCTCAGTTACATTAAATGATTTTACATTAATTCTTACTATTTCTTTTGGCTTCTGCAAAAGCATATTTCTTTTCCGGTTGGATATAAATTAACCAACACGTCCTTTACGAGCACTGAATTCAGGAGAAAATAAGTTCGTTCAGAATTCACGACAGTCGTTCCTCTTAATTATTAAAACCTCGTAACTACTCCTAATATTGTAGTAAAACGACGTAACTACACATTCATTTTACTTGAAACGAGACTAGATAAGAAATTAAATAGTCGTAAATTTTAATCAGGGTAAGTTATATCTGGGAAAATTGGAGTTTCAGACAGTGGAATCCTGAACAAAGGTTTTTATGTTTCCCTTCTTTACTTTAAAAAAACTTACTGGTTTTCCCCCGAATTCGTATTCATTAACAGAGATAGGTTATAGTAAAAAATAACAGTTTTTTTTATCGTGGTAAAGTCATCAAATGAGTCCTCCCACCCCGGGCAGGGCGGGAGGGACTGTCAGACTCGTACTGACTAAAATCCACGGTGTCCTTCAGTAGCCCTTTGTGTTCCGGGGTCATGGTAATTAAATTAAACATATTAATTAATTATTGAAATTAAAATTATGAACGACTAGCCATTGCCAGAGGCTACACCCGCGTTTATGCCAATAAAAATGCCTAAAAATAACAGATAGGATACCTTTTATCCCAGTATTAATTTCTCGTAGGACAATTTTTGGCATAAACGCGGGTGTAGCCTCTGGCAACGGCTATAAAGTCGTGCATAATTTGTTACGTAACATGTGATTATCCCTTGTTTCTATTCTAAATTGTTTTTGTACTGTTACTGT
Organism: Agrotis exclamationis; assembly: GCA_950005045.1. Taxonomy (NCBI): domain Eukaryota; kingdom Metazoa; phylum Arthropoda; class Insecta; order Lepidoptera; family Noctuidae; genus Agrotis; species Agrotis exclamationis. The sequence goes on along the minus strand of OX465424.1, from coordinate 13,286,969 downwards.
ATCTGTTGCGGAATGTGTTGCGGGTTCGATCCCCACACGGTACAAATATTTGTTTATGGTCTGGGTTTTTGTGTATTTTTGTAAACGCACCCACGATACTTACTGGAGAAATTTCTAGTGTCAGACAAGGTTTTTAGTAAAAAAAAAGCATTTTGCATTTTCATGGAAGCTTTCTGTCGTTTAGGATAATTATTGTTTTCTAATAAGGTAGTTTCCAGGATCAAAATAATTAAATTCTATTTAGTCCGTATTTTAGATTATAAAAAAATATTGGACACGTACTTTTTCTATTTTCGATTAAAAAAAAATAACAAAGATATAGCCCATTAAATTTACGTGTGACGTCACCCCGCGCGAAAGAATGCTACGCGGAGTTACGTCACACGTAACTTTAATAGCCTATATCTTTGTCATTCTGAGTCTAATTTACAAATAAAAAAATACGTGTCCCTTATTTTTGAATAATCTAAAAGACGGACTAATTACATTTTTTAGGGCAACTAGCCTATTGATTGGACCTTAACAAGAAACCAATTGTTTTGTTTTTAATAAACGATTAATTGCAAATACTTATGATCTACCTTGAGATAAAGTTGTCTATTACGCTTTAAACATACAATAACAATAGTATCGATATTATCTAAAACCACGATTTACTGGCAACTGCATAATAATAATGTTTAGAAAAACGATTAGTTAATATGATATTGTTTAAGACCTTTTATAAGAAACCGCAAAGTCTGCAAACATATTGATTCCATAGATACTACATTCGTTCAGTTCAGTTTCATGTAAGTATCATCAAGGTGATTCTCACACGGCACAGGTCATTCGGGTTGTTGAAGTGCAAAGACATAGTTAAACCGTTTTAAGTATAATAAGTTAAGCACGGAGAAGTATAATGTTACTTTTTTATCGTGGCGTCAGCGTTGTTTACCGTAGGATTCACGGGAACGACTTTAACTCAAAAAGGGGTTAACAAAGTTTCTACAAGTTCGACAACGCGTAGGCCATACCTCATATCTCTGGTGACAGTCGCGACTGTTAGACTAAACAATTTTTTATTTATACCATTATGGCAACAAATAAGCCTACAGCCCACCTGACTGAAAGCGGTCACCGTAGTCTGTGGACGGCTGCAACACCAGAGGTATCGCCTGCGCGTTGTCGATCTTTTAGAACCTTTGTAACCCCCTTTTTGAGTTTAAGTCGTTTCTTTGAATCGTACGGTACACAACGCTGACGATCAGCCGACGAGAGGGAGAGGGAGAGGGAGAGGGAGAGGGAGAGGGAGAGGGAGAGCGAGAGGGAGAGGGAGAGGGAGAGGGAGAGGGAGAGGGAGAGGGAGAGGGAGAGGGAGAGGGAGAGGGAGAGGGAGAGGGAGAGGGAGAGGGAGAGGGAGAGGGAGAGGGAGAGGGAGAGGGAGAGGGAGAGGGAGAGGGAGAGGGAGAGGGAGAGGGAGAGGGAGAGGGAGAGGGAGAGGGAGAGGGAGAGGGAGAGGGAGAGGGAGAGAGGGAGAGGGAGAGGGAGAGGGAGAGGGAGAGGGAGAGGGAGAGGGAGAGGGTGAGGGAGAGGGAGAGGGAGAGGGAGAGGGAGAGGGTGAGGGAGAGGGAGAGGGAGAGGGAGAGGGAGAGGGAGAGGGAGAGGGAGAGGGAGAGGGAGAGGGAGAGGGAGAGGGAGAGGGAGAGGGAGAGGGAGAGGGAGAGGGAGAGGGAGAGGGAGAGGGAGAGGGAGAGGGAGAGGGAGAGGGAGAGGGAGAGGGAGAGGGAGAGGGAGAGGGAGAGGGAGAGGGAGAGGGAGAGGGAGAGGGAGAGGGAGAGGGAGAGGGAGAGGGAGAGGGAGAGGGAGAGGGAGAGGGAGAGGGAGAGGGAGAGGGAGAGGGAGAGGGAGAGGGAGAGGCCATTAGGACAGTAATAGATATAATAAATAAATAATTATAACCTGTTAAATGAAATGAGTTTTCCCGCCCATCTGTTAGGCTCGTACTGACTAAAATCCACGGTGATCCTTCAATAGCTCTTTACGTTCCAGGGTCACGGTTACCTGATAAGACAGCCCAGCGACCCCGGCAGGCACTGGCTCTCTAAGAGGGGCCCTCTTTGATGCGCGCATGGAACACAACTCGCCGTCGACCGGGGCATGGTCCATGAGCAGACAGCGAGTCACCCATTACTCGCCGTTCGTATGCCCGTGCAATCCCGGTATTGAAGGTGACTTTACGCCTGCCACTTACGAGTTACGTTGTCCGGCAGATAAGAGTCACAAGTGAAGGATATTGCAGTCAAGTGTCACTTATAAGTTCAAGTTATTCGTGGTTTCCCAAGTATCTATTTATTGGAACAAATATGAGTCATACATACTTTTAATGATGTAAGCTTTCCGTGTACTCTACGAAGTTTACATGTCAAATATTAATTGTCTTGATTTTTTATGGCCAGCTTTTTTGAGAAGTCTGGAGTTTTTGACGCATTAAGTACTTGTGGCTTATGATTCTAATACATGTAGTTGTATAGTTAGTGTAGTATTGACTTACACTGAGTGAGTCCATACTAGAGTCTTCCATGATAAAATAGGTAAATACTACGTTTTCAACACATTTGCTCGAAAAATGCACTTACAAAGCCTGTATACATTGTTAGAAAGTTAAAAATTACGCACCATACAACGGAATATGCGGTAAAATAGGTATTCTCACCTAAGTTCCTATTTTACGGCAAATCCCGTTGTATAGCACCGTGCGTTTTCGTTACGGTTTTTTTTTAATTTCCATAAAAAATATAAAAACCAAAGAGTTTCACATTATGAGAATAAACAACCTGACTGATGGAACCTCCTTGGAAGCGCTGTTGCTCAATACGTTGTCTCACTTTAAACTAAAGAGTAAATGAGACGAAAGATGTAGTTCTAATTTTCACCACGTGCATGTGGCGCCATTTGCAAATTCGCGCCATTTTCATATTAGAAACTTCAAAAATTGTTGCGACTTTCCCACTGTTAAATAAAGTTTTTTTAATTACATATTGTACTGTTTTCTCGCAAATGTGTTGAAAAACACGTGCAAAAATTGGTATTTACAAACTCGTGACTATGGTACTTTCCGCACTAGTATCATAAATAACTATTACCTAACAGGTATATAGGTACGTTTTTAAATCAAGTTACGCAACAGAATATTATCATCACACCATTGGTGCTAAATATCGATCACATATCTGGATAATAGGGTAGTAGGTCTGCCAACACTTTAAGCACCTCTTGAGATTGTTGCCGAAAGAATTGGATTCGAAAGACTGAATCCATCTGACCCGCACACCCCCATGGGAGTATTACGTAAGTACTTTGTCTTAAATCATCTAGTTGGGATCGAGGTACAGATGCTAGCAGATCAACCTGTCAATTTTTTTTAATACATTTTCAACCTTATCACAATAGTTTAAGGTTAATGTTCGATTAGTAATGCTGGGCTGTGAAAAAGATGGATGAGAAACGATTGCATGTAGCGGAGATGAGGATGTTGAGATGGATGTGTGGATCGAGTGACAAGAATGCATAAAGTAAGGAATGAGTTTATAAGGGGAAGTTTGCAAGTGACGCCTGTTACAGAAAAAATGAAAGGGAATCGTCTGTCTTGGTATGGACATGTGATGAGGAGGGATGAGACTCATGTGACTAAGAGAGTGATGGGTATGAATTTTGATGGATGGCGAGGAAGAGGAAGGCCAAAGAAAAGATGGATGGATTGTCTAAGGAATGATATGAATGAAAAAGGAGTAAATGATACTGTGACGTCTGATAGGGGAGAATGGAAGAAAAAAACGTGTTGCGCCGACCCCCAAGTAAAATGGGATAAAGGCAGGAAGATGATGATGTTCGATTAGTATAATTTGACGGATTCGGGTAGTTTGACCTGCTGGCGTCTGAACCTAAAAATCCCCAGAACACAGACTTCGTATAAATCGAAAGGTCAAAAATAAAACCTTCTAGTAGAAAAGTTGAAGAGTTCTAAGTAAGTATGGCTGGACTGACGAACATCGAGAAGATTCAATTAGGGTTCCTATTTTGATACTGACATGAATGTCCGCCACAGATGTTAGAGTGCATTGGGTTTATTTTAGCCGAAATAGCTGCTAGTGGATCTACATCAAATATGAATTGCGATAAAATTCGTCAAATGGCCGCGGACACAGTTAATAAAATGAATACTATTCTTGTTATTCTGTCTATTTCTGAACTATGATTGTTCAGATTCGGCTAAAGTGGCTTTTTAACCTTAAAAATTAAAGAGAGATATGGGTGGTGGAGAGGTATGGTGGTGAGAAGTTCAAAATAAAATGAGGTTTAAGTTTATGACTTCATTTTATTTTAAAACATAAAGCAGTACGTAATTTCTTGACCGGACCAATAAAATTGCTTTTGTTATTTAATTCAATACAAAAAAAAATAAAGCACAAACATTTCTATATAATAATAATAATAATAAATGCTAAGACCCTCCACAACCGCGAGGTGTGCAGTCTCAGAGAATATTTTTTGAAAATGGAAGTGGGTATGCACCGAGATGTGGTCACAGTGGACAAGGGTCTCACCCCGCTGTCCATGGCTAAAGAGAACTGGCACAAACCTGTTATACTAAGTACCGAAGACCGCAGGGAGGTATGGCAAAGCAAGGAGCTACACGGACGCTTCTACCGGGCCCTTCATGGGCCCGATGTAGATTTTCTAGCGTCCGTGTCCTGGCTACGTTTCGGTGACCTCTTCGGGGAAACTGAAGGTTTTGTCTGTGCGATTATGGACGAAGTTATCTTGACGAACAACTACCGGAGACATATTATAAAGGATGGGACGATTGACGTGTGTCGGGCATGCCATCGTCCAGGTGAATCCATTAGACATATTATCTCTGGTTGTTCTCGTCTTGCTAACGGCGAGTACTTGCACAGGCACAACCTAGTAGCCAGAATCATCCACCAGCAACTTGCGTTGAAATACAAACTTGTGGAAGCTGAGGTACCGTATTACAAGTATGTGCCCGACCCAGTTCTCGAGAAAGACCATGTCACGTTGTACTGGGATCTGCCTATCATTACTGATAGGACTATTGTCGCCAATAAGCCTGACATAGTAGTGATAGACAGATCAGCGCGCCGCGCAATGATAATCGATGTTACCATCCCACATGACGAGAACCTCGTGAAGGCTGAGAAAGATAAACAAATCAAATATATCGACCTAGCGCGCGAGGTTGTCGAAATGTGGAATGTGAGCTCGGCTATCATCGTGCCGATTGTCGTTACTGCCAATGGCCTGATGGCAAAGAGCCTCGACGAACACCTTTCGAGGCTCTCCTTAGGGGGTTGGATCAAGGGCCTGATTCAGAAGGCAGTACTTCTTGATACGGCTCGTATTGTGAGGAGGTTCCTGTCTCTGGAGCCCTAACCACCGGTAGCTTGGACCCCGCTCCCACACCGGTGGAACACTATTTTTTATATTTTTAAATGTTTTTAATTTTTGTTTTTTATATTAAATAATATTTAAAAATGTAAAACAATATGTTTAAAAAAATGAATAAAGAGATAATAATAATATAATAATATTCCACAACTATCACACAACGCCATCTAGTCCCAAGCTAAGCAGAGCTTGTGTTATGGGTACTAGACAACTGATAAACGTACTTATATATTTCTAAATACATAAATATTATAGATAAATTACACCCAGACACAGAACAAATGATCGTGCTCATCACACAAACATTTGTCCTGGGTGGGAATCGAACCCACGACCTCCGGCATAGCAGTCAGGATCACTAACCACTAGACCAACAGGCCTGTCTTACAAATTGAAACAGAATGTAAAAGTAAAAATAATTTAAAAAAATATTTAGTATTTTTTCCTAACTACATACATTACATAATACTCGTATGTACTGGGTATTTCCCCAGCTGGTATATTAGTTATGATCCCAAGAGAAAACCTTTTACGGTTTCGTTTGGAAATGGTTGGAGTATGCGGAGAAATATTTACTAAATTGCCAAGAAAATAATAAAGATGAAAAGAAGGGTTCACAATGCCATTTTAATCCCCTTGAGAATTGTTTCGTAATAAGAACCAGTAGTTAGAAGTTTATAAAATAGTTTTGGTATCATGAGATGGATTATACCAGGTAAGGAAGACAGGATTCGTTGCTTGAGCTGCCGCTCACTGGAAACTTTTTGTGGTGAGTATCTGTCACCCAATCGAATGTACCAACCGCTAGAAACTATTAGTCACCATAATGAGCGCACTCCCATATATCGTCATAGCTCTCGACGGGAAAAGAAAACGTCTCTCTCAGAAAATATCTCCTTAAAATTGACTGGTACATAACAGAACTCACTTTGAAGGCCAAAGTACGTCTACGGCCTAAATCTATACAGGGCTCTTATCACGAGTTTTCACTATTTTACTTTACAGGGTCTTCCCAGTATTTACAGCGTTTCTTGTATGGAAAAATGAAACAGCTCCTCTGGTGTGCGAAGGAGGAACTAATTTTTTCCTCGAAATTTGTCAATTCACAATGTCGAAGTTCCAGTTTACTTTACGTCAGAATAATTGAAAACTCATGATAAGGCCTCAGAGCATTTCAAAAATCGCCTTATACTCGTATGTAGATTTGGACCTAAGAACCCAAAACAAGGGTAGTCTAAGGAAAAACTATATGCTTGTACTAAGATAATGTCTTGAAAATGAGACTGTGACCACTGAGTTTATTTCGGCTGTGTTTTCTTCGAGTGGTTAGGTGCGAAACGCCAGTCACAATTTTGTATAATTTTTAAAAAGACTTGTAAAAGTGTTTTTTTTTCCTAAGTACTTGCATAAGTAAATCCGTGTAAATATCATTTCATTTCATCACTCATCTGATTTATTTTGTCAAATGGATAACAATCTGAATTAAATAATTATAAAACAGACATTGAAAAAGCTGCATTAATAACGTTGTTTTTATGAAATGAAGCTAGAATAATACCATGTATTATTAATGAACAGTGCACTATTGTATTTCATATTTGCTTTAATATTGTTCACATAATTAAATTTAAATTCAATTACATAGGCGAGCGGCCCTGGACTTAACTACGGCACGATAGAGCACAAAATATACAAGTATTAATGTTTCATTGTTTATTCTTGTTTTTCGTAATATTGACTTAATTAATAGATGAACTACTTCATTTTGTTTTAATAATTTGTATATTATTGTGTAACTGCCCTGTCGCATGTTCACAAACGCGACTGCTGAGCTTGGGGTCTTGGGTTCGAATCCCGGGTCGGGCAAAAAGTAGGTACTATTGGGTTTTTCTAAAAAGAACTTCTCGGTAGCTGCCCGGAGTTTGGAAGTTGGCGGTGTAATACCCCCGTGCCTTGGAAAGCACGTTAAGCCGTATTATAGGTCCTGCGCCTGATTTCTCTCCGGTCGTGTCGGATTGCCGTCCGATCAGAAACTAAAGATCGGTAAAGGAACAGAGAGTGCACCTGCGCCTGCGCACACACTTGTGCACTATATAACGTCCCACGCAGTTGGCTAATCTTCGTTGAGATTGGCCGCCGTGGCCGAAATCGGTCAGTACAAGTAGCGGCACGAAACTTTAGCGCTGACCGTTATTGCGCGAAGTTAAAATTAAGGTACCTGATTGGGGCTAGCGGGATGAAGGGCGAGCGTGTGTAGCGCCGATTGGTTCTCCAGTCGCATTCTGTTCCCCGCGCGACCGCCCCGCGTATCGTTCAGCGCTAAACTTACGTGCCGCTACTTGTAGGACTAGCCCCATCCAAAAATAAAATAAGCTATGGAAAGAATCGATCGTTTCATAGTACTTAGAAAAACTACTTCAATGTTTTTTTTGGTTTTTAAATTTTGAACTTATCATGGTGTTTAGTAGATACCTAAATTTGTTATGTGTAAGTATGTGATAATGATCATGGAAATGTATTGAATTTACGTAAATTAAATCTAGGTACCAAAAAGCTTTATTGTCAAGCTCTGAAATAAGAAGTGCCTTATTATTTTTGTTTTTAGGTAGGTAGATAGATTTGTTCAGTGCATTTTATCTATTTAGATCATCATTTATCACCATGCAGCCGTTTTTGTGTGACCGACGCAAACCTTACGATATCTTTTTCTATAGCGTAGCTTTCGCTACTTGTCCAGGCCCTCTGGTATCTATTTACAATCAATAAAATGTACACAATCTCTAATCTCCCTTTCAGATGTCCTTGAGATTCGCTAATTAGAATGTTCATTATTTAATAGTACATCATTGTTACGCCATTGACATTGTTTCTGAGGTTACAAGACTATTGTTTCGGCTATCAAGTGTTCAACAAAGATGGGCCGGCGAGATGCAACACCGCTGTGAATTACTAGATAACAATGTTACAGATTGGATCAGAATTGTGCAATGGGTTTTATGGTGCTCTATTATTTGAAGCAATTGTTGGAGCCATAACAAGGCGCATCGCTTGCATCATGCTTTAGAGTGTGGATTTATGTTGGTGCTAAAAGGCCCAATGGGCCAATGCCCAAGGCCCAAAGACCTTGTTAAAAAAATGTGCTGGCTCAATACATCTCAATATATTTAGGTACTTTTAAGACACCATGCTGGCCATAATAAATGTTAAATTGCGCGTTAGGGGAATATCGGACGGCTTAAAACGTTATTCTGTTGTTTTCAAAAATGGGACACAACGACAATGTCTCGTTGTTTGAAGTCTGCACGTTTCAAAGCTGCAGCAACTTCACTGAATGAAGTTAGTGTATAGAATGCTCTAAAATTATTGGAAGCCGGTAACCGATCACAATGTATCAATTATAATAAATTATCTAGTTCAAATGCAACCGGGAATACCTCACCAAATAGTATCTTAAAACTACATAAAATAGTTACATTGAAAGTCCCAGCACGTCCAACGTATCTACTAAAGCCCTAATTAATTTCATAGCAACAAAAAAAAAGTTTAAAAAAAAATCTAACCGACTTCTAAAAAAACAACCACGAAAAAGGGTAAAATAACCTACCAAAAAACTTTTCTTTCGGAAGTCGGTGGCTTTGCTTTTATATTTCATTGACTTTTTTGCCACCGACTTCCGAAAGAAAAGTTTTTTGGTAGGTTATTTTACCCTTTTTCGTGGTTGTTTTTTTAGAAGTCGGTTAGATTTTTTTTTAAAAACTTTTTTTTATTTTAACCTTTTTAGTTTAAATATTCAACCCAAATTCTTGTCAAATACATAATTTTCTTACATATGCACTAGAATTTTACTATCCGTAACACCGGTTATAACATCGCCCATGTCCCCAATAAGCAAGAACACCAAAATAAATGTTTGTTTTTATGGGACAAAATGGCAGGTATACTGCATCGAACAGTAACCCATATGGGTGCAAAGTTCTCAACAGTATAAATGAATTAAGTCCAAATACAAGATAGCTGCTATAAACCGTTGAGGAGTTCCCTGAACTGTTCTTCGTCTTCACCATCAGAACCCTAATGACAGTTACAACCCATCTAGGTGTAAAGTTCTCATCAATATAAATGAATTAAGTCCAAACACAAGGTAGCTACTGTAAACCATTAAGGAATTCCCTGAACTGTCCTTCGTCTTCGTCATCAGACCCCTTATAACAGTTACAACTCATCTAGGTGTAAAGTTCTTATCAATACAAATTAATCAAGCTCAAACACAAGATAGCTGCTGTGAATCACTGAGGAGTTCCCAAGACTGTCTCTCGGCTCCATCATCAGATATACTCCAGACCTTTATTAAATTGTAGTGCTTTGAAATACTTACTGAAAAAATGATAATTTACTAAATCAGTCGATGCCTACTCCTTACTGTTAAGGAGTTGTACCTTCCATCATCAGCTCAGCTACATGAGATGATGGTTACCATACGCAAGTCCTTAAATTACTTCATAATATTTGCGAAAAACGATGTGTGGGCCTATAAAATTTGAGGGTTGCCCTCGATTTCTCCAGGATCCAATCATCAGATATTGAAATGGTGACAATGGGACCACACGGGAAGCACTAGCTTTCAAACAAAAAAAGAATAATGAAAATCGGTTCACCCAGGCGCAAGTTATGAGGTAATAAATAAAACATAAAAAAAAAAAAAATACAGTCGAATTGATAACCTCCTCCTTTTTTGAAGTCGGTTAAAAAACACAACCTCACGAAAGTAGACAAACAGATAATTAGCAGACATGTGTTTACTCGGACGTAATAAGCCGTTCGTTCCGTAGAGGAGATAGACGTAACAAAGTACATTTTTGTAAGGAATTTTCAACTATTTCGTCTTTCATCGGACGAAAATTATTGACAAAATTATTGAATTCCATCACCCAGAGAATGCAGTTAGTTCTAAGAAAGATCCAATTTTACCGCCACTGTTTTCGTGAAATATTTTATTTATTGTTCTGCATGGTCCTTTATAGAGAATAGAGGGATGTTTTCCAAGAAATAAAGACAATATATCCGATTTTTGGTGAAGATATTTTGAGTAACGCTATAATGTTTCAGGAAAATGGCTCTGTAAAATCCTTGCAAGCTGTATTTTGGGTATTTGCTGCCGCCAAAAAGCGCTGCCTCTGCTATTTTATTTTAAGCTATCTTGTTGTGAGCGTAATTAGGAATACGAAAAGGATTTTCGTATTTATCCGCTTTGAAGTAACTGAAAATTGTTGTTCAAAGTCGATTGCAAGTTTTTTCATTGCCAATTTGGCAATAGGTGCGAGCCACACAGAGCGAGCAGCCTTGCGAGGCATTTGCTTCGCGCGGCAAATGCCTTGCGAAGCTGCTTGCTCTGTTTGGACGCGCAATGTTTTCTCGGCCGAATCACGAAACAATATACGCGAGCAAAACAAAAGCCGACACTGGATGGCTCGGGCGCTCGGTCGATCGCCCGCGGCAGCTCGCGCGCTTTCCTCAGCCGAGACACGTCCACACTAACCGAGCTGCTCCGCGCGGCAAATGCCTCGCGTGGCTGCTCGTTCTGCGTGGACGTACCTATTTAACAGCCCGATCACGACTTTGGTGTTGGTGAGCGGTGGGACGGGCGGCGCTAATAAGACATTAATTAGGTACTTGGAAGTACGCGAATTTGCCACTGGCGGCGCCTCGAGACGTCTTTCAAACATTTCTATACATTTGATGTTACCGCTCGCCGCCCCGCGCTAAGTCACCGCTCGCAGGTTCTAAAATAATGTGTAGCAGTTATTTAAATTCCAAGTTATTGTATTTTGTTATGACTTCGGAGAGTTATGTAAATAATATGAAAATGAAACGAAGGAACTTTTCCCGTAAGACTTTTCAAAGACTTTGTAAATGTTTCTCTTTATTTAACTTAATATACTGATAATGAGACAGAAAATACGAGTATGAACCTCAACTATGTTGTAATTAATGTTTATTTTCTTTGTCATCATTACATTGTTCTGCTGGGTTTATTAGACTACAGAGCTTCCTGATTTTTCAATACTTGAATTACAATAACAAAGTGTTCTTTATTCTCTTCAAAAAAGGTTGCTGATAGTTTTTCTTTGGGTTGCTATCAGAGAAAATAAAATAACTGTGATAGAACTGAAAGATTGTTGTGAAATTAATTCTGGAAAATCTACAAACCTAAAACTGGTAATACCCGTACCGTGAAACGTGGTAATAACCTATCATTTCTTCATGATATTAATTGAATTGTCAATTACATGAACCTCTATTCTAGTAGAGAGCTAAGTTCTACCGCCATACCCAAATAAACTGCCTTCAAAGATAAACCTATTCAGGTGAATATACTCCAGACTTCAGAGGTGCACGTATGTAAATGTAGAAGCATAAATTAGCCAGGAAATAATACCGACTGCGAATACTGTGGCCGTCCGAAGTGTTTGCGACGGTTACGGAACCCTGATGTGGTTTTTGAATTTACATTATTGGAGTGCATGAATGGAAATTTTGTGGATTTTATTCCTGTTTGTCGTAGCTAGCCTAGGTGGACAGTGGCGAGCAAACATTATTGCTATGTAGATAGATATCGAATACGTCTCTCTTCTCTTCTTTCAATTAAAAGCCGGTTTTATTATTTATAGCTACATCCCGACTACAGATTGTTATCGGAAAAAATCGTAATGAAAATATCCTACATTTTTAGGCTCGTCCTCTACTGTAATACTCGTTACACGTAAAGAACAAATTGGAATAATTGTGTTTTTTTTAACTGCTACTATGCAACACTAGGAATTTCTCCGGGGTCTTGGGTGCGTTTACAAACATAGAAGCTTGTACACAAACACCCAGATCGGGAAAATCTAGGTACCTACTTTAAAATTACTTACCCAAACATGGTAGCTAAATCGTTAACGATGTGAATTTTGCTGAAAACATTAAATCGAAAATCTTTGCAACCCAGTCTAGCTTACAAAAACTGTTAAAATATAAACAAATAAATTAAAGCAGGTATTGCTTCGTAAGGTGTTTAATTCTACTTGTAACTTTACCCACGCTATCAAAGTTTGCGCAAGCAAGCGATAGCGGGCTGCCAACCTTTTTAGTTTTTACCTTATTTCAATGCAAACTCGAGCCCCTGTTTGCTGCCAAGTAAGCGGCTTGGTGGACAACATAGCTAATTGTTCGTACAAACAAAATTGTAGATAGCTCTGTACATTACTAGGCAAGGGATCTTTACTAGATGGTTATTTCTGCTCAACATAGCTAAAACTACTATAAATAGAAATGGCTTTTGTTATTGTTACGACTGTTCCGAGTTTTCCTTCGCCCAATTAAATAGCTCTAAAGAAAAGGGTTCTTAGAATACGTGCGTTTTAATACGACACTATAAGCACAAGATTTGGGTGGTATTGTCTTCAAATGAGTCCTCTGTCTTTCTGCCCTGCATCCTGCTTCTTCGGTTGCCCTTTGCAGTCCAGGGTCGCGGCATATTGCTTACATAGTCCCGCGATAGTCAATGTCGTATGTTGATTAGTAAAGTTTGTACTAAAAATTGGGAAACACTCCCGATTGAGATTCATCTGTCAATTTTGTGTGTCTTATTATTGTGGCTAAGTGTAATATTTGGTGGGATTTTTGACCCGTTGTCATGACGACTGAGTCTAGGTGAGCTGAGCAATAGACTTAAAACGGGTCTTGAAATACCAGACTAACAAAATTACGTATAGCTGAAGCAAGTGCTAAGCAAGTAAAGTTTACTATAATACAAGCTGCGCACGCCACTGCAGTACCCATACCATGAGTTGTCATTACGATACTCGATCATCGATATCGACCGCGTTTGGCGCTCTCATTGACCCGCTCCAAGGTTGTATGAACTCTCAACCGTTCTACCGTACAACCGGATAACGCGGTCGATGCTTATGATCGAGTATCGTAATGACAACTCATGGTAAGTATGGGTATAACAGAAGTCAACGTCAACGTACGTGCGTACTTGCGTAGGGTGAATAAATGCAAAAGTTCATTAATAAATCTTCTCTGATTACAAACACCAGACAAATAACACTCATATTTACATCACTGTCATTTTATTGAGTTTTATTATGGAGACGCGTCTGCAAATCAGTTTTATTGATATAAATTACTACAGCAATAAATTGATTGCTGTGTTAGTTATTAATATTATTACGCGTGGGTATGTTGATACAGAATGCTGTCAATTTATTCGCGGTGTCTCCTGATGAGACAAGAAACTATTATGGAGCATCCTGTAAGTTTTATCGACCAGCTGAGCATTAGTATGCACCGGTGTGTTATTCCGCAATTAATAGGGTTTTATTAATTCAGATCAAAGAAAGAAAAAAGTAAAGAAGTTTACATGACGCAGGCACACGATGTTGTCAAATAAAAAAATAAACTTAAAATTAAATTTCAAAAAAATGTACATACTTTCCAATTTTTTATCATACAATTACAATTTGATTAATTAAAAATAGAACTAAATAGCTGCGGTAAATACAGCCGATTTTTCTCAAAAGCTCAACATAATTTTCATCGAGTAGGTACAATAATTACTCCATAAACCTTATTTTTTGTAAATTAAAAAGAAATCTTTTTTAAAAAGTTTCCGTTCATTCAGAATAGTTTTATTGAGCATAGTAGGTAAGTTATACTTTCACTTTAAAAAAGTACTGGTAGGTACTTAAGCTAATGGTTCCGTTGACATTATTCCTATTTAAACTTTTGTTACACAATAAGAATAAAATACTCAACAAAAAAAATTAAAAAGAAATCATTAAGAACCAACAGTATAGTAAAAAACCTGGAAATAAGAACCGTTTCGATTGTCCAAAAATTGTTTTTGAAAAGTTCATAACAGTCATTGAATTACGACGATAACTTTTGTACATTTTGTTTGTACAATTTTCCGTTGCTATCGGTATTGTTCGCAAAATAGGAGCAATAAAAAATGGCGACCAACCCATGAAACATTCATGAGTCGTATTCGCTTTCACAGAAATATTCAAATGTATAGATTTTTTTGACTTGTTATCCGCCTTTTCTTTTGAATTCATAAGGACAGTTTATCGAATAATCTGTTGCTTCGTTAATGTTTTTATTGCAACTCAATATAATATGACTTATTTGTTAGACGTTAACAAACTTTCATAGGTTGAAAGTAAGTACCTATAGTTGTAAATACACACATACGGGTTGAACTGAAAACCTCCATATTTTTGAAGTATGCCAGCCTTATGCATTGACATTAAAAGCTATTATGAAAATTCGTGGAAGTTGCTCGTGTAAGCAAATATACGTACTTATAGATTTCCTTAGCCATAGATTACATTTACCTTTATCTTTTAAAATATTCAAGCAGAGATCGGCGATGACGTAGCGGCATTTGCAATAAATAAATGAGAGAATTAATTTAATTGATTGCCGGGTTGTTATTCCCCGGAAACAATTGAAACCTGTCTTATATCGATTCCTTAGATTTATTATCTAGAATAAAAGTTAATATTCATCAAGAGTATTACTAGCTGGTGCTCGCTAATATATCTGAGTACCTACCTACCTATATTTTTTGTATTTCGCTTTTTTTTTTCAGAATGAAAAGTGGCTTAAGCCCTTCTCGAGGTTCCAGGCCACATATCTGCTTTTTTTATGGTGGTGTTCATCAAATTAGTCCTCTCACCCTGTATGGAGCTGGAGGGACTGTCAGACTCGTACTGACTAAAATCAACCGTGTTACTTCCATAGCCCTTTACGTTCTAGGGTTGAGGTTTCCCGTTTAGACAATTCCACGACCACTACCTATCTGCCTAACAAAATGGTCAGATCAGTAGTTTAGGCGTAAAAAAATTACAGACAGACATACGAAAAGACCGAAGTTTATGAAGCGCCATTACATAGGTATTTATTGCAATACTAATAGCTGCTGCCCGCGACGGCGACGTCCGTCGTCTGCGTGAATGCGTTGAAGGAATAAAGGTTCACTGCTCGTTCCCCTAGGTGATAGCTTGATAATATGTAGCCTATAATATGTTGACCCGATTTCTTAATAATATTCGTGCCAAATTTGAAGTAAATTCATGCAGTACTTTTTGAGTTTATCCCGGACATACATACAGATAGACAAAAATTCTAAAAACTATATTTTTGTCTTCGGTATCGATTGTAGATCACACTCCAAGTATTCTTTTAAAAACATATTCAATGATACATTTTTGACTTTTCTACCATTTTATTATCTATATATATAAAAGCAAAAGGTCACTCACTCATAGGACACGAAATCTCTGAAACTACCAGTGCTAGGGGTTTAAAATTTTGCATATGGGTTCTTTTTAGGATGTAGGTGCTCGCTAAGAAGGGATTTTGCGATATTACGCCCCTAAGGGGTTGTTTTTGGGGTTGACAGTTTGTATGAAACTTTGTTGCTACAAGTACTAGGAGTTTTAAATTTTACATGCGGGTTCTTTTTAGAAAGTAGGTGCTACTCACGAAAAGGGTTTTTAGAAATTCGACCCCTAAGGGGTTGCTTTTGGTGTTGATAATTTGTTTGAAACTTCGTTATTATAAGTGCTAGGAGTCTCAAATTTTGCATGGGGGGTATTTTTAGGAGTTAGATGCTCACTTAGACGGGATGTTGCGATATTCGACCTCTATCTATCAGCACCAAAAATAACCCCTATTTTTGGTGCTGATAGATAGAGGTCTCAAATTTTGCATGGGGATTCTTTTAAGGACGTAGGTGCTCACTAAAACGGGATTTTGCGAAATTTAACCTCTAAAGGGTTGTTTTTGGGTTCGATACTTTGTATGAAACTTTGTTAGGTACTACAAGTACACTAGTAGCTTCAAATTTAGCATGTGATTTCTTTTTATGACGTACGTACTGCTTAAGACGGGATTTGTGAAATACGACCCCAAAGGGGTTGTTTTGGTGTTTATAGTTAGGTGTCTCAAATTTTGCATAATGGTTTCTTTTTAGGAAGTAATTACTCACTAAGGCGGGATTTTGTGAAATTCGACCCCTAAGGGGTTGTGTTTGGGCTTGATAGTTTATATGAAACTTTGTTCCCACAAGCACTAGGAGTTTCAAATTTAGCATGTGATTTCTTTTTAAGACGTACTATCGCCCAATGTATATACTTACCACCGTAAAGACTATTTCTGCTTGCAGAGTTATAACTTTCACTTCCTAGGCCCTTTGTTTTGACCATTCATCCTATTCATAAAAAAGGGTCATCCATTTCATAAAAAAAGGTGGCCAGTTCACAGATGTAGGATACTGCGCACGCGATTTTGTTTTAAAAGTGAGCAGAGATTACATTGTTCGATAGTACGTACTGCTTAAGACGGGATTTGTGAAATACGACCCCTAAGGGGTTGTTTTGGTGTTTATTTATTTATTTATTTAGTGTTCATAGTTAGGTGTCTCAAATTTTGCATAATGATTTCTTTTTAGGAAGTAATTACTCACTAAGGCGGGATTTTGTGAAATTCGACCCCTAAGGGGTTGTGTTTTGGGCTTGATAGTTTGTATGAAACTTTGTTCCTACAAGCACTAGGAGTTCCAAATTTTGCATGGGGTTATGTTTAGGACTTTAATGCTCACTAAGATAGGATTTTACGAAATTCAACCCCTAAAGGGTTGTTTTGGGGTTGAGAGGTAGAAGTTTCAAATTTTGCATAGGGATTCTTTTTAGGACGTAGATGCTGCCTATGACGGGATTTTCTGTAATTCTATTCCTAAGAGGATGTTTTTGGGGTTGATAGTTTGCATGAAACTTCGATTATTACAAATGCTGGGAGTCTCAAAATATGCATAGAGATTTTTAGGACGCGGCCATCGCACACTTTTAGGCACGCCCGCAATCGCGCCAATAGCAGGCATGCTAGCGAAGGAGGAGGCGGGACGCGTGAGGGAGAGGACAGCGTCCGCCTTACAGCCCAGCCGCAGTGGTTGACGCCCACTGTGACGGACGTCGCAAGACGAGCTCCGGCCACCGTAGGCGCGGGCATGTGGATGGCGAGTAATGGGCGACTCACTGTACGACCTTGGACCATGCCCGGGTCGACGGCGCATTATGTTCCACGCGCGCCTCACAGAGTGTCAGCACAATGACGGGGCCTCCCCTTAGAGAGCCAAAGCCTACCGGGGTCGCGGGACTAACGGATACCGTGACCCTGAAACGTGAAGGGCTATTAAAGGACACCGTGGCTTTTAGTCAGTACAAGTCTGACAGTCCCTCCGGCCCTGCCCTGGGTAACAGGACTCTCATTTGATGAATTTAACACGCTAAAGAAAAAAGATGCTCACTAAGACGCGACTTAGTTTTCGATAGTTAGGAGTCTCAAATTTTGCTTATGGGTTTGTTTTAGGACGTAGGTGCTACCTCAGGCGGAATTTTGAGAAATTTAAACCCCTGAGGGATTGTTTTTGGGTTGATAGAATTTTTGTTGGATATTGATTTAGATTTTCCAAAAGTATCCCATAAGGAGGGTGGCCGGGAGTAGAAATTTACAGATAAAAGTTCGAAATACGCGCAGACGAAGTCGCGGGCGAACTGCTAGTTATGTATAAATTACACTCTTCCCGTTCAGGCCACAGCTCAGGTGTAAAAAGGCCATTTTTTAGCAACATCGTAATAAAAAGAGGAATACTTATTCTATTCAGTTGCTCAAGCAATAGAGTAGATTATTGATAAAGAATAATTTTGTCGCAGTTCTATTAGCAACATTGCTACAGTGGCGTTTTTATATCCCCTGAACGCCTTGAGAATCTTTTATTAACTTTAGTTAGACGATAATATAAAATAACACGACGTAAAATCGAAGTTACAGCCTCATACATCATGCTCCTTATCACACTCTGCCACGACAAGAAGAACGATCGCTCGGAAAATGTTCAAGAGAAAATAGACGCTCATCGAAGTTGATTTGTAACTTTAAACTTGCGCCGTTTTGCAATTAATGTTAATTTATAATTGATGCGGTAATTGCCAATGGTTCTCGCGAACTTAATGGAAAGTTTGAATCAAGTTAGTTAAAAATGCTGTCACGTACAACGTTTTCTGTTCGAAATACTGTGACACATATTATTTTGAGGGACATGTAAATTACTCATACACACATCGTTAGTATCACTTTGACAAATTGAAATCTTTTTTGTGACGGTATATTATACCTATTAAGTTTTCTTTCTTGTTCTTTCTTTCTTTTTAGATTATTTTATGATTTCTTCTTCTTTATTTAAAAATATAGATTTAGAATACAAACAGTTTAATTATAGGTTCAAGTCCCGTTCTTTGTGTATTTTTTTTTCATGGTTTGGAAACCGGCTTATAGCAAAATAATCGAAGACACGCGTATCTACCAACCCGCATTGGGCAATTGGCAAGCGTATTGGAATTTACCTACTATGAGTGGGAAAATTAAAGGCTGATAACACAATATGATGAAAAGTCAGTATCAAAAGTTGCTGACCACATTCAGATTTTCAAAATCACTGTACATCGTATTATTACGGTGTGCAGCGATTTTGAAAATCTGAATGTGGTCAGCAACTTTTGATGCTGACTGTACTTACTACCGTCATTTGAAGGTTGACCGACGTACTGTGATTTACATTGAGCTGAATAGTTATATTATAATTTGGTCATAAAACGCGGACAGAATAAATCATAGGACACTTTGTATTCGGACTTCTTGTTAATGGGAAAACAAAAGCAAAAAGATTCATACAAAAGCCTTGGTAGATGATTTCCTATGATTGTGTAGTTTTTAAGGCTAAACAGTGGTTTTAATATTAATGTGACAATGCAGGCTATAGTTACGTACAGTCTGCGAAAACACTACAAGTGGTTTAAAGATACAGCCCTTCTGGTATAGATATATAGATGAAAAGTCACGTTCATAATAATTTGGATACAGTACCTTACGAAGCATTGTGATGCAGTAGCGAAAAAACACCATCATCTTCCTGCCCTTATCCCATTTTACTTGGGGTCAGCGCGTTTTTTTCATCAATTCTCTTCTATCAGAGGTCACAGTATCATTAACTCCTTTTTCTTTCATATCATTCCTTAGACAATCCACCCATCTTTTCTTTGGCCTTGCTCTTCCTCTCCATCCGTCAACATTCATACTCATCACATTCATATACCTAGCGAAAAAGCATACCAGACATGATAAAGGTAAGCCGCGTCCCGTCGGAGTAGTCAAAGAAAAAAATAAGAACAGAGTTAATATTTACCCTTTTCCTTAGAGTCCAATTTTTTTAAAAACCGTAATGATGATAAAAAAACATACTGCCCCCCCCCTGGTGGAAAACGGTCACCGTAATCTATGGACAACTGCAACATCAGAGGTATCGCTTACACGTTGCCGTCCTTGCATTTATTTCAGGAGCTTTTTGAGGGTGTGAAGAAATGGAAAGGAGCATTGCGAAAGAGATAATAGTTTTGGTGAAGTGGGTTTACACCGTGGGTCCCATAGTCTGTCGGCACAATGATCCTTCAAGAACTGGCTCATTCGAGAAACGCAGATGAGCGAAAGTTGTATACCTTACCTATCTATAAATATGCGAATTTCGATATAATTTTACGTCTGTAGATCCAATTACATGATATCAGCATCTAACATAAATCTATAATTGATTCCACAAGCTTAGCCATCCGAGCCGACACGAGACAGGTCGAAGGGAATACTGAGATTTATCACCCCGATAATCTAGTACCTAATGGGGAGCGAATTACATGGAAATTATAATTTGGTTAGTTGTGTATTCGACGTACGTATTTATGCTTCTAGTATTTTCAAGGCTTTTATAACAGTCCTTTATTAATTTTTTACCTTATTACATTATATTTTTAAATATTTTCACAAAAACAAAAAAAAAAATACAAAAAACATTTAAAAATATAAATAATAGTGGCCCACCGGTATCGGGAACAGGGTCCAAGCTACCGGCAGTCAGGGCTCCAGAGAAAGGAACTTCCTAACAATGCGCGCCGTGTCCAAAAGAACTGCTTTCTGAATCAAGCCCTTGATCCAGCTGCCTAACGAGAGCCTCCTTAGGTGTTGGTCGGGGTTCTTGGCAATTAAGCCATGGGCCGACACGACTATCGGCACAATGATAGCTGAATCCACGTCCCACATATCGACAACCTCGCGAGCCAAATCAAGATACTTGATTTGCTTATCTTTTTTCAGCTTTCACGAGGTTCTTCTAGTCATGCGGGACGGTTATAACAGTTATTATTATGTAAATAATGTTGTCAATTTTCTAGGCCATTTACATACCGAAAAGGCAACTTTTACAAAATGTATATTGTCTACTGAATGCTAAATACTATAAATCAGGTCAAGAAAGACTTTTTTTTAGAATAAAGCACTCTTGCCTCACACTAAGCATTTCTCTTGTAACGTAGATGCATTTACAAACATTCAAGCTCATTGAAAACTGTGTGACCCACTACAAATGCTCGTAGGCCAAACAAATATTTGTTCCGTACGGGAATTCGCAGAGCAGCAACCGATCACTTTAGTCACTGCGCCAAACGCCCGTTCCGTCGGCACAATTACTAATTACTGTAGCTAGGCAAATTCTTGTAAGTTGTTCCCGAAATGTACCAAAAGTAATGATAATTTAAGAAAGACATTAACTTGAAATCTCATTATTGTCATGTAGGTACAATAGACACTTCATAATGATTCTAGAGTACCTCATATCTGGAACAGCTTTTTATCTTACTCTGTGTATAAGAAACCGTTATGCTATACTTCCTTTATAAAAGAACAGTTATCGAAAGTATACCTAAAAAAAAACGACCAATATATCCTGGCCTGTAATAGTGGCGCTAGTTACAAAAGGCGAAACGTCATCATTCAGTCAAATTCAGAACATTGAACTTTAGTTCCGTATTGTGCCGCATACCAAGACACGCCAGGAGTACACTGTTACACATGCCCTAGATGTATGATACGATTGCTAGTGGCTCACCGTGGCCCATAGTTGCTCACAGTGGCCCACTTGTCATTGTTGATCAAAGGTTCCGTTGCTTGTAAGAACAGTGTATTTGAATTTAGATCGCTCCGCCTAGAACTAACAGTGTAGACAATGCAATTTGTATGTACGAGCTTTGTAAATTGTGCAGTTTCGTAGAACGGTGTCTGTGCCGACATTCTACCCGTCCAATTTACTGCGTTCTAAACGCTACTGGGGGAATAATTGCTTGTGTAAAAAGTTTGAAGCTGCATTTAATTCTGAAAATTCAAAGATAACCTCGAGTACGATATAATAAAATTCGGATAATCAACTTTCGAAAGCAAATAGAGAACCCCCTAACATCACCTGTAAAGGCCAAGACCTGCTTGATAAGTAGTTAATTAAATAAATTACCTATTGAAAAATTTGATACATTTTTAAATATCTGTTAAAAAAAATACAAGAGTAAATTAGCTAAACTACTGATATAGGAAACAACTAGTTAAATTATATATTGAATGAATGAATAATTAAATTAATAAAAAAAATGTATTTAATAAGTTCTGTTTTTATACCGACATCTCAACTAAGGGCCAATTTTCATCAGTAGTAAGTCAAATATTTGAGAAAACAATCTATACCTACATTTTTAATAAACGTCTGTAAAAAAATACAAGATTTAACTAATACATACTTAGCTTAGCTACTGATCAAACCATTGGCCCTAAGCTGTACCTACTATCAAAACTTATCAATTCATCCTATATCAGAATGTCGGTGTGCATACGAATAACAACCTTGTTTGGTTAATCAATAGAGCTACTTATGCCTTTTGTAGAGCTGGCGGTATCGGCAGTTTAATTGAGTTGATTGTGTGCGTGATAATATGCCAGCCTGCATTGTTTGATCAAAAATCGATCAAACACACAATAAGTATATCGACAAAACATTTTGTGGGGATGTCATATGAGGTTGTATTGTCTTTTACTCTACTATTTACATACAGCATATAGGCGAAAGGTCACTTATTCACTTATCATGAAATCTCAGAAAGTACAAGTTTGGGAAGTTTTATTTTGCATGGGATTTCTTTTTAGGACGTAGGTGCTCATTAAGACGGGATTTTGTAAAATTCGGCCCCTTAGGGGTTGTTTTTGGGTTTGATAGTTTGTGTGAAACTTAATTACTACAAGTGCTAGGAGTCTCAATTTATTTTTGGATATTCAGTTAGATTTTGTCGAAATTCAGGAACAGTTCGAAAAGCTCGCAGCCGAATCGCGGGCTAGTACGTTATATTGGTCCAGGAGCCAATGACAACTTTACCTGACTTAAGCCTCCTGCAGACACACGCGATTAATCGCGCTGCGACAACGAGCCAAGCTAATTTCCACTCTAAATGTACTGCGAATGGACCGCGACATGTCGCCCCGCGAGATTAATCGCGTGTGTCTGCATGAGGCTTAACTTCCTCTCAAGCGATGAGTAGTTGAATAAATGACTAAATGCATACTTTTTTTTCTTTTTTGAAAAACTTCCGCTATTAATCCCAACCACACCGCAGCTTTATGATACAACTCTCTGATTCATTCTACTAAATTATTAACGCTCGGGAAATCATTGGCCAAATTTTGTAGGATAAATGACTGAATGCAGAGGTTTTTTCTTTGTGTTTGAGAGACTACCGCTGCTTATCCTACCAACGGAACCGCAGCTGATGTCCACAAACCTTTATAATGATACAAATCCCTGATTCATTCTACAAATTATTATGGCTCGGGAGGAAATTATTGACCAAATTTTGACGTGGTTACCTGTCTATAACGGTTTAAGTATGACATGTGGCTCTCGGACTAAATTTAAATAAAAAAGACAGTATTTGATCATATTGATCACACATTTTATTTTTATGAAAAAGGGATAGCTGTTTCAAAATTAATGTCAATCATTTGTATATGAAAACAGTTTGTAAGTAAGATTGGTAAATCTTCTCTTAACGACATAATATCAACAAAGAATAATTTCAGCAGCAAATTGACTTCTCATTTATTTCATCCGGTCCCTATTAAAACAAAGCTTCAATAAATTGTCACTCCAAACACGATAATGAAGCAAGTAAACAGGGTTATTTATTTTACAAAATAAACAGGATGCTTCGTTCAATATTTTTACGTGAAATTACAGGAATTTCCCTGAGTTTAGTGTTACAGTTAACGAGTTCTTAGACCTATCTAAGTGACGGAGGGTTGTTTTAAGTGTCACTGAAAGTCTAACAAAGGGTTAGAAATGTCGACTCATGGCCTGACAACCTTTATAAATGACCTACCTTAAAATTATAGCGAAACTAAGTAACGTAATTAGTGGCATTCTTAATGTATGTATTGTGTTGGATGTATAATTATTCGGTGTGAGTAGGGTAGTATTGCTAGTAAGAGGTCCACCTGATATTGGGTTCCAGGTTGACATTAGGGTAACAAAATATACAGTTAATGGTCTGGATAGCTCTTCGTGGAGTTGATCAAGGTAATTTGGTAGGATAAATTGGTAAGTCCGGTCTGTGAACCGCGACGAACTTTTATGCCAAATAAGTGTTTCAGCTTATACCTGAAGTGCGGTTAAACCTAGTTTTAACCGGCTAAAACCAGGTGTAACCGACTACATGCGGTTAAACATAGATGTATCCTACTTTTCTTCGGTTAGAACTAGGTTTAGCCGGTTAGAACTAGGTGCAGCCTCAGGACTTGCTGGCACCCCGACTCGGACAATTTAGGCTAGAAGAGGATGGTTAGGTCCAGACCCCGCCATCCTCTTCGTGGTTATTTTTTTTTAAACCAATCAGAAGTACGAACCCCGCGACGCTGGGCTCCGTCGACTTGCTCCTGTGAAGGAAGGATACATCTATGTTTAACCGCATGTGGTCGGTTACACCTAGATTTAGCCGGTTAAAAAAGTTAAAAAAAAAAAATGTAACCGACTTCCGACAACCGAAATTCTTGTCAAAAACATAATTTTCTTACTTATGCACTAGAATTTTATTATCCTTAGCACCGGTTATAACATATTATCGCCCATGTACACAATAAGCAAGAACACCAAAATAAATGTTTTTGTTATGGGACCAAATGGCAGGCATCGAATAATAACCCATATGGGTCATTAGTATAAATGAATTAAGTCCAAATACAAGATAGCCGCTGTAAACCGTTAAGGAGTTCCCTGAACTGTTCTTCGTCTTCATCATCAGAACCCTAATGACAGTTACAACCCATCTAAGTGTAAAGTTCTCATCAATATAAATGAATTAAGTCCAAACACAAGGTAGTTACTATAAACCGTTGAGGAATTCCCTGAACTGTCCTTCGTCTTCGTCATCAGACCCCTAATAACAGTTACAACTCATCTAGGTGTAAAGTTCTTATCAATACAAATTAATCAAGCTCAAACACAAGGTAGCTGCTGTGAATCGTCGAGGAGTTCCCTCGACTGTCTCTCGGCTCCATCATCAGATATACTCCAGACCTTTATTAAATTGTAGTGCTTTGAAATACTTAATGAAAAAAGCTTTTTTTAAAAAAAAGTACCGACTTCAAAACAAATACAAAAAAGTTTAAAATAACTTTTCTTTCGGAAGTCGGTGGCAATAGTCAATGACACAACAAAACAAAGCCACCGACTTCCGAAAGAAAAGTTATTTTAAACTTTTTTGTATTTGTTTTGAAGTCGGTACTTTTTTTAAAAAAAGTTTTTATTTTACCCTTTTTAGTTTATTTATTACATATTCAAACCAAATTCTTGTATAATACAAAATTTTCTTACATATGCACTAATCTTGTAATCCGTCACAACATAAAAAAATCCATATCTCTAAAACTACTGAACCGATTTTGATGAAACTTGCAGTGTACCCTAAGTTGAACAATACCTAGTACAACAAAAAAAGAATTACTTAAATCGAACTTATAGTTCCGGAGATATGCGTGCACAAACATAAAAACATACATACATACATACATACACTTATGAAATTTGGCACATTTGTTCAGACGCTGATATAGACTAACATATATGAAAACTGGGCAGTTCTGATAATATTACATACATAGGTACGGGTCGAATTGATAACCTCCTTTTTTTTGAAGTCGGTAAAAAAAATAATTTACTAAATCAGTCGACGCCTACTCCTTACTGTTAAGTCAAAAGTCAAAATTATTTATTTGCGTTAAATGTGGTATGTACAAAGATGGTAAAAATAAATAAAAGTTCAAACACATTTCGCCATAAAAATAGCATGCAAACATTATTAAAGTTTTAGGTTACACATCGTGGTAAAACTACATAAAATAAAATTCTGAGCTTATTAAATCTAAAAGAAACAATATTTTGCTGTTAAATATTAGTCAACATACAAACTAAACTTTATTACTTAACATAAAATAAAATATTTAAAATTAGTTAGCAAACAACATTAAAATAGTTCATAGGTAACAACCAATTCGTTATATTACATAGTTATAAAGCATTACGGTAGTGATATGACTTACAATTGGATTTTTTGAGAAATTCAGCTATGGAATAAAAACTGTGTGAAATGAGCCATTTTTTTAAAACTATGCAAATTTTTTTGTAGGGAAGGTCAGTAATATCCTTTGGTAAAGAGTTAAAGATGAGAGGCGCCATATAAATACAATTACGTCTGAATAGTTCAATCCTAGGAACCGGCATTTTTAATAGGAACTGTACGTTTATTTTTATTGTTTATGGGTTCTAAAAGTGAAAAATTAGTTTTGACAAATTTTGCGATTTCATATACATACAAGGAACTGTAAGAAGGTTGTGTGACTTAAATACTGGTCTGCAAGAATCAGTCCAGTCCATAATTGAAAATTGAGCGTATGCATTTTTTCTGTGCTAACAGAACTCTTGTTACCTCAGAAGAGTTCCCCCAGAGAATGATGCCATACCTGATGATGGAGCAAACATAGGCATGGTACACCATCAAAGCAGTTTGTCTGGTGGTCTCATCTTTGACTTTTTTAAGGGCGAAAACGAATCTATTTATTTTTGTACTAAGTTCATCGATGTGATCCTTCCAGGTGAAATGTTCATCGATTGTAATACCTAGAAATTTTGTTTTATTAATTTGTTGAACTGCTTGATCTTTGTGGGCTATGTTAAGTTTGATATATTTACTTTTCTGTGTTTTAAAGTTTAATATTTTAGTTTTCTCTACATTAATTTTTAAAGCGTTTGTATCTAACCACGTAATTATTTTATTTAAGGTTTTGTTTATTGTAGACTCATGTGATTCGTCATTTTTACAATCTAAGATAACTGTTGTGTCATCAGCAAACAGAACACAGTCTTGGTCTATAGCTTTCGGAAGGTCATTGACATATACAAGAAATAACAGTGGCCCCAAAATGCTTCCCTGTGGAACACCAAAGTAATTGTATCGAGGATCAGAATCAAAGTTCGTGATGCAATTGACTTTGTCATCGAATTTAGTGATTCTTGTTATCTGTGTTCTGTTAGAAAGATAAGTTTTAAACCACTCTAAAGCCGGGCCCCGAATACCAAGTATACTTAATTTATTAATTAGAATCGAATGATTTACAAAATCGAAAGCTTTGGTGAAAGGTCTAGGAACAAAGCTGAAGTTGTAATTTTGGAGTTTATATTATTTAAAACTGATTTGATTAAATGAAAAGCTGCTAAGGACGTAGATTTACTTTTCCTAAAACCGTATTGCTCTTTTGCCAGCATATTATATTTTTCCAAGAAAGAGAGAATTCTTTTATACATAACCCTTTCAAAGACCTTTGATAGAATCGGAACCAGAGCGATAGGACGGTAATTGTTTTTATCACTTTTTGAGCCTTTTTTATGCAATGGTTTTATAACAGACATTTTTATTTTATCCGGAAGGCAGCCTTGTTCTAAAGATAAATTGATAATATATGACAGAGGCTCAGCGATATAAGGAGATATTTGTTTGAGAAGGTCTGTAGTTAAGTTAAGAAGGTCTGTAAGGAGTTGTTGAACCTTTCATCATCAGCTCAGCTGCATGAGATGATGATAACTATACGCAAGTACTTAAATTACTTCATAATATTTGCGAAAAACCTATAAAATTTGAGGGTTGCCCTCGATTTCTCCAGGATCCAATCATCAGATATTGAAATGGTGACAATGGGACCACACGGGAAGCACCAGCTTTCAAATAAAAAAAGAATCATGAAAATCGGTTCACCCAGTCGCAAGTTATGAGGTAACAAACATAAAAAAAAATACAGTCGAATTGATAACCTCCTCCTTTTTGAAGTCGGTTAAAAACTAGGTGTAACCGCACTTCTGGTATTGGCCGGAACATAAGGATGTTCTTTGAAATGTAGACCGCAGACGCTTACTCACAGTCCATTAGTATCTGTAATTTAATATGTATTAAAGTAATGACCTACAATAAAACCTCGGCCATTTCTTAATATTATATTTAAACCAAACATAAAATTCTGCCAATCAAAAACACTACTATCGTTCAACATAAACTCTTGGCAAAAGATCAAAGTAAGTCTAATATTTCACGGCCAGAATAATAGATCATTATGTTACCGTCATCTTTGAGCTTTTATCTGTGTAAAAGAATAAGGTCCCAGCTGTACTAATCATCCTATTCATTGAGTTTAACAACTTGTGAACTCGCTCGGGTTCTCGCTAAAGTTACCCACGCAAGTTGAAAATATCTACGGGAAAAGGGTTTGGTAAATTGGCTGAAAATCTATCACTTCTATCCATTTAGTGTAGATGGATAAAGCTTTTTTAGCTAACTTTGTATTGAACTGTTCTGCTGAACGCACAAACGGATACCATGGGTCCAGGACATGATTCTGGACCCCCTCTTACACCCTGTATTTGGCTGTAGGTTTCTTATTCTGTCTTCTCGTAAACTTGTTCTTTTTTTGAAACGGCTTTATCTTTATTTTGGGTTACGTGACTTCCGAAACTGCATAAAATTGACGTCTGCAAAAAACCCACAACCAAAGAGAAGGATTATCAGAATGAGTAACCCATTCTCTTATTGGCCTAGTTTTTTACTTTCCATAATGCCAACCTAATATTTGTCTATTTAATTTAGCAATTTATTCACCAATCTAAATGTATTTACCAAAACTACAAGGCTACTCAAATACGGAAATATTTATCAGAAGCATCTACATCAAAGAGCTAAAATGCTTTGACATGTCCAGAACTTACAAACAAATAAACAAACCCACTAAATATTGGCAAGATACTAATATTAGTTACTGTTTACCATCAGATACTGGTATCCTATATTGCCATTAACCATGTTTGCAGACAGTTGTATTGGATGTAATCTCACGAATTTCGGGAAGTCGCGACTGTGAATTAGGGTGCGTTTACATTTGGCAGAGTTAATAGTATTAGGGTGGTAGTTAAATATCTTTTGATTCTATGTCCCACATCAGGTATAAGGTATTGTGGATGTGTTTAAAATATTTCAAATTCTTAATTCTTTTTTTTCTTTTTTACCGACTACATAAAAAAGGAGGTTATCAATTCGACCCGTATGTACTTATGTAATATTTCCAGAATTGCCCAGTTTTCGTATATGTTAATCTATATCAGCGTCTGAACAAATGTGCCAAATTTTTAAAGTGTATGTATGTATGTATGTTTTTATGTTTGTGTTCGCATATCTCCGGAAATATAAGTCCGATTTAAGGAATTCTTTTTTTTGTTGTACTAGGTAATGTTCAACTTAGGGAATACTGCAAGTTTCATCAAAATCGGTCCAGTAGTTTTTGAGATAGGGAATTTTTTGCTTAATTGGATTGTGGATTTTCTAGGTCGATTGAATGTTTGTTCGCGATTATCTCGCGTTTGGTTGAACCGATTTTGATGCGGTTTTCAGAAAAGTGTTTATTACATTCTGGGGAAGGTTTTAATAATACAACAGTAATGGATATCTCATGATGTTGCCCGCATAGATCCGTTCGGGCACTGTCGCGATGTCGGCGTGTTTTCGGCTCGGAGTTCAAAAAATGATTTTGAATTTAATATAACTTCTTAATTAGAGCAAAAAAAAGAACTAAAAGCAGGTTGTAAACAAACAAATATGAGGAATGCCCCGTGCCTATTATTTTATCAAGGATAAAGATAGTTTTTCTTGTACAGATAATCACGTGAAATCGTTTTCCTCCCGTCAAAACTATTTCAAGGTAGATGGTAAATTACCTAGGTATCTGATTGTTGTACCGCTTAGTTAGAAGACCAGATATTCGAAAACTACTCCAATGTTTCAATACAAAGTACAATGACACCAAGTACCACGCGTACCGGAGACCTCTCGCGCCCGGCATTGGTTGCGGCCAGGCTGCGGGGCGAGACGGAGTGGGAAGCGGTCGCCTCCTTCTGCGAAGCAGTAATGCTCGCGAAGGAGGAGGCGGGCCGCGTGAGAGAGAGGACAATGTCCTCCCTCCGCCCCACCCGCGGTGGTGGACGCCCACGGCGACGGACGTCGCAAGCCGATCTCCGGCCACCGTAGGCGCGGGCATGCGGGCGGCGAGTAAAGGGCAACTCGCAGCCCGACCATGGACCATGCCCGGGTCGACGGCGCGTTGTGTTCCACGCGCGCCTCAAAGAGCGTCAGCATAATGACGGGGCTCTAGAGGGCCAAAGCCTGCCGGGGTCGCGGGACTTATACCATTACCGTGGCCCCGGGACATAAAGGGCTACTGAAGGACACCGTGGATTTTAGTCAGTACAAGTCTGACAGTCCCTCCCGCCCTGCCCGGGGTGGGAGGACTCATTTGATGATGTTACCACGATAAAAAAAAAAAAAAAGTACCACGCGTACGCAGTGTAAACGTAATTATAATGTAAAAACGCTCATTTTTGAATCGATAGTACAAAAAACCTTTAGAATATTGGTAAAATATTTGGCGAATAAATATCCCAATGAAGTTATAGTATTTCTGCAAGCGCCTCTGGTGTATATTGGTAAGTAACTAAGTGCATAATTTACCCCAATTCAAAAGTCCAAAACCATTACTGTATCGAAAGTTGACTTCAACCGACTCAATTGACAATACATTATGAACATGAAGCTTTAGAACTTAAAGTTAAACACTGATTGTCCATTTTCCACTGGTTTTTTCACCAGTGATCACTAATTGCCTACGGATGATTCAAAATGATCCTTTTGGGGGAACTAAGTACCATGTAAAAGGACCCTAATGCTACGTTAGCGTTAGTAGTAATGCTGTTTTGTGTTTTCCCAATTATCCTTAATGTGCTCAAGGGTTAGCTTTGAAACAATATTAATGAAGTAGTTACAGAGATATTTTGGTGTGATTCTTGTCCTTATCTTTAATTGATTTGACGAAAAGGAATAATAGCTTTCGTAATTACGATATTGGAGTTTTAACTCCTTTCTTGGAACACGTATATGACGTGCGCCAGAATAGCATAATTATTAAGTTTGAGCTACGAGCTGACCTTTTTCCGTACCGCTACAAGTCTGCTAAAGGATTTATCCGCATTATATGTATTTTTGTTATTTCAAGGTATCTCAGGCTATAGGAGGAAATAGCTGGCGTGAGTACCTACGAATGTAGAATTTCGTAGGTCGTTTTTCAAAATAGGGAATACAGCACACCTCTCTCCATCGTAGAGAGGGAGAGTGGGTGAACATTTCAGAGGTGTTTTTTTCCGAGAACGGAGGGGCTGTGGAATGTACTCCTTTCCAAGGTTTTCCCAGAATAACAACACAGATTCTTCAAAAAAGGTGCGAAATGTTTCTGCCTCAGGTGGGCCGTATGTTTGTTTGTTACCATAATGGTATAAAATAAGTACTCACGCCGTCACGGTTTCTTCTTGAGTGTATTGTAGTACGAGTACTTACCTGAAAAGATAATAGAAATCAATGAAAACCACATGGTACAAAAACATATTGTTAATTAGTTACTCATTTGACATTTCGTCAACGTATTGTTAAATGAGTTAAAGTAAAACGGCACACGGTTGGAAAAGAGGCTGAGCAATTAACTGAAGCGCTTCGCAGCTATAGCGTGTTCGATTCCTACACGGAACAAATATTTTAATTATCTACAAGTAGTTTTTCTGTGTCTGGTTGTTTGTGAGTATAAATGTTTGCAAATGCACCCACTACAGAAGGAGAAATACCTAGGGTGGGGAAACGTTTTAAACATTCTAATATTTGGGTAATTTATAAAATGTAATATAAAACGATTACAATGAGTGGGTAGGTCATGCATCAGTGGACCAGACGTAATAAAGATACTGTTACCGAACCTAAAATCGAGCAGATTTATGAGTAACCGACAGAAATAACATTCAGTCATAACTAACAAAACAAAGAGTCGTTTAATTACTCAGAGCGCCAGATGGAAATATTTATACTTTTAGCTAGGTACTGAACATAGTAGACATATTAGTTTAAACATACAGTTTTCAACTAGGAACAAATGGTCGAAATCAGTTCACGTATAGATACGAATTGTAAAGCGTTAACACGATTTTTTCATTTATTTATTTATCAAAAAACTAAACATGTTACAGGCCTTTATTAATACTTGGAGTACTTCTGGTATCAAACTATTAATACTAAGAGAACAGTAGTGTTATTCTGAAACATTGTCGAGCTTACTTCGACCGATTGAGCGCAAAATCGATCCGATCCATTTTGCGCTCAATCGGATCATCCCAGGACGGAGGACATCCATGAGGATTTCCGAACGAAAAAAGCTCTATCTGGTTTAGCCTACTAGATAACTTTATACTGTGACTAAAGGTACTCGCTAAACCAGCAGTAGCGTCTACAAAACAATCCATGGCGCCAACGCACACTAAAATTTAGTACTAGAATGGTTGGTCATGCTTCATAAAAACCCGTACGTGCCTAAAAGCTACAACAGAAATATTATAGCCGGGAAAACCCAACATAAATTAACTTTACTCATTACAACATCGCTGACACATTCGTTCAATGATTTTGCTTTTTCTTTGAAGGGAAATGTTTGCATTTCCGTTGTTCGTTTGCCTTTTGATGCATTGAGTGATTTACTAACGTAACGTTGACGTTAAAAGAGTGATATTGTAGCTTTTTGAGCATCGTACTTATATGTCAAAAAGGTAACTCTTGTCATGGGTAAATATTGTCATGTCTTTATGTTAATTAAATGGGTTTTTCTTAATTCTAAAGCCTTTGAAATATTGCCAATTGACAATGCTCAGCTTAAGTGTGTTAAATTGCTGCAATTTGTCCCGAATGTAATGTTAATTTCTATGGTATGTGCAAATAAAACACGGCTGTTACGAGTACATACGGTGACGTATATAGAAGTCGTAGAACACATAACATGCATTATACTAGAACATCAGTCTGATCATGTCGTGTACAAAATTTTCCAATGACTCACATTAAATAGCCTGTTTAATCCAAAAAGGTAATATATGTAATTCTGACAAAACGGGGTATCTAATGGGACATTATTTAACGTTTTTGGGGTTATCTAGTAAATCTTTCTTTTTAAACGTAATTGCCTTGTGCGTCATGGCATATTAGCAGCATTCATTTAACATTCATTTTAGGTTGTGAAATCATCAAATGTGTCCTCCCGATCTGGTTGCTATGAGTGGACTGGAAGAAACTGCCCGATTTGACTGACTAAAAACAACTTGATCCTTCAGTCTTTTACGTTACAGGGCAAAAAAACACTACCTATAGGAAAAGTACAATTTTTTTTGGAGCTCCATTACTTATCTCTCTACTATCTCAATTTAATGGGCGTAGTATAGAAAATACAAAAAAAAAATTGAGTTCTCCTTAGAATTCAGCTGCACTTTTTAATAAATAAATTCATTCTGAAATGTCGATACATTTAAACAAACAAACACGTATCTTTTACACAAACAGCCAGCCAGTTCAACAAACGTAAAATGATTTATAGCAATTTTTTGCTTCTGTTCAGTCTACTGTGTAATTCCTAGTAATGGCCATTTCCCGTGAAATTAGAACCTCTGTAAACTATCGGATAAAGGGCCTGTTTGTTTGTTAATGCTAATGAACGTGCGATGTGGATCTGCCCTGGAAAGCTCCCAAATTACCGTAAACGGCAAACCTTTGTGATTGATTTAATAAAATTAAATAGGTATTACTGTTGTATTTCCGGAATTAGAATCTTACTACTGTTAAAAATGTGAAAGTTTTTGAGGATATCTTTATCACTCCTTTATGAAAAAACTACTCTACCGATTTGGGTTAAAATTACCGTGTTATAACACATGTACATAACTAGTTGTACTACAACATTAGTCGAAAAGGTGTGTCACGTGCCTGTCTAAGTGGCGATGGCGCCCTAAACCACCCTGCTTCATATTTTATGCTATTAATAAAGTTGTCCTAAACCAGTGTTATAATAAGTGTATTTCTGCTACACTTAATAAACCCAAGACTGAGGCGCGAGCCACATAGAAAAGACGTAAGACGCAGACGGGGCGGAGACATATAACTCTCTGGCGTCTCTTTCATACAAAATATATATCGTCGCGAACGTGAACACACAGAAGAGACGCGTCGCGGGCGCGACTCACATACATTTTCGACCGTCCGCGACGCGTCCTCGTCTTACGTCTTCTCTATGTGGCCCGCGCCTTATAATACACATAGGATATTTTGTCCCGGTACTAAAATCTCGAGGAACAATGATTAAACATCACTCTGCCGTAATTGTGGTCACAAGATTTATGTACAGTGGCCAGCAGTTCAACCTACCCGAATCTGTCAAATTTTACCAATCGAATATTAACCTTCCACTCTTGTGACAAGGTTGAAAATCTATTAAATGTGCAGGCCTCTGTACCTAGTAAAATGTAAAAGGGAATGGCATGGAAACCATGGACAATTAACGTAAAGCATGGATAACAAGGCAAGTAGCAGGTTGCATTCGGAAGTTCTGAAGTAATTTATGTAGGAACAATGAAGGACAGTAGGATGAACAACTGGCAACATTGTTAGAATGAGGTATAAATGGAAGTACTAGATTGAGTTGCAGGCGAGACAGCAATAAAAAGTAAAAAGAAATAATTGAGAGAATTAAAATCGTAAAGACTTTTCGATAATCTGCATAATTATATTTTTAGTGTAGATAAAAATAATTATTTTAATAAAATTAGCCCAGAATTGCAAATAAACAATTCAGAACAAAAAGTACCTAGTACTAAAAGGAGCAAGCTCAATTCGCAAATAGAAGTTTATTCCTGGAGTAAATTATAACCTTCATACTAAAGTATAGGAGCTGTCGTCAAAGCTGAGACCAGTAATATTCCTTCTGACTGCATATTATAACAGACCGTTGAATTTTACAACGCTCGCCTCACTAACGATATTGAGTTCACAGACGCTCATACTCCTCAGCTATTTTGCCTGTACACTTAGATGATGGCAAGGATAATATTATAAGAGTATCTATTTTGGGTTTTAGTGAGGTTATATTCTTATGGATTTAGGTTACACATTTGTAATTCCTCATGGGTTCGGCAGAGGTGTACCAAACAGTACACCCTATTTCTTTAGTTAGGTATTTTAATTTGTAAGTCTTACGGTGAGTCTATTGCTATTAATCTGGCACAAATCCAGACTTCGTGGCTGCTGTTGAGGAATTCC
Organism: Agrotis exclamationis; assembly: GCA_950005045.1. Classification (NCBI taxonomy): domain Eukaryota; kingdom Metazoa; phylum Arthropoda; class Insecta; order Lepidoptera; family Noctuidae; genus Agrotis; species Agrotis exclamationis. The sequence continues at coordinate 13,251,789 of OX465424.1, read as the reverse complement.
TGCAGGAATAACCTAATGACACTTTGCCCAACCTCTGGGAATCCAACCCATGACCTTTTGCTGAACAGTCGCGCTTGTGGCAGTGTAGACCAATAAGGCACTTTACATTTATGAGGTAGGTTTATGGCAACAGGTTTTGCCTTAGCCCAGTCTGGTGGGGTGTTACCTACTGAAGATAAACACTAGGAAGTGGTGTAGGACTGCTGCTTTGGGGGACTATGTCTTGTCATATTGACAATCAAAAAGTGTTTTATAATATGTAATGCCGGGTCCAGACTGGCGTAAAGCCTCCTTCAGACACACGCGATTAATCGCGCGGGGCGACATGTCGCGGTCCATTCGCAGTATTTTTAGAGTGGAAATTAGCTTGGCTCGTTGCCGCAGCGCGATTAATCGCGTGTGTCTGCAGGAGGCTTAACGCGTAATGTAACGCGAATTCTAGGTGTGGACGGCATTACGAGCATTAAGCCTCCTGCAGACACACGCGATTAATCGCGCGGGGCGACATGTCGTGGTCCATTCGCAGTATTTTTAGAGTGGAAATTAGCTTGGCTCGTTGTCGCAGCGCGATTAATCGCGTGTGTCTGCAGGAGGCTTTAAATGTAACGCTCGTGTGCCGTCTACACTTAGAATTCGCGTTACCTTACACGGTGGATTACATTACACGTTACACTAGGACCCGGCTTAAGTGTATATTTCTTTATGGGGCCGTGAGGTTCTCGAATGGAGACCAGGCACCGGCAAGCGGCGTCCACCCACAAGGTAGACAGACGATCTGGTGAAGACCACAGGATCACTCTGTGTTCAAAGCTGCTTCCAACCGGTCCTATTACGTATCCATGGGGAGGCAGCAGTGCGGTACGGCTGATGTCATAATGTTGATATTTCTTTGTAATATAAGTGAGACGAGATTTCACCACTATTTCTAGAGCTATTCAATTTTCAGTCTTATGGAGGTCTTTATTCGGTTATTACAATAACATTACTTATTAAATATCCAATTTAGAAAGACCTAAAAACGAAGTGTCAAATTGAGCAGCCCTGAAAAAAAGACGTAACTTTGAAATAATACCAACATTATGATATTGTGACCGTGAAGGATTTTCCTGTTGTAATCAGTGGCAGAACATCGCATCTTTGTATACACTTTATTACAGTCGAATTTCCTTTTTCGCCTTAATGTAAAGGTCTTCTTCGCAAATATTTTTTTCGCACATTTTGTGATCTGTAATTAAAGGCTTCTTTAGTGAGTGAAAAAGTAAATGTTGTTCGAGACAGAAAGTAGGTTTCGTATTTATAAAGAAATTAAATAAGGTGTTTTCTATGAATTGAATGTACTCATGCGGAAACTTGGAATAATAAGTTCGAAATAGGAAATCCCTTTTGAGCAAACGTCTACTACTGATCAATATCTTAGTTGAATCAGAAAAGGCTTTTACAGCTTTGCGGCTTTGGACAGTTATTTCCGGGGTTGCGCAAATATTTAAGAGTTGCCACGGTCTTCGAAATCACAGGGCATTTGAGGAACTGGTTGGATATTAGTCACTATGAGTCCGACAATCTCTTCCAGTCTATCAAGAGAATAATTTCTGACACTAAATAGGAGGCAGTCAGTTTTTATTACCCGACTGCGCGACGCAAAGGAGGGTAATGTGTTTATCAGTCTATGTATGTATGTATGTTTGTTTCCATGTGGCGTTCTAGAGACCAAACGCGTAGGCCGATTTTGATAATTCTTACGTCAATCGATTCGTCTTAACCTTGCGAGTGTCACTAAAGACATGACAGTAATCAAAATTCACCACAGCGACAACCAGACGCCATATTGTCAAAATGAAAAAACTAAAAGTCGATGAACTATCAAGTGGGATGTCGTTGAATAGGTATTTTAAAATCATCTTTAGTTTCTTTTTTTCTATTTGTAATATCTGTAGGTCTGCGACTTCAACAGAACCCAAAATCCTTTGCCAATTTAATGTTATGATCAGAAATACTAACAGCTAATCGACTTTCACCTAAACTATCTAAAATAATACACGTTTCCGATCAAATGCAATCAGAAAAAGTGTGTTACAAAATATTTGAAATAGTTTTCAGTAACTGGATCAGTAGTTGTTATATGTATGGTAAGCTTTAAGAACAGTGTGTGTATTGTGTGTATTTACGTCCGGCGATAAACGCTAATTTTACCAGCTATTATCGACATTGGCCATACAAATGTGGGTAGCCAAATTATGTTATTGGTGGGCGGAATTTAGCACCTGTTTAATGGGTTAAACCTTGGTTGGATAATTACCGGTATCATTCTCACCACCATTATTTCCTCCTGCTCTTGGATTTATTATTAAACTGTGGAACCATTATGGTTGATAATATTCCAATACCTATATCAACATCAAAATCACACAATTTCTGAAAGTTGTTGTTAGAATACATGGAAATCGGATTTTTTGTGATATGATAGTGAAAAGTTTCTTATACTAAATGATGAATTATCTTAATACCTTTTTATCTCATGCCAATATCTCTTCATCAAGCTTTATACTATGCGACAAAGCCAGCATCTAAGGAGCCCGTCAATGACCTGCATCTGTCAACTGCAAGTGGCAGTTGAAAGTAAAGTTCAACAATAAAATATTTTGTCTTAGGATATTTTCATTATAATTTATGTTACCTTTATGTGATAATTGTTTATTTTCCAGCTTGGAAGTGTTAAAACGCGTGCATGACGTCATAAAAACTTCCATAGCAATTTAGCAGCATAGTACTTTAGTTGCAAATGAACTAAGCGCGCTCATTATCGTACTGAACCATAGCCAGCGAACCTAAGCTAAGCTTCATTGCTCAGAACCATATTACCGTCATGTCAGTGATCTCACCAAGTACGTAGAAGCTGTATTGTTGATCGTCTCCGCTTCGTGGTGGAGGTATTAAGTCCCATGAATAGACGAGCCAATCACCAATTACCAGACACAATGCCAATCCAATTTTGAGCTATACGGGAATTGTTGTTCGTAACAGAAGCTCCTTGATATTGTTAGGAGTGTTTTGTTGGTTTAATTAATTGACATGTAATGTTGGGTTTATATGTATAGAGGTCCCTACTTGGTTAATATCAAGAGGGAGGTAGGAATCATGCAAATAAAGAAATATATGTTTGTTTGATACGTGTATTGAGCTCATTATGTCTGAACTTCGAAACAATTTATTGACCAGTTCAAAAATTACGGATCATTTCTTGAAGATGATTCTTGCTGGACCATGAAAATTTAGTTTTCAAATGCATTAACTTTAATTTAAAATATTGCAAGAAAGGAAAAATGGACAATAATGTTTATAAAAACCGGCCAAGAGCGAGTCGGACTCGCCCATAAAGGGTTCCGTAGCAGCAAGTAATAACATACTATAAAAGTTCTTGTAGTTGGTTCCAACTTTGAAAGGTTTACGATTTATGACGTATTAAAAAAAAAACTTGAGAGGTGTCAAGGCACGTCGAAAATCGCTATGAACCTGTTAAAAAGGTTCAAGCGATTTTCGACCCTCCACTCCACACTACCCCACTCCACTCCGCTCCACTCCGCTCCGCTCCGCTCCACTCCCTTCCACTCCACTCCGCTCCGCTCCACTCCACTCCACTCCGCTCCACTCCACTCCACTCCACTCCGCTCCACTCCACTCCACTCCACTCCGCTCCACTCCACTCCACTCCACTCCACTCCACTCCACTCCACTCCACTCCACTCCACTCCACTGCACTGCACTCCACTCCACTCCACTCCACTACCTATTATAGCTGTAAAAATGAAGTTGACAAACTTACATTTGCAGTTGTTCTCCGATACATTTTGTTTAGGAAAATGTTATCCCAGTACGTTTTATAAGTTGGTCAACTATTACTCGTAAACTTGTAAAGCCCACTTAGTCATGATAATTTTCTTTTAAACTTCGTTATATATCCTACTATTGTAAATTTTTTCACACCCCCAAACATAACCATTTAGCTGGTAGAGGGGGGGGACACACGAGTAGGGCAAAAATTAGCACTTTAAAGCTTAATATTTCACAAACGAATCTTTTTATCAAAAAATTGTTGATGGAAACTATCAATATTTTTTAAAGGCCTATTTAATGATACCCCACACTAAGGGGTACGCGAGAAAAAAAAAAAACATCCCCGCTTTACGTGTACAGGAGGTACCCTAAAAAAAATATTTTACGAGATTTTATTTTACCACTTTTTTGACGCAACAAATCCGTATATTTACACCAAATTACGGCTTTCTAGTGCTGGGCATCTCTGAGCTAAGCTGCGGACAGACGGACGGACGGACGGACGGACATGGCGAAACTATAAGGGTTCCTTGTTGACTACGGAACCCTAAAAAAACATTATAAAGTTTAAAAGTATACAAATAATTTTGAAAAACTTCTGGGCGCCCCATGATTATAATTTCGTATGAAGTAAAACATTAGTAAACGAAAAATAACAAAGATCTTTTTAACTTCCACGAATTATCCGATTAGGACATGTAATGGTTTCACGAGAAAAATTGGCTATGTAAAACAAATACCCTCTGTTTCAGAGAAAAACTGAAACCTAGGTGAAAAAAAAAGAAAAATTCGAACCTGTTTGGGAAGTATGAACTCTTCATTTCAAACCGTATTAGGAAAGTACTCGTAAGTTAATGATCAGTTACGAAATGTGTTTAGACAGCAGAAAAAACATGTAATGGAAAACACACCCAGGGCAGGGCGGAAGGGACTGTCAGACTTGTACTGACTAAAATCCACGGTGTCCTTCAGTAGCCCTTTGTGTTCCGGGGTCACGGTAATGAGATAAGTCCCGCGACCCCGGCAGGCTTTGGCCCTCTAGAGGGGGGCCCCGTCATCATGCTGACACTCTTTGAGGCGCGCGTGGAACACAACGCGCCGTCGACCCGGGCATGGTCCATGGTCGGGTGGCGAGTTGCCCATTACTCGCCGCCCGCATGCCCGCGCCTACGGTGGCCGGAGATCGCCCCGCGACGTCCGACGCCCCGGGCGTCTACCACTGCGGCTGGGGCGGAGGGAGGACGCTGTCCTCTCTCTCTCTCGGCCCGCCTCCTCCTTCGCGAGCATAACTGCTTCGCAGAAGGAGGCGACCGCTTCCCACTCCGTCTCGCCCCGCAGCATGGCCTCGACCAGTGCCGGGCGCGAGAGGTCTCCGCCTATCGCTGCCGTGAGGACACGGCGGTTCTCTGCCCAAGCGGAGCAGTCCTGCACCGGGATTTTACAAACTTGGAATAAATTATCATCATCATCTTCCTACTCTTATTTCATTTTAGTCAGCGCAATACTTTCAATGATATCAAGAAAATCATAGCTTTCCTGATGATTTAGGTATCCGGGACTGTCTCAAAAGTGCACCACGGCCCTGTAACGCAAAGGGCATGTGAAGGAATAGGGTGGCTAATAGTCAAAAAGAGTCTGACAGTCCATTCCACTTCGGCCAGGGCAGGATAATTATTTGATTATTTTTATAACCCACAAAGATGCGTCTTTAGTTAATTTTAGTCATTTATGTTTTCGATAAGACAGGTATTAAAACGCAATTAACCTCCAAATCCACTTAATTATAACCAATCATCGAGATTAATCGACAACCAATCTGTACTAATCTACATCAACTTCATAAAGCATATTAATTATAGGCTTCACTCACCTATATGTACAATCGACAAAGTGGAATCATGACCCATTTTGACAATAAATCGTTTGAATCCGTCAAATTGACAAAGATCAAAGTCATCAAGATATGTATGTTTATGCGAATGTGGACCTAATTGTATTTGAATGTCTGTAGGAAAATAAGCTTATGGTGGGTCATAATTCCAATTTGTCGATTGTACTACAGAATATACTGAGATATCAAACTACTTGCTGTTCCTCGGTTTTACCATCTCTGCTCGGCTCTTATTGGTGGTAGCGTTATATAGCCTATAGCCTTCCTCGATAAATAGACTGTCCAACACAAAAATAATTTCATCAATAATTTGAACCAGTAGTTCCTAAGATTAGCGCTTTCAACCAAAGAAACAAATAAACTCTCCAGCTTTACATTATTAGTAGAGATACTCGTGATATATTACTGCATTCAGATGTCAATCAGAATCCAATGCCACGCAATTATCGTCTATGTTAATTAATAAAGTTATTGCTTTGACATATCTGCCAGCTTGTTCACATCGTAAATATTGTTAGGCTTATTATTTATGGATTATGGAATCATCATGGGAATTGTTAACTTAAATTGGAGATATCTTCTGTTTGTCTGTTTGCAATATTTCAATGAAACAGGGTGCGACTGCCTCCTTACCTTTTGAACAGCGCTTTGCGCGACTTTACTTAGAGGGATTTGTCCGAGGTACCTACCAACCCCATATTAGTGACGGTCCGAGACTGTAAAAAGTGATTTTCTTGCCGATTCCATTAGCTATCTATCTGCCATGAAACTTTGTCCAAACGAACTTGCAGCGGTGGCGTGGCGATAAGGAGTCTGCAAGTTTGTTAGCCACAAACCTAGGTCGTGTTTGCAATATTCTTTATGGCCTCTAGAATTGGAGCTAACGATCAAATGATCATGGTTCGAGTACGTCCGGATTCGGGCAATCTTTTTAACAGACTTCAAAAAAGGAGGAGGTTCACTTCGACTGTATTTTTTTTTTATGTTAGTTACCTCATAACTTACGACTGGGCGAACCGATTTTAATGATTCTTTTTTTGTTCCATGCAGTATTTCTGTCATTTGGTCTCAAAAAAATTTCTTTCAGTATTGTTAAGTCGATGTCAGAAGTCGGTAGCTTTGTTTTTTTAATTGATTTTTTCCACCGACTTCTGAAAGATAAATAAGTATTATTTTACACTTTTTTGAGGGCAGTTTGTTTTTCTCTTGAAAAAGTTTTTTATTCGGTTTCATGGTTTGACATCATTCAAACTCGATACTTGAAGTAAGTAAATGCAACGTATATATACCCAAATGTTCGTCTTTTGTGTACCCGAATGCGGGCTAACGACCAAGTGTAATTAGGCCATTGGCATTTATCAATATTAATAATAAAACAAATAGTAGACGAACCAAAGTTACCGACATAGCCCAACGAATTAGCAAGTTGAAATGGCAGTGGGCAGGCCATATAGTACGCAGAACTGATGGCCGATGGGGCCGTAAGGTTCTCGAATGGAGACCACGCACCGGCAAGCGCAGCGTAGGACGTCCACCCGCTAGGTGGGCAGACGATCTTATGAAGGCCACAGGATCACGCTGGATGCAGGCCGCTTACAACCGGTCCTATTGGAAGTCTAAAGGGGAGGCCTATGTTCAGCAGTGGACGTCTTACGGCTGATATGATGATGATGATGATAATGATGATGAATATTAATAAAAAAAATCTGCAGAATTTATTATATTACAAGTAGAGTAGAACCCGTTTTAAAACTACAATAAATATTTTCGAATTTCATCATTAAGCTTTGAACCCCTAAAAATCATTGTATGGTTCATTAACGTGGAAAATAATTTCCACAGTATTGAGTTTAACATTGTGAAAACATGATTTTCTCTTTTGCATGACCTGTTCAATAAAAACGGATGTAATTAACTGTAGGCACATTGATTGGGGACATATTTAACGGTAACAGCACTTTTCCGGAATTATTTATTGTAACTGTTTTCTATTCCCCGTTTTAAAATACAAATTGCTAGCTCTTTGTTTGTATTTTATTTTCTGTTCTCAGTTTATTGAGTGTGTTCCGTAAAAAGGAATAAAATTGGACCTTCGATGCTGTCAGTGCTGTTAAGACGTTTAGCCAATATTTCTTGCCAAAATGCCAACAGTACGGTGCAATTCATAAATTTAAATAACATATTTTTGTAAATTCATCTTCCACAATAGCTTTTGCCCGCAAATTCGCACGTGTGTAATTAGAATCAAGTATCTTTATTTTTGCTGTCTTATATTGAGGCATAATGAAACCCATATTTTAACCCACGAGCTTTACGTCATGCGTGTAAAAACATAGAAACAGACACACAGACAGCCAAAATAACAAAAAATAACAAATTTGGATTTGGCTATCGTTGCTCCAATAAAGACCCCCATGTTATTTATACAATATTTTTAATGTACAGACGGCCTGTTATAATTTTATAAAATGTATGTGTTTTTGGCAAAAAAAAAATTTAATTAGGTATTAAACAAAATATGTTGATTGTTTTTTTTTGTCAAAATAAATACCTAAATGTCAATGGTAATAAGTAACACTTAAAAAAATGCATTGACCGCATGCAAACATAGACAGATGGACTAATTTAGTAATTAGGACAAGGTTTTTAAAAGTGCATTTAGAAATGACATGCATTTATCTTTTGCAATATTATTATTATCAAACTCTGCGGTTTGGCATTACTCGTATGTTAATGGAATATAGATTATAAAGCTATGTGCATGATGCATAATTACGCAACATGCAATGCAACCAATTTAGTGTAAAGGCGCTCCCTCACCTCAAGCGCAATTTTATGTTACGTTACGGCACCAGCCCCCCTAGCCAAGACACAACAAGTCGCAAACGATTATCATAAACGCTCGGTACTCCCCAATAGATTTTCAACTTTATATCCTAGATCCTAAAGTTTAAGATTTCTGAGCGTTAGCGACAGGAAAGATCGAAAACGATAAGCAATCTTCACTAGATCTTCAACGCTTCTTGTAACGTTATACCCAAGCACATAAAGTTGAAAATCTATTAAAGCCTACTCAGCGTTTGCGTTTATCGTTTGTAACATGGCTACAGGGCCTGTAATGTAACATACTATTGCGCAATTTGATGCTCTATTGTCTTCGAATGTTCGAATCTGTAACGTTACATTACAGGTGAATGCTCGCGGTGAGGGAGCACCCTAAAGCAAATCTATCTAATTGGACTGTTTTGCTATGTAATCAGGTACCTACATTGTGCGATCGCTAAGCAGTCTGAATTACTTCGTTTTACTGTTGCAAGTGTTTGTTCCCATCATTAAATAAATGTGAATTTTTGATTTAAAATAGCGCACCTCCTAATAAAATTAAAACATCAATTTTGTTATTCCAAATGTATCGTAAGTAGGTAATTTTTTAAAATTATTATTCGATGTATACTTGAGGCGTGCACATTGAATAGGTAACTGATTTTAATGGGCAGGTTAATAGGTTAATTTGCAGTGTTAACATAACAACTTACTGATGTTTTAATAATCGAAACAATGTAGCAGGTATACATGAAAACCAAAAAATCTGTCAGTGCACACACAAAATATCCAAATATTATGTCTTAAAATTCACGTCAATTCAATGGTCACAATATTATGCTAACACGATTTGTAAAGAAAATGTATGCATGCAAATCTTGATCTCGTATCTTTAAAAACCAATATACTATAACTATGATCTTAAACATACAAAGTAAACATAACAAATGACAAAAAATCAATCAATCAGGCATTCAAAATCCAAAAGCAGTATGAAGTCATCATATATTTTGACAGCTCAGTTCATGGTCGGTCACTTCTGTAATAGACAAGGCCTTATAGCGGCCATACACCATACTGCCTATCGTACAATCGGCATGACGCTGCCGATTTGATCAGTTAGATTTGACCGTGTGTGGGCGTGGAATCCATCAAATTGGCATAACAATAGGCTTGATCATGCCGATTTGATCAAATCGATTTGATCATGCCAATTTGATCAAATCGATTTGATCAAATCGGAATGATCAAACTTCAAATCGGCAGCAGTGATACCAACTTAGCAACTTTATAGCTAGATCTAGCTAATATTCGGTAGCTACTTTTTAACCGACGTAAAAAAAGGAGGAGGTTCTCAATTCGAAACGTATATTTTTTTGGAACGAAGTTCCTTATGGTGCGTTGCGAAAGGGGGCTAGGCGGAAAAAATTGTAACGACACTTTTTACAGACTGCGATGGAGTGGAGTGGAGTGGAGTGGAATGGAATGGAGGGTCGAAAATCGCCTGAACCTTTTTTTAACTTGCTATCGTTAAGCAAGTTAAAAAACAGGTCCAAGCGATTTTCGACCTTATTGTCATTCAAAATTTAGTTTGTTTTTTCTCACATTCTCGTTAGCTAACATTGCTCCTTCATTAAAATCCGGTGTTTGCATAAATGTCAATAAAGTCGAAAATCGATTGAACTCACTTTCACTTGTATTACCAACTGATTCCCACTAGTGGGATAAAACAAGTCGGTAAAAAAGTAGCTAAAAAGTTAAGCCACAAGTTTTATAAAATTGTAGCTGTCTGTCACCGAATAATAGCTAGATCTAGCTATAAAGTTGCTAAGTTGGCATCACTGCTGCCGAATTGAAGTTTGATCAAATCGATCGTCATGCCGATTGTACGATAGGCAGTATGGTGTATGGTGTATATGGACGAACTGCCAATTTGATCAAATCGATCGTCATGCCGATTGTACGATAGGCAGTATGGTGTATGGCCGCTATTACTCCCACAATGTCATTGTTTGTCTATCTCTATGGTGACGAAATCCCGGTAGTAATCTGTCTAATCCTCTTGTTCGTATTTATTGGCGTTGCTAAGTAAGCGGATGATTGCTCATTATGGCGGCTAATGAGCAAAAAATGTGTTTGGATATTTATGCTCGTGTACTAGTTTAGTTCGTCTGGTATTGTGTTGAAATTATAATGATTAACGAATTGCTTTTCGTCAAAGCGAGAGGATTTTGCACAGTTTCATTGTTTTTTTCATACCTATTTATAAAGCATGTTTTTGAAATTACATTTTTCTTTAAAAATTGCGGTTCCTAGAGAGGGACTAGGAATTTCTCCTTTATCGTGGGTGCGGTTACAAACATGTAAACAGGTAGCCTACCATGAACTCTTAACGCGATCCAGTTTAGGCTGTGGGAAAGAGATGGCGTTAGACGACTTGTATAGCTCTGTCTCTTTCCCACAGCCTAAATTGGATCGCGTTAAAAGCTCGTGGTAAGGCTCCAGGGCAGCCGTCTAATCGCTCAGCCACTTAAATCGTGCCGTCTAATTCAGTCAGTTTGGATAAAGAGGGATCACTTCAATGGGAAACTAAGTATTATCCCAGAGTATCATAGGCTATAGGTAATTTAAAACTATGTAAAAAGCAAAATCAGCGGACGATGTTCTTGCTTTAACAGTCAGAAACTATCTCAATTTTAAAAGAAAACGCCGCTATTCATTTTCTGTGAAGTTTTCCAATCTGCCAACTCTATTCCTTGTCTTGCTGATTATAATGCATAAAGTTTTGTTCTTTCGGACATTTGTTAAAGTCAAGTTGTGGTCAAGTGTAGTTTTTTCATCTCCACGTTTTTGAGGTAAATTTAAAAGGTGAAGAGCATTGATTACCTACTCAATTATGTCGGTATTATAATGTTGCATGACTTAAGTCATAAGTGAGCAAAAAATACCTGAGTAAAGAAATTCACTTCAAGTTTTTGTGCAGTATAAGTAATTGCTAAAACGAATATTATACCTACGAAAACAATGATTTCTTACATTATTTTTTGTTTATGTTAAGTTTATTTTGTGGTAAAATTGACAGGCAATAAACACTTTGGCCTTTTGTTCATGTTTCTTAAAATAATTTTCATGCTATTACAAAAACTTTAGAGACGTGATAGAATGAATTTTTAAAATGCAACTTTACATGGATGAACTACATTTTTTTTTAGCGTGGTAAAATCATCAAATGAGTCCTCCCACCCAGGGCAGGGCGGGAGGGACTGTCAGACTTGTACTGACTAAAATCCACGGTGTTCTTCATTAGCCCTTTACGTTCCAGGGTCACGGTAATGGTATAAGTCCCGCGACCCCGGCAGGCTTTGGCCCTCTAGAGGCACATCTTGCTGACGCTCTTTGAGGCCCGCGTGGAACACAACGTGCCGTCGACCCGGGCATGGTCCATGGGCGAGCGGCGAGTTGCCCAATACTCGCCGCCCGCATGCCCGTGCCTACGGTGGCCGGAGATCGTCTTGCGACGTCCGACGCCGTGGGCGTCTACCACTGCGGCTGGGGCGGAGGGAGGACGCTGTCCTCTCTCTCTCTCACGGCCCGCCTCCTCCTTCGCGAGCATAACTGCTTCGTAGAAGGAGGCGACCGCTTCCCACTCCGTCTCGCCCCGCAGCATGGCCTCGACCAATGCCGGGCGCGAGAGGTCTCCGCCTATCACTGCCGTGAGGACAAGGCTCTGCCCAAGCGGGGTAATCCTGCACCGTATGCTCCACTGTGGATGAACTACATACAAAAAGTCACGCCTCATAAGTGCTCCTGTACACGATGCCGCCGTGCCGCCATTCGCTAGTGTTTGATTTTGCGGCGGCGCGGTGGCGGGCCACGGCGGCGGCGGCGGCATCGTGTATCGGAGCCCTTAGGCAGGCAGAAACTACAGAAATCTATCTGCTACGATATTTACATAATCCTGCCGCCTTATCCACGTTCATAAATCAGAGACTATCCAAGATTTCCGTATACTTGAAATATTTACTGCGTTTATTGTACGCAAAATTGAAAAAGCTTCTCTAATGTACGAAAGAGGAATATATTTTCCCACGTTTTTATACACTCACTTTTCTTGTTTGTTTATTTGTTTGTTTGTCGTTCCGGTTGGACTTTTGCAACTCAATTTTGAGGCACTTCCCGATAAGCTAGCAGGCTGAAATTTTGTACACGCTTTGAGTTCTAATGACAATACATGACTAGCTAAGAAACGTCATAACAAATCCAATATGGCGGCCTCCCCAAGATGGTGGACTGGCTGTTTGAAACCCACCCCCATGATATGGGTATCAAATGAAAGGGTTTGCTGTCAGGAATACGAAAAAAATAGTCACGGGACTTAAATCCAATATGGCGGACGTCCAAGATGGCAGACAGGCTATTTGAAATGCACCCCTGTGATATGGATATCAAATGAAAGGGTTTGCTATCAGGAGTACGAAAAAAATAGTCACGTGATTTAAATCCAATATGGCGGACGTCCAAGATGGTAGACTGGCTGTTTGAAATCCACCCCCGTGATATGGGTATCAAATGAAAGGGTTTGCTGTCAGGAATACGAAAAAAATAGTCATGTGACTTATGCTAGGCTAGGCTATTAATCGAATATGGCGGACGTCCAAGATGGCGGACAGGCTTTGAGGCACTTCCCGATAAGCTAGCAGGCTGAAATTTTCAGGGTAGCTTCAAACCCGATGAACAATGATAAAAATAATAAAATAATTAATAGATTTAAAAAATCTAAAAACCCACGTTTTTAAATGTCCTAAAAAGAAGAAAATAAGCCTACGGGGCTGAGAGAGGGGCCACTCAAAACGTGGGGGCGTATCTTTGCAAGTTAGACCTACGATCTCACGTCATGTAAATATATCCCATAAATAATCCCTTATATAATATACGCCCCCACGTTTTGAGTGGGCCCTCTCTCAGCCCCGTAGGCTTATTTTCTTCTTTTTAGGACATTTAAAAACGTGGGTTTTTAGATTTTTTAAATCTATTAATTTTTTCCCCAAATTAACGACAAATTTCCCGTTTACTTCACGTCACATTAAACGTTAAAAGTCGTTTTTGGTGAGTACTACGTACTACGAAATCTATCTAAAAGCACCTGAAATATACAAGATAACCTTTTGTTTCGTTTACCAAAGAAGATACAGTTCTTAAATTTATTCTGTGCACATCGGTTGCACCGACGCGATCGGAAAAGAAAAACGAAATGCAAGGAGTAGTCCAGTCAACGAACAATTATAGAGGGAAAGTCTTGGAACACAATTTTTAACTATGCAACTTTGTTTGGACTAGTTAGGAGGTGAACATATTAAAAGTCCCCGCCTCTAGCCCTTGAGCTTTGGGGGAGGGGGGGGGTTTGAAGGTACCATTTTTTGGTTTTTCACTTACATAACGGAAACCATGCGTCCTAGCCGCATAACATGTATGAACGATATAAAAGCTGAATAAATTCCCCATAAGTTTTATTCAGTGAGCATTTCGATATCTTGTATAGTTTTCGAGGTATCTGCTCTTGAATGTCTGTAATTTGGCAAAAATCATTTTACCTTTTCACATTCTGGAAAATTGTATTTGATATCGCCAAAGATCCAGAAAGCAGCAGCAGTCTTTTCAGACCCTTCCCTCACCACCTACGATGAACACAGCTAGATGAAACCGCGTTGAGTTTCTGCGCTATTTTTTTCTGCTTCCTCGGTGGGAGAAAGACAAGAGATATCAAGCTTGATGGTTGCCACCGACTTCAAGAACTACTTATACCTACCTATGGGCATTGTAAGATACCCCTTTAGCTGGAGGCTCACATCACCTCAAGATGCAGGTTTCACTTGGGTTTGTTCATTGTAGGTGGTAAAGGGAGGGTCTGAAAAGACTGCTGCTGCTTTCTGGATCTTTGGCGATATCAAATACAACTTTCCAGAATGTGAAAAGGTAAAATGATTTTTGCCAAATTACAGACATTCAAGAGCAGATACCTCGAAAACTATACAAGATATCGAAATGCTCACTGAATAAAACTTATGGGGAATTTATTCAGCTTTTATTTCATTCATACATGTTATGCAGCTAGGACGCATGGTTTCCGAGATATAAGCGAAAAACCAAAAAATGGTACCTTCAAACCCCCCCCTCCCCCAAAGCTCAAGGGCTAGAGGCGGGGACTTTTGATATGTTCACTTCCTAACTAGTCCAAACAAAGTTGCGTAGTCAAAAATTGTGTTCCAAGACTTTCCCTCTATACCTTATTTTGAGCATTCGTTGACTGGGCTAGAGTGTTGTGAATCGTCACGTAGATGTGAAGTTTAGCTACATTCTGTTGCAATCTCCATATACCTTCGTGCTCGCTCTACAGGCACGTAGGTAATAAATTCAGGGCATGGATTTCAAGACTGTATACTATAATTTATTTATAAAAAATAATCTTGTATCGTTTTATGTAGTTTGACACTCAAGCATTGGAGAACGTTCATAATATAGGTATAGTTTTTCCCAGTTATTTTTCGTTTGATATACGAAAATGAAGATCACTGGATTTCAAAATCCGAGCACAAGATTTTGGTATTGTAGCTACAGCGTACTGGAAGTATTTACGGCGATTATTGAACGGAAAAATGAAAAAGCCCCTCCATCAAATTAACATCAAAGTTACCGCTTTTTTACGTCAGAAAAACGTGATAAGTAGTGCTGGGGCCTCAGAGCTGATGTGATAATGGAAAGGATCTTCAATGTAGGTAATATTAGTACGTTGACAGAAATTAATAGAGCAGTGGTGGCCCAGTGGTATCGGCTTCGACTTACGAGTTGTAGGTCGTGGGTTCGAACCCCGTCAGGCGCATTACTTTGTGTAATTTATTTCAACACCACTGCTCTCAAAACGGTGAAGGAAAACATCGTTAGGAAACCGGCATATCCTAGAACCAAAAATTCGAAGACATGTGACATCTACCAATCCGCACTGGGCCCGCGTGGTAGATTACGGCCCACTCCCTCTTACAGAGAGGAGGGCTGTATCCCAGCAGTGGGAACATTTATAGGCTGATGATGATGATGATGATGATGACAGAAATTGAGTATAATAAAAATAAAGATTACTCTTGTAGACAACCTATATTCAGTCAAAAACCATGATTTGAATACAACAAAACACCGCATTTGATATTGTTTTTCATTTGAAATACAATTATTACGAATCCAAATGTTAACGTTGATGATGCAATTAATAATTGATATTCCTGTGACAAAGCATTTCCATAATGATTTCAATATAATTACAGCGATCCTAGTTATGGATAATAATGCAGGCTTAGCTTCCTATACATGCATGTCATTACAATATGAAATTGTAGTCAGCTATAAACATTGAAACACTAATTATATCATACGATATAATTATCAGGCTTAGTACTAGCAATCAAGTAGGCACTTTGTAATAATTTTGAGCTTTCATAATTCAAAATATTTATTCGTGAAAAGATTATTTTGAATTCACTGTTTGCGCTTTCAATGGATCCATTGTTACGTATCATGAATTAAATTAATCTGTAATTAAATTATGACTTAATTAGTGGATGTATTTGAATAATGACTGGCATTATTACAATGCACGATGAGATTATAATATTACGAGTAGATTATACAGAGTGAATTTTCCAACTGAGGCCTTATCATGAGTTTTCACTTATTGTGACGTAAAGTAAACTGGAACTTTGACATTTCACTTCAAGGAAAAAATTAGTTCCTTCTTCGTACACCAGAGGCGCTGTTCCATTTTTCCATACAAGAAACGCTGTAAATACTGGAATGACGCTGTGAAGTAAAATAGTTAAAACTCCTGATATAGGCTCTGAGCGTGGATGACTAAATCCGAAATTATGAGAAATTGCGAAATTATAATTTATTCCTTCATTTTACCGTATGTAATTTCATCACAAAATTTGATTTGCTTAATATAAAAATACAGACTGTGTTTTTTTTATAATCAACAGGTTCGATTTTTGGCTAGGAGTACTAATATTTAAAAAATTTAAAGATTCCTTTCAGCTTTTTTCGGTACTCCTTATAGTTTCAGATTTGGCAATCCACGTCCAGTTGGGAAATACACCCTGTATATTGAAAAACTTATCTACCCTTGTAGGAAAACCATCTGGTAACTTTAACAATGGCTTTTAATGCTATTCAAAATCAGATCGTATTTATTCTAAAACATGGGTACCTACAATGGTCGACAGTATTTATCCATCACGTCATGAGTAACAAAATGGATTGAAATGTCACTTAATAAAATTCAAATGCGAACATAGTATTTTGGAAAGCATACTATTGTGAAAGGAAGTTCTTATCTCAAAGGATACCGTTATTTCAGGAGAAAATAGCTTTACTAAGGGCCAGTTGTTTGATTTATAGTTTTACTAGCTAATACTTAAATCCCATATTTTTTATAGCAAATGATTGTAAAGTGTACAGGATTTAATAAATAGTTAAACTATAGCACATTTTTTGTTAAACAAATGGTTAAATTGGTAAAAAAGTGGCCCGTATTGTGTAAAATTCGATCCTCCTGACTTTATATGAATAGAAATCGATCCACTACTTGTCTAGTTTCAAATTCAGCTCATAAGCTTGACAGCCATTACCTGACCACGCAGCACTGTTTACAGTAGGCACAGCTAACATTATCGTTCAGGGTAATTATTGACATCGTTTATGAAACTAGCTAACAGCCAGTTACGGCAAAATCAAGCACTTAACGCTTTCATGAGAGGGTTGGAATAAACGCTTACCGAGCCTGCCCCGTTTGCCCCTTAAGCTGTGCTTACACGTGCTTTTTTCAGTTGACCGTCAACATCAACCGGTACCTAGTTTAAAAGTAAGTGCATGCATGCAATCAGCCTATAATGTTTTCAAAGTTGAATCACAGCCCGCTCCTCTGTGTTGCTGGGCTATCTAAGCAAGTTACGGTGGCCCTGGAACACAAATGGCTTTTGAAGGAACAGGGTGGATATTTATTTGTAAAAGTCTGCTGTGAAGTGAAGGAAGGAAGGAGTGTGAAGTGGTAATGGGCAGGCCACATCGCTCGTAGAACTGAGAACCGATAAGGAAGAAAAGTTGTCGAGTGATGACCACGGACCGGAAGACGCAGCTTAGGCAGGCCTCCCACTAGGTGGACCGACGACATCGTGAGGGTCGCAGGCAACCAATGGAAGCAAGTGGCGAATTGTCGTTCGGCGTGGCGGTCAAAGGAGGCCTATGTTCAGCAGTGGACGTCCTCCGGCTGATGATGATGAAAAGTCTGCTAGTCCCATGTGGGAGAACTCATTTGATTATTTTATCACCTCAGAAAAGGCCCCTTTCTGTGAGTTCATTGTGGATTACTTTATGATCAAGTTTAACTCCAGTTATAATGATTTTAATAATATTACCTTAAATTGTTTATTCTTTTAAGCCAGTGGTACACCAACATAATTATATCGCTTGACATTGTTAGAGTAACATTTTGGCATCACTTACTGAATAAAACGTTTACAATATAATTAACTTAGATATAATTAATAATAAGCAAATGTTGTAAAAACACAATAATTGCTTTAAATATTGTCTTACAATAACTCAAGTCTATTTTGAACCTATTTTCTTCTTAAGCTGCCCGTGTAAGCGTACCCTTATAAAACTTGAACCACTTGGGGCTCCAACAATTTATAACTACAAACTTAAAGTTTTCCTCTTTATTATTACCCGGGTATCCTACGGGGGACTGTTGCGAATAATTTTAACTATTTTCTTGTTAATTGTTATTATGAGATACATTCTTTATTAAGTATACGCTAATGGGATCTTGCAGCGTTTAGTTAAATTGTTTTATCGCATACTTTTCAAAGAACAGGGTTTCATCAATAATTTGTTGTTGATTCGAAGTTTCTATGTTTATTTATGTTATAGAAACTTTGCGGTTTAAGCTATGATAAAAATATTATTATTAACAAAGCTAACTCGGAAAATAATTTGATCGATAGTCGTACGCAATTAAACTGTTAAATATTATTTACGAAGCTTTAAAGTTCACTCACCCGTTTGCGAACTAACCAAACCACAATGAGACAAATCCATCTCATTAAATTGCAAAAATACAAAATATTACTAAACGAATTCAAAACATTTGTATACACAAAATGTGAGGTGATTGCTGTTGTATAATAGAGATCGCATTAACTGTAAACGGTCTGCAAATATGCAACAGCAATGCAACTGCGATGGCGGGCACAAATTGGCAACATACGTTGAATTTCCGCATGCTATTGCTTATGTTGTGTTAGGCCATTTACAGGTTATCATAGCGTGTATAGTTTTGAGCATAAACTGAATCTATTGGATGTAGGTTCTGTTTGGAAAAAGATTGAATAATTAATTTTGATTAGATAAATAAGTCATGAAAGTTTTAAACTTGTTTACGATTTTTTAGAAAAAAGATCTCTCTTCGAAAGTACTGTTTAGTAGTTTAGTAAGCCTATTCAAAATAACTTAATCCTACAACTCTAATACACGTCTTTGAAACAATATGTTTATAATAGCGCTACGCTATTTGATTTTACCAAAAAGCACGTGCGAAGCCAAGCAAAAAAATAAAGAAAGAAAACTCTTGTTTCCCTTCTTTTTAGACTGGTAAATTCATCAATCGTACTGACTAAAATCTACAGGGTTCCTTTAATGGCTGTTTTTGAATGGATCACCAAAGTTAAGCAACTCTTGCCAAGATCTGTCTGTGAATAAGTCAATAGTCTCAAACTAAAAGTTATTAAAGAATCAAATGAGTATAAAAAGCTTAACGTGTTTAATAAAACAACTTATGATCTCATACTATAAACAGAAATCGTACTCCACGATATGTTATCGTAAAGTTCGATTTATTAATCGGAATCGGAAACTGGAATAACCCAAAGTTACTGTACACACGGGCCTTGTATCAACACAGATAATAAAAGCAAATATTTTGTTAGTGCCGCTATAAACAGGCACTCTTTGCTGTTATCTTAACACCTTGAAATATATCCTCACTTCTAACGTCAATAAATTATCCGAATTATCCCAGGTAACACAGTAAGTAGGCAATTCTGAGTGTAATCATTTTTAACTCGGTTACATCAACGTGTAATTTATTGCTACGGAATTTGGCGAGTGATATTTTGAAAATAGCTGAAAATATAAATTGTACAAAATTCGGTTAAGTACTTATCCTACCAATTTTCACAAATTGGGGTAGGTACCACCTTATTTTTTCATAAAGAACTAAAACATGATTACAAAATATAGAGCTCTGAAAAGTAAGATTAAATTGAGCTTTTTCATTTTATAAACTTGTTTTTTATTTTGTTTGCGAGGATCATAATGATGCTGGGGGTCTAATCTCTAAGCACGAAACCCGTGGCTTCTGCCTCAGAGACAGACGTTTTGACAACGAGCCCGAAGCATGATATTACTGAGTCGTAAGTCGAGCGGAAAGGATTTTCAGACTTGTACTGACTAAATCTCACCTTCCAATCTTTCAATTGCCCTTTTCGCTTCAAGAAGACTGTATCGAGTTTAGGGCCCGATAGTAGGGCAGGGTACAGGGATACCTGTAGATCCCTCTACAGGTATCCCTGTACTATTCATATTACCATATTCAATTTAGTGCGATATAACTTAGCCAATAAACCCACTGACAACCAAGTCGCTTCTAACGACATCATTTGTTGAATTATTACTGATGACTAGAGGAACTGTCAGAAATGTAATAGTAGTAAGTTAATTTTACAAACAATTAAGCAAAGTCATGAACTTGTTACTGAAAACATTTCATCTACCAGACGGAATATGTTACCAGAGACTTCTGAAAGTTTCTGAATATGACTCCAAAGACGTGACGTATGTATGACTTGGCTCATATTACTCCTACAACTCTAATGGACGTCTTTGAAACAAACTACTTACGTGCCTTCAAGGAAATTAAGTTAAAACCTTGAGAAAACTAGAACTACGTACCCTACATTAAAGTTTTAATATTTGGGCTCGTAACAACCTCTCTCTGTGAAGTTATATAAGTTCGGTTATTGCTTGGTTTTGGTGGAAAATTGTTTTATCTCTTTCGTGTTTTTCATTATTTTCTAAATGTTTACCTACCTAGTTAGGTACTACCTAATTGCTAGTAAATACCGATTTATGTCATTACTTTGGTTTTTCTAATATATAAAATTCTCGTGTCACAGTTTTCGATGCCATACTCCTCCGAAACGGCTTGACCGATTTTGATAAAAATTTTTGTGCTTATCCGGTATCTATGAGAATCGGCCAACATCTATTTTTCATCCCCCTAAATGTTAGGGGTAGTCCACTCCAAAATTTTTTTTAAAATTATTTATATGGCAAAACAACGTTTGCCGGGTCAGCTAGTTTTTTATAAAATTGGGTATTTGACACATATTGAATATGGAAGCTCAAATAAAACATGGTATGAAAACTTTTACCAAGGAGTTGTAGCAGTAATGGCGGCCGGTGTAACAACAGCTGATCGCTTGCTCTGTGCCCACTTCACGTTCGAAGGTTGTCGTACCACATCGAATTTATTTCCTCGCAGTAGGTGTGAAAAGCAGAGTACGCTTCTCGGGAGTAAAGCTGCCTTGTCTTGGGCTAACTTGAATCCCTCGCTACACTAAGGATTCTTAACGTTTCACCTCCTCGCTGCGCTACGGAGGTTCACCCCCAGAATCCCTTAGTGTCGCTTCGGCATTCAATACGCCCGTGACGTAAGGCTATCTACTATTAAGTGTATCCCCGCAAACCCGATTATCATGGAGACATGACGTTAATAACCCTGCGTGTTTTATATATAAAGAGTATAACCAACCAACAAACCACACATCTGTGGTTACAATTTGACATTGATAAAGTCTTTGACGTAACAGTCTGAACCATTGTATGAAAATGGCTCATGAGTCATGACGTATTGCGGTTGACGACACCGCTGAAGCGATATAACGTTTATGCGAATTTTAAATGAATGTACTCGTTTCCCACGTTTTTTAGGGTTCCGTAGCCAAATGGCAAAAAAGGAACCCTTATAGATTCGTCATGTCTGTCTGTCCGTCTGTCTGTCTGTCCGTCCGTATGTCACAGCCACTTTTTGTCGAAAGTATAAGAGCTATCCTGTTGAAACTTGGTAGGTAGATGTATTATGTGAACCGCATTAGGATTTTAACACAAAAATAAAAACAAAACAAATTTTGGGGGTGCCCCCCATACTTAGAATTGAAACTCAAAAATTTTTTTTTTACCAAACCCATACTTGTGGGGTATCTATAAATAGGTCTTTAAAAATTATATTGAGGTTACTAATATCATTTTTATCTAAACTGAACAGTTTGCACGAGAGACACTTCCAAAGTGGTAAAATTTGTGTCCTCCCCCCTGTAACTTCTAAAATAAGAGAACGATAAAACTAAAAAAAATATATAATGTAGACCTCAACAAAAACTTCCAACGAAAATTGGTTCGGATGAGATACAGTTAGCAGTTTTTGAGTTAAAGTACATTTTAAAAAACCGCAAATATAACTTTGTCATTCATACAAACACTATGAAAAACAAAGTTATTTTTATTGTTTGTGTATATTACTTACTAATCTCAATATAATTAGGTATATCCCTAATCTATGCTTGCTACTACGGAACCCTACATGGGCGAGTCTAACTCACACTTGGCCGTTTCCTGTGCCGTGGGTGCGTTTACAAATAGAAACTCACATGTATACAAACGCCCAGACCCGGAACAACTACTTATAGTTCATACAATAATAAAATTGTAACTGCGAAACGTAATAACGTAGTTTCGATTAAAAATAAGCCCATTTATTGTACGTTTACGTCATGAAATTGTGCTCTAGTCCTCTGGTCTGCAAAAAGTGAACCCACTTAGTTTTATATCATGGGATATCCATTAAGGACAGTAATTTATAGCTCAACGGTCAGGTCAGAACATATTTCCTAATGTAGTGAACCGTTAAGTCTTTAAAAGCTTAATGCATTTACTGCGAACTCTCAGAGGCATCAGGCAAATGTAAATGTGTAGAATAACAGAAAACAGAGAACACATTAATAGTAATAGGTAGGTACTTCGTTCCGTAATACTTTTTGGTAATAATTTTTGCTTTTACTTCATTAAAAGCTTTCATAAAGCTGCAGGTTTCTACAATAGCAAGACCTATGTTCATTTGTGTGTGATGTAAGTTTTGTGTTAACTTTGAAAAACCTTTTTTTTTTAAATGGTTTTGCTCTTGGTCTCAATCTAGAATAGACTGAATAGAATAGAATATACTTTATTGTACACCAAAATTTTAAAACTATTGCTTTACAATATTGCTTAATCTATGGCGCGGGCCACTCAGAAGAAACGTAAGACGAGGACGCGTCGCGGACATGCTCAAATGTATGAGAGTCGCGCCCGCGACGCGTCTCTTCTGTATGTTTTACGTCGCGACGCTGCTATACATTTTGTATGAAAGAGACGCCGAAGAGACATATGTCTCCGCCCTGTCTGCGTCTTACGTCTTTTCTATGTGGCCCGCGCCTATGGTTACAATAGCGGTCTTATCGCTAATAGCGATATCTTCCAGACAACCTTTGGATGGACTGTGTGATCTAGCTCAGAAACAAAGATGATAAATATGGAGCGGGTCACCTAGAGGGAACTCGAGCTCCTGCGCAACGACGGAACACACAAAACACTATTTGACGCTGGTCTTCGACAGGATGGTGGTCACAAGTCAGGCAGCCTGGTGAGGTCTAACCACCGCCAGTGGGTGATGAATTTCAAAGAAAAAATAATTAGTAGGTTCTAAATTAAATACTGACATCTATTGGATAAGTCATTGACTCGGTCATCATAACACTGCGGTTTTAATGAAGTAATAAAATGGAAAAACCTGGTACTAAACTGGTATCGGGTTTAGCCTCTGTATCCACCGACAATGCTGAGCGCGAGCTTTTGTACAGCACGTTTGTTTGCGATCATTTTCACTGAACTGAGTTTAGCAATTGCGGGCACAGTTAACGAGTTCACAGACCACGTGTGCGCGTACAAAATGTGCTCGTACAATTTGTTCGTGTTCGTGAGTGAGTCGACCAGAGCGAATATTTTTACCGCTCACTTTGCCGCACAGTGCCACGTACCGGTGGAATCGTATCTTTACGTTGCCGTTCCTAAAATTCGATTGTACTTAAGCTTGCAGTGCAACAGTGCACAGAATTCTGATTACCTTGTTAAAGCAAACATCATGCAAGACACAAAGGCATCTAAAATACGTGATGAATGGTGATTGGTGGGTGGTATTGTTTAAAAACAGATTGTATCATTTATTTTTATTAGTTGACGTAAGTGGCATCACATTAGGAGATGGTGTTAGGTTCCAGTGAATGAGCAGTTTTGTCAGTTTATGGAATCGGCCTAACGCTTAGTAGTCTTTTATACAGGGTGATTTGTTATTCGATGCGGTCCTTGAAATGGGTGATACTAGACCTGATTTGCAACAATTTTAACCCCGACAACATGGGGTCTAAACTGACTGGTTTTGGAGATATCGAACTTTAAAGGTTTTTCGAAAAATTTCTACCTCTCCATCATTAAGTGCTTATTGTTAGAAAGTAACGATAGTCACCACTTAGAATTTATACTTTTCTGATAGAATATGAACGACTGAATCTAGTGAATACAAGTTTGTTATAAAACTAATCATATCTTGGGAAATTAAGTGTCATAAAGTTTCTGTTTTGAAGTTTTCTGAAAACTTCCCTTGTGTTTCAAAGCATATTTAAAAAAATAAATGTATGACACTTGGTTTACAAATTACAGGAAAAACTTTCTTGTCTCATTACCTTTCTAAAATGGTGCCACAGTACCTACTTTTAGTTAGTGTCTGACCAGAAAATTAGGGTTGTTACTGACAAGGTAGTAAATCAACGAAAATCGGTTGCAATGTTTTTTCGACCCAACATTTTTTTTCTGTGGTTTTTGTCCAAACTGTTATCTGATATTAGCTTTTTGAGTCAATGCGCTAAATCTTTGTCGATGACATCAGGCAAAATCGCGCTTTATCGCTTTATTTAGACCCCATGTTGTCGGGGTTAAAATTGTTGCAAATCAGGTCTAGTATCACCCATTTCAAGGACCGCATCGAATAACAAATCACCCTGTAGATTTTCAACTTTATGCTCTATTGTATAAAGTTGGAAATTCATTGGAGAGTACCAAGCGTTTACGTTTATCGTTTGCCACTTGTCGAGGAAGGCTAAGGTCATATTTCCCATAACTTCCATTGATTTTTAAAAATCAGGTTTAGGGAATCCATAGAACCTAAAAGCCTAAAACTTAGACAGTGAGGGATACCGCGGCCCTGAAACGCAAATGACGGAAAAGGGTGGTTTCTAGTCAGTAAGAGTCTGACAGCCCGTTCAAGTAAGGCGGGATGAACCATTTTATGATTTTTATATCTCAAAAAGGTCGTAGAACCGAATTTGTAGTACTATACCTTTACACTTGTTTAAATCTACTTGTTTAAATTACTTTAATTATAGAAGAATGGAGTATGGTGATGATCTTGCTATAATCGTCAATAGAAGAACTAACTCCTTTAAGAAGACCATGTTAAATGGTACTTTTATAAAGAAACATTGTCGGTACAGACTAATAAGCTTCAGTACTGGTCGGTGCTGGTAAAAAATAACCATCTTATCTTATGTGCTCGTATATACTGCAAATACACAGGATGAGACTTGGCAGATAATTGGGCCCTTTTGTACAAGTTATTCAATATAGAAAAGTAAATGTCTAAGTTGTCTAATGCAACAGTTATTCAATATAGAAAAGTAAATGTCTAAGTTGTATTTTACCTTGTCTAAGTATGAAAAATGTGCACATAATGTTATACTCGGCAGAATGTTACTAATGGTTTCAAATAGTACTGCGAATTTTCTCGAGTACGTCAAATAAAGTAAGTACGAATGATAAACGAGGGGACGTATAGTTTGCATGTTTATTATTTTCTCATAACTACACCTCTTGGTCGGTGGAAATGTGTGGAATTGTAAGTAAAGGAAATATTCAATACTAAGTACCTGCAGAATGTTATGTGTCAGTCAGTTATAACATTGTAAGGAAATCGGTATACCTACCTACACTAAAATCAGTCATTTAATTATTATCGTCTGCCTAGCCTTTTCCCAACTATATTGGGGTTGGCTTCCAGTCAACTGGATGCAGCTGAATATCAGTATTCTACTCTCAGACCTATCAGACCTCCACAGCCCAGAAACTAGGTAATATGATACCTTATGGTAAGACTGGTTGTCAGACTTTAGAGCTTCTGACTAACAGTAACGACTGTCAAAGATCTACAAATGACAGCCGGGACCAATGGCATTACGTGCTTTCTGAGGCACGGAGGGAACTCGATATGACAGATGGTCAACATCCACAGACCAACCTCTGCAAGCGCGTCTAAACCCGGAAGATCGGCTTGTGCGGTTGTGATTATTAAACTACTCAGTCAGTTAAAAAATTTGAAAATCTACCGACTCTTATTGGTCCTGCGTTTTAGACGACCCGCTCTCGGTACGACTTCGGCTTAACAGTGGCAATTTTACGGGCACTGACATCGGTGGCGGAAAACATCGTGAAGAAACCTGGACTTACACTTACCATCAGGCGAGATAGTGGTCAAACGTGAACCTATCGTTAAATAAAAAAATAAGAAAAAAACATATCAGAGGTCTATGGTGTTTCCAGAGACGGCTTAATTAACTCTGATTCCAGAGGAATGTCCACATCCTAACACGAAAAAGAAATATAGGCTAATAACGATTATTCGACTATTCATAAAAGTTTTTGAGAAGTGTTAATACTTAAACCATTTTGCTACTGTTGAAAAACATGCAGTTATGAATAAAAAAGAACATGCAAAGTAGTTTTCGGGTTGACTGTAACGCTAAACTGGGGTGTGCATGCTCTTTCTGTTTAAAATTTATAAACGGTCGGTTAAGTACCCGTTACAAACAAAGGGTGACCACACACCGTGAATCCGGCACTCAATTTGCGAACACAGAGTTTAAAAATAGTGCTGCGGGTAAAAATTACGCTTACTTTTGCCCGTTTTCTTTTGTTTTTGAAGTGAACAAACTGTCACCGTAATTTTAAAGTATGAATAGGAAATTGTTGGTTAAGGAGAACTACGGTTTGGTAGTATAAAAATGGACATAAACAATAACAATTATTAAAACAAAACCTACATGTAAACAACAAACGAACAAAATAAAGATTAAAAAACACAATTGGTAACATCGACGTCTGCGGCAAATTTTATCCCACTATAAAGATATTTGCCATTGGCAAGTAAAACAATATTAACCTACCATTCCAAATAGGTAAACATTTTGCAAATATGCCCAAATTATTCCAACCACGAATTCGGGTGCCATTATGTAGTTGAACTAATAACCGTTGGTGCGTAACTTTAATCAGCGATTTAGTGTAAACAGACCATTATTGTGGCTAATGTTTTAAAACGGGAACTTTTAGCGGGATCCGGATCCCGGATAATTGGCTAAGCCGGGATATTTGCTCTAACATTTGGATAAAAAGCTCGGGTTTTTCATATAGATAAATGAGGACGGGTTTCAGTAAACGGCCGCTTAGCTAGGCTTGATAGAAATAAACCGGTTAGCGTGGATTTGTGTATGTTGTGTAAATCTTTATAAAGAATAAATAAAGTAGGATTTTCTCTGAAATTGCTGATAAAGTGATAGTTATTAGAGCGCTTTTGGAAAATACTGAACACTTATTTGCGATTTTAACATATTACATAAGTATTATGTTAGATACCTATAGCAAAGTGCTGTAATTAAATACGAAGGAGATTAAATACTTCAATTTAATCTTGAACTGAAGTATTTATGTGAAACCTGAAATTATTGTTGTGCTGTTTACAGTTCATTTGTTTCAAAAAAACTAACAATTCAAAAGTTATTTCACAAAAAATACAGAGATATCGCAAAACATAAAATTGACAGACAGGCTGTAGTTTGGTGGCAACGGTGCCTTTAATTAAAACCACTGATGCAGGCACTGGGCACTGGGCCGGCTAGACGACTCGCCAAAAATTAGTTTCAATTTCAAATACTACTTTTTTTTACACACTGCACCCGCTGATATTTTTTTTGGTGTTCCGTACTGAAAAGGTTCCAATGAAATGTACCTAATTGTACACACTGAAAAAAATAAAACGAGACTTTCTACTGTTCTTGAACAGTAAAAAAAAAACGGTTCCGGGAACTTATACGTTAAAATAATTGATTACGGACAGTGCACTGAAATGGGCAAAAACAGTAAAGAGCTAAACAGTTATTTCAACTGTATGAATATTAAAGTCTACTTACAGTAAAGAGCTAAACAGTTATTTCAATTGTTTGAACACTAAACAAGCAGTAAAAATAACCGACCAGTAGCAAATGCACAGTAAAATCTACTGATATAACTCGACTGTTTTTTTTTCAGTTAGTTTTACTGCTTTGGACAATAGGCTCTATTTTTACTGTCCAAAACGGTGAATATTACCGAAAAATCGGTAATATTCACCGTTTTTTTTTCAGTGCAGACGCCAGCAGGTCAACCTTCCCGAATCTGTGTACCAATCGAACATTAACCTTACAGTATTGTGATAAGGTTGAAAATCTGTTGAAGCAAGACAGATTGAGTTAGGTTGATGTGCTGGCGTCTGTACAACATCGGTATGACACAAAATGATGATTGTGTTTTTTTTTAAATGAAAAAGACAAATTGTTTCACTGAAGGCATGAAATTTAATTCGCAAAAAAAACCGCTGCGTTTGTGCTCATTTAAATCGTTGAAACTTTGGGAATAGCTGTTTTTTTTTTTGCAATTTCAGCATTAGTGTCATAGTTTTAGCAAAAGTTTCTAGAAATAGAAAACTAAACTTAAATGTAGTAGGTATCTAATTGGCCGTAAAATCGGAAAACGCCTCTTCCGAATAGAAAAACAAAAAATGCAATTTGTAACTATTTTCTGCTCTTCCTTCACGGAAAATTGAGTTGAACGGAACTTT
This sequence comes from Agrotis exclamationis, assembly GCA_950005045.1. Lineage (NCBI taxonomy): Eukaryota > Metazoa > Arthropoda > Insecta > Lepidoptera > Noctuidae > Agrotis > Agrotis exclamationis. Next base: position 13,223,062 of record OX465424.1, on the reverse strand, counting down.
ACCTTGTTTATATGTACAGTTTGAATTCGTGTTGTGTGCATTATTTTATTTTTATTATGACGAACCCGGAACATTAAAAAATAAAACATGACAATATTTTGATGATTCAATATCCAAATAGTCATTTTTGCGTCTGGGGTATAGTTACGGAATATTTTAATAAGGTGTAGGAGGGGCGTGAATCATTTATGATAGGATGTAGTGAAAGAAAATAAAAGACATCAAATTCGGTCAGCGGCAGGGATGCGAATTTATGCTCGTACATACGGCTACACATCAAGCTACGAGTAAGTAAAACTGGTATAAGGTGACCGCCAAATGTGCGGAAAGATCCTAGAAGCGAGACGACGATAAACTGCCCCCCTAGCCAAGTCACAACAAGTGGCAAACGATAATCGTAAACGCTCGGTACTCCCCAATAGATTTTCAACTTTGTAGCCTACAGCCTAAAGTTGAAAATCTGTTTAAGATTTCTGAGCGTTAGCGACAGGAAAGATCGAAAACAATAAGCAATCTTCACTAGATCTTCAACGTTATGCCCAAGCACAAAAAGGTGAAAATCTATTAAAGCCTACTCAGCGATTGCGTTTATCGTTTGTAACATGGCTACAGGGGCTGATTGTGTAAAGCTTGATGTATAGCCGTGTGTACGTACATACTGTATTGCCTTTGTGTGGATTTTTTCTTCGCCAGACCAGGTCAAACTAGAATCACGTCCGGGACAGCAGGTCTATATTGTCAATATTCATGATTCGATTCGTAAATTTCTAGCAACGTCATTTGCTCTTCATTCACGAAGTGAATCACTGGGAATATTGCTAAGGGGTCAGTTTAGACCCGAAGGTCCGATCGTCCTAGAATCATCATTATAAGACCTAATAATTTGTAGATTTTAGCATTAATGAGCTTATATTTAGATAACCGACTAATAAGCTAGACATGACCTATTTACTGAGTATTTATGAGTTTGGTCTAATCATAAGTTGTTATCATTCCATTCATGTTTCTAGGAACACTAAATTATGTTATTCATTGATTGAGTCGTTGGCCGTAATGCATGTTCAAGGTAGTGGACTCGTGGTATCGTTTTCTGAAATCCTTAAAATTTTAACTGTATATTCACCATAACTATTAACCAAAAAATAAATATATAAATGGAATATTAGTAAGTGTATATATTTTTTGGAAAATCATGAAAAGTATATTATGTCCTCACGCCCTGGGTGGAGCAAATGGACTGTTAGGCTGGATTTACTGTCCTGTTCTTTCGGTTGCCCTTTGCATTCCAGGGCCACGGTGTCACTGTGATAAGATATGTGTCTGTCAGAGTATCAGCACAAACTTATTTATGAGTTAACAAAAAACTGGGAAAGAAAAAAAGCAACGCTGCCCACATTAGGAATTTCTCATCGTGGATGCGTTTACAAACATTTAAACTCACATACACAAACGACCTACCTACTTGAAACTTAATTTCAATGTTTGATTGATTTTGAAAAATATTAATATCTGCAGCTCTGGTAATCTGGGTTCCATATCAACAATCATAATTATTAAGTTTGCATATACATATCTAGTACATTTATTTACTATGTAAATTATTTATTTATAACCTCTTAAGACATTCCGATCGCATATCGGAATGCCACGCGACCGCTCCCTTGAACCCAACCCATTCTTTTGTTCTATTTTCAGAAAGAAATTCTCAAGACACGACATCATAGTTGATGGTTTATTACAACATGAAGGCCAAACCTGAGAAATGAATATTTATGCAAAAGGGAATAAGTATCGGTCCCTTGGAGAATATTCGCGCAAGATGTCGTTGATTCTCTTTTAGAGTTCCTTACCCAAAGGGTTAAACGGGACCGCATTACTAAGACTCGATTCTGTCAGTCAGTCCGTCTGTCACCAGGTTGTATCTCATGAACCGTGATGGTTAGACAGTTGAAATTTTCACAGATAATGTATTTCTGTTGCCGCTATAACAACAAGTTCTCCTTAAATGTTTAAGGAGGCTCCCATTAAACAAACGTGATTTGTTTGCCGTTTTTACAGAAAATGCTACGGGCCCTTTGTGCGCGATTTCGACTCGCACTTGGCCGGATTTTTTTTTCAATCATGTTAAGTATGTAGGTACTTGTACATTTTATGGGCTACCACTTTCAACGCTGTGGTAAATTACAATTCCAAGATGTTTTTATGGAGCGATGGTTGTCGCTACTGGATGTATTTCATATCATGTTTGATCTTTAGTATTCAGACTCCAAGTCAAATGGGCCGAAATCAATAAAATATTTTAACTATTTCACCCATTTCTCTTCTTATCCAGGTGTTTTTCTTCCAATACAATAAAACAATAAGCTCTATCATCATCTTCCTGTTCTGATACCATTTTACTTGTGGTCGACGCAACACGTTTTCTTCTTCCATTCTCCCCCCTATCAGTCACAGTATCATTTACTCCTTTTTCTTTCATATCATTCCTTACTCAATCCATCTATCTTTTCTTTGGTCCTCTTCTTCTCCATCCATTAACATTCATACTCATCTCTCTCTTAGTCACATGAGTGTCATCCGTCCTCTTCACGTGTACATATCAAGACGGACGGTGCAGGAAGCTAAAAAAATATAATAAATCTCATTGGAAATTAAATACTAAACAGTATTAAAAAGGTGACAAATTTTAATACCTTAGTCACACATAAATAAGCATGATAACTGTGACTCAGTTTGGTCTCACGCTTGATCAAATAATAAATATAGCAAATTATTTTCATGAGAAAACAGAGAGCGGAGGTTTGTGTCCCAGCAGTGGGAACATTTATAGGATATTGATGATGATGGTTCGAGTTATAACTTAAAAAGAGCACTGGGCATATGGAGGAGGTATTTGCGCAGCAGTATGAAATCAACGGCTGACAAAAAAAGGTACAATCAGATTTGATTATTTTAGCCGAACGTTAATTCACATTCTACGAGTATATTCGTGAGACTTATAGACACGAACGAATGATAAAAACTATGGCATTTTCACACCAGCACGTTCCAAGTTTGACAGAAGCGAGAGCCACATCCTCGAACCACACATTAATGCGCATTTTCACAGCTCCGCTACACATCCTCGTAGGCACATTTTCATCGCACAACTTTGGTGGAACGCCCCACACATTTTCACAGCACAGCTAGACGAGCAGCACGATGGGTACATACATGTGTTTTGTATATTTGTGTGATTATATTTATGGTTAGTCACCTTTTTTTTTTTTTTTTTTTTTATCGGGGTAAAATCATCAAATGAGTCCTCCCACCCCGGGCAGGGCGGGAGGGACTGTCAGATTGTACTGACTAAAATCTACGGTGTCCTTCAATAGCCCTTTATATTCCGGGGTCACGGTAATGAGATAAGTCCCGCGACCCCGGCAGGCTTTGGCCCTCTAGAGGGGGGCCCCGTCATCTTGCTGACGCTCTTTGAGGCGCGCGTGGAACACAACGCGCCGTCGACCCGGGCATGGTCCATGGTCGGGCAGCGAGTTGCCCTTTACTCGCCGCCCGCATGCCCGCGCCTACGGTGGCCGGAGATCGTCTTGCGACGTCCGTCGCCGTGGGTGTCCACCACTGCGGGTGGGGCGGAGGGAGGACATTGTCCTCTCCCTCACGCGGCCCGCCTCCTCCTTCGCGAGCATGACTGCTTCGCAGAAGGAGGCGACCGCTTCCCACTCCGTCTCGCCCCGCAGCATGGCCGCAACCAATGCCGGGCGCGAGAGGTCTCCGCCTATCGCCGCCGTGAGGACACGTCGGTGCTCTGCCCAAGCGGGGCAGTCTTGCACCGTATGCTCTACTGTGTCCTCCGGGCGATCTTCGCAGTGGTGACACCCAGGCGTTTCCTCCTTTCTCCTTAGACACAGGTACCTCCCGAAACTTCCGTGTCCGGTGAGGACCTGAGTCATGCGGTAGGTCAGGACGCCGTGACTCCTATCCAGCCACTCCTCAAAGAGGGGTCTTACCGCCGCGATTGCGGCGTGCCCGGCCGTCGGTTGCGACAATCGTCCCCTCCATACTGCCCTGAGATCGCGCCGGCTCTTCCCGCCGCGCCTCGACTTGTCGGGGCAGCGGGAATGGTTAGTCACCTTAGGTAACACAAACCCATACCCGACCATACCTTCTTCGTATTTTTATCCATCGCGAAGTCACGAATGGCTGACGCAGTCATTTGTATCGATTTTCGATAAAGATCATTGCAGTCACCGGGTTGTAACGTCAGTGGGTTTATAAACATGACATCATAGAAGTTGGCCTAATAGGATTAGGTCAATTTATGTTTAAGAATGAGTCATCTGCTTATCGTTATTTAATTGCGTTTGTTTTATTGCGCCTGTTGTATTGAACTGTAAGTATAGACCGTAATAACCTAAGACTCAATTGCCAGACAATTAAATAATTAATGTCAATGCGATTTCCTTATAAAACAAAGAAATTAGGAAAATCTGAAGCATCGGACTATTGGATCTGCGTTCCGATCACTGGCTACAAATGTTTTTCTTTATGAGTGGTGTCTCGCAGGTCAACCTAGATGAGCGAGGGAAATCAGCTTTACATCTTGTATTTGCTTCTGAACTAGATTAAAGCTAAGAATAAACCCATTGTTAATAATTATATTAAAGAAACGTTAAAATAATGAGAGAGGGATTACAACAAGAGCGGGGTAGTTGGCAAAATCGAGTTAAGGTACTCGTATCAATCTGAAGAATAATCTATACTAATTTTATAAAGCTGAAGAAATGGTTTCGTTGAACGCGCTAACTAATCTCATCAGCAACTACGGGTTCGAATTGAAAAAATATTTCTGTGTTGGATACTCCATTTATCGAGGAATGCTATAAGCTAACATAAAATAAAATCACACTACGATCAATAAGGGCTTAGCAGCGGGGGTAAACAGTAGCTAGTTAGTACCTAGTTTTAAATATTATTCCATTTGCCCCCCTCTTCAGTAATGCCGCATTTGTATTGCCATGTTTCCAATTTATGTGATAGCAATTCATTGGCCTAATGAGAGCACTTTGTTAGGCGGTTGAAGTTTCTATTCGTCCCGAGGGGATAAGGACAAAGCGTATTTGGACTCTCTCTCTCTCTGTTGTTGAGTTAATTGAGGTGCCAACGTTGTTTTTTTGTTACAACATAATATGTAAGATGAATAAACGAATTAATAATAAATTTCTTTATTTTCTCCCACAAAGTAAATCACACTTCTGACACACAGAGATTCAAAAAGTAACAAAAAGGGAAAAATTGTATCTTTTGTACCATAATTTAAGAATGAATGAATTCATCTTTTAAGATTAAACGTCACAATTTCATCGAAAAGTAGAAGTTCTAAGCTAGGCTGTAAAATAGTTCAAAATCTTTGGGAAAAGTCTTGCAGCCAAAAAAGTGATGTTGAAAAAATCTTCCTGAATTGTTTATCATTTATATTAATGGTTTCAAAATGTAAAGATGAATTTTATGAACTTTTTCACATCTTTAGTTTTTCTCAAATTAAGAGTCGTAATTAATTTGAGCCAGAAAATGTCAAAATGTAGTTATAACCAGTTTTTATTGACTGGGTCCTTCATGTCCCACATTGTTACATTCAGATTTTATCTACACATAAAAAAAAATGAAAAAAGCGTCATTCCAAAGTCAAGTGTCTCACAGCAATTTCAGTAATTCGGACTACGGATGGACATCTTTAAAGGTCCCCAGATTATTCCCAAACCAAAACATGCAGCATAAACATTTATGTAATGACAGAACCCGGAAGCGACGGTTTTTTACTTTCTACCCTTAATTTGAGGGAATTAAAAACTTTACTTACAGCACAAATGTTTAATGGGATTGAACTTTTGTTTATTTCCGTTTTTGTGTTAAAATGGGCAAGGCGACTGAAAAATTCTAATGAACCTGTTTTTTTTTACGTAAGCCAAAATTGACGAAGATTATGACGCTTTGAAAATTCTCAGTTGGCTATTGGCTAAGACGTCACCTGCCGGACTTTCGAATTTTGATGCATGTTCTTTAGATGTGTTTGGTCTTTGCCAATTGATTTAATAAAAGTTGTTTTATTTAATAACTAGCACTCCGCCCGCGACTTCGTCTGCGCGTGTTTCTAACTTCGAACTCGGTGAATTTAATGCCCGGTCAACCTCTGGTAGTTTCGGAGCCTATTCAATACACACAAACAATCAAATCTTTCCTCTTTTTGAAATTTATTTTATTTATATATATTAGTGTAGACAAACTGATTTTACGATGTTCACCCCGCCAGGGGTTGATTTTAGAAATATAAATAAATACGCATCCTTTATTCGTTGAGAGACAATTTATGCCTTCCCTTAAAACTTAATCACCCCATTTAAACAATTTAGGGGGTGATTTTCGAAAAACCCACAAACACGTATTTTTTTTATTTTTGATCTAATGATGAAACAAACTGAGTTTCAAATTTATCAGTTAGCGCGATATGATTTTCCCATAAAAACTTTAACATCGTCTAGATTACCAATGGAGGGTAGTTTTAAAAAACTAATAATGCCCATCTTTTTTATTTACTTGTACTCATATTCGTACCAAGTTTCAACTTTATAAACCTAAGGAATAAGATTTTTCATACAAACGTTTTCACCCCTTTTCACCCCCTTAGAGGTGGATTTTCGCAAAATCCCTTCTTAGTGCTCACCTACATAATAAATAGCAACTACCCACCAAAATTCAGGTTATACGTTTAGCGGTTAAAGATCCTCCCCTTTAAACTTGAATATCCCTTTTCGCTAACTTGGGGAGTGATTTTCGAAAAATCCAAAAACACGTGTTTAATTATTTCTGATTTAGTATATAAATACTGATTTTCACATTAATCACCTCATGCGTTATGATTTTCTCATACAAACTTTAACAACGCCTAGATTACCAATGGAGGGTAGTTTAAAAAAAAATAATAGAACCAATCTTTATTATTTACTTGTGTTCTTATTCGTGGCAAGTTTCAAATTTATAAACCCAAGGAATAAGATTTTTCATACAAACGTTTTCACCCCTTTTCACCCCCTTAGAGGAGGATTTTCGCAAAATCCCGTCTTATTGCTTCCCTACATGGTAGACTGCAACTGCTGTCCAAAATTCAAGTTACTGCGTTTAGCGGTTTCGGCTGTAGTCGAGTCTTAATAAAAAACCCTGTTCTTTTATATATATAGATATTTTACATATTAATACTAATATAAATACTAAAATTATATAAATATTTAATAAAATAAAAAAGACTAAAAATAGTTGTCTATTATTTTGATGCTATCATCATGCATATTATGAGAAACTGAAAACAAAATTTCTTGGAAAAACTGTGATTGTTAACAGTTTCACAATATTTTGTCATCTACAAAAAAAAGTTAAGTATATTTTCGTACTTTCTGCGAATTTCGTTTTTCGACATACAGGTCACTGGTGAATTGCATTAAATTACTGGGCATAATTCCAATTGTACAAGAAAAAAACCCAGTAGGTAGTCAAATCGAGATCGTTATTGGATCAGTCCCAATATTCCTGTGACGCTGAATGTTTCCCAGCGTCACAAAATGGTGGTACAAAAATATTAATACCTATTGCAGTGCTTATATTGATTTTTTTAAATAAATACTTTAGAAGTACGGCGAATAATGATGGCTAGCCGTCAGATCAAAGTGATGAGGACCCCATGCCCTATAGCAGGGATCATCAATTAGTTTCGTTCAGAGTCCGTTTTAAGACATGAAATGACACCGAGAATCGCATAATATTTTACAGAAAAAAAAAATTGTTAAATAAATGTAATTACGAAATATATACAATTATAATGAAGGTATTTTTTCACATTTCTATGAGAAAAGTGTCATGTTTAATTGCGTGTTTGATATTAAATACAGAAGATGTTCACGTTAAAAGTGCTGCTTCACACCCAAACAAAGTTTCAAAGCTATTTTTTGTAGTTCAGATATTTATTAACACAGACAAATACAGTTCTCTTCACTGGAAACTTCCGCATGATTGTGTTTTAAAACAGTACGATCTTATGTTCGATTTCCAAGAAATTACGCGAGAACACAGCGACTTGCACTACAGTGTAGCGCAAGTCGCTGTGTTCTCCCGGTCCGCACCAAATGTGTCGGCGCGGCGGTCCGGATGCGGTCCGGATTGCTAATAGAGATCATGAAACAAACAGTGTAGCCATTTTTTTTTTTTTTTTTAGCGTGGTAAAATCATCAAATGAGTCCTCCCACCCCGGGCAGGGCGGGAGGGACTGTCAGACTTGTACTGACTAAAATCCACGGTGTCCTTCAATAGCCTTTTATGTTCCGGGGTCACGGTAATGAGATAAGTCCCGCGACCCCGGCAGGCTTTGGCACTCTAGAGAGGGGGCCCCGTCATCGTGCTGACGCTCTTTGAGGCGCGTGTGGAACACAACGCGCCGTCGACCCGGGCATGGTCCATGGTCGGGCGGCGAGTTGCCCTTTACTCGCCGCCCGCATGCCCGCGCCTACGGTGGCCGGAGATCGTCTTGCGACGTCCGACGCCATGGGCGTCTACCATTGCGGGTGGGGCGGAGGGAGGACGCTGTCCTCTCTCTCTCACGGCCCGCCTCCTCCTTAACGAGCATTACTGCTTCGCAGAAGGAGGCGACCGCTTCCCACTCCACAAAACCGCAGAAGTGGAAATAATTTGGAGAGACCTACCCTTGGCATTGGATGGCTAAAGGCTGAAGAAGATGAAGACTACTTTTGAATGAATAAGAGAAAGAGAAGAAAATACAATACTGCTGGTGGTGTCCGTGAAGCTTCAGTAACAATAGTACTTACGTTAGTCGTACTTCCAATGCTCAAAATTATCGACCAATTAACCCCTCGCAACAATTTATGGGCATTCTCAAACAACAATTAATCATTTCGATTAACAGTACACTGTCCTTGAGAAACATACAGTACAGGACGTATTACGTAATACTATTGCGTGCGTGCGATAACACTTCCGACTATGTTCATGAAATAGGAGTCCAAGTTGTTGACCCAGAGTAGAGAGCAAATGGACAGGTCCTGTGAAGATGAAGAGCGTGGAATAATGCACGTAGTATTTTTAACTGCTGGCTTTGTACGCATGAAACAGACGATTTCCACGAGTTTTCCAAACAATTTACTATAAATAATGCAGTGAATTATAATATTAACCATGACAATTTTTCCGTTTAGTTTGGTTTAAAGAGACATTTCGCAGTTTCTTTTACGCCTGTGCATGTAGTGGTGCGTCGCGTCATAGTTTTAATTCTAAGAAAAGGTTTTCTTTGGTTTATAGTTCATTTTTCTGTATTACTCTGGGGTCAAATTGAACGCATTTGAACGCAATTATGGGTGAACTGGTGCTAATTCTACAACGTGTAGTGAGCAGAGGGAATGGTTCCATGTTTTATTCTTTGTTCGTCCCGAAGTTATATCACACATTATAAAAAAACCTAGTTTTCCCCATATCCAAATGAGATATCAATTATTTATAACGTTGCTAATAGTGTTACTAGTCTATATAAATATTATATTCTAAAGGAAAACTAGTTTCCTAGTATTCAAGAATATTACAATAGCTTTGAGAACACTTTTCATTTGCTAAAATGTAGACAGATAACTACATTCCATATCTGCATATGTCTGTATGAACAATCCGTGGGGAGGCCCAAATGACACTTGTATGTTCACTTATTGAATGACCACACATAATATAAAAATTAAATATGAGTTGACAAAAAAATATTGCTACGGAGAAACATGATGACTATCAGAGGATGTCATCTTCTTTAATAGGTACGAGTACCACTTAATGAATCAATTGGAAAAAACTGGAGGTACAATTGGTTAACCACGTATGTCAAATGCCAAATGCCAGAGAATCTATTTATCTTAATACGGAAATTCTTACAAATCCAAATCTGCATCATGATTTTACCAATGATTTTCCAAGCGAAATACTACGAATTAACGATGAATTGGCTCAAGAAATTTACTGTTTGGTACAATAAAAGTAATACAATGTTATTTATTTTACGATTGAAATCCCCACTCTAGGAATTTCTCTTGTGTCGGTGTACAATAATTTAAACTCACAAACAGACCCGGAACAACTATAATATTATAAATCTACTATACATATAAAAATAAGTCGGGTTTTCCTTCCTGACGCTATAACTCCAGAACGCACGAACCGATTTCCACGGTTTTGCATTCGTTGGAAAGGTCTCGGGCTCCGTGAGGTTTATAGTAAAGAAAATTCAGGAAAGAGAAAAAAAATTCTTCTTCTTTAATCACCAAACGAAATGTTACATAAAACGAAGCCATCTGGTGGCGAAACGGAGTTCGCCGGGTTTGCTAGTATACTATAATTATTGCAAATTTAAGAGCGGGCAAGTGTTAGAAAAGCGTGCATGATTTCTCATTTTGCTAAAACAGTTCCACCCTTAACATGGTCGCTATTTACTCTCTTCTAAATTATCTGGATTCAGATTTTCACCTAGCAATTCATTTTTCCATCTATCATATTTTTCTACATACACAGATAGATGAGAAAAACTGGTGACCATAATCATGCAGAAAAGCCCCGAAGGTCCGTTTTCCCCAATTTTACAGCACATTAAACAGTAATAACGGATGAGAATAAATGGAACAGATGTGGACACAGCAAGGTGGGATCACTCAGCTTAAATTACTGTCCCGAAAAATCCTTTCTTACATACAAAACCTTTTACTCGCATCTGAGGGGAGTTCTTATGTAAAAAAGGGTTTAAAAGAAAATGTTTATAGGAGCTGCTGTTAATGTATGTATGAATTCTGTATGAAATTCTATCCTCCTTCTTTTTCTTTCTTTTTCGTGTCACAATGTGATCATCAGAGTTTATGAAGCTGCGTCTAGGAACCCATAAGCTTCTGACATGGCTTTTTAGGGTTCCGTAGCCAAATGGCAAAAACGGAACCCTTATAGAATCGTCATGTCTGTCTATCTGTCTGTCCGTCCGTATGTCACAGCCACTTTTTGTCGAAAGTATAAGAGCTGCATGTCCTGTTGAAACTTGGTAGGTAGATGTATTATGTGAACCGCATTAGGATTTTTACACAAAAATAAAAACAAAACAAATTTTGGGGGTGCCCATGCCCCAAAATTTAGAATTGAAACTCAAAAACGGGATAAAAAGTATGTGTCCTATGTCCATTCCCGGCTCTCAAACTATCTTCGTACGGAATTTCATCCAAATCGGTTCAGTGGTTTAAGCGTGAAAAAGAGACAGACAGACAGAGTTACTTTCGCATTTATAATATTAGTAGAGATTGTGGGGACTGGGGAGACATCAGACATTTCTGAATTCTCTGGTCTCTCTACAAAATTATGTTATTGCAAAAACCCGCATATAAGTAAATCTTATGTTGTGCTACTAGAAAATCCCAGGATTTACCAAAGTTTGAGCTTTTGCAGTAACATATACCTACAAAGACCATTTTTTTAAGGACTATCTACGAAGCATACACCAAAATACATGCTTAAGATAATAGACTGTTTACGGGAACCGATCAATTTACCGAATTTTGGTTGTTCGAATTTCGTTACACCGAAAACTATTGACCGACATCTCTTTTGCTATATGCATTATTTAACATATTTTCATTTCATCGAAGTATCATTAGCCATAAGTATTATTTTACCGAAGTTTGTTCCGCCGATTAACAAAATAACTTTTTACTATTGACCGAAGCCTCTTTTAAACTTTTTTCAATTGCCAAATGGTTTATTTGCCATATTTTCACCATACCGAAATAACATTTTACCGAAAAATTAAATTACTGTCATAAAAATTCAATATATTGTGCTACAAAACTTTGTGGCGGAAACGAAATGCTGCAAAACCGACTTTACGTAGTCTTGTCTGCCCTACCCCTAGAGTGTAATTTAAAATCGCGTAGGCGCGGAGGGGTATGGTGGCCCGCGAGCTGAGGAGCAGGTGGTTGGAACGGCCGCCGCCGCGGCTGAGGCTGGCCGGCGAAGCCGGCCAGTAAACCGAAGCTGCGGTGGTGAGCGTTCAAATCATCTGCGACGATAAGCTCGCGTGGGGCCACCCAAAACCCCGCAGCGCCGAAGCCATGACAGAAACAATGCTTGTTGCGTGTTTGCTGAATGTTGCATGCTGCATGCAGCATGCTTGCTGCATGCTTGCTTGCATGCTTGCTTGCATGCTTGCTTAAATGCTGCATGCTTACTTGCATGCTGCATGCTTGCTCGCATGTTTTTGTGGTGCTTGTTTGTATGTTGCATATCTGTTTTTAAGCTGTATGCGAGTGTATCACAATACAAACCTTTTTACAAACACAAGAACAACACAATAACAAAAGAGTAACAAGAATCACACAGAATCCGCAAAAAGATTCGGACACACGTGCTAGCCAGAACACCCCTAAAGGTGAAGCTGCACTAGGCGGAACTGCACTGCAGCGGAACTGCGCGACAAGACGCGTCAAAATATTCTTTATATGAAATTATACGAGACATCACGCACTAAGCGGCAACGGAACTACACTGCAACCGAACTCCGTGGCAAAAAAAAACGTCGTGTCGCGCAGTTCCGCTGCAGTGCAGTTCCGCCTAGTGCGGTTTCACCTTTATAGTCCAACTATGTAAATAACAGCAAATGTCATTAATGATAATACAATACTCGTCAGAGTTATATTATCGTATAATTGTTTTGTATTGTCTACCTACATTTCAATGGCGCCTACTAAAAATGTAACAGCAATAATTAGTGTGCACAAATTTCTAGGTGTTTGGTGAAATGAAAATATGGCAATTAAAACAGTGGTATAATGAATGTTTGGAAACATAATACTTCGAACAACCGTCATTTCGAGTAAGTGTAACATCGGTAAAAAGTTTTTCGGCCAAATGAAGTGTTGGAGTAACGAAAAAAAAACGAATAGATAATAGGTTAACTGAAACAGTGGCAAACGTGACTTCGATGAAGTAAAAAAAAAACAAACGATAATAGTTGAAAAGTTTTAGGTCAAATGAAATTCGGTCAAACATTTTTCGATCTTATGATAGGTAACCACTGTTTACATTTTATAGAGTAGCCTTATTTAAAGGCTAGTTATACGGTAGAAAAATAATTACACAACCAAAAAAGGGAAGGTTAGTGTAAAACCCGACAAAAACATCAGGATTAAATTTAATTAGTAATTGGCACTTAACGCACTCGTACCTAATTGGGAACAAAATCTTAACACGGTACAACAAACTAACAGTTTATATTGTTCTCAGTACTGAGTCATAGACCTTCTGTCTGTAAATTTATTTCGGGGTCAATGATCGCAGGTAGATATTTGGAAGACGTTTTTAGGGTTCCGTAGCCAAATGGCAAAAACGGAACCCTTATAGATTCGTCATGTCTGTCTGTCTGTCTGTCTGTCTGTCTGTCTGTCTGTCTGTCTGTCCGTGTATGTCACAGCCACTTTTTGTCGAAAGTATAAGAGCTATCCTGTTGAAACTTGGTAGAAAGATGTATTATGTGAACCGCATTAGGATTTTCACACAAAAATCAAAACAAAACAAATTTTGGGGGTGCCCCCCATACTTAGAATTGAAACTCAAAAAAAAATTTTTCACCTAACCCATACGTGTGGGGTATCTATGAATAGGTCTTTAAAAATGATATTGAGGTTACTAACATCATTTTTTTCTAAACTGAACAGTTTGCGCGAGAGACACTTCCAAAGTGGTAAAAAGTGTGTCCCCCCCCCCGTAACTTCTAAAATAAGAGAATGATAAAACTAGAAAAAAATATATAATGTAGACCTCAACCAAAACTACCAACGAAAATTGGTTTGGATGAGATACAGTTAGCAGTTTTTGAGATATAGTACATTTTCAAAAACCGCAAATATAACTTTGCCATTCATACAAATACTATGAAAAACAAAGTTATTTTTATTGTTTGTGTATATTACTTACTAATCTCAATATAATTATATCTCTAATCTATGCTTGCTGCTACGGAACCCTTCATGGGCGAGTCCAACTCGCACTTGGCCGGTTTTTTTCTATTAGTCTATGAAGTATACATTTAAAGGAAATCAATTTATTAAGCTGTCTAGAGGAACTGTTTTTTCGATACTAAGTAAAATAAAGTCTCCAGCCATCATTCTTAGGATGCCTTTCCACCAGTGCTATGCAGCTATGCTACGAGAATGTAAAAGCTAAGCTACGAAACTATGCGACCGTTTCCACTGATGCTAAGTTATGTGGCGGTGCGAGTAGGGGAACAGTGTATAAGACGGGGACACGAGGTATGATAGGAAATCACACACCTAAGGCAAACTTAACACAAAAATAACGTAGAACAAGCGCCAACAGGACGCTATTTCCGTCTGGCCGCTTGCAAATGACGTCCTGATGGCGCTTGCTCTACGTTAGTGTTGTGTTAAGTATGCCTAAAGAGTGTATGTCCCCATTATACCTCGCGATTATTAATGTCCCCGTCTTATACACTGTTCCCCTAAGATGTGCTATGAAAATCGCCCCCGCAAAATAGCTGCGCGAGATAGATGCGCAGCTCGAGCTATGCGATGTATCTATAGTAAGGAAGCGACGAGCCATAGCAGGCATCCATAGAACGCATCCATAGCACGCATCCATAGAACACATCCATAGCACGCATCCTTCCATATAAAAACATATCTTAGTTGATTCCGTTTCCACTAGTGCTATGCTATGTGCACCAATGAATATGATTGGTGGATATCAAACGCATCCTTAGCAACGTAGCATAGCACATCTCTGGTGGAAAAGCAGCCATAAGAAACTCCAATATGTCTTAGCAACCTTTGTATTTTAATAGTAAATATACCTTAAAAATCTGACAATGGACATATCCATTATCAGGCTTTTTGACTCATCCTGACTCATCATCTGCCTAGCGTTTGGGCAAAGGGGACGGCTTCCAGTGTAACCGAATGCAGCTGAATACCCGTGTTTAATATGGAGCGACTGCCTATCTAACCTTCACAACCCAGTAACTGGGTAATACGATATCCCTAGGTAAAACTGGTTGTCACACTTCCGAGCTTCTTACTGACTGTCAAAGATGTTACAAATGACGGCTTTATGTTTACTTGCTTTCCGAGGCACAGAGGAAACTCGCTATGATAAATGGTCACCCATCCACAGATCAACCTCGACAAGCGCAGCTTAACCTTGAAGAACGTCCTGTGGGGTCTTCTTGACTCATCCTGACTGATCGTAAAAACACTAATACTGCCATATTAAGGTATCTCTGCATGCGAGTTGCGTACGTAATCAGTTAGTCATTTGAAAAAAGTATGTTATAAGCGTGTACAAAAACACACCTTATTTTCATGGAGGTAGGCAGTAAAACACTACCTCTTATGATCCTTGCTAGGGCCTGAATTCCTGTTACGCTACGTGTTCGCGCGTACGAAGATACTGTTACAATGTTAAACCTACATATAAATAGCACCCTACCGCGATGCTTACGTCAGCGGCGTGTACTACGTTGATTTTTCTCACTAAGTTACACGACCGACGCGACGGTACGTGACCGACTGTACGTAATCGTACGCGACCGACAAGAATCTATCTCGTCTGAAGATTTTAACCAACTAAATGCTTTTGGCCTTGTTTATTTTGGCTTAATTCATTTAAAAATAAAAGTATGGAGAGATGATCCGACGAACATTAAAAACGTAAATTCTTACCTGTACACAAGGTTAAATACCGGAATATTTCGTGTAAATATTACTTGAATGTTTACTTTAAACGTTGTTTAACTAAAAGCGGGTTTAACGGACGCTTAACAGAAACCAGACTTGTAATATGAGCAATTCAAAATGATCCAAGTGCATAATAATAAAGTGGGTCAAGTATCCTGTAATTTCAGTGTATCTTAGTCAAATAAACACTTAATCATAGTAATGAATTAACATAAACATCCCGTTGTTGCACCGCTGATAACTGTGGCTAAATTAGATATTATTGTTTTACAATGAAACTGGAGGAAAACAATGCACTGTTCATATTGGAATGGGATTAGCCGATTTGTACCGATCAGTACCAATTCGTCGTTCCGTACGGACCTGCTACTTTTATGAAAGTGAAAGCATTGATGATGATTTTACAACTTAAAAAAAATATTAAGTTGTAAAATCATCAAATAAGTCCTCCCCTCCAAGGCAGGACGGTAGGGACTGTCAGACTTGTACTGACTAAAATCAACGGTGTCCTTCAATAGCCCTTTACTTTCCGGGGTCACGGTTACCCGATAGTCCCGCAACCCCGGCATAAAAGCACCCTTAGAGAGGAGGTTCCTTCTGATCAAGGAATTTTGTGACTTTGTAACACAGATGAATCAGTCACTCGTCGCCGTCGCCTTCAGGTCTGTTTGCACAGGTAGACATAAGAAAAATGATTCATAAGGTGTAACAGGAAGTTTGTTTTGATATAATAAAACATTTCCTTAATTTTTTTTGGTAAGTTTTTCTTATATTTTTATTGCGTATAGATATGTTCTTTTTATAAACGAATTAAGCTTTAAAAGGGAATGATTCCTTACAGAACGTTTCGCTTATATCACGTGAAGTGTACCATTTATATTTCACAGATAAAATCTCATACGTAATTCTCAAATTCTCTTAACATACATGTATTCGTACAGACCCCAGCCTGTTATCATCATCATCATCATCATCCACAGCCCGTCTTCACCCACTGCTGGGTATAGGCCTCTCTTTGTTTATGCCAAGATCCACGGTCTTGCGCCAGCCTCATCCAGGACACTCCCGCAATGGCAACAATGTCGTCTGCCCATCTCGCCGCCGGACGACCAACACTTCTTTTTCCATTCCTTGGACGCCACTCTGTCACAGCTTTACTCCACCTGCCGTCACCGCGCCTTGCCAGGTGTCCTGCCCAACTCATTTTGAGTTCCATAACTCGATTACCAATACCGAAAACCTTCGTTCGTCTCCGGATTTCGACCTTTGGATCTCGGTCTATTAATTTAATGCCGAGCATGGAACGCTCCATGGCTCTCTATGCTACTCTGAGTCTGTACACAGCCTCCTGTGAGAGCGTCCACGTCTCAGCACCGTACGTCATGGTGGGCAGAACACACTGATTATAGAGACGGGTCTTCAGGCATTGTGGAATTTTGGCTGATTTCAGGATGTCGTCCAATTTGCTGAATGCAGCCCACCCTAGCTGAATTCTTCTCGAAATTTCCGCTGTTTGGTGTTCCTTGCCAAAGGAAAGGATATGGCCAAGATAGACATAACGGTCAACCTTCTCTAACCTTTCACTTCCGACCTTGACAGAAGGATTTGAATTGCTGGAGAAGTTTGCTATAATCTTCGTCTTCGCCATATTCACCCTAAGTCCTATTTCCAAAAGGAGGAAACGCCTGGGTGTCACCACTGCGAAGATCGCCCGGAGGACACAGTAGAGCATACGGTGCAAGACTGCCCAGCTTGGGCAGAGCACCGACGTGTCCTCACGGCGGCGATAGGCGGAGACCTCTCGCGCCCGGCATTGGTTGCGGCCATGCTGCGGGGCGAGACGGAGTGGGAAGCGGTCGCCTCCTTTTGCGAAGCAGTCATGCTCGCGAAGGAGGAGGTGGGCCGCGTGAGGGAGAGGACAATGTCCTCCCTCCGCCCCACCCGCAGTGGTTTACACCCACGGCGACGGACGTCGCAAGACGGTCTCCGGCCACCGTAGGCGCGGGCATGCGGGCGGCGAGTAAAGGGCAACTCGCTGCCCGACCATGGACCATGCCCGGGTCGACGGCGCGTTGTGTTCCACGCGCGCCTCAAAGAGCGTCAGCAAGATGACGGGGCCCCCCTGTAGAGGGTCGAAGCCTGCCGGGGTCGCGGGACTTATCTCATTACCGTGACCCCGGAATATAAAGGGCTATTGAAGGACACCGTGGATTTTAGTCAGTACAAGTCTGACAGTCCCTCCCGCCCTGCCCGGGGTGGGAGGACTCATTTGATGATTTTACCACGATAAAAAAAAAAGTCCTACTTCCAGCCTGTCAACCTACCCCAATCTGCCAAAATTTTACCAATTGAACATTTAACTTCAACTATTGTGATAAGGTTAAATCTATTAAAGAAATTTGACAGATTGAGGTAGGTTGATGTGCTGGCGTCTGTACATAAATATCTCGAGTTCCTCACATCGATGATTATTATTCTTCAAAAAAGCAAGTACCAATTCAAATTGTATTTAAAATGCTAATTCCCTAGTTATGTGTTTCGAACGTTTCCTGATTACTGGCAGCGGTGTCACAATAGAAGACAATTTTGGTAATAACACGCTTATTTACGAAGATAATGTGCACATTATCCATTGTAATTACACAAGAGTTTTCCAAGTAGGTCTCTGTCTGTTGTCTGTCAAACAATTCTGAGTAATCATTTATGTAGGTATTCCAAAAACAGGTATGAGTAAAACATTTTTCAGAAATCCATTGTGAATAATTTGTGAAAATGAATTACTTCGGTTAAATAAGTGTTTTTGTAAAATTGAACGATATTCTTAAAGTTGACTCATGTTTCACTTAAAAAAAAAAAAAACAAATTAAAAAAGGACAAATCTGTTACGAAACTAGTTAAGGGACAAGTAAAACCTAGATGGAATTAATCTTAGTATAAAATTAAAATCTGATTAATCTTTTAGTTAAATTTATACCCAAAGAAAAAGAGAGGATATATGTATAGACGATATACATATAAGGATAGAGCGTCACACGTTCAGTTTTACTGTACAGTTTGTTCAGGTTTTTATTTTTGCTTACAACTTTATCAGAGCGAAATTTTTATTTTGACAAAAAACACTTTGGAGATCAGCCAGGCTATGACTACCGGACGCTGTCACAGTTATGGCCCCAGTATCATAAGAATGGAGCCCTGATACAGTTTGAGCGGGGAAGAGGCCGGTCGAGGAAAAAATGGCGTGGCGGGACGCTTTAGATGACTTCCTCATGGATTGGCGTGGAGAAACATGCGGTCGTGAGAAGTGGAACAAACAGGAGATGCCTTTGCTCAGAAGTGCAACAGAATAGACTATAACAAAAAATGGTATTGATATTTTTATTTTCTAAACGTGAAAGGAGATTGCTCTGCGCCCATACATTGTTCGCCCTGGAGCCAAGAGCATCGGAAAATTATATTTTGTGTTGTCGATCATTAGTAAACTCCTATATGATCTTATTTTTATAGCGGACTAGCTGCAGAAGAGATATATTCCAAAAAAAGAATCAGATTTTGAGGTTATAATCGAACCATAACAACGAATATTAGGCATAGTTTTTCATAGCTTAGTGATTTTTAGAAACTGAAAAGTAATATCATAATATATTTGGCTATTTTAAGAACCTCCCTAGATAATTGGGTAGGTACCTATGCAGTTTAAAAGTCACCAAAACACACCGATACAAACAATTACAAACAGCAAGCGACGCTATTGTAATCATCAGTAGACTGACAGTGACAAGTGACGAGGGAAGACGATCTGAAATCGATTAATCGAAGAATCGATTTTTCAGGTTCAATAGATCGATTTTTTTTGATCGAAAAAATCTGATTTACTGATCATCTTGATCAGTAAATGATCTTTCTTGTTTTTCATGAAATGGATAATATTTTTATTAAGTATAAATGTAAACTTGAAAAATAAAATCGATTTTTTAGAAACCGATCTTTTAGACCACGATTTTTTTGTAAGTCGATACATTGGCTTACGATTCGAATCGATTTAAATTATACTTTAAGGAAATTAAAAATTCAGTAGATCGATTACAATCAATTGGCTATCACTATTCTTTATCGACACGACATGACGTTTGGTGAAGATGGCGGCCATTAATGTTATTAGTCTCGTAAAATACTTTTTATTGTTCATTTTGGCATACAGCTAGTCCGTGTTACAAAA
The DNA here is from genome assembly GCA_950005045.1 of Agrotis exclamationis. Lineage (NCBI taxonomy): Eukaryota > Metazoa > Arthropoda > Insecta > Lepidoptera > Noctuidae > Agrotis > Agrotis exclamationis. Next base: position 13,203,028 of record OX465424.1, on the reverse strand, counting down.
GTATTTGCAACTAACATAATAAAATAGACAGTTAATTATCGTGTATTCCAATACATTTTGTTGCATAGGGCCATTCTGGACATTGTCCTTTATTTTTTTCGTATCACTCAGTTTCAAACATGAATACTTATTTATGTACCTATCTATCCTTTAACTGATACCAAATCGACAGAGCGGAATTAGCTAAAACAGTCATTAAGTACACTTTACTGATTAGTTCGTTATTTTAATATACCTACGTAAAGTTGCTTGACCGTGAAGGTTCTTCATTGTGTCACCATGAGAATTCTATCGTGTTAACACTAAGTTAAATATTTCCTTTTAAAATTAAGTACCTCTTTCATTTCCTTTCGTTGGGAAGGTGAATCAAGGAAATGGGAAAAAGCATCCTACTCGGTGATAATGGGAAATAAAGAAGGTTTACATTATTTATGACGGACCGGAAGACGCAGCGTAGGCAGGCCTCCCACTAGGTGGACCGACGACATCGTGTGGGACGCGGGCAACCGATGGATGCAAGTGGCGAATTGTCGTTCGGCGTGGCGGTCTTAGGGGGAGGCCTATGTTCAGCAGTGGACGTCTTCCGGCTGATGATGATGAAGATGACATCATTTATCAGGTAGTTGTGGTCAAAAATAAAAAATAAATGAATAAAAGAATACGATTTAAAACCCCGCATCATTGGAATCAAACTTCACAGGTAACTTCGTTTGACTCTTGAAATCCTTTGGGTTTCGACCGGAGATGATTACATCAGTTAGGTTACAGCTGATTGAGTTGGTATCAGCGTAGGTACATGTGTCTGGTATAGCTGACAAGAAAGCCTGCCTACTTGATGGTAATGGTAAGTCGTCACCGTGGCATATGGATGCCTGCAATTCTAGAGGTATCGCCTACTCATTGCCGACCCTAAATGCTCCATGGGAGAAAAATCGTAATCGATTATGATTACATTTGGGTCGAACAGGTGTTGTTTTTGTTATGGTAGTTCATTATTCTTCTAAGTTTACGACGGTAGGTACATGGGAGTTGGTCCTATTGAATAAGATTTTTATATTTACATACAAATAATATTGAAATTGAAGAAACACATATGGACATAATTCTTGCGAACGATCATGAATAGACAATGTTGTAGGAAAAAACGCAACAAAGTAGGAAGAAGTAGTTAGTACAAGGGAACACTTTCAGACAGCGGTCTGCGGCCGTGACATTGTCACTCGAAACAAAGTTCAGTGTCTGGGCCTCAGATTGCGCGGGCCCTCCATGCGCCTAGCTAACGGGGCTTACTGCGGTAAGCCCCGCATGGATTGCGATCCATGCGGTACGCAAGATCTCCCCATGCTAAATAGATCCCAGCTTTTCACGGCGCAAAAAAAAAGCTCTTCACGGCCTAAATGTAAATTAGCCTTTGGTCTAGTGGTTAGTGACCCTGACTGCTATGCCGGAGGTCGTGGGTTCGATTCCCACCCAGGACAAATGTTTGTGTGATGAGCACGATCATTTGTTCTGTGTCTGGGTGTAATTTATCTATAATATTTATGTATTTAGAAATATATAAGTATGTTTATCAGTTGTCTAGTACCCATAACACAAGCTCTGCTTAGCTTGGGACTAGATGACGTTGTGTGATAGTTGTGGAATATTATTATTATGTCGTTTATTAATTTTTACAATCTTATTAATACATTTTTAAATATTTTTACAAAAAAGAAATAAAAAAAACATTTTAAAATATAAAAATAGTGATCCACCGGTGTGGGAGCAGGGTCCAAGCTACCGGTGGTTAGGGCTCCAGAGACAGGAACCTCCTCACAATGCGAGCCGTATCGAGGAGCACTGCCTTCTGAATCAGGCCCTTGATCCAACCCCCTAATGAGAGCCTCGAAAGATGTTCGTCGAGGCTCTTTGCCATCAGGCCATTGGCAGTAACGACAATCGGCACAATGATAGCCGAGCTCACATTCCACATGTCGACAACCTCGCGCGCTAGGTCGATATATTTGATTTGTTTATCTTTCTCAGCCTTCACGAGGTTCTCGCCATGCGGGATGGTAACATCGATTATCATTGCGCGGCGCGCTGATCTGTCTATCACTACTATGTCAGGCTTATTGGCGACAATAGTCCTATCAGTAATGATAGGCAGATCCCAGTACAACGTGACATGGTCTTTCTCGAGAACTGGGTCGGGCACATACTTGTAATACGGTACCTCAGATTCCACAAGTTTATATTTCAACGCAAGTTGCTGGTGGATGATTCTGGCTACTAGGTTGTGCCTGTGCAAGTATTCGCCGTTAGCAAGACGAGAATTATTATTATTATTATTATCAGATATTTTGTTCAAATTATTCAACCTGAGTAGGTCACAACTGAAGGTATCTCTGAAAATTTATTAACGGCAATAATACGGCTTGTGGGGAGCCAATCCATTCCAGCCCAGTCCAACCCTGTTTTGTGTGGTCTAGTGGTTTTCATCTAATAATGACCATTTTACACTTCAGCAGCGGTGGCCAGGAGTAATGGTTTTGACTTACGAGTTGTATGTCATTGGTCTGAACTTAGGCAGGCGCGTGTCATTTTTTTCATCACCACTACTGTTAAAGAGGTGTTGGAAAAGATCGTAAAGACACTGGCATATACTAGAACACGTCTAGACCAAAAGCATCGAAGACATATATTGTCTCATCTACCAACCCGCACCGGGTACGCTTAGTTGATCCTCTCATGATCCGCTCACTCTCACATAAGTTCATACCCAAAGAGCGCGATCCGTTCCAGCGATCTGATCAAATGCTATCTCTGTGAAGCAGAACGCGATGCGCTCCGACGCCGGCGGCAGTGAGAAAGCACATATGGACATCCATAGGTTACAAAGATCGCATACGATCAGATCGCATCGCCGGATCGCGCTCTGTCGGTAAAAGCCGAGGAAGCCGGTTATCTAGCAATGGAAACATAGTAGATTATGCATGCACGGTTACAAACTGATAATATTGGCTTTATATGACGTGTTTAATTAACTTCCTGACTAATTTATGTCGCGACTATTATATCCTCTAATCAGCTGAACACACATAATCCTATTGTAAATGTATGACCGTAATGAAACGGCTGAGTAAACTATTGAACCATGTCAAGTGACATGGCATCATGACATCATGTTCCAAGGACTTTGTCGTCGAACGTTCAAGATGTTCTTACAAAGTAAGGCGATAATCACACGACTGACGCGACGCCACTCGTCCGCGCGGTCGGACGTACGTACGGAACGTAACGTGAAATCCGCTTCACCGGGCGGTGAATTTCACGTTACATTCATCATCATCATCAACTACAGCTTGACTTCAGCCATTGCTCGCGATAGTCTTATCTGTGTTTGTGCCAAGCTCCACGTCTTATCAAAATAAAAATAAAATCATCCACCCGACCGACGCGGCGACGACGCGATGAACCATCACAAAATCCGTCATAACTTCCGCAAACCCGCACGGATTAGCGGTATGATTATATGAGAGTCATCTAATTTCTTCAATAGGTATATACCTAATTGGTTTACAAGAAGTGGTTTTCAATATAATTATTGACCTTTCAATATATATAAGGGATTGGTTTTCAATATATTATTGTTTTAAAGAGGACAGCTTAACAAGCTGTCCTCTTTTTTGTCTGATTCGGTCTTGTGATTTATTTGTCTGAGCCGTTTTGTTTTCCCTAATTATTTTGAAATTTTGTTAATCGAAAAACCTTACTCTTGAGCTAGTTTCTAGCAATTTGAGCAAAGAACATCGGCTGTTCCAATGAATAAACAAATATCTTCATGTTAAACCCTCTCCAAATTAATACAGGCCGAAGCTTCGGGTATTAATTTATACACAATTTAATTGCTTCGACCAGTTTGCCTTCTGTTCCTAGAAGTGATGTGGCGAATGTCTGATTTTTGACATTCGCGAATGCGAATGCGGATGCGAATATTCAATTTCAATATTCGCGTATGCGAATGCGAATATAAACTTTCAAATAAAACCACGCAAAATTATAGACAGGTTTGACATTTCATATCAGACATATTGTAATACATAAGTCGATATAATTGAATGAATGTAACTTCATTCATTAAATTGATTCAATACCTACATAAAATTTATACAACAAGTTTAGACCGGAGGTGGATTTTTTTATACACTTCACCGGAACAGGCATGGACAAAGAACATATAAAAATAGTTTTAAATATTTTTTTGTTTTCTAAAAAAAGAAACTGATGGAACGTCGCGCCTGTTATTCCTGAAGGGTTAGGAAGAGGTGTACTTAAGGGCAGGTAATCCAAGCGAAATAGGCATTTAACGCTACCAAGAGTTGCCCGCGATTGCCGCAAAGCGAGCCGTGCGCTTACGTCGCGGGGACTCACGGGGAGTGTCACATTACAGATAAGCAGGCAGTAGGTCAACTTGTCTTATTGATTTATTTTAAATATAAAATAAGAGATTTGATTCATTAAAAACTTGTTTTATTATAATATTTTGTAGTAATAGCGAAGTCTTTCTTTTTTTTTGTAATAAATTAATTTGAGTAGATATTTTAAATGGAATAAACTCTGAACTATACTTATTAAATTAATTGATGTTTTAGTTTCTAGATCGGGTGTTCCAAATGCAATAGGTAACGCAAGGACGATAATGCCGTAAAAAACGCATGAAATCACATTTACGTAAACCTTGAATTTTCGCTTGCCACAATCTAAGCTAAATAGTATTCTAACAGCATTTGCCTCCCCGGTATCACGTGGCACCACAGCGCTTTTCAAATGAACTTCGTTGACCCCGTTGAAAAACTTACCATTGAGCTTATGCTAGCCCAGTATTTTGGCAGGTCATTTAGAGTTACCTTACCCCCGCGCTGCATGTCACGTGGCGCGAGAGCGCAAAAGATACCACCTTGATTAAGATCAAGGTGGTATCTTTTGCGCTCTCGCGCCACGCGGCTAGTATAAGTACTAGCCTAGTACTTTTACTGATTAGTAACACGTGACGTCATTCTAAATCCAATATGGCAAACCATTCAATATGGCTGAATAGTTATTTTTAATGCATTTCTACAGGGAACCGATCAATTTACCGAATTTTGTTTGTTCGAATTTCATTACACCGAAAACTATTGACCGACATCTCTTTTGCTATATGCATTATTTGACATATTTTCAGTTCATCGAAGTATCATTAGCCATAAGTATTATTTTACCGAAGTATGTTCCGCCGATTAACAAAATAACTTTTTACTATTGACCGAAGCCTCTTTTAAACTTTTTTCAATTGCCAAATGATTTATTTGCCATATTTTCACCGAAATAAAATTTTACCAAAAATTAAATTACTGTCATAAAAATTCAATATATTCTGCTACAAAACTTTGTGGCGGAATCGAAATGCTGCAAAACCGACTTTACGTAGTCTTGTCTGCCCTACCCCTAGAGTGTAATTTAAAATCGCGTAGGCGCGGAGGGGTGGGGTGGCCCGCGAGCTGAGGAGTAGGTGGTTGGAACGGCCGCCGCCGCGGCTGAGGCTGGCCGGCAAAGCCGGCCAGTAAACCGAAGCTGCGGTGGTGAGCGTTCAAATCATCTGCGACGATAAGCTCGCGTGGCCACCCAAAACCCCGCAGCGCCGGAGCCATGACAGAAACAATGCTTGTTGCATGTTGCATGCTTGCTTGAATGCTGCGTGTTTGCTGAATGTTGCATGCTGCGTGCTTGCTGCATGTTGCATGCTTGCTTGCATGCTGCATGCTTGCTTGCATGCTGCATGCTTGCTTGCATGCTGCATGCTTGCTTGCATGCTGCATGCTTGCTTGCATGCTGCATGCTTGCTTGAATGCTGCATGCTTACTTGCATGCTGCATGCTTGCTTGCATGTTTTTGTGGTGCTTGTTTGCATGTTGCATATCTGTTTTTATGCTGTATGCAAGTGTATCACGATACAAACCCTTTTACAAACACAAGAACAAAAGAGTATCAAGAATCACACAGAATCCGCAAAAAGATTCGGACACACGTGCTAGCCAGAACACCCCTAAAGGTGAAACCTATGATTCTGAGAAACTTTATTATGTGTTATGGAATTCACAATTGCTTTTCGCATTAACATTATTTTTACATTGGTCAGCGTTTTCCGATGTGCCAACATATATTTAGTTTCTGTGGTAAGTCCACGTAACTTTTTGCAGAAATTACGCAAGATATGATTCCGGCACTCGATTTTTTCAACCGTCAGATTTTGATTTTCGTACGGTTTGGCGTTGAGAATTTTAGCGTAGGTTGACGCATCACCATCTCCTATCATTCTGCCGTATATAAGTCCATACATTGGAATCGAGGATTTAAATCCTTCGACTATAATTTGAGTTTCCATTGAGCTTGAAGAACCTGTGTAGTTTTTGAAACAGACATGCTGTTTCGGATCGACCTTTCTGTTAGCGGCTCTGGCACACACCAAGCAATATTTATTTTTTACTCCAAGATATAGAACTTGGCCAGTCTTTCTGCCAATTATTGATGCCGTACCCGATGAAGATTTATAATTTGTTCCGTAAGACCTAGTACACCATGAGACACAACATATACGTCAATGACGGGGTAACCGTTATTTGTTCTTCCTTCTGCGAGCGCTATTTCTTTTTCTTTTGCTGCAGCAGCCGCCAAAGACTCACTAGCAGTTTTCTCCCATTTTGCATAAACATCATTTTGCAATTTTAAATAATATTTTGAAGAAAATGTCGGTATATTCATGGAAGAACATAATTCCTCAAATGTAGAGTATCCAATGCCTGAAGCTATGATTCCCGTGGTTGCAGCTATATTTAAATTTACTTGCTGCGGATCCTTGTAATCTTCAGAATGGACCAGACAAGTTTCTTGGCACATGTTGCACTGGAATTTAAAAACAGAGATAAGCCCTAGACTTCTTTCGCTGATTAAACGAAAATTACTCATCTTGCAATCGAATAAATTATTATGTCGCCCTTTTTCTTGCAGTTCTTTAAGAAGGAAATTTATATCAACGATTCGACGTCCTGTAACAGGATGAAAATCATCTTGATTTCTAGCCTCTTCTTCAACAATAAATGTATTACGAATATCTTCCATTCCACTGAAACAATGAATGAAAAACAATTAGGCTTTTATAAGATATACAAATACAAACTCACGGGTTGACTTTAGACTAGCAACTCTAACATGAATACAGAGGTTTCAATTTTAGCTTGGTTAATTTTCTAACGAAACTTATTACTGTCTGTTTTAGCTGTATGTCGTCCATAATGCTTAAATAAATTAAATTATATTCTGCCACATTTTTCAAAATCATTAAAATATACTTTTTTTTTTTTTGCGTGGTAAAATCATCAAATGAGTCCTCCCACCCCGGGCAGGGCGGGAGGGACTGTCAGACTTGTACTGACTAAAATCCACGGTGTCCTTCAATAGCCCTTTGTGTTCCGGGGTCACGGTAATGAGATAAGTCCCGCGACCCCGGCAGGCTTTGGCCCTCTTGGGCGGGGCCCCGTCATCGTGCTGACGCTCTTTGAGGCGCGCGTGGAACACAACGCGCCGTCGACCCGGGCATGGTCCATGGTCGGGCGGCGAGTTGCCCTTTACTCGCCGCCCGCATGCCCGCGCCTACGGTGGCCGGAGATCGTCTTGCGACGTCCGACACCGTGGGCGTCTACCATTGCGGGTGGGGCGGAGGGAGGACGCTGTCCTCTCTCTCTCACGGCCCGCCTCCTCCTTAATTAAAATATACTTGGAATATAAATATACAGTGAAAGAGTATGGGGGTGATATTTACCCAACAGTGGGACTTTACGATTATTACATAAGGAAAAATGATGAGGGAATTAATTTTATAAGTAATAAAAAAATCTTACACAGTGGGTTGCGCTTGCGCATCAACAGGATCAAGTGTCACAAGAGAGTTGTCGTCATTTTCACTTGCACAGGCGCTTGCCATTGTGTTGTCAATTTCACTTGCACAGGCGCTTGCCATTGTTTCGTGGTGTCTGAAAAAAGACCATTCTATTAAGATTTCTGAAGCAAAAAATAAAACGCGTTCCAATTTTGCACTCAAATTCATTTATAAAATAATAAATTTATCCATAGATTAGTACTTAGTAGGATAGGTACACAAAATAAATATATACCTACATAAGTACAAAAGGCGGGCTTTACAACGTGCGATAGATGCCCGCACACATAGAACTCAAACTAACAAACAAACTATCTCAAACAAATGCCCGTCGTCTCGTGAGTTGTACGAATATGTCTGTGTGGGTGCCTTTTCGCTTGGAGTTGGTACCATTTTGCCTTGCGATAGGTATACTAGATACTTACTTTATATTTGTTTTTTTTGGACGCATACATTCCTTTGCATCGTGGTTTTGATGCACTGCAACAATAAAAAAATGTTCATGAAAACGTTATCAAGTTATTCTACTGTTATGATTTTACTATGTATTATGTTGGTATCCGTCCTTGAGACTTCAATGTCGGTGCCGGTAGGTACCTACCTACATATATCCGCAGAAAGGAACAGAGATCCCTAATTTCCTACTCATATTATACCTTTGCATCTACCTATGTATGTAAGTATGTATGTATGTTCCGTTTTCATGTCAAAACGGCTGTTTTTGATAAATTTTGGTACAGAGACAGGTGGGACACTAGAGCCGGTAATAGGCTATATAGGAGAGGGGTTGGCTGGCGAGCGAGGCCGGGGCCAACAGCTAGTAGGTAATAAACACACACAGGTGCGGCCGGCAACGCGGCGGCGGCGCGCGCTGCACTTCTATTGTTATTATAATATTACCTACCTAGGTACCTAAATAGAGATAAGAAGCGCACTCTTATTGCTATTTCTTAGAAATGATGGACAGGTTTCGAAAGTAAAGGTAAAGATAGACCGAAGATTAGATTTAAAAATCAAAAGACGAATAAGTATTTAGATAATATTAGTATGTGAAAAAATAAAATTGTAAACAAACTTACCTGATTTCTCGTCTAACCTTCCGGACTTTGCACCTGGCTACTTTCTTGTTTTTATTTTTATTTCCCATACTTCTGTGCACTAATAAAAACAAATAAAGAGTAACTGCCTTCTTTACACTATGTGATAGCCGCGCGCTAGAAAAAGGGACACAGGTCTCACCTCGACAAGGCCTAGCGGGCGACTGAAGTGACGAACGCGAGCCGCTGTGTTATATAATAATTTATTATTAAAAAAAACAAGCTATTTTGCAAAATGTAACCACAAATTACTTTTCTCTACGTTATTACCTTTTTTAAGATATGGTTTTTAGTAGTAAAACATTTATAAGCTTTGAGAAAAACAAAAAAAACATGAAAAAAATATCGATTAAGCCTGTTTTTCGGATTTTTTTTTATCGAGTGAAGTTTTCGATATCGTGTTTTGAACCACAAATTGTCAAAGTACATAGAGTAAACTAGAACAAGTTCTTTTTTTGGATTTAAAAAATCACGATTTCTTTATTTATTGTTAAATCAAAGTGATGTAAAATTGGGAATACCTGGCCTTAATTCTTCTTCCTGCCCTTATCCCATTCTATTTGGGGTCGGCGCAACACGTTTTCTTCTTCCATTCTCCCCTATCAGACGTCACAGTATCATTTACTCCTTTTTCTTTCATATCATTCCTTAGACAATCCATCCATCTTTTCTTTGGCCTTCCTCGTCCTCTCCATCCATCAACATTCATACTCATCACTTTCTTAGTCACATGGGTGTCATCCCTCCTCATCACATGTCCATACCAAGATAGACGATTCCCTTTAATTTTTTCTGTAACAGGCGCCACTTTCAAACTTCCCCTTATAAACTCATTCCTTACTTTATCCATTCTTGTCACTCCACACATCCATCTCAACATCCTCATCTCCGCTACATGCAATCGTTTCTCATCCATCTTTTTCACAGCCCAGCATGCCGATCCATACAATACGACAGGTCTAATCACGGATTTGTATATTGTACAAAGAGGTGTACTTAATTGTACACCCAAATTCTTTTTCTTTCTTTTCTTTTTTAAAAAAAACCTTGCCCCACACTAGGAATTTCTCCTGTATCATGGATGCGTTTACAAACATATAAACTCACATACACAAACCCGGAACAACTACTTGTAGATCATACAAATATTTGCTCCGTGTGGGAATCGAACCCGCGACACGCAACGTAGCAGTCCAATCGCTCAGCCACTGCGATAATCAAATGTTTCTATTTCTACATACCATGTGATTTGGGGCGAGCCTATTGCCATCAACTGAGCATAATATAATAGTAAATGTTACTAAAAAAATCCTGCAGGAAACCCAATAAGACTGCTCGACCTGGACAGATGGACCAACAAGGCAATCAAAATAAATGTATCTTGTTTTTTTATTTATTAATTTAATTAAACCTAAATAATTCTCAGAAAAAAGTAGAAAAAAAGCCATGGATTTACTATTACTTACAATTACAATTTGCTAAGCATAAAAATGCATTTAGTGTAACAAAACTCATTTCACTTAGATAAGGTTGATTATATTTTTTAATATGATAAGACATTTCAAGCTCTTTTTTCTCATATTATGCATAATTATGTAGTAGATTTTTTAATGTAACTGGGTGGTAGGACTCATTTGATGATATTATCTCGATAAAAAAGAAATTTTGACATGTTTGTTGCGATTCTGTTAATATTTTAATAAAATTGGAATAAATGAACTATTTCAATTTAATTGTCTACTTCAACACTATTCCGTTACATATAGTTTTCATATTCAAATCAGTAGTAAATTGAAAAATTGTTTTTCATAAATATTCGCAAACATTCGCATCAATTCATGCGGATGCGAATGTGAATATCAAAAAACATGCGAATATTTGCGAATGCGAATTCAAATATTCGCAACATCACTAGTTCCTAGTTTAGGTTCTTATTCCAGCATTGACCGCTAAAATAGTGTAGCTTCATCAAGCACATTAGTCGAAAATGGACTCTATTGAATGTTAATACAAAAAAAAGTTCGTAGAGCCATGATGTCATATTACGAGTTTCATGACATCATCACGTTTCGTCACAAAATAAGGTTATTATTGTGACGTTAAACGTAACGTAATTTTATTCTAATAATGGTGACGTCAATCATCGAATCATCGATTATGTAACTGAGCAGACACGATGTAAATATTCTAACTGTTTGCATTTGTAAGGACTGGTCCACAGTAACTTGTTCGTTTCGACAGTAGGTATTTGTTCAACAATAAAACCGAGCCGAAAGAGTAACGATAAACCTCGTCTTACAGAGAGGAGGCCTGTGTCCCAGCAGTGGGAACACTACAGGCTGATGATGATGATGATGATGAAAGAGTAACGGACTCTCTGATACGTCTGTGCCATTACATGTTTAACTTTCGTTCGGGTTGTGCCGATCGGGAAACTCTGTTTCTCGATAACATCACTGAAGCATGTTAGAGTATTATTATATTATTATTATTATTTTATCGCTAGGTGTATACTGACCCTAAACCTACGGTAAGCTTGCCGGGGTCGCGCGACGAACGAGTTATCGTGACTCTGGAACGTAAAGGGCTATTGAAGGACACCGTGGATTTTTGTCAGTAAGTCTGACAGTCCCTCCCGCCCTGTCCCGGGTAGGAGGACTCATTTGGTGATAAGTAAACTACGGTAAGTTAGGTAGGTAAGGTAGTAAAGAATACATTCAAAATGAATTTGTTCTCCAGGTGTACCGATGAGTCAGATCACTATAAATTAATGTTCCTTATCATGGTAAAACCTTTGTTTGTTTTTTGACAATGGGTAGGATGAATTTGTTATAATGACTGTTTAGGTATACACTTATACAGGCTGTCCCAATAATCAAAGTCAAGCCGGAAACTGGTGGGTGATAGACCAAGTCGTGACAGTTGTTAGAAAAATATTTAAAAATAATTGTATTGGTTGTGGAGGTGGAGGAAATTTTATTTAATTTAAATAGTCGGGAAAACCTGAAACTGACCTCATACAAGAAGATTTGTTGTGGTTTAAGTGGATGCCTCAAGTTAGACAGTTATAGGAAAATGTTACCTGTACTTTGCGACTACGATAAGGGTGCAAACGTCAATGACCTCTAAGTATGTATCAAATATCATTTTTGAAAATTACGTATAGCATAGAATACCTGATACAAATTATTTTTCAACAACTTTTATTATTGTTATCATCTTGTTAAGGTTTTTTTTTAATGATTTCCCCACATTATGAATAATTTTAATTTTAGGGGGTAATTTTCTTTTTCTGAAAAATCGATTTTTAATATCGGCATTTAGTTACAGAACTTTACAAGTGACAACCGTACGTTTTTGTTTGATCTTCTCACTTAAAAAATGTAAAAAAGCATTAAAAAAGATTTCATAAGTGGTTTGAGCTCCTTCCACCTCTGATTCGCATCATTTCTAACAAATTTTAAGAAAATGTTAAATTAAGGTTTCTTGAATTTTACTAATTTGCTTTCTCAATAATAAGTATTTATTAATCATTGATGGATTAAAGAGAAAATGCCAAATACAACACATTTCTTTTTTGGATAAAAAAATAATTTATTATTTTATTTTATTAAATTTTTTTACACCAGCTACAGAACCGCTTCTGTTAAAAAGACGTTATCATCGTGTTTGAAACTTGAATGAACTGTAACTAAACTTTACTCTTGAGATTCTACAGACATTTAAGTATAGTGAGTCACTTTTTGAACTCACTTAACCCCCACGTAGTAAATGAATCATTGTAAGTGTGAGTCATTCGTAAGTGAAAACTCCTAATATGAATTTTAAGTGTAATACTTAAACGTGAAAATCTGTATTACAACTGAATGGTATAAATTTTTATCATTTTTCGTTATCAGAAGAAAAAAAATTCTTGATTTTTCTAGTAAGGTGTGTTTGATTCCAAATGATGGGTGGTTTCAATGTTTTGACTCCATAAGTCGGGGCAGGCTTAGACTCCGGACTCCGGTATTTTTTGAGGAAAATCCCAACGTTTCCCAACAGAAATGCACGCATAACATGACCAACTCGTTTTCTATTGTACCAAGAATAGACAAAGTTTATATTCAATTCGATTTTTTTTTGCAAGAAATATTTGTAACGGTGCATCCACACCGCCGGTAATATTTGTAGCTCAACGTTTTCAAATGTTGCTCGGTAACATCAGCCAACAAAATGTTGTTTAATGTTACTAAGTGTTGACGTGTTACTGTAAGTCGAGTAACGTTGCTCAACATTCGGTAACAATGTTACCCCCATTATCTAACAATGTTACCGATTGTCGAGCAACGTTACTCGACATACAGTAACACGGCAACATTTGTTGTCGGATGTTACTGCGGTGTGGATGAGTAACAATAAACAAATAGTAACAAGGAGCCACAAAAGTTACCGAATGTTGCCGAATGTTACCGTGTTGCCTTTTGTTGCTCCACAAATGTTACCGGCGGTGTGGAGCACCGTAATATTTAAAACACTATGTTGGAAAATTAATAAAGGAAATAACAGCTGCATGGGTACCTACATCTTCAAGGGTAAGCCGCGTTATCTTGCGAGGACAGTCAAATTAATTCATAAACATTATGTTTATTTAACCATGAGCTCGCTTATACATATTTCCAAATATACTAGGAACAACATTAATAATAATAGAAACAACATTAATGCACTACTAAAATGCGGGTTCAATGACATCTTAGAATGGATGTAGTGCATAAATGTAAGTTCAATGGCCTTGACGTTAGGTATATTTTGGAAATTAATCATTCTAGTAGATTAGTTTAATAGAAAATGGCACGGGGAATCTACAAGTAGATGGACAACTGCCAAGGAATGTTTGTAATACCTATTTTTACTACGATCTGCGGTGGAGTAGTGGCGATTTCATCAAGTAAATATTTATTAATAGATAAAACATCACAATAATAATGTGTACGTACCTACTAAAGCCTCCTGCAGACACACGCGATTAATCGCGCTGCGACAAAGAGCCAAGCCAATTTCCACTCTAAAAATACTGCGAATAATAATAATAATAAAGACGCTGTAAGTGACAAGGGTACTGTACCCTTAGCACGAGTTTTCACTCTTTTACTTTACAGCGTCTTTCCAGTATTTACAGCGTTTCTTGTATGGAAAAATGGAACAGCGCCTCTGGTGTGCGAAGAAGGAACTAATTTTTTCCTTGAAAATTGTCAATTTGAAGTTGTCAAAGTTCCAGTTTACTTTACGTCTCAAATACTGAAAACTCGTGCTCAGGGTACTGTTTTTTTAAATTCCCTTTTGTATTCCACTACGGGGCGAAGGCTTCAATTTTTTTTCCAAATCTCTCCAATGTTTTTCTTGTCATTATTATGGACAACTTAGTTTTTTTTTTCATGATATAATGTAGGCATAACTTCGTGAATTAAACTGCCCAGTGGTATCGGTCCCGACTTACGAGTTGTAGGTCGTGAGCTCGAACCCAGCCAGGCGCATTACTTTGTGTATTTTTTTCATCACCAATGCTCTCGAGACGGTGAAGGAAAACATTGAGAAAATCAACAAGTCCTAAAAAAATTTCGAAAACATGATTGTGACATCAGCCAACCCACACTGGGCCCACGGGTTGGATTACGTGTCACTCCTTCTCTCAGAGAGGAGGCCTGTGTCCCAGCAGTGGAAACATTTTAGGTTGATGATAATGATGACAAGGTGTTATTGGTTATTTCCATCAGGAATTTCTCTGAAATGCCCGAAGTTTGGATCTGTGCCCGGTTGATTATCGATTTAAGATTGTGTACGCCGAACGACATTTAAGTTTTTGTTTATTTTTGTATGTAAACAATAACAGATTTGAGAGTTTTTAATTCTGCGAAAGAAAACTGAAGTCTTTCAGAATTAAAAATAAAGATTTTTTTCCTTCATCATTATTCTATTTTAAATTAATTGTACATACGGCTACGCATCAACTATACAAAATCAGTTTATCGTGGTCTCGCTTTGTTTAATCTTTCCGTATATTCAACGATCAGCTTATACTGGTTTTGTATAGCTTGATGTGTAGTCGTGTGTACATACAGTTGGAACCTTCATTTGTAGGTAGCATTATGTATAAGTTCATGTTTCGGTAAAAATAAATATATCTACATCTGCATTGGAAATAACTGACTTCAAAAACCACCGCATAAAAGTGTAAAATAACTTTTATCGGTGGCAAAATAAAGTCTATATGAATTAAAAAACAAAGCCACTGACTTCCGAGAGAAAAGTTATTTCATAGTTTTTCAATTTTTTGAAAATGTTTTTTATTCCCTTTTTCAGTTCAAATATTCAAAAGTAAAATACATAGTTATCTTAAATGTGCACTGGAGTTTTGTACCGTAGTAATAACATCGTCCATGTACACAATAAACGAAAAATGCTTATAAAAAACTAAACGAAACTGAATGAATGATTTTTAAGGGACCAAAAAGAATCACACAAATCGGACCAAAAACCTCGGAGTAATTGGTGTACAAGTACATACTTACATAAATAAAAACCGACTGAATTGAGAATCTCCTACTTTTTGAAGTAGGTTAAAAAAAAGGAGCGCAAAACATGCTGATATACTGATTTTAAAATTACATAAATTTTTAAAAGAATCTAAATATTTCGTTTTGTATAAAAATAAAAAATAATAAAAAAGTATCATAATTAAAAAACCTATAATTCTGGCAATGTTTATTTAAATGATAATTATATTATACGGCATAACATTTTTAAATGTTTTTATTATGCAGTAAAAATATTCAAAAATGTTAACTTTACATGTAGAAAATTAATAAACAATGAGTGAATAATTTAGTTGAGTTATTATCAAACTATAATTAATTAATAATGCAAATTGTCAACATGTACTTTAATAACGTGATATTTAATTTATTTTGTTGTAATATTTTGGATACTTGCCATAGTAGGATAATAAGGTATCTATTTTTTTTTGTATAAAATTGCCACCTAATAACCACCAATATTTCGCAATTAAATCATTTAATTAATATATTTCCCAAATTTTAAACCGCTTGCTGTGCTTGTATGTTAGTTGACCCAAAAATTCCATAGAATGCACAATTTTTCCAATACTTGGTCATTTTGGTGTGTAAGTCTAAATAAACTCAGTTCAAAGCAGAAAATCAAAAGTGATTTTCTTACAAAAAGATTCACAAGTGGCCATCCTCACAATATATTTCAAACATTTTTGAAACACTATTTACTTGCTTACTTTTTAAATTATTGGACCCTTAAACTCCTCTCTGCTTGAACTGCATGCAAAGACTGCGCGAATTTCGTTAGATCATAAAACGCACCCCTTATCAAATGCCTTATCAATTGGAAAACCCAGTTTGAATGGGCGCGAAAATGCCGACGTATATAATGGGCGCGCAGGAACTCCGGCGCATACTGTGCCAATACCGCATACGCAGCAGTCTTAAATACGGCATCGCGCCGCCCGCACGTGTTTCAAAATAAACAAATATTTAGTGATATGATATTGGATTTAAACGTCATAAAATAGTGTTGTGCTTTGTGACGTACCTAATAATAAACTTGTTTTTATCTGACGACGATATAAATATAGCGACAAGGTGTGTATTTGGTTCTTTGAGTTTTGTGACTGGGATATTGTGATAATTAAGGTTAAAATATGAGCTTGGGGGCTGTGAATGTGTTTAAATGTGGGTTTTAAATGAGATGCCCTTCATTATAAAACAGATTTTTTTCTATTATAAAACATCGATATTCATAAAACTACTAACGGTGCCGCTGTGGCCCGTTATTCAATTAATAACTGTATCTTACTGTTCACTTTTTCTCAGTAAACAAGAATTTTTCGTACAGTTTCGCCATAGAAAACGTGTTTAATTGCCACCAGAAATCATTAGTAACTTACTAATGAGATAAACGCCTTATAATGGGTATTAAGTGGAAAAAAAAATTGTTCGTCACAAACATGTTGATTGTAAAATTGGTATTGTAATTAGTTGTAGGTAGTTTATGAATTAAAAATATAAATATTTTCTCGGAAATAACTTTGACATGCCACATAGCAACAAAGATAATTATATTTAAGTATATCGTCTAGTTGTATGTCTCAGATTATTTTATCCACAATCTTGTCGATACCATCATGTAGAATTGTAGATGAACACAAAAACCGGTTTTTGTATGAAGAATTTAACACTGATTGGTGGACGAACCAAGCAAAATGTCAACAGTATTAAAACGAGAATAAAAATAAAAATCCATTCAGCTTTAAGTCATCAATGACACTTATATAAAATATACAGTAGTCTGTGTATCTAAGGACTATCACAAGGTACAAAACGCGAACTGATTGACCAAACGGTCTGTATGTAAACATCATCCTATTTGTTTATAAACAAAACCAGCCTGCTAACAGTGCGACGTCCAAAATCTACGGAGTGATTTCCTGTTAGCAAGCTCAGAAACTACTGCATTAATAATAGGTCCACAAACGTTTCCGTATCGTAGTTGAAGGCCACTTAATAAGTTTCCTGACATTTTGTTTTGTTACTCTTTTACAGATGCAGTCGCTTTTCGTACTACTAGTAGTGTTAATTTGTATGGGAGAAGTCTACCCCAGACACTTCGAAGAGATTAATGATCCCGATTTACAATCGGACCAGAATGGTGGAATCAGAAAGCATACGTCAGACCATAACCGACATCGACGAAGGAGGCAGTCCAGGTACGGTTACGACTATCCTCTTCCTCCTCAACATTATTATCCCGAGAGAAGAGATTATGATCGTAATCAGCAGGACCTCTTGCCACAGATAGTAAAATTACTTGAAGAGATATCAGTTTACGTCAGAAGGCCGCAGCCGCCGCCGATACCACAGCCTATTTATATTCCCTATCCAATACCCTATCCCGTTCGGCAGATAACAGGCTGTTCACAAAACACAACGAAAAAACCATCCGTTCATAACAGATTCCCTGAAATGGAAGACACAAACCAGAACTGGGGATTCGTTATTGATAAAGACGATGATACTGATGATTTAGATGGCACAAGACCGATATCTTTCGATCCGATAAAACCGCTACGACCAATGATGCGACCACAACCTAATGTGGAACATGGCAGTGTTTCAGATGTAAGTAGTCGCTATTTAACTATGTTCAACAACTATAAATAAGGAGGGTTATTACGCTCTCCCACCATCAGTACTAACCAAAGATAATTTCGCTAACATTGTTAAAAAATACACGGAATTCATTAACATTTCCTCGCCTAGACCTTGATAATGTCTGGTTATACTCAAGATTTTTGTGGTTTACGTATAAATAAATCCACGAGACGAGTTACGTAATTTATGTTTACGTTATTTCTAACATCTTTGATCTTTTAGTTTACGTATTAAAGAGTTTTTCAATAAAACTCAGTTTTATTATCATCACTGGAGCAGTAAACGAAGTCTGCTATCCAGTTATTTACGCGTGGTTCCACTTTCTGATTTCGTGTGCACAAACCAGCAATTCCTGCAGATGACAACTTTTTATTGCCGTGTTTAATATTGCGAATCTTCTTTTGCAGAGCCAACCTCCAACAACACAAGCTCCGAAATATAACCAGCCAGGATCCTTAAGAACTCCAAATATGTGTAACGCTGCTATTCTGTCATGTTGTTTCGATAAAACGTCACAGAAGACTTGTTTCGATAACTTCGGCTGTGGTGTCTCATATGACGGTGGAAACGCTTGTAGTGATCAATCGATCAATGCCGCCCTGCAATCATTCAAATCTGCTTACGCTCCCGTGCAGTGAGTCCTTGTAACTAAATTGTATGATATAGTCAATGTCAGTATTGTGACAACCGCATTCGTGGTTTTAATGTTAATACTTTGTTGTACTTGTTGTTATTACAATAACTGTTTATGTTAACTTCCAAAGCCTGTTTGCTATGAAGCAATTTTAAGTAAAATCTCTAAAAAAAAAGGTTTCTGAAACCGTTTTCAATTTAAACTGCTGTCATACATTACACCAGGTGATCAGATTGGCTATTGTTTTCTTTTGATAAAACAATCAGCTATCCTGATATCGAACTAAAGATTCTTTGTGATGATCAGATTTTAAGAAGCCGGGTATAATATTATTGTTGTACATACACATCTTACAGTATTCAATGTTCAAGTTCTTTTATATAAATGATCAAGCCTCTACGACTGACGAGTTTACATCTGAATACACGGATGAAATCATGTCAAGTCTGGAGGTAGGACCGAGTAGAATGAATTGAAACTGATTGTATCAATAATGAACTGATTCGTATTTACAATGCAAATGGAAATGAAGGAAAATCACTATGACAAAAACTGATTTTTCACACCAATGTAAAAATATATCTACGTATATTTTTACATTGGTGTGAAAAGTCAGTTTTTAATAAAGATTTATTTCTTATTATTTATGAACTACAAGTTAAACCATCTTGAAGCAATAGTAATAAAATTTAAATAATCTTCAAACAGAATACAGTAATAGTATTTTATACTAAAATACTTTTTCGATGCCATATTTAAATAAATATCGTTCCTTATGCTTATGTTAGTAAATATTATTTTTATGAATTAATTATATTATATCAGACCGTTGCGCACTATTCTGGGGAATAGGTCCTTAATTTTAAAAAAGATAGAAAAAAAGTATATAGATAAAAAATTGTTAGTCAATGTACCTTTTTATCTGTTGTTTTTACTTTTAAAGAAAAATGTTGGTAGCTAACGTGAACGCACACGTAATGTTTTTTCACTCAATAGGTACAATGCAATAACACCAAATGACATTTTAAGTATCACTTTAGTGTTTAACAGTCAAAAAGCATTTATGTATGTATGTCGCTTAGAAAAATATGTTTTGTTTATTTATATTGGCAGCTTAGCTATAGCAATCGAATAAGTGTTTCCTAGTCTGTATTTTAGTGTTAGTCTGTCTAAGTAACAAATAATATAAAAAACCACAGCCACAATTTTGTATCTATTATTATATTCCTGATGTTACCCTGAACCTAAGCAAAAAGTGCTGGCAAATTGTTTTGTCATCACAATTAATTTGATGATGAAGCACCAAAGTGGCAATGTCCTCTCTAGTAACTAGGTAAGTACTTCGGAAATCATCGCTTTTTTACACTTCCTTGAAGTCTAAAAATATTGTTATCTCTTAATTCTATTACTATCAGAGTTATTAATGTCTTGAAAAAATAATGATGCAATGAATCATGAACATAATTATCTATATTGGTATGAGCATATCTAATTGAGATCGGTAGTAGCGAGTGTATTAAGTTAAATAAATTAATTTCTAGAATTTTAAAAATAGACCCTGGTACGTAGAGGACTATTACCTAAACAAACACCATGGATTTTAGAGGGAGAAAAAGGGTACTGCTTATTTCTATTTTTATTTTGTAGTAATCTCTTGGTGACTTGACTAGTCAACGCGTATGTTAAGCAAGTCATACATCGTCTCAGTGGTGGCCTAGTGGTATCGGACATGTGACATCTACCAACCCGCACTGGGCCCGCGTGGTGGATATGGCCCACTCCCTCTCACAGAGAGGAGGCCTGTGTCCCAGCAGTGGGAACATTATAGGCTGATGATGATGACATCGTCATTATGACGACAGAACGCTGAAAACAGGGCAAGTTTTGGACTTGCACATCATCATCTGCCTAGCCATTTTCCAACTATATTGGGGTCGGCTTCCAGTCGAACCAGATGCAGCTGAATATCAGTATTTTACATGGAGCGACTACCTATCGGACTTCTACAACCCAGTAACTGGGTAAATGATACTCTTGGTAAGACTAGTTGTCAGACTTTAGGGCTTCTGACTAACAGTAACGACTGTCAAAGATGTACAAATGACAGCCGGGACCAACAGCTTTACGTGCTTTCCGAGGCATGGAGGAAACTCGCTATCACAGATTGTCACCCATCCACAGACCAACCTCGGCAAACGCGGCTTAACCTGGAAGATCGGTCGGTGCGGCTGTAATTATTTAGCCACGAGTTCCTCACTGGTAAGTTTTGGACTTGCACAGTGAAATAATTTAGTCATTCAACACAAAGAAGACCCCTGACTCATGAATGAAAAGTCCAATTAATTGCAATTGTTTGCAATACAACACTCATCCTACTTATCTGCTTTAGATGCTGCAAACAGTTACGCTGGTATACACAGCGTCATGTAACGGTGTCCTACAAAGATAACGGTTAACTTTTACTGCAGTTATCAACAAGGTAACTTCACCCGCATGATTTATGATTCTATTAGTTCGTTCAAGTGCCAGAAGTAACTGAAGCATTTGAAGGAATATTGTTGTTTTTATACAGTAAGAGTCTGTCAGTCCTTTCCGCCTCACCCAGACCAAACAAAAAAGGTCACAAGGGACCTTTTTAAGTTTCGAACTTTCAAAAATGTCTTTATTAATGATTTAAAAGAAATGAGATTTATAACAAATTATTTACATTGGCCCTGGTTCAGAATAGTTCCAAGTCATGGGGCAACCCTTTACCCAGTAGTGGGGTGGTACAAGCTATAGTCCCCGCCAGATAAGTCTGGAATAAAGGTCCTAATAATGCATCGTTCCAATTTCATAATACCAGCGTTCCAATTTTAAAATAAAATATAAGGTCAAGGTTGCCTCTTACTAAGATACGTTTGTTTTGATCGCGTTACGACACTTTCTTTAAATTTTTTCTTATCGTTTTTAAATATTGGAATACATTGGTACACGGGGGTCAACGAATTTTATTCAAGACTTATTTGGCGGGGACTATAACTGAATAGTATCAGCACAGATTATAATTACTACGTATCAGTAAATTTTATAAAAACAACGGATTTTTGGCAAAAACATCATCATCATCAGCCGGAAGACGTCCACTGCTGAACATGGGCCTCCCCCTTAGACCGCCACGCCGAACGACAATTCGCCACTTACATCCATCGGTTGCCCGCGACCCTCACGATGTCGTCGGTCCACCTAGTGGGAGGCCTGCCTACGCTGCGTCTTCCGGTCCGTGGTCGCCACTCGAGAACTTTTCTTCCCCATCGGTTGTCAGTTCTACGAGCAATGTGGCCTGCCCATTGCCACTTCAACTTGCAAATTTTATGAGCTATGTCGGTGACTCTGGTTCTTCGCCGAATATCCATGTTCCGGATTTTATCCTGCAAAGAAACTCCGAGCATAGCTCTTTCCATCGCTCGTTGAGTGACTCTCAGTCTCTCTAAAAGGCCAGCAGTCAGAGACCGCGTTTCAGAGCCATATGTCATCACTGGCAACACACACTGGTTAAACATCCTTGTCTTGAGACACTGGGATTCTCGATGAGAAGATATCACGTAGCTTCTCGAACGCTTCCGAGAAATCCGAGTTGGATTCTTCGCACGCAAAAACATATTGGGTGCTAATTTATAGCAAATCTATCACTCGTCCTCATAATTATAATCAGCCTCTATTATTCCCATTGCTGGGATAACGGTCTCCAATAATGAGAGAGATAAAATCCAAATCCGAATGTCAAATAGACTTCCCAGATCTGCGAGTTCCTACCTGATAGCTACATTATTGTAAACCTCAATTTTTTACTTACAGCAGTTAAAATCACGGAATATCGGTAGTTCAGGTTACTGGATAATCTTGAGACTCGAGTCATAAAATGACTGATTAAGTTGATGATGTGTGACTTATTGCTGTAAAAACTTCAAGATAAAAGGAAAAGTAATGATTGATGTAAACACAGTAGATTGTTTTCCTATTCCATAAGCGTAGTTATAATATAGAATACCTTCGTCTTTCTTATCTTATCCTGTTTTTGTTGGTATTGCCCCGCTTTTTCGCTCGCCCACGCCCTATGGCCTATAACTAGTCGAGTCTCCAGGTCTCATCTATACCAAAATGTATCACAATTGGACCATCAGTTTCGGCGTGGGTGCATAATAACGGAACGGACGTCAGAACGGCTCAACAGACTTCTCTAGAATAACATAGGATACCGTTTACGTTGGTATTCTTGTGGGATAAAGATCGAGTTACATGTGGGGAAAATGATGACACACGGGCATGCAAATCTAAAGATTTGCCCCATAGACCCCGAAATACTACCTGTAGGTCATACAAATATTTGTCCAGTCCGGGAATCCAACCCATGACACGTAGTGCAGCAGTCGATCGCTCAATCACCACACCAACCGCGTCCTCAATTCCAATTAGGTTAGCAACAATCAAATTAAAAAAAATGAAGGAAGATTCGATAATAACCGTTGTCCGTTCCCTCTTTTCTTGGAAGGTTGATTAATGTGGTGAGTGTATTCTTTTTGCGATTGCTTTATGCTATACTGGAGCAGGTTTTCAAACCGGTTCGTCGACAGAGAATGCCATGGAGGAGCATTGTTGTGGGGTGCTTCACGGTACGCTTGTATGTTTGAGACTTTTTGACGTTGCTGTTTTTTATTTTATGACCTTTTTAAATAAATTACTAGTAAAACACAATATGAGCAGTGGTGGCCCAGTGGTATCGGCCCCGACTTACGATTTGTTGGTCGTGGGTTCGAACCCAGCCTGGCGCATTACTTTGTGTAATTAATTTCATCACCACTGCTCTAAAAACGGTGAAGGAAAACATCGTGAGGAAACCGGCATGTCCTAAAACCATCAAATTCGAAGACATATGACATCTACCAACCCGCACTGGGCCCGCGTGGTGGATTATGGCCCACTCCCTCTCACAGAGAGGAGGCCTGTGTCCCAACAGTGGGAACATTGAGGGCTGATGATGATGAATACACAATTGACTAAATTTGCGATAGCCATTTTCGTTCCAGGGTCACGGTTACATGTTTAACCAGTCCCGCGACCCCGGCAGGTGATTAACATAATGGCATTCCTTTGGGTAATTTATAGGCGTAATAATTAAATTTATTTTCGTTTCGTTTGTTCCATTAGGAACAGCTATAAAATTAAATCTTTGTAAAAGGCAATGCGACTCAAAAATACCTACGTATTTTCATGCTAATTAAAGAAAATGTTTATTTAAAATCACGTTTTGTTTCATCATGGCGGTTAGTTAATCCTACAAATCTCATTTGTTTTCCATACCACGTCTAAGTAGCTGATTAAATGAACATAATTCGATGTAACTAATTACAATGAAAAAAAAAATCTTCTATTATATTTTTTAATGTTGTGTTTCTAATTTATGTGCTATATTAATGTAGTGCTCCTAGTTATGGAAAGTTTATGTTGATTAAATCTTTCCAATTTTTTTGATAAATTGGTATTTTCACTGGAAAATTATTTATCGTGTTTAGAATGTTAGATCAGTTTTACTTATTTGTCCTAATACAAAGGGCTCTCACACATAAACACGATACACAATACGACGTCGCGTAGTAGTAGAAATCTACGATGAGCATCGTTACAGTGGGGTGGTGTTTTAGTTCATTCTGACGTACGGGACGCTGTTCGACTAGTGTAATTAAATGATCGACAATACCATCCGTCATCTTTGAATTTTGAATAACAACTGTGCAGGATTGCATCGTGAGTCACAACGTCGTATCGTGCACCGACACGTTACGACGTTGTGTCGTAGATTTCCACGACGCGACGTCGTATCGTGTTTATGTGTGGGAGCCCAAAGATAATTATGTTAAGCTGACTCATTTGATCAAAGTCCAATTGCCTACATTCGAATTTTGAAACCGCCAAAAACAAAACCAAAAAGTTATGTTAAAAAGTTTAAAGCAATCGGTCCTTTGGAACGTAGACTGTTTTTGGGTATGGTCGAATGGCCCGCGGCACATTCGCTTTAGGGCCATCTAGAATAAACATCCATCGTAACCACAAAATTTCGCGAATTCCGACCATCGCCCGAAGGGAAACAAAAAAAAAAAGTTCTGAGTGCTTTTATTTCATCACTCGAAAGTTAAACTTTTCCTCTGGGAAAATCAAGGCCGGCGTCGTAAAACAAAACGTTTATTTCAATTGCCATGGCGTTGCTATGGGGTCCCACCGTTCCCACTTCCTATCATTCATCACTGTCAGGAATTGCGATGAACTTTCTAGCGGGTTTGCTATCTCGGTTTTGATGTGTCATCTCTTTCTGTGTCACGGTCGGCGGCCATGCTGCCAGGTTCATTGTTTTGATGACACGCGTCGTGTTAAGGTCACTTCGTCGTGTTAATGACACCGATTTTATTATGTAAACTAGTGCAGGTAATGTTAGTCATTTCCTCATCTATGCTTTACGTAAACGTAATAACGTTTCTTCGAACATTTCACTAGCGTATATTTGTTAGACGTTAAAAAACTATCTATTTGCGTCTTTCAACACGGTTAGTTGTTGCACCTTGTATTATAATTTATTCTTCTTCTTTGCCTATCTATAGACTAAAATTATATCCTACCAGTTTGTAGCCAATTAAATAGCTCTACTTGGCTTCGTTTTAAGTCTGGAATGTGCAAGTGGTTGGGCAGGAAAGGAGGCCGAACTCAATGATAGATTGTCTTCCATTAATTAATAGACTTGACTTAAACGATCAATAAGATCAGCGGTCAAGGCTTATTCGTAAAACGTTTCCGTATTGTAGACCAGAAAATCACTATCTCAGATGATCTTGTTCATAAATGCAGTAAATTTTTGCCACATGAAAGTCACATGGAAAGTTTTGAAACAAGCAGTGTTTGCAAAGAGAAATTGGAGTTCTCCCGACAAGGCGACAACTATCAAGTAGGTAATCTTTTTATCAAAGATTTTTAACTAAGTACTGATACTAATTAACTTCTGTAAAACGACTTTTTCTTTCTGTTTCAACTTAATTGCCCGCCTTTTTCATCCTGTCAGCATGTCTTATTAACAATTCTGGAATATTGTAAATTGCTCGGTAATTTATTCCCGAATTTGCTTATAATTTATTAAAGCTAAATTCGTTGGAAATATCTTTCCGAGAATAAATTGAGTTTTTGTTCCACATTGACTACTTTTTAACGACCACAATAACTGTAAAGGAACACGTGATTGGTCCGTTTTTTATGAGAGAAGTGAGTGTTGCATTTTATGAACGAGAAAATAAAGATTTACACTTTCTTTTATTTATTTTTAATTCTGACTTTTTTTATTTTACGAATAGCTTTAACCAGTCATTTTTAATAAAAAAAGATGGTAAAAAATAAACGCGAATATTCAATTTAAACAACAGAGTCTATTTAATTCGACGTAATTCAATAAATGTTAATTCAATATGGCGCCATGCAAATCTAAATTTTACGACTGGAGGGAGACATGTTTAATAGTATAGGCACACAGGGTTTAATAAAACTATAAATTGTGAAATACGAAGGATAGGACTTGAAGAATTGCATAGATTCCGTTACAATTTGGAGGAGGACACGCCAGTTCGCGAGAATTGGAAGAAGTTGTGTCAGGTCTTGGCCAAAAGTAGGACAGAGTAAGGGTCCCCCCACATTTATTGACGCGGGATCGGCTTAAGCCGGTCAAGAAAACCTTTATGTCAAGCTTAAGCCGATTCCACGTCGATAAATGTGGGGGGACCCTAAGCAAGGAAAAATATGTTCCTGTGGCTGACTATCAGCAGTGGCTGAAAACTGGATACGAATCAAAAGTTAAACCAGTGAGAAATGACCTAATCACTACGACTGATGATAGTCAGAAAGGTCATCAACTCACTCTTCACCAAAATTTATTATAGCAAAACCAGTCTTCAACATTTATTATACCAAATTCATATCCAGATGTCAACTTGATTATAAAAGTCGTTTTGAAGATTTTGAAATGAGAAAAAAAAGTTTTAATATTCTCTCAATACCTACTCGTTAAACTTGATACGTTTTGTGTCAAAGCACAATAATAAGCACATTAAGCACATTCTATGGAATGGCATTATGAAGTGCTCTTTGGCCTTTTTTATTCGAAATATAAAAGGTGGAGGTTCTCAATTCAGTCGGTTTTTTTTTTCACAAAACAATTTTACCTAACTAAGTACTTCTGTTTACTTCAATCAATGTTCAAACATCCGAAACATTTTTGTTGGTAGAACGATAGTCATTAATGGCAAAACTGTTTTAAATTTGAAATCCAACATGGAAACACAATGTTTGACTTGCTCAAATGCCATAAGTCTAAGGGCCAATACACACCGAGACTCGACGCTGCGCGCACATTTCGTTAGAGCGACTCAAAATTTAACTTTATTTACTACACGTCAAGATACACATTACCAGCATCGTCGCATCAGATCGCGTCTCGGTGTGCACTGACCGTAAGTAGTCAAGGATCGATTGCACTTCAAAATTATTCAAAGCATATGGTATGAAGGGCAACTCGCAGCCCGACCATGGACCATGCCCGGGTCGACGGCGCGTTGTGTTCCACGCGCGCCTCAAAGACCGTCAGCATAATGACGGGGCCCCCTCTCTAGAGGGCCAAAGCCTGCCGGGGTCGCGGGACTTATCTCATTTCCGTGACCCCGGAACATAAACGGCTATTGAAGGACACCGTGGATTTTAGTCAGTACAAGTCTGACAGTCCCTCCCGCCCTGCCCGGGGTGGGAGGACTCATTTGATGATTTTACCACGCAAAAAAAAAATAACATAATTATGGTATGAGCAGTTATGGCTCAATGGTTATGGCCCGACTTATGAGGTTGTATTATTTTTTATGAACTTGATAGACTGGGTATTTCTCCAAAAATATCTCCTCCTCTCCTCTCTTAAAAAGGAGGGCTATGTTCCAACAATAGAACATAATATAGACATTTTATGAGCAAAATATTTGATTAAAACTTACAAGTAGAAAATGAAGGGACAATACGGAATGCAGTAGTGTGGTTCAACCATAGATATATTAAAGAAAGAGATATGGCGTGGAATTCAAAATGTATAGAAATCCGATGAAGCCACAATTGCCCCTCCATAACGCTAATTTTGCGCACACAATTCTGTCAAAACAATACTACGAACAATTGCACACACGCGCCATCGATAACTCAGTCATTTAAATATAAACCTAATTCTTTACACTACAGCGTAATTTTTCCATATAATTTACTCACACAAACAATTATCATTGTGTGTTGTCGCGACACGGGGGGCGACCATGCGACATTACGGCTTGGTCAGGTATCGTTATGTCAGTTTTACATTGCTTGTCAAGTCACTCAGTGATAGGCTGAGGTGGTTGTAAAAGAGCAATGTATTTAATACAGTCGGAGTAATATAGGAAAACAAGAATAAAGTAGTACAAGTCAATAGCTGAGCGAAAAGCTCAACACCACGGCTTCACCGACACGCCCCCTTGCCACTTCTCCTGTTTTTAATATTTCTGTGGGTTCAACTCTCTAGCATGCACGGATACTCACAACCAGCCGCAGCGAACTAGCCTTTTATACATCCAATGCGAGTTTCTTTAACAGCGCCCTAGTCTGGCCATTTCTGCGCTCCCCCAGGGTATGCGCCCTTTGCCTGGACACAGTTGGCACACCCCTATTTTCTAGTAAAACAATAGACGCTCAAGTCAATTCATTAAAGTGAGTGCCTAGGGCGTCATCAACCAAAATAAACAGTTACAACGAATGTAATTTAAATCTGTCACATCCAATCAATCCTCGTTCCCAAAGCACTAGATTGTATCAACAACGATTTCAATTGTTACAATCATTTTATGGACGAACAATGTTCTCCCAGATGAATGACCCTGCTGTCACGTCATTCTGAACATTTAGATATTGATGTCTAAAGAGAAAAGAAGAAGAATTCAATAGCCAACCAGTATTCAATCAAAAAAAGAAAAGATAAAACAACTAAACATCGCCGTATCGGTGCACGAAACCTAGCCTTCATTTTTACAGATACAATGAAGCGATTTCGAAGTAATTGGTGCCTAACTACTCCAATTTACGAAATGAAAAAAAAAACCTGAATTTGTACCTGAACCTTTTGTTTTGAACCTGTACGTACCGTTATTGTTCAGAATTTGCTAGTTTTTTTAATCGAATTGTATACCTAGCTGTCAATTGAGGAAAAGTGAAGTGTGTACATAGGTACCTACCTCGCATTGTTGTGAATTGTTCGAACAAAAGTAACGGTGTATTTATGACCTCTAATTGATAAACGGTCTCGTGTGGCGTGCGACACCCGTGTCATACAAATAACATTATAAGGGACACGTGTTTTTATGAAGCGAACGGAAACTACACTAAAACTTCAGAATTCAAAGATGCGCCGATAATAATTAAGAGTTAAATGAGATGTCTAAAATTAACGGTGCCCGAGGCTTAGTCTGTGTTTTTATTATTTTAACTAGCTTCCGCCCGCGACTCCGTCCGTGCGGATGTCGGTCTTCGCGTGGATGGTTTATTTCTCCATTTTGAGTAACTCTGACAATGACATCTTATAAATATCTATTGGACCCAAATACGGCTAAGCCTATAATAATTAAGGAGATCCCTCTATTAAGCTACTGCTGTTGAGCTCGCGTTCTGTAATAAGTATTTTTTTCATAGTAATTCCGACCTTGTATTTACAAATAACTGATCGGAACAGTAATCAAAAAGGTCGCGCTGAAAAGCACGGTTTAAAATTACATGCATACAATATTAATTCCACGGACGACCGCTCGCCACACTGGACACGTCCGCTCGCATCAAAATTCAGAATTTATATGCATCGCGCGGCGGGGAACGCGGCTCCTTATATAGGAGTCGGGGAGGCGTGGCCCGCGTGTGCCGCAAACGGTTCAAGCCAAATCCGACTTTCGGCGCTACAGGTTACGGCGCTGAATCCACTGCGGATAATGCAACGTGTGTTCGCGGTTCTACAGAACAACGTCTATGAATAAAACTGAAAAATAAGATTTTTTTTTATACGTATTTTTCCAGGATAAAAAGTATCCCATTTTATGTCCAGGATAATAAGGTATAATTATACCAAGTTTCATCGAAATCGAACCGTTAGTTTTCACGTGATGCCTGCATATACAGACAGACAAAAATTTTTTTAATCACATATTTGGGTTTGGTATCGATCCAGCAACACACCCCGCTATTTATTTTTTCAATATTTTCAATGTATAGAATTGACCCTTCTACAGATTTATATGTATACAGGGTGATTTGTAATTCGATGCGGTCCTTGAAATGGATGATACTAGACCTTATTTGCAACAATTTTAACCCTGACAACATGGGGTCTAAACTGACTGGTTTCGGAGATATCGACGTTAAAGGTTTTTCAAAAAATTTCCACCTCTCCCTCATTAAGTGCTTATTGTTAGAAAGTAACGATAGTCACCACTTAGAATTTATGCTTTTCTGATAGAATATGAACGACTGAATCTAGTGCATACAAGTTTGTTACAAAAATAATCATATCTTGGGAAATTAAGTGTCATAAAGTTTCTGTTTTGAAGTTTTCTGAAAACTTTCCTTGTCTTTCAAAGCATATTTTTCAAAATAAATGTATGACACTTGGTGTACAAATTACAGGAAAAACTTTCTTGTCTCAGTACCTTTCTAAAATGGTGCCACAGTACCCACTTTTAGTTAGTGTCTTATCAGAAAATTAGGGTTGTTACTGACAAAGTAGTAAATCAACGAAAATCGGTTATAATGTTTTTTCGAACCAACATTTTTTTTCTGCGGTTTTTGTGTGATGTGATGTTAGCTTTTTAAGTCAGTGCTCTAAATCCTGGTCGATCATATCAGGCAAAAATCGGTCTTTATCTGGAGTATTTTTACCTATGGACCAGATAGTCAAACCATCAATTTTCTTCCATTTAAAACAGCTACTTGAAACAAATGTACAATGAGCGAATGTTTATAAGCTCTGGTTTCGCAAAAATAAACTAAACTGGCGTGCATAAAAGTTGGGTCACCCTACTTGTAGGACAGGTAAAAATACTCCAGATAAAGACCGATTTTGCTTGAGGCGATCGACCAAAATTAAGCGCATTGACTCAAAAAGCTAATATCAGATAGCAGTTTGGACAAAAACCACAGAAAAAAAATGTTAAGTCGAAAAAACATTATAACCGATTTTCGTTGATTTACTACTTTGTCAGTAACAACCCTAATTTTCTAGTAAGACACTAACTAAAAGTGGGTACTGTGGCACCACTTTAGAAAGGTAATGAGACAAGGAAGAATTTCCTGTAATTTTTACACCAAGTGTCATACATTTATTTTGAAAAATATGCTTTGAAAGACAAGGAAAGTTTTCAGAAAACTTCAAATCAGAAACTTTATGACACTTAATTTCCCAAGATATGATTATTTTTATAACAAACTTGTATTCACTAGATTCAGTCGTTCATATTCTATCAGAAAAGCATAAATTCTAAGTGGTGACTATCGTTACTTTCTAACAATAAGCACTTAATGAGGGAGAGGTGGAAGTTTTTCGAATAATCTTTAAAGTTCGATATCTCTAAAACCAGTTAGTTTAGACCCCATATTGTCCGGGTTAAAATTGTTGCAAATAAGGTCTAGTATGCCCTATTTCAAGGACCGCATCGAATAACAAATCACCCTGTAGATGTAAATCTCGAGGACAGAGAAATCCAGTAGTTTTTCAAACGTGTGAACATTTAATAGACACAAGTTACTTTCACATAATCATAACTAGTAAGTTGTATGAAAATCGTGATATTCTTGAACCCAAACCAAAAAATACTTAACAATAAATTCTACTTTCGTGTAACCAGTATAACCTTTGTTAATAATAAATTGGTAGATTTTTTGTGAGTCTACTCAATAATGTGTTTTTTTTTTCAAATGACCGTCAAGGTCAACTGGCTCGTGTTTGAATAGAACCTAATTCGGTTGAGTGATATGTAATCCTATTAAGTTTTATTAACATCGTCCAACCGTGGTAATTGATAGACAAAATAAAAATTAAAAATCGAACATTGTTCGGGACTATCTTATAAGAGCACAGCGGCCCTGGAAAGTTAAGCTCACCAGGAGGAACAGGGTCGTTTTTAGTTCGTCAAGTCTATCACTTTCATTCCTCCATCGACATAACTAATCGACCCACGCTAAAAAGTTTATAATTTCATCGATTTTTTCTATGATTTCGACACCTAATTAAAATCCTTGTAAAGCCTCCTGCAGACACACGCGATTAATCGCGCTGCGACAACGAGCCAAGCTAATTTCCACTCTAAATATACTGCGAATGGACCGCGACATGTCGCCCCGCGCGATTAATCGCGTGTGTCTGCAGGAGGCTTTACTATAGCCCCATGAGGATCAAAAGAGTAATAACTGAGTGGGTGAGTTGATGACCGGGCCAAAGTAAGTATAGTAGGTAAAAAAAAGTTAGGTATTTTTTATTATATCCTCTAATCCTAATAAAGACGTACCTATACGTAATCAATTATAACATAATAGGTAGGTTAATACTAAAGTTTTGTTTTTGTTTGTGACTTTTAATAATAGATATACTAAAAAGATAATGTTTTGGCAATAACATGTTTTGTATTTACCAGGAATATCATGTCTCCCAATCTATCCGTGTGTATGTTTTCTATAAAACTCGACTAATTACCTATGTTTAAATACCGGTAGATATTCAAATTAATTATTTATTGAAACATAAAATAAACAAAATTAATCTTACGTAAGTATTTGAAATAGAAATGGAATTTAATGTCAATAATGATAAAATAGAAAAGTAATTTTTATTAAAAAAACCGGCCAAGTGCGAGTTGGACTCGCGTTCCGTACGATGTTACCTACCACGTTTTTTTTTAAATCTGACCCAAATTGGTACGCACAAAATTGAGTGATTTACCATGTTATTTTAATATCATGGACTTCTTATAGGTTTTCCTATAATCTATAAGTAGAAAACTAATTTCTGTATTTCTTAAAAAAAAAAAAAAAATCGTCTATTTTCTTGAATAACTTGGAAACTATTTATTTTAAAATTACAATAAAAATATATTTAAGATTGTCTCAACAAGACCTTTCATTTGATATGTCACACGATGCAGTTTTCAAAACTTTTTTTTCATTTTCCCCTTCCCCCCCAAAAATTACCTCCCACATACAGATTTCATCTATTCACGTCACACCTCTGTACTTGGGTCACAGGAATTGATACGTGTACCAAATTTCAACCCAATCGGTCTAGTAGATTCGGAGATAATTGACTGTAAGCGACAGACAGACGGACACATGAGTGATCCTATAAGGGTTCCGTTTTTGTATTCGGACGTACGGAACCCTAAAAATAATCGAGTTTAAGACAATTACAACAAAGCATTAAATAACTGTTTTTGAAAGTCCGTGGCAAAAAGTCAGTGAAATTAAAAACAAAGCCGATGGATTTGATGGATTCTGAATCATCATGTTTGATTTGCAAAATCGATAAATTATTGAATGGGCTGCCAGGTGTTTTTAATTTTACCCAATTTAAATACATTTTTCGTAGCCGGAAAAATGATTTTAATTAATTAATATCTATAATATAATTTCGAATGCAGTTTCGTTCACACAGATCATTCGTCTTCATTTTTAACGGATCCGTCGCTACTGGAGGGATGTTCATACTTCACACCGCATTTACAGTACCGTTTTTAACAAACTCGTCGAAAAATAATATAAAACGGATCAGTATTTTAACACTATTGTGTGTGTGAACTCAGTAAAACAATTAAGTACATACACACGTAAAAATAAAGTTTGCGATCACTTTGAAAACGCGAAATTTTGTTTGTCACGGTAGATTATTAGATTCTGCATTTAAAATATAGAGAATATAAAACAATAAAACAGTTCAATTGTTCTTCCATGAAATAAAAAAAGAAACATCAGCAAATTTGCAGTGATCACAATATTATTTTGATGTGTGTACGCTATTTCCGAATAAAACGTATACTTAAGTTAAAGCGGACCTGTAAAACGGACCTCTGCCCTTGCATTCAAGGCCCTCGTCTTGAAGGCCCTGGGTGGGGGCCTTAAAGTAATTTTTACCCACCACTGGATTGCCCGGTTAAGCAGTATTAACCTTCTAAAGTTGTTGCACTGCGAAAGGACATAAATATCATAAAAAACTGATCTCTGTGTGAACCAGCGCTTACACTGTGAGTCATCGAGGTATGAATAACTAATTGCAATAAAATTGCACCATTTAGCTTTTCATGTAAAATAATTTCTGTACATGGTGACATCATTAAGATTGCACTTTGCATATTTATGAAGGAACAGTCACATCTATGTAAACCTTACGTACTAAACAATTATGACTCAATTTTAATCGTCAAAAGGTCGTAATTAACGATTTGATTATGTATTAATACGTAGGGGTGAAAGAGCAAACATTATCTCAATGCCAAAGTACATTAATGATCACTATTTTTTTATCATACTATGACTAAATTGGTAATTCGATCTATTAATTTATCTCTGTAAGCTATTTAATACATATGACTCATGTTGTCTGTTTAATTTAGGGCTTCCAATTTGAATATTCGAATACTTCGAATATTCGCTCCATTTTACTATGCGAATACTAACTTGGGTCATATTCGAATATTATTCGAAATTATAACGACGTTGGTTTTTGCGTACAAAAGAACCCCGAGCGAACGAAGAGAAGCGTGATGAAGCTTACAGGACGTCTTGATAAGATTCTCCCTCAAAAATGACACATACGGACGCCTTAAGCTGCACAAGATGAGCGACTGTTGCAGCTCTATCGGGTCGTGGTGGTGGAATGACGGAAGAAGGTTGAGCTATGCCTCTATCGACGTTCAAGGAGATGCGGTGTGTACTCGGTGACTAGCTCGGATGGAAGCACGGCTCTTTGATCTTTCGAGCGACGCCGGTGCTCTCAGGACGGACAAACGGGTGTGTCGGATAAACGGGGAGCTAGACGCTCGGTGCTATCACTGTTCCAATGCTCGGAGCATCCACTAACGCATCCATGCATCCACTAACCGAGAGAGCCGCGTGAGGCGGGTCGTGCTGTACCCTCGTTTCATAGGTAGGAGACCTTTCGCCATCGACTCCAGTTCGCTTCAAGGCTGCAAGGCACCAATAGTTGGCAGAGACCGTGCACCGATCGTTGCGTAGTGCAACTCTTTACAGACGCAACGGGCAAGTCATTTACCTAAAGCCTACCCTGAAAAAAGCCCGCAGGCGTTACTAGTCTGGAGCAAAACAGAAGTTACTTCCCACAAATGCGCGAGGGAACACCAGAATGTTTTGAGGTCGATTCTAACATGCCTATCCATGTTTCACGAGCGGAGGAAGTCAACGCCTTAAGCTTCCTTAGATTATAATACCAGAAAAAAAAAAGTAGAATAACAATTCATTTCGTTCCACTTCCTGGTGACAGATTGAGCCTGCTGTAATATAGTACCTTGATTCATGTAAGTAACAATTTACGACTACCAAAATTATGCAAAGTGGCAATTTTATTTAAATTTTATATAAAAAAAATTGTTATAGTTTTAGAAAATATACAATGTATTTTATTTGCAAGTCTAATAATCGCCGGGCACGCCGCAATCGCGGCGGTAAGACCCCTCTTTGAGGGAGTGGCTGGATAGGAGTCACGGCGTCCTGACCTACCGCATGACGCAGGTCCTCACCTACACGGAAGTTTCGGGAGGTACCTGTGTCTAAGGAAAAAGGAGGAAACGCCTGGGTGTCACCACTGCGAAGATCGCCCGGAGGACACAGTAGAGCATACGGTGCAAGACTGCCCCGCTTGGGCAGAGCACCGACG
Source organism: Agrotis exclamationis (assembly GCA_950005045.1). Lineage (NCBI taxonomy): Eukaryota > Metazoa > Arthropoda > Insecta > Lepidoptera > Noctuidae > Agrotis > Agrotis exclamationis. Next base: position 13,167,126 of record OX465424.1, on the reverse strand, counting down.
TGTCCTCACGGCGGCTATAGGCGGAGACCTCTCGCGCCCGGCATTGGTTGCGGCCATGCTGTGGGGCGAGACGGAGTGGGAAGCGGTCGCCTCCTTCTGCGAAGCAGTAATGCTCGCGAAGGAGGAGGCGGGCCGCGTGAGAGAGAGGACAATGTCCTCCCTCCGCCCCACCCGCGGTGGTGGACGCCCACGGCGACGGACGTCGCAAGACGATCTCCGGCCACCGTAGGCGCGGGCATGCGGGCGGCGAGTAAAGGGCAACTCGCAGCCCGACCATGGACCATGCCCGGGTCGACGGCGCGTTGTGTTCCACGCGCGCCTCAAAGAGCGTAATGACGGGGCCCCCTCTCTAGAGGGCCAAAGCCTGCCGGGGTCGCGGGACTTATCTCATTACCGTGACCCCGGAACATAAAAGGCTATTGAAGGACACCGTGGATTTTAGTCAGTATAAGTCTGACAGTCCCTCCCGCCCTGCCCAGGGTGGGAGGACTCATTTGATGATTTTACCACGATAAAAAAAAAAGTCTAATAATCTCGCCAGTGATTAATACAACGTTAATTTCACTCTTACAACTATCAAAAATTTTACCATGGGACCAAACCCGAAATCGCGGAGAAACAACTGTTCAACATTTTGACGAGTTAGGCGGTCGTAAATGTACTCAAAACTGTTTTTTTTATTAAACTTACCGACTTAAAAATAAACTTTGCATAGTATACTAGTGTCGTTCTCGTCGTGACAAAATTTCTTCAAAACATAAAAATTCGAATATCAAATTCACCGAATATTTGGAAGCCCCGGTCTACATTAAATTTTAATATATGGAATTTCCAGGTCTTGTTAATATTTCATCCGCATTAGATTAGATGTAATTAAATAAAAAAAAAAACAACTCGGTTTGCCTTAAGCCCCAAACACCCATTCTACAGATTTAAATGATTAATTCAAATTAATAAAAGCCCCTTTGTGCTTATTACTGCAAATTCAAATTTAATCTGTTCACCGTAAAGCTGAAAATTTGCTTAATTTATTTATTTGCAATCCTTTATTAACAGGACGAAACCAGTGCACCGGACATTTTTACATTTATTATTCAGGGCAATTAATTTCAGAACTTCTCAGTAAATAAATGTTGTTAAAATTATGCTGTAGACGTTGTGAGGTATCTTTAAGGAACAGTTTATTTGAGTTTTTCAGCAATGATGAATGAGGTGTTAGTGTTTTTGCAAGCATTTATTTAGTTTCACCTGTCTCGTTGTCTATAAATCCCAAACTGTGGCAATTTTTTTAACAATTGTGGTCGCCTCAACATTACACCGGATAATCAAATCTTGCAAGTTAAATTTGATCAACTTCCCGGTTTTCGATTGAGCTGAAATTTTGCACGAATGTGTATATCGCGTGACAATGCAATATTATTTTGACTTGGAGCTGATCTGATAATGGAAGGTGGCCATAAGAACTGTGTACTGGGAACTGTGACGCACAGCAGTCCCTGCTGCACTGTGCGTCAGTTGCTCAACCACTGCACTTCAATCGTGCTACGAGTAGGCTGGATATGTTAGTGGAACAACTCACAAACAACAACGAACAACCATGTCGGATATAATCGAAATATATTGTATTTCGACTCACACTTTCTGTTTATTATTTCCATGACTATGCAATAGTTGCATATCAGTACGAAAATGTCTAATTTCAAATATCAAAACTTTATTCATCTTCCCGGAAAATCGACTAATTATGACTGTATTATTGTAATTGTTTTCTGAGCCTTATTTACGTCACATTTAGATTTTGTTTCGCTCATAACATTATATTGTGGTTTTCTTGCGCACATTTCATTAGTACGTTTCGTCAAGTTTTGTGCTCATCATTTTTCCAAAAAATGCGAAGATTCATTTCGTCAAATGCTAGTGACAGTGAGGGACTGTCAAACTTGTACTTACTAAAATACAGGGTGTCCTTCAATAGCCCTTTACGTTCTGGCAGGCTTTGGCCCTCTAAAGGGGGGCCCTGTCATTGTGCTGACACTTTTTGAGGCGCGGGTGGAACACAACGCGCCGTCGACCCGGGCATGGTCCCATGGTCGGACAGCGACTCGCCCGTTACTCGTCGCCCGAATGCCCGCGCCTACGGTGCTCTCCATTCCGTCTCGCCCCGCAGCATGGCCTCGACCAATGCTGGGCGCGAGAGGTCGCTGCCTATCGCCGTCTCGTGAGGACACGGCGGTGCTCTGCCCAAGCGGGGCAGCCCTGCATCGTATGCTCCACCGTGTTTTCCGGGCGATCCTCGTATTGGCCAACCAGGCGTTTCTTCCCTCCTTATCCGACACAGGTACCTCCCGAAACTTCCGTGTCCGGTGAGGACCTGCGTCAGGCGGTAGGTCAGGATGCCTTGACGCCTATCCAGCCACTCCTGAAAGACGGGTCTTACCGCCGTGATTGGGCGTTCACCGGACCTCAGTTGCGACAGTCGCTCCCTCCATACTGTGTGGCAAATCTATCCTGAAAAACGGAAGTGAACTGTTGCCGGGAAAAAAAAAATTACGTCCATATTCCAGATGGCGCCACTTACACGATCCGTATTGTTTCTCAAATTCTAAATTAACATAAGCGAAGCCGCGGGCAAACACCAGTATTTAATAATGACAAGTTTTGTGGTCAAAAAGAAATACGCAGAGGGGTTTCAGGGAATTAAAAAAATTAATTCAGTATAAATAAGAGTTGACTGAATATTGCAGAAGATTAACAAAGAAACTGGTAAATTGTGGTTTCATTATATTTTTGATCTAACAAGTTATTGACGTCATCAATTCAACATGGACAGGGACACCAATACAAAACCTGTACTATTTTGGTTTATGTTTTTCTTTATAAATATGGTTTTAACTGTATACGATTAGTCTGACTCATCGATGTGTAAAGACGAGATGTTACGAAAATACGTACGTACTAGTATTAATCAAATAAGCAAATGTCACATATAATTATGTGAATTAAATATTATAATAAAACTAATTATAGCAAATGAAAATCTGGTTTTTCAACAACTTTATTTGCTAAATGGTAAATGTTAATAGTTATTAATGTTTTACCAGTGGCTTAATTGCAAAGAGCCTCGACCTGAGGAGGTTCTCGCTTGGCAGCTGGATCAACTCCTGGACACGGCGCGCATTGTTAGGAGGTTCCTCTCTCAAGATCCCTGTCCCATCGGTAGCCTGGACCATGTTCCAGATGGCTAGACGACTACTATTTTTTTTTTGTTTTTAAATGTTTCTATTGATATTTTATTAAAACGTTTATTTATAAATACGTGTAAAATATGAATAAAGATATTAAAATAAAACTTTAAAAATGAGCTAAAAGAGAATTTGAGTGATTTTGTCGTTTTAGACTAAGAAAAAAATGGTCCGATTATTTTAAAAGGTATTTGGTGTCACCTTTAATACTGAGATAACACCCATCTAAAAAATTCAATATTCTTTTTTCTGGGTTCTGTAGCCAATCGGTGTCAACAGGACTCTATGGGCTAATGTACACAAAGCCGCCGCCGCGCCGCCGCCGCCGCCGCGCCGCGCCGCCGCGCTGCCAACGCTCCGCCACCGGTCGTCTGCGGCGTCGTGTAAATGAGCCCTATTACAAATGGTGGTCTGTCTGTTTATTCTTGAATGTTAAATTATGCAAAAATATCAACCAGTTGGTATTTGCAATGTTTTTATGTAACCTTAATTAACACTAGTCTGTGATATTTGTAGAATATTCAGGCGCAGGGATTCATTGAACCAGAAAGATAAACACTGAGGTTGCTTGAAAGGTGCTATATTCACGACACGAGTACACTTGTTGTTGTTCTTGAGGCTTGCGATTCCAGACTGCCCCGTTACATTCGACCGCGCTATATTTATACGCTCGACCGTAGACGGGGTGTGTGGGGGTGGATCGCCCCCACGCTATCCCTTCCTCTCGTCCGTTTACGCTCGGCGTTTACACACACATGTATAGCGCGGGGTATTTTGCCTATTGTTCTATTGTTACATCGCTCTTTTGTTTAGAAAAACACCACGTTATATTTTTCGCCGTGGTATTTTACACTGTTCTAATTTACTCTTACATACTATTACAAATTTACACAAGACACACGAAACACTATCAAAATATCAATATTATATCTAAATTCTACGTTACAGAACTAAGGGAGGAGTAAAAAATACTTAGCAAATTAAAAGGTTTTATCAATCTTATATCTATACCATGCCTTACTTTCTAAGTACTTATTTACTATGTACAAGTGTTTTCTTAGGTTGCTGTGCTCCTTAACATCTCCACCCCCCGTATGAGGGTTCAACCGACCATACTTCCATCGGTCGGGAGCACAACAACCTTCACAACCGGTCTTCGTAGGACCCCATGGTTCGTTCGCACATCGACCACTCTTATAATAGAGTCCGCACCCGGGAAAACACTTTGCACGATGCCTTTAGTCCACTGGTTTCGTGGCTTATTCTCGTCCACTAACACTACCACATCATTAACTTTCACGTTCGGCTCGTCAGCCGACCACTTGTTGCGTCGTTGGAGCGTCGGCAGGTACTCGCGTAGCCAGCGCCGCCAAAACAGGTCGGCCAGCGCGTTCACCCGGCGCCACATCCGCCGCGCGTCCTCGTCGCGGGCGTGGCCCCTCGTACACGGTGCATCTCCCGCGGCAGTGCCCAGCAGGAGATGATTCGGCGTGAGTACCACCGGTTGCTCGACGTCGCTGCTGACGTAGGTGAGTGGCCGGCTGTTTACGACCAGCTCGGCCTCTAGGAGGAGGGTGTAGAGGACCTCCTCACGGGGGGCGCGCTCGCGCAGGGTCGCCTTGAGCGCGTTTTTGATAGAGCGCACCAGTCTCTCCCAGCATCCGCCCATGTGTGGGGACGCCGGGGGGTTAAAGTGCCACGCGATGCCGCGGCCTGTAGCTTCGCTCGCCACTCGTGAGTGATCCATCTCACGGAGGGCAGCGCGTAGTTCGGTGTGCGCCCCGACGAAGTTGGTACCCCGGTCGGAGTACATGTCCGATGGTCGCCCGCGGCGCGCAATCAGGCGCCGCAGGGCAAGGATTGCCGAGTCGGCACTCAAGGATGATGCCAGTTCCAGGTGCACGGCGCGGGTGGCGAGGCACGTGAACAACACGCCCCACCTCTTCTCTCGCCGCCGTCCGATGGCCACCTCCATGGGGCCGAAGTAGTCGACCCCGCAGTGGACGAACGCTCGCCGTGTGACCTCCAGCCTTGAGATCGGTAGGTCACCCATCTTTGGTGCCCTTGGCTTCGCTTTCTCAATGCGGCAGCGCTGGCAGCTCGCCGTTACAGCTTTGACTGAGGACCGCAAATTGGTGACCCAGTACAATTCACGGATGCTGTTCACGACGGCCTCTTGATTTGCGTGCAGCGCCGCCTCGTGGTGATGTCTGATGAGCCGGCGTGTGAGGTCGTGCCTCCCGTCCAGGATGACGGGGTGCCTCTCGCCGAAGCTCAGCTCGCTGCAGGCTCTCAGCCTGCCGCGCACTCGTAGGAGTCCATCCTCGTACAGCATCGGGTCCAGCGCGCGCAGCCTGCTGTCGGCTGGCAGCGCGCGGCCGGCTCTCAGGGCCGCGATGTCCGATGCGTAGCATTCCGCCTGCGCTAGGCGAAGTAGGTGTGACCTCGCTTCATCGAGGTCCGCAGCTGTCACGGCACACGCCTGCCGTCGTTTACGGCAGCGTGCCACGAAGATAAGTACGCGCGCCATGACGTACAGCGCGCGCGTCCAGGTCGGCAGCCGGGCGTACGTCAGCACCGGCTCAGGTGGCGTGCTCGCAACGTGCACGCACTGCACCCGCTCCAGGTCCGCCTCTGCCACTCCGCTCACGTCGTCGCTCGCCGGCCACTGCTCCTGTGGACAGCGAAGAAACGGAGGGCCATTCAGCCACTCACTGCTGTTATTAGGCCAATCTAACCTGGTTGCCTTGTCTGCTGGGTTCTGCGCCGAGGGAACCCAGCGCCAGTCCGACCTCTTTGACCTGTTATCTATTTCAGCTAACCTATGAGATACGAAGCGTTGAAACTCTGTCGCTTCCGAATTTATCCATTTTAATACGGTTTTACTATCCGTCCACAAGTACTTACTCCGTATGGTGGCTCCTAGCTCCCTTTCGACGGTTTCCGCGAGCCTGCAGGCCAAAACGGCTGCCTGCAGCTCCAACCGTGGGATCGAGACCACCCTTTGAGGGGCCACCCTGGCCTTGCCTATCACAATCGCGACGTTTCTCTCCCCGGAGACGTCTACCCCGACTAGGTAGACTACCGCTGCGTACGCGGATTCGCTCGCGTCTCCGAAGGCGTGCAGCTCTAGGTGGTCTGTACACAACCCGTACCACCTAGGCACCGATACGCTCGCGAGGTGCTGCAAGTTGTTAAGCCAGTCGAACCAGCAGCGCGCCTCAGTTTCTTTCAACTGTTCATCCCAGCCGATGCCCGTGCTCCAGATCTTCTTCATTAAGATTCTGGACTGAATGACACACGGATATAAAAACCCTAGTGGGTCAAATATTGACATGATGAAACGGAGGAACTCTCGTTTCGTGGGTACCACCCGTCCTTCCGTGATCTCCTTCGGCAATCTCTTGAAGGACAGATCGAAGGCCAATTCGTCAGTGGTGGGTGACCACGTGAGTCCCAGCGTCCGTTCCACGCCGTCCTCCCCTTTATCCAGCGATACCTTGTCTGGCATCTCAGTGCGGAGCCTGTCGCGCAGCTCCTGAGAGTTTGTGACCCACCCCCGTATCACAAATCCGCCCTCGGCGTGGATGTGGATCACGTCCTCAATCAGCTGACCGGCCTGCTCGACAGACCACGCACTATCGAGGTAATCGTCCATGTAGTGATTACTCCTGATCGCTGACACTGCATCGGGGTGACTTTCGACATATTTACTCGCATTTTTATTTAATATATAAATTGCGGATGTAGGCGACGATACCGCACCGAATATCATCGAATTCATTTTATATACTTCGGGTTCCCTGTCGCGGTCCTCTGCCCACAAAAACAGCTGCGCCCCGCGGTCTTGCTCCCGGACTCGAACCCGGAGAAACATGTCGGCAATATCCGCTGTGAACGCGACAGGGCCCAAACGAAATTTAAATAATACCCCTAATAATGGGTTCAGTAGGTCGGGTCCAGTCAAAAGGTGATCGTTTAGCGACGTACCTTCGTATTTCGCGGCGGCGTCGAACACTAAACGTAATTTGCCCGGCTTGTTGGGGTTAGTGACCCCAAAGTGGGGCAGGTACCACACGGGTTCTGATTCTATTTTACCGTCTACCTTGCTGGCGTACCCTTCCTTCAACAGTCGTTCTATTTGAGCTGTGTAAGCTTTCTCATAGGTCGCGTCTTTCTTGAACCGGCGCACTATTCCCGACAGACGTTGCTTCGCGTTGACGTAGTTGTCAGGCAACTGAGGGTTGTCCTGACGCCACAACAGACCCACTTCCCAAGCTCCACCGTTTGACTGGCGGCTAGTGGCGTCCAAGATGTGGTTGGCGCGCTCGATGTCTGCGTGCTTCCGCGGTACTTCCGATATCCCTATGGCTTCTAACTCAAACTGTCTTTTCACTAAACTATGCAAATCCGCACTGCTTTCACTTATACAATTTACTGATTGGTGGTTATAACTAACCGAACCTAAGGGTCCGTGCACGACCCATCCTAGCGAGGTCAAAGAGGCAACTGGCTTACCTGATTTGCCCCGGCGCATCTCCCTGCCGACGAGCAGCTCCCAATTGTCCTGGCCTAGTAGTAACAGCGGCTTGGCTCCACACATTTCCTCGCAGCCCAAGTCGCGTAGGTGGGCATGCTCCGACATGACGGCGGCGGGCACTGTTTGCGAGGGCAAGTCCATGTTCGCTAATGTGCGGCACTTCACTTGGTGAACTTGTCCGTTGGGTCCGCGCACTCCCACACTTATCACTCGCGATGATTTGTCCGTAATTTGTTGTCCACGCGCACTTTTTATTGTCAGCGGCACACGTTTGCCCCTTGCGTTCCCGGCCAGGGCGCTGTCGATCAGCGATACCGTTGCACCGTCGTCCAGCAGAGCGTAGCAGCTCTCTTCTTTTCCTTCGCTGATGACGTGCACCGGCATGATCTTGAGAAGCGCCTTGCCGTTGTAATCGCTGACGTTCGTCACACTCTCGGGCCTTTTGTCGACGTGTAGGAGGTTGTGATGCGCAAAGTTGCAGGTGGCGCATTTCTTCTTGCGGCACACTCTCTTCGAGTGCCTGCCCCCCAAGCAATTGAAGCAGAGTTTCTGCTCTTTGACGAACGCCCAGCGCTCGTTGACGTCCATATCGCTGAACCGCTTGCAGGCTGTGAGCGTGTGTTTTTCCTGACACAGCTGACACGAATCTTCCATGGTCGGAGCTCGCGTGTTCTCTTCATCGTTGGCGTGTACGTGCAGCCGCTGTATGCTCTTGCCTATCTTCACTGGTGGCGCGCTAGCTCGCGGTTTGCTCGGCGCGGCTGCGGGCATGTCCAGCTGCACGTAGAATGACGATGCACGTGCCAGGTGATTAAGAAATTCTGAGAGCATCTCTAGACTCGGAGACACCCTCATGTCCAGGCCTTGACTCGTTGCCATTCCCATCGCGAAGTCTCCGTACTGTGCGCGCTGCACCGGCGTGAGCTTGTTCAGTAGCTCGCTCACCAGCTGCGGGTTATTCAGATACCCGTTAGCACGCACACTCTTTAGCAGCGACACGCAGTTTCTCACCGTTGTTGAGAATCTTCGTAACTCGCGGCCGCTTTCTGTCACTCTCGGTAGTTCGCGTACTTTCTTCAACGCGCACTCTAAAATAAGGTTGGGGTGCCCGTATTCTTCATCCAGAGTCTTCATGATCTCTGACGGGCTGGCCGATGCTCGAAGTAAGTCTTCCACCGCTATTCTCGCCTCGCCTTGTAGCGATGTCTTCAACCTTGCGAGATTCTCGTGCGGCTTGAACTCGTACATATTCGTCGTGTCGTGGTACATATTTTTGTAGGACAGCCACTCCGCCGGGTCGCCTTTAAACGTTGGCAGTTCGTAGGCCTGTCTAGGTACCGGTCGCGGCCGCGCGAGGCTCGCGATCGCTTCTGCCAGTTGATCGATTTTCATGTCGCGTGTAGACCCGGCCTTGTCGTCTTCTTCGGCGCCCGTGTCGCGATTCGACGCGCGTGCGGTGCCAGCGTTAACTATCGGAGTCGCTGGGTACGCGGGCTCGCGGTGCGGGACGGGCGCGGGCGCACTGATCGGAGGCGCAGGTATTCGCTCGGGCTGTACCGGTGGCGGCGGCGCGTTCGCGGGCGGACGTTGAAACACTTCACTTAATATTTCAGACACTGGTACCTGGGGCTGTGTTCGTGGCGGTGGCATGTCCCGACACGTCGAGACTTGTTCTTGACGGGTCACGACGGGCGTCGTGTGCGTGACCCACTCTTCTACGCGGCACGCGGTTGTTTCTTCCGTTTCGGAGCACAAATCTTCCTCGGCGGCCGCGTCGATTTCCGCTAGGTCTGCTTCTAGCTTCTTTTGCACTAATTTTTCTTTCATTTGCACCAACTCTTTCTCAGCCTCATACTCGGCCCGTCGTCGTAGGTACTCGGCGCTCTTGTGGCCGCTCCTTGACGAGGTGATGCTGGTACCGGATCTCACTCCTCTCGCTGTCACCGACCGCACTGACGTCGACATATCCCGGTAGTCTATGACTCGACCGGGACCCGTCAGTGGGATGACTTGCGTTCGTTCCGTGTGTAGAGTTGGCGCGATTGACGGCGAGCCTGGAGCCCTGTCCGAGGGTACGCCGGAGTCCGCTTCGAGAGCCCTCTTCCTTAGGACGTCCTCTTCTAAACGCCTCAGCTTGCTTCTCGTTGTGACGGCACTTTTCTCACTCATTTTCACGTTTTTCGCTTTTCACGCTATCTTCCTGATCCGGCTAACGAAGGACCAAACTTGTAGAATATTCAGGCGCAGGGATTCATTGAATCAGAAAGATAAACACTGAGGTTGCTTGAAAGGTGCTATATTCACGACACGAGTACACTTGTTGTTGTTCTTGAGGCTTGCGATTCCAGACTGCCCCGTTACATTCGACCGCGCTATATTTATACGCTCGACCGTAGACGGGGTGTGTGGGGGTGGATCGCCCCCACGCTATCCCTTCCTCTCGTCCGTTTACGCTCGGCGTTTACACACACATGTATAGCGCGGGGTATTTTGCCTATTGTTCTATTGTTACATCGCTCTTTTGTTTAGAAAAACACCACGTTATATTTTTCGCCGTGGTATTTTACACTGTTCTAATTTACTCTTACATACTATTACAAATTTACACAAGACACACGAAACACTATCAAAATATCAATATTATATCTAAATTCTACGTTACAGAACTAAGGGAGGAGTAAAAAATACTTAGCAAATTAAAAGGTTTTATCAATCTTATATCTATACCATGCCTTACTTTCTAAGTACTTATTTACTATGTACAAGTGTTTTCTTAGGTTGCTGTGCTCCTTAACAATATTATTTATAATACAATAATAAAATATAACCATGTAAGTGCAAGGCATGCTAAGGGGATTGGGGGGACAAGTTATATGGAATAATTGATTCGCTTCGGCCGTCGACGGAACCAGAGTTTTGGAACTGGTTCCATACGAGGCTTTTCTTTTTCTTGTATGGAGTTGGTTTCCATCGAGGTTTTTGATTTACTTCTATGGAACTGCTGGACCTCGCTCACGGGAATAATGCTTGACATGACGGCCATAACTGTCTGTGCAGTATTCTTGTACCTATGTTTATACGACGATTTTCATAAGTAGCGAAAATTGACACGTATAGGTATTAGAGAACCCTCACTGGGATATTCTTTGTTCTAAACAAAGAATATCCCAGTGAGGGTTAGAGAATTTATTTGAATGGCAATTTTTGGACTTATGCCTAACTGAGCATGAAAAGTCTTCATATCTTTTGAACCGTAAAAATAATAATAAAAATAATATTCCACAACTATCACACAACGCCATCTAGTCCCAAGCTAAGCAGAGCTTGTGTTATGGGTACTAGACAACTGATAAACATACTTATATATTAAAGTTATATTTATTATACGCAATAATGCCTGCAGTTGTGCGCAGGATCGAACCCTGCTCGCAACTGAATTTTTCGTTTCTTTAAAAATATACTTATATATTTCTAAATACATACATATTATAGATAAATTACACCCAGACACAGAACAAATGATCATGCTCATCACACAAACATTTGTCCTGGGTGGGAATCGAACAGTAATAGCAGTCAGGGTCACTAACCATCAGACCAACAGGCCTGTCAATAGAAGTCTATGAATTAAAAAACAAAGCCACCGACTTCCGAAAGAAAAGTTATTTTACGCTTTTTGTGCTGGTGGTTTTTGAAGTCGCAGCAGCAAGATTCCCCTTTTTTAAGACTCGTTGTTAGACTTTCGGGCCAGTGACTACCAGTAAATAACAACTGTCAAAGATTTAGAAATGGCGGCTGGCTTATAAAGCTGTTGGTCCCAATGCCTGTATGCCTTTTGTTCTTTAGAACATTTTTTTATTCAGTGAATAAAAAAATGTTCTAAAGAACAAAAGTACTTTTCAATCGTGACTTAAGCCTCCTACAGACATACGCGATTAATCGCGCGGGGCGACATGTCGCGGTCCATTCGCAGTATTTTTAGAGTGGAAATTAGCTTGGCTCGTTGTCGCAGCGCGATTAATCGCGTGTGTCTGCGGGGGGCTTTAACTTATTACGAAACTCGTAACTTATTAAAAAATATGACAGAGTTGTCTAATTACAAAACGCCATTTGCCATCAATTATCAAATTCCGAAGAATTGTGTTTGATTTGTGATTAATTGGGTAATTTTCATTGTGTGCTAATGTCCCAACAATGTTATTAAGATGCCAATTTGTACCATTATTAGAACATGAAGTAACTTTTTATTGTTCAAGTACCTACTTTCAAATCGACGATTAAAGTTAAACCAAAATTAAAACTCAATTATTTTTTAGGTAATTGTATAATTCGGAATTAATATTAGGTTTTAGCAAGGGATTTAAACTGTAACGGTTGGCCTACCAGCGCTTTCTAAACCAGTGAATAAAAAATAAATATGGAAAAGTATTTAATAAAATTACTAGCGCTATTCTGGTGATCATTGATTTTATTTGTATTACTTCTAGTTTTCATCCACGGCTTTGCTCGAGTTCCGGACGGAAATTATCCCACGGGGAAAATTGAAAATGGTGAAAGAATTTTCGGATTCGTATCAGGAGTTCCGAATTTCACAGGATGTTTTTTGGGAAACATACAAACTTTTTCTAAATACCTTTTTTATACTAATTTTTAACTACTAAGGAAGATGTATCTATGACACATTCAGCAGGCTTTAAGTATCATGATGCCTTTATTTTCATTCATAAATAGAACTGGTTCTTAAAGTGGTCCTTTCCCAACATAAAATGATCCAGCAGTTTTAATGTAAGTATTCATTGACTTAATACTATGGGTTATTCCGATATTTTATTTCCTCAAAATCCTACCACAAGATGAGGTATTAACGTAACGTTTCCAAATGACTGTTTAGAAACACACCCATGGACCTCGATCACAAGTCCGTATTAAAATTTGTCATGCAGTGACGTTATAATTCAAATAAATGCATAATAACTACTTCCCATTTATAAGGGAAAATAAAACAATAACACTAATTGGTAATTTCCCACAGGATTTACCGTGGGAATTAATAATCACTGTTTCCCATTTATTCATATATAATAAAATAATTATGCAATGTCATTATTTAATTTACCTATCCCTAAATATAGAATGATGTATGTCGTCTACACGTAATACGGATGTTCTGTGGTAATTAAACATGCATTTTTTTGCTTTATTTAATTTATGCTGTCGGTAAAAATATCTACAGTGATAAATGCGATCGTTTTGTGTTTCCTAAATTATAATGAACCTTAAATAAAAATTAATTATTGAAAAATAACAAATCTTCTGCGTCATCTTAATAGTTTCAGATGGATAAATAACTTGTATTTAATGATACGTATTATTACATTTACACGTCCGGGTATAAAAATAGTGAGCAAGTACACTTTGTGTTAAAACAATGAGCAAATATTAGTGAATTTTTTTTTAGCGTGGTGAAATCAAATGGATTTCTCCCACCCCATACTGTCAGACTCGTACTGACTAAAATCCACGGTATCCTTCAATAGCCCCTTACGTTCAGGGGTCACGGTAATTCGTTAGTCCCGCGACCCCGGCAGGCTTTGGCCCTCTGTAGAGGGGCCCCGTCATAATGCTGACATTCTTTGAGGCGCGCGTGGAACACAACGCGCCGTCGGCCCGGGTATGGTCCATTGTCGGACAGCGAGTCGCCTATTACTTGCGCGGAGGGCAAGTAATAGGCGACTCGCTGCCCAGTAGTTTAGTGCATAGCAAACTTTAATCCCAGAGCGTGGCGCGAGCGCTGCGGCACGCGGTCACAAGGCTGTTTTTTAGAGTGCTATTCTCCGGCAGATCGGACTGTGCAGCTTCTGTTAGTTAGCCACGAGCTCTTCAGCTTTTATCCTCTTCTTCATCATTGAGAAAAATCATGATCTTATCGAATAAGTGAATGGGATTTAGGAGCCATTTATTACTGCGAGTATTTTGCAGAATTAAGATGCTAATCCTTAATAATTGTTCAACATTTTGAGCAAAATACCAGTATTGAATGGAAAAAGAACACAGAATAACAAACATACACACGATTCACATCATGTTCGGCCTTAAAAACTGCTAGCAAAGAAAATAAACAATTATTTCTGGCAACGCATCAAAATGAATGTAAGTATTTGAGACTATACGTATACGTTATCACATAACGTACAACACACGTACGAATACTTGGGATTCCCTGAAACTGTCAGTCAGCCTATTTTTTTTTAGGAACGGATATTTATATTAATGTTCACGAACTCACGAGAATACAGGAGAATTCAAATGTAATAGCGGGAACGTGGGTATTTTGTGCGGTGATGCTAGACCCATGTGTTCGCCGAAAAAATGTGAAAATCCGCAAAAAAAGCGTTTCTGTTTTTTCCCGGATAAAAATTATAATGCCAACCAACTTTCTTTGTTAGCCTATTTTATCCCCGCGAAAATAACATATCTTAAAAAAAGTTCATAGTTTTAGTGTTGTTGATTATTACGAATTAAAATGGGTCCTGTTTTATTTTTTGAAAAAAAAATATGCTTATATTCTTAGCCCAGCTCTTAAGTTCCCATGACAAGTTATTTTTTGTTTCTGTTTTCAGATTAAAAGGGCTTTTAATAAAAAATAAACCAGCATTGTTTTTTCATGATGTTGTCATTATAAGCAGGATCCGCAAGTAAAAAATAAAATATGAATATTGAATAAGTATACTCAGGAAGATAAAAATACATTATAGTGTATAATCACCATCAGTGTATCTATATTTTTACGTACCGATGTCTGTAGTAATATTATTTATTCGCACAATTAGTGCGGCGCAGTAGCCGAGCTATGAACTGCTGCGCAGCGAGTCGCGGGTTCGATCCCCGCACGGAACATATATTTGTGTGATCTGAAAGTAGTTGTTCCGGGTCTGGGTATTTGTGCATGTAAGTTTCTATGTTTGTAAAAGCACCCACGATGCAGGAAAAAAATCCTAGTGTGGGGCAACGCTTTTTATATATGTATATAAAAATAAGAAATATTGTAAAGGTGAAACAACATCGCTCTTACATTTGACTGAACTTGAAAACTTTAACGGAAGTTTGACAAATGTGTATGAATGTAAGTTTGAAAAATAGCTGTTCCCCCAGGTTTTACTCCGACTGCTCAGCTCCTAACTAGTCGTAGCGTGATTTTAAATAGCCTATAGCCTTCCTTGTTAAATAAACTATCCAACAGAAAAATAGTTTTTAAATTCGAACCAGTAGTTCTTCAGATTAGCGCGTCCAACCAAAGAAACTCTTCAACTTTATAATTTATATTAGTTTAGTTGTAGTTTTTCTTAATTTTTCCGCAACTGCAACCAAGGAGATGACTGACTTGATGGTTTCGAACAAAAGTCACCTATTCATAATATATTATAATCACGTATCATCCGAAAACTCGACTCGATTTCTCCACGGAAACACTCGCTTTGTCCGACTGTAAAGAGTAAAGAAATGAGGAGATCCGTAGACGAACTGAAGTCACCGATATAGCCCACCGTATTAGCAAGCTGAAGTGGCAATGGGCAGGCCATATTGCTCGCAGAGCAGATGGTCGATGGGGTCGAAAAGTGCTAGAGTGGAGACCACGGACTAGCAAGCGCAGCGTAGGACGTCCACCAACGAGGTGGACAGACGACCTTGTAAAGGTCGCCGGAAGACGCTGGATGCAGATCGCTTCCAACCGGTATATGTGGAGATCTAAAGGGGAGGCCTATGTTCAGCAGTGAACGTCCTATGGCTGAGATGATGATGATGATGAAAGAGTAAAGATATTAGATGACTGTGGTACTGTAGTATTTTTCTCCTTTAAAAAATACTGCCCTATACACTAGGAATTTTTGTGTCGTTGGTGCGTTTATAACCATTTTTAAATTCACATACAGCCGCACCCGAAACTACAACCTGTAGATATCTGTTTGTTCCGTGCGGGAATCGGACCCTGTAAACTACTAATAGAGTATAATAGAGTTACACTGTGGTACTGTAATATATTTTGTAATGAAGACTCACTCACGTCATGACTTGGATAAACCTTGATATTTGAACATTCCTACTGACAGGTCACGACGGAGACATTTATTAAAGTGCTAACATCGACAAGTTGCAAACCAATTTTTATCACAACAAAAAATATCGGTACGTATGAAAAAAGCCAAAGATGGTTCAGAATTGTCGTTAATAAAATACTCGTATTATTTTTAAATTCAGACATAATTCCTGTCTGTCTGTATTATTATTATAATCAGATATTTCCGGGAACAACTTTAATACAAATTCTGATTTTAAACCTCCTCAAAATTAATAATAATTAGTTGAATTCTGCCCATAGCAAATTAAGCCTCCTGCAGACACACGCGATTAATCGCGCGGGGCGACATGTCGCGGTCCATTCGCAGTATTTTTAGAGTGGAAATTAGCTTGGCTCGTTGTCGCAGCGCGATTAATCGCGTGTGTCTGCAGGAGGCTTTAAAGTCTCAGTTTTGCATGTTCATTTTTTTACAACGTTGTTCCTCACTAGATAGGTTTCCAGTATCGTGGGTTCTTTTACAAACATTTTAACTCACATACACAAACACCCAAACCCGAAACAAACTACTTGCAGGTCATACAAATAAGTATATTTGTAGGGTGCGATCCCGAAACCGCGACACGCAGCGTAACAGTCGATTACTCAGCCTTTATACGTGTCGTGTAAGAAGTGATTGAAAAAAATATGGTTGTTAAAGATAACTCTTGATCATGTGCTCCTGGTAGGAGTCAGAGGCTTCAAACAAGTTTAAATTTAACATATTATGTCAATAAAGAATTATTAGTTATTGTAATAATACTGTAAGAGAGTTAATTAAATATTGCTTTCAATCATACACCGTTAAACGATACGATAATTGCATAACACAAAACAACGGCCACGCATCATAATTATTAGCTAATGTTTCGTACGCAACGTGTAACAGTTAATTGAACGAAACGTATTACGAGCACTTGGACCTAACAACTTTGAAAATAAGAAATAATTAGCAATCCCTCTGTTACTATGGTTTTCAGATGCTCATAAAAAATTCGATAGTCTTATAAGATTTTTGTATTATCTAGTAGGTACAGGGGTTCCCAAACTGTGCGTTGCGGCGCCGCGCCCTGGTGCGGCGTAGAGAGTACAGAGGGGCGCCGTGAGACGCGAGTGTCGACCATTCTCCGGATTGACATTGCGTGGAACCAAGATTCTATATTATGTATAAAATATCCACCAGAAAGAAGAGGATAGTTTCATTGATCTCTTTTGCAGCAACCAACCCAGATTTGCGTGCTCTGATTTCGTGGAGTTCGGAACCAGGTATTATTGTTTTATTATTCACCTGGTACTCGTATCAACTAGCTGGGTCGCCGAGAAAAAATTCTAAACCTGTATGTGCGCCGTGAGCTGGGAAAAAGTTTGGGAACCCCTGATCTAGTAGCAGGGTTGTCGAAGTCAAATGGACAGTTTCTCTATGTAGATTATTGGTAGGTAATCAGCTGCACTCGGGTGGACTACAAGTTATTGAAGTAGTTTGAAAAGAGGCAGATGATGATTTTCTTGGACCGACGATCGCATTTTGTTTACAAGTGTAGCATTGTGGACAGCCCAACAGCATGAATTGAAATCATATGACTTTGAAGGATCTTTTTCAATAAATGAAACGATATGTAGATATACATACAAAGAATAATTCAGCGTCAATAACCAACAAGGCTTTAGCATAAATACGATCTTATTCCTGAAATAATCAACGGTGTTGACAATCATGTAGCACAGTAAAGGTTGATTTAGTATAAATCAATCTCTTCAAAGTTCCAGTGAACAGGCTTCTCCTGGTTAAGCTCGCTCCATCGTCGACCTTGTCTTAGCCACTCCTGACCTAGACTAAGGTCAAGAGCAAACCCATCAAACATAAAAAAAAATCATAAATATAAAAAAAAAACATAAATTGACTCTCATTTTTCAGGTATAAGGTACTCAATTTTCCAAAACTATGCATAACTTTAGCCAAAAATGGGATTAAACCCTAAAGTTATTGACTTAATGTAAGTATTTCGTAAACCTTTGGCCAAGAAAGCGTTTATTATGTAAACCTACATAATATGAGAAAACCCTTTGTTAGAGATAGGTGGGCCTTTCATGCCGATATCTCATATAATGTGGGCAATATTATGAAATCAATATTATGTTATACTAAGGTTGTTACTTTCTTGTGAAAATTGAGCAATAGATTTTAACAGAAAATAGACCAGCTCTAGTATAGTATCGATTAAATCAATTAAAATTAGTGAATAGGGAGCTATTAATTGGATCGGAAGGCTCAAAGGGATAATAAATGAATTTCTAATGGATATATTTACTAGCTTATCTGAAAACTAATTTACCTAAAGCGATGAACTCTTGAAATTAATACAGACGAGTAGTTTTCAATTTATTCAAGCAAATACAAAGTTCGATTGCTTTTCGGGTTATTTTCGATTGGTTGTTCCAATAACTAGTACCTAGAATTTGATGTGGTGCACAGATATACGCAATAAAATTAACTACAAAATAATAATGTACATACCTACCAGAGAATAAAAATGTGTGTTATCAAAAACATTACTGACAGTTTCCAGACTCTTATGACTCTGTGATTCATAAACTAATGTATCGATTGGAAGATCCCACTCTACACGTTTTATTAAAATGTATTAATACTTATGTAGTCACTCACTGATCAATGATGATGCAATCCACTGTGTTGTACTTACCTGAAAAAAAAAAACCAATGATTTAGAAAATTCTTGCAAGGAATAACTGCGGTTTCATTGGTGGGGTATTCATTGTTGTCCCAACTTACAACCGGGATAATAATAATATCTTAAGTGATGGAAATCCGTTCATTAGATTTTCCGTGCACGTAACAAACATACTTCTATACATCCATATCGTCACTTCATATTTAATGATAGCAGTAAGAATTTTTACGCTTTAAACAAAGGCATCTGTGTTGGAAAATAATGGTTTACGTCGGACAAAATATTAACAGACTGGATTACAAATAACAGTTATAAAAGACCAGTTTCAATCGTAAACGTTCTCTCAGATATAGGATTATCAAAGAGGTTTTCACTCTGTGTCTATATCCTCATTACCTATTGGAATCTAGTGACTATAGATCAAAGAGTTTGTAAACAACAATAATAATGATGGTCTTTTTTTTGGCACGGCAAAATCATCAAATAAGTCCTCCCCGCCCTGTCTAGAGCGGAAGGGACGTAATTAAGGTGCCGGTTCGCGCGCGAGACAGCGATAGGGGACAGATACGTAGCAATCTTCGGTCGCTATCTCCCGTCGCGGTCTCCTATCTCGGTCTCCTGTAGCGGTCTCACGCGAGTACCCGGCACCTTTAGACGTGTCACACTGTGGGTCTCAATAATTGCAAGTGCAATTGGCTATTTTACTCAAAAAAAAAATATTAGTCCGAAAAATAGATTAAGTATCAAAAAATATTTGGCCCGTATTTTTTCTTTTGTTACCTAAACCAAAATTGACGAAGATACAACGCTTCTAAAAATCACAAAACGTCACTCGGTCTGTATAATTTTACAAGCGTTATGACGTCACAAGCCCCCACTCCCGAATTTCGAAGCGTTTTATCTTTATCAATATTGATTGATTTAAAAAAAAAAATACGTGTCCATTATTTTTTCAATATAAAACTGACGATGACGGACTGAACAGATTTTCAATTTATTTATGCAGTAAACTACCCTATTAGAGTTTTATTTCGGTTCCATTTCATTTTCAGATTTGAGCAGAGTCCCTTTTCAACTCACAAAGCATTTAGGTATAATATATGTATAGTCAAGTCACTATGATCACGTGGCAAGGCATTTTGGCAATCCAGGAAATGTCTGTAAAACGAGTAGCTAGTCTAAAAGGTGAAGTTTTTCTAATTAAATACTCGTAGGCAACTGACATTTCGTCCGAATTTTAGCCTCTTCGTACACAACGCGACGCATGTCTCCATGTCGCCTGGATACTTTGGTATCCAGGCGACTAGTATCGCAATACAAATCCATGTAGTTTCGTACACAGGCACGTGTCAATGGATACCAAAGTCGTAAGGTATCGGAGACATGTGTCGCGTTGAGGACGAAGGGGCTTATTCCGACATTTAATTGTCAAGTTTAGCAACTGTGTCTTGATTAGGCTCTTGACATATCATCTGACATTTCGGCTATTGAACTCGCATGACTGACGCTAAGCGACAGAGCTGTGATCTTTGAATAATGCCGAGTAACCACAACGAAGGTCAACGCTCACTTACAACCTAGAGCTAGACAATGTTTACAGACTAAATAAAGGTTAACTTGAAAACTTTGTCGTAATATTTCATATCTTAGATTTTCTCATGATTGTGCTAAAATGAGTTTGGAATGAATAAGTGTTCAATGCAGTTTAAAAAACAGTTCTAAGATTTCTCACAGTAAAACTATGTGGACCAGCCACAAACCAAAAACCACTAGCAGTACAGCGTCCATAAACCATTTAAAATCGCAGGATGAAGAGATATCAATTATTATACCGTGAAACATACACCACAACAAAAAAGAAAATACCTAACCCTTTTTTTACCTCTGCGGTATTGCAGTATAGCATTGCATTACTTATAAATAGGATAAAATCGCATTCTATTTGAAACACACTGAAATCCATTTACGAATCAAGAAAAAAAAAACTAACCGAGATAAGTTATTTTACACGTTTTTGTGGTGGTATTTGAAGTCGGTTGGTTTTTTTTAGAAAAAAAACAGGCCAAGTGCGAGTTGGACTCGCGTGAAGAGGGTTCCGTACGATGTTACCTATCACGTTTTTTTTAAATCTGACCCAAATTGGTACGCACAATATTGAGTGATTAACATGTTATTTTAATATCATGGACTTCTTATAGGTTTTCCTATAATCTATAAGTAGAAAACTAATTTCTGTATTTAAAAAAAAATTAGGTTCAGTAGTTTCGGAGATAAGGGGGGGGGGGGGGGGGAATGGTCAAATTTCGTCTATTTTCTTGAATAACTTTCAAACCATTTATTTTAAAATTACAAAAAAATACCTTCAAGTTTGTCTCAACAATACCTTTCATTTGATATGTCACACGATGCAGTTTTCAATTTTTTTTTTAATTTTCCCCTTCCCCCCCAAAAATTACCTCCCATATACAGATATGGACTTCTTATAGGTTATCCTATAATCTATAAGCAGAAAACTAATTCCTGTATTTTTTTCAAAATTTTAGGTTCAGTAGTTTCGGAGATAAGGGGGGGGGGGATGGTCAAACTTCGTCTATTTTTTTTTAATAACTTGGAAACTATTTATTTTAAAATTACAAAAAAAATACATTTAAGATTGTCTCAACTGGACCTTTCATTTGATATGTAACACAATGCAGTTTTCAAAAAAAAAAAATTAATTTTCCCCTTCCCCCCCAAAAATTACCTCCCATATACAGATATGGACTTCTTATAGGTTATCCTATAATCTATAAGCAGAAAACTAATTCCTGTATTTTTTTCAAAATTTTAGGTTCAGTAGTTTCGGAGATAAGGGGGGGGGGAATGGTCAAACTTCGTCTATTTTTTTTGAATAACTTAGAAACTATTTATTTTAAAATTACAAAAAAAATACATTTAAGATTGTCTCAACAGGACCTTTCATTTGATATGTCACACGATGCAGTTTTCAAATTATTTTTTTAAATTTCCCCTTCCCCCCCAAAAATTACCTCCCATATACAGATATGGACTTCTTATGTTGGAAAAAGTCTTTGTAAACGCAATAAAATAACTAGCTCTGTAAACGCCTCCAGAACTGTCTAACTTAAAAAGGAAGTTGTCACTGTCTCTTCCATAATTTGTCTTTGGTGAATGTACTGTGCTCTGATTGCTTTTCAATTAAATCTAAGATAATCGACAAATTAGTTTCTCTTTTTGACCATAATCCATCAGGTTATGGGCCCAGGCACGGTCCTGGTTGTTATTTTTGCAATATTTAACAATTAATTCGCGATTTTTGGCAAAGAAGAAAAACTTAAACCTCTCATTGAAATTTTACCACATTGCGGCGGCAACATGGCAACAGGTATCAACACATCTTCTCTAGTCATGGACAAACTAAAAGGCCTTGAAAATTATAACTCATGGAAGTTTATGATGAAAATGGTGCTGATCCATGAGGACCTATGGGATTTTGTGGAGAAGGAGCCGACGGATGCTGGACACGCCAAGAAGGTACAAAAGGCACTCGCCCGCATTGCATTATCTGTACAACCTGCTGCATTTGCACACGTCAGATCTGCGAAAACGGCACATGAGGCCTGGACTAACCTTCAAAAGGCATACGAGGATAGAGGTTTGTGTCGTAGACTGGCACTACTGCGAGCTTTGTTTAGTACAAAATTAAATAACCAAAGTATGGAGAGCTACATCAACAAGATCGTTGAAATATCACAACAACTCAGCGATATTGGGTCACCACTCGATGATGATTTCATCGCAGTCATCATGTTAAGCGGACTGACTGAGGATTATGATCCCCTGATCATGGCGATTGAAAACTCCAACATCAAATTGTCCAGCGAGGTAGTACAAGGCAAGTTGTTACAAGAGAACCTGCGTCGTGATGACAAGAGTGAAAGCGGATCGGCCCTGGCAGTTGTGCGGAAACAACCCAAATGTTTTCGATGTAAGAAGACTGGTCACTTCATAAAGGACTGTCCAAAGAAGTCTGGTAAGAAGACAAATACCAACACTAGTAACACAACGAAGGTGGACGAGTCCAAGGCCCTGCTTACAGCCTTGTCAGCGAATATTGAAGCAGATGCATGGTATATTGATAGTGGCGCTACAAGCCATATGTGTTGTGATAGGTCTGTCATGTGTGATTTTGTGAAAAATAAAAGTCTTGAAGTGAAAGTGGCTAACGGGGACAAGTTGTATACCGAAGGAATAGGAACTGTAAGAATAAAATTAGCAAATAATACAGTAAAGACTGTTAGTGATGTTTACTATGTACCTAAGTTAAGCGGAAACTTGTTATCTGTGAGTTCTATGGTTAAAAAAGGTTTCAAGGTTGTATTCAGTTTCAGTGGGTGTCATGTTTATGATAATGGGGTAGAAGTGGTTAGTGCTGCTCTTGAAAAAGGCATGTATAAATTGAATTTTGCCGAAACACTATTGTCCACTTCTAGCACTGTTACAGTTACTCCTAAGGAAGCTATGGAGAATCTAGTGGTGAATGCAGCAGCTGAGTGTGGCGCTTACGATACCGAGACGGAGCCAATTTCGGCTGAACTGTCGGAAAAGGTATGGCATCGACGGCTTGGCCACCTCAATCGAAGAAGTATGAAACTCCTCAGTCAAGGTATGGTTTCTGGTATTTCTTATAACGATTCTAGCTTTGAACCTTGTGTTGCATGTATACAAGGAAAGCAAAATAGATTACCATTTCCTAAAAAATCATACAACAGAGCGACTGAACCATTAGAACTTGTACACACAGATCTTTGTGGCCCGATGCCCTGTTCTTCTCTTAGTGGCTCAAAATATTTTTTACTTTTCATTGACGACTTTTCTAGAAAAACTTTTGTCTATTTCATGAAAACTAAAAGTGAAGTGTTTGAGAAGTTTAAATCTTTCAAAGTCTTGGTTGAGAATCAGACAGACAGAAAAATTAAAGTCCTCAGGAGTGATAACGGTGGCGAATATATTAATTCAAATTTCCAGATGTTTTTGAAGGACAACGGCATTCGACACCAAACAACAGTACCTCACTCGCCGCAGCAGAATGGAGTGGCAGAACGAGCCAACCGAACAATCATGGAAGCAGCAAGGTGTATGCTGCAGGATGCAAGCCTGGCTCAAGAGTTCTGGGCAGAAGCTGTTAACACAGCTGTTTATATACGTAACCATTGTCCCACAAAGGCAGTTATGGGATGTACTCCGGAAGAAAAATGGACTAATAGAAAGGTATCTATCAAACATTTTCGCATATTTGGCTGTGTTGCATATGCATTGAATCCAAATCGAAAAAAATTAGATTCAAAATGCAAAAAATATATATTTGTGGGTTATTGTGATGACACTAAAGGGTATAGACTAATTGACCCTGATTTCCCAACAAATTGCATTAAAGCCAGAAATGTTACTTTCTTAGAACATAAATTACTGAGTAAAGTGTCAAATGATGATAGTAATACAAAAGGAGAACATTTTTCACTAGTTCAAAATTGTACTCATGATGACAGTCAACATGTTCAAACTAATCTGTCTGAACCTCCTGTACAATCAGAGTCATCTATTGTGGACACTGATTTATCTGATGACACTATATTGGAAATCAATCAGAGACACAGCGTTATCACAGTAAATGATTCTGAGAGCTCTACAGAGAGCTCGCCGGAGGCCAGCGACCCTGCCGATGAAACTTACCTTCCAGCTTCATCTGAGGAAGACTATGATGATACAATGGAATCGCTGTCATCGTATATGGTGAGCTCATCTAATGAAGAAGATACACCACAGACTGTGCAAGAAGCACTTGGAGGGAAAGATGCAAAACATTGGAAAGAAGCAATGACTAGTGAGTACAAATCATTTAATGATTATAACTGTTGGACCTTGACTGATAGATCAGAATCACAGAAACCAGTTAAATGTAAATGGGTTTTTAAAATTAAAAGGGGTTTGAATGGTGAACTGTTAAAATATCGAGCGCGTTTGGTTGCCAAAGGATGTACCCAAAGACATGGGATAGACTATGAGGAAACTTTTTCCCCAGTCGTTAGATACTCCACAATACGAACATTGTTAGCTTTGGCAGCTGAATACAATATGGAGATTGAGCATCTCGATGTAAAAACGGCATTCCTAAATGGTGATTTGACAGAAACTGTCTTTATGGAACAGCCTGAGGGCTTCCAGATAAGAGGTCAAGAACATAAGGTCTACAAGTTAAACAAAGCCATCTATGGTTTGAAACAGGCTTCGAAAGCTTGGTATGAAAAGATTGATCATGTTTTATGTAACAAATTAAATTTTGTTAGGTCATCATCGGAACCTTGTGTTTACATAAAGTCTAATAACAATTCAATTATAGTAATTGCTCTTTATGTGGATGATATAATTTTGTTTTCAAGGTGTAATTTGCAGGATAAATTGAATATAAAGCAGAAATTGATGACAGAATTTCAAATTACAGATCTAGGGCCAGCTCATCAAATTCTTGGTATGAGACTGTGTAAGGAAAATGAAAAAATTACTCTCGATCAGAGCAGTTATATTCAAAGGGTCTTGCAGAAATATAAAATGGATGATTGTAAGCCATCACCCACACCCATGGAATCCGGCCTAAAACTACCAAAGGGTAATCAGAAAGATGATAACCTAGACTACCGAGGTCTAGTTGGTTGTCTTATGTACATTGCTGTCTGCAGTAGACCGGACATTGCTCATGCAGTCAGCTATTTAAGCCAATTCAATGAGTCTTTTTCAGAAATCCATTGGAAGGCAGCAAAAAGGGTTCTACGCTACTTGAAAGGTACGATAAATCACTGTCTAGTTTTCCAAAAGAGTGGCTTGGACGTCACGGCATACGCAGATGCTGACTGGGCGAACGATGACGGAGATCGCAGGTCATACACTGGGTATGTATTCACCATTGGAAAATCCATAGTTTCCTGGGAAAGTCGTAAACAAAAAACAGTAGCATTATCTAGTACTGAGGCTGAATACATTTCCTTAACAGACGCCTGTAAAGAAGGTTTGTTTATTCGTAAAGTTTTAAAGGATATAATAAATAAGAGTATTATCATAACTATTCATAACGATAATCAGTCAGCATTAAAGTTGTGTAAAAACTCCCTTTATCATTCTAGAACTAAACACATTGATGTTAGACATCATTTTATCAGACAATGTGTAAATGATAAAATTGTTATGTTAAAATACTTGTGTACAAATGATATGCTTGCTGACATTCTAACAAAACCTTTGTGTAAAGTAAAACATAATAACTTTGTAACTCAGTTATTGGTAGTAAAATAAGACTTAGTTTATATTCATAACTGTTTATGAGTTCAATTTTATGTTGTAACCTATGTGATAGTTCAAAGATATCTAGTGTTCTTACGCAATACATTTTTAATAATAAAAAAGGTAAACAACAGTTGTGTATTCAAGAAAATGTATTTCTTTGTAATTAATACAAGGCTAGAAATTGTGACATATTTTTTTCTTGAATAACTAAGTATACATTATTGTAATACTTATTTGTTAGTAACCTAGATAAGTAGAGTTGTTGTCGTTTCTAAATCTTTAGGCTATGTGCTGTACATGATATATGAATATGTATATTTTATTGGTTTAAGGGCCAGTGTTGGAAAAAGTCTTTGTAAACGCAATAAAATAACTAGCTCTGTAAACGCCTCCAGAACTGTCTAACTTAAAAAGGAAGTTGTCACTGTCTCTTCCATAATTTGTCTTTGGTGAATGTACTGTGCTCTGATTGCTTTTCAATTAAATCTAAGATAATCGACAAATTAGTTTCTCTTTTTGACCATAATCCATCATCTTATAGGTTATCCTGTAATCTATAAGTAGAAAACTAATTTCTGTTTTTTTTTTAATTTTAGGTTCAGTAGTTTCGGAGATAAGGGGGGGGGGGATGGTCAAATTTCGTCTATTTTCTTGAATAACTTGGATCTATTTATTTTAAAATTACAAAGATATATATATATATATATATTTAAGATTGTCTCAACAAGACCTTTCATTTGATAAGTCACACGATGCAGTTTTCAAAACTTTTTTTTATTGTCCCCTTCCCCCCCAAAAATTACCTCCCACATACAGATTTCATCTATTCACGTCACACCTCTGTGCTTGGGTCACAGGAATTGATATGTGTACCAAATTTTAACCCAATCGGTCTAGTAGATTCGGAGATAATTGACTGTAAGCGACAGACAGACGGACACACGAGTGATCCTTTAAGGGTTCTGTTTTTGTATTCGTACGTACGGAACCCTAAAAAAAATATTTTACCGTTTTAACCGACTTCAAAAAAAAAGTAGGTTCTCAGTTCGACCTGTATGTATGTATGTAAGTATGTATGTATGTTTGTCCGCGATTATCTCGCGATTGGCTTAACGGATTTTAATGCGGTTTTCAGAAAAGTGTTCATTACATTCTGGAGAAGGTTTTAGTATATAAAACTAATACATATCCCGTGACGTTGCCGCGTGGATCCGTTTTTGCTTACTTTGATTGTAGATTATCAGACACGATTGCTCTGAATGGATATCTCGTTAAGTTGCCCGCATAGATCCGTTTTTGTTGCTTACTAGGATTGTGATTTTCAAAGACGCCGGTTATATGAAGATTTTTGTTGAATATCTAACCTAAAAAGGGAAAAATAAAAAACTTTTTGAAAAAAAGGGAACCGACTTCAAAACCAAGCACTAAAAACTGTAAAATAACTTTTCTTTCGGAAGTCGGTGGCCATAGTCAATAAAAAAAAAAAAACAAAGCCACCGACTTCCGAAAGAAAAGTTATTTTACAGTTTTTTGTGTTTGGTTTTGAAGTCCTTTTTTTTCAAAAAGTTTTTTTTTTAGTTCAAATATTCAACCCAAATTCTTGTTTAATACGTAGTCCGTAGTACCGGTAATAATATGGTCCAAGTACACAATATCTTATTGTGTACTTGGACCATATTATTACGTGCGCATAAAATAAAAACTACTGAACCTAACTGAAAGAAATTTTTATGGCGCAAAATGACAGATATACTTCATCTAACAAAAAGAGAATAAGCAAAAGAGGTTCAAATAGTCGTCAGTTATGAGGTAACAAACATATAATAAAAAATACAGTCGAATTGAAAACCTCTTCCTTTTTTTGAAGGCGGTTAAAAAGACCCTATAGATTTATTAATACTCTAAGTCAGCATGGTTATAAGTCCTCTAATGCTCATGCGGAAAGGTGGAACGGAATTGACTTTCAGACTCTTTCTTCTTTCACAACTACAAGCTGCGTTCCAGGGTTGCGGTGTCCGTTTAAGACAGTACACGAAAGCAGTAAAAGGCCTTAGCTCTGCAGCGGGACAGTAATGTAGTGGTATTATTGCAATACATTGTAGGTAAATAGTTTTACGACTATCATTTGTAGACTAACAGTTAGTACCGAGCTACTAGGCGTGTTGCACAATTTTTAAAGCTGGCCTTTCGAAACATCATTTACAACAATGGTCAACGATCGGTAGGATTAAAAATCGAATGGCCTTCAAACTTTTATAGTAAATCAGTGATCAGAAAAATCGTACGAATGTAAAGTTAAAGTACAATTATTCATGTTTGCGATAAAAGTGAGCCTGTAGTGTCATCAATGTATTTGTTGATGTGTGATATGTTGCTAGCGTTGTGTGGGCAGGCGTTTGTGAGCTTCATTTGTTGTAACTTTTTTAGGTATAACGTAATTATTTAGATTTTAACCCTAGTATGCTTGGCCCTTGTCATATAAATAAATAAATGTTTTTTTTTTGAAGAATATCAATACTGTTTTCTTGCAAAGTATTTACGTACGTCAGACCATCATCTTATATTTGATACAACTTAAAAAATTATCCCACGGGAACATTCTTTCATCCATCCTCAAAAACTTACACATTTATAATATTAAGTAGTAGGATATTTTCAAGGTGTCTGTGGAGTGCACAACTCCTCTGAAACTGATCGATCAATTTTAATTTAAAACGGGTACGTAGGTAGGTACCTGTTTAAAATATTATTATCTGTTGTTATTTTATGTGATAATTACCTACTTAATCTTCTTGCATTGTTTTTTGTTTGTAGTCCGAGACGGTTTCTCGTCGTCATAAAAATGCTTGATGGTTGCATTGAACTTGTAGGAACCTAATGACTATTAACGACTCCGGATGTTATCTAGACAAGAGTTATCTTCACGACGACACGTCAGACGGTACCAATTGGTTATTATTCACTTAACTCATTACTTATCTGCCCCTTTTGGGTACGGATAAAACTTTTTTTGAAGGGTGAATCACTTTCAAATAGGTAGCTTTGTATTATAGAATAGAGGGTCTGAGGTCTAACAAATTAAAGTGTCTTTTTTGAATTAGACATAGCGGGACTTTAATTGTATATTGTATATGAACTGTTTTGTTAACTACATCATTAATAGTCTACCAGCAAATTCCGCACTAAGCTTCGTACATTTTCTTTTACTTAAAATCGACAAGTGGGTTTGAAAAATGCATAAATCATTTTCTAAGACACGAGCACGACCAAAAATCGTCTAGTATATTGTTGTTTTTACTAAAAATCGTCTAGTATATTCCTATTTTTACCAAAAATCATCCAGTATATACCTAGTGTTATGCATTTCATAAACGGAATGAGATTTTTTCTTGATTTTATATATGTAATTATATTCAACTAACCAGACACCGACTACTTGCAACTGAAACCTCGAATGTAAACATCCTATTTCTTGTATTGTTTTGACTACACATTTGTCTGTTACTACATACCTGTCTAGTAATTTCATGCATAATATAATCAATTGGTTGTTATAAGCCTGATTGGTTCATTCAAGTCCAACCATTTCACTCTCAGTGCCTCTTGGATCTCTCGAAAAATTTCTATTTAACGGAGTGTCCGTTGTTCTTAAGAATTACCGACGTAGGTACCTACCTACTTTCTAGAAGAAAATCCGTGACATCATAAAAAGATTGGTAATCTTTCTTTTTACTGTTAACGCTACCTATACTTGCTATTTTTATGTAAAAAATAAATAAATAATATTTTTATATGGAAAATGTAACCACCAAAAACCCACCGGTCCGTTTAATTAAATTAATGATTATTTTTACGAAATACCTTCGCATGAGTCACAAAATGAGAAAGTGCAAGCCTACGTCGAAACTCGTTGTAAATAATATTTGGTGAAAGCATAAAATGGGACAGTACAACTCCATCTACATACCTACTGTGTGGTAAGAATTCTTTGTAAACCACAACAGAAACCCGGTGACCACAGATAGAAACTAAGAATTTTGTGGTAAAGCTATGAATAGCTAATTGCATATTTGTGTCTCATTCGTCTATGAAACGGTTTTAAATTAAACTAAATACTTAATTGTAGAATATTTCTTGAATTTAAACTCAATTAACTTTGTGATAAATTGAGTGTTAACGAAAATGATTTAAATGCTCAATTAAATTTATTTAGGAGACGGTGTTACGTAATTTTCTTTAACAGGAAAATCTGAAAATACAAAATGCTGGCACGTGGCGGCATTATTATTATGCTTTATATTTACCTTGTTTATCTCACCTCGGAGCATATCTTACATGTGTAATATACATATTTTGTAGTTTTTTTATAGTATTTTTTCCGTAAGAATTTTAATTACCAACTTTATTTGGGTCAACCTTTTACATTGGTCAGATCAAACAATAAAATAACCCGTTTCAATAATCAATCAAAATGATTTAGAAAATAATTAGCTAAACCCAAACTGCAGTGTTACGTATTATCTCGCGGTGCAACCTTACTAAATGCCGTGCGAGCAAAAAAAAAAAATACAAACTGAAAGAATAATTTTATCTCCCACGGATAGTAACGGTGTTAGACGAAGCCGCTATGTATTTGTATGGAGGTGGGTATGATGGGCAGCATACGGTTTCGTATATACCACTCTGGGTATATCCACGGTCGCAGTAGCAATCGTCGCACAGAACCCTACACCGGCGCGCCGCCTGCTCGTCTAAACATTCGCTAAGTGATCGACTCGTGAATATGACATAACGAAAAATACTCCGATTTTTATATCATTCAGTATTTTGTGAAAGTGTTTACGTGCATTAAGATTGTTGGAATTTGGGATTTTTTCTTAAGGTGAGAATATTTGTATTTTATCGTGTGTTATTTTCTACACTTGTGTATCTGTAATCTGTATAGGTACCTACATAGAGTCGTTAAATCACGTGCTTCGTAGACACAGTTGTTTACTTACAAATGATACGTCATGTCAACAGATCAATATCCATTGACCAACAATGAATAATGTCTATTGTATGTGTCAAGTTGTTGATAACAGCACTTAATAATAAATAGTGAATGACGTCATCCCTAAAAAAATGCGTTTAGTTTTAGCGTAGCATTCGCAAAAACTAAAACAACAAAAAGTTGCCAAACTTGTATTGCGAAAATTGTACTTATTCGCTTTTCATGTACAGAATAAAAAAAAAAATAGAAACGGATTTTAGACTAGTAAATGGTAAAAAACTAACTTTTTTGTTAAATCGTAGTACCTATCAATCGAGTCAATCGTAGGTTTTTTGATTGAAGCTGCGAAATAGGTTATATTATTTTGGCACTTTATAATAGTTTACGTCTTAGGCGTAGCCCGCGCGAAGTTTGGTATTCAATATTCATTACTCGGGAACATCAACTAGTATAAAAAAATGACATATTTGTATTAATTTAATTACAAACTACGTTTATATATTTATGTACAAACATAACAAACAGTCATCCTCACTTAATTACGTATTTATATTAAGAGCTAAAAGATTTTAAAGATCTAGGTATGGGTTTAATAAACATAGTGTAGATGGATTAAGCAATCATTAAAAATAGAGGAATGAGCAAGGCTGATTTAATATTTATTTATTCTGCGCTTCATTATGCGACCTTTAAAAAAACATAAAATTAGGCCAGATACACATTGTATATTTACAAGTTATAAAATAGGGTAAAACCCAAATCACAAATATAGGTATAATTAATAATAAAAATACATAATAAATCAAACAAGAAATTAAGATACTGAAATTGGTGTTAATGTACGACTTATCTAATTAGTATCCGATCAATACTTAACTTGTTTTCAAATTAATTATTATTTAATTAACTTACATTTCGATTATAGAATCAGGCGTTACTTTGCGGAAATCCATGACATTAAATTTTATGAAAAATATCTAGTTTTAATTAAAACTAGATATTTTTCATAACATTTAACTTACATTTCCTTAATTTTATTCAAGGTTTTCTAGATCATCTGTTTACTAGGATAACGATTTATTAGGATTTATAAAAAGAGTAATCACCTCAACTAATTATTTATATAACACCAAAAATAGCAATATGGAATGTGTAGGTACCTACTAGATCTAATTGAAATTACGTTAATGTATTGAGAATCATATAAAGAACATAACTCTGACTACTGTATAATAAAATAGAATTAATAATAGCTTCTGAAAAATATGCTTCATGGCAAAATGTGAAAAAAAGTAAAGAAAAAGTTTTTTGTCTTTTCTGAACTCGGCAAAAAATAAGAACTAAAAGTATAATTATAATCTTATCTAAGTAATATTATGCGAGACTTTCACACGAAAACTACACAGACTCGGATAAAATTTGGGTAGATACACATTTAATAACCTGGATTAACATTATATAACACTTTTTATCCTGATGTGACGATCGCGTATAATTTTCGAGATACACGCAGACGAAGCCGCTAGCAACAGCTTTATATATATTTAATAATGTATAAATAACAAAATCGTAATGTGGCAGCCATTATCAGGAACTTAAGTACTTGAAAGGCTTAATAAACAACGGAGGGACTGAACGTACAGGATGACTTTTCTTTTTTATACTTCAATCTAAAAATAATACACAACGAAAACTTTTAATGCGAAGAGTTTTATTTTTTCAAATTAAAATTAAACAATACTTGTTTAATGACGCAGGTAAGATCTTTGACAGCACTGAGAATATTATTAAGTACTTGTTTTCCATTTAAAAAACCTTAAATTGCAAATTATTTTATTTAAATAAATAAATAAAACATAATCCGACTACAGTAAATGTGCGCACTACTTGCGGATTGTTATGAATATAGTTTATATTATAATATATAATAAATATTAGGTATAAAGCTGAAGAGTTTAATTTGTTGAACGCGCTAATCTCGGAAACTACTGTTTCGATTTTTTTTTTGTGTTGGATACCCAATTAATCGAGGAAGGATAAAGGCTATATCAAATCACGCTACGACATAGGAGCAGCGTGTGAAACCGCTGGGGAAAGCTAGTATTTATTGTTATTTTACTAGCTTCTATACACGACTTTGTCTGCATAGACTCATATGCTGGAGTAAAAAAAAGGGGAATCTATACCTGATAAACGGATACTTACGTAATATATTAAAAAAAAATCGGTTCAGTGGTTTAGACGTGAAGAGGGAACAAACAAACATACTTTCACATTTATAATATTCGTTAAAATTAGGTTAACAGCATCCTTTAGCTTATTAGTATTCGCAGTTTTTACCACCGCCCAGTAATTAGATTTAGATCCAGTTATTTGATCAATAGTTAAATCAAATAAACTGTTAAAATCCCATCCATTTTTTTATAAATGGTTTAAATTTGTTTAGGAATAAACAAATAATAATACTAATGATTAACCAACGCGGCTTTAGTCGTTGAAAATCAAATATTTTTAAGACGACTACAGGCGTTTTTCAAAAATAAAATTAGTTCTTTCAAGAATCATTGTACCTAGACATCACAGGTGGACCCAATAATTTAACATTCAAATGGAAACAAAAAAAAAATAGTAAAGTTTTCTCAGAAAATGGAAATACGACTAATATAGCTGTATTTCAACTCGGTTTTAATTTGCATTCAACTTATACCTAAGGGCAATAAATTTTCAAACACATTCTACTAGTTTTTGATACTAATAAGGAAATTATAAAATCTTGATACGCGAATTGTTTTTATTTTTAATACTAAGAATTTGCAATAAAGTCATGAATATTTATCAGTGCGGCGCTTATAAATTCAGATTTGGATAAATCTGTAGAAAAAGTAAGTGGCAAAACAGATTATAAACGATCGCAAAACCCATAAAAAATATTTTTTCGTGACCAGGTCGTTAGGAAGCTGGGAATCCCAGATTTTTTTTGCAAATTATAATTTATTTATGGTAGGTCAAAAGTCCTCTCTATTATTTCAAAATTATAAATGATTTCATTTTTTTATATACCTATTAATAAACGAAACACGATTTTTAAATTAAAAAAGTGTAATATAACTACAAGCCGAGGATATAGGCAGGTTTTTATAACATGGCGTTCTTTACAAAATTAATAAAGGTTCACATATTCCTTTATTTGGTAGAAGGCTTTGGTTAACTTTCCAAAGGGATCTCCTTTAGGCAGTATTGTACCAAATAAGGTTAGATACCTACTTAACTTTAGACAGACTTTGTTTCTGCTTCTTACTTGGAATACAATGGTCTAACCTGAAAAGAACCTCCATAACTATTATAATTATGTAACTGAGACGGAGGTTATTGACCTACACAAATGTGTCTTTTTCCATTTACATAGTTATAATTGTTTTCATATTATAGGTACAGGCTCAAAGTATTTCACACTCACAAAAGTTAATGTTTCTATTACCGCCAAAAACGGCGAAATATTACTAATTCATTCAAAACGCCCCGTTCTTCTGTTATCTACTTATACGGAATACATTCATAATTGTTACTTAGCCCCTCTGTTATTGCAAGTGGCTTCGCCTAATTGCTATTCTAATATACATTACCTTCAGGCATTCTAATGTTTCTATTAATGGCATTGCGACCTTCGAACATTTTGTGAAATGGAATCCTCGAAGTAGGCTTTTCGTGTATGTAAATACGAAGAAATGTTTCGCAAACTGTTGCGAATTTAACACCTACGTGGAAAGATGTCACGGTGGTATAGAAGTCTGATGATAATAAACAGCACAGGGCTATGATTAATTTGTAACTTGGTCTATTACATTTTGTAATCCAAATATTACCGCAGAAAAGCAGATATGATTTTGACCATTGGCCTTTTGTGGCTAAAAATTAATTCCTCTCCAAAAATCAATTTTTATTTGAAATCACCATTTAACTTTTTCAAAAGGACAATGGGTTAAAATAACTTGAGGTCTAAAGTGGCAGAGGACGTTTTCCGACTGAAGATGATGATAGGGTCGAATCATAAAGGAGGTAGTGTACTGGGACAGGAAAGGCAACTATACTGTTCACATCTATCAATTTAAAATCAGGGCTAAGTGCTGCAACTTCAAGTGCAACCAGTTTGCTTCTACATCCTCAATAGTCTTGTCAAGTGTCACTTGAAGCGTGCTTAAACAAATTGCAGTTTGCTTATGCATCTTGATAAAGAAGACTGGCAAGTTCTCATCGAGGTCTGAATAAATATTTATTCATAAAGCTTTCTCCTTTTGAGCTCTATAATAATAATCATAAAATGTATATTATTCTTGACATCAAATACTACAGCCACTGGTTTACATGAACGTTTGTGTTACGTGTTAGTTTGTTTGAACGCCCTTTTCTCAAGAAGTACTGCTGCCAATTGATAAATTCTTTTTGTGTTGTATAGTCCATTTATCGAGAAAGGCTATAGGCTATTATAATATCACGCTACAACCAAAAGGAGCCGGTCAGCGGAGGTGAAACCGCGGGAACAACTAGTTAGACATAAAACGAAATAAGACATCAATGAACATTATTACATGGCAGTCTACGAAAATTCAAGATTTTGAATAAATGATGGATTAACCAACTAGGTTAATCCATCATTTATTCAAAATGTTGTCATGTTTCGTGTTGCGGGTTATGTAGTAAAGTAACCTAGGGACGTGTGCAGAACCTCTGATTGGCAGGCAAGTACACAAAAGTCATGATTGCACGATTAATTTGTTAGGTACGTAAGTTCGTGTGGGAATGGTATCACGATGCGCTATCAGTCATTGATCGAGCCATCAATTATAATTATTACTGAATCGTGATAAGTTAAAAAATAAAATGTTTCGTTAATAAGTAATCTTTAATTTTTTCTAACGTAACGAAAACGAAAGTTTAACGTTTTTTTTTTCGTTCTTTAGTTTGTTAGATCACAATTTAAAACTGCGTCTGCCTGTATATTTTTTTGATACAGGATTTTAAAATCGGTTTGTTCTTTTTTTACAAAACTTGACAAATACCTACTCGCCTGATTTTATTTGGCATTTTTTATTTGAAAATGTTGCTCTATTTTTAAACAGACTCATCTCTTAAGGTGTTGTTAGTCAGATATGAAAAAGAAATAAAACAAATTCTCATAATTATGTTCATCATCATATTAGTCACGTAAACAACATTTATCTACTCGTATATATATCATTTCCTAAAAAACTGTTTCAAAACCGGTTTCCATTTGATTTTCCGCTTTGGACAATTTTGTTGACAAATACATAAACCTAATTAAATGGCTCGGAAGCTACAAAACGGTTAATGGGTGTGTATTATGGGAAATACGTTTGCCATGAGAGAATAAATTAAAATTGTGTGTTTTACTGTGTACAGTCACGAGCAATAGTATGTATACAGTAAGCAATATTCAAAAGCGTTTATCTGCTACTATATTGATTAAACTTTTAACTATTGACTATTACGAAATAGGTCTTATTTCAAAGTGGAAATCAGTATTTCACGAGTAAATTGCGTTTGAATTTTGTTTAGTGTATACATGTTATTGCTCGTGACTGTACATTGTACAGTCAACAAAAGACATGAATGCAGACAAGTTGTAAACTATTCCCTAATATTTATTTATATAAGTTTCAATGTGTCTGCGTACTAATTTCTTTGTCTATACAGTCAAAGAGTGCATACATAAAGCATATATTACCTATAGAATAACCGTATACAACTTGCTGTCTACATAAACATCTCTTGTTGACCGAACTTTAGACATACGTGTGGTGATACGTATAGTTTGTCAGACTATGTGCCAGACATTGCAAATAAGTGTTTTGCTGTGAACACATACTTATTTGTGCTTTACTCTCAAAAAAGAAAGTTCTAACTGTACTTCATATTTGTGTTACTATGCTAATATTGTAATAAATGAACCCTCAATTAATCAGGTAAGATTAAATACGACAAATTGACAGAATGAATGTATCTTGATTTGAACTCAGAAGTGACAACATTATTACCTTATTGAAAGTGAACAAGTTGTTCACTTTCCTTCCAAGTTTTATAAAAATCTGTTCCAATAAAACACGCTCAATCTTTTTTATTCCCCGAATCAATTTTAAGAGAGATTTCGTTAAAATTTTGAACTCATTTTTCATCTGGTAATCAATTAATTCTCAATTTAGTTAAGATAATTACTTACCGTTATTAGACCCTTTTATTTTATAAAACTGCGGTTTTTTTTTTAATTATATCATTCTTATAACACCCAGAGGGTTGGACAGAGGAGTGGTAAATATTACCTTAATCCATATGTATCACCATTTTTACCTAGTGGCCCTCCCGGGCTCTCCTCTACCTATACATATAAAATTTCCTCCTGAATCACTCTACAGATACCTATATTCGTAAAACCGCATTAAGATCCGTAGTTTTTTTTTTGTTTAGCGTGGTAGAATTATCAAATAAGTCCTCTCGACCAGGGCAGGGCAGGAGGGACTGTCAGACTTGTGCTGATTAAAATCCACGATGTCCTTCAATAGCCCTTTACGTTCCGAGGTCACGGTAATTCTGTAGTCCCGTGACCCCGGCAGACTTTGGCCCTCTAAAGGGGGGGGGGGCCGTCATTGTGCCGACTCTTTGAGGCGCGCGTCGAACACAACGCGCCGTCGACCCGGGAAGATCCGTTGCTTAGTTTGAAAGATATTAAGCGTATAGCTAGAGGAAACAATGGACTTTGTTTTATCTTTACTACTTTTTTGTCTTGGTCTTGGGTCGTCGGTTATTTTACAGGAGGGACTGTCAGTATCTTCACTACTGATAACTGAAGTAAAGTTTGTACTATGTGAATATTAACTATGGGGTTAGTCTAATACCATCAAACTTGCATTCTAGATTTAGAGAAATCCTGATGTAAATAAGAATAAGATAAAAATAATAACATTCAAACTAGGTTGATAATAACATCGTTAATCTATTTTTAGGTTCCTACGTACCTTGAAATATGAGTCTTAGTCATTGACTTTTAAATTGTAATTATTTTTATCCGAAGTTACGAATGCACCACAATGCATGCTATTACATATCAAGGCTATAAATAACCAATTTATCTTGACCTCGCTTTATATGTATAAATCTTTCTTCAAAATGCACGGTTAATCTATACTGGTTTTGCATTGTTTGATGTGTATTCGTATGCATGAGTTAGTTAACTCGTGTAGCCAAACTAAAAATAGACATTGAGTTTTAAATATAAACATTTCTCGTTTGTTTATGGTTTAATTTTAAATTTTAACAGAGTTTTGAATCAAAACAATTCTGTAAATATTTTGTATTGTCCCACTGCTGGGCAAAGGTCTTCCTCCAGTAAGTATTCATCATCATCATCATCAGCCTATGAATTTTCCCACTGCTGGGATACAGGCCTCCTCTCTGTGAGAGGGAGTGGGCCGTAATGTAGGTACCACGCGGGCCCAGTGCGGATTGGTAGATGTCACAATGTCTTCGAATTTTTGGTTCTAGGACATGCCGGTTTCCTCACGATGGTTTCCTTCACCACTTTGAGAGCAATGGTGTTGAAATAAATTTCACAAAATAATGCGCCTGACGGGGTTTGAACCCACGACCTACAACTCGTAAGTCGAGGCCGATACCACTAGGCCACCAGTGCTCACTGGGCCATCACTGCTCCAGTACTTAGCTCCAACTAATTATTGATTAGCTCCTGCCCGCTTAGCAACACGTGGTGCCGTCTATTATCATAAGAACATTACTGTTGTTTTACTCGAAAACAGTTCCTTTTCATTATGAAAGTTCTATGTTAATTTCTGTACATCGGAAACAAGGCATAAGCAATATTTCAAAATGATTGGTTTTGTGATTTAGGCGTGAAAAAGTAACAAATTATACATAAAAACCTTCCTCTTGAGCCACTCTATCTTTTAAAAAAACCGCATCAAAATCCGTTGCTTAGTTTTAAAGATCTAAGCATACAGGGGGACATGAAGCGGGAAGCGAGTTTACTAACTATATGTAGTGATGTTATATCTAAATTATTTAACTTTTTTTTAAAATAATGTTAATAGGGATGTACATGAGCAAATATCTTGACAACTTTAAAAGACTGCAGCTATACATAAATACATTTAAAATAGATTGACGAGACTAAAGAACGTGACTGAATTTCTGATTGTTTGTGCTAATCCCAAACAATAAAACAATTGCTAATCAGAACTTCAAAGAGCATTTTTGCTTATAAACAGTAGGTAGTTAATAGTAGTAGATAATATTACGATTTTGATATTATTTTTTTGTACTTGTGGAATCGTGTACGCTTGATGAGGCTTCCGGCGACTGGGACCGCAATAAAGTGACACCGCGGTCCCAGTTGCCGGATGCATTTAATTTTAATATTTGTATTCCGTCGACTGGGACCGATCTATGAATTGAACCAGAACTGTACAGTCAGACAAAAAATGTCTATGGAAATTGTCTTGTTCAATACAAACCAGGAAAAGTGATAGGCTAGCATAGGTTCAAAGTGGTCTGTATTAAAATAATTCTCGGCAGGAATAGGTTACCTGAAATTGTCTTGTATCGATTCAGAAATATTTAAATAAATACCACTTTGAACTTATGCTAGCCTAGTACTTTTGCTGGTTAGTCAATGAAAAAGGCAAATTCAGGTAATCTCCTACTCAGAATTATTTAAATACAGACTTATACTGAGCTCATGCTAGCCTAGTACTTTCTTCTTGGACAATAGGGATTTTTTTCTCCTAAAAACTCCCCACTGGTGACAAACGGGAAAAATATTCCCTTTTGTCACCAGTGTGACAATTAGAAGCTAATAAAAAATACTAGGCTAGCATGAGTTCAATATGGGTCTGCATTTAAATAATTCTAAGTAGAAAGTTTCCTGAAATTGTCTTTTTCATTGACTAACCAGCAAAAGTACTAGGCTAGCATAAGTTCAAAGTGGTATTTATTTAAATATTTCTGAATTGATACAAGACAATTTCAGGTAACCTATTCCTGCCGAGAATTATTTTAACACTTTGAACCTATGCTAGCCTATTACTTTTTACCTGGTTTGTATTGAACAAGACAATTTCCACTGACATTTTTCGTCTGACAGTACCGTTCTGGTTCAATTTATAGATCGGTCCCAGTCGACGGAATACTAATATTAAAATTAAATGCATCCGGCAACTGGGACCGCGGTGTCACTTTATTGCGGTCCCAGTCGCCGGAAGCCTCCGCTTGATGCAACTTTTTGCAGCATTTACAAAATTAATACCTACGCTTGTTGTTATACGTTAAGCACCCGAAAAGACGAGAAAAGCCTGCTTAAAACTTCCTCAATAATTTAAAAAAGAGAACCGGATATTTAAACAAGATCATCATCAAAGTTATAAAGTGTGGTAATGTCAAAAACTAAACTAAAAATAAAAGTTGAAACAGAACACCAACATTTTATTGCAGTTAATATTTTTGTAAAATTTTATAAAAATTCTAGACGATGGTTAACTTCTTAATTCATAAATAAAAAAAGAAATATAATTATATCCTATCCACAGATATATTATTTCTGCCATCCTTGCCAACTTTACTCAAAATTGGTTCAGGTGTACAAAAAGTTATAGAAAAATTGAAAACATAAGTATCACTTTTTGGACAGGCGTGTAAAAAATGTTAGTGTTGGTTCCGAAAACACACATCCTGTACAATCAACATTTATTGAGGCTTCGATACAATTAGCATCTCCACGTTGTTTGCTCAAACTGAACCGGAAAATCTACAAAGATGACGTAACTTGCAAAACAAATCGATTATTATCTTCAAAACTACTTTGCAACAATTACGTTTAGATAATTTGCACGTAAAAACAATAATAAACTGTACCTCTTTGTTTGTGGACACGTCATCTCTATTAGCATACGCGTCATGCACCGTGCATTGATCTCTAATGGACTTTTAACATCACAGTCGCGACCTGCTTACCCAAACCAGTCTTAAACAAAAAAAAATTAATAAAAATGTTTCCCTTAAAGGCTCAAACAGACACACGCGATTAATCGCGCTGCGACAACGAGCCAAGCTAATTTCCACTCTAAATGTACTGCGAATGGACCGCGAAAAGTCGCCCCGCGCGATTAATCGTGTGTGTCTGCTCGAGGCTTAAAACATCCACAATACTGTAAGGTAATACGAGTATCCTAAGATATTGGAACAGATTAATTAAAAAAAGAGAAATAATAGGTAACATTGAAACAAACAAAAAATGCCCATGAAGAAACAAATGTGTAAGAAAAAAACTAGTTGCGTCTATCATCGCATAGAAACTCAAATATCCCCCACATATTATGGCTATATATGACGATGACTTATTTGCACGCCCACGTCGAGATGATTTTATTAGAATGCAAGTGTAACAAAATCATAAACCTCTTTTTTGTTCCTACGTAGTCAGGTAAAAAAAAGTTACGTACCTCTATTAACTTACAACGATTATTATCGAATTCCAACGATTATTTTTGTTTTTTTATAACGTTGCCCCACACTAAGAATTTCTTCCTGTATCGTGGGTGCGTTTACAAACTATATAGGTATTTATAATATATTTATTTATTATATTTTTTTGCATTATGTACCTATATACTTTTATAAGTGTATGTTTAAGTATTCATATTTATGTATTCGTATGTTCGGTTAGGCATCCACTTTTTGACGGTTTTTATTCCTCCTCTCACCCACATTTCATACATTTCTTTTTCATTTCTCTTTTCGCGGGTCTGCTGGCAGAAATTTCTATAGAAATAAGCGGTACCCTTGTACTGAGTTCTATATTATAATTATCCTGGGTTGTATTTTGTGTGTACATAAATAGTAAAATAAATAAATAAATACACAAACACCCAGACCCGGAATAACTACTTGCAGATCATTCAAATATTTGTTCCCTGCGGGGATCGAACCCGCGGCACGTATCGCCGTGTCGTCAAAAAAGATTTGAAGCCTTGGTACATGTCGGCGTCAACGGCTTTGTCTGTTCAGCTCCTAAGCATTACTATAGCACTTGAGAACCAGTCTAGTACAGTATAAACACAGTAATTATTTGTTGGAACACAATTCACCGTGTCGGACTGTTAGTTTCGATTGTATTGTGTTGTACTATTATTGATCGAAGGTGTTGCGTCTTCCTTTTCACACGCAATTTAGAACATCTGACTTAAACATGTTTTTTTATGTGCGAAATAGAATGTTGTAATCGTTTTTCTCTGCATTCCGTGCAAAAAGTCTTAACATGGTTAAGAATCATCTGGCAATAGCCAATTTAAATACAATTTACCATCTTAACTACAAAAAATTTAACATCGGTTAAGCACTTCTTGTCTTAAAAAAGTGTCAACTTCAAAACGGCATTTGAAGTTGATGTAACGGTCGTTTTGCAGTTACACTTTTGTTTTGCCAACTGTTCTAAACTTTTTGATTTCCTTAGGGACACGATGATACCTACTGGAATGCATCTTTTCGTGTAGTAAATAAAGTTAGATTTTGTGTCACTCTATTGAAATGTGCGCCTTTAGTAAAAAGGAATATACCTAGTACAAGCTGACCCGTGCCCACTTCGTTGGGCGAATTTATAGTCTATAGCTTTCACGAATAATGTAGATTTCTACCAGTGAAACAATTTTTAAAATCGGAAAATTACTTGCGGAGAATAACCCCTACATACAAACTTATATACAAATTTTACCTTTTTATAATATTAATATAGATAGTATAGATAATATTACTATAGATAAAAATACGCTTTACCAAAAAAACTTAAAATTATAACCGCACAGAATCTTGATTTTTTATTTGAAACGTAGAACTCTGCCTAGAGGCAATGCTTGGGATTTCCAAACATTAAATCTAAATCAACTTAATTGCCTATAAAAATATGTAGCAATTAAAATGGATCATTTGATTACATCAAGTTAATCACGCACATCATCAGCCTATAATGTTCCCACTGCTGGGACACAGGTCTCCTCTCTGTGAGAGGGAGTGGGCCATAATCTACCACGCGGGCCCAATGCGGGTTGGTAGATGTCACATGTCTTCGAATTTTTGGTTCTAGGACATGCAATTTCCTCACGATGTTTTCCTTCACCGTTTTGAGAGCAGTGGTGATGAAATAAATTACACAAAGTAATGCGCCTGGCGGGGTTCGAACCCACGACCTACAACTCGTAAGTCGGGACCGATACCACTGGGCCACCACAGCTCCCACACACAGTTAATCACGCAAGCTGCTTAAAATATAAAACAAAAAAAACGGTATTTTGTTGATAGATATCTTGGCAATGTCTTAAGAATTCTGACTTTTATCTTGATCATACGATCATTTATCATAACTTTAATTATTTAAAAGCAATTTAGCCGTAGATCATAGAATGTACAGATTCCTAGCAGGCCACTAATAATTATTCCCTTCGTTCGATTCCTATGTCACACGTTTACACAGATTGAAACGTGGCGTTCACTCACACATTAAAAAAAATACATGTGGCACTCGGAGACTGCCGCGGTGAAGCTATTGCATAACATTTTATTTTTTCAAAGAAAAAAAAAGTCTCCCGAACTGAAACGACGTTAGACGATGCGTAGTGTCAGGTTTTTTTAAAGGTTAGGTTTCAGGTAAGGTTTTTTCGTTAGGTTTTGAGAATTTCTTGATTCGGTCGCCGCGTCGTCGCGCCGCGCTCAGAGCCCGCGATAACAGCTATGCAACATCACGGAAAACGTTGCGTTTTGTTTTGAGCACGGAATCTCTAGACAGTTTATAACCCAAGCTGATAGAATTTGGGTTAATTTTATTTATCGAGTTTATTCCTTGGCGTCATTGATACTTGACATTTCACAAAGAAAAAAAAAGCAGTCACAGTTGAATAGAGGTTTGATGTTAATCATTCAGACCTTTCTTTCAATGTTTTCTGTCTAAAAATGTCAAGAACATTAACAAACTACTGTCAATAAAAGGCCAAATGACTAACATTAAAAAATAAAAGTTTCTAAGATCACGATAAGAACGAAAACGTCAATGACCTCCATTGGTCAACTATCACTTGAAATTAAGTTTAGCAAAAAACTTCGTGAATATTAATTTTCCATAATGTAAATAATAATTAGATAATTATAATAATACATATCTTGTTAATTTTATTTTCATAGGATTATTGTTTATTTGTCCATGCATTTGTTAGAAAATCGTGCATAGCGTCATAAAATACGAGTATGTCGCCCTCACAGTGTCCTTCTTATCGCGATTGCATAGTACATATATGTACATTAACAAAAATTTAACAACCTTTCATGGGCTGAAAGTATTTGTGGTTATAAACAACTTTTACTATGAAACCAACCAGGAGAGCTCAGAAAAACATACAGTTTTTTCACACAAATAATATGGAATATTATTCCGTTAACAATATTAGAACACCTCATTATTTTATCTTGTATAAATGATTTTATTGTCATACAATAATATATAAAAGATAAGGAGGGAATCTCTTGACTTCACAAGCGCCAAGGGAAACTAGTTTTATCTATAGCTGTTGGA
Source organism: Agrotis exclamationis (assembly GCA_950005045.1). NCBI lineage: Eukaryota > Metazoa > Arthropoda > Insecta > Lepidoptera > Noctuidae > Agrotis > Agrotis exclamationis. The sequence continues at coordinate 13,122,571 of OX465424.1, read as the reverse complement.
GTTACAGACAGCAAAACAAATTTCGTTTAAAGTTTGTCAAAGTTACGATTCGTTTGCAGGAATCAGTAACAATTTATGGAGGGGTATTATCATACTTTATTTTTTATTGTTATGTTGACTGTACGACTTAACATGACAATGATACATTAGCTAATTTGTTTAATTTTCTAATTTGATTGTTGGGTCCAAATTCCTTGAATTTTTACCCGACTACGGCGAAGCAAAAAGGAGGGTTATGATTTTGACCGGTATGTATGTATGTATGTATGTATGTATGTTCATCTGTTCCCTCATAACTTCTGAACTACTTATCACTACTTGACAAATGAGGTGTCGTTAGAAGCGTCTTAGTTGTCCGCTGGTTATAGGGTAGGTGACGTGTCACCAAATCCAATATGGCGCCCTCTGGGGGATGAAAAGTCGTAACCGAAAAAAATAATATTTTCGCACAGTATCGACATGGGTATCAAATTAAAGGGCTTGATGAGCACATTTGAAATATATATACAATAAATAGCTTTTACTAGCTACTTTGCCTATTTCTAACAGTGTCAACATGGGTATCAAATGAAAAGGCTTAATGAGTACATTTTAAATTCACTCGCTGCTTTGCTTATTATATCAAATAACCCCAAAATAGTGTAAATAAAAAATAAGTTAAAATAACTAAAACCCGACTACGAAAAAATCGCGCACTAAAAAGTATAAAACAAGAACAATCCGTGTTACAGAAATTTTTAATTAATAGCCGTGGTCGTATGCCACCTGCGGTTGTTTCACACAATCTTTATTGGCTAGGTGGCATACGACCACGGCTATTAATTAAAAATTTCTGTAACACGGATTGTTCTTGTTTTATACTTTTTAGTGCGCGATTTTTTCGTAGTCGGGTTTTAGTTATTTTAACTTATTTTTTTCAATGCTCGAGTCTGGTCTACGAAGATATGTATTAGTTAACTGTTTTCCGTAGTTTTACCAAGTAGTTGTACCAAGACAGACAACCGAGAATTTTTTTGAACAATTTAATTGACGACATTAACATTTTTCAAGTTATTGTTTATTTTTAGAAGAGAACGAAATTTATTATTATGTTTTCGATTTTTTCTATCAGAGAATATTTAAAAGAAATTTTAAAGTTTTAAACATAAAATTAGAAACTGTTTGAAATCCTAAGAATCTTAGCAAAATGTTAAGGTTTTACTCGAACGTATAGTTAAACGTGTTGCTTTTAACTTAAAGTTATGGGCAACTGAAGGCAAACATGTAGTTAGTTAGTCATTCATGGGCTCGTGGTGCGAAGCGTATCGTTAGTTGTGTATAATTACTGCCTATAAGTTATTACTTTAATGTGCTGATATTTGCAATGTTTATTTAACCGTCGCGGCGTCGACTATAGAAGCACCATGACCTGGGATTTGAAAAAATAGTAATTAAAATAAAATAACAAAAATATTATTATTTAAGAATGTAAATACATGTCATAAATGTTTTTATATAGTTTTGTAGAAATATAAAAATACAAGTTTAAAAAGTGAATTAACATTAAAAAGTAGGTATGGTATGGATATTTACATTTCTGAAGATTAATAAAATAATCGTTTGAACAACATTTACTTAATTTTTGAAGAAGCACCATTAAATAGAGGTATTCCAGGAAGGGCACCCGCTGAAATGGCACCTGAGAGAATGGCTCCTAAGCTATTCCACGAACGGCACCTATCAATTTTTTTTGCAGGTGCCCTTATAGGAATAGTTTTACATCTAGCATTTTATTCCACATAGGGCACCTATGGCTTACTACGATCTGTTCTTTATTTTACTCTCGTCTCTTTTGCGCAAATAATAATAAGCAGTTTTTTACACAGAAGAATAGGTACGTTATTGATGTATGCACAAACTGTTACACAACGGCAAATGCATATAACATACACAAAATGAAAACCTGACCCAATCACGTGTACAATTTATTACAACAAGGTTCAAGAGGTCAACCGTCTGTCAATAAAATACACAAATCTTAAACAAAAACTGAAAGATATTTAAGCACGATTTTTACCAGTCAAGCGCTTGCATTTAGCTGATTATTTACATAGACTCACGCAGAAGTGTACTTATGTACACTTTAGTACACCCACATTTTGCCAGCAAATTCCCATGTAATAAGGGGTGAGACTATTGCCATACACCAGGCACAAACTCAGACCCTTCAAAGAAATTCTAAAAGAAAATTTAAAAAAAGAATTTCGGCTGACTACTGCATTTAAAAAAAAAATTCGGTCAGTGGGTCGTCTTAGAGACGGATTTTGAGGAGTTATAGAGTATAAGACCGTTTTCAAGTTATGGTCCTCTGAATGTTAATTTGTTTTATCTGAAACGCTCTATATTTCCAAAATGGTAGCTCGGATGAAAATCTTTTCTGGAAAAGAATTCTCTGAAAAAGCACACTCCTGAGCAAAGTGATCCCTAATATCTTTAAGGTAGTAGGAAGTATTCTTTTCTTACCACTTTACAAAAATACACATCATAATATTATGTGTTAATTAAATCATTACCTAGCCGTTAGCTATTATTCAATGGCTAGTTAGTAAATAATAAAATCTAAAACAAATGTGCAACAGTGCCTGCTGTATAAATAATGCTAATATTCAACCAAGGTCAGTATTGCTGTGATCATCGATTCATCGGTTGGGACGCGCTGTATGAATAAGGCAAGAAGTGTTGTTCATCATTGTATGAGTATGTAGCTATGTATGTACTTATGAGTCTTAACGAAGACTTTAGTAGACAAAAGATTACAATCAACTATTGGTCTTAGTACCTACCTGTCTAGAATAATTTATAAGATTTTTGAATCATCAGCCGTTTAGGTTTTTTTTGAACTGTTTGGGTAGACTTGCAGTATAGCTATCAGGCGAATCGATATCCCTAAGTAGATTGGGTGATCGGTATTTAACTTTATTCCTAAGCTATAACGATTGTACTAATGTGTACTAATGCCAGTCGGAACTAACGACTTAGCACGATTTCTGAGACACGGAGAAAACACGGTATATAATAGATGGTCATCCATCCATAGATCACCATTTGCCAGAGCTGCTGCAGCTGCATTATTTTTGGACGAATGAGTAAAAATACAAATAAATAAAGTATCGTTAACATAACGTTTGCCACTGTTATTCAATTTTAGTTATTATTCCTAATTTATAGCTTCCGGACCTCGCGTCAGATTTAACCCTTTAACTTTACGCTCTCTGCACTTGAGTTCATGATTAAACCCTCCATGTGTGTCGATTTAGTACTTCCGTCAAACTCTTGATATCCGTCACATGTCCAAGCAAATGGCCATAGTTACTAAAAACATTATGTCAATCATGTTAAAAGTCATTCTAGAAAAGCAAGCAAAATATGAAGATCATTTGTCACTTGTCTCGTTCTAGCCGTAATCTTACGTAAATACTCTAATATTATATTACCACACTATGCCCTTTTACCTCTAAAACGTGTGGAGAATATTAAGCAATAGGTACCAAGGCTGTCGCTTAAACCGCACGTGGCTGTAATGTGCTGAATTTAACGAAGCACTTGTGAGAAAATGATGACATATTAATATCCATAGCTCTTGGAACTGGAAGCCGTAATAGCGTTTGTACCAGTTACGCAGGTATATTCTTATAGCTTATAAAATTGCAGGTGTTTATGGAATTTATAGGTACACACCTACTGTAAATTTTAAAGGGTTTAAAGTTTTTTCTCTATTGCACGTCCAATTTGAACCGTGCACCAGACCGTGTGTTTCAGATGTTCCAAAAGTGCCCATGTAGGTAGTTAGGTTTACATGCAACGCATAATGATCATCATTTTAGCCTGGGGTCACTCACTACCCATCTTTTGCCGCACTTCTTTGTTCTGTTCCCCGCGAAAGGTATGTTAGTATTACTTACGATTCTATGACCTTTTACGGCGGATGCGATGAGGACGCCCACAATAATATTTATTATTAATTATAAAATAAAATATTGCATAGAAACTGAGAATAATTGACGATTTTCCTGGTTATCGTGACTTTTTTATCTTAATAATATCCTGAGTCCTTCTACATGTCTCACTGTTTTTACTATAATAATTATGGTAGTCATCATTATCTGAAATAAGGAAATATAATTATTTTATGAGTCTCTCTTGCGGCAAAAAAATATTATAGATAAAATAAATCCTAAAGACTAACAAATTTCGATAATTATGATAAAAGTAATATCCGTTTCGTTTAGTTTCCCGTGACAGCCCGGAAATTTAATCACCAAACGGAAAACGATGCAACTAAAATATTCCAATTTAATAAAGTTTAATTTTTGCTACAAATGCTCACATTAGATGCAATTAAACTGGAGGGAATCTTAATGTTAATTTAAGTCATCAAGTCAAGGTTGTGATTTCTCTAATTCATTTATATTTAATTATATTTTGTTACATTTTTAAATATTACTCTCAAAACAAAAAAAAAGATAGCTCTGCCAGCCTCCCTCGAAAAAAAATATATGGCTAAGGCACGAAATAATCATCTATCTCTTTGGCTCACGTTTTCCATGACTTTTGCGATGTTCCGCCATTATTTACGTCAGGTACTCCATAAATAGGTACATGGGATTACATAACAATGAGTCACGAATACGCCCATGATTGTCGTGCCAAAGCAATTTAGATCGATCGTATTGAATTCAATGACCGCAGTTTTTGTACCGAAATTCTTATAAGGAACAATTAATTGTTGATAGCAATACATAATGGGCCATGCTGTTTTAGGGTGGACCAAAACAAGAACATTCCATAATTTAATATTAAAAATAATAATAAATTTGGCATTCCTCATTTGGAACAAACGATTTTATACATTATTCAGTTCGAAATAGAGATGAAAATCCTATACCTATCATCCGATTTATAGCAATTTCAATGGCATTAAGGGCCGTATTACGTAGAGAACGTATTTGTAACGCCGGATATTGACAACTCAATAATTATTACGCGTTGGATGAGCGCGAGCGTTCTGAAATTGAATTTTGTACACCTATATACCTCCACCTATATATTTATATGATTTCCACTTGTCCACAATTTCATAGGTAAAATAATTTTCCAAATAGTTTGCTAGTAGCAATCAAGATGATAGAAAAATCTATTAACCAAAGAAATGCTTTGAAAGCGCGACTACTTAACACTTCCTATCTTGGCTCTTTTTATTATTACCCGGTGCAATACTGTGAAGTAAATATTTTTGATGTCATCGGCCCGTGCATCAGCCTATAATTTTCCCACTGCTGGGACATAGGGGAGGTAAGCCCAAGACGGGCAGCCCGCCTAAAACGGGTATGCATGTTAAATTACGCGTCGTTCTTGCTAATGAGAATGTGTGCATGCTGGACGTGGCTCCTCAAGGGAGAGGCGACGCGTCCTGCACGCACACATTCTCGTTAGCAATTAGTGACGTTTAATTTAACATGCATACCCGTTTTAGGCGGGCTGTCTTGGGCTTTCCTCCCCTAGTCCTCCTCTCTGTGCGGAGTAGGCTGTAATCTAAAACGCGAACTCAGTGCGGGTTAGTAGACCAAAAATTGGTTCTAGGGCATGCCGGTTTTCTGACGTTATGTTTTCCTTTATCGTTTTGAGAGCAGTTGTGATGAAATAAATTACACAAAGTAATACGTATGCCAAGACCGTTACCACTGACCAACCACTGCTGTGAAGAACCAGAGTCACCAACAAAGCTCGTAAAATTTGCAAGTTGAAGTGGCAATGGCCAGGCCACATCTCTCGTAGAACTAACAACCGATGGGGAAGAAAAGTTGTCGAGTGGCGACCACGGACCGGAAGGCGCAATGTAGGCAGGCCTCCCACTAGGTGGACCAACGACATCGTGAGAGTCGCGGGCAACCGATGGATGCAAGTGGCGAATTGTCGTTCGGCGTGGCGGTCTAAGGGGGAGGCTATGTTCAGCAGTGGACGTCTTCCGGCTGATGATGATGATGATGAACCACTGCTTTGCCCTTGGGCGTCCTCACTATTTGATCAAAGAGTTCTTTGCTCAAATAGTGCGAGAAATTTACCACGCAAGCCCATGGAAGTGGGTGTGTCGTATCTCAGGTTATATGTTCAAATTTTGCGGGGGTCGCGGGTCTGTCTCATCAGACAACCGTGAGCCTGGAACGTAAAGGACTATTGAAGGATCGTGGATTTCAGTCAGTACAAGTCTGACAGACCCTCCCGCTCCGCCCTGTGTAGGAGGACTCATTTGATGATTTTACCACGATAAAAAAATAAAAAATGTGTTAAAATCAAGGTTTAATGTATGCTGGTTTCACTGTTTTGAGAGCAGTGGTGATTATTACTATACGATCCGACTTTTAAGGTCAATGACCTCCAAATGTCAACTGTCACTTGAAAATTATATTTAGCATAATAATAGGTAATTATTATTCAATATTTCATGCAAATATTTTTTTATTAGTGTATATTATTTTTATTATCTTGTTACAGTTATGTCTATGTGATTATTTTTTATTTAAAAGCGTGCAAGTGTTAAAAAGCATTTATGGTGTTACAACCTGGCCTCAGCAAACTCTACATTGAAATTGTGCGGCATGGTACATTCTGTCTTAGATGTAACATACTCATACAAAATATTAGGTACCTAGCTGTATGAAACCAAAGTACAAAATCTTATACCTGAATTCATCGTAAGTAATTCGAGTTTAATTTGTTTTTGATGGCACAAACTCGGTAACATACCGCGAAATACTCCCGCAACCTTAACAAACGACATTTAAGTTTTAATTAAGTCCTTTCAACACGAGTTTTGTACAGTTAGCAGAATAAATCTGTGAATATTTCGGAATATAGAATTATATTAATAATGTTTATACAATAATAAAGTGTTATGATCAGAATAAGGACATTCTTTATCACAAAAGTAACTTCCAATTCTAGTCTTTGCAATATTATGATATAAGTTAAACGAACGAAAGATTTCCTTTCTAAAAAACCTGAAAACTGTTTGGATCTTTGTCCTAGCATTAAAACATTTATCATACTTATACATACGTCGCCATATATTTAGGATACAAACTTTATACACGAATACGGCGAAGCAATAGACAGAACAACACATTAAAGATAGTGGCGAACGACTATAAGCTTTAGTGTAAAGTGGTATCCTACCTTTTTAACCGACTTCCAAAAGGAGGAGGTTCTTAATTCGGATGTTTATATATATATATATTTTGTTTTTATGTTTCTTTGGGCATAACTCCGTCGTTTATCAACCGATTTGAAAAATCCATTTTTGTTGGAAAGGGTGTATGTACTTCCCGAATGGTCCCATTAAAATTTTATCGAAATCGGACTAACACTTTTTGAAAAATCTACAATACTTAATCAACAAAAACCTAAAAAGTTTTCAATATTGTTTACACCGATTACCTACTCCGAAGTTTCTGGTCCGATTTCGATGATTCTTTTTTTATTCGATACAGTATATCTGCCATTTGGTCCCATAAAAGTTTAATTTAGTTTGGTGCAGTAGTTTTTATTTTTAGCTCATTGTGTACATACATGGGCGATGTTATTACCGGTGCACGGTGCTATGGATTACAAAATTTTAGTGCACATGTAAGAAAATTATAAATCATGTTTTTTAAGTAGTCGCGTTTATGCCATAATGGTGTGACTATTCTGCTAATATTAAAAGTATGAAAGCTTGTTTGGATGGAAGGAAGTTTTTTACTCTTTCACGACAAAACTGCTAACCGATTTGGTACGCAGATCGTTTATCTGGATTAATACTTAGGATAGTTTTTAACAGGATTTTGTGTTTCTGTGGATCATTATCTAGTTGTAGCGGGCAAAGCCCTAGCGGCTTACCTACTTCACTATAATTGACAACAACAGGCCAACTTCGGGTTGGTGGATGTGACATGCCTTTGAACATACCAGCCAGAATAATCCAATTTACCCACCTACTGTGAGAAGCGTTTCATCATCATCATCAGCCTATAAATGTTCCCACTGCTGGGACACAGGCCTCCTCTCTGTGAGAGGGAGTGGGCCATAATCCACCACGCGGGCCCAGAGCGTGTTGGTGGATGTCACATGCCTTCGAATTTTTGGTTCTAGGACATGCCGGTTTCCTCACCTTTCCTTCACCGTTTTGAGAGCAGTGGTGATGAAATAAATTACACTAAGTAATGCGCCTGGCTGGGTTCGAACTCACGACCTACAAACTCGTAAGTCCGGGCCGATACCACTGGGCCACCACTGCTCAAAAAGCGTTTATCTCCCAAATAATTTCCTTTATTTTTATCGATATAGACAACGACTTGTAGACATATCGTCAGAAACACAATACATAGTACATAATACATTTAGGCATATAGGTTACATCACAAGCACTTGAACCAACGACCCTCGTACATGAAAAGTCGTTTTAAGACTCTCGTTATGTCTAAAAGCGACACAAACATGAGTTTTCTACTAAGTTTTATGGCGTTTAGGCCATTATTCTTTTACGTGTCGAATATGTATTTTTTCTGAGAACAATATTCATGAATAAACAAGGTATCGTTAAGAATTTAGAATGATTGGTTGTGGAAAAATCAACGTAAACAGTATCGTGATTTTTTATGATTACAATTTTTTTTTTGGTTACTTATGTTGTATCTGTTACGTTTATGTAATCTGTTGTCTATTTAATAGAACTGGCTATCATTCTTTGGCATGGGAAAATACGCCAGATAAGGATTATTATAACGAACAAAATTACTAGAAAAATAACAATAAGCGGCCTTTTAGCCCTTTTGTTCGTAAACAACTAGATATATGTAGGTAGGTATAACATACGTTAACTTCGTTTATAAAATTATTTTAACTCTACAATAAATTGTTATCCCATTTCCCAAGAAAGTCAGAAAATCTTTAGAAAAATTAACGTGAAATTCAAAGACAAATAATGTCAATAAGGAGTACTTACAATCAGTCGAATGGCTTTTTGATTTTTATTTTCATTTAAGACGCGGACTGACTACGATTTTAATCGCTCATGACCGCGTAAACTATTGTCACCACTATGGAGCGTCAATAAGATTGAAAATTGAAAAATGATATTTGTGTTGAAATGTGACGTAAGCTGCGAATGGGCATTTATTTTACTGCTTTTCTTTAGATTATTTAAAATATAGACATAAAATTAAATAATGGTTTGGTTAAAGTTTAAAAAAAATGGAAAACCTACTAAATTCTTAAAAAAAAACTGTTGTTATCGCTGGAAATACAGAGATCTTCGACGTCAAAGTTTATTTTTGTGCTACAACTTCCAATTTTTTATTGGGAATATCAAACTATTATTTATTATTCTGTTCGGTTTAAATTCTTCTTTATACACTTCTCTGTTCACTGTATTTTTCGTGTTACTTATTTTTATTACATTACGTCATACTCGACGTTCTTAGAAACCAATTTTTGGGAATATTGAGATAACACCGCGCCTTAAGTGGGTTTGCTATTAACTTTTGTCTAGTTAAGGAGTGACATAGATAAAGTCGACGATGAAGCGAGCGAGCTTACCCAGAAAAAGCCTGTGCAGTTTAACTATGTATGAAGTGATTTGGGTTCTCCTAATTTTCTAAAATTCCATAGTTATGTCGAGCCTCCTCCGGCCAATTCATTACGAAGAAAGCCACTAGGTACATCTCTTTTTATAAGGCAATTCAGTCAGTGTTACAATTTGGAATAAACCGAATGATGACGCTGATCAATTAATTGTAATCATTACCCGTAAACATTTAATGAGTTGAAATTTGCCGATTGAATCCACATAGATAATGATGGGAAAGTATTAAACTGTCTAAGATTTCCTTCGTCAATTATACAAGCAGAAACTTGCTTATACTGGTTTTTTAGCTATAATCATAGCTAGGGTTGCCAGGTCTTAAAACCGAAAAACCAGACAGACCAGTCAGTTAAGCCGGACATTTGGGTGAACAGACCGGACCCTTTTCATTTTTTAGTCCAAGTATAACACCAACCTGCCTCCTTCTGCAAAGCAGTCATGCTCGCGAAGGAGGAGGCGGGCCGCGTGAGAGAGAGCGGCGGTGGTGAGCGTGGTGGACGCCCAAGGCGACGGACGTCGCAAGACGATCTCCGGCCACCGTAGGCGCGGGCATGCGGGCGGCGAGTAAAGGGCAACTCGCAGCCCGACCATGGACCATGCCCGGGTCGACGGCGCGTTGTGTTCCACGCGCGCCTCAAAGAGCGTCAGCATAATGACGGGGCTTCCTCTCTAGAGGGCCGAAGCCTGCCGGGGTCGCGGGACTTATCTCATTACCGTGACCCCGGAACATAAAGGGCTATTAAAGGACACCGTGGATTTTAGTCAGTACAAGTCTGACAGTCCCGCCCTGCCCGGGGCGGGAGGACTCATTTGATGATTTTACCACGCAAAAAAAAAAGTATAACACCAACCTTATTTTAAAATAAAGCAAAGGTCGATTCAACTAAACAAGCCAAAGATTCACAAAAGCCGGACAGGCCAGACACGGTCTAATTTGGATACGGACACGCAAATAAAAAGCCTGACTGTGTCCGGCTTTATCCGGACGCCTGGCAACGCTAATCATAGCTATGTTACTTATCCTATAGATACTGATTAGTATTTAAACGTTAGAAATGTGCTCATTTTCGCTTAAATGCTTTCTAACGGTGACATATTCCAAAAATTAGAAATATGACAAAAGTAAAGACCAGAAATCTGTCAAATTTATTTGAATGGATTTTCAACTTTATTTCAATAGCAGGTCAACCTACCCTAATCTGTCAAATTTTACCAATCGAACATTCCCATAACCTTCCACTGTTGTGATAAGGTTGAAAATCTATTTAAGAATTTTTTCAGATTGAAGTAGGTTGATGTGTTATACGTAACAACGTATCCTTGTCTGACGAAAAAAATACAGTGTTGATAAAGATAATATTGACATTAATTAGATGATTAACTCCCCGAAAAAAGATATTTCAAAAAGAAACACCAATTTTGGTTACTAAACAGTCCCCCACTTCAATCACTAATTAACGTTTTGGAGCTAAACCTCTTTAAAGCATGTTTTTTTTTTTACGTGGTAAAATTATCACATGAGTCCTCCCGCCCTGAGTGGGGCAGAAGGGACTGTCAGACTCTTACTGATTAAAATCCACCCGTGTTCCTTCGGATGCCCTTTACGTTCCGAGGCCACGGTATCGTGTGTTTAGAAAAACCCGCGACCCCAGCAGGCATTTGGCCCCGTAAGGGGCCCCGTCAGTTTGCTGACAACTCCCCGAAGGCACACGCGCGAAACACGACACGACGCGCCACCGACCCGGGCTTGGTCCTTGGTCGGACGGCGAGCTACCCATTACTCACCGTCCGCAAGCCCGCTCCACCGCTGTGCCCTCTGCTAATCAGAGGGATACGCGTTGGAGCGTCCACACGACAGGCTATTCGCATACGGGCAAAGAGACCCTTTAGGGACACAGTGATTTTTTGCCCGCATCCCAGGGTGCACCGTCCCGAAAAACTGGTCTTCCCCACGGACGTATCCGAGAGGGAACTCCAGTTCACGGGCGCACGTGGAGGTTTCCTGTCTTAGCACCCCAGTCATCACGACTTACAGAAACAGTACGACGTTTTAGATATTATGTTTAGTACTCATCTTCCGAAACTACATATTTCTGATTTTTTTGGAGCTGGCTTTCAGTCCGATCAGATGCTATTAAATACTAATATTTCACATGGAACGACTGCTTATCGGATTTTCAAAGCCCAGTTACCTATTGGGTAATACGATACCCATTGGTAAGACTGGTTGTCATACTTTCGGGTTACTAACTGCCAGTTATGACTGTCAAAGTAAACAATAAACAACCAGGACAAACTACTTAATGTTTGTATCAGCTAAACTTAAACCTATCCATCTAAGTAAGTAAGAGTAGGTTAGAATGCATTCAACCGTGCTCATTCCGATAGAGTAGTGGTAATGGGAATAAGAACGGTGTCAGGCGGATTGTGAGTGAGACAATGGTCGCTAGTCTGAAAAAACTTTGACTCTTTGGCACTGAGGCATCGCTGTGTCAGCTTACCTAGGTATAAACCTAGATCTTTTGTGGGAAATGGGGTGAATATTGTACTCTTAAGTTAGTTAAGTAGTGTCGTATAATCTCGTATTGATTAGAATGTGAATAAAGACTCGAGAGATGAATTATTTCCAAAACATTCAACATCGAAAGAACGAATGTTAAAAAACATTGAATAGAAAGGTGTTGCAATTTGTTTTAATAATTGCATAGATATATGAATTGTGAAATCTTGGAGGTCATTCATGCGAGAGTTTACAAAACTATGTATGAAGTATTAATTTGGACATAGTTTAATAAAATTAAGGCGTTGCATAAATTACGGAAATGTTGTATCATTTTATCAATTAGTCTACATACATAGTCGTAAGACACTTAAGTTTAAATGCAATTAGGGTCGATGCCGAAGCCGTATTTCTCCAGCAAACAATGGAATTGGCGCATCAAGACCTACCAAATAACCCAATTCTCATAAAACATTACACGTTTCAAAAGATTACATGAAAACTAATGATTAATCTGATTAGAGCTTTACAAATAATAATTAAAATGTTCCACAATCATCACATTACAATCGAAAATTATATTATGAACGTTATTCAGTAGTAAATATAAAATAAAACATGGCTTTAAACTTGTATTCCAAGTGAGATTTAAACATTATTTCGAAAATTTCAAAACTAGTTTCACACGTGATGTGCGAATAATATCCGCAAATGAATAAATTACTAGGATTTCTTTCTAAAGTAAAAACAAAAGTATTTCACTTATGTATACTTATAAGTATTTTTTCTTTCTGTTTCAGATGGCGAGTCTAAACCACATCATTCTTGGCTTTCTCATCTTGCAAATATACGTCCATGCAGCCCCAAATGACGTCAGCAAGTTGGAAGAAATCGCCAAAACAGAACATGCAGATCACACAGTAGAACAAGCAGACTCTGCAGTAGAACAAACAGGACCCAAGCTTGACTCAGAACCGAAGGAAGTTGAAAGTGATGACAATTCCACCGAAACGCAAAGACACAAGAGATGGTATAATCCTTATGAATTCCCTTATAACCCATTTATTAATCCAGGTTATAATAAAAGAGATGAAGGTCCTAATACCGCTTACTACCCAGAAGATCCCTTAGCACAAGTACAACGTCGGGTACAAGAGATTGCCCAGTTCACGAGGCAGCCGCAACCACCACCGCCGCCAATTCATTTCCCTATATTTTATCCAGTGCTTATTATACCTTTTCCTGACTGTAATTGTAACAACGAAAATCAAAACCCAACGACTCCTGAACCAGGAACTGAGAATCCTGTAACATCTACTAATGACCGTGACACCACTGATACAACAGTAAATGTAACGAGCCGTTGGCCTGTTATGGAAGACGAAAGACAAAACTGGGGTATCCTGGTAAATGAAACCGACTCAGAAGAAGGCATAGACTTTAGTAGACCGATTTCATTTGATCCTATCAAACTGAATAGTCCTATGAGACCGCCTCCGCCTGTGGAGCATGGAACTGTTCAGAGTGACTCAAGCAGTCAGGATCGGCCTCAAGCTGAGGCGCCAAATTCTCAGACCACACCTTCAAGGCCTCAGCCTCCAACTACTAGGCGGCCTCAGAGCACACAGCCAGCCCCAAACAGGCCTACATCGGGTTTACCACCTCCAAGTTCATGTGATGCTGCCATCCTAGCGTGCTGTCATCAACCTCAAGTTACGTATGAGTGCTTCGTAGCTCAGGGATGTCGTGACCTTAAAGGGTTCGGTAACCCTTGTGACCCCAATCAGATACTGAGAGTGATTGAAAGGTTCCAAACGTACTACGGACATAGGTATGATTGAGACTCGACAAACCGGTCGTGGTAGTGATGTCCGTTTAGACAGCTGCACAACTCAGTTCTGAACTTAATTAAAAATAGTTATTTATGTTATTGTAAGTGCTGTCCCTTTATTATTAGCGAACAAAGTAATATTATACGCTTGAACCTATTTTGTTACACGGTTTCCAAGAAAATACGATTTTTCGAATATGAAAAAGTGTTCACTCTAATCATTGGATTATAAATATGTGAGATCTAAATTGAAGTAAAAAACGTTGTTTTTGTAATGAGTACTTTATGTTTTGATACTCTTAGAAGTTAAGCAATCTTTTAATTTATTGCATTGTAATTATTGTAGCTATAGTATTTTTATACGAATGAACAAAGTTGTTGAAGTGTAAATACTCTAGTGACACATTCTTATACTCAGATAAGTACAATGTAAGGATAGTTATTACAATGTTCCTATCACCTATGTTTTAAAACTGGAAACATTACAATAAAATTGATTTGTCATAGACTACTTGTTGTCTTTGGTATTATTTTCCTTGATCTTTAGCACCAACTGAGATAGTGTAACAAGAAAACGTTTTCTTGCCGCAGTCAGTGGCTAGCATTACTTGAATCACTTTCACATTATTCTGCCGTATATGATGGCGGGTCATGTTATAATGGGCACCGACTGTATTAATATCAGAACTTTTTCTCATGCAGTTGGCAGAAAGTAATAGATCCTTTTTTATCGTGGTAAAATCATCAAATAGACCTCTCCCAGAGCGAGGCAGGAGGGACTGTCTGACTTGTGTGGACTCAAATCTACGGTGATCCTACAATAGCCCTTTACGTTCCAGGGTCACGGTTACCTATTAGTAGAGATAGTCCCGCGACCCCGGCAGGCTAGTAAACGATCCTTACATGCTCTTTTCACCACGTTTATCCATAAAGAACCTAACCAATAACGTCAGTGTATTTACTACTAGGGCTTCCTTGCTTTTGTTCCAAGAAGGACTTGTTCATCTGAATAGAGAAATTATTTGACAGCAACTCATTCAAATTGAATACACACTGACTCTTTTTCAAATCTGTCGGATAACTATGCACAAATAGGTTGAACAGAAAAGGAGACGCTATGCAGTCCTGTCTTACAATCTATTAATATGCAATACCAGTCTATCCTTACACAAGCACTGAAATAGACCTCCTCTCACAGAAAGGGTGCCTGTGCCAGTGGGAACATTATAAGCTGATCATGATAATGAAGCACCGAAATCTTTATACAAAGAGCATACTTACTACACACACTATCACAGGTATTCCAAGTCTACAAAAGCATGGTAGACTTTCTTGGGAATTGGGAGATGTTTATCGGTTATACATGTGTATGTATAACCGAACAATGTCTAGGGTGTCCTATATAGATGATTTCATCCATACAATCTATTCACACTTTAATTCTAACTTCATCATCATCATTACCCGAAAGACGTCTACTGCTGAACAAAAATTCCCCCCTTGCCCGCCCAAAAAACGAAGCCAACAATGTTCCTATCACCTATAAACTTACAATAAAATAGATTTGAAATCTGTTTGACTTTGGAATTGTTTTCCTTGATCCACAGAACTCGTTCCTTATTTAAAACCGGATGCTGGCTTTGTTATTATTATTATAATCTTATTAAATATATGATACGTATTACAAGGTATTTGCAAAGTAACAAATGCCAAGCTGTATTTATAGCATATTCTATCAAGTTCTGATAAAGATCATCCGTTACATTAGATTCAAGTTTTAGTTTATACAATGTCATAGTGGCGCTGGACAAGAACACTTTTTGTTAGCGTGGTAAAATCGTCAAATGTGTCCTCCCACCCAAGGCAGGGCGGAAGCGACTGTCAGCTTCGCTTACTGACTAAAATACAAGGTGTTCCTTTAATAGCCGTTTACGTTACAGGATCACAGTTACCTGTTTAGGCAGTCCAGCGACTACAGGACGTTTGGCCCCTCAGATTTCTGACAGCTAATTAGAGGCGCGCGTGGAACACGAGGCACCATCGACCCGGGCATGGTCCATGAACGGAGGACGAGTCACCAATTACTGGCCGACCGCATGCCCGCGATCTGTGAGGCTACGCTTATATTTAGTGACATGACTAAAGCCACCTATGAACTCGGAATTTGTTCCTGATTGCATTTCCCGACTTTGACCGCTGATCACCGGGGTCCATAGTACATAGTACTGATGTCATTTGTATCAATAACACATAATGAAACGAGCCGTAGATCACACATCGTAATAATTGGAAAATCCAATTTTCCTACCATTGTGTTTAATGATTATTGCCCACTTTGTGGTTTAGGCAAAAAATTCTCATATGGAGAGGATAATTGTACTTTAATTCGGTTCTATTCTGATTGAAATCATAAGTCTCTGTTCACACACGAACTATACTCTGTTACAAAAATCAATCCACCCAGGGCTCAGGACATATTTGATGATTTTACCACTTAAAAAAACCGGCCAAGTGCGAGTAGGACTCGCCCATAAAGGGTTCCGTAGCAGCAAGTAACATAATATTAAAGTTCTTGTAGTTGGTTGTAACTTTGAAAGGTAAATTGCGGTTTACGATTTATGACGTTGTTGGTGAGCAAAATGGACTGTAGGTAATTTGAAATTGGAGGATGATGGAAACACTGATAGAATGAATAATTAAATTTATTAACAGAAATAACTTGATAAACTATACCTATACTTGAAGGCAAATTGGACACTTGACAACAACAACTGACATTTTTTTGAACAGACAAAATTATTATAAAAATATAGTTCTTAAAAAGAAAAGGTGGCATCCCAGCCAGTCGCCAACAGACGTTTTAAAAAAAAACTTACTTGATCTCGTTCAAACCAATTTTCGCTGGAAGTTTGCATGATAATGTACATCATAATATTTTTTTTTTAGTTTTATCATTCTCTTATTTTAGAAGTTACAAGGGTCCCACACATTTTACCACTTTGGAAGTGTCTCTCGCGCAATCTGTTTAGTTTAGATAAAAAAATTATAATAGTAACTCAACATCTTTTTTAAAGACCTATCCATTAATACCCCAAACCTGCGTTTGGGGTATTTATGGATAGGTCTTTAAAAAAGATGTTGAGTTACTAATATAATTTTTACTCAATTTTACTCAATTTTTTTGTGAAAATCCTGATGCGGTGCACATAATACATCTACTTACCAAGTTTCAGCAGGATAAGCTCTTATACTTTTGAAAAAAAAGTGGCTGTGACATACGGATGGACAGACATGACGAATCTACAAGGGTTCCGTTTTTTGCCATTCGGCGTAACGCTAAAAAAGACCTCGCAGATCAAAAGTCGTCATCTGCCAAGTCTTTCCCTTACTATGCAATGCATCTTTGATTAGAGCGTCTGTCACAACCCAATAGTACTAGATAATATGGGGTAGCGTATTATATATCTATCTTATTTGTTAAGGGGTGCCTTGGTATACTGGTTGTCAGATTTTCGAGGAGGTAATCGAAAGCTTTCGTTTGCAGATGCAGATTATTGACATTTTACTCGAACACATACAAGCCTTTTAGAGAAAATGTATGTGGAATCTTTATCCCGCAATTAGTTAACACAGAATTCTATTGAGACAGATTGCTTAGAACTATAACAAAGTAACTAGCACTGACTCTAGACATACCTAATTTCTGGCAGCGGCTACGGTTCAATTAATTTTAATTTTCC
Organism: Agrotis exclamationis; assembly: GCA_950005045.1. NCBI lineage: Eukaryota > Metazoa > Arthropoda > Insecta > Lepidoptera > Noctuidae > Agrotis > Agrotis exclamationis. The sequence continues at coordinate 13,104,842 of OX465424.1, read as the reverse complement.
TAAACATTTCTTCATTCTAGTCTGCTCTATTCCACTCCTGGGCAAAGGTCTCAATGCGTGAGTACGTGAAGTCGGAGCTGTGTCACAACACCACGATACATTATCTGATTATCTCTATATGTGCGTTTTCGGCAGGCTACGAACATGACACCATCTATTGAGCGGCTTGTTGTCCAGGGGAAAGTAGAAGGCACGAGAACACGCGGCAGGTCACCCATGCGGTGGACTGACCAGATCAAGTCTGCAGAAGGTGGTCCGCTACATGAGTGCACAAGAATTACAGCCGACAGGGAGGTATGGCGTCGCATTGTGAGGCAAATTATGGCAGCACGATGTCTCGCTGCAACATGCTGTCCACGACCACTCTGTCAAGAGTGAACCGACGAAGAAGAACACGACACCATCAATTCGTGTGTCTTAGTTCATAAGTACCTAATTGTTACATTTTATAGGCCACAGATGCCTGAAATAAATTTTATTGGAATAATAATAAAAAATGCCTTCCATGTCTCACGGCCAGCTCTTCCCGCTATCACCTTCGTGGCCTGCCGTAACCTCACCTCACTGTTTGAGCTCCAATTTTTGGCTCTAGTTCATCCGGCATGCCAGCAATATTATTTTACAATTGAAATTTATTTTCGGCGTTGAATAATTATATCAGTTTTAGAAAAAAAAACTGATGACTGACTGAAGTGTAGTAATTGCCATAATATTTAACTAAACGTAATAGGTTGTTAAGCGTTTACAACTTCTTTCTTTTACCAAAAAAGGAGCTAGTGATGTGACACGAAACCCCCGAAACTAAAGAAGAAGTCAAAGAAGTGAATACGGAAGACGAGGAACCAGTTTTACTTGATTCTGACAGAATTAATTATTATCAGCATGTGCATACAGACGAATTCATTTTTATTATTATGCAATTTAATATCAATAACTATTCTTTAATCTCGGTATTATTTTTCAAGGATTGTAATAACACTGTGTACCTTGGAGTATCCAGTCAGAAAAGTGATGCAAGTAGGTATTTAATATGCGACTACGATATGAACAAATTAAAAGTATACACGTTTTTCTAGCAGATGCACACTCTTAAATGAACAAAAATCATGTAGGTAATATAACATTTAAAAGAAAATAACGAATTAATGTTACTGAAAATTAAACTAATTCATTTTAAATAACATAATTTTCAAGTGACAGTTGGAGCAAATCTTTTCTTATCGAAATCGCATAGTACGAATTCATTACTGGTTTAAAAATTCACTTCACTTCTTCCATAGCGTGCAAGTGGAATTCAAAAGAGTGATTCGGAAATTACGAGGTAGAATATACACTATTTACATTACATTTAATGTTTCAAAATAAATATTGCACACCAAAATTGAGTTGGACGTTGAGGTAGACTTTATATCAACAACTGACACACACCCACGTTACAATCCGGTTATTAAAGCCGGTATCAAATTAAAGTTCAAACATTAAAAAATATATGGAATTCCCACTTTTTTGAACATAATAAATGTATAGGTAATATTAATTTGTTATCAAGTGTACAAAAATTACAATTAAGAGATACGTTTTGTTCCAGTCGATGTTTACAAAGTCATTAAAATTTGTAAAGTCAATAGAGATAGTGTTTCAAGAAATTGATATAATTCGTTTTTATCAGAATACCTACTGTTTAAAAATAGCTGGATTTAACTTTTTTTTAAACCCTATGTTACCTAGATTTCCTAAGATGGTTTAAGTTACCCTTACTCAGTCATTTATGATTACTTGATTGACGTGTAATGATTTTTATTTTAAAAAGTATTTTAAGTTTTTTTTTTCTTTTAATTTGTGGGTCTACGTGTGTCACGTTTTTCATCCGGTTTGTTTAAAATTGATTGTCTAAAAGTTTGAGCAATTTATGCGGCCCGAAATGTCTTCTTTCTTTGGTATTGTTCGTGGTGTCGTTGAGATCCCACGAAAACAGACAGATACTTACCACTGACTGGACAGGTCCACTCAAATAGATCGTTATTCAAAAGACCATCTGTATGATCCTCGTATGACTTGACTATAATAATGTCTGGTCCTTAAATGTGACCTCATAGTTTTTTTCAAAACATTATGTTAACAATAATGTAAATTGATACGTATTTGCATACCATAAACAGACAAAATATGGTTTTGTGAGTAAACCACCAGTTTCAAGAACCAGTAATACCTATATTTTAAGCAATTATTATAATATTTAATAAATTATTCTAAATTCTTTCGAATGTTTCTTCTCAGAGTGGTCAAGTATGATACACCGGCCTCATCTAGATTTAAATTTTTTAGACTTATAAAAGTGTTTTTAACAACCAACTTACAGAATAAATAACGTTAGGTACCTACTGAAATGACAACTGTCATCTCGAGAAGACTGAAAAGAAGGCTCAAGAATAGAGTAAGATTATGCCCTGTAGGGGAACAGTGTATAAGACGGGGACGTTAATAAACGCGAGGTATAATGGGGACATACACTGTTTAGGCATACTTAACACAACATTAACGTAGAGCAAGTGCCATCAGGACGTCATTTGCAAGCGGCCAGACGCAAATGGCGTCCTGTTGGCGCTTTTGCTACGTTAGTTTTGTGTTAAGTTTGCCTTATGTGTGTGATTTCCCATCATGCCTCGTGTCCCCGTTTTATACACTGTTCCCCTAATAAAGAACTGCAATCAAAGCTTTAGCATTATTCAAACTAGTTTCAACCAATAGAATGGCTCTAATCTAGTTTTAAATCATGCTTCAGATTTGAGGGACGTTTTGTAATACGGGCCCTATGTAACTTTTGTTAAAAATCTTCATTACGCCATTTCTACGTTTCTGTTATCTGTGTTTATTGCATATAAGGGTTTTTCCAATTGGTTTTTCCGGAATCATGGAAAATTTCTGGTCGTGCAAAGTATTTGACCTGGCCGTTTTTAAGGGCTCAACACTAACACACGCAAAAACGTGGGCCAGAAAAATTGCCACAGATAAAATATGCAAATTAAATACGCCTCATATTTTAATCAAAATTCGGTGAGACGTAATGACCATAGGTGTACATAAATCAAATCGTTATACAAGCTGGGTATTTCCTACTACAAAAATTACTATAAAAAAGTTCTTTACTAATCGTAGTGCTTATCCGAAGTAGGTATCGACGTCACGCCATCACCGAATTTCACGATAAATAGCACTGCATTTTAAAATCCCGCATCCCCAGTTATCGGAAACCAGTGACTATTCAGACTATTCAGAAACGACATGTTTATATGCCTTAATACGTATAAATGTCCTCAGACGATACTAGAGTCAACTGCGAGGTGGACGTCTCGTGCAGAACAAGTGAAAATAACCTAAAGTAGTGTTAATAACAAGGGTTATCAGATACAGGAAGGAATTAAGTAAGTTGGATTTATTCATGTTTTATTAATAACAAGTCTTTTGATATAAAAATTGCTCATTTAATTACAATTTTTCACGGATTATTTCTACACACTACTCGGAAACATTTACGCTGTTGTTGGTGTTACACAATTTTTTTGAGGTTAAACAGCGCAAAACCTGTTTTATACATACTTAATGTTTTGTGACTGTTAACTGACCTACGATTACAGACACGAAACGAAGTGATTATAATTACCTCATTATGTTAATTTATAAGCTTATCATAAGGTTCTCATAATAAAATACCTAACCAAAAAATTGATGTTAAAATGCAATAATTAAATCACAAATCTTAACAAAATGGCAGCCGTATCAAATACTACGAGTAATTAATTAAGTACACTGTGGTTACATAGTTTTCTAAAAAATACACATGAGTAATATTGACATCGGCACGTGAATGGTCATAACGGTCACACCTTCGCGTCCTTGACATTGCCTACGTACAAGTATCCATAAAAGAATCCAGTGCGGCCAACATTTGATCCAACATTTAAGCATACTAACAAATGTTTGTATACTGGTAGTAGCTGGTTTAATATACACGCAATCGACCGTTGTCCCCGGCGACGCTGGGAAAACCAAGAGCGTCGGTTCGCGACATTAATGCATTTATTATACAGAGAATCACAGAATCACGTGTATCGTCACGTAGAGCCACCTTTTTACTTATATGTATAATGTTTTATGTTTTTATTAGTGATCTTGATATTCTATGGATAAAAAAAATGTAGATTGCCTTCTGTACTCGTTTGGCGAAGTTATGTCAGTACTTCTACGTAGTCGGAAGCGACATCTGCGGCATGCCATACATTGCTTTACTTTATTGACAATTAAGTTGACATTTTTAACTTCTTGTCTGCAATCTTGGAAGATGAATTGCAAGTTATCACTGACCACTTTATAGACATATAAATAGCCTGTGCAATTATGAGCAGTTATTCATAAAACTTGTTTTGGTATATATTTTTTTCTTAGATATTAATAAATTGGTCGCGCCTAAAATGTTACGTAAATGGCCCCATGGGGTACGTGATGACCCTGCTATATAAATAAAATACAAAATCACAAAATAATTATGCTTCGTAGTTGATCGTAAGGGACACGTGTTTTTATGAGGCTAACGGGAATTACGATGCTCATAATTAATTTAGAGTTTGAAAAGTGATAAACCTATGAATATAATATATGCTGCGTGTGTGTAACACCACACACGAACATATTTTAAGGGTTAATAAAACGAATGTGAAGAACAGTTTGTTTGTTACCATTGTACAGAAATAAATGGTATCTCTTTTTGAAGAGAACTGAAAAGGCAGAAATGTGGGAGAAAGGCCAGCGAAATCTCGGGCAAAAGCTTGTTAAAAAAAATCAAACGTAGTGAGAACATTCAAAATTTGTTATGGTTATTAAAAACTTGTTCTACATTGTTACTCCATTATCCATTCCACAAATAATTTAAAAAAATGTAGTCCATTCGAATCGGTCTTTGTCGAGAATAGAAACACAAATATAAATTATTTTCATTCTGTTACAGATATGGCAACTTATACTACAATGATAATGCTCGCGACGTTGATGATTGCTCAATCATTTGGCAGACCCGAGCTTCATAGAAATACGATCATCAGTGGCAGTACCAACAAACCACCAGCAAGTTTATCCTACAATGAACTAAGATATATTCTACAAGCAAGAAACGGTGTTGATGTACCAGCACCCAAGACGCTTTCTCCATGCGCTAGAGCAATTCTTGGCTGCTGCAAAGACAACCATATGAATGAGACCTGCTCCGAAAATCTTAATTGCGGAGCATTCTTCTTTGACGACAATCCTTGTGATCCAAAATTCATAGTAAGCGCTTTGAAAGCGGCAAAGACTTTCTACACACAACTGAAAAACACGACGTAAAAGACGTTGAATTTAGAGAAAAAATTGAAAGACTGAGCAAATTTTTCTGAAGCAAAATGCGAAATTTTCTGTCATGCTACATTTTATGTCTTCGATAATCGCTCGTTGAATTCTTTAGTTCTCATCAAAGTCGTTATTGTTGAGTACGATTCGGACCTTTTTTCGGAGTTTCAAGGTTGTTTCCGCAAACCTTGTTCCAGTTACTATATGCATTTAGTGTTGTAATGTAATTTATGAACGTATTACGCAAAGTTTTCAACTAATTATCGTTATCTGAATGTCAAATCTTCTTTCTATTTATGTTTTCTCTTTTGTTTAACTCAAATAATTTAATGTAAATATACCTATTACATACAAGCACTTCCAATTAAAAACTACATACAAAAAAATGTTAAAAGTACATACCTAACAAACCTATGGTAAATAACTACAGTCCGACTAAAAGGTGTAATAATAATAAACTAATCTAATCTCTGTGTATAATATCTCTATTGTATATAGATCTTTAGAGAACATGAAATAAGCAAGAAATTGCTTAGACACGCTTAAAAAAAGTTGGATAAAATTTTTCGCTACATCTAGATTACTTTTCCAGACAATGCATAGAAAATGTATAAAAGTAGTCTTGGCTAATTACTTACAAATACTATACAAACAATAGTTTTGCGTCTGGCAAAACTATTGTTTTGTATAACGTTACGTGCGTGAATGCCTGGACTTAGGCCTATTGTCCCTAGATAATGAAGTGTCCACTCAAGTAACACGCGAGATAAGGTTCCTGGTACCTGGGTTCAGAATAGGTTAAGAAGTAGGTACCTATTGTGTATATGGTCATAATTTTAATTAACTACATGACAGTCGGAAGATGTGAATTTTGAATGTTTTTATTCAAAATGTCCATACTGAGACTAGTTAAATTGTTTAGTTGCCATTGTGCTTTCAAATTACAAAAGTTGTATTTGCCGTAGTTCTATTTTGTTTGTTTATCTCTTTTTTATCTTACTTTCCTTATAAGTAAATTTTACCTATAAGTTAATTTTCATGACTCACCAAAATTCTTACATTGTATCCTTTTAATAGACATTCAAATATTTGGATACAGTTTTTAAGTCGAATTATTATGCCAAAATTACTGAGGGTCCCAAAATCTCTCCGATTTCAAGAACCTTGACAATTTTAGTGAGACAAATAATGAGGCTCGACTTTCCTACTATGACGTCACATAATGATTTGTAGTCCTCACTGCCGTAATTTATTTTGTAAAGTATATTGTAGCATTAGATACACATGCAATTACTATTTTAATTTAGATTTATGAATTTATGACGTTATTATTTTAGGTTTGTGAATTTATTGAATATAATTATGTGATAAGTAAGTGTACTCAATACTTTAAAATAATAAATTTTCCAGTTGTGACAGCGTAGTTTGTAAATATCACTGTCGAAAACCAAATTTTATTAGTCCTTATTTAATTAATAAACCTATATTTTTTGTGCATTAAAACATTGACAAAGGGATGGACTAACTTAATAATGAAAATGTATCTTTCTTGGGTAGAAATGGCTCGAATTTTTCAACAACTAAGATACGATTATTATTTATAAGCCTATTTAAATAAGTAATAAACACATTTCAAAAAACATGGACTATCTTTTTAAGTTAAGAGCAAAACAAAACGTTTGGTTGGTGCAGATAAAACACAATTTAAATCGAGTAAAGCTTGTTTGGCAAGGAGCCAAGCTGCCTCGAGGCAACAAGTGCTCGTTAAAATAATATAAATGTATTATATTTTTTATCGTTTTTATATTCCCATATTGTCCCACTAGGATATAATGGAGATTTTTAATACAATTTCTTGGTGGGAATGGAGTCAAATCTATTTGAAGTAGGTCTTTTTTTTTATCGTGGTAAAATCATCAAATGAGTCCTCCCACCCCGGGCAGGGCGGGAGGGACTGTCAGACTTGTACTGACTAAAATCCACGGTGTCCTTCGATAGCCCTTTATGTTCCGGGGTCACGGTAATAAGTCCCGCGACCCCGGCAGGCTTTGGCCCTCTAGAGAGGGGGCCCCGTCATTATGCTGACGCTCTTTGAGGCGCGCGTGGAACACAACGCGCCGTCGACCCGGGCATGGTCCATGGTCGGGCAGCGAGTTGCCCTTTACTCGCCGCCCGCATGCCCGCGCCTACGGTGGCCGGAGATCGTCTTGCGACGTCCGTCGCCGTGGGCGTCCACCACTGCGGTTGGGGCGGAGGGATGACACTGTCCTCTCTCTCACGCGGCCCGCCTCCTCCTTCGCGAGCATTACTGCTTCGCAGAAGGAGGCGACCGCTTCCCACTCCGTCTCGCCCCGCAGCATGGCCGCAACCAATGCCGGGCGCGAGAGGTCTCCGCCTATCGCCGCCGTGAGGACACGTCGGTGCTCTGCCCAAGCTGGGCAGTCTTGCACCGTATGCTCTACTGTGTCCTCCGGGCGATCTTCGCAGTGGTGACACCCAGGCGTTTCCTCCTTTCTCCTTAGACACAGGTACCTCCCAAAACTTCCGTGTCCGGTGAGGACCTGCGTAATGCGGTAGGTCAGGATCATGCGGTAGGTCAGGATTTGAAGTAGGTCTTAGGAATTATTTTTCTTATTTAACTGACTCACTAAGAGTTTTTATAAGCTTGGTGGTTTTATAGTGGTTCTATAGTCATCGACTTTTAATGTGTTTTTATTTTTATTTGGTGTGGGTGTGCTCTAGTGTCAGTCAAAGGTGACAGAGATAAAGTCGCTGATAGACCATGCAAGCTTACCCAGAAGACTGTTCACTCTAACTTTGAAGAGATTCGGAATGGATGCATTTGGCTTTCATAACTGTATTTTATTTATATTATACACAGTGTTGCCCGCTTGAAGCCGGTTAATTATCCCACGGGTTCTATGTTTTTATGTATTTATGTTTATCTCGCGTTCTCTCTGGAAAGAGCTTTTCCTTTAATTACGTGAACCACAATTGACCAAGATACACTTTTAAAATTGTCAATACGTCACAAGTAAGTACAGTTTTTACTTGCTTCTGACGTCAGCCCCCACTTTCGAATTTTGAAGTGTTATAAATTTGTAAATAAGCATTGATTTAACAAAACTTGCTGATGGACTAATTAAATTTGTAATTTATTTGATACCATCAACATACCAATTCAGTGATGATAAGTGATTTTCAAATAATCTCTGTGCGTAAACTATAAGAGTTCAGAAAAGGTGTTTTACGTTTAAAATAAAACTGTCTGTGGATCGTAAAGAAATTCTTTAAACGACCGGTTTATTGCCGGTGTTGAAACACTATAAGGTTTACAGGCTACCCCCTTTTACGAGTTAATTCCCTTGGTATTAAAGTTCGCGGCTTCGGAGCAAAGCTCTTCCCATCGTTTTTATTTCAAAGAACTGTTAGAAATATTGCAACACTGAATAATTGTTTTGAATGGTCGGTAGTATTTAATAAAATATTCCATAGATTATAGAATCAGGCGTTACTTTGCGGAAATCCATGACATTAAATGTTATGAAAAATATCTAGTTTTAATTCCGCTACAAAAATCCAGGCTTCATGCAGGATGCAGTCCCACCCTCCCGCCCTCATGCATATGCACATGAAGCAAAGGTCCCACTCACCCGCCCACATACATATGCATACGTGCAAGAAAAATGGAAAAAACAAGGCCGAGCGCTTGTCGAGTCAACATCTCCTGAGGATGCCCCGTGGAGGGGCGAAACACGTGTCGAGTATAGGTTTGATTGCATGGCATGTTTTTTCCATTTTTCTTGCACGTATGCATATGGATGTGGGCGGGTGAGTGGGACCTTTGCTTTTCCATAACATTTAAAATATTCCATTAAAATTAGAAAGTATTTCTAAAAAAAAATACGAGTCACAAGGAAAGAATATTAATATCATGCAGATTACTTCCGCTCTACCCAAAGCGGGTAACTAAAAATACACAAAGTAGAATTATACATAGAGTGATAAAATGGATGATCTTAAAACTAAAAGCAAGCTTAAGTCAGGCAGTAGAGTGAAACCAATTTAATTTAAACAAACAAAATCGTAACTATCCAAGTACCCAATTATACCATCATATACCCAAAAGTTACCCCTAACCTAACAATCCACAGAAATTGGTAGTAGCATCGTCTGGCCTGCGGTTTGCCTAGTTTAACCAACCAACCGCTTCCTACGGTCTACTAGCCGTAACCTGTAATTGATATCTCTCCTCATTTTGGTCGCCGTATGCCTACGGCTCATGGAACCAACCAATAAGCAATAAATGGTGAGCTCTCAGAGGTACTCAACAAATCTGCGGCTTCGGGAAGCGTTCCGTGAATCTAATGTCTCGGGAAATCTTAATTAATTGTGGTCTTCTGAAACATTGTCACGTAACCGGAATAACAATAAGCAAAGGTGAGTCAATCGTGAGGGTAAAAAATCATTCGATCGTGATGATAATAAATTTCTTACCAACCAAGCTATTTTTGTTTTGTTTCACCATGAAATAGCAGGGTGTGTCAGCGGAGCCTCATCAGAAATCATGACCCACTTCCTGTCATTCACTTTGTGTAATTCCACCTGCAATTTTAGGGACCTGTCCAAAGGCTATTGGTCAAAACACTTTCGCATTCATGCTGTTGAAAAAAAAGATCTGAAAAAGTCTTTCATTTTAAGGCCTTCCTTTTCTGTGTATGTTAACGGTGGAATGTTGATTCTTTACAAAAAAATCACCAAGACCATCCCAGGACTTGTAAGGGCTAAAACTATTATTCTATTTCATAATTGAAAAAAAAGCAATATCAAGAACCATTGAATACTTTAGAAATTACATATAATTAAAATCAAAGTTCACAGATTCCAAGCGTTTTCAACCACAACAAAATACACAACACAATGTGTCCCGCACCCGATTTGCTTTTATGACGTAAACTTTGATAATGACGTCATAACCGTGGCTTGTTATCAGTGTCCTTACAGAAAGCAGTAAAGGTAAAGTGAACAATGTTGCCCACCTGAAACCGTTTTATTGCCGTTTAAAATATGTTTTGTTCAGTAACAGGAACATTTTGTTTTGGGGCATAAAAACTAAAGAGGTCACTTTGAAGAATACGGGTTCCTGAAATGTACCTAAGTACGTGCTTTGAAGTTACGTAAACGTAAAAAGTACTTTTGTAGTATTGCCAGGGTAGATAAAAGGAGTATATTTGTTACATTTATAACTTTGTATGGAATGTCTTCCCTGGTTTGGTTATACTAACGTATACCTGATCAAATAGTTTGGATGTGACACACAGTCTTTGATTTGAGTATTTGATTAATCTAGCCTAACTCCATTTCATCATTCAACAATCAGCTTTGGATGGATTATCTTTTGGCCTTATATTTTGACGAGCGTAGATTTTATAGTTTTCTTTTGTAGTAACTTCTTTTCTGCTTGTACAAAATCGAGGTGGATATGAAAAGATTGTTGTGTAAGACTTCGATCCATTTTAGCTGTTGCTAAACCATTTAAGAGCGCTTATTCTGAAAGTTGACAACGTCGCAAATAGTTGTCAAATATTAACAAGTTTTAATTAATTCAGCAATGTTACTGTATGAAAATAAGAAATATCGCTCTGTAGTGCACTAGAACATTGATATAGAAATGCAATTAAAACACTGAATTTGATTTTGTAACCGTTTCAGGTGTAAAAAAAAACATTTGGAAAGTTTCCAAATACTTTTTTTACATCTAAAACTATACAGGGTGGAATTTTGTAATGCCACCTGGAGGGAAAGTACTCTTAATACTGCAGATAGAAAATTTTACTCAAAGGAAACATTCCTTTATTTTTGAATAGAAAGCAAACTGCATTCAAAGATTATAAGAGAATGGAGCCCATTTCGAGCAACTAATCAGTTAGTTTAACATTTTTTGTAAATAATTAAATTAATTTAAGATTTCCTGGTTTTCCTTTCATTTAATTTATCATGTTTGTTAGAGAGATTTCACCCTTATAATTGACCCTAACGATCGATGCAATAAAAGTACAGGGTATATTTTTTTCAGATTTTTGCCGGTTCGATTCCCGGGTGTGAAGAGAATTTTCGAAAATCTTTGAATGCAGTTTGCTTTCTATTCAAAAATAAAGGAATGTTTCCTTTGAGTAAAATTTTCTATCTGCAGTATTAAGAGTACTTTCCCTCCAGGTGGCATTACAACATTCCACCCTGTATATTCGGTGTTACGATATTAATTATTGCAATCCCTAATCAATGTTTGAGTGCACTACAGAGCCATATTTCTTATTTTCACACAGTAAATTTACCAAATGAATTTAAACTTGTAAATATTTGACAGCTATTTGCGACGTTGCCAACTTTCTGGTTATGCGCCCTTAAGGCTGCTTTTCCACCAGAGATGCGCTATGTAGCTGTGCTGCGAGGATGTAAAAGCTGAGCTACGAAACTGTGTGACCGTTTCCACTGATGCTACGCTATGTAGCTGTGCGGTAAGATGTGCTATGAAGATGCGTAGCTGCGCTACGAAGATGTGCTCGTGGTGTTCAAAGTTGCTTTAAGGCAATCACTTGCTTAATGCTTAATGAGAATAATGCAAGAATGTGAGAAAAAACAAACCAAATTTTAAATGTCAATAAGGTCGAAAATGGCTTGAATCTGTTTTTTTAACTTGCTATCGTTAAGCAATAAAAAAACAGGTTCAAGCGATTTTCGACCTTATTGTCATTTATGCAAACACCGGATTTAATGAAGGAGCAATGTTAGCGAACGAGAATGTGAGAAAAAACAAACCAAATTTTAAATGTCAATAAGGTCGAAAATCGTTTGAACCTGTTTTTTTAATTGCTGAACGATAGCAAGTCAAAAAAACAGCTTCAAGCGATTTTCGATCTTATTGACATTTATGCAAACACCTGATTTTAATGAAGGAGCAATGTTAGCGAACGAGAATGTGAGAAAAAACAAACCAAATTTTAAATGTCAATAAGGTCGAAAATCGCTTGAACCTGTTTTTTCAATTGCTTAACGATAGCAAGTTAAAAAAAACAACTTCAAGCGATTTTCGACCTTATTGACATTTATTCAACCACCTGACTTTAATGAAGGAGCAATGTTAGCGAACGAGAATGTGAGAAAAAACAAACCAAATTAAAAATGTCAATAAGGTCGAAAATTATAGATAGTCAATATACATATATTGCGTGTCCTATCACTGTCTGTGCTGTGAAGATGCGCAGCTCGAGCTATGCGATGTAACGATACTAGGGAAAACGACCCATAGCACGCATCCACAGCACGCAGCCATAGCACGCAGCCATAGCACGCAGCCACAGCATGCAGCCGTAGCACGCATCCTTACATATAAAAAACACATCTTAGTTGAATCCGTTTCCACCAGTGCTGTGCTATGTAAACCAGTGAATATGATTGGTGGATATCAAACGCATCCGCAGCAACGTAGCATAGCGCATCTCTGGTGGAAAAGCAGCCTAATAATACTTTATTGTATTTTGAACACATCAAAGTAAAGTATGTCACAAAAACGTGAGGTCGACGTATTGATCTAGCAAAAACTGAAAATAATTTAATGCCATTCATTTTACATTTACGTAATTTGGGTTTTCCCTTAAAAAAATAAAACAATTAAATGAACGATTTTCCTCCTACTTCCGCAAATCAAGTTTTCGTTCTGTCATGTTGTCAGGTCCTAAGTAGATGCTGTCACCAATCCACCTGACATAATCCCTGAAACGCCTCTCGAGTCACGTTTGGAGAAAGATGACGCTTCTTTTTTAACCGTTTTCAAAAAAAGGAGGAGGTTCTCATTATGATTAGGTATAACAAAACGACAATTCAGTAATTGTGGTTACCTATTAAGCAGTAGTTAAGACCAAGATGACTTTTAAATTGTAGTTATTTGAATATATGTATAACATGTAGGTGTTCGAAGATTTAATTAACGTTCAATAATTCTATTACTTTTATTAACAAAGTTTTTATACCTAAGATTATGTTACGAAGAACAGGGTGTAATGAAAAAAAAACGATACTTCGTTGCAAGGGATATCTCCGACGAGTGGGCTTAAAACTGCCACTTTAACAATATAGTTCTTTTGCAATATTGTAAATTGTTCTTTATCAATTATCTTCTATCTCTTTCGTCCGAACCAGCATTAAGTATAGACGTGTTATCGCACGCTCCGCAAAAATTGAATATAATTTCAAACGAAAGTGCTACCTATTAACTAGTGACATAGTTGCCTTAGTGGTGTAAACAGTGACCTCCCAAACTGCGCAGTGAAACGTACCCGCGTGTCCCCCGCGCGCCTCGAGTAAAAGAGAGCGTGGACATAATTGCCATCCCGTTCTCGCATCGTTACCTGCGCTGTGATCTCACAGGTGTGCGCCTACGCCATTGACCTTTGCCGTGTAAAAGGATAACATATGACTATTGTATAGTGGTCGCAAAAGTGACGTTGTGCGGTCAAACCAACTCAACTGATTATTAAGTGTCGACTCAAATACGCCTTCATCAACATGTCACAGCAAAGAACGTCTCCTACCCAATCGCCGAAACCGGATAGAAACTTGACTTTAATGCCACAGTTCTCTTCTGATCCATCTCTTAATAGAACAACAACAAATTGTGAAGTACTACCAGCGTTCAACGAAAATATCACACAACGCAATAAACGGCTTAGAGATGAAGATTCCACACCAAATCAATTCTCCGTGTTTAAAGAAGAGATAAGAGACCTAATTAACTCGTTGGTTGCCACTCAAAGTCAGGGAATCGCATCTATAACCAGCAAATTGCAAGAGATAACTGAATCGAATGCTAAAATTGATGCGGCTGTATCACTCCTAACCGAACAGAACGAGGAGTACCGCGGAAAAATTGCACTCCTAGAAAACCAAGCTCAAAAAGACCGGGAATACATCTGCCTTTTGGAAGATAAAGTAGAAGACCTTCAAAGAAATTCGCGCAAGGCCTGCGTGGAAATTAAAAATGTTCCTATTAAGGCACAGGAAAAAAGGGAAGACCTCATACAAATGGTTGTCGAGCTCTCTAAGACCATTAACCTAGAAATGAATGGTTATGATATTAACGACATTTTCCGTTTGAAATCAAGAGGTGAAGGGGAGAAGAAACCTACAATTATAGTAGAATTAAGGTCTGCAATCCTGAGAACAGACCTCTTAAAAAAGGTGAAAGACTTCAATCTGATAAACAAGACACGGGTGCAGGCTAAACACCTAGGCTTCAGAAATAACGAAGATACACCTATCTTTATATCTGAACAACTCACTACTAAGGGGGCCCGTCTGTTTTTCTTGGCCCGGGACCTGAAAAGGGCTCAAAAAGTTAAGTACTGTTGGACCTCCATGGGAAAAGTACTAATCCGGAAAGATGACAAGGCTAAAAGTATCCATGTTCAACACGAAGCACAGGTGCAACAACTCATGCAAGAACTATGACTAACTATGGGTATATATTTCCTAGCACTATTTTTCTTACATAAATCAGCTTACCTCAACTTATTACTTATGTTTTCTGAGATAATGTCAAATTTTAATATCTACTATACTAAAAAAATCATACAGAAAACTACACACACACACACATATATACATACATATACAACTTTATCATTTAACTACAACTACCAACTTTTCATCCCAAATATACGAGTACTACATGCTGTTTATCAAAATAAACTAAAGCACATACAAAAATTACGTACACACTTTCAAGCCTCCTATATCCCTAATAACAAAAGAGCACACCTATATTACATAGACTTTAAATACGCTGCAGGCTCCATACCAATCATCACTCGACTATTTGACAAAGAGTTCATCATCATTCTGTTATACTTACCTGGACCTAACCTGCTTTTAATTTTAATATCCAATTACCATAGTTGCTACCCCAAGAGTTTTAACCTTATTTTTATAAATGGATAGTTTTGATACGTTAAATGAAATTGATCAAATCAAGACCTCGGACTCCGTTAAGGGCAGTATACAGGAAATAAATATAGAGATAGAAAAATCTACGTATAACCTAACTATATCAACACAAAACATTAGAAGTATTTACAAAAATTTTGATGATCTGCAACTCACTCTGGCTCAACTAAAATGTGAAATAGATATTTTGATCCTTACAGAATGTTGGCTAAACCCGAACAAAAATATACCGCAATTACCTAATTATACATCATTTCAAACAAAACACCACAATAATCAATGTGATGGGGTAGTTGCTTACATCAAAAATAATCTATCAGTAAAATATAAGGAACTTAAACTTGTAAATGCTACGGGACTGGAATTACAAATTGCAAATTACACCATACTAGGTATTTACCGGTCACCTTCATTTCTAAACGCAGCTAATTTCATCTCATCTCTCAATAATCACCTAGAGAATATCACCCTTAGTAAAAACCTCTTGATCTTGGGTGACATTAACATTGACCTAATCACTTCCCCATTAGATACCAATCAAGAAAGAAATAATAGATTAACCTACTTAAATATGCTGTCACTGCATGGGTTGTTGCCGTCTCATTACCTACCAACGAGGGGAGACGGCTGTCTTGACCATGTCCTTCTGAGCCTGGACAGGCAGACGAACATGGCTTTTACAGCGGTTTTAAATACAACTATAACAGACCACTGTTGTATTCTTTTGTCAATCGCAAATAGGGATCAGCAAACGGTACCTCAACGTTACAAAACCCTAATCAATTATGAAAAGGCTCTTAATAGTCTAATAAGTACTGATACATCCTTTTTCAAAACCTTTACAGATCCGGATACTTATGCCTTTGCACTTATAGAAATGGTCAGGTCAGTGATACTCTCTAACACTAAAAATGTAATTGTTGCGAATAGTAAAAGAATCATAAAGCCCTGGATTACCACAGGTGCCCTACGGTGCATTAGGCTTAGAAACACAATTCACCTAAAACTTAAATCAAATCCCCTAAATCAAATTTTAATAATAACCTATAAAAGATACCGAACCTTCTGTGGAAACCTTATAAAAAAATTAAGAAATAAATACAATAAAGATAAAATCACAGCATCTATTAAAAACCCTAGGGCACTATGGTCAACAATTAATGAAATTACACATTACAAACCACCCAAGAGCTCAAATGGTGACCTACTTAAGATAAAATCATGTCCTCAAGCCTCAACCAACCATGTAAATAATTCTTTTATTAACATCGGTCAAACTCTGGCTCAGAATATCTTAAATAGCTTCGTACCCTCGGAATCAACTGATACGGATATCTATAACCTGTCCTCTTTTGTTTTATTAGAAACCTCCGAGACGGAAGTTGAAAATACCTTGATGTCCCTAGACTCTGGGAGCGCACCAGGTTGGGACGGAATCCCTACCCTTTTCTTAAAACAAGCTAAGGAGATCTTAGTACCTCTGATCAGAGACCTTGCCAACCTATCTTTTAACTCGGGAACCTTCCCCTATCTTCTTAAGCGCTCCGTTGTCACCCCAGTGTATAAGGGAGGAGATAGCAACGACGCTAACAATTACCGGCCTATCTCAGTACTGACCTCCATTTCTAAAGTCATCGAGAAGCTCCTGAACTCTAGAATAGTAAGCTACTTGGCTAAGTACAACATCTTATCTAACTCTCAATACGGGTTTAGGAAGGGAATGTCGACTGAGGATGCTACCATGGATCTTGCATCCACAATAACAAAAGAAATAGATGGGGGTAACAAATGTCTAGTTGTCTTTCTTGACCTCAAGAAAGCTTTTGACACAGTTTCGATCCCAATACTGGTGCGCAAGCTGGAGAGGATAGGATTCCGGGGCTCTGCTCTCTCGCTTCTCAAGAGTTACCTACAAAATAGAAAGCAGGCTGTAAAAATTGGCAATTTTCTTAGTGACGAAGAAAGTGTAATATTTGGAGTCCCGCAGGGCAGTGTCCTCGGCCCGACACTCTTTTTGATATATATCAATGATCTCTGCAACCTTAGTGGCGTCGGTGGGAGGATTCTGTCCTACGCGGACGACACTGCTATTATTTTTACTGCCAAGACATGGGACAAAGTGAGGGTGGTGGCCGAGAGGGGTCTGGCTAGAGTTAGTCACTGGCTTAATGAGAATCTTCTCACATTAAACACCCAAAAAACTAACTACGTTTGCTTCGCTGCGTACTTAAATTCGCAGCCTTCGCCTGACTTTGAAATTAAAATTCATTCCTGTCGTACACCTTCTACTTGTACTCATAGTTGTCCGACAATTCAGAAAGTTAGCTATGTTAAGTACCTTGGAATCATAGTGGATCAAAGGTTAAGCTGGTACCCACATCTTGAACTAACCATAGGGAGGGTTAGAAAGCTTATATGGGTTTTCAAGTCCCTTAGACACATTATGAGCACGGAGTTACTAAATAAAATATACATAGCTTTAGCCCAATCAGTGATTACATACTGTATCTCAGTATGGGGAGGTGCAGCTAAATCATACTTTATTGATCTAGAAAGGGCGCAAAGATCTCTGATCAAAGTCATGTACTGCAAGCCATACAGGTTTTCTACTAAATCCTTATATGCAATTTCTAAGCTTCTTTCCGTCAGGAAACTATTTATTCTACGCATGATACATAGGTTTCACAAAGCTTTACCTTTTGACTGTTCCAAACTTAGTAAAAGACGGTCCGATTTAGTAGCCCCTACGTACCCCACTCGTACTGTCTTTGCTAGTCGGCAAAATTTAGCTCAAGCCCCCCGCGTTTATAATAAAATTAATCGTATCCTTAATATTTACCCCATGCAAATCTATGAGTGTAAGAAAAAACTGGCTGAATGGCTCCTTACTCTTTGTTATGAAGAAGTGGAGGAAATCCTGCTTACATTAGCATGAATTTGATTCATGCATAATGTACTCACTTGGACTCGCAACAAAGTTTTTGGGATATGCGACCCATTAAAACAACCATCCACACACACACAAACACACACACACACACCCAGACACACACACACACACACACACACACACACACACACACACACACACACGCACACACACACACACGCGTATTCGCATGTTCTGCCGTGGTATAACTATAATGCCGTTAACTGCTAAAGTCACTTTTTTGGATAACACGAAAAAACCGCGGTAAAATTTTAAACTGATGTTATTTTTCGTTGACAACACCTATTAGAGATTTGAAGGTACCAAAACATAGATGAAATTGCATACTTTCGAAATACTTAAACTATCATATCGTAAATATAATTTAATTTCATGAAAAAGCGTTTTTTGTGTTTTAGTTCATCAGAGATGTAACCGAAATCATAATGGATCATCGACTAAAACGCCGCTACGTAAAGCGTAACGGCGTTTTAGTATATCTATTACATAGAAAATTATTGTCTTTTAAAATGCAAAAATTTCATCTCTTCAATGATTAACTAAAATGCCGTTATTGCACATAACGACAATTTAGCTTGCGATTATGTATTTTAGAACTGATTCATGTTAAGCTTAAATGCGTTTAATGGTACTTTACTGCTTTTAAGTCTGGTAACCTTGAGATGCGTA
This sequence comes from Agrotis exclamationis, assembly GCA_950005045.1. Taxonomy (NCBI): domain Eukaryota; kingdom Metazoa; phylum Arthropoda; class Insecta; order Lepidoptera; family Noctuidae; genus Agrotis; species Agrotis exclamationis. The sequence continues at coordinate 13,085,842 of OX465424.1, read as the reverse complement.
CTAATTAAAAGGATAAACTTGAATCATTGTTAAGCTAAAACGTGGTTAAACTAAAAACCTTACAGTTTAACGACATTATAGCCTAATAATATTATAAAATAGTGAACTATTTTCTTGCACAAAATGAATTTAATTTATTGAAATTAAAGATATTTTTAAATAATAGTCATAGTTTTATCAATCAATTAGTCTATACTGTCAATATTTCTTTTTGCTTTTCAAATAATATATAATTATGCTTAAACTTATAACTTTCACTAAACTTTACCTAAAACTAGATTTTTAGGAACTTTCAGTTCTAAAGAATAACACTAAAATCACATCAGTTATTTATCAATGTAATTATGTACCTACCTACTGTAAAATAAGACAACATAAAACAAAATTTACGTTATTATAAACTTCAGTCTCTCATTAAACCTGAGATATAGCAAACAATCAAAACTAAGTCTAATCTTCTCCTTGAACTCAAAACTTTATATTTCTAGTATCATTTAAAAAACAATCATTAACTGAAAACAAAAACTAATTTTCCTTATTTACATTTTACTTCTAACTTTTTACCTACATTTATTAAAGCCTTCTTAAAAACACAGTATTCAAAATCGTATCCCAGTTCCATTACATAAAATAATTCAAAGTTATTATGACTATGTCTGAAATTATTAATTAGTTAAAATCAGTGTCGATAAACTGACACTACTCTATTATTATTATTATTCTAATCAGAACTTGTTCTGGAAAGTTTTTCCAAAATAACAATTTGTGAGGGGGAATTATATTCGGTAGATTTTTAAGTACGAGTATATCTGTTTTTCCCTTAGGTTCGATACCTTTCGGTTCAGTTCTAAATACAAATACCATTGAACGTGGGTTTTCTAAATATCTATCATTCATTAAACGAAGAGTTTGTATATCTTTTTTCTTCATAGCATATGATATTGAATATACCTAACGACGTGTCCCAAAGAAGGATTCAAACATCCATCCAAGAGCCTATTTAAAAAATAATTTCGATGATGTTAATTACAAATACTTCGTTTCATGAATATTTAAAAAAACCACGTACCTATTTGAATTTAGAACTGAATCGAAAGGTATCGAACCTAAGAGATAGATATACTTTAAAACCTTTCGAACATAATTCCCCCTCAAAAATTGTTATTTTGGAAAAACTTACCAAGAGAAAATGAACATTCCGGTACTAGTTCTGATTAGAATAATAATATAGAGTAGTGTCTGTTTATCGAGACTGATTTTAACTAATTATAATTTCAGACATAGTCATAATAACCTTGATTTATTTTATGTAATCTCAATGTAACTGTGATACGATTTTGAATACTGTGTTTTTAAGAATATATGATTGTATTTATAAATGTGATTATCAAGAAGGCTTTTAGGTAAAAAGTTAGAACTAAAAATTAAATAAGGATAATTGTTTTTTGTTTTTCAGTTGATGATCATTTTTTTAAATGATACTAGAAATGTAAAGTTTTGAGTTCAAGAAGAAGATTATACTTAGTTTTGATTGTTTGTTATCTCAGGTTTAATGAAAGACAGAAGTTTGAAAGTAAATTTTGTTTTATGTCATATTATGAAGTACAAGTAGTACATAATTATATTGATAAATAACTGATGTGATTTTAGTGTTATTCTATAGATCCGAAAGTTCCTAAAAAATCTACATAGAAGTAAAGTTTTGTGAAAATTTTAAGCATAGGTCAGAATTAGGTAGGGTTATTCATGTAAGACTCACTCTGATTTCATACAACGATAGAATGAAGTGGATATGCCCCAAATCACGGAATTAATTTTAAAGAGCAGAAAAATCCGGCGATTTATTAAATAAGAAGTTATTTACACAATTAATTTGTCTAATTTATCTCTGATGTTTTTTTTTTAATTATTATTTATTTATATTATTGTTTTGCACACGAGATTGTCTATTAGAAATCCGGAGAAGATCCATATTAATATCAACATTTCGATGCAAGTACTAAAATAACTCTACCTAATTCCGACCTATGGTTATAAGTTTAAGCATAATTATAATGATGGTTCGCCATAATATCGCGATCGTTGCGAAATTGGCGGGGAAAACCCGCAGCGACACACGTCCTCACCCACAAGCTAGTTCACGACTAGTTCCACCCCAGATCCCTCTGATTTCGGTACAGGATCGTTACGTAGCCGGTGTCTCCCTGCCCCGCGCGAGATCAGTTAACGGCTTTGTTGTGTATTAGTGTGAGATAACGTCGTTTCAGTCTAATAATGACGGACAATACATTTTTGTTTAGTTTTGAAAATGCCGCTATGGGCTTGTAACATACGTTAAGTGAAAATATAAGTATGTCAAATATGAGGCAATAATGCCGTTAAACATCGTTAGTCAAGTTTAAGTCTAACATTTTTAAGTAACGACGTTATAGTTTCAAATAGCGAACTCTTTTATTATTAAAAAGAATACCAATAAAACAGTTAAAGTACCTTAACCGCTTTGTAGTGTACAAAAGTTTGCTAACGGCAATCTAGACAAGTAACCATATGGATCTTTTGTGATAAAAATATGAGGTAATGAACCTTAGCGGCTTAATAGACTCACAAAGTTACTTAACGTTATTTTTGCTTATTTCACACGTGAGTAATAAGTACATAGCGGCATTTTTAAAATTGTTATTTCCAAAACTATTCAAGATATTGAAAATTCGCAAACACAGATCGATAGATCTTTTTTTTCTCATTAATATAGCATCAAAAGTTGAAAATCGACCAGATGTTGGTTAACGGCATTTTAGTTATACCACGGCAGTGTTAGCTTACGGACACAACACGCCAAACTACTCTTTTTTCTTTATTTTTCTTTTATTATTAATTTTTAAGGTACTTACTGTAAGATTTTTGTAAGCCATACTGTTAGCCTAATAAGTCTAAATTTATGTTACATCGGAAGAGCGAGGCTTTCCCAACACAAGTATCTTCTGATTACTTTCTGGGAAGCCCCCGCAACGTACTTGTAAAGATTTATTGAAATAAATACATTATATTATTATTAATTATATAATTTTGTAAGCAACATTGCTAAATTGGCGTTTTTACACTTGCTGATGGGTGCTGTGTTTGGGCTTTCTGCTTAACAGTGATTGTCGGAATTTTCGATATGTTCTAAACTCGCGTTGCAAGTTTTTTTTTTAGTTCTTCTATTACTTCATAGATGTCGCTACTTGTCTTTGAGCTAAATTGGGTGGGTTCTACTCTTAGCGATCTACCCCGGGCACTGGCACCACAAGCTTCCTCTAACATGCAGTGACGGCTGAGCAAAACGACTGGCGGTGGCAGGCCTCGCCTGGACCATCTAGTTAGCGTACATCATATTGTTGGATTCCGGCGCAATTTTATATTTACTATTTTCCGTCGGTGCGCAGGATTCCCAGTTTCTGTTAGGTGGTTTTGCTCTTCTGGGCTAGATTGAGAGCAAGAGCAAAACTCATCTTTTTTAAAGACAAGAATGATTCTGGAAATGGCAGCTACTGGAATTGTTAAATATTGAGAGATGATTCCTCTCTAGAAAACTGTCTGGTGCATGAGCTAGGCTTTTGCAACTAGTCATTGCAGTGTTCAAGTAGTCCACAATTGCCTACTTATTCTTTGTAGTATTCTATAACAAAAAGTTCAAATTTTAATGTGTTCAGTGTTTGGCTCAAAATTCAGCTATGCGAACTCTGTTCACTGGTGCAGTCAAATGCTCATAATGTCTATAATATTCTAGTCTGACAATTTTAATTTATTTAATATGTTCGTTTAATAAATACATTATGATTTTTCTAATTGATTTAATAAATTCGTTAATTAAAAACGAATTTATTAAATTGGTAGAGAGTATGAGAAGGTACGAGTTTCGTGCTTAGATAGTAATAGGTACTCTAGACATATAAAACAACCTTGTATATAACATTAAAACTAATTAGAAAACCATTACCAAAGCTATCTCAATATTCATTGAGCTGCGAAATTTAGAGATCTAAAGTTCAATAGGATTAATCAAGTAAAGGTTAGTTGTAAATGAATAAGTTTCTTTTATGTTATTTATTGTAACATGTCTACTGTTTTGGATTCATGCTAATAACTAGCATGAATCCAAAACAGTAGACATGTTATTATGTAGGTATATAATATAAAATCAGTTTGTTTAGAGACCTGCCGAGGCCCTAACACTATTATTCTCACTTCAAGTACGCTTTGTACTTCAAGTATTGTAACGTATGAAACTAATAAAAGCAAATTAACATCAATTTTCCCATTTACTTTACGTCGTCACAAAAAAGTGAAAACTCGGGGTGGTGCCTAAGATCTAGGCGTTTGGCTGTATCTTGGAAGCCAATCCATTATACTGAGAATAAATTATGTCCACGTCTTTGAGTTTGTGTTGACAGTCCAGACGGTGGCCCAGCGGTTATCACCTCATCTCTCATTGACGAGGTTGTGAGTTAAATCCTGGGCAGATACCGATGTGTCTTTCATCAACACATCTGTACGTTCTAGGTTTAAACTAGACTTCACTGACGTCAGTGAAGGAAAGTATCGTGGGGAAACCTGAACTTATATAATCCATTTGTCTAGACTTAGAGCCTTGTCAGAGGCCTGGTGGGTTTCCCTGAGGAGGCTTATTTAACTTTGACACAAGAGATGGCATCTCACAAGAAAAATAAAGGTTAAGTTTAGTAAAATATGTTTTTTTTTTGAAAGTCGATCGCTTAACGTAAAATACTGCTATTCACCTGCATCCTGTTAGAGTAAAAGTTGACCCGAAAATAATATTAATAACGCCTTTTTCACTTTTTCCCTAGCCAAGCAGGAGATGGTTATCTAAAAAACCGGTTCCCACTTAATTAAAAGACAGTAAAACCCACAGCTCGAAATTGTAGTCAACTTTACTGTGGTACAATTTTGCTCGAGCATGTACTTAAAGTTACATACAGTGCTCTTTGGCGGTCGGCCAGTTGTGTCCTGCTATATATGCTTCATTTCATTTTACACTTATGTATGTAGTTTTATAGTAAGCACCTATGCTATGTTGCAAGGAATCGTTTGTCCACTTTTATAATCTAAAATGTTCCTAATGCTGGGAGAGAGGCGTTCTTGCAACTATTAGAGAACCCGGTTCCTCCTAACTAAAATCTATACAGAAGATTACTCATTCAAGCGTATATTTGTAATAATCTGTGTAAACTATTATTTACTGTATCTGATTAGCGGTAAGTTTTCCTAACCAAAAAAAAAATGTAAATTCGAAAGTGATTTTGTTTGTTATAACCGACTTTGTTGAATGGATCACTGTCTGTGATGTGATGATAGTCACAAGTCTTCAAAATGGTTTCAGGAGATGCCAGCATCCAAACGATGTTTTCTTTCACCGAGCCGAGATTTTCGATGTCGACTATTGATGACGGGCTTAATAATAAATAATTCATAGATATATTTATTTATTCCCTACTATGATCAGACTGAAAATTCTAGACCTAGAAACAGACGGCATCACACCAACCTTACCTAACCAAACTGTTAAATTTTCCCAATCGAATAAAAACCTTCTTTGTTTGTGATAAAGTTGATTAAAGTGTGTCTATATAAAATAATTTGTCTGTACCTACACGATGGTGGGCGCGGAGATATCTTAGAAAATGATTAACGGGTGTGAAAAGTGGTGTGCGGATTTAATGTACACTGTACAGACGCCAGCAGGTCAACCCACCCGAATCTGTAAAATTTTACCAATCGAATATGAGCCTTCTCTTAAAGTGATAGGGTTGAAAATCTATCAATAAAATCTGACATTTTGTGGTAGGTTGATGTGGTGGCGTCTGTACCTACGAGTATGACGCTCAAGCCGTGTGCTAGCATTTATCATCACACTGGCACGTTTTAGTTGTAATTGTGTTAGGTACTTAAATAAATAAAGTTGTAAGTTACATTAAAATATATATATATATATATTAAATAAATATTAAGTTGTAGTAGTATACAAATTGAGGGGCTCGGCACTGTTACTCCTTAATACAGGCTATTTCATAGTCTAGCGAGGAGAGAACGTCATCCAATTGATTGTCAGAGATTTCATTCTACCCACATTGTGAAATTTGTTACGTGTACTACAATCTGTTTATAATATAATAAATAAAGATATTATTATATTATTCGTTTATTCATTTAATATACATATAGGTAATTACATTCTTAAATATTTTAAATAAAAAAAAAAATAGAGGTCCGCCGGGTATGGGAGCAGGAACAAGCTACCGATGATTAGGACTCCAGAGACAGGAACCTCCTCACAATGAGAGCCGTATCGAAATCAAATCAAATAGAAATACAACATTATGTAAATCCTCCTTAGATGTTGGTCGAGGCTCTTGGCAATTAAGCCATGGGCCGACACGACTATCGGCACAATGATTGCTGAATCCACATCCCACATATCGACAACCTCGCGAGCCAAAACATAATACTTGATTTGCTTATATTTTTCAGCTTTCACGAGGTTCTCATCATGCGGGACGGTTATGTCAACAATCATTGTGCGCCGCCGCCGCTCTGATCGATCCACCACCACTATATCAGGTCTATTGGCTGCAATAGTCCTGTCAGTGATGATGCAGGATTGATTCCAGTACAGTGTGATATTTATTATATTATTATTATAATTAATTAGAAGAAACTGGCTTTTATCTGCAGCTTTACCCACTCGTGTTTTTGTCTGAAATTATCATATGGTTTGGCACAGTGGCTGAGCAATGCCTTGTGCTGCGTGTCCCGGGACCATTCCCGCATGGAGCAAATATTTTGTACGTCCTACAAGTAGTTGTTCTCAGTCCAGGTGTCTGTGTATGGGTATTACAGAATAAATTCCTAGTTTGGGGCAAACATTCAAAGAAAAATGTAACTCCTGATTAGTGAAGGAACATTCGGAATCAGGTCAGAAATTCGGAATCCGAACTTAAAAACTTAACCTCTTTACAAATCTATTAAACTTTTATAAATTATTAGTTTGTTTTAGAATATACCTAAGTACCTATGAATAAATATTTCACAAGAGTTGGTGTATTATTTTTAAGATGAGTTTGCACTTGACTCTAGTCGAGGTCAGAGGTGGCAAAGACAAAGTCGACGATGGAGCGAGCTTACCTAGAAAAGCTTGTTAACTCTTACTAAATTAAAGACAGACTCTTGTTAAATTAAAGACAGTTTGTTCCAAAGATATTTATGAAGAAAAAAATAGCGCGGTTACTAATATTACGATACCAATGAGTTGAGCAAGCTCGATAGCAAGGAAATATTGCAAAAAATAATTATATTCTTCAAGGTTTCTTGTTGATTACCCGTGTTACATAATTTAGCCAAGGTGTCTACGAATTTAAAACAATAGCCCACTAAAACGATGAGATAAAATAACAATAAGCTAAGTTTCAAAGCCCACAATAAAGTTCAAAGACATGTAGCTCGTTAAAGAATACAATATAACGTGTAAAACATAAAAACTTAGTATATTGAAACTTATTTTAATTTCAAGTCTAGATACTAAGATTTATTTTCTGTTTTGTATTTCCCATGGTAAGTCGAGAAAAATAAAGGAAGAACAAGAGCGTAATAATAGCTGTTCATTTCCTGCGTGGAATATTCTGTGGTGTGAAAAAAATCTACATCGGGGTAAAACATATTTTTATTAAATAACTAGCTTCTGCCAGTGACTGCGTTCGCATGAACCACACACCGCGTCACTTTTGTGAGTCTCTCATGTCAAAATCCAGAGCATACAAGTTTAGTGGTAACAACGATGAAATGTGCTTCCGAGACACGAACTAATCTCGGTATGTAACTGATAGACACCATCTATAAACAAATCTCGAAGAGCGACCCGTGGCAGTTGTTACTTTGCCACCAATTCAAAAAACATTATTAAAAGTAGCATAGCTCTGAAACCCAAGGGAACCCTATTAATAAAACTCTGCTGTCTGTCCGTCTGCCACTAGGCTGTATCTCATAAACTATGATAGTTAGACAGCTGAAATTTTCACAGATGATGTATTTCTGTTGCTGCTATAACAACAAATACTAAAAAACGGAATAAAATAAATATTAAAGGGACTCCCATAACAGACACGATTTTTTTATCCTTTTTAATAGATAACAGCACGGGACCTTCCGCAAGTTCAACTCGCAGTTGGCCGGTTTTTTAATTATAGTTACCTAGTATTATATTATCTTTGGTTACGGTAACGTATCTCAAACAGACAAATCTGGAAAAGTCTAACTCAGATAAATCTAGCCACACTCTAACGATATCATATTTCAGCTCACATACAGCATCAAATGTTAAATTATTTCAACAGTAAGTATTTCTGTCACGTCTTCCAAGTTCGCTCTCGTTCGTAAAACGACTACTTTTAAATCAGTATTTTATATCTCCACGTTTGATTTAACATGATAGTTTATAATTGAAATGATAGATAAATCATTGGCTGTAGTTTTCATAACCGACTTCAAAAAAATATGATTATCACTGACTCATATACCGGCTTTCCACAAAAACATAAACATCTGTTGAACGCTCCACGTCAAAAAAGTGTAACTGCAAAACGACCCTTAAATCAACGTGAAATGCTGTTTTGACGTTGACAGTTTTTTTGGACAAGTGTTCAACTGATGTTTAACTTTTTTGTGGTTAGACGGATGGTGTTTCTTTTTTTCTTCTTTTTCCTTGGTCGTTTACCTATAATCAATGATATATGTACGAAACACTGTTGAATTGTAAAGCCACATACTTGCATTAACAATACTCGTATTATGCTGTCCAGTTTTGAGTTTAATTGTGCGTATATCAAGACCAAAAAGAAATGTTGCTGGTGGAATACCTACGCACAGGCAAGTCCCACGGATATTGTTGTACAGATGGCAGCAGGTCAACCTACCTGAAACTGTCAGATTTTACCAATCGAACATTAACCTTCCACTATTGTGATAAGGTTGAAAATCTATTGAAGAAATTTGGCAGGTTGTGGTAGGTTGATGTGCTGGCGTCTGTACATCAACGGTACACAAAAAAAAAACTGTTTCTTTCTAGCCTTTACAGTTTTACTTATGAAAGCCTTGTCATCTTATTCAATATTATTTGTGTAGTACTTTACGTCAAAAGATTCAATTGGCTAATTGGCTCAGGGGTACCGCTAACAAAGCACGAAATCTGTAGCTTCAGCTAAAGTTTCCGTCGTTTGCTACTCTTTATCATTTACGTATATAAGATTAGTTAGTGGTTAGAACTAAAAATTGGTGGCTACATGATTGTACAGTTGTTCCGACTTCCGATGTGTTGTCAGAACGTATGAATGCAAAACGAATAGCGAGGGCTCACGAACAAAAGTTTCGAGCTACTTTTGATGGTCCGTGTCGGTAGTCCGTCAACGAAGGTACGGGCATCCTCGTAGACGGACTAAGAGAGTAAACCCCCTGATTTCCACAATGTGAAGTTATTTAAATGCCCTTGATTAATTTCGCGAACTGGTAACAAAATACGAATATATCTGATAGCAGATTTCAGTAGGCTTTTTTTTTTTTTTTTAGCGTGGTAAAATCATCAAATGAGTCCTCCCACCCCGGGCAGGGCGGGAGGGACTGTCAGACTTGTACTGACTAAAATCCACGGTGTCCTTCAATAGCCTTTTATGTTCCGGGGTCACGGTAATGAGATAAGTCCCGCGACCCCGGCAGGCTTTGGCCCTCTTGGGCGGGGCCCCGTCATCGTGCTGACGCTCTTTGAGGCGCGCGTGGAACACAACGCGCCGTCGACCCGGGCATGGTCCATGGTCGGGCGGCGAGTTGCCCTTTACTCGCCGCCCGCATGCCCGCGCCTACGGTGGCCGGAGATCGTCTTGCGACGTCCGATGCCGTGGGCGTCTACCATTGCGGGTGGGGCGGAGGGAGGACGCTGTCCTCTCTCTCTCACGGCCCGCCTCCTCCTTAACGAGCATTACTGCTTCGCAGAAGGAGGCGACCGCTTCCCACTCCGTCTCGCCCCGCAGCATGGCCTCGACCAATGCCGGGCGCGAGAGGTCTCCGCCTATCGCTGCCGTGAGGACACGGTGGTGCTCTGCCCAAGCGGGGCAGTCTTGCACCGTATGCTCTACTGTGTCCTCCGGGCGATCTTCGCAATGGTGACACCCCGGCGTTTCTTCCTTCCCCATCCGACACAGGTACCTCCCGAAACATCCGTGTCCGGTGAGGACCTGCGTCATCCGATAGGTCAGGACGCCGTGACGCCTTTCCAGCCACTCCTCAAAGAGGGGTCTTACCGCCGCGATTGCGGCGTGCCCGAGATTTCAGTAGGCTGACAAAAATGTTAGTTGACAGCGAAAACGCACTCGTCTGAAACTCTAAATCCTGAATTTAATTGCTTCCTGGAGCGGAAAATTCAGTAAAACTTCACTTGTTAGGGAAATAGGGACAGTTGACGAATTGTTTTGTTTCACACCACTTTAATTGGGGGTTTTTGGCACCAACAAAGTTTTCTAGTTAATGTTTAGTTTAGACCATTTATTAGGGGGCTCCATTTATTATTTTGGGTGAGGTTAACTTTGGAAATGAATGGCTAATACAATGTAGCTCATCATCATCTGCCTAATCTTTTCCCAACTATGTATGTTGGGGGTCTATCTGACCTCCACAACCCAGTAACTGGATAATACGATGCCCGTTTGTAAGACTGGTTGTCATAATTCCGAACTTTTGACTAACAGTAACGACTGTCAAAGATCGACAATTGACAGCCGGGTCCAACGGCTTCGCATGCTTTCCATGACACGGAGGAATCACGCTATGATAGATAGACCCGTCCATAGACCAACCTCGGCAAGAGCGGTTTAACCTGAAAGATCGGCCTGTGCAGCTGTAAACCCACGAGATTATCAGCTAATACAATGTGACAACATATTATGAAAAAGGTTAAAATTAATTGAACTTGAAGGTAATTGTATCCATTGTTAACAAATGGATATGCTTAATATCTATATTCTTGTGTATCCTTAGAGTATTTTGTGTATTTTTTTACAAGATTGTAAACAGTGGTACCTACCCAGCTAACACAGATAACCTCTTCTAGATTCCGCATAAAAGGCAAGCTATGCGAGCCACATGTCAGAGCATTTGCCATTACTAAGTTCATGATCGTTCTTGATCACCTTAGACGTCCGTTGCAGTGGCACGGCCATGGCGTTTTTTCTTTTAATAAAACCATTCCAAATTTTTATAAAAACATGTAAAAGTCGATTCCCAAAACCACTTTGTCAAAGCTATGGTTAAAAAGTCATAAGGGTTTGAACGTGGCCGCGCCATCGAAACGCGGCGATCCGCGGGGCCATGGAGATCTTTAAAACTAAGCGTCCCAGAGATCTGAAATTTTGGTACATAACAAATAGAATTTGTAAAAATATGAAAAAAAAACCTGTTTTTATAATTTAGGAGTTGTAAGACTAAAACTCCATGGCCGCGCCATCGAAACGGTGACAAACGTTCTCGAAGATATCTCGCTGAAAAAGCATCGTAGACGTCTGAAGTTATTTGTAACACACAGAATTGATTTTGTCAAAACTAGTAAAATTAGAACAAAAATCCTCGGTTTGTATTTCAGGAGCTGTGAGACTAAAACCAACATGGCCGCGCACTCGAAACGGTGAAAAATTAGATTATCGCCAATATCTCGCTGAAAAAACATCGCAGAGATCTGAAGTTTTAAAACCTAGATTTAAATTTGTCAAAACTAGTAAGAATACACCAAAAACTCTTAGGTTTATATTTCAGGATCTGTAAGACTAAAACCCCATAGCCGTGCAGTTCGCCGCGTTTGGATGGCGCGGCCACGTTAAAACCCGTATAACTTTTTAAACATTGCTTTGACAAATTTATGGTTTTTGGAATCGACTTTTACATATTTTTACTAAAAGTTGGGATGGTTTTTATTTAAAAAAATCGCCATGGCTACGCTATCGAAACGGACGTACGTCCCCTCAGTGTCGACATTTAAGCCATGGCAACGCTAACAGTATTTAGAATATTTACCATATTCCTTTAATTTGCTTTTTAAGTTTCAGGATCACTGTTACTTGTTTAGACAATTACAATCTACTTTACACTTGTTTGATACAAATGACGTTCTATGTGTTTAGACCACAAGAAAAACAAATTAATGCGCTATCGTGTGTCGCGCATTGGTTATTTTATACGCAGAATCTAGAGGAGGTTATCCGTGCCAGCCAAAGACCAAAGTAATTAAGGCATCAACCGTCACTTTTGTTCCATATTTCAATACAGCCAGTTTAATCTGCGAAAAGAACAACGCGCCTTTGAACTCTAAAAAATATACAATAATAAAAAGTCATCAATCAAGACTGCTGTCACCAAAAAAAAGTGAAATAATCAAAAGGATGAAAACCGCCTTTTTACGATTTATAAAGATCATCCAAATATACATATTTGTGACGTAAATAATCTGAATGGCACTTTTGTGTTCGGAGATACAAGTATCGTAATAGCTTTATCACCGTTTGTTTCAATTTGCTGGGAATTGTTGTCAAAAGTGATATTACGTAACAAAGCCTACTAGAATATAAAAAATACAGGTTTGTAAACTGGTTTATTCAATGGTTTTATTTGGCTTGACCTAGTTTATTTCAAATGTTGTGAAAGCTTTTGCAACTAGTTCTACTGAACTGATTCTTAAGGGTCTTTCCTCACAGCTAAAGTTTCCCTTTCAGAATGACATGACTTAAAATCAAATAAAAATCTTTAAAAAATAGGTAAAAATATATCTTTGGTCATCTTTAACGCATTTCAAATGCATGACCGCCGCACGTGTATTTAAATCTCTCAATTTCAAATTGTTACTATCCATGATTATTTTCTCTACATTTGTAGAAACCATATAGCTTGAACTCGACCACTACATAGGTCCCTCTTTTCTCGTAGAATCTTAAAGGCAAATCTATTCAAGCATCTAGCTTTTTACAGTATGACCTCTCGAGTTCGATCCAAGATAAAGTAATGCAATATAACTACGAAAACTAACGAATATTAATTCGGACCCTTGTTAAATTTAATCTAAACTTTACATAACGGTCAGTTTAGTAAATTGAATTTAAACTAACAATTAGTTTACGTTGTATACAGTTATAATTTTACAATTAACAATTGGCGTCTCCCATTGAAATAATTTCAAAAGGCATAACCGTACCACCTGATAGCTGTATGATGTACTTACCATTTTTTTTTTTTTTGCGTGGTAAAGTCATCAAATGAGTCCTCCCGCCCGGGTTGGTGCGGGAGGGACTGTCAGACTTATACTGACTAAAATCCACGGTGTTCCTTCAATAGCCCTTTACGTACCAGGGTCACGGTTACCAGGTGAGACAGTCCCGCGACCCCGGCAGGCGTATTATGTACCATAGCAACATTTTTGCGTAGAAAAACTGTAAAGGCTTATGTGTATAACAATCATGGACCCCTTTTTACAGAATGTTAAGTAGATATTGTCATTGTACATGTACAGTCAACATCAAAAGTTGCTGACCACATTTAGATTTTCAAAATCGTTGTACACCGTATTATTATGTATTATTACGGTGTACAGCGATTTTGAAAATCTGAATGTGGTCAGCAACTTTTGATGCTGACTGTACATTTGTTTTTATGAAGTATTTCCCCCTAAGATGTCTTGAGGTTAAATAAAAAATAAGTATATAACAACGCATGGTATATAGGTACTCGTTTGAGCTTCATAAAAAATGTTGGTTTTTTCTTTCTGCTCGTTGGAGTATAAACGAAGCATGAAATCAAATATCCTGAAAGTTTACCTATTCAAATTCAAGTGTGTATAAAATTGATCCATCCTTTTACAAAGTTAAGCTACTTTTGACATGAACGAATATTGTGCCAAACATTGTGGGAAACAAATTCACAACAAATGTTTTAATTTTCACAAACAAACGAAACGCTCTGTTTGTTCGTCAAACACATCAAAAGCACCATAAACGTGCAAATAACTTTAAGTACTCGAACAAACATTTACGTCTACAAGGCGTTTAAACATTCACCAACGTTGAGTAAGTTGCACACCAAAATTCGACCGCTGCTTCCCGATAGGAAGTTTGAATAATATCGCAAATTCGGTACCCGTCGGCTAGTTTCCGACTCAATAAATGTTCTCTGGTACAATTCTATCGGAATAGTTCAGCAAATGATCTGCTGCCACACAGACAGACCGAATCTCGTGTCCCAAAGCGTAATGATGGCGAATAGTTAGGTGAGTTTGTGAGATATTAGTCCGGTCAGAGAATCAGGGCATTCGGGGTTTAAGGACAGGAGTGGCTAGTTTATTTTGGCCTCAATTGTACATAAACAGACATGACAGCGTATTGACGTTCTGTTTGTAATAGAAGGATTATTAGAAGATTTATTAGGATTCTAAAATAGCGATGTATTTGTGCCAAGGTATTCACTTAAATCTGTCCGTTTCATCATCATCATCATCTCAGCCATAGGACGTCCACTGCTGAACATAGGCCTCCCCTTTAGATCTCCACATATACCGGTTGGACCTGCATCCAGCGTTTACTACTTAAAGAATAAGAAAAGTACACAGTGATTTCTTCACAAAATAAAAATAACAAGATGAATGTTATAAGTTCCTATAATGTCTGTAACACATTTTCAACCAATGTATTGTCGAGAATATATTCCAGTGATGTGCGTCTTGAGAGCAATTTGTACAAATTTACGTTTTCCTCTTCACCGCATTCGTCCAACGATGGAAATTATTCAGGACAGATTAATCTGTATATTTTGTGCAAATTGTCGAAGTATTGTCATTGAAAGTTGTTTGATCATCATGAATGTTAAGTGTGTATAGTAAAAAAATGTCCTATCTTCACCTGTTCAATGAAGCAATTTAAAAAAGTCAAATTTAAATAATTTATTTTAATTAGGCCATCAAAGAGGCACTTTTAAACGCCAAATGTTAAAATTAATGGAAACGGGATGGGAATGATTCTACACTCATAAAACTTAAACATAACCATAACAAGGCTTAACTGAACTGAACTGAAGCATACATTTTGAGTTGTGAGCCGTATAATTTCGTGTTCTGGTACAGTACAGACCACACATTTTCAGAACTCAAAAAATATGCTAGTCGGGCTGCAGCCTAAATGTGATAAATATCCCATTTTTTTATAGTAATGATAGTGTTATTGATCATGTCAGTTCAAAAATATCCTTTGTCATTACGATTTATCATATAAAGGATCGTAGAATTATCCACTTCGCTTCAAGGGCTAGATGAATAGCCAGAGCAAGTGAAGATATATCTGTATATAAGTATCGAGGGATAGACATTAGCCTCAATCACGCTCAACGCTGTAACATCTGTGCGTATTCGATTAGTTCTGGTACCTACAAGTACTTTGGAAAACTGGGAACATCACAAGCTCACAGACGGAGCCAAGGGTATATTTTAAGACAACTCACTCTGAACGCAACGCTGTGCAAATTTCAATAAAGCGACTCAAAATTTAACTTCATTTGTTACACGGAAAGACACTCATTTCCAGTATCGTCGCGTCACGTCGCGTCTCGGTGTGAACTGACCCCTACGTGGTGTCCTGCGTGAGCGACAAATATGACGCGACACCCTAGCACATATTAGCCCTAGTCATAGTCCGCCCTAGTCAACATAATTAAGTTGAATACTAGATTAGAATATAAACTTAGTAAATACTTGTATAAATACTTGAAGTTTACATTCTATGGCTCAATATTAGGATTTCATCGCGTGCCGCACTGTAGTTCTAAAGTTGTTCCGCAAAGCCGCTGTTAACTCTAAGTTATTCACCAACTTTACGAGTAGTATCATTACACTTGAGTTCCTTTGAAACACATGCTTCTGAAAAGTTGGTGAAAGCCTGCGTTTTATTATCGGTAACTCTTTAGCTGATTGTGTTGACGCTAAACGTTATATTATTGTCTCGGGAGATAAAACCTTTGTGTTATTTTTAACCATGACAGGCAATGTTCCTTCTATGGTGTTTGGCCTATCCTTATAGATTACTAAGTTAAAAGCCCCAATTATTTTCATACAACGCCGACAAATAATGCTGAACGATGTATAAATTGCTAAATAAGATGATGTTTATGTTATTACACTTAATTACAATCATAGTAACGGTTTCTTAGAAGACCAACAGACGACTTCGTACAAAAATGGTATGAAAATTATGTTTGGCCAATTTTATTCAATTAATTTCCGTTAAATGCTACAAAAAAATTAAATTCTTTTCCAGTCAATGCACGTACCAAATTCAATTAAAATGTGTCTATCTAATGAAACCGCCTTGTTTGTACATCGCCGCCTCTCATTAATGCGCCAACACCCGCAACTTCGCCGTAATGATATTTCTGACCTACCCTTGAATTTTAACCATGTGCACTGAACAAAATAAATACCTTTTTTGCTGATGACTTTTATGTTCGATGAAAGTCATTAAAAATTGTTTATGCTACTCGTGTTGGACGTACTATCGAACAATGTAATCTCTGTTCACTTTTAAAACAAAATCGCGTGCGCAGTATCCCACATCTGTGAACTGGCCACCTTTTTTATGAAATGGATGACCCTTTTTTATGAATAGGATGAATGGTCAAAACAAAGGGCCTAGGAAGTGAAAGTTATAACTCTGCAAGCAGAAATAGTCTTTACGGGGGTAAGTATATACATTGGGCGATAGTACCTACTTAATAAAACGTACTATCGCCCAATGTATATACTTACCACCGTAGCCAGTTCACAGATGTGGGATACTGCGCAGTGCGCACGCGATTTTGTTTTAAAAGTGAGCAGAGATTACATTGTTCGATAGTACCTAAGTAAATTCCGTTTTTCATAATAATTATGACGAACCTCAGTTCTGATTCCCATTGAGTCGTAACAAAGGGGAGTACGTGTTGTGTTATTGTCTTGTAGTTTTTTTAAACCACATTTATTTGCTTTTCTTACTAGTTAAATAACAAATACTAACCCATCAAAATATCTTAAAAAATGTAGGCATTTATTAGGTGAGTGGTTACCAACGGTTGTCTCAAAAATATAAATGAACTAGTGACCCGCCACAACATGTGCCACAACCTCGCACCCATGCTAATTTTTTTCCAAAAAAAAATCCAAAAAACTCAGTAACCTATTTGTGAAAACTGCATTAAAATCCATCATGTAGGTAGTTTGAAAGATCCAAGTGTACTTTGTTTTATCTATCTATGCAGAATTGCAGAGTTGAGATGTACTTATACAATAAAACTAATTTGTAATTGTTATGCCAAATCTTTTGTGCACCACACAAAAGATATAGTTAAAACTGACGAAAACCAAGCACAATCAAAATCACAATCTTCTTTGTCGATTTAAAACGCAACCATTATTTGAATTCCAAATTCAAAGCAAACGTCAAACATATTCGTCGTGGAGCAATAACTAGTCAAAAGTACCGACTTTGATAAATCTCTGACGTCACTCTGACGTCACTCTGACGTCACTCTGACGTCACTCTGACGTCACTCTGACGTCACTCTGAAGTCATATTACCTATACCAACACACGAAACGTTACATGGAAATATCTAATTTAGTCAGGAACAGTTTGAACTTTCCCTCAATATACAGTGAAAACTGCGATGCTGCATAATTTTGAAGGAAAGTTATTGTACTTAACAATGTTTATTGTTTCTAATAGTAATGATGATCAGTAGTCAATTTGAATAAAAGGCTAATTTAATTTTTAACAGATTGCATTGTCCCGAATAATATCGCAGTTAATGGAATCCTAGTATTTATACACGATTAGTTTAAATATAATTAGATTTTAAAACATTTATACCAAAAGTACAAGATATGTTCTGGTACTGTTACATTCAAAGGGTACAAAGCAACATTTTCGACACGCATGCCCCAAATACCTCAACAAAGTTATGTGCAAAGTATTGTACAATGCTTTTGCAACGTTACGTGTGCAAAGTTACACGTGATCAAAAGTTCTTTGACAATTGTGAGAACACGAGAACCCAACTCACTCCAGCCGCGTGACATTTTCGAGTTTTTTCGAGTGCATTTGCAAGTGTTTCAAGTTTTTGTGGAATTCTTTTTGGGGGAATTGGATTTCATGAAATTGGATACAACGAAACAGCTTTGTAAATTTGCGTGATCATGGACCATGCTCAGGTCGACGCCACGTCGTGTTCCATGCGCACCTCAAAGAGCTGCCAGCAATCTGATGGGACCCCCATAGAGGGCCAAATGCCGGGGTCGCGGAACTGTCCTAACGGGACACCGTGACCCTGATACGTAAAGGGCTATTGAAAGAACACGGTGAATTTTAGTCAGTACGAGTCAGAAAAAAAAATATCGATAGTCAAGTAGCAGTAATGTCCCGTAAATAAGACCTTCTATGTATGTATGTGTCTTTTACTGCTGAGAATCGTGACTCCGTATCAAATTTTCAACAATTTTTCTTCATCTGTTATGATAAGTGGCTTCGTGAAGTGTGCCACTGATTTGGTAAAATTGGTATAATATTCTATCTGCTCCAATTATTCTATATTTGGAGTTTATACTCACTCAAACCACTTAAGTAAGTTTGATCAGTGAAATAAACTTTAGACAAGCTTCCGCCAGTAAGATCATTAAGGCGAAAATAAGTGAGAGCTTTTCAACTACCCCTTTTAGAGAACACCTTTTTTTGCCGCAACAACTTAAAAACTTTACACTTCAGTCAAAAATCACAATTCATCTTTTTTAATCCACAAAACTTTTCAGCCTCAGGAATCAATTCCCGTGCCCCAGTTTCTTAAAGGTTTTTTTTTATTAAAATGTAGACGAACTCTGCTTCACCGCCGCGTCGGTTTATTGACACTTGTAAATATTTACATCTCGCTGTTGTAGCTTCCACACCTACATAAAATGTCATTATTTTTCAGGAAAAGATTTTTTCAACGTAGAAAAACTTTTCTTATTGCATATACCGTTTTTTGTTGACTCCTTGTAACGTTAAATGCACATTTGAGGAACATGTTTCGCGTCTCTAACGGTTCGCTTTGCCATTAGCAACACACATGTCATCAAATAAGTATGATTGTAACTATAGGTACTAATAATATTATAAAGGGGTCAAAATGTATTTTGTTTGATCCAATTGACATAATTTTAGTCGATCTATCACAATGATTGTCTAACAAGTAGGAAAAAGTAAAAGCGCGGGCGGGAGATGCGCTGGACGCGGTTGGTTGGGGCGAAACTTCACACGAATGAAGTCGCGGGCAAATAATTTTCGAAGAGCATGCCACATATCTCTGAGATACTTATGAAGGAAATAAACACTCCCGTGTCTCAAGACACGTCGCTAATCGCATTGGCTGATGTCGTGAAAGAGACCATGATCTTACTCACCCACCACCCATAGCAATGTCGTGAATGGACCTTAATGGGAGGTTGCAGTACTTTTTTAAGATTTTTGAACGTCTGAAAATCTAATAAAATGTGAGATTTTTAATAAATAATAATTATTATATACAAAAATTGAACGTATTCTCAAGTAAATGCTAAAGATAGAAACACGATTTGGAATAATCGGCTCGATAGAGTCAAATGTCGAACATGGCACTAAATCACAATTTTAAACGCGTACTGTTAAAAGATTTCGTCATGGATGTACCTACATAATATGCAAGTTATATCAATAGATAGAGCTTTTTAGGGTTCCGTAGCCAAATGGCAAAAACGGAACCCTTATAGATTCGTCATGTCTGTCTGTCTGTCTGTCCGTCCGTATGTCACAGCCACTTTTTGTCGAAAATATAAGAGCTATCCTGTTGAAACTTGGTAGGTAGATGTATTACGTGAACCGCATTAGGATTTTCACACAAAAATAAAAACAAAACAAATTTTGGGGGTGCCCCCCATACTTAGAATTGAAACTCAATTTTTTTTTTTCACCAAAACCACACGTATGATTTTGGTGAAAAATAAATTTTTTTTGTTTGTTTGCACGAGAGACACTTCCAAAGTGGTAAAATGTGTGTGGCCCCCTGTAACTTCTAAAATAAGAGAATGATAAAACTAAAAAAAAATATAATGTAGACCTCAACAAAAACAGTTAGCAGTTTTTGAGATATAGTACATTTTCAAAAACCGCAAATATAACTTTGCCATTCATACAAACACTATGAAAAACAAAGTTATTTTTATTGTTTGTGTATATTACTTACTAATCTCAATATAATTATATCCCTAATCTATGCTTGCTACTACGGAACCCTTCATGGGCGAGTCCAACTTGAACTTGGCCGGTTTTTATTTTAAAGTAAATGCTAAAAACAGATTTTTTAATTTCTTTTTTGTTTTTCTAAAAGAAGCGAAAAACATTCAAAATGCGGGCTATTTCGCTCGCATTTTGGTGGGGATGAGGTCGTGCTTTCATACATTTTCACACTGTACTGCAACCTCGCCTTAAAAGTAAAAAACAAAACAGTAGCGAAGGCACAGGACGGTATCGCCACTGCATCACAAGATAAGCACGTCAATTTGTATCTGACTACCCACGCTCATCCTTAACAGAGCTGTTAAGGACAAGTGTAGGTAGTCAGCTACAAATAAGATAGAGTATATGCGTTACCTTACGAGGCTGACCTCGTACAAATGTGCTGCAAGCCTCTAAATAAATGATTTAAAAAAAAAATAAGATAGAGATTAGGTTGACTCAGCAATCACCCTAATCTCGCTTAAAGATCGTTCAGATAATGCAGCCTCATCGACATACAAAATTAATGAATCCTAAATCATTCGGAAATCGTTAAAAGGACTGTCAAACGTGAGCACGATTGTTAGATAACCTTTAAAAAATTAAATGACGCTGATATTATCGTGTATTTACTCACCGTGATTCATTCATTATGTACCACATAATTAAAGCTTTTTAATGTGCAAATTATTCGTGTCTGGTAAAATCGTTTTATGCACGCCGTAGCGAGGCCCGAGTATCGTGTGTAGACAAAAAAAGTATAATGTTTATATTAAACAAAGATAAATTTAATGCACTGTTGGGTTAGAGCTTTTAAAATTATTTACCTATACCTACTAAAAACTGGGTTTGAGACACCCAGAACAAAGTAATAACAAACATTTTTTTTTTACAAAATAAGCAATGACGGCACGGTTAGCGCAGTGGCTGAGCGATTGGACTGCTGCGCTGCGTGTCGCGGGTTCGATTCCCGCACGGAGCAAAATTTTGTATGATCTACAAGTAGTTGCTTCGGGTCTGGGCGTTTGTGTATGTGAGTTTATATGTTTGTAAACGCACCCACGACTCAGGAGAAATTCCTAGTGTGGAGCAACGCTTAAAAAAAAGTATAATCAATATTCCTAATTTTTGGAGGATGTTAAAGTTTGCAGCTTTGATTTTTATTCAAACTCCAACATCTAGCTAAAAATCGTATAAAGCAGTCCTTTCGAGTCTCACAAAATCGTCTAACTAAATTACTTTCTATCAGAAATCGAAAATCCCTAGTTGATTACGCTACCTTGAAATATTTTCTAACAACATTACCCGACTCCCCATTCACCTATCAACTACCGATCACCATTTTCCCAATCTGTATGCAAAGAAAATTCCTATCATTTGCCATTTCGACACGAAATCCCGACGGATCACTAAATCTGTAAGGCCTGACGAAGTATTTGCGCTTACTGAGATACACCCCGATACATCTAGGCCGTCGGCGCTTGATCCCGTGTTGAGAGTAAAAAATGTTAACAAAGAAGGTTTATGTTCTGTTCATTGTAAGTTATCTTTGAGCTATCTTTTTACAGGAATTTAAGAGAGAGAGATCGCTGGATTTACGGAGTTTACGGCCGACAGGAATAAGACAAAGATGAGTTGATAAATTAATTTACTTAGCATATTATCTATGGCTTGGCTTACTTGCCCATCAACATCTGTAGCAATTTTTAGCCATCACAAAATTATTACACCGCAGTAAGCTAAGTTGCACCACTTTTAAGCTATTGCATAGCTTTTATCGCAGGCTCTGAGCGCGGCGGGCGCGAAAACCTAACGAAAAACCCTGACCACATTTGACAGCACGTCGTTTCAGTTCGGGAGACTTCGGCAATCTTAAAAATATCCGTCATAAAACAATTTACTTTTTCTTATTGATTCTAAACGGCCGGCTACAAAAGGAGTTTTCACAATGAAACCTACTAATACAATTCTCGTAGTGCACCACAAACATTTTAATTAAATTATATTCTCGTTAAATATACGCGGTAGGCGATTTTATTATTAAAAAAAAAAAATGTTATGCAATAGCTTCATCGCGGCAGTCACCGAGTGCCACATGTATTTTTTTTCTACCACTCTGCTTATAGTGACAAGAGCATTTAAACTATTAACTCGTCTTTCTAAACTTCAGACTAAAATATTAGAACTAAAATTCAACATAAATGTCATCCTCAGGTTAGCTTTAATAGCGAATATCTTATCAAATATCTTGAAACTAAACTTCAAAGAGGAACCTGCCAGACGTTGCTCCCCGCACCCCTCTCCTTCGTCTTCTAATTTCCTCACCTTCATGCTGTAGCACGCCTAGTAAGTTAGTATAATGGACAGACCTGTAACGGTTTCTAAAGCGTTTCCTTGGGTATAGATTTGGCCTGAAACACGCTACGGGCTTCTAGGGTATTAATATCTGCGTTCGTGTATCAATTGGGTTAATCCTAAGGTTAATATTGTAATTTGATTCCAATTGGAATCAAATTCCATGGAATTCCATGGAATGCTATTGGAACTTTGGAAATCGGATTTGTTTTAGTACCGCAGTAATACATAAATATAACAAATCATTTTTAGTAAAGCTAAAAAGACCTCTCCCCAGACTATTACTATTTACCACATTTTTTAAATACTAGTTTTTTATAAAGTAAAAAAAATATCTAAGTATAAATCTTTCAAAATTAAGTGTGTGTACAAGATTTCATTGCTTTGCTATTAACAATTGAGGGTTATCGAGACCAGACAATCTTGGCTGCAGAAGGTCAAGTCTATCATAAAAATGTATTATTACCAAAACCAAAGTTGGAGGGCAAATTTTTATTCAATCCGAAAAGGGAAATTGTTTATTATTGTTTTTTACTACGGTTTTGATTTGGTATCAATCTAGCTCAGAAGCATTATGAGACCTCAGATGGAGTGAGCTATAAAGTATAAAGAAGAAATTGGAACTCCTTCGCACCAACGGAACACAACTGTTTGGGGCCGAACTCCGACATGACGGTGAGCCAGGCAGCTGGTGAGGCCACCACCAGTGAGATCGTTCAGCCGTCACCGCAGGTTAAAGGTAGCCTTTATTTAAATCGTGGAAAAATCATTAAATGAGTCCTCCCACCCAGGGCAGGGTAGGAGGGACTTTACTGACTAAATTCTACAGGCTCCAATAGCCCGTTACGTTCCGGGGTCACGGTAATTCGTTAGTCCCGCGACCGGGCAGGCTTTGGACCTCTAAAGGGGGCCCCGTGGACCCCCCGTGGACCTCTGAGGAGCGCGTGGAACACAACGCGCCGTCGACCCGGGCATGGTCCATGGTAGGTAAAAATATTAACTGAAACATTTTTAATCTTGTCATAGAAAATATGTAATCACGCAAAATGAAATTCCCTTGTCACTCTTGCAAGACATTTCATAAACATTATGAAAAAAACCGGCCAAGTGCGAGTTGGACTCGCCCATGAAGGGTTCCGTAGCAGCAAGCATAGATTAGAGATATAATTATATTGAGATTAGTAAGTAATATACACAAACAATAAAAATAACTTTGTTTTTCATAGTATTTGTATGAATGGCAAAGTTATATTTGCGGTTTTTGAAAATGTACTATATCTCAAAAACTGCTAACTGTATCTCATCCAAACCAATTTTCGTTGGTAGTTTTCGTTGAGGTCTACATTATATATTTTTTTTAGTTTTATCATTCTCTTATTTTAGAAGTTACGGGGGGGGGGGGGACACCCTTTTTACCACTTTGGAAGTGTCTCTCGCGCAAACTGTTCAGTTTAGAAAAAAATGATGTTAGTAACCTCAATATCATTTTTAAAGACCTATTCATAGATACCCCACACGTATGGGTTTGGTGAAAATTTTTTTTTTGAGTTTCAATTCTAAGTATGGGGGGCACCCCCAAAATTTGTTTTGTTTTGATTTTTGTGTGAAAATCCTAATGCGGTTCACACAATACATCTTTCTACCAAGTTTCAACAGGAAAGCTCTTATACTTTCGACAAAAAGTGGCTGTGACATACACGGACGGACAGACAGACAGACAGACAGACAGACAGACAGACAGACATGACGAATCTATAAGGGTTCCGTTTTTGCCATTTGGCTACGGAACCCTAAAAAAACTGAAGGCAATTTGCGAAAAAGACTTTAGTTGTATAGGATAACTAAAGCTGTTTTGTATAAAATTAATTCCCTAAAAAAGAAGAGTCACCCGGATAGCCTTGCCTTCTACTTTATTACTCAACCAAAAATTCAGTGTCATGATCTGCCGTTTTCAAACTGCCGCAAATTCGGAGATTTTCTTAAATTAGGTACTTTACAAGAAATTACTGCTAATTTGAACCCAATTATTTAGCAGTACGAATTGTATTGTATAACTTTTTTTTTTTTTTTGGGGTGGCAAAATCATCAAATGAGTCCTCCCGCCCTGGGTAGGGTGGAAGGGACTGTCAGACTCTTACTGACTAAAATCCACCCGTGTTCCTTCGGATGCCCTTTACGTTCCGGGGCCACGGTATCCTGGATTAAGAAAAATCCGCGACCCCAGCAGGCATTTGGCCCCATAAGGGGCCCCGTCGGTGACGCGTGAAACACGACGCGCCACCGACCCGGGCTTGGTCCTTGGTCGGACGGCGAGCATACCCATTACTCACCGTCCGCAAGCCCGCTCCGCCGCTGTGCCCTCTGCTATTCAGAGGGACACGCGTTGGAGCGTCCACCCGACAGGCTATTCGCATACGGGCAAAGAGACCCCTTAGGCACACAGTGCCTAAGGAAGAGTTTTTGCCCGCATCCCAGGGTGCACCGTCCCGAAAAACTGGTCTTCCCCCCGGACGTATCCGAGAGGGAACTCCAGTCCACGGGCGCACGTGGAGGTTTCCTGTGTATAACTTAATGATTTTATGGTTTAAATACATGTTCCCACTGCTTGGACACAGGCCCCATCTGCGAGAGAGAAGTGGGCTCTAATCTACTCGTATCACGTAGGTTCAGTGTCCAACCCGCACATGCCACGTCATGTCTTCGAATATTTAGTTCTAGGACATGCTAGTTTCCTCACGATGTTTTCCTTAACCGTTTTGGGAGTAGTGATGCGAACACACGACTCGTCAGGTAGGGGTCGTTAGTACTGGACCACCTCTGCACGCGTAGCATTAAGCCGTAGAAACAAACGGGTTTCCTCGACGGAAGAAAAGACAAAAGGACAGAACGTAGAAAGATTTTACCGTTTTAAGCTGACCAATGTTTAAAATATAGAAAAGAAATGTTTCTATTCTTCAATGGTGTACATACTCATCGTGTCATATTCTTGCAAAATAATAGTCGAATTTTATAGAAATTACGATGAAATACTATTTTTTAGAAAAATAGACATAGAATTGGTCATACTACGCGTGCTGCTCGGTTAGAGAAGCTTAACTTTCAATCGACCCTTGTTACTTACCCTCAAGTCCGAACAAACCTTTCAGTATCTAAAACATAAACTAGGTTCAAATAACACTCTCGAATTAGTTTGTTCTTGCCCAGCGTGATTACACTGTAATCTTTTAATAGGATTTTGGTTATACAGACCAAAGTGGCTCAACTTTGTTCGGAGTTACTGGCCGGAGAGATTTTAGTTTATGTTAAAATTCTATTTAGAGTTTCAGATTTAATTATTTTCGCAAATGGATCGAGAGTTCGGCTTAAAAGTGATGCTTCTAGAAAAAGCATTTTCTGGTTCGTTCGATTGAAGGAAAAGAGAGAAAAAAAAAGTAAAATCTAGTGTTTTTCCGTACGGGCCCCATAAAATCCTCGTGATAAAAGTATTATTTATAAACATTGATAAACAATCACTCCACCAGTTCCAGTTTAAAGACAAAATTATGAAATAAAGCAAAATGTAATAATGCAATCATAAATAACATTTACTCACTAATTTTTAAATACAATTCCAGGAACCTTTCCAGTAATTCCACAAAAGTCAAAGTCAAATCATTTACATATATCAATTAAGCCTCCTGCAGACACACGCGATTAATCGCCCGGGGCGACATGTCGCGGTCCATTTGCAGTATTTTTAGAGTGGAAATTAGCTTGGCTCGTTGTCGCAGCGCGATTAATCGCGTGTGTCTGCGGGAGGCTTTAGGCCATCAAATAGGCAGTTTTGAACGTCGAATATTAAAATTAAAAGAAATGGGATGGGACTGATTCTACACCCATTTGCAAGGGTAGGTTTGTATGGAGAAGAATGGGCAAGAAATTCCATACTACTGTTTTTTTTTAAATGTTTTTACAATATTTTTATAACATCATTTGAAATAAATAACGTGAAAGCAATTTACCCTGAAAATCTAGACTAAATAATATTTAAAAAATAAATAAAGGGAAATTAAAAAAAAATAGCAAAAAGGTGTTCACATTTTAACAAAATATTGCAATTACAGCTATTTTAAAAATACAATATAAGCAGTGTGAGAGCATTCAAATTTTAACCAGCTTGCATTTTACTACTTGTATGGAGCAGGACCACCATGTTTCCAAGCATTTTTCTCTTGAATCTTCTAATTTATAATAATTATGCTTTTTTACTAAGTGGAAAAAAACAATGTTTCTTGTTCAAATAAACATGAATTCAATTTACGACATTTGAATACATCATCCAGAATCCAGACGCGTCAGAAAAATATCAAATTACTAGATAGAAAAACAAGTCTTTTCGTCGTTCATTTTTTTACTAGCTTTGAAAGCTATAGCTATAGTCTCGTTTTTCTCTTAATAAATCATGTAAGTATATTATTAATACAAAGCTAATTAGTGCTGTTTTTCTTTGGCGTTTATTTTTGTTTAACAACACATTGAGTTCATGCTACTAGCTAACGATTTTCCGTACCGACACCAGTCTGAACATAGGCAATAATAGGCATGCAACGGCATGCTATAGAAAATTGATAAAATTGACAAAGCAGAGCTAGAACTCCATCAGTGCGTCCCTGAGTCGACACACTTTTTTTAAAATTCCGGTTGTATAACACACATTCCGAATATTCGACAAACACATGTCGAATGAAATGTAGGTGATACTTTTTTCCTGGTATTCTGTTAATGATCCGGGAATCATTTTATTTAGAAGTAAAAGCATTTTGTTTCGAATTCTGATTCCATATACTGATATAAATCCATGAAAATCGAGATAAAAATGACATTCTATTGTTTTCCGATTACATGGCCACCATTAATTTTACCAATTTGAGACTTGATTCGGGAAATAAAAACAAGGATTTATATACAAACTGCTCGCCTCCTTAATCTACGATTTTTTTCTAAACGAGATAAAAGGTTAGCGATACTAAATAGGAAAATGTGAAAATCATCATTCTTTTATCTTGGTCCTTTCACATTTCATCAAAGGAACTTGTCGAAGGGCCAATGTACCGGGAAGTTTCATTAACAAATAATCTTGTTTGATATCTTTATCGCATAAATGGCATAGGCAAGTAGCTATAGGCTGCGTACCTACACGAGAAGTAAAACGATCGTTCTAGAATTTTCATATATGTATAGCTTACTGGGCCTCTTCGCTAGCCGCCTCCCAGTGGATACACGGTAGCGTATCGTAGGTAACCAGATGTAGGCTGTACGCAGTTAGGCACTCAGTTAAGTTACCTGTCAGTGCGATCGTAGCCTATAACATCTTGTATAAAGCATCTATGCTCTAAGTTTAACGTCAGTATGTCCGTCTTTCACAAATGAAACAGAACAACTAACACATAAAATGTTTCATAGTCCTCAATAAAGACGAGACTTATTTGTCACAAAACGTAACAAATCTAAGTGGGAAGTGCTTAGTTAATAGTGTACCTATTACGAACTTGGCAGTCATAAAAGCACCGGCCTTCGCCAAATTACAAGAAGATTCATTAGTGACCTTATGAGACGGAAAACGATTTGACGTAGAGCCGATGAAGAGAAATGGGAGAGAATTGGACACTCGACTGTCTCTTCAAGTGGCAATATTGTTTGGAGGTCTAACTCCATTGATTTTCTGTTATTTCGTCGACTGAGAATGCGCAGTGCTACGTTAACTCTTTATTGTATTTTCGACTTTGCTTAGAAGATCATGTTTGTGTTTACTTAGTCAAGAAATTGAAGGTACAGATTGACGGTATACAAAATTCATTAGTTTGAAAAGTCTACAACTACATAGATATAGGCAGAATTACTTTCCTGTTACCAACCCGTACTGGGCCCGTGTGGTAGATTATGGCCCACTCCCACTCACAAGAGAGGAGCCTGTGTCTCAGCAGTGGAAACATTATAGGCTGATGATGATGACTACCCTATTGCCTCATATAGATTGCTCAAAACCTAAATGAATAACATTTAAAAAAAGTATTTATTAAACTACCATACACTAATAAGAACTACCGGTTAACCGTTTTAGCAATCGTTTCAGTCACGATAAATACATTAACGATTGGATTAAACCAAGATTAAGTTTACGTATACAGCTTTGATTTTAGTATGAGTCATATTTAAAAAAAAACCTAGGGTTAAAACAAACATCCAGGATTTCCAACCTTTATTTTTTACTTCTACGGATGTTTTTATACTTAACAAACCTTTTCGCAAACCACGAGCGCTGTGTGGTAGAGCAACGGAAACGAAATTTAAAAATTTAATTCGTTCTGAATTTATCAGAACATATTACTGTTGGGGAGAAAACTTCGTAAAAGAGTAATAAAGACCTGGATTTAAGTGAGTAGAGGAGTAAGAGGTACCTGTTTTATTTCAAACAAACACTTGCGTATTATTTCTAGAATGAAAAGTATACTATGTAGAATGAATTGTATACTAAGTTTTTCGTTATGTATATCCAGTTTATCACCTGTATAACTTTTTTTCAATTGTATTTGACCTCGACTCTAACAAAGAACGGGCCTTACCACGAGCTCTTAACGCGATCCTGTTTCGGCTGTGGGAAAGAGACAGAGCTATACAAGTCGTCTAACGCCATCTCGAAATTTGAATGGAATGGAAACAAAATCAGAATCGAATCAGTTTCGAGAGTAAGCCTCCAGCTCTAATACCAGTATTTTACATGAAACGACTGTCAATATAACCTTTATAACCCCAGCTACTGAATTTTCGCTGTAACCCTTTTGTATGCTGGTTATCAGACTTCTGAGACCTAAGCACAAGATTTCTGTATTTTATAGTACACCGTACTTTAAAAATGGAAAATGAAAAAGTGCCTCTACTGTACGAAAGAAGAACCATTTTTTTCTATCAAATTAACGGCAAAGTCTCCGTATACTTTACGTCACAAAAAAGTAAAGACTCACTGTAAATACTGGAAAGACGCTGTAAAGTAAAATAGTGAAAACTCGTGATAAGGGCTAAGGCCTCTGATTACTGGCGACGATGCCTCCAAACTATCACCAAAGTACTCCTTAGACCTTTCTCATAAAACTGGGTAAACATCTATAAGTGAGGAACGAAAATGGAGCTTGAAGTGAGTCATCAGGCACCTTCCTTCCCGCAAACATAGAGATATCGGGCCCAACAAAAATATTTCCCCACACATTTGCGCAGTTCCTGATGTATAGTGTCGAGGCCCTTATTAAGATGAGAAAATATTTTTTATCTCTTATCAAACCGCTCTTAAAGCGCCATTGTGTTTCTTATAGCGGCCATACACCATACTGCCTATCGTACAATCGGCATGACGCTGCCGATTTGATCAGTTAGATTTGACCGTGTGTGGGCGTGGAATCCATCAAATTGGCATGATCATGCCGATTTGATCAAATCGATTTGATCAAATCGATTTGATCAAATCGATTTGATCAAATCGGAATGATCAAACTTCAAATCGGCAGCAGTGATACCAACTTAGCAACTTTATAGCTAGATCTAGCTAATATTCGGTAGCTACTTTTTAACCGACGTAAAAAAAAGGAGGAGGTTCTCAATTCGAAACGTTTATTTTTTTGGAACGAAGTTCCTTATGGCGCGTTGCGAAAGGGGGCTAGGCGGAAAAAATTGTCACGACACTTTTACAGTGGAGTGGAGTGGAAAAAATTGGTTCAAGCGATTTTCGACCTTATTGACATTTAAAATTTAGTTTGTTTTTTCTCACATTCTCGTTAGCTAACATTGCTCCTTCATTAAAATCCGGTGTTTGCATAAATGTCAATAAGGTCGAAAATCGCTTGAAGGTCGGAAAACATTTGCTTAACGATAAGCAAATGTTTTCCGACCTTCACTTGTATTACCAACTGATTCCCACCAGTGGGATAGACCGGTAAAAAAACAAGTCGGTAAAACAGTAGCTAAAAAGTTAAGCCACAACTTTTATAAAATTGTAGCTGTCGGTCACCGAATAATAGCTAGATCTAGCTATAAAGTTGCTAAGCTGGCATCACTGCTGCCGATTTGAAGTTTGATCAAATCGATCGTCATGCCGATTGGACGATAGGCAGTATGGTGTATGGTGTATATGGACGAACTGCCAATTTGATCAAATCGATCGTCATGCCGATTGTACGATAGGCAGTATGGTGTATGGCCGCTATTATTTAGATATCGCAATTTGTACAAGATGGTGTTTGTTTATTTTTCACTCGACTTCCCCAAAACAGAATGTTATTTACATGTTTCACGGGTTCATGTTATATATTTGGCTGGATTTTTAATTTTGTGTCCGCCAGTTACTTTTATTCTATTTCATTTACTAACAATAGCTTTTCTACGAACAAACCTGGTATAATCTGACTAATTTTCACACAGCTACTCGACCAGACGTATCGAATGGAATTATTAAACACACGGTTCTCCAAAATTGCATTCGGCTAACCTCGAAACAAAACAAAATACGGTCGGCGATGGTTCTACAATTTCACAACAATACGGGCAGCCCTGTAATCTCTCTGTGACTACGTTATCGCAGTCTGTATGTAAAATAACAATTTATTCAAGTTACACGTATAAAATGAATGCGAAACCATTATGTTGGATGCTCCACATTATAATAAAGGTTGTGGCCGTAAACAGGCTCGTGAGCACGTAAACCTTTTAGTATATATATACTCTATGCAGGCGCTTGTTTTCCTGAGATGTGATGTCACCCCTATACTTTAAGCGGCTAACATCACAATTTGCTACAACCGGATGTACTTACGACCGTAAGCAACTTTTCTTTGTATGTAAAATAACAGGTTTGTGTCAAACCACGCGATTAAAGACATTTTCTTTTTTTTTTGTTAATCGATTCGGTTATACCCAGAACAATAAAATCACTTAGCATTTTTAGGGTTCCGTAACCAAATGGCAAAAACGTAACCGTTATAGATTCGTCATGTCTGTCTGTCCGTCCGTATGTCACAGCCACTTTTTGTCGAAAGTATAAGAGCTATCCTGTTGAAACTTGGTAAGTAGATGTATTATGTGAACCGCATTAGGATTTTTACACAAAAATAAAAACAAAACAATGGGGGGTGCCCCCCATACTTAGAATTGAAACTCAAAATTTTTTTTTCACCAAACCCATACGTGTGGGGTATCTATGGATAGGTCTTTAAAAATTATATTGAAGTTACTAACATAATTTTTTTCTAAACTGAACAGTTTGCACGAGGGACACTTCCAAAGTGGTAAAATGTGTGTCCCCCCCTGTAACTTCTAAAATAAGAGAATGATAAAGCTAAAAAATATATAATATAATGTAGACGTCAACAAAAACTTCCAACGAAAATTGGTTTGATGAGATACAGTTAACAATTTTTGATATATAGTACATTTTCAAAAACCGCAAATATAACTTTGCCATTCATACAAACACTATGAAAAACAAAGTTATTTTTAATGTATATTAATTACTAATCTCAATATAATGATATCTCTATTCCCTAATCTATGCTTGCTACTACGGAACCCTTCATGGGCGAGTCCAACTCGCACTTGGCCGGTTTTTAGATTCATGGATCGTGTTTCATGATCAATATATTGATGTCGTGACTTCATAAGTTTTTATTAATAATAATATGAATTATGCAGTCAATAACACTCCATTAATATCAAGGAAGCAAAATCGATAAGCTTAAAAAGAAAAATGTTAGAAAACGGAGACCGAAGCGTTGTCGACACTTATATTTAGATCGAATCGAACTTACATTTGCAGAAAACCGTTTTCAGAAGTCACGTAGTGCAGACCTTTGGGGTAGGTGACTTCGGTCAAATTGGAAATTATTCAGGATTCACATCGTTTGGCCCATGATTCAACTGTATGTAAATCTCAAAAATATATGAGTCATTTTAAAGTACGTAGTATCAAACGTTGAATGAATTTCGAATAAGTATCTTATTGTGTCATGCTCTAAAATAAATTATTCAATCATTTTCAAAATAAATGGTATTATTATCTTAGTTCCTAAATTGGCGAACTAACGACAAAGACGATGTTTGATCGATAGCAGGAATATTCAGAGATAACTATGTGCTGTTTTGTTTTTTGAACGAAAGTATCGTTTTCAAAGCGCACATCGTAAAGCGTTTTCGTTTGATTATTGTGTTTCGTTTGCTTCTTGAAAAATGCTACAAATAGGACTAATTTAAAGTTTAGAGTAAGGCCAAACAACAAGGTTGGCGCAGTGGTTGAGCGATCGACCGCTGCGCAGCTTGTCGCGTGTTCCATTCCTGCACGGAACACACATTTTTAAGACCTACTCGTACAAGTAGTTGTTCCGGGTCTGGGTGTTTGTGTATGTGAGTTTCTATGTTTGTAAACGCACCCACGACACAGGAAGAAATTCCTAGTGTGGAGCGATATTTAAAAAAAAGTAAGTGGCACTCGGGGACTGCCGCGGTAAAGCTATTGCATAGCATTTTTTATCAACTTATGCAATTATAATTATTTATATTTATTATATTAATTACTGTACTAATTAGGCTATGGTCAGCCACGTCAATCAAGTGAAACGTCAAGAAACGTTCCCTCCATAAAATTTCTCCTTGCTCAATAAAAGCATGCTTTCGTGCTAGTAATGAGCACGTCTGTCCGTACCTTTATGAGCACGTCTGTCCGTACCTTTATGAACACGTCTGTCCGTACATTTACGATTGCCGAAGTCTCCCGAACTGAAACGACGTTAGACGATGCGTGGTGTCAGGTATTTTCCTTAGGTTTTTTCCTTATACTTTTTCGTTAGGATTTTGGGAATTCGGTCGCCGCGCTGCGCTCAGAGCCCGCGATAAAAGCTATGCAATAGCTTAAAAAAACTCGTTGACAATCGTTAGTCAGAAGCTCGAAAGTCTGACAACCAGTATTACCAAAAGGTATCGTATTAACCAATGAACGGGTTGTGAAGGTCAGATAAGCAGTCGCTCTTCAGCTGTATCCGGTTCGACTGGAAGCCGCCCCAACATATTTCGGAAAAGTTTAAGCAAATGATGAGTAAGGCCGATAAAACGCTTCCCGTGTCACAGACTGTAAAGAAAAAGCTTTGGTGCTATTCAATTTCAAGGGAACATTTTGTCTCTAATATCAGCTCGAATTAATAATCTTAGTGAAGTTTTGACAGGCCTGTTGATCTAGTGGTTAGTGACCCTGACTGCTATGCCGGAGGTCGTGGGTTCGATTCCCACCCAGAACAAATGTTTGTGTGATGAGCACGATCATTTGTTTTGTGTCTGGGTGTAATTTATCTATAATAATATGTATGTATTTAGAAATATATAAGTATGTTTATCAGTTGTCTAGTAGCCATAAGACAATCTCTGCTTAGCTTGGGACTAGATGGCGTTGTGTGATAGTTGTGGAATATTATATTATTATAAAATATCCCGGTAACATAATCCAAAAATGTTGGTAAATAGAGAAAAAAATATCAGTTGCAAACAAGTAGAGCAGTGGTGGCCCAGTGGTATCGACCGCGACTTACAGCGACAGCCTTGCACATTACTTTGTAATTTATTTGATCATCACTGCTCTCAAAACAGTGAAGGAAAACAACATGAGAAAATCGGCATGTCCTTCGAAAAATTTGAGAACAAGTGACATCTACCAACTGACATGGGCCTGCGTGGTGGATTATGGCAGCTCACAGAGAGGAGGCCTGTCTTTCAGCAGCCCACTGCTGTTCCCAAACATTATAGGCTGATGATGACGAGATAATGAAACCAGTGAAAAAAAAAAACAAGTTACTGTTCGTAAACAAAAAAAAGTTTCTGCTATTTACAATGAAATGGAGGTAATAAATAACTAACAATTTTCTCGAATATTATTTTAAACTAAAATAGCCCGAAGCGGTCAAATAGCCCGCAATAGTCAAAGAGCTAGCTTACTTTACGATTCCGTTTTAAATCGTTGTGTTATTTAAGTCTTGAAGCCAAAGGGGTCGCTTTTCAAGCGAAAAACTTTGTTGGCCTTCCTCAGCTTTGACGTTTTGTGTCATAGTGCGGCGTCAACCTACAAACCTAGTGGAAGTAATTAAAGACGCCTGAGGCACGAAGGGCAGATGCTGTCACACTACATATTCACCTCTATTATTATGAAGGTTTCGAACTTCTGTACTTTGTAGATAGCTATCGAGCAGTCGTTTTTTTATTTTATTAATGTACATCAGTTCAGTATTAGCAACTCGTTGCTATAATGAGCTTAAAATGAAAATACAGTCTAATTATTTCCTAAAATGTATGTTTGTGCTCCCTGTTTTTTTCTTTTCGTGGGTCTAGCTCTCTATCTGCGTTAATTTTGCTGAAATAAGAAACGTCTGTTTTCTACTACCTATACTTTATAGGTTACTAGTACCTATCTAGTTATTTTTTACGTTTAGTTACCCATTTGGAAAGGTCATAACTTGTACCCTATCTAATTATATTCACAATGCCTATTGCCCGTAAAATTTTACGGGCAATGCGCCCTATTCTCTACATTGTTTCCTCGTATAATATTTATTTGTTTTTTATTAATATTGCCCAATAAACCAAGCTCCAAGAATGCTAACTTTATTAAATACAGGTGTCATAATTTTTGCTTATGTTATGGATCGTTAGACCCTGAAGGGAGAATAAATGCGACGTTTTAATTAGGCAATTAAATTATTAATAAATTTTCTCAAAACACAAAACCGTTAATAATAATTCCAATATTCTTTAATTAATTTAAGTTATTATGGTGATTTCACAGAAAGATTATGTTAATTTGTCCTGAATATTTACTTACCTTTTTAGGCATGTGCAAAAATAGTAGACAATCTATGGTATTTTTTGTGTATAAAAACGTAGCTAGCTAGAAATTCTGAGATAAATTTTTATCTACGTAAAAAGCGGAACAAAGGTTTAGTATAAAGATAAAGCTTCTAGGCACCTCTGCTCTTGCTATAAACTACTGTGAAAATATTTAGACTCTGACGTCGAAAAGAATTTTAAAGAACAATTTCTCTTTAAACTCACGTTATATTGCTCACCACGGGATGTTTAAGCTTGCATTTTTTCATTTGAACCAGTTTTTGAGGAAGATCTATGCATTTCTAAACTAGTTAGGTAGGTACTCTGTCCACAATGAAACATTTGCATAACATGTTGAACTTCAAATTGACATTTGCATTATAAGTGGAACTGACAGATTTTTTTTTGTACATCTTTTTTTTTATTCCTGTCCCTATTAAGTTTTTTATGGTTTAATTATATTAGCATTGTATTATAATTGTTACTTCGTAATTACATTTAAATTTTATCACTGGCAGATTAATTAATTGTTTAGTTTTATATTTTAACCGTCTTAAAAAAGGTGGACGGGACGGTCTTTGCAGTTTATGAAGCACACACTTTCCAGTCTGTGCAAAAAAAATGTATCTTATTTCTTAACTATTTACATAATTCTGGCATGGACCAAAGTATGAAGCGGTAGATTCGTCTTATATAAACTGAAGATTTACTCATTCTCCAAACCCATCTAGATGGAGAAATTTAGAAAATCGGCAGTCATAAAAAATAGATAATAATACGAGTAATGATGACTAAAAAATAAAAGCCGCACAGGTCGATTCTTCATGGTCTAGTCAAGCTTGCCGAGGATGATAGAAGACAGAAGGCACGCAAAGCAATTGTTCCCGGCTGTCATTTGTAGATCTTTGACGTTTGTTTTTGAATCTTTGTAGAAGTCTGACGACTGGTCTGGCCGAAGGTTTTCGTATCATCACCCAGTTACTGGGCTGTGAAGATGAGATAGGCAGTCGCTCCATGTAAAAATACTTGTCGAAGCGCAGACGCATTTCAAACAATCTGGATTAGCGCCATCTATCTCTCATTAGAGGTTAGATTTGACAGATAACGTTTGGGAACGTCAAGTAGTAACTTGGGGATCGTTAGCGTGGAGTAATGGCGACACCGAGCGAATAATCGAGTTGAATTCGATCGAATCGATTCGGAAGTTTAAGCAGCCGACAACGTTGACAGGTGTCAACGTTGTCGCATAGCTGATTAAACTTAAGTTTAATCGGGCATCCTTGATTATTTTGTATTCAGTGTGTATTAGCAAGTAATTAAAAGTGTTAACGAAGGTTTTGTGAGTGTTATTTCCGATATCGCGACCCACTGATAACGAATCCTCGTTATACTGATATTTAGCTGCATCCGGTTCGACTGGAAACCGACTCCATATACTTCGGTAGAGGCTAGGTAGAGGATGATGATGACTATATACCTCCAAAGATGGCATAAACTTATCGTCATGATTCAGAGAAAAAATATACATCGTGGCTTGCGTGTTTTTCAACAACAATAAAGAAAAAATCTGCGGTCGGAAATTACTATACCAAACAATTAATAAACGCTACTTAGGTACCTATAGTCCCGGTACGGACGTACCAATTTATCACTAGTTCCCTGTAAAGGAAAATATCGTGAGGAAAAACACAAGTTTAATTAATTTATACCAAGTGCTGGTGGAAAACATCGGGCATCCCTACACCGAGAGTATTTAAGGAGAAAGTATTTATACGTGGGTCCATTGGTTAGGACCTACGTCCAGAAGACAGCGTGTCCAGTTGACCGAAAGTTTATTTTCAGTATTTTTAACGGTCAACTTAACGCACATAAGGATATAGTTGGGCGCAAAATTGTTAAGTCTATCTAAATAATGGTTTTGATATCCTCAATAAAATTAAATAATTCTCAACCCAAATCCTGTTCCTTTGTTTATTTTATTACTGCTTCTGATTGGACATCTTACTTAGAGAATTGGATATACAAATTCACTCGTTGTTTGGTAACAGACAAAGATCCAACCGAATATATTAACCGAGATAGATTTTTAAAAATTTTGATATATCTTTAAAAATTACAAAACACAGGCAAAAAACATCCGCTTTAAACATTTTAGCTGTGTAACATCACATGAGGCCTGTAATCCCCAAAGGGTCCGCCAGGTTTCCCACAGTGCGTAGGCACTAGCGTAATGTGGGTGTAGACCCACATAATGTGGCCAGATATTAAGACCCATCCATGTAGTAAGAAAGGTTATTACGAGTACCACCAACCGGTAGGAACCACATTGAAGTATAAAATAGGTTTCATTTTTTTTTAAACCGTTGAAATTTTTTTGCGTTTGGATTTTCTACAATCGTGAACATAACTATGTCATTTAGAAAAAATCTAAATAGAGTAAGGCTGTTTACACACTATACGGCTCGTCCGCGCCGCCGCGGTCCCGTTGATGCTCCGTCCAACCGCGAGGACGAGCGGTGTTTGCACCGTTTCGTCGTTAAATAAATGTAATGTACTATAGTGCATTTTTTCCAACATATGATAACTTCAACCAGCTTCGGCTATTCAACGTTTTTGTTTGTCCGGTTCCCGGTTTCCATTACGATTCAAGGGTGTCCTTAGGCTAGCCCAGTGATGGCCGTCTGCGTTTGACATGACAGTTCTCAGCAAACTCGGCCCTTACAGAACGAGACTAAAGAGCCGAGTTATTTACACCATGCTAAAGAATAAAGAATGTGTACCTACCTATTGAAACGACTAAGATTATATCTCATACTCGTTGTTACTAGTTTTAGCCTGTCTGAAAAGACAGGACAGACCTTCGTCACGCTTTTAAGGTACTCGTACCTATCTAAAAGGCGTGACGAAGGCATAATTTGCTCAAATATTTCTTAAAATATACTCAAGTACCTATATGAAAAGCTACGTGGACTGAAAAATGAAACTCAACGAAGTCCCGGAAAATGGAATTAAACTTGAATTTCGCAACGAAATTAATCAGAAGTTAATATCAGAGGAGTAGTATACATTAGTACGCAAGTGAAGCAATGCAATATGCAGGTTGTCAGGGCCAGGGTAACGAAAAATTCGCGACAAGGCAACCTAACGCCAGTAGTCAGCTGTGCATCGATTTCAAACACACCCTGTATACAAGGTGTTAAAAAATCAACTGCAGGAATTTCGTGTGCGTACTCGGTATCAAAAACCAAATACATTGCAAAAAAAATTTTTTTTTTCGAGCATTTTTTTTTCAAAAAAAAATTTTTTTTTTCAATCATTTTTTTTGACCTTATTAATTTTTGACCGTGTTCACCCGTGTGTAGCGTTCACAGCTGATTCCAACTTTCCCATCACATTTTGCAGACTTTGGACTGGCAATTTATCGTAATACTTACAAATAACGTATTTTATTGGCCATATTAACAGGCCAAAAGAAAAATGCTTGAAAAAAAAAATTTATTTTTTTGGAATGTACTTGGTTTTTGATACCGAGTACGCACACGAAATTCCTGCAGATGATTTTTTAACACCCTATACATATATAAAAGCTAAGTACTTACATTTCTGTGAGTCGGTTTTCTGCGTTGGCTTCTTGTCGCGCACCATGGCTGCGGGGCGGTGGTGCGGGGGGTGCGGCCGGCGCGGGCGCGATCCTTGATACTATCGGCCCCGCCCGGCGCCGCTTGCGCTCAACGCGACTGTATTGTCGTGGTTGTGCCAAATACCTGAGAAAAATAGTGAAGGAGCTAAGTGTGGAGCTATGAAGGAGCTACGTGCGTACGGAAGTAAGAATAACATGCGCAATTTGGTATGCCAAACATGCTTAGAGGTTGGAGGAAATATACATCTCCCGGATTGCAGTTTAGTGTTGTTGCTTCGTGAATGTCAAGGTCGTAACTTGCGATTGTAAAATAACATCTGCCACATAGCGAAGAATAACTAACTTTTGTCAAAATCTCATACGTTTTTAATGGTTAAAAGAAGTATAGCATTAAACAAATAGTTCAGGCAGTCGCTTCTTATGAAATAATAATATTCAGCTGCAAAGCCGTGGTTAGACCGGAAACTAGACCTTAACAAAGTCAGAAAAAGGCTAGACAGTAGGTATGATCATACTATGAAATAAAAACTTTTTCAAAAAAAATATAACCGCCTTCAAAAACAACCATAAAAAAACGGTTAAAAAACCTACAAAATAACTCATCTTTCGGAAGTCGGTGTCTTTGTTTTCTTTATTTCATTGTCTTTTTTTTGCCACCGACTTCCGAAAGAAGAGTTATTTTGTAGGTTTTTTAACCGTTTTTTTATGGTTGTTTTTGAAGGCGGTTAAATTTTTTTTTGAAAAAGTTTTTTTTTGCTCTTTTTAGTTTAAATATTCAACCCGAATTCTTGTCAAATACAGCATGTGCACTAGAATTTTGTAATCCATAACACCGGTAATAACATCGCTCATGTACACAATAAGCTAATAAAATTCCCTATCTCAAAAACTACTGAACCGATTTTGATGAAACTTGCAATATTCCCTAAGTTAAATGATACCTAGTACAACAAAAAAAGAATTACTTAAATTGGACTTGTAGTTCCAGAGATATGCGAACTCAAACTAAATCAGTCGATGCCTACTCCTTACTATTAAGGAGTTCTACCTTCCATCATCAGCTCAGCTACATGAAATTATGATTACCATACGCAAGTACTTAAATTACTTCATAAAATTTACGAAAAACGGTGTGTCGGCCTATAAAATTCGAGGGTTGCCCTCGATTTCTCCAGGATCCAATCATCAGATCCCAACTTGGTGACTATGGGACCACCTCAGAAGTACCTCCTTTCGAACAAAAAAAAATTAAAAAATCGGTCCACAATTGGCGGAGTAATCGCGTAACAAATATACAAAAAAAAAAACATACCGTCGAATTGATAACCTCCTCCTTTTTGAAGTCGGTTAAAAATATATTTTTATTTGGATAGAAATGGCAACGTAATGAAACTATCAACTGGCGAAAATATGAAGCGGGATAGTTTTGTATGTTATTTTAGGTTGGCGGAGAAAAAATTGATATCACGCAACGCTCCTACGAGAACCGACTACATACCTACAACCGTCAATCCTATTTACGTACGAACTTATGGAGTATATCATGCTAATATTATATGAAAGTGATTGTGAGGAGCTCGTAGCTAAGTAATTAAATCGCACTTGCCAAGTTTAGTCTGTGGATGGGTGACCATCAGATTATAGCGAGTTTCCTCCTCATCATCATTATCAGACGTAAGACGTCCACTGCTGAACATAGGCCTCCCCTATAGACTTCCAATAGGAGCTATAGATACCTATAATCCATCCTCTTAATCTTTGACAGACAGTTCTGTTATTCAGAAGCTCGAAAGTCTGACAACAAGTTGTAGAGGTCAGATAGGCAGTCGTTAAATGAAAAAGACTGATATTCAGCTGCATCCGGTTCGACTGGAAGCCGATCTCAACATAGTTGGGAACAGGCTTGGCAAATGATGAATATAAAAGCGTTTGTAAGACACAGTCTAAAGATTTAAATAGAACGACTTTTTTCGGGTTAGCCAGTTTAATTTTTAAAATGTGAAATGATTTTTGTTACTCCATACCAGAACGATTGCACCAATCTAGATTTAATTAGACAACAGTCTAGATTCTAGACTGTTGTCTACGACGATATATTTTTCGGGATGAAAAATACATGTTATTCTAGAGTCTAGAAAAATAAATCGTTCCCGGGTTCATTTTCAACTACTGCCCGGGTGAAACCGCAGGTAAAAGCTAGATGTACGTGTATAGGATTATAAAGTAGCGAAGCTTTTTATACGTGCACTGCGAGATACGAATGCTCCATAAACGTGACGCAAGGACGGCTTTCGACATAATCTAATCGGTTGACATCAAAGGCGCGTTCCTATCAAAGAGCAGGAAAAAAGTTACAGAGTTCCAAGTTGGTCTTACTACACATGCATGAATACATACATGCACGAGCGAATCTGTCATATATTATGTGAAGGGAATATCTGAATATGATGGCACGCTTGACGCAGTAGTTGAGCGATTGACTGCTGTGCAGCGTGTCGCAGATCCGACCCCTGCACGGAACTAATATTTGTATGACCTACAAGTAGTTGTTTCGGGTCTGGGATTTTGTTTACGTGAGTTTCTATTTTTGAAAATGCATCCACGACACGGAAGAAATTCCTAGTCTGGGGCAAAGCTTAGAACCAAAACAAAAACAAATTATTTAGCTTGATACGTATAGGGTGAGATTACTAAAAAAACTCACCAACGTCATCAAAAAAAAAAAAAATTAAAGGTCGTGGTTCAAAGCCGTCACTTGGTAATTATGTCGTTCCGTAAAGTAGGCGCACTAGTATCCCTGGCTATCGCGTATGTGTAGACATTCCTTGCATTCCATTGAGACATTCTGATAATATTTTTATATGATAGTACGTTGTTTATGACTAATTGAATATGTGGATATTCACACAACGTTACAAGCTCTCTCACTCTTTTTGTTCAAGGTAATCGTAAATCGATCAATCAAAAGTGCTGAAAAATTTTAGCACTTGAGAGTGTTCTATATTCAGAGATGTTTAATACTTTGTCTGTCTCTTTGGGCGCTAGGTTCGATTCCCTGATCTAGATAATATTAAACATACAAATACATGAGTTTGTGTTAAACACAAAAATCTTATAA
Organism: Agrotis exclamationis; assembly: GCA_950005045.1. Classification (NCBI taxonomy): domain Eukaryota; kingdom Metazoa; phylum Arthropoda; class Insecta; order Lepidoptera; family Noctuidae; genus Agrotis; species Agrotis exclamationis. The sequence goes on along the minus strand of OX465424.1, from coordinate 13,043,464 downwards.
TAGACAAAAAAAAAACGTTATAAATATAGGCACAGGTTTTACAGGCAGAAAAGGGATCCCAAAGGCACTAGTATTACAAGGCGAGATGCTTTATCCGCGGATGTTAAACTGAGATCTTTTATGAAAAGGCGCATTCAAGGCATTGAATGGGGTCTAATATCGCAGCCATACTAATACAAACAATGTATTTTGCTTATACAGGGTGTAAGAGACATCGACGCACAAACGGATATCTGGGTCCAGGACATGATTCTGGACAGAAAATAGGAAAAAAACCGACGAAAAAGTCCAACACGGGGGAATCATGTCCTGGACTCATGGTATCTGTTTGTGCGTCGATTCTCTTACACCCTGTATTTTATTGAGGATGTTAGAGTTATGAAGATTTCGTGATGCATACAATCTTTAGGTATTAAACTGTTATTACGTCACTAACAGCACACCCTTTTGTTCCTTTATTTGAAAATTGCGTTCCAGTGCCGCGAAGCTCATTTACTGCTCTACTCTGACAGGCAATTAGGCCTCCGTCAGCGTCAGTTTGCCGACAGAAACTTTTTTAATAATACCTACTAACACGTTTGATCCCTAGAGACCTTATCACAACACTTCCGTATTTTATTTACAGCGTAAGTATTTACGGCGTTTATTGTATGGAAAAATAATAAAAAAATGTAGAGTACGAACGATGAACTCATTTTTTTTTTCATTCAAATTAAAGTCAAAATTCCCGTTTACGTTACGTCACAAAACGTGAGAACTCATGGTAAGGTCTCAGAGCGTTCTATCTATAATGTCTTCCGTATCCTGTACCAGATTTGACGTTACATAAGCTAGAAGCAAACATGAACGTACGCAATATTCAAGAAGTTGGATTTTAGGTCTCAGCTCCACAATTTACCTCCAACAAATTTGGCGATTCAAATATTTCCATTTGATTAACTCGCTATACGTGAAGTGGCGGACTTGATCCGACATTTCTATTGCCTAAAGATTAACTTCGATTCGAGGAACTTTTGGAGCCGGAGTCAGTCAATAGTTAGTTTAAAGTTACCAAAGTATGTGCAAAGTTTTGCGATTGAATTTCGGTAGCAAATGGTCTACCTATCATGTTTCGGATGTTATATATTTTTTAGTCTTGAAGCGAAGAGTATCGGATTTAATAGCCAGGCCACACTACTCTTTACAGCTAACCATTGTCAGCGGCTTCGTCCAGAACAAGTCAAAAAATTATCCAATCTTTACTTATAATAAAATGGTAGGAAAGTCAAAACTGTACATTGAATATTTTTTCAAAAGAATACTTGGGATGTGATCTAGAATCGATACCGAAGCCAAAAATATAGTTTTTAGATTTTTTGTCTGTTTGTCTGTATACATAAGTATGTATATGTCCGGGATAAACTCAAAAAGTACTTCATGGATTTATTTCAGACACGAATATTATTAAGAAGTTGGGTCAACATATAGGCTACATATTAACACGCTATCGCCTACAGGTAACGAGCAGTGAACCTTTATTTCTTCAACGCATTGATGAGCAAATTCGGATAAAAACTATCCTATGTTAATCTAGATTATAAACTTTATGTGTACCAAATTTCATCCAAATCCATTCTGCAGATTTTGCGTGAAAGAGTATCAAACATCATGGAATGAGTCAAACATCATGATGGTAGGAAAATTATGTGAACCATGACGATCACCAGATTGGAGACTTTGTTAGGTTTATTTTTGTAACACAGTAATAAATTAATTTTCAGAGTATAACAGTAGGTACTTATAAATTGGTTTAACCTTCCGCTATAATAGCTCTCCAGTCTCTTCCAGTCTTTGAGCACTAAATCAATGCTTATCCGCACACGGTAGCGAACACTTGATCAAATCGAGCGAAAGCATAGCGAGCCCGGTGAAAAAAAAACCTTTATGTCGACAATAATCCTGAAGAGGATCAATCACGCTAGTACCGACATATTTCGAACGTGTACAAATATTATATACCTACTGAAGCATTTGTCAACCTCTATTGATTTGTACAACCCTAATTCCCGTGAGATTTTTTGACAAGGTCAAAATCATTATAAAGTCGCATTTTTATTATGAGACATTTCGTCCCGCGATTCTGTTGTTCGACACGAAATATAGGTACGTGTCGCGCGATGTTGCCCGATGTCGCTTGTGACATCTACGGGTCGCGGGACTTGTCGCAAGAGTCGACGCTGGTAAAAACTAATAATAATATTCCACAACTATCACACAACGCCATCTAGTCCCAAGCTAAGCAGAGCTTGTGTTATGGGTACTAGACAACTGATAAACATACTTATATATTTCTAAATACATACATATTATAGACTAGCTTCCGCCCGCGACTCCGTCCGCGCGGATGTTGGTCGTCGCGTGGATGGTTCATTTCTCCATTTTGAGTAACTCTGACAATGACATCTTATAAATATCCATTGGACCCAAATACGGCTAAGCCTATAATAATTAAGGAGATCTATTGAGCTATTCGTGATTCAGAAATGCGCGTCATAGGCACAACGCCATCTAGTGGTGAGTGGTGGAACCTTTTTAGAAATCAATGGAGGCAGGCGTGGCGTAATGTTCTACTTTGATAATAGGTGTCGCCAGTGGTTCCATAATAAGGTTTGATACAGATTTTTTTTTCTACGTATTTTTCCAGGATAAAAAGTATCCTATTTTATGCCTAGGATAATAAGGTATAATTATACCAAGTTTCATCGAAATCGAACCGTTAGTTTTCACGTGATGCCTGCACATACAGACAGACAGACAGACAGACAGACAGACAAAATTTTTTTTAATCACATATTTGGGTTTGGTATCGATCCAGCAATACCCCCCGCTATTTATTTTTTCAATATTTTCAATGTACAGAATTGACCCTTCTACAGATTTATTATATGTATAGATAAATTACACCCAGACACAGAACAAAATGGTCGTGCTCATCACACAAACATTTGTTCTGGGTGGGAATCGAACCCACGACCTCCGGCATAGCAGTCAGGGTCACTAACCACTAGACCAACAGGCCTGTCAAAAACTGGTTAGTGTGTCCATGTAAAAGTCTGGCAACATGTCTCAGCAACACGTCTTCTAGTGTGATGACGGGGCCCCCTCTCTAGAGGGCCAAAGCCTGCCGGGGTCGCGGGACTTATACCATTACCGTGACCCCGGAACATAAAGGGCTATTGAAGGACACCGTGGATTTTAGTCAGTACAAGTCTGACAGTCCCTCCCGCCCTGCCCGGGGTGGGAGGACTCATTTGATGATTTACCACGAAAAAAAAAAACGTCTTCTAGTGTAAATGCGGCTTTAAAACTCAATGAGATCATGGGCTAAACTGATCTTTATTCCAGATAGAAATAAAACTTACAATCCATAGCGCGACAGTTAACACCTCAGCCAGTATACCAGTCTAGCCGTCCGAATAAACTGCACAATCTATTTCTCGAGCGCTTGTCTACAGCTCTTTCAAGCGGTGAGCGGCTTTACCTAGCGAGAGCACTTTAGCTGCGGATTGTCCGCTGGATGCGCTGGATGTGCATATACACTTAGAACGAAAACTTTTCGGTAGAAACTTGGCTGAATAAATAATGTTCAGTCAGCGTATTCTCAGACCAGACTGAAACATTCAATTATAGCGACATCAAAGGATTTTGATTTTGAACTCTGTACTTATTAGCATTATCTTTGACGAGACCATCATAAATGAACTATCGCAATTAAATATGTATATACCGACTGATAATGGTTTTTATTAGCGATGCATCCGATACCAATACCGATACCGATATATCGGCGATACATCGGGTTAGCCGATATATCGGTATCGACGATATTTTATGACCGATTCACCGATAATTTTTAATTAAAAAATTGGAGTGTTAGTCGAGAGATAAGTACCTAAGGACTCCCAATATATGTATTGAGAGATGCAGATGCGCAATGACGTCTTATTACACAACTTTAAATTGCGCAGAAGTACTTTAGTTTCCAAATGAGTTCTGTGGAATCTGAGAGACTATTTTCCAGCGCAGGGCTTATACAAACAGACTTGTGATATCGCCTTTCTCCGAAAAATTTAAGATTACTCTATTTTTTAACAAAAATCTTATAAATGCTTATTTTAATTACTACAATGTTTATTATCTAATAAAATGTATTATTGTCTAATATAAACCTATGTCACTACTTTTTACATCTGACTTGTGATTTATTTACTTTATCTTAATTTTTTTTATTCACAGTAAGCGTATCGGTATCGGAATCGGTATCGCCGATATTTTTATAAAAGTATCGGTATCGGTATCGTATCGGCGAAAAGGCGTATCGATGCATCCCTAGTTTTTATTGTACCAATGGAGTTGGCGTATTTCTATCGATAAAAACCTCATAAGAAAATAAGAAAGTGAAAAGTTACTATGATGATAGTGAAAACTATTTTTTACCAAAAAAACAACAAAAGCATTTTGAAACCTCAAAATATTAAATTATCAGAACGTTTTTAGGAGCAAAACTTCGTCATACTAAAATGTGTAATATAATAATAATAATAATAATAATAATCTTTATTCAGAATAAAAGGTAATAAACAAAATAAATCTTAATTTAACGATGAAGGTCACACAAAGTTACATGCCTGTACTAGGATAAACCTGTATCACAGGCGAATGGAGCTACGACTAATTCTATTTGTACGACAATAGTTATTTTGTTAATAATATTTAATAGCGCTACGAATATCATTATTTATAATAAACCTAAATACCTAAAATTATAATAACTTAGAACTAAACATGTAATATTGACAGAAGCTATATGCATCAGCAGAAACGTAAACTAGGTTAAAGTACGAGTACACTTGGTAATTAATTTGTTATTTTTAATAACCAGTAAGTCATTTGCTTAGACAGCAGCAATGTTTGAGTAGGCTAACACATTAACCTGTTGTTGTTACGCAACTGTTGTGCAAGGTATGGCATATCAACTCATAAGTCTGACCTAGAGTATGACGTTCTATGCGCCCTCATAGTCAATTGAGTTGATGTACCTGTATTCTGCTATTTTTCTAGCAGGACACTCAGCGTCTCCCGTTTTATGTTGGTTGGGCTTATTAAATCGCGAACAAGTCGCACATTTAGGGGTTTCCGCTTTTTTCGCGCACTCTGACATGGAATGTCCCGCTTCTCCGCAGTGCCCACATGATGAGTTGACCTCTCGGCATGTTTTTGCTGCATGACCATATTGCTGGCAGTTATAACATCTAGTAACTAAAGTAAAATCTCTGATAGGGCAGGAAGTCCAATTTATATAGAGCCTTCCTTGAACTATTAGGGCTTTACGGATCTTGGCTGGAACTTCGATGATGAAGTTACAGGTCGATGCATCCTTCTTCCCGGATTTATGGCTGAACTTTACATCTGACAAAAAGGACTGCATTGTCATCTCGGGAAACAAATCTGCTACATTCTGCTCGTAAATGCACTTGAAAACGTCAGCATCCGCTAAAGAAGTCGGCACTCCTACGACTGCGATCCGTGGTTGGCGCTTTTTAGGTTCATCGACAGTGAGTCCAGACAACGATAGATGGACTGCTTCCTTGACTTTTACGACATCCTGTTTCGATTCAGTGCTGATAATAACACCCCCATTTTTTGTTTTATGGACTCCACGCACATGCAGCTTCATTTCATCAGGGCGTATGATTTTTTGTACCAGTACTTTTGTCTCGTCACTTGATTTCAATGTGTTTCTCGGATAAATAGCAATAGCGCTTAGATTATTTGGTCGCACGAAACTATTTGAACCTTTCTTCACCATTTCTGCAAATGAAGCATTCCCCGTAACACCTGAGTTCTTGATCGTCTGCTTAATCTCCGAAATTTGTTCAGATAGGTTGCGCTTTTCTTTCAGTTCGTCTATTATATTGATGGCTTGATGGGTTTTCTGCTTCAGGGCTTGATACAAAACTGCCATTTGCGAGACGCCAGATCCTATTTTACGACTCAGATTTGATATTTTCAGCTTCTGCTCGGAATTGAGTTTGCCATCCGTGGCAATAGAGCAGACTTCATTTAACTGCTGCTCAATAGACGACATCCATTTTTGAATCTCGGCCGTGGACGCTACTTCTATAGAGAAGTCAGATTGAATGTTCTTTGCTGGTAAGGCACAGGGTTGCATTGGACTGCTTGGACAGTTATCCATTTTTCAAACAAACTTGTTCACTTTGTTAAATTTTCCATAATAATTTACGAAAGAATCGGAGTAAGCAAAAAATAAATAAAGAAGGTCACTATTATTGCGTTAATTAAATACTGCTAACGAGCACGTCTGTACACTGTGAATGCTATGTATGTATTGGCTGTGAAAATTGGAACTGAGGAGTGAGGCGTTATCACAAGATTTCCGTACCTTACGTACTTACGGTGTTTATTGTATGGAAAATATATAATGTACGAATAAGGAACTAATTCTTTTTCTATCAAATTAACTTCAAAGTTCCCGTTTACTAAACGTCACAAAAACGTGAAAAGTCATGCAAGGGCCTCTGATATAATATTTGATCCATTAAATCAGCAAGTAACAAGCCTGGCGCATACTGTAACACACCAAGCTCCAGTAACTGGTACTGTACTGTAATCCCAGGAGGTGTAATCCCAGCTGAACATTGACGGATTGCCAAGCCTCCGCCTATCTGCATTATTCAGTTACCCATACCTCCGACCTGACACTTACAAGCGTTGCGCGATAATAAATAATAGACAGTTGCACTCTGTTACATTTAAATCCTTTAAAGTTTCCAATATGATAAGGCAAATATTATCATCTTTAAAAAGACCTAAGGGGAACTTGACGAGATGATGCGAAGAATTGGACTCCTTCGAATTGGTAAAAGGTTTTCGTCTTACAGGTATACAACAGGCTTATTATTTATTGTTATAGGAGGCTTTATTCTTAAATTACAATGATAATAGCCAATTACGAAAGGAATTCTTGAATAGTGAACGGAATAGGAAAATGGTTCAGAATCCACAAGGTTTCCCAAATCCTTTAATATTTAAATTAGCGTAAATATTTCCCCGATTCCCTTTACACTTGCGTAAATATTTCGACGAAATTAAAATCAGACAGAATCAGCGTTCCTTGAAAAGCTACGAGATATTCGCGAAGTCGGAATAGAAAGCTGGCATTAATTCATTTTATTTTGTAACCTTACGATAAAGTTTTTTGAAAGAAACAAACTTTGCCAACACCCTTTCAAATTCGAGTTCTCCCAAAATAAACAAGTAGCAGCTTTGTAGTTGTCTCCGTGATTGCTCACTCAAACCCTAAAAGAGGGAACAAAAAGCATTGCTACGTGCGAAAATAACAATGACAGAGCCACGAACTGTCGTCCAAATTACCGAATTTGGAGCTGCTCCAAACAATCTCTTATAAACACGACCATTTTAATTGACGACTTAATATTAGTTACAGAGGCGTTCCGTGTCGCTGTTGGGTGAGCCATGCAAATTATTGGAGCGGGAAAATTCATTAGCCTTCCGGAAAAACGATCAAAGCAATTTAGAACCATTTACGTCGGGCGAAGCGATGGTGACGTGTAGCCCAGACAGGTGATGCATCCAGCACAACAGAGTTCCCATGATTAAGAACGCTACGAACATTTATTATGGATGATATCGATCCTTTGAAACTGGCACAAATTATTATAAAGATGTGGTTTTTGTGCTGTGAATGCAACGCTCCGGGCTGTTAACGATTTACGATTAACCGGATTATGGCAGTGGCTTTCGTTGGACAAAATTCGGAGTTATAAATAAAATATGAAATGATTATGAAAGCTATTCATAAAAACAGTTTTAATGTGTTTTATTGTAAAACGTGTTCTGTATATCGTCCAAATTTAGAAAGCAGTTAATTATACCAAAAGGTTCTGTTAAAGTAGCATTGTCCCTTGTCATATACCTCGCGTCCATACACCTAATTAAAATTGTATTCTTATTAAATGTGGTATTATTGTTGTTTTTACCTACAAAATGAAGATTTTTTATTAAAGCTTTCGACTGTGCTTTGTCAGAAACATTTAAAAATATACGTCGGAAAACGAATAATATGGCTTTCAAAAGATTACTGTGTAATTCGCTGATCTCCACTGAAGTGCCTGATACGAGAATGTGCAGACGTTATGTTCGTAGTTGTTAATTGAACAGCAAGGCACTAAGAGTAGTTGAAAAATAGAGAGATTTTTATATTATTTTCCATTTACAATTATGTGTGCATAGCTTCGTTTCTAACTTTTCAGGTTGACTAAAATTATCGCCACGGTTTTAGCAGAGAATATAACATGCTGACGACAGAAATTGTCTAAGTTTGAAACAACCGAAAATCTAAGCTTCTTTACTCATACGTGACTCCACAAAAAGTAACAGATAAGAAATTCTTTGAAGTTAGGATCGTATTTTGAAGAAACAATCTACAATTTGTATTCAATCTACTGGACAATTTTGAACATGTAGAAGTATTTCATCATAGCCACGCCTGTTCCAGACGATCTATTCAAAGGATTCTAATCGTTTTGGGTGCATTCTGAGAATGTGCCACGTCCAATCCTATTTAAGCTTGGCATCCTTATTGGCCGTCGATGATACCCGTCTTGAGGCGTCTCGTAGAGAGGCAAATCCAATCCAGGCTTTATTCAATACGGAATGTCCAATGTTCTTTATAGACTGGAAGGGTGTTAGGTCAGTTGTATAGTTGGAAATTGCATCTTTAATTTTTTGCTACGCATTTTTCTGTTTATTTTCCATAGTCTCATCCAATATCCACGATGAAAATGTGCAAAGTTTTAATTTTGCTAACCTAATGTATGTCGCTTATTTATCTAAAATTATTTTACAAAGGGAAAAAAATTAGGTGGTGTAGGTCTAGAATCACATACTAAATTTATTCACAGCCTGTATTCAAATCCCAAAAGTAAATCAAAGTAAAAAAAGCGTTGTTAAAATCAAGGCCACAGTTGACAGTCGACTCAGAATTCTCCGTAATCCCATTCAAATTCACTTGCGTGAATATTTAAAATCGATATTCGTCACATCCTGGGAGGCGGTGCTTGTCCTGGCTGGAGTAAACTCGTCCCGAAGCATTCGAGAACATTGTTCCGCCATTTAAGCCGTGCCAGTGACACTGTCATTTGCTCCTGTGTTGGCGACGACGTCAATATACCACGTATCTCGACGGAGATAGGCAATTTAAGGGAAGCATTGTGTTCTGAAATCTGATGGGAATCAGTTGGATAAAATATGAAGAATTGCTTTTTAATTTATTTTTGACGTGTCCTTCATCTAGTTTCTTAATTTTGGAATCCTCGAGCACGCGTGAGGATGTGCGATCACACGCACTTGCTGGTCAATATTTTTCTGAAGTGGGCCTTTTTGGCGTAGCCGTGGGACACACTTAAAATCTTCCGATGATGATAAACTTTCTACAAGCTTTCGTCAAGTATAGATCAATATAAGTTTAATTATAAGTGTATAGTGGGTTGGTAAAGTTCAATGAACGAAGTAGCTACGTGTAAGTAATGTACAAAAGATCCGTTACCTTGACAATGGCAGAAAAGGCTAGACTAGTTCTCTAAATGTACACCTTTGTTTTTAATCTGGAGCTAAGAACAATAGCAAACAATCTAAAGGATACTACACACACTTTCGGGTCGGTCATAATTAGCCATAGAAATTAAATAATGTTTATTTTGTAAGTTTCTGGCTGGCTGTTATTTATTTTTTTTGCAAAATATGTGGTTGATTCGTTTTGTATCTTGCTACCTTGAGGGTGAGGCGGGTCTCAAGGAAACGACAACGCGCCTGCCCGATCGCCGCTGGTGGCCCGCACACTCGGCCTCCACCCGCAGACCTCTCCAGTCATTTCTTTGTTTGCTTAATATTCTTACTGTACCATTATAGCAATAAACCCTATTGTTATACAGTCCACTCCTTTTATTATAAAAGCCCAATCGAGCCCTATTAGGATGGGATTTAGTTCCTAGCGGTCCACACCGGGCAACGGCACCACAACATATTTGTAACAGTCGAGGCGATGATAGATAAATAAATAAAACAACCACTGGCGCTTGTAAGCCTCACAAAGACCGTTTGGCTCGCTACCACATTCTTATCGGAGTTCCTCGCATAACAATTTAATGTTGTATTCCGTCTGTGCGCAGGAGTTCTCGCTTCTACTGGATGAGCTCGCTTCATCTTAACTCTCTTCTTTGCGTCTGGGCTATATTGACGCCATGAGACATGCACTGTATTTTTTAACTCACTGCAAAAACAAAACAAAAATAGCAAAAACAAACTCAGATATAGGAAAGTAGATCTACTATCGGAAAAGTACTAAACGGTTTAGCTACCAAATGGTCCGTATCGGCCCGAAACATCATTAAAGTAATCGTAGATGCTAAACATAGTTTGCTTTGATCGGTAAAAATGTAAAGAAAAGGGATTGCTTGTATGAAAAAACTATAATCTGGAAGATAATTATCTGGAAGAGATTGCTTCTGGGTAGTTTTAAGGTTTAACAAATACTACCGAATAGAGTGTGCCGACCCGAATATTGTGTGCACTTCACACTAGCTTCAATTTGGTCAAATAGTGCATTGTTTTGACTTTAGATTAATGGATTCGTTGAACTCGCATGAGTGATGATGACATAACGTACTGAATATAAGCGTGAAATATACAAGCTTCCTGCATTAAATATACATTAGTATGGTTATTTGTTGTACTTACTCTGGCGTGGCGATTCGTCATTATTTCTAGTTGTCAGGTAGTATACTACTCGTGTAATTGAAAATAAGTGAGATCTACTTTATCGCCCGAGACGGTGCGGTCGACCGGTATCGTGTGAAAATTAAAATTATCTTGTTGTGTGCACTATTTTATTTCTATTAACGGGTTTACTCTTGGCCTCAATTATTTCGCTCAAAAGCAATGATGAGACCTAATTTGGAGTAAGCTCATCTGGAAGGAACTGAAACTTCTGCACACCAACGGAACTCAGCACAAAATTTTGAATTATTCCCGTTGGATCCCACTTTTGAATCCCACTTGAATATTATTTCCGTTGGATTCCACAAAAAATTAAAATGTATTCCCGTTGAATCCCATAACAAAAGAAAAACGTTATATTCCCGTTGAATCCCAAAAACGGATCCCACATGCTTTAAAAAATCTGAATGCGAGTACTTTCAACGACAAAATTGCTTTTTTAACCGACTTCAAAAAGGAGGAGGTTATCAATTCGACGGTATGTTTTTTTTTTTTTTTGTATATTTGTTACGCGATTACTCCGCCAATTGTGGACCGATTTTTAAAATTCTTTTTTTGTTCGAAAGGAGGTACTTCTGAGGTGGTTCCATAGTCACCAAGTTGGGATTTGATGATTGGATCCTGGAGAAATCGAGGGCAACCCTCGAATTTTATAGGCCGACACACCGTTTTTCGCACATTTTATGAAGTAATTTAAGTACTTGCGTATGGTAATCATAATTTCATGTAGCTGAGCTGATGATGGAAGGTAGAACTCCTTAATAGTAAGGAGTAGGCATCGACTGATTTAGTTTGAGTTCGCATATCTCTGGAACTACAAGTCCGATTTAAGTAATTCTTTTTTTGTTGTACTAGGTATCATTTAACTTAGGGAATATTGCAAGTTTCATCAAAATCGGTTCAGTAGTTTTTGAGATAGGGAATTTTATTAGCTTATTGTGTACATGAGCGATGTTATTACCGGTGTTATGGATTACAAAATTCTAGTGCACATGTTGTATTTTACAAGAATTTGGGTTGAATATTTAAACTAAAAAGAGTAAAATAAAAACTTATTCAAAAAAAATGTAACCGCCTTCAAAAACAACCATAAAAAACGGTAAAAAACCTACAAAATAACTTTTCTTTCGGAAGTCGGTGGCAAAAAAAAGACAATGAAATAAAGAAAACAAAGACACCGACTTCCGAAAGAAAAGTTATTTTGTAGGTTTTTTTACCGTTTTTTATGGTTGTTTTTGAAGGCGGTTACATTTTTTTTTGAAAAAGTTTTTATTTAGAACATTTTTAGTAAAATTCATAAAAGAATATTTCTTTAAAACAAAGGTTACACTTTTCTTCTGATACGTACACATGTTGTCATAACGTGGGATTCAACGGGAATAAAAAATGGGATTAATCGGGAATACCTAAAAAATTAGATCCAAAAGTGGGATTCAATGGGAATAAATCAAAATTTTTAGCGCCGGACTCTGAAGGAATGGTGGCCGCGAGCCTGACGGTCTACCTTCACCAGTAGGATCACTTAGCCATCACCACAGGTTACAAGCAGCTTGTGGTGCTGTTAGGACTCGTTAGAAGGTGGAACCCATCTAACTTGAGAGACCTGGTATGATCATAAAATATCATGATAATCGTCAAGATTTACTCAGCCAACTTATCTTTGGACGCCCATCCTCCAAATTCAGGGTTCGTTTTATATTTCCTTCCCCATAAAAACTTCGTAGTACATTGTAAATCTCGCGATATTACAAAGTAAACTTAATTATAAGTACAAAACAAGTTTGTTCAGCCACCGCAGCATAAATATAGATTAATTTTATCAGCATTCGCTCCACGTTCCGGGTGCCGCGGTATTTTGACTTCGCCTAATGTTCGGACATTACCGGTGTTTTAGGATGACTAGGTATATCTGCTTGCTCATACATTTACCGGTACCTGTACCTACATACATTTACTACGGCTAACCTTATTGCATGTTCGAGGAATTTGAGTTGCATTTATTTACAAAAATTATAATTCAGACAGCAAAGTTTTCCTTTTGCAAACGGAATTAATGAAAAAGGGAATTCCCAGAAGTGATGGCTGGTATCAGAAAATTGATTTCGGAGTTAAAAAATATTCGACGAAAGAAAAAAAAGGAGCTCTTTTCAAGTAATTAAGGGTTGTTTTAAAAAAAGGTGTTTTGTAAAACTGATTTAACTTTACAATCTCCGATACCTATTAGATATCCAAAACTGTCTACTCCGAAATTCCCTTGTGATTTAAAAGGCATACATAATTATACCGAGAAACTTGAGAAGCATATTAAAATAGCATTTCATTGATTTATTACACTTCGCTTCGTCTTGCAAAGTTCCCGACCACGTAAAGCATGGATAACTTAAAAGTTAGTCTGTGTCGGTCTCTGCCCCATATTTGTAACTTGTGTAGATATACGAGTATTATAGCTACAAACGTTTTGTGTCTGAATTTGATTTACACATCATACCTATTTGATATTTTTAGGAAGAACAAGTTAGTCATTTAAAAGACTTCTTTAAAAAAAATAGGTTTTATTATTTTAAAATATTTACGATAGACAAAGTACTAGTCAAGACGAATCAAACGAGTCTAAACTCGATGGGTTTGCGGCGTTTCATTAGAGTTCCTATGGCCACCTTCAAGCTCCATCATCAGATCAGCTGAAAGTAACTTTTTGTTTCATTGTACAATAATGTCATCAGTTGGAGCATGGGGCCCAAATCCAAATTGATAGTCTCCGTGCTCCACCCAATTGGAGAAACTAGGTGGAGCACGAGTCCGGCCCCGATTTTACACGAGCTACGATTTAATTATTTTAGAATCTTTCATATTACCCTCACTATACGTAAGCATGTAACAAGAACCACAAAACACGTCAGATCTCCCATAACACACGTAACTGGGATGTTAAAACATAATGTACATGCGCCAACACAAGTGTTATTCCCCCTACCCTGTAGATAAGATAAACAATGATCGATGTACCTCGTTTCATACAAGACACCGAGTAATGTCTATAAGGGAGATAACCCTACAAATTACCGTATGTATAAATATGTTTATTGACTATTAGACCTTGATAAGTGGTCGAACCAACTTGACGGGTTTGATAATTTGGCTAAAAATTATGTGTCAATTTTGTGAAGTTATGCGGGATTATTAAGTGATTACGAGTTGCTATCCTGATTTGATTTTCCAATACTGGGTCTGTTATTTTATTAGGAATGTCAGATGTTAGTAAAATTAAGACAAACCTGAAGAACTTTAAACAGCGGAAGCTTTAAACATAGGAGACTGTTAATAATTAAATGTTCATAGGTACTGTTAATAAAAATAATTTAAGTGCTATACAACTACCTACCTCATTAAATGCTCTTAAAAAAGACTAGATGTTCCCCGTGGTTTCACTTCCTCTGCTCAGTTCCTATTGGTCATAGCGTGATGTTTTATAGCCTAATAGCTTTCTCGATAAATGAACTATCCAAAACAACCAGAATTTATCAATTCGAACTAGTAGTTCTTGACATTACCGCTTTCAACTAAACAAACAAAAAATGTCTTTACAATACGATAGTAAGTATTAGATAAATTAATGATTTTTAATGTTGTCTTTGTTTTAGTCCGCCGTGCTCAATAAACGTTTATTCTTTCTTTCATTAGCAAAATAAAAAACGGTTTCTACAGTTTCGTGAATCTATTTACTTTTATTACAACTTTAGTAGTAGAGTAGACATAAACCTAGTGATACTTAGTGAAAATCACTTGCCCCATTCAATCGCAACTTAGAACAAAGGAGAATGATAGACGCGAACAAAAAGTTACAACTTCTTAAGTTTTCTGTTCGCCTGGTTCCTATATCAATTATGTAGGTAGAGACAAGCTCAAATCATTCTAATAAGACGAACTTTGTTACAGTTGAAATCTCTTGTTGACATCACTTCGGAAAGTTCACCTTCTTACATTTAATTAATTTAGTGAATGAATATAAATGTTCGATTTTATACTCGGAGAAGGCACGTCATGAGTGTAATTGTTTAGCAAGTCGTGATGGTCCGGATGTTTAGCGCCTCGCTTCTTATGCATGAGGTTGCGAGTTCAAACCCAGGCAAGTACAATTACCGGCATGGATCTTGAGCGCTGACCTTCACCTGCGCAGAAGTGAATTATTAGGTCCCTTTGGTAGATGAAGTGAGGAACAGGGGCGGGGAAAATGTAGTGATTGGCCTGCGTAGCGTGCCGTAGCGCATCGCGTCATAGCCGCCACTCGGGATTCTGTCTGACAGTCCCTCCTGTCCAGCCCTGGGTGGGAGGACTCGTTCGATGATTTTACCACTTAAAAAAAAGAAAGTAGCAATATTTTTTTCAATTTATTCAATAATGTACTTTCTAAGTTTATGATCTTGGACATCACTGACATCGGTGACGGAAAGACATCTCTGATGAAACCGGGGGGTATTACAACGTCTTAAAACTAGGCTTGTTCCAGTGAGTGAACAAGATGGCGCTAGACGACTTGTATAGGTCTGTCACTTTCACTCGCCGGAATAACCCTGGTTTTGAGACGTTGTAATACCCCCTGGACTTATATTTTAGTGCAAAGCCATTCAGAGGTCTGTGGTGTTCCCAGAGGCGGTCTTTCCTTATTTAATTTATCACCAAAGCGTGGCCACATTATCATACCAAATAGAAAAGTAAGAAGAAAGATTAATCAAAGTCAAATCATTTATATTATGGACAATAGCATTTGGCATCGTATCATAAACGCTCCAGCCTGCTCAAACATTACAGTGAGATGGCAATAGACAAGAAGCTCTAATGCTGAATAATTTTGACTTTTTTCCAAATTTGGCTCGTCAATTATTAAATACATATTCACTTAAGACTTCAATTAGGATAATTAACATAACTTTTATCTTACAAGTGAAAAGTTTAACATCAGATTTTCTGTAATTCTAATTAAGTAATTACTTAAACATGTTAGACTCTACTCTCCCACTTAAGGAGCTCAAACAATCTTTATTTAAAATAAGGTAGTAAAAGAAACGGCCTACGTAGGTACTTTAAGATTTATTAAAGACTAACGGTAACGGTCCGCCCCAGTTTCGCACCTACCCTGTATATTTTTCGAACATTATCTTAAATACTTAATATTAACATATCAGAAAGAACACAACCAGAAAAAAAAAACATAATTATCCAACCAGGTGTCCAGACGTTATTTGCGTACACACAGATTTTTTAAGAGACTTTATTTTATACTATGTACAAAAGTATTAAGATTATTTTATGGTTAAACTAATAATAGTAAAAGTGTAAAACCTCTTCCCAATAGCTCGGAAGACAGGCTATAGTTAGACTGTCAACGCTTTAAGCATTAACCGTGCTTGCCAAATCACTGCTACGCCATTACTACGCCACATCACGGAAATGGGTCTGGAACCTGCAATTAGGTGCTATGAGCGATTGAGCATTGCACCGAGTTACACGAGCACGCCATGTTCGAGCACCGAGCGATGTTAGCAACGGCAGAGCGCAACGGACTATTTGGTGCGAAGAAAACGAGCATTTGGGTTTGTTTCATTCGAGTATAGCCGTACCCTTCTTGATATATTATACAGGGTGTAAGAAGACACTTAACGAAGCCGAAAGCTACTTATTCTACCCATTATTTGGATCATTTTTTTTCCTTTAGACCGTACCTGGGACTCCAAGGGTTCTCGAGATATTGAAGGTCAAAGTTGCATTTTTTTAAAACTTTTTTTTACGAAATCGAATTCTAAGTATTATTACAAAACTTTTTTCCAATCAAACATTACCTGAATTTTCGATTTTTCTACAAAAATTACGCACGCACGTCGATACGTTCTTATCACAGCGCGTTCCAGCATAGGCGCGTCGTGAGCGTATATAATTTTAGCGTAAAGCTACTTAGTTAGATGTACAGTATGCGTAGTTAACGGCTATGTGATGTGTCTTATTACACCCTGTATGTGTATTGTATATTCTATACGCCTTTTTTGCCAGAGTACAGTCACATGTAGGTACTCCAAAAAACTTGTTCCTACTATTGTGTGTGATATACACAAATGAATACTTGTCTTTACAAACGGTGCATCTTCCACTAAAACCATAGATAAACTATGTAATTAAAGTACCTACACTCAAGAAAGAAAAGAAAGTCTGTTGACCACCGTTCCCCTTTATGCCTTTAGTAATAAGGTTGAAAAGTAACGCAGCTGTAACTACTGCATTATTATCTTTGCAATGTAAGTGTGATTAAATACCCATAACATCACCCTTTTTTCCAAATTCTTCTTTGAATCATGCCAGCAACCACAAAATGATTTTTCACTTCAGTAGCTCAAACATGTAGGTTTTGCTGCCTGAAATCAGTGAGCAAAATGCGATTTTGCTCACTGAGTGAGACAAAGTAACTTTTTAATTTTTGTTTTCAGAAAGCCGCGAATATCTTATTCAGCCTTGGGTTAATCATACAATTCGAAACATTTACACTCCATCTCTTTCCCACTATTAGAAAGAGAGAGGGACAAAGACCAGCCCTTTCGAAATTCCGATTTTGAATTCGACCTCAAAGACAAACACGCTCGGTTTGTACTAACTAAAGAAATTTTGCAAAAAGATAATTATGTCATAATGTAATTTATTGAATTTTTAACTTATATGTATACGTAGTATTTGAACGAAATAAGTATTTACTGCAAATAAAACTGATATTTAACCTGTAAATATTTATTTCTAGTTTCAATGTTACGTAAATATTTTGAATAATAAAATATCATGGGTGCTATAATTTCCGAACACGCCTTAATTTAAATAAAAAAAAACTTAGTTTAAAGAAAGAGCGGGGATAAAATTTCGTGGCTGGCGTAGAGTTGAATAAGTTAATAGTTATTTCAATCTATTCCTGTTTATTATTTTATCTCCTAAAGTGTTCTCGCTGCTGAAGTGAAAAGTTATGTGTGTTACACGAGAGCAAAGTTTTTTGCATCTCGTGCCTTTGAATCCCTCGCCACACTCAGGATTCAACTTTAGAATCACTCGCTACGCTCGTGATTCAATCGTTGAATCCTTCGCTTGCTCTGGATTCAAAATCAGCACTCGCAGCAAAAAACGACTTTGCTCTCTTGTTGCACAAATAACTATTGCTACTAAAGTGTTTTGTGTTTATTTTTACACTAGCTTAAATTATCGCACGGAATCATAATACCGGGATGGTGGTATCCTGTGACTGTATTATTTTAGACTAAAACTTATCGCTATTCCAAATTTCATCCAGATCAGTACAACCATTCCGACGTGATTCTGTAAAAAAATGTTAGCAAAACTTTAGCATTTGTAATATTAATTAGAAGTTGAGATTCGTGAGAAAGATCTTGTATGTAGCATCTGCTACCATATCACTGTGACCACCATATTAATGTGTCTCTACACTACGTTTCAGCAAATCAAATAAGAAAGTCGATCCCGTTCACATCTCAAAATCAATACCAGAAGAAGTTGTTAGAGATACTCGTCGAACTTGCAGTTAACAATCTGGCGACACTGTTGATTCACCCTATGTAACTGCCGCTCAGTCTTATTTACTCAGTAAACTTAATACGTACATACATGGGGCATTTTATGTATAGTTGTATGGGTTGTGTTTCATTAAGAGGGTTTATGCGGTAGAACAGATTATTTGGGCTTGAGAGTACAATGTTCATTAGATGTGTGTCTTTACGGAATAACTTGATTTATACTTTTTTGCTTTCGCCTGTGTTTTTGCTCGTTTTATGGTTTAACCAAGGTTACTCAATATTACTCAAGGATAATGTAGCTTCCCAGTAGTCAAAGGATTTTCGGAGTTGGATCAGTAGTTCCAAAAATTATTTCCTACATCCAAATTTACACACTTTCGAGTAGACAAAATCGATAGTCGGTGATTGTGGATGTTTCAAGCCTATAGGTACATCAGTGGATTTCATTTGACTGATAAATTCATAACATAATTATAATCTTCCGTAGTACATATACATGGTCAAAATCGTCTTAAATTAATTCATTATTTTACGCAGAGCAGAGTAAAATGATCATAACTTAACTTATTTCAAATATATTCATGGTTGTGACCCAGAAAGTGACATACATGTCCCAAAACCATATTGGTACTTACTTCCTCGTTTCCCATTAGACCTTCCAAATGAGTTTAACCAAAACCGAGCTTAGCTCGCCTGCCTATTCCCTTCTCAAATGGGGTCCCTCAGAATCCAAAGCCAGATAAACCGTTTTATCGGACCCGAGAAATTGATTTATTTCGTCAAAATCCTGAATTTCGATTCAAACGATCGCTAAGAATATAAAACGAATTGATTCGTTTGAATGTCTGTGTTTTATATCAATTGTATTGAACCAATTTAGTTTATGTTGATTTGTCTTGGCTTCTGAAATCAGACAGTGACAGAATCATGTTTTTTTTTCTATAGAAGTTAGTTTAACAGAAGACCGTAACAATTTAGCTACAGAATTAGAAAAAAAATGTATTAAAGATAAAAATACACTTAAATGCATTTCCATCTTTATTTAATACTGGCGATTTCTAGTGAGTTTGCCTGCTACAACTCGAAAATTCATTAATTAATCCAGGACAACAATTATCTCTGTACCAAGTTTCATCCAAATCCGTTCAGTAGATTTTGCGTGAAAGAGTAGCGAACATTCATACAATGTTTTGCATTTATAAAATAAGTAAGATAGCCCTAAAAACTATTTAAAAGCTGCAATTTGCATAAATTATATGCAGTGCTTTATGCTTTAAAAAATCAGCGAATAAAAATACGTGCAAGTTAATCTACACACAAAATCTGCCCTCTAGGCGCCAACCAGGGTAAAATGACTTACCTACCTACAATGTAGAATGTGTGAATTTTAAACTGTAGGTACTACGGTATAAAATTCAGAATACAGAGGGGTGGTAAAGTTCCGTCGGGCGGTAGCCGGTTTATCTACGTTTTAACTGGGACATTTGTTATTGTTGCGAGGCGACTGTAGCGTTAACTAACAGATATAGATCCGACGTTGGCGCTGCAAAATTGACGAAATTTGATATCGTTGAAGCGCTTTACTAAAAGTTAACAGGCGAGACAACTGGGTTGGGATCGGTGATCCAAGTTTGTAGTTCGACTAAGATAGCTAAGGGCAAAGTACTGTTCGCAAAATTGA
The DNA here is from genome assembly GCA_950005045.1 of Agrotis exclamationis. Lineage (NCBI taxonomy): Eukaryota > Metazoa > Arthropoda > Insecta > Lepidoptera > Noctuidae > Agrotis > Agrotis exclamationis. The sequence goes on along the minus strand of OX465424.1, from coordinate 13,023,367 downwards.
AAATGTTACAAAAATGTTTAGACTGAAATCGAGCACCCACTCCGCCATATTATTTTATCTGATTTTCTGTAAATTATCGAGGCTACATGTTAGTATATCTATATTATTATAATATGTATACCCTGTAAGTGGCAGTTAAGAGCTTAGGACATGTACAAAAAATATGTGCTATGATATAAATCACCTCATCATTAAGTGATCTTTTTTCTGATGATTTTTTAAATAGTATTGCACCTACATGTTTGTTTTGCATCACCATATAAGGTAAACTGAAAGAAAATCAGTTACATGCGCAAGAAGTTTTATGTAAATAAAATAATTAATTGGAGCTTAAAACAGTGCTGAAATATCGGAAACTCAAAACAAATAATGGACATGGTTATCATCCCTATTTAAGATGTATACATACAGATATTATAGTGTCAGTGACCATGTCACTTAACATAACTCAAAACTTGTCTTTTAACTAAAAACAGAGGACAGAGTGAGCTGAATACATCAAAAACGCGCAAACTGAAAAAAAAGTTACCATATTCACGAACAAAACCAAAAGTTTATTCTTTTTTCAAACGAAAACAATTTCTCTCTGTAACTGGCTATTTGAATGATCACCCCAGTGATTGCCGTAACCACGGTCAGTGCCTGGCTGAATAATAAATAACATGGCTCAGTTCAGTAGAAGCCCCATTAGTTTGCTGAGTTTACTTACACTGTGTTTCCCACTTCTTCTTTTTCTTGTGAGAATGTGGCAGTCCTCTGAGGGCTTATTCCTTCACGTTTTTTTGACGTAAAGTCAACGGGGACTTTGTCGTTAATTTGATGGATAAAATTAGTTCTGTAATACCTTAAGTACGGCCGAATACGTGAAATTATTTATGCTAGGGCCTTTGGTGTTGCAGTTAAATAAGCCGCATCTAGGAATCACACGCAGTTCAGAGGTGGTTTGGACTTAGGTATATTGAGTATTAATTCATAAGTAGTTTAGGTTTTTTACGATGTTTTTCTTCCACTATCGCAGTGATGAATAAGAAAAACTAAATACATAATACTATGCATTGAAAAAGACACATTGGTAGTTATTTGCCTGGGTTTGAACTCACAATGTCGAGCATAAGAAGCTAGGTGTTAACTTCTGGACCATCACGACTATACCACGGTAAAATACTACACAGAGTATAAACAGTCATGTTTAATTAATGGTATGATTAAACTTCGAATTTTTGCCAACCGACTTAAGGCCCCATTAGCGTGGGCAACGAAGGGGAACTTGGTGTGATTAATTTTAAATTTTAGAGTACCGAGATTAGATTTAAAATTGTTTGATGGTGATATGATGATGTTCCAGTTTTTAGGGTTCCGTAGCCAAATGGCAAAAACGGAACCCTTATAGATTCGTCATGTCTGTCTGTCTGTCCGTGTATGTCACAGCCACTTTTTGTCGAAAGTATAAGAGCTATCCTGTTGAAACTTGGTAGAAAGATGTATTATGTGAACTGCATTAGGATTTTCACACAAAAATCAAAACAAAACAAATTTTGGGGGTGCCCCCCATACTTAGAATTGAAACTCAAAAAAAAATTTTTCACCAAACCCATACGTGTGGGGTATCTATGAATAGGTCTTTAAAAATGATATTGAGGTTACTAACATCATTTTTTTCTAAACTCAACAGTTTGCGCGAGAGACACTTCCAAAGTGGTAAAAAGTGTGTCCCCCCCCCCCGTAACTTCTAAAATAAGAGAATGATAAAACTAAAAAAAATATATAATGTAGACCTCAACCAAAACTACCAACGAAAATTGGTTTGGATGAGATACAGTTAGCAGTTTTTTAGATATAGTACATTTTCAAAAACCGCAAATATAACTTTGCCATTCATACAAATACTATGAAAAACAAAGTTATTTTTATTGTTTGTGTATATTACTTACTAATCTCAATATAATTATATCTCTAATCTATGCTTGCTGCTACGGAACCCTTCATGGGCGAGTCCAACTCGCACTTAGCCGGTTTTTTATTGCAGTATTCATCAGTAGTTGATGGTCAAGGACGAACCTATGTGTTTATTTTTGCGAGGAACATTAGTGTAACGTCTAATTATTATTTGTAATTCTTAAATACTATTTCTACTCGTTACTTTGCCCGCGTAGTTTCTTTATTTTGAAACAAGACATACCTATATGTACTGGTATTTTGCTGCATCCGGTTAGACTAAAAGTCGACCTTAGCATAGTTGGGAAAAGGTTAGGCAGATTTATAATGAGATACATAATATTATGACACTCAACAATCGCGTGGTATTCTATTTATGTATTATTCTTTTAAATCATACACAAATTAGGGTCATTAATATTACTTTCTACAACCAAACATACAAGGTTTCGGCTATTCGATATGTGTAATAAGTTTTATTAGGCCGACATTATTAATATATGTAAATTGTTTGTAATACACTTATATCTTACGTAGATATAAGTGTATAACTAACAATTTATGGATCACAGTCTTAAATAAATGATAAATTAATACATAAAATGATATCTATTATAAGCACGGACAATGTCACGGATGAAATGATGAAGGTCGGTATATTACGCCACTATTAGAAATTAGGAACATAATTCATAATTTGTAAACTCAGACGCAAAAACACTTTTGGAAATCGAATTGCTCCATCCTTATGAAAATCTAATTTAGATACGAAAAATTTATGCCTTCGTCGATTTTCCAACATACTCGTACATAACCGCACCTTATCATTTATGAATATCGGGCCGTTTACACCTAATAAATATTTCGCCGAATATGTGGCGGCAAGACGTGGGTATTTGAGCCAACGAGTATATAGATAACTAGCTTTTACCCACCGCTTCGCTCATCCTCCTCCCATTTATTAATTTTCAAGTTTTTTAAAAGAAGAACCCGAACCGAAACCAGATTCGATTTTTTATAAAAACGGCAAACAATATCTGTGTTTTATGGTAGCCCCTTGTATATTTATTTCGTTTTGTTTTTTGGTACTTATTTGTTGTTATAACGGCAACAAAAATACATCATCTGTGAAAATCGCGAAGTAAAAATAGTACCTAGTAACATGGGTAAATAAGAACTTCATGTGGTACCACTAGATAGCTTGGTAGTGCTACGGGTTGTTTATTTTTATCCGTTGTACTACTGGTAGTAATACCGGTAGTACCACGGGCAACAAACGTAATGAACAGACTGACAAGCCAAATCAAGTCACTTTCGCACATATATTAGGGTAAAGTTGGTAGAGATGGCCATACGGGAGAGATACCCAATCGAAATATTTCGGTAACTACTTGCTGGATATCGCTGTAAATGCCAGGTCCGCTTCACATCGTGCACAAGTACAAGTGCAAGTTAAAAGTATTCAGAAAAAAAAGATAAAAGAGAGTAAAATCCAACATAATGTTTTAAAACTACAGTAATATTTCTTTATGTGTGCATATTTTACAATATAGCGATGTAATTTTGTAAAAGTAAGGATTTCTTTTACATTTTCTAATAACTTCATGAGCGCAGTTACATTTAACCTCAAATTTCTTGACATATTACATACACCTACGTTCTTAATGTGTGTGACTATCTTTCCCATAAGATTAGGAGAGACGGCCATGCAAAGTTGGGGTATCGTGCCAATGACCATCACAATGTTTTGAGCGTAGACAAGCAGATTTAGGGACATTACTGCACGTTTTTTCGGAATTTGAAAAAAAAACTACAACTGACTACTACATAACGTCCCTCACCGAAGATTGGATTCAATGTATCTTGTCTAATCTTTGGGTTCATGAAAATTGTACAATGTGTTAGGTACGATAAGTGCGTGCTGAGTACTTGTCGCCATAGGTAAAATCATAAAAAAAACATGTGGTTCAAAAAAATAAAGCAAATTAATAACAAGGTATACAGACATAGTACTGGCCATCACTACCTCACTCATATGGCCATCTTACACGGGCACCCTGGGAGAGATGGCCGAACGAGTTTTATTTTTAATTGTAGTTTTAGACTTGATCTCTTTAATTAAAACGATAAGTATGTCAATAATGTATAACATTAATGTTAAAATTATCAAAATATGCCAAAATTAACAAGGTTATTTATTCTAATTTCAGCACACCTTTGAAAAAACTATGGCCAACTCTAACGAATTTACCCTATTAGATAGAATAGGATTTTGTATCGAAACGTAGTAATTATTTCCTGCAAGCCACTGATGCAACATAATATATAAGTAAACAACGTAAGGAAAAGGTGAAGGAAAAACATCGTGATGAAACGTATTGTTTAAAAACCAGAAATAAAATATAAATAAAGACATGACTGTGTCATCTACCCCAATATATTTAAAACCTACGTTCTCTCAAAGTTAAGGAGGTCCCAGCTATAGGGACGTTATAGAATGATTCACCATTATCATCTACTCATCTCTTCTCATCACATTCTCCTGCCCTTATCCCAATTAAATAGGGGTTGGTGCAGAATGTCCTCCCTTTCCATACTTCTCCATTACCTACTTGTCGTCGCAATATCACCTCCTCCTTTTAGCCATTCTTCACTTAAACTTCATTGATCGTGTCTCTGATTGGCACAAAGAAAATAAGTCTTAAAACCCATTAAGATGCTAGCGCATATTACAAGTTTAATTTGCTAAAGTTATAAAATTAGTTTATTCAGACCAAAAACGAGACTGTGAACTAACAAATTAAAGACCTAAGAAACATTTAAGCCTGTCTAATACAACTTGTAAGTAAAATAGGAGTCTGTGTATCCGACGTTGGCATCAATTCAATTTTAAGCTCGGCAATATCTAGACGCTACCAGATTTAAGTGCCACCCTGTATTCCACGATAAGGAATACTAAAGTCTCTATAGTTGTAGGTACCCTTGTCTGGAACCGTTTGACAGATAAGCAATTTGCATAAAATAACGCTTAGTTTGGAATTATTCTTTATTTCTGAGCACGATTTCAATCTACGAGATATTTAGATAACGTGAGCTTAGTTGATAAGGTCGTTTCTTGTAGAAATACTGGTATTTAACTACATCAGCACCCGTAGCATGGTAGCGTAGAATGGGTTTTGTCGACGGATAAAAAGACAAAATGACCGAATGTAGAAAAATATCCTTTTTCTACATTCTGTCATTTTGTCTTTTGTCGTTTTATTCATGGCAATGTTTAAATGTAGAAAAGAAATGTTTCTATTTTTTAATGGTATTCCACCAGCCGCAAAAGGAACCACAGCAGGTAGAATGTTTACTCTAATTAATAAGATACGTCAATTTATCACAAGTTATTACAAATTCGACATGACGTCGGGGAAAAGGCGATACGAATCAACTGGATCTAGGCAGGACATCTGGCTAGACACGGAGAAGGAGATGGAAGATGTAGTAAGGTTTTGTTTGTATGGCGGCCAAAGTTTGCCAAAAGAGACCAGGGCTGTCCGAAATCATATTGGACAGGCGATATCATCAAAGTCATTGGAAAAGAATGGAAGGAAGAAGAACACACAGAACGAACCGAGATGTACAGCAGAAAATATGAGAGACCGGATTAAGTGCAGTAGAAGATCCTAAGCTAATATGATGAACCAGAAATTATTCTCGTTCTCCTACATTTCCCTAAAACAGCTATCAAAACAATTTAATTAATTCAGAAACTGATTTATGTAAAAGGTTATTTTATCCTGAATTATCAGTGTCTTGGGATTACGGGACCGCTTTTATTATTTAATGCTTCATGTGAATCCGATTACTAAATTTCAGCCAGTCTATAATGGAATAAAATGATTCATTTATAATAATAAAAGATAAGTATTACGCGTACAAAGCCAAAGTTTTGTGGAAAAGAATCTCTTTTTTTGTAGCACATTTGTTTTATAAAAATTGCGAAATTACTTTGGGAATACCAGGTTTCAGAATCGCTTCTTCTCTATATGCGCATATCCATAATTTCCACCACTCTAAAATTTCCATGCTAAAGTGAACCCCAAACAATTAAAGTGAGGCACCGAATAGCACTAAAATACCTTAAGTCCAAATAAGTGTTGGCGTCACTACTCCACCTTAATGGAGATCTCTATTCAAGAACCCATATGGAAAAGAATAGGTTACACTGTTGGCGATAGGAGATTTAGCAAAGCAAATCAAAGAGTAAAAGGACCATTGACTGCTTGAACAAATAGTTTTTTCGGGTTGGCCTTTAGAACTTTGGCTAGATACAATAGTATAGATAGTTTTCAGCTCAACTGATGTTTGGTACGGGTAAATTATTTTACGATATTTGATCAATATTTGAATGAGGATTTCTAAACTCATGTTTCAAGTAACTACTGCTTATTGTGGTGTACCGCCTACCTATGAAGTTTCACCAGCCGCTTTAATTGGATCCTATATACGTTGTTCCCTAGTCCTCATTGTTTTTATTCTCCTTGAAATAATAAACTACAAATCAATTCGTTATCTACGTATAGATAACAAAATATAAATCAGATGAACACAAAGATGGGAAATAGATAACAAAAAACCTTCAATTTTCGACTGTGTGAGAATGAGAATGAAGTTACTATAAAAACTAAAATAAACGTTTAGATACACAGGCAATAAAACAACTGCCAAGGTTTTAAAACAATAGCATCTAATGGGCAATTGGCCGAAAGCACTCGACTGGAATAAAGCCAGGCAGATGAAACGAGGTCAGACAATCGCTTACAGTGAAGACACAGCTTTAACACTGATAGGTACCAAGTTTAGCGCAAATGGAGCTAGTACGTACGCTTAAGTAGGTAAAGTACGGTTATTTCAGCATTACTTTACTTCATTTGGTACTAGATTCAGTTTGGTCGTGATGAAGACATTACTATCCTAGGAGTACGAGCCACAATTTATGAGTTGTGGATCACGGGTCCTAACTCATGCAGGCACTTTTCTTTGTATATTTCATTACCACATTCATATTAATTTTTGTTAATACAGCTCGCAAAAATTTTGTCAGTAAATCGGATCGAAAATTCAAAGACACGTGATATCCCACATCGCACACTGGGGTATGTAGTAAATGACAGACCTCTCTCTTTTATAGACAGAAGGCCTCTGTCCCAGCTTTGGGAACATTATTTAAAACAAACAACAAGATATTTACGACGCTTTCCACGGTTTGTATTAAATTAATCTAATTCAGAAAACACGCACACGATAAAGGTACCGAAATACTTATGCAAATGGTTGAGAATTAATCTTTGCACCCTTTTCCGTGTAAACAAAAGGGTTTTCTGTAACGTGGGGTAGGTTTTTTATCACATTGTTGAGCATATCCTGTTAACCACAAAAAGGCTTAACGTTCAGCTCTTAGCCGTGACATGGTTTTATCTTGTTTCTTTTTGTGTTAAGAGCCAAAAGAATTTAATTTATTGGGAACAAGATCTGATTTTACCAGACTGTGCCAGACCGTGGGGTAATTAAATGCTGTTGTATTTGCATTATATCCTGTTATTTTTTGGGAATTTTATCATAACGATAATTCCAAAATATCGAAGATACAATATCAGTCTGTCTCAATGATTCGCAACATTATTGATGTGTTATAATTTTCTCGCAATTCATGATTTTTTCCATTTACAAAGTTCTCCTTGAAAAACTTAATCGACTTGTCAGAATAAGTAAAGAATAATAGTGAATTTACACCTTAAGAACACACAACCATAAAACGAAGTTCCAATGTCGAGCAGTCAGACGCAAGGATAGCTTCAAGATATTGAAACATGTAATGAAACAGTTCGAAACATATTGCAGCTCGTGAGAGACCTCCAGCATTCTAAGACATCTGCCCTATGCACTTGCGTGTTTTATTGAACATTTTGCTACAAGAATTCCAGAAAGTATCCGGTTTAAGAATGCTATTCTAGTATCACTGTCTGCCGAAGAGTCGTCTGAAAATGTTCGCAAACGTGTGCTTGCCAAAATGTGTATTTTATTGCTAAATGCTATTTTGCATGTAGCTGATGTCGTGAAAGATCAAGTTCAATGTTTTTTGTTTAATGCAAAGGTCAAGATTTTTGTTGCACATTTGTTTCAACATCCTGTTTTGAAGGACATTGAACGTCCACGTCAAATAAAATAAAATGGGAAGAAACGTCTTCATAAATTCATAACGAAGAGAAGAAATGCCGTAAATTACATTGGAATCAACGCTCAAAACGCGAGGTTTATAACCAGAGAAAACAGAATGCACCATGTTAGTAGGAACAGCTATAGTTACTACGCCGTTCTGGTTAGTTCTGCTGTCAGCTCCAAACATGAATTGGCCACAGAGCCCAAACACTAAACATAGATCGTTTGACCGCGTCACTACGACTCGAGCGAGCGCTGTAACTTGTACCGTCACACAAATTGTATTCGTCGACGAACGACAAACTGTTGTGGCAGTTACCCAATACGTAATTACCGACACGTTACGTGTTAGTCGCACAAACTTTGACGAACTCATACATTGCGAGGCAAAGTGTAACATACAAAGTTTAATTAGCAAGTGTACGGATCTGGTAGTAAACAGAGGGGTATTTGGGAAGTTACACTAACTTGTGTTAGGTACCTACATAATGCATGAAGACATTTTGGTAACAATCTTCAGGTAGTGTATGAAGTTTGTGTAAATTGTTTTAGATGGCAGCAGGCTCTGTGAAAACCCTTAAGGAATACAGTGATTTTAAGCGCTGCTGAATTATGAAGAATGCAAATGTGATTCAGCACCCAAGCCAGAAGTTACGGTTTTAGGCAACTGCACTGAGTTACTACTATGCGAAGACCCTAATGTGAAACATTAACACGGCATAGCGTTGCCTATGCCGTGTACAAACTGCTATACCTGTACATATAAACCTTATTTAACTCGTAGATAAAACTAGATAGCTGAACTTTAACACGTCGCGTCGTCGCTTTAAACCGTTAAGCCTCCTGCAGACACATGCGATTAATCGCGCGGGGCGACATGTCGCGGTCCATTCGCAGTACATTTAGAGTGGAAATTAGCTTGGCTCGTTGTCGCAGCGCGATTAATCGCGTGTGTCTGTAGGAGGCTTTACCCTATCTTTCTTTGCCCGCGTACCGTGAAAGGATTCAAATATGTAGTTTGCGTGATTGAAAAGTGCCTTTATGTCACATGGTCATAACCGAGTTAGTGTCCAAAGATAGTGATTTTCCACATAATCCATTATAAGACACAATTTGGAACCAAGCTGTATAAGTAAAACGTTCGGTAGATGAAGATGATCTCATTGCTACGTTAGGTGAATAGTGCTGTTTTGAAAGTAAACGGTCCTAAACATTAATTTGTCTAATATTTTAATCGTGTAGCAGATATTAAAGCTGGTTGTGATGAACATTTTTTTTAAAGATTTATTAGGATAAATATGTTGCTTTAAAAGGCAAACGATTCTAAGAATTATCTGTTATTTCCATTTATTTTAAAGATTGATCCTCAAATTAGTTTCTTACATCGAAAACAGATCTAACAGAAAAATTTAATCTTAATTTATAATAAATCTAAATTAATTTACTTGTAAGATGATTTAATTCTGAAAAAGCTGCTATAATCAGATCTCACAAAATTGAAAGAAAACCTTCCAGACTGGCAAACACACATGGATATTGTATAATTCATGCTGAGATCAAAGTCGAATCAGAGTAGACAGCTTAGCTACTGCGCCAATCGGATATACTTTTCAGCCACTTCTTAAACGTTTTCAGCTACTTGCTAAATAGTAAATATACATACATCGTTATATTATAGCTCTGGTTTGTTGGTCAAGCGGGACTGCTAAGCATGATGTCCCGGGTTCAATGCTCAGTTAACGTCATAGTAACTGTCGAAAAAGGTGTATATGATAAACAATTACCCATTCGGAGATTACAGGCATGATTTTATCTATATATGTATTTCTATACTAATATTATTAAGAAGAAAGATTTGTATGTTTGTAATGATCAAGCTCAAAAACTAATGGACCGATTTAAAGATTCTTTCACTGGTAGAAAGCTGCATTGGCTCTACATGACTTGGCTAGCAAAAGCTAAAATTAAAAGGTACGTTTAGGAATAAATCTACCATTTTGCAATGCAACACGAACTTAATGTTTTTACTAACTGATGGTCTTAATTTATGGACCGGTGGCAAAAGGAATTGCAAATAACGCAAGAAACAAAGGAAACTAAGCTATAAAAGTCTAGGGGTCGAGCCGCCGTGCGCCACAATTAGCAACTTTCACAACAACACAATACTTATTAAATTACTTTGTACTGTCTAGACAGCTGAAAGTCTCATAATTGTATTTAGAACTTTTTTTGGAAAAGCAAGAAAAGGCATGGCAAGGCTAGGATAAAACTTTTTTTACTATTGGAATTGAACTACCCTATTAAAAAAATTGTAGACTAGATTTGAATGTTACATTTACTAGGCTCTGCGTGTACCTATTTGTTATAGAACATTTTTTTAAAATGTCCTGTGAAAATCACAAATGTAATTATGACATAGTTCGAATTCAAACCACATTCTCACATAATTTTTTGTTAGTTGGATCTTATTTTGATAAGCTTTGCAAGCTCAGTTAATAGGTTTAATAAATATAAAATGGAACAAATCTAAAATTCTACACATTGAATAGAATTTCATAACTCTCAGCTCCCAATATTAATATTTGACACAACCGAAGCGAGATTGATAAATATTAAGAAGGCGAATTTAGTAACGAGATTTTCATTTTCACGAAAATTTTCGTCGGTTTCGTATGACAGATATTGAAAATAACGTAAAGATACCTACTTTTGTTTGTTAAAATCTGATAATTTGGTCGTGGTTTGTTCAGAAATCAGATTTGTTGTAATGACATTATATTATTGTTTCAATGAATGCCTCACCAAAATCAGCAGAATAATATCTTTTTTTCTTTTTCGCCAATATTTCAGTAGAAGAAGTCACAAAAACCTTGAAAGTAAATTAAGGAAAATAAAAGACAAAATATTTTATCATTCCGACCTAACAAATATAATACCCACAAGAGTCTACTATTTCTTTTCGCATTCTAGATCGGGGGGCACGGTAGTGCACCCGCCAAAGTCGAGCGCAAAGCAAACACTGCCGTATCTTCCTTTACTGGAACCATTTCGCCGCATTTTCAGGCCCCTTTTTGAGAACCTCTGGATAAGACCAGAACGCAGAAATTTTCGTCATCCAGTAAGCTATAATCACATACTTAAAATCCAAAATTTGAAGTCTGCAGGTCATTCAGTTCCGAAGTTAACCGAAAGCAAAAGTTGGTTAGTGGATACAAGTCAAAATTGGTGCAATGGTGTCATGGACCACCTGGTTTTGTACTGTTGTGTACCCTTCAACGGCCAAGTCTCACAACATTAACTATAATAATAAAGAAATCGCAGTAAGGAACCTTAGACTTGGCACGAATTTGTCTAGATTTCATTATTTTTTAGAGATAAATAAGCAACTCTATCGCGACTTTGGCTAGTTTTTTACAGAATGTTTTTGGTGGGATTTTTTTGTCAAAAAGCGGAGATTTACCTTCGCAGCACATTTCAATACAACAAAGGTAAAATGGAACTTATCAAATACTGGTTTCCAATTTGTAACTTAAAGGGCAGAAACTGACGAAGGATATCAAACAATGGTGACTGTAATTGTAGATAAGTTCGCTAGAATGTTCTACGTGACCCAAAGTTTCAGCTAATCAATTCCAACTGAGGAAATTAATTATACTGTGGACAATGATTTGTTATTCGACATGCTAATCTGTTCCTTGACTTTGTAATTGCAGTGGTTTGTGATAACGATGATTTTTTATTCGAATAGATGATGAAAAATGTAGTAATTATGAATTGTGTAGGCCCGAATAAAATAAAACCCAAGGCAGTTATGACGCACGCCTTTTTAATAACTCTTTGGAGCGGACTGGTAAGCACCGGTTAGGAATTAAAAATTTTGAACATCATACAATACTATATGACGCGTGTGTAAGCAAGAAGGAGGAGTGAGGGAGGCTTATAGCCAGGAGCGAGACAGAGCAGGATAACAAAAAAAAAGAAGTACATTACCAGTTTAAAACAAAGAGCTTTCGTAAAACGCCAAAAGTTATAAGAGCTTACTCACATAAAAAATACGAACAGCTACCGAAATCCTGTAATACTGGAAACCCTAAGTATAATACAAAACTTTTGTTATAAATTGTAGAATCATCGAGATCGAAAAACTTTTTAAAAAGAATTTCCGCAATAAAAAGCCATTGCAAGGCCATCTTGGGAACAACAGGTGTGCGATATCAAAGGTATTTGGCAAAAGGACAGAGGGTCGGACGACATTAGGTCGGGACATATCGCACACCTAAATCCTATTCTTTAAGAAATAATCCACTGGGCCCATCCCAAACAGTTTTATGCTCCAGAAATCGTCATGAGAGGGATTTGAATAAAATGAATGTAAAATCTTGTCGGCAGAACAGCGTTTTGAACTGATATTTTACAGAATAAAGTGCCTTTTCGTTTATTGAAATATTAATTTAAAAGGGACTGAATTTCGTGCGGTGACTGTAATTTTACAATGTAGGCAATCATTTCAATTTCATTTCAAGATTTTTAAGATATTTCTTTGCATAACTACGTTCAGAACGTGTATAAAATAAAGTTGTCTCCTGTGGCACATACTTAGAAAGATACAGGCGTAATGACACTTCTTTTTTTGAAAAAAGAATTCCATACGACGCAATAGCGGAAAAGACGAAGTGAAAATACGAAGTGACGGTAACTATCACCTTGTTTACATACAAACAGAATGGTCTCTGTTTGCAGAGTATCAACAGACTATTTGTTAAGAAAGGCAAACAAACAACCACAAAAAATAGGGTTCCCTAGGCGCCGTTTCGCTTAGCTGTAATCGTAGTTGCGTCACAAATCCAGCTCGATCTCTAACGATTCTCTTTTACCACCCCTATGGTGCCCATATTGCTGTTTGAAGTTCGACATTTGATTTTTACTGTAGCACGATAAACAGTGCAATAAAACGGACCTTTATGATCGGCAAAATAATTGCTCCATTTTATTCGATCGCACGTATGGCACAATCAATTCTAGAAAATCTCTTTTACCAATTTGGTCCACCTCGAAATGTTATTAAGTACAATATTGTATTGGAGAAACGATAAATATTGTGTTACAAACTTATAAGACGTTTTAATTCCATAAGATTGGGGAGGTTTCACAAAGGTGGAACATATCCATTCATATTAGTCGCGGAGATATCAGATTCAGCACGTTTTATACTATATTTAACATGCATAAATATAAGTAGAACTTTTATCCAAATACGTCATACAGTTTATTTTTATAAACAAAACTATAGGTATTAATTTCCGCCCGTTGAGTTTCCTATAGAAGAAAATAAGTCTCGAGCGTAAATTGAAAAGTCACTGACGTCTAGTTGAGCTTTAAAAACACATTTTCTATCAGAGAAGAATTTTTTTGCTGGAGAAATCCCGTGAACAGGAACACCAGCTTTATGTAAAGAAAAATAAGACGTTAACTCTTAAGGATTTGCAAACCCAAAAGTTTTCCCATTTTCATTCGTTTGTCAATTTGATGTTCTTTTTGTCTTCTTTTCTGAAGAATATCTGGCTCAGTAATTAGATCCAGATTCAGTTGACAATAATGAGATTTTTCTCGTCATTTATTTAAAATTTAGACCCATATATTTTATTGCCCGTGGTACTACCCGTTGTGCTACCAGTAGTACGACGGGTAAAAAAAATATCCGTGGTAGTACCACGGGAAATATTAACTTACCCATAGTATTTTATTACCCGTTGTAATACTGGTAGTACCTCGGGCAAGAAACGTGTATTTTTTTTCAACTTTAACAAGCTATGGAATTCTTAAAATATTTTAATTCAGAATGAGTTCCTAGTAAGTATTACGGTTTCCAGTTTAAAACTGATCCCTTTTAAATAAATAAAATAAAATAAATAAAATAAAATTCATTTAATTCAGGCATGAATACCCATACAAGTAAAAACAAAATTAACAAGATCAATTAATTAATTAAATAGAGTACAAGGAAGAATAAAAGACTGTTAGCAGGAATATTGACAGCCATATACAAAGAAATAATTAGCTTCATATATGGCTCTCAATATTCCATTGTCAGAATCATGAACACGGCTCATAAAGGAGGCCCTCGCTTTACGCAATACAGCATGGAAATCATCGACTCTGTTCTCCGCAAACATGCCGGACGCGCTACACCTCCACGGTAGCCCAAAAATGCACCTAAATGCGTTGTTATATTGCACACGTAAGGTGTTATACGCGCGTTGTGTGTGCTTGTACCAGAGGTGGCCCGTGTAAAGCGACCGACAGTATGCATTGAACAGAGTAACTTTAACTTGTTTGGTACATTTAGCAAAACGCCGAGCAAGCATGTTACTTTTCGCAGCCAACATTCTCCTCTGTCTTTCCATGTCCTCATCGTCTCGCAGTTTATCCGTTACGATATGTCCAAGATATTTAAAACTTTTAACAACTTTTAGTTTGGTGTTGCAGAATGTTATATCGGGTGTAGGTAATGGACTATTATCGTATTTAAATACCATCAATTCCGTTTTTTTAACATTATATTTGAGACCGTGCTTATTAGCGTATACTTCACATATGTTCAGTAGCTTTTGCAACGCCTTGACAGAGGGGCTGAGCAGCACCATGTCGTCGGCGTAGCTGATGTTATTTATTGGGACACTATCAATAGAACAACCGACACCGGCTCTGCTCAGCTCCTCTATCAATTCATTAACATATAAATTAAATAATGTAGGGGATGTCAAGCCACCCTGTCTCACACCGGAATTGAGAGATTTAAAACCCTTGACCTTGTCTTTTTTGTTCTGGTGTTAATATTATCAGTTCTCCCGCCCTGGGTTGAGCAGAGGAGACTCGTACTGACTAAAACCCACTGAGTTCCTTCAATTGCCTTTTACGTTCCAGGGTCCTGCGACCACGGTAGACCCATTATGTGGCTACGCTATATTATAAGCTGTACATGTACATGAGTAAATATTCAAAACCATGAAAAGTTTTATTCAAAACACATTCATATTCCTTCATAATCCGTACTCGCATGAAACTAAGCCTCGGATCGGACAAAAGGTATTTTAAAAACATATCAAATATTCATACCGGGTTTTGGGTTACATTTCGCTTCCATTCAACGAATTAACAGAATGGTATTACTTACATATTTTAAAACCGTTTAAAGTAAAAGCTAATGACTGAAAATTACTAAGGTATTTTAGGCTTTCATTCTATTTCATCTCAGCTTTTCTGCATGCTTTTCCTAAACAACCCTTTTTTTTTACGAACGTCTACCTATAACAGCACTGTTAACTTTTAGTTAAATTGTTCTTTTTAAAATTTCAACTCCGTACTTTCAATAAAACTGAAAGTTACATGAACCGCTACTAAAATTTCATGTAACGGCAATTATTCAAACATTTAAAAAAGTATTAGTACAGAAATAAAAATTACTTACCGATCATTCTTATCCGGCACCTACTTCGTTAATCCTTAATCCTTGCAAAGATACTTTAAAAAGTTTTTGACACAGCGTAAACCAGGCAAAAATTTGCCTGAGAATAGCTAGATATTTTTTTCAAATTTATCTCAATGCTCTAACTAGATGTTAAAAGGTAAGGCGCAACCACTAAACTCAGCCCTTTGTATTCAGCCAAGAGGGAATAGGGTTAGGGAAGTTCGCGCGCTGAGAGCCCCGAACCGACTGAATTGTATCCGGGATGGCTTTTCCCGATTTTCCATGAAGGTACAACTTTGGGAAGGATGCCTCACTCGGATCTCTCGGGAGCTAAGTTAACATCGGATAGCGCCATCTATGTTGGATAAATCGAATTGTACAGTGACATCTATTATGAATTGCGGAACTACATGGTCTGTGGGAAAATGCTCGTATCTAGAGCTTGCTACAGCTGCGCCAGATAGCTGCAGCTGTCGATAGATGGCACTGTTTTAATTTTTATATATTTAGTAGTGTTTGGACTATTTAAATAATTATGAAGGTTCATACAATTTCAGAGGGCAATGACCATACGTACAATATAATGTACTGACAATTTGTTGGTACTGTGTAGTTTAACATAAACTGTAGAATAAAATATTGTAACCAGTCAATGACACGTCGAGATCAAGGTGCCTTTAAATTTATAAACATTACCACGGCAATCAACCAGGATGTCAATGAGTGCCAAATATTTACTGCGTTTTTAATTAAGTAGGCAGCCACTGGTGTTCTTCTGTTTAGTCGAACGAAATAAAAAGCAAAAGGATTCTTATTTGTGTAAAAAATATGATTATGTAAGAAGGTACCAACAATTTTCATAGAAAGATCAGGATTTAATATTGAAAACCTAAGCTAAAAATGTATAGGTACTTATTAGTAACATCACTAATTTCATTAGACGTTCTCGATTTTTGCCAATATGGACGAACAGGCTTAACCTGCGTATCTACATTTATTTATTTAGTAATCCAACTGAATCATCTTACTAAGTAGGTACTTAATTAATCCGAATTAATTTAGTAATCCAGGTAAATCCTCTTACTACATAATTATTAAATTTATAATTATCCGAATCATCCTTTCGTAGTTAGTGAAAAAAAGTAAGTACTTTTTCATTTTAATGTTAAGCCGATAGTCGAAACAAATAATTAATTATAGAATGCATAAATAATCGAATTTCATTATTTTGTGAGGTATAAAATATCCTATTTGCGTCACAATCACGTGGGAGCGTGTTAGATCAATAACTTTAATTTTTACCGACTTCAAAAAAAAGGAGGTTATCAATTCGACCCGTATGTATGTAATATTATCAGAACTGCCCAGTTTTCATACATGTTAGTCTATATCAGCGTCTGAACAAATGTGACAAATTTCATAAGTGTATGTATGTATGTTTTTATGTTTGTGCACGCATATCTCCAGAACTATAAGTTCGATTTAAGTAATCCTTTTTTTGTTGTACTAGGTATTGTTCAACTTAGGGTACACTGCAAGTTTCATCAAAATCGGTTCAGTAGTTTTAGAGATATGAATTTTTTTATGTTGTGAAGGATTACAAGATTAGTGCATAAGTAAGAAAATTTTGTATTTTACAAGGATTTGGGTTGAATATGTAATGAATAAACTAAAAAGGGTAAAATAAAAACTTTTTTTAAAAAAAGTACCGACTTCAAAACAAATACAAAAAAGTTTAAAATAACTTTTCTTTCGGAAGTCGGTGGCTTTGTTTTGTTGTGTCATTGACTATTGCCACCGACTTCCGAAAGAAAAGTTATTTTAAACTTTTTTGTATTTGTTTTGAAGTCGGTGCTTTTTTTTATTATGGCATTTTCATTAATTTCCCAAAATGGTGAAGGAAAACTTCGTGAGGAATCGGACATGTCCTAGAATCAAAAATTCGAAAACATGTGACATCTAGGTACCAATCCGCACTGGGCCCGCGTGGTGGATTACGGCCCACTCCTTCTCACAGAGAAGAGACCTGTGTCCGAGCAGTGGAAACATTTTATAGGCTGATGATGATGATAACTTTTCATAATTGCATTTATTTGCAGTATTTCCAGAAACAACCTGCTATATGATGAAATTGGGTTGTGGGTGGAGGTCAAATTTTCCTTGCAACATACTCAATTTCAAATGCATCTATATTACGTTGGAAGCCGATACAAGCACACATTACGTAATAGGGAAAATGGCTAAGCTGATAACGATTGCCAGATACTTCTTTTTCATGTTCGAATCTGCGATGTCCTTATAAAGAGTGTGCGGCGCCTACACCAATGACCAGAATTAAATCCGAAAAAAATTTAGCCCATAAATTTCGCACTGGACCCGCATGGTAGATTACAGCACTCCCTCTCGTAGCGAAGAAGCCTGGTAGCCCATGAACTCTTAACGCGATCCAGTTTAGTCTGTGGGAAAGAGATGGCGCTAGATGACTTGTATAGCTCTGTCTCTTTCCTGTTCAACCAAATAAATTCATTGGCTTCATAATATTAATATTAGAGTAGATTATGCTATGATTATTATGCTAAGAGTATGTTACTCGCTGATAATAAAGTTTTCTTTTTTTAACTAATGTGTAGGTTTTTAATTTACAATTAAAATATGAAATCTTTCTTCATTAAAGTATCAGTTCAGATTGAAAATATGTTGGTTATTATGAGCACTCTAAACGAAATAGAGAGGGTGCAATTGCCAAGGCGCTTCTTGAGGTTTTCTGGAGAACGAATGAGTCCTCTTACCCAAGAGCATGAACACGAGTAGTCAATGTAACATTTATAACATTTATTCGAAAGATTTTTAATTAGGCGCATCCACACAGAGCGCGCAGCCTCGCAAGGCATTTGCCGCGCGAAGCAGCTCGGTTAGTGTGGACGTGTCTCAGCCGAAGCAAGCGTGCGCGCTACGGGTCAAGTCACACCGAGACGTGACGCTGCGCGCACATTTCAATAGAGCTATTCAAAATAGAACTCTATTTGACACGAAAAGATACACCTGTCACAAACCTGTCCACACAGAGCAAGCAGCTTCGCGAGGCATTTGCCGCGCGAAGCAAATGCCTCGCGAGGCTGCTCGCTCTATGTGGACGCACCTATTTGAAAATATTAATTTCGCGGATAAATAAGGTATTCACTAGGTTTTCAAATTTTAATATTTGAGAAAATTTGTATTTTCGATGCAAAATTCTTTCGAATTAACTTAAGGGATTCGTCATTCGACGTACTTATTTTAAGACACCAATAAATAAGTTATCTTAATTACATTTTTCTCACAGTCCTTCTAGACGTTTTAATTATTTCTAGACAAAATGGAATATCACTGAATACTGAAGATTAGCTAATATTTAAAAAAATAAACTAGGTACTGGTTTTTAATAGTTCTTTTTTTTTCGAAAGACGTCATTCGAGTTGTAACGTTATAATTAAATGCCATTTATATAAATTGATTTCCGTCAGCCACGATTAGAATTATTATAGATTAAGATATTCATGATTTCAAGGCGTCGCTGTCAACCATTAACTTCTTGAATATCTATGTTAATATTTCAGAAATCCAGTTTCAATACAATCTTATAATAACATAATTATATACACCATCATATTATACAACTAGTAATTGACTTTCTTGTATACACCGTGACTTTTTAGTCGTCTTACAAAAGTGGTCCACTTAATGTATCCGACTTAAAATACCTCTAGGCGAGTTTTTTTTAATCGTTAATAATATTTTTTTATTATTAATAAATAGGTACATTAGAAATGTGAAAATGTTTACGTATCAAGCTGTAGAGTATACCTATCCAGCGCAATAGTCGGGCAGTTCATTCCATCTCCATTTCTATGAGACAAGGGTGTTCTTAACTACACCTTTTGTCATAATAACGAATTAAAATTTTATTTTTAAATTTTTCTATTTTTTTTAATTATAAAAGTGTTCTAGTCATTGGATACATTTACATGAATTGGGCTGCCGTTGTAGTACGACTAAAAAGTCACGGTGTATAATAAGCTTAATTTTGTATGAATCGATAGCTGCAGCTGTTAGTTTCTTAATATTAATAACGTGAGAGTTTGTGAGGATGGATGAATGTTTGTTACTTCAGGCAAAATCTCCTGAACGGATTGGGATGTTATTTGGTACACAAATAGTTTATAACCTGGATTATCACGGTAGATTGTTTTTATCCCAATAGTATTTGCTTGTAAGAAATAAAACATATTTATATCGCTCATCCGTTGAGCGAATGGAGTATGAAATTTTTAGCTGCTGTAGGTTGTTCTCGAGAGGAAAAAGTAGGCCTCGTCCTTAGATTAAGTGGAGCCATGATCTTCGCAAGGTGGCCGGAAACAAATGAACAAGTGGAACTGGTGATCGAGCCAAATGAAGTAGCGTGTGCCATTGGAGAGACATATTTCCAGCTGTGGAATGCTTATAGGCTGATGATGAATAAAATCAAATATTTATGCTTTAGAGTTATCTGAAATCTACACTTTGGAATGGGCACCTACAGTACTTTCACAGTTATTACGTCATGTGACTGGGACTGTAGCATCAGGCATTTTATTACCATTTAAGTTTTTGTCTTTTTATAATTGAAAAGTGCCTTTATCTGGCCTAATTGAAATAAATGTTTTTTTTTTTATTTGATATTAGATAGATAGATAGATAGAATACACTTTATTATGCACACCATACAAATTAGTGGTACAGAGTATATCTTATACATAGGGTGACACAATGGGCGGTCTTATCGCTAAAAGCGATCTTTTCAAGACAACCTTTGGATGGATTTGAATAGGTAATGATTTTGATTTCGAAGCCAAAAGTGAGTATTGAATTAAAATGAGAACTGCCCACTTGCACCCGATGCACGCAAGTGTCGAAGTTGCCAAATGTACTCTTAAACCATGATACGCATTGAATATTCGTCTCGAGTATTTATTTTATTTTTAGCCCATCCAATCAGATGTCTACGCATGGGCTTCCCTGTACATAATTATATCTAACGGTACCGCACTGTTTTGTTTTCAGTATACAATTAACGCATCCCAAAGGGAAAAATATGAATTCATCTCGTTTTATCTTTCTTTTGGAAGGTTCTAGGTTAGGTTCTAGGTTCGTTCAAGGTCATCTGAGTGTCAGTGTCAAGGGCAGTTAATCACAGCACGAATCAAAGTCATCACCAACTATCATCTTGTCATCATACCAAATGAAAAGTTTGCTAAAGGTCACTGCTCAGAATACTCGTATTATTGATCAACTAACCGTATACTCGTAGTCATAACATTATGAATGGGAAAGTGTGTATGTATGTTTTAAACCCCATTCGATTCATCTACAACGGAACAACAATAGAATTTACTTTTATACTAACTCTCGCCTACCTATACATTCTACTATATGGCTACTTACTTGGGCTGTGTGTGCTACGGAGCACCTGTTTGGGCCGATAGGGCCACCATAGGGCGGCACGACGTAAATTGCTTCAAAGCCTGCTTGGCGTTGTTATTCTTGAGTAAAGCGTATAGGACGAGAGTCTGGGAGGATCTTTTATCCGAATGGCAAAGTAGGTGGGATAATTCTATCAAGGGGCGTCACCTCCACCAGTTCTTTCCATCCGCTCGTGAGCGGCTGGCTAGGACGTGCCTGGAGGTGGATCACTGTGTTGCCCAATTTCTCACGGGACATGGTAACTTTAAAAGTAAATTGTTTTCCTTTATGCTTGTTCCCACGCTTTTTTGTCAATGTTCAACACCTGACTGTGAATATGAACAATCAGCACATCATATTCTTTGGGAATGTATTCTTTGGCAGAACGAACGCAATATTATGTTGGATAATGTTCAGGCTACATCTGGAGTCATTTATTTTTCAGACCTTGTGGAAGGGGTGCTAAGACAGGAAACCTCCACGTGCGCCCGTGGACTGGAGTTCCCTCTCGGATACGTCCGGGGGGAAGACCAGTTTTTCGGGCCGGTGCGCCCTGGGATGCGGGCAAAAACTCTCCTTAGGCACTTTGTGCCTAAGGGGTTTCTTTGCCCGTATGCAAATAGCCTGTCGGGTGGACGCTCCAACGCGTGTCCCTCTGAACAGCAGAGGGCACAGCGGCGGAGCGGGCTTGCGGACGGTGAGTAATGGGTATGCTCGCCGTCCGACCAAGGACCAAGCCCGGGTCGGTGGCGCGTCGTGTTTCACGCGTCACCGACGGGGCCCCTTATGGGCCAAATGCCTGCCGGGGTCGCGGATTTTTCTTAATCCAGGATACCGTGGCCCCGGAACGTAAAGGGCATCCGACGGAACACGGGTGGATTTTAGTCAGTAAGAGTCTGACAGTCCCTCCCGCCCCACCCAGGGCCGGAGGACTCATTTGATGATTTTGCCACCCTAAAAAAAAAAAAAAAAAGACCTTGTGGAAACTCGAACAAACTTCCGTGCGTTCAAGCGTTTTTGCCATACCTATTATTGGAATCAAATATCAGCTCACAATTTAGGACCTATTAATATTAGTAGTCATTTTTACCCGTGGTGCTAGGCAACTGGGCTTCTCCCAGTTGTAATGTCCCTTTGTGCCTATTGGCCTTGCTTTTTGTTCTGTCTCCTGCTTGCATGGAGGGAAGTGGAAACATATTTTTTCCTACTCCTCCACTATTCTTTTCTGATTAATTTCGTTGCAGGATCCAAGACAGGTTAATTCATTCTCCGGGACACGTCGAGCTTCATTGTCTCAGCGCTTTTCTGGTGGTTGCCACTGTTGATTCTGGCTCTCAGGAGTAGCAGTGGTTTGGGAATAGTGTGGTGGGTTTGTCCCAAAAAAAAAACCTATACATTCTAGAAATATGTAAAATCGTGCAAAACTACCCACACTTTTACACAACAAAAGAAAACATAATGTCAAAATGCACAATACGTCTTGATATAGGTGAACTTACCTAATTCTAATCTAAAATTTACTCATAATTCACAAGATAATCATAAATTACCAGACTTTATTTAAGAACAACTAAAAAATAATATGTTTAAAAATAAAAAAAAAACAATTTCTAAAATCTTAATGCTATTATAAGATGAATGAATATTTTAATAATGAATACTAATTAAGCATGCTTTTAATGCAGTGCTAACAGTTGTAAAAAGCTATTCTCAAACAGACAGGCGAAGCGAACGCGAAGCGTTTTTGTTTGTAATGTATGGAATTGTTTGAAGCCTGTCACATAGACTATCGGACCGCTTTCGCTTTTCTATATGATATAATTCGGATCGCATTCGCTTCGCCTGTCTGTTTGACAATAGCTTAAATGTCAGAAGCAACGTAATGCGCTTACAAAAAGCATAAATTCAAAAACGATTTTATTCTATAAGTATTTTGTGGAATCGTTATTGCTCTTGACTTTGTTTAAGTACAGACGCCAGCAGATAAACCTATCCTATTCTGTCAAATTTTACTAATCTAAGATTAACTTTCCATTATTGTGAAAAGGTTGAAAATTATTAAATAAATTTTACAGATTGAGGTAGGTTGTTAAGCTGTCTGTACAATTACGAGAAATAAAAATTATGGCAGATTTACATTGAGTCAGTAACTGGCGTCAGTGCTGGCGCCGAAAACTGACTCATGCTATTTATACGAGGTCAGTATTTCAAGAAATCAATTTACATTATGGCAGTGCCAGGTCAGCACTGACTCGTCAGTGGACCACAGACTAAATATCACTGGACTGACGCCAGTTACTGACTCAATGTAAATCTGCCATTACGCAAAAAAAAAAAACATTTTTCAAAACTATAAAGAACTTAAACTTCTCTCAGTAAAACTATTTTTCTTAAAGGATAGCCCCTTTAACCAAATGACCAGCAATAAATAAGAAGAGTGTGCCCAAAGAAATATTAATCATAGCATACGAGCGATATAAATGATGAAGTGTAGGAAATATCATGTGATTTCCCACTTCCTCCTGAATAGGGGAATGAGATCATGGGACAGTGGAAAGGAAGTGGACATGGTAAACGAAACTGATTGGTAAAGGTTGGTTGCACATGATACGTAACTTGATGATTAGACCGTATTAAAATAATGTAAAAAAAATTAACATTATGAAAGCACATAAGACCGGTATTGTAACTTAGCAAAGGGAGTTCACTCAATGGTCGAAACTGGTGCTTCGACAAATTAAATCTTTGTAGTCTGCAAAAGTGCGGTATTGGAAATGATCAACCACTTATTTGCATTTGTCGGTGACATTCGCGGCCAAGAAAAATAAACACTTTAAAGCTTACTTCAGCTTGCTTTGAAGCGCTATTTTTTGGTATTCCTTAGTCGACAAACCCCCAATGTTTTTAAAAACCTGCCCCATGTTTCAACTCATTCTACATGTTCAGGAGTTACCCTAAAAAAATTTTAATACTTTGTTGGCGTAACTATATTCTGTATATACATGCGTTTCTGTGTACTATGCTGCAATCAGAGAAACAGACAGATAGACAGACAGACAATCGGACATGTCATGACAACTAAAAATATTTAACTTTGTATTAGTAGTGGTTTAATCGTAATATGGTAAAAACGTGACGACTACAAAATTAATATGTCATTTAGATTGTTTACTTCACTTAAACGCTTATTTTTTTCTAAATCAAAATCGAAGAAAAATGCATGGGAAAATTGAAGTGTTTATCAGGGATTTCTCACAGTCAGAAACCAAATCGGTAATAAGCACGAACCAAACCGTATGTAAAACTAAAAACTATTTACTGATTTATTCCAACGTAAGTATGACCTATTTTACTTTATAGTGAAACTCCTATTAGGAAAAAGGGAAAACGTTAAGGAAGGCAATAGTTTTTCTTCGAGAACCTCAACATGTGTACCCAGTTAATCTTCTGTAATGACCATTTCAACTATTTAATTGTACCCGGTACGGCTTCTTCCCCAAATAAATTAACTACCTTACATTTGCAGGGTTACATTTGATCGGAAAATTGTATAATATACACGAAACATAGTTATGTAGAAGCTAGTGATGTACTATTTTGGGACTTAGTGACTTCATCATGTAGCTTTCTATTGGAGAAAGAATTTGTAAAATTGCTCCAGTACTTTTTTATGTAAACAAATAATACTAATATACTCTTAAAATATTTTTAGTGTAGACTAGCAAACCCGGCGAACTCCGTTTCGCCACCAGATGGCTTCGTTTTATGTAACATTTCGTTTGGTGATTAAAAGAAGAAGATTTTTTTTTCCTGAATTTTCTTTGCTACAAACCTCACGGAGCTCGAGACCTTTCCAACGAATGCAAAACCGTGGAAATCGGTTCGTGCGTTCTGGAGTTATAGCGTCAGGAAGGAAAACCCGACTTATTTTTATATAGATAGTAGATTATTGAATAATCCGAATTAAAATTTATTTAGTTCCAAATAACAGTAACCTGCCTTGAAATTTATCTTTTAATTATTTCTAGGTTGTTTTAGACCTGAGACACTAACGCATATTTTGAGGTAGGTAATGTTTTATTGACTTTGTAGTACAAACTAATTAATTAATGTTCATGAATGAATTAATAAGCAAGTAAACCTCAAGTAAAACTAGATGCGTTTGAATTTCGAGATTCTAAATTGATGCACCTGTTAATCTATGACTGCAATCAAGACCTTTTAATATTACATTGGTTTAATAATCAATCAATTCATTAATATCTCCATTTAAAGCGATAACATTTCCTTATATTTCTTAAAATAACATTTAGAAACTTACAAATGATTTCCTTTATCGATCTATAATTTAGACGTAAGAAACCTGTCTGTCGAGAGAATGTCTTTAAAGGACACCGTGGCCCTGAAACGTAAGGTCAATCGAAACAATACGACGGAATTTTAATAAATAAGCGGCTTACCAAAAAAATTTAACATCTGTTGAACACTTGTCTAAAGAAAAGTGTGTCTGGAAAACGATTTTTCAACGATAAATGCTGTTTTGCAACTGACAGTAAATGTTATTTTAGGCAACACAAGTGTTCAATAGAAGTTCAAGTTTTTTGTAGCAAGACGGTAAGTGTCTGACAGTCTTACACACCTCTAAGAGTAGGTCGACTCATTTGATAATATTATGACCTACCTAAAAAAGGCAAAATCGTTTAAAATTAACATTTACTTATGTTTTACTTTGTAAGCCAATATAGCCATAATTTTGAACACAAATAAAAATTTGAGGCTCCTAAACAATTTCGTCCTATGCAAGAGTTAGAAAGAAATTGATGGGAAATCAAATTCCTATCGGGAACTAATCTTTGGGTCTACGAAGGTAGGTGCTACGAGCTACGACCGCGTAGCGGCAAGGACACGACATTGGAAAAAAACTAAGCTGTATGAGATTTTTAGGCTTAATTTAATTAACATTTTTCTATAATAAAATAATTTACCAATAATTTAAACTGCCCCCTTGCCATTCAAAAGGTTTTTGGGAACTTGCTACGTGCTTGCTACGACTTCGTAGCAGCAAAAACTCGCCGAAACACTAAAAAAATAATATATTATTAAACTTAGCTAACTAAAAATTTACTTGGAATAAGTTTTAAGCTATTTTCATACAAAATCAAATCCTTGCTTTGCAAAAAACTAAGTCTTTGCTACGAACACGTAGCAGGTATACTATAGGCATTTAATACTAAGTAAAATCTAGTTTTCTGAGAAGACCCAACATTGTTTAACGTAAAAAATAACGAGTATTATATACTCAAGTTGCTATTACTGTCATATAATCTCTTTGTTAATTAGAAAGTAATTGGGGAAGTCACCCCTACGCAGCTACGAAATCGTAGCCGCGTAGCAAACGCGTAGCCCTTGCACAGGTGACATTTAATTTTGTAAACATTTTATGTTGTTACGTTTTTTTGTTTTATTTTGTTCTTAGATATTATCTTATGCCAGAAGAAAGTACTAGTAGAGACATCAGTGTAAAAGTTAAGAAGTATGTACTTTTTTGTGTTACCATCTTACTATGCAATGTGTTTTTTTTTTGTTTTTTTTTTCTGGTTAAAGACGTTTAATTCTCATAAAGAAATTTACATTTCACTTACATGAGAATACATTTAATGTTGCTTACAATATAAACTCAAGGTAAAATTAAATAGTTATAATTAGTTTAACTACCATTCCCAATTTCTGGTTGTGGGTACTTCCAACTATGCTACTATTTTTGCCTGTTGGTCTAGTGGTTAGTGACCCTGACTGCTATGCCGGAGGTCGTGGGATCGATTCCCACCCAGGACAAATGTTTGTGTGATGAGCACGATCATTTATTCTGTGTCTGGGTGTAATTTATCTATAATATGTATGTATTTAGAAATATATAGGTATGTTTATCAGTTGTCTAGTACCCATAACACAAGCTCTGCTTAGCTTGGAACTAGACGGCGTTGTGTGATAGTTGTGGAATATTATTTATTTATTTTTTATCGTATGTACTAATATTAGGTAGCTATAAAGTTTTTTTGGTTGAATGCGCCAATCTGTAGAAGTACTGGTAAGAATTGAAAGATTTTTGATTCTTTTGTTGGATAGTCCATTTATCTATAAATATAACGGGCTATAGAGCATCCGGGTACTACCAGTAGAAGTTAAGCAGTTCACTAAAAAAGTTAGTGCATTTAATATGACTTTGTAATAAACTATAGTGTTCCATCGCTATAGAATTGGTAGACCTTTTCATGGCCAGGCTTAAGATAATTATTGATTTATACCCTATAAATACGTTGTCAGGTCTTTCGAGAGGAAAACCTCATGTTTGAATGGTTTTCGTACACAAATCGTTTGGTATCATTCAATACTTAATTTCAGATAAACAGTTGCGAACATTAAGACATGAAAATTCTCAAAAGTGTTTTAACTAACATAGTAATTTTGGAAAATATATATCTTATTGTTTTTGGTTTTTCACTGAAATATTATTTAAGTGCTTTAATTAGTAGTCGTGATCAACTTAAATATTTTGTTGTATATTGTTATCCATTGGGACCAGATTTTTTATATTAATTACTGGTCCACGCAGCTAATTATATTATTCAGTATTACACGTATCGACAATGTTACCGTTACATAATTATTATTTAAACTCTGACTTTTATTGAATTATAGCTACACTTATCTTTACTGGAACAGTATGTTCACGAAAGAGCACTTAACTTAAACATATTCATCAATTCAATTCATCATCATCTTTAAAGTCCCATTTAATAGGAGGCGATCTTATTGCGATGCAGGTCGCTTCCAACCGGTATATGTGGAGATCTAAAGGGGAGGCCTATGTTCAGCAGTGGACGTCCTCTATGGCTGAGACGATGATGAGCCTATTGCCTTAAACCTAATAAATACCTCCGAAATTCCTAACGGAAAAACCCAATATCGCTTTGGTCCTTGTTTGACCGAGGAATCGAACCCAGGACCTCATGCTCAGTAATCACGCAAGCAACCAACGAGGCAGGCAGTTCAATTCATTACAATACTTTTTAATTAACCTTAGGTACCGACGTGGGACGTGCGTCATCGTAAAAGTTATCATAGTTCATGCGACAGGTTAAGAAATTAATGCTGTGTCAAATGGAAATTTACTAGGTTCAGTATAAGTATACTTACCTAATACACCTAGTTTTATTACTGTAATGTGATATACTTGGACGCTTACTCGATTCAAAGCACTAACTACATAGGCATTAATTAATTCCCAACGAGCGGCCGTACGCGTGTAAATAATTGTATGTAAACAATGAGGCATGCAGCGGCTGCCTGATAACGCAACACGCGCTGTCCGGTACAGTTGTAAGCTACCGTGAGCCAAGGACCGGCCTATGGTATGCTGCTGGCTGGAGAGAAGCTGAAAAAAGTTTTGTTTTAGTTTGAAGATTGGAGGACAGTAGATTGGCGAGGACGTCCGAGATGTCGGGCGCGCGCGGTCATACGACGCCACTTCTCTCTATCAGCGCCCTCCGCCGCCGCGCGCCCTCCTCTCCGCGGCGCGGCGCCCGCTGAGCGGAATTTGCACAAGCGGCGCGCCTCGCGACGCGGTTCAGTGTACGTGCGACCGCTCGCGGCCGAGGACGAATCGCCGCGTCACGCGCACTGCTCTGCTTATTACGCAGTTAAAACTATCGCTGACCGCGTGGACTCGCGTCAAACAACTTTTAGTGACTTCCCACTTGTTATATGCCCCAATTAACCACATAACACGTGAATTAACCCCCCCATAGACCCAGTGATAACTCTTATCAGTGTGGAAAAGTTACAAAGTGTATTCCGAACTCGGAAGGACGTCCGAATTTGCCAATTCTTGGGACTTTCGATGCCGCTGATTACTTAAGAGGATAGTTTACCCGTTGTTGGCCGATTCGAGCCACGTTACAAGGTTATCGCGTCTCTAGCCCGCCAGTGATGAATTGGAAAATCGGCGCGTAGTCGCTCACGTGGTGTGCGCCCCGCCCCCGCCTCGCCCGCGCGTATATTTAGCGAAAATCGCCTCTCGGGAGCGGCCCGACGGCTGACGCTCTTTGCGCACATCGCTGTTTATGAACGTTAGTGAGACGCCACATGTTATTGGCTTCGAATAACAGAACCGATAAGCAGAAGACAGATAACCTCTTCGGATCGCGATCTGGGTCCGAAACTTCTGGAACTAGAAAGAAATCGGTGAAAAAAATCCGAAAAGAGAGCGCGCTGAGATGCTAACGGCCGGTATCGGCACGCGCCGGTGAGCGCTCATTCCGACACACCTACCAAAATTTTCCACTGTTCGAGATAAAGTGGGCAGCATGTCTATACAGGGGAGCGGAGGTTACCAGAGCCCGTGGTCGTCCCAGGGAGGACACACGGAGCTGGACGGCACGATTGAATTGGAACCCTTGGGCGAGCTGACAGAGGTCGGTTTCGAGCCACAGACGCGCGCGCGATCCAACACGTGGCCGCTGCCAAGGCCAGACAACTACGTCGAAGCGGCTGACGACACTGGCTCCAAGAAGAACTCCAATCAGAATCTGAGTGGTAAATACCATTTGTCCAACAAAGCGATAGTAGTAAGGTCGCAGACGCGATACGCGCTGCTATTTAGGTCGGCCTACGTAGGTAGTCCGAACACACTTCTCGTGATAAATTCCAATAAAAACAAAAGCGTATCATGTACGCTGATTCGTATGAAAAATAACAAACTTTGTTATGTTTACCTGTATAATACTTAATAATTAATGTTGGTAGGTATGTAGGTACATAAGAACGCAGATAATAATCTGTGCGCCTTCTACTTGCCACGCGCTTGAAATTCCTATAGTTGCATACAGACTACAGAGGCTATGTATACAAATAAGTCGCAAAAACAATGATAGCGAAATTGTTTGCGCTGCTAATATTCTACGAATGATAGCATAAATGTATGAAATTCAATAGTCCTATGACGTAGGCACGAAGGGTGACACCATTTCTTGTAAAATTGAAGAATAATATAATTGTTATAAAATAGGCTTCAAAATGTGTGGGTGCGTGTTTAAATTTAGTAATGAAGTAAATTAAATACAAAAATAAGAATTTAGTTTTTTTTTAAACAAACAAAAAAGGAAGTACCTTTTTGCTGTAGTTTTTCTTTTTTTTTCTATTTTTATCGATCACACAATACCAGCGGTACCTTATAAATAAAACACTAGCCCTACCTTTTATTAGGAACGACATTAACAAACTAATTTACACTTTGAAACTACCAAAACTACTCATGTAACAGGAATTTATAGAAAACTCACACAAATAAACAAATATTTACGAGAACACATGGATGTGTTGTAATTACAATAATAAATGTTATAACGCGTAAGGAAAACAATGAATTATTATGAAAACCGTAACGAGTATGTATCAGACACTTTAATTAAATAGTAATAATATAGTTCAAACCGAATAAACGTAGACACAACCAGGTAGCAAATGTGATTCACCAAAAACTTGCTGCTCAATATAAACTCATCGACACCATAGTACCATACTAAATATAAATAAGTCCCTCAAACATCACTAGAAAACCCCACAACAAAGTTGTACTATGACCGAGGTATCTTCACTGATCGCACAGTTCATTACAATAGACCCGACATCACACTTATTGATAAAGTAAACAAAACTGGATTTTTAATAGACATAGCCGTGCCACTCACAACTTGCAGACTACAATAGCCGAAAAACTATCAAACTACATCGAATTAAAAGATGAGATAACCCGACTATGGTGTCTATTACAGAAAGTCATCACTGTCCCCATAGTTTTATCGTCAACAGGAGTAATTCCTAAACAGTTGCATCAATAACTTAGTTCTCTGAACCTGCTAGCTAGCACCTACCACCTACTGCAGAAAGCAGTGATTCTAAACACATGCAGGCTGGTAAGAAAGTTTCTGCAGTGTGAGCTGGACAATGCATACCAATACCCACATCATTCAAACTCACCCATCACACAGACACAAACGCGTAACCTCAAACAATTCTATACCAACTGGTGAACCCATGGCTTAGGTCGTCCCGGGTAAACGGAGGAAAAAAAATATAAATAGTTTTTCTATAGTTTTAGATATTCAGTCCACCAAACCTACCAAACGCCATAACCATGTCATTTGTTTCTATAGCCCACAATAGCACAACTCTAGCCGGGGGTTGTCCTTGGATGTACTCGCATAGATCATTACAGGGATAACCGCCGCCGGTTGGAGCCTCATTTCATTTTAAATGCGTAATGGGCCTCTGCAAGATGGCTTCGGCTCCTGCCACGTCCTTCAAAAGTCCGGAATCCCTTGATCCCAAGGTCTTAAAATACATAATAATATAATATATCTTTATTTATTGTAATAAATAAATTAATAATTCAATAAAATTGTAATAATTTTGATATACCTACTTACGTTTTACAATAAGTACAATGTTTTCTATCTATCTATTTTTTGTAATAACTTAATAGATTATTTCACCTGGAAAGTATTAAGCCCGATACTGGTAGGAAGGAAGGAATAGTCACGAGTCTGTCTTATTAGGTAACCGTGAACTTGGGACGAAAAGGGCTATCGAAGGAACACCGTGGATTTTAGTCAGTACGAGTCTGAGAGTCCTTTCCACTTCTCAGAGGGTGTGAGGACTCATTGGATTTTACAATGTAAAGAAAAGGACGTTTACTGGAGACCTTTGCACAACAGTGGGACAGCATTACTAATTAAATGTTAAAAAATACAAACTGTATAAACATCCAAATTAATTTCTTCCATATCCATGTCTTCTTCCGTAATAATCTATGACTTACAGTAGTCAACTTTTTCAGTCTTAAAAATTACAAACAATATATTTTAAAGTTTATGTGCAGTGTAATAATTTAAACTTTATACATAAGTTTAACTATAAACTTTCCTGGTGTTAATCTTACTACTTAAAACCTTGTATTTACATCACGTCATCATTTACAATTTGACTGGCCTGTTGGTCTAGTGGTTAGTGACCCTGACTGCTATGCCGGAGGTCGTGGGTTCAATTCCCACCCAGGACAAATGTTTGTGTGATGAGCACGATCATTTGTTCTGTGTCTGGGTGTAATTTATCTATAATATGTATGTATTTAGAAATATATAAGTATGTTTATCAGTTGTCTAGTACCCATAACACAAGCTCTGCTTAGCTTGGGACTAGATGGCGTTGTGTGATAGTTGTGGAATATTATTATTATTATATTATTATTATTAATTGAATATACGCATGTACGTAATAAATACTCTAGAATCATTTATAGTAATCGAAATAATTAATTTTCCCATATTTGGATTAGGGAAAAGAAATTAAAATGACTTTGATGATACCAAAAGTAGGTATTTTTGGATAATTTATACTGAGAGAAGAAATTTATTAATTTAATGGTCATTAAAATTAAATAAAAGCAATATTAGTACCTAATGTATCCATAATTATTAAAATGAAGTCTAGCAAGGAAATAATTTACACCTTGTAATTTATTTTAAACGATTAAAATATTAATCTATAAAAAGAAAAAACATTTAAAATAGCCCAGCAGGTTTAGGAATAGGGTCCAAGTTTTAAGTGGTCAGCGGGTCTAAAATCGCTACTTTATCAACGTTACCAACAACATTGTTGCTAAGATTTTAACATGGAATATTCTATTCTACTGCTCAAGTTATAATGCAATGTAATTGAAAAAGGAAAATTTCAGCAACATCATTGTTAACAACGTTGATATTAGACCCGCAGGGCTCTTGAAAGTGGAAGCACTTAACATTACTCTATTTACACTATTATTAAAAGGTGTTAAAGGTTAAGATTTTATGGAAAGAAAAAATCGAGTGCGGTGTACTGAATCGGAAGTACACAGGTTCTTGTCCTGTCCGCACTCGAATTGTTTATTTATTTAAACTTCATGTACATAAAGTGGTACATAGGCGGACTTAATGCCACAAGGCATTCTAAAGGGTAGCGCGTTCCAGAGTGTAGTTGCTATAGCAAAAGAATTAGACAAAAAACCGGTGCGGTGTGAAGGAATTTGGAGAAGTAGTTTTTTGGAAGCTCGAAGGTTACAACTATGAGAACTGCCCAACACTTTAAATTGAGTTTTTAAATAATCAGGAGCACGTGGATCGTTCATAATCTTGAAAAGCATGCAAAGAGATCTGAGGGATCTCCTGAGTCGGATAGGCAACCATTTAAGCTGAGAACGGAAGGAAGAAATGTGATCATATTTACGAAGGCCAAAAACGAAGCGGATACAGTTATTGAGAAGTCGATCCAATTTGTTAAGAAGTTCTTGAGATAGATCAGAATAACAAACATTGTTCTTTCTATACAAACCTTTACAATTAGCGACGAAGGCGTTAATGCGTATAAAATAAGAAAAATATGATTTTAAGGTTGTTAGCAGTTAAAAATTGCAAGTTGAAGTGGTAATGGCTAGGCCACAGCAGTACACGTCTTTTGGTTAATGATGAAGAAGATAAAATAAAAAACTCTTTGAAAAAATATGAACCGACTTCAAAACCAAACATAAAAAAGTGTAAAATAAATTTTCTTTCGGAAGTCGTCGGCTTTATTTTTTATTCTATTGACTATGGCCTCCGACTTCTGAAACAGAAGTTATTTTACACTTTTTTGTGTTCAGTTTTGACGTCGGTTCATATTTTTTCAAAAAGTTTTTGTTTTACCCTTTTCAGTTTAGATATTCAATAAAAATCTTCGTATAATCGGCGTCTTTGAAAATGTACAATCCAAGTAAGCAACAAAAATTCCCTAACCCACAAACTACTGAATCGATTTTGATGAAACTTGAAAGATGAATGCCGATTTTGTCTGATGTGATCGACTAAAATTTAGCGCATTGACTCAAAAAGCTAATATCAGATAGCAGTTTGGACAAAAATCACAGAAGAAAGATTACTTAAATATTCTTAAATAACATATACATACCTAACTAAATCTAAATATTTACATAAGATACTAAATTAAAATAAAACTAAAAATATTATTAAAATAAAAATAAAAACACAAAAAGGGGAAGAGACACTTAGGCGTCAAAGAACTCCTCCGCATCGCTGTCATCCGAAGAAAGTGTCCAGAAGAC
The DNA here is from genome assembly GCA_950005045.1 of Agrotis exclamationis. NCBI lineage: Eukaryota > Metazoa > Arthropoda > Insecta > Lepidoptera > Noctuidae > Agrotis > Agrotis exclamationis. The sequence continues at coordinate 12,989,087 of OX465424.1, read as the reverse complement.
TATCAGCATTGCCACGCTGGATGGCAATGCTTATTCTTTAACCAAAGAAAGAACCAGCGCTCTGCGGGGCTATTGCGTATCTCGGTGTCTGTCTGGTGACCATCAAATACCTTCCGTATTGGCTTTTGCATTTGCAATGAAACTGATAAATGTAAATGTTCCCTAAAATCTAACTATTCTAACGCTCTTGAGGCACTCCACTCCTCAACTTGTCTCATAACAAGTGTCAAGCCATCCAAGTTCAGGTTGACAACTGCTGGTCAGTGACTATCAAGTTAGCCAATGGTCCTGCTGGTCACGCGAAGTGTCGATCAGTCGGCGAGATATCTCCTTGAAAAGGATACGCGCCCTCGGACCCCATGACCCGAGCGTTTCGTACTAAAAATAAGTTCCTGAAAATGATCTCATTAAGCGAAAACCTAAAATTAAAAGAATATTTAATTAATGTGAACGTTGTACAACATAATTATACATTCATTCTTGAAACATCATAATAAATCATATTTTATTTATTTGCACACACATAAACGTGGTACATAAGAAATGTTAAATTACACGTACTTAGCGTAAATTCATTATAATTATTACCTTTTACCTTGTTGTTCACTACATGATCAAATGTTAGTATTGCTGCATAATTTATTTTATTTCTTATACGCTCTGAATTACAACGGGTGCAATAGTCCGGGCATTTTATATAGGTATACCTAGAAAAAAAAATGTGACGATCCACAATCAATAATCTTAAAAAAATCAGATGTGTGTCGAATAATAAACTAAGTAAATATAATCATTTTATAAATATAAAATAATCATTTTATGCAATAGCACACCCATTTTTAGTCTCTGCTGAGTGAAATAAAGGTAATAAATCTATTTACTAATCTCTGATCAATTAAAGATATAATTACATAGCATAAATAACCACAATTGTTCAGCAATTAAGTCGAATTAACTTTCTGAATAAATTATACAGTTATTTGACGTCACTACGTCAATTTATTGTAAACCTTCGACTGTTTATTTACCCTACTTAGCGTATCAACCTGCTAACTTTGATCATGCACCTATGCTACGGCACAAGTACTTTGACATTAGTGATAGTAAAGGCCGTTGCACCCGAAGTGTCATGACATATATACAAATACGTCAAATTGTCCGTATAATTTGTATTTCCATTTAAAACAAAAATACCATATAAAATTATGAGAAAATCTTGGTTGTGGTTTACTTTTCCAACTAATTCCATTGTAAACTTGGATTTACTCCATATTGAAATTATTGTGTTTTGACGTAAGCTATGGTTTTACTTTTAAGTAATAAATAATCAAAATAATTCTATTGTATGTTATTGTTTCAAATACGTAATTTACGTGTACGTAATTTACGCATTTGTGGTATTTTGTCACGTCATTTTGATTGGGTTTTCATGTTTATACCTACTGTACCCTTGTACAGTAACGGTACCTATTGAATTTATGAATCATTATTTAAAATTACATTCAAAAGTGTTAAGCAATTCTTCAGGTTTATTCAAATATCAAGATGGTTTGTAATATTGTACTGTTCCAATATTCAATATTTTTTTACCAAATTATTTATCAATCATAATCTGTAGGATTTTATAGTAAAATTCAAAATGTTTTTTGAAAAAGTTAAACTTTAAAAAAAATACCAATGTGAAATGTCTTTGCGATTAACTAATCACCCTACGTAATCACCTCTCCAGGACACATTACTAATATCTAATACATATTGTATCGCTTTAATCCGATAACACGTAAATATAAACTAAGCATCAGCCTGAAAGTCATTTTCCTAAGATAAGATACTAAAAAATTACAATGCGTATTTTCAGCGCCAACAATTACAATTTTACAATCACAATCACAGATGCAGTTGATTATTTCACAAAAGTTATAACTGAAAAAAAGTACAGTTACTACCAATGATTAATCAATTATTACTTATTATTAATACTACTATACTAATATTTAAAAATACGTCAATAAAGAAATTGTTAGTAAAAAAAGTAACAACAAAAAAACTAAAACAAATACGTTTAAATAAGCAGGTTTAATTATCATAAATTTTTATTATTCACAACAGATTATAATATGTACATTTTTACTCAATAAAGATAGAACAAAAATAATTAAAAAACTAGAATAGTTACAAAAATGAGTAAATTAAAACTTAACGTTTAATTATCAAGGAAAATAACAAGCCAAAATCGTCAATAAAAATTAAAACGCGTCATAATTGATCTCAATAATTATTTATTTAGTTATAAATCATTTGACATTTTGCGCAAGGATAGTGAAATGTAAAACAATTATCCTTTACCTATTCTTCATATTAAATTTGGTATGAAAAATCACACGAGTATATACTGGTTTTTTTTTTCAATAACTATTTTCTACTATTTATTACTAATCTAGTTAGGATTATGACATGATTTTTTTTATACACGAAACTTCAGTCACGGGAGTAAAGGTGTCTTGAGAAGTTCAACCAATCATTTATTTTTTGACGTTGATGTGAAATACAATATTTTGATTTTTGTGTAGGTATATGAAAATAGTAGTTTATGAAACTGTCACATAATGAGGGGTATTATACACGAGTGTGAGTTTAAAAAACGAGCGAAGCGAGTTTTTTAAAAGTATCACACGAGTGTATAATACCTAGTTATGTGCAGTTTCATACACTACTTTATCTACTCTCATTGAACACGAATATAATTATCAAATAAAAGATAAAGATTGTTAATAAGTGTTCATTTTGTATTTATAATTGAGTATGAAATTGAATATGGAATTGTATATCGTTGGCGTTAGACGTACTCCTGTACTCCCAAAGCGCGCGCAGCCACAGATAATAAAATAAATTCATGTATCTATGATCTGTAATCCGTATCGTAATGAAAAAAAAATTTATTATAACATTATTTTGTTAGAGAAATAGTGTCATAATTTAATTTTTTAATTTCATTTCGATATACTGTGTGTAAAGTACGTCATTATAAACTCGTTTTGAGTTTTGTATTTTGAATTTAACGATATGAGAGTAGATAAAGATAATTATAATCGTTGTAATTTCGGGTACCTAGTAAAAAATGTTTATAGCCAAATATCAAGATTTGTACAGTAACAATACCAACCAAATATCAAAAATAATTCGTTCTAAAAATGTTCTAAGCGGATTTTTTTTTTATTATGAAAACGCTAGTTTTCCTAATCTAGTGATCTCCTTCTAGGTGCGCCACCGCTGCCCTCTGTTGGCACTAAGAAGAATTCCTCCCGCCGGAATGCCTGGGGCAACCTATCCTACGCTGATCTCATCACCCAAGCCATCACCTCCGCACAGGACAACAGGCTCACGTTGTCCCAGATTTACGAGTGGATGGTCCAGAATGTGCCATATTTTAAGGATAAGGGGGATAGCAATTCTTCAGCTGGATGGAAGGTAAGTTTTTTTTTTCAGTTTCGTTTGTCCTTTTTCTGTTACGCCGATACTGAACGCATAGATTGTGTGAATAGTGCATTTGGATGCCTGATAATTTTTGTTTCACTTTTTGCGTTCAGAAGTTAAATCTAATCAATCGGATTTCAGCTTTTTACATGATAAGAAGTACTTCTTAAGTCTATTTGGCAAATTTTTAATCTGCACAACGCGATATCCCCTGTTTATTTCTATACATTCAAGGCATTTATGTATCATTCACAAATTAATACGCAAATCAGGCGTCACCAATATGTCGCTGATAAATATGATAATTAAAATATTGTGTACGAGATAGAATTGATAACAGTCAATTAGATGAAACTTTTCAGTTTGATTGTTGGTTGCTCTATTGTGGTTTATCTCATAGTTTGACAACCGTTATTATTTGGTTTGATTAAAATCTATTAATTTGATATTACTGTTCATAATTTTGTACTTCAAAAGACGTAAAAAACAAATTGTGTGTTTTTAAATTATAATTGTTTTTCGGGTTTTTTGATGTTCAGTTTAATTCACTCTTATTTGGGGTTGTAGTCAACATTTCGCTTGAATTTTTGTAACATAAATTGTGTATCGGAATTAAGAAACGGTGTACCTAACGCGCACCCTGGCTCTTGGCCCGTTTTTAATTTTAATGAGAACGATCCACAAAAGATATTCTTATAAACAGTAACGAAAAACAAAATCTAAACGTACTAATACATTGTTTACAGTACGATCAGTGATTTCCCGCGAACTGCACAGAAAGTGATTTACAAAATATTTTTAAGGGCATTCCTTACTATGATTCATTCTGGCGCTTGTCCATCAGGTTCAGTGTTTGATACAAGAAAGTGGCATTCTGCCATTTTGTCTGTTATATCGTGGTATCTTATCTCAGCGCCATATTGCGAACAAATTAGCCTTTATAAATTTGTCACGATATTACGTTAAATTTTATTGGAGTTTCACAAGAATTTTCACGCAGAAAGAAATTGTTATTTTCCTTTATCTTAATTATACATTTTCTTTTTAATTAGTTTTTTTTTAGCCGAAGGGGGTGCAATTTTAATTTTATAAGACTTCTGTTTAATTATAAATTTATGTATATTGGTCACAAACACTCCTGAAAACAGATTTCGTGGGTTCGAATACCTACCTGTAAAGTGTTATTGGTTTTGTTCGTATATATTACATACGAAATTTTTCAGTAGCACTCACAGATTCTGGATTTATTTCCGATTGATGGCAATTGACTGGTGAAATCTGAAAGTACACCTCTGTCTAATACGCCTTAAGGGAATAAAAAGCGTGATGTAATGTAATATTTCTGTTATAATTCCATTGAGCCAGTGCATTCCATTTTCAACGGCCGCAGATCGATCTTTTTCGAGCTGACATTGAAACCAGTGGGCGTAAACGCACACGCGCGCGTTAACGTTAACATTAGTTCGTAGTTTAGAGGCGTTTGCGTTGGCGACTTGAAGCTAAACTGTTTGAACTCACGCCATGATTCGAGTTTTCCGCGTTCTACACTGCCAATTTTATTGATACTCTTATTGCATTGAATGAGTAGGAAGAGAATTTAATTTCCTTTAATTTATTTAAGAATAAGAAAGATGCACGAAACAACAAAAAAAAACAAAAGCTAGATAGATTTTTTTTGGCGATTTAAGACTAAGATGGTTAAAAGTCGAAATTTTCCTTAAAAAATGCCAGTCAAGACCAAGATATCTAATAAAATACAAACAAATTAAAAAAAGTCACCACATTAAAAAACCCACAACCAAAAAACTTTAAGCATATTTTAAAACAACCTTCGAAACTCCATAAATATTTCTAAAGCGCTACGCATTTTTGGTGGAACTGCGCAGTGGCACACGTTATCCCAAACGGCTGTGACACCACCGATAAATGATAATAAAAACATTATAACACGCTCAATCGACTATCTTACAACGATGTTACCTCAAGCCTTCGATACATTGCTGTTATGCAACAGTCGCTTCCACAAATACCCGAACTAAAACTTCAATGGATATCATTCAACTCGTAAAATTTTAGGTATTCTTTATCTCGCGGTCACATGACGTTGACACGCCCTCGCTACGCTGTTGAATAAAAAATATAAGACATGGACCTATTCCGTCTCGATCGTAGATTGTATTATATATCTGTAACTCGTATTTTATTTTATATTCGATTGAATCCACTCGCCTATCGAAGATTATCGTAGAATACCACGAACTCGATGACCTTCGCAAGCGTACCCATGGCATTGATTAATGTTTACGCATACAATGCTCATTCAAGCTGCACGCGTCTTGTACAATTATAATAATTAGAGCTGGCGCAATAAGGTCGAAAATCAAACGTGCATGCCTCGTGTCATTGTGAGCTTAGTTAATTAGCAAACTGTTGGAGTCGTGCGTCACATTCTTACATGACTAGATTGGTGTAAAATAAAAGAGACGGATGATATGCCACCTTGTAAGGTGAATGAATCGAAAATTGTGGGCACGTGCTCACTCATTATATCAATTATCTCGTTAATTGCTTTCAGATGTTTTTAAACTCTTAAGAAAAAATTTTAGAAGAAAATTCCTGAAGGGAAATGATTTGTCAAGTAACTAGTATGTCATGTATGTAACGTTTTGGTTCAATTTGAAAGCGGTTTTCGAGTTGCGCCTTTCAATATACTTTTACACTTCGACAAAAATAACTTTACTGTTACAAAGGTGAGTGGTGAGTCCACTATATTACGAGATAGAATGGAAAGACTCGATTCTCAGCAGCAATCATTAATTTGTTCGAAGTAAACTTGTTTTAAATTGCAATGTACTTAAATCCATAAAGAAATTCACTGTAGAATTTTTAGTAACCATGTTTTAGTTTTAAAATTAATTTTGTGATTTTTTGTAATGAGTGGATTGTGGAAAACTTAAAAAAATAAACGCCTATTTTATATTTTGGGGGATTTGATAGAAAAATGGTGCAAAAAGAAAAATATATTATCAAAAAATATAAATAAACGTCTTCGTAGCCATTGTGTCTACCGTACGAGTAGTACATTAATACGGATGTACGATACCGTCCAGAAACAGATCGATCCGTTCTTTAACATATTATTCTAAACTAAGTACCTTGTTATTGGCCTATACCTTTCCCTTATAGTAATTTGGTTTTTACAATAATTGGTCTTTTTTCTGTAATGAAATGATCAAAATAAATAGCATTCTACGCCATTCCACAAGAAAGTTACCGGATTTTAAACTTTATGCAATAAGTCACTCTTTCATTGCAAAAATAATGAACAAAATAATAAGTAAACTAGTTATGACGTATTATTTTTATATTTAAAAACTTTCTTTCACAATAAGGTAAACTATAGTTAAATAATGAATGATTCAGCTGTTTACCGGTTGCGGCTGTATTAGAATTTCAAATTAATGTAGGTTAATCCGAATGACGTGCCTAAATATTTTAATTTATTTAATTTAGTGATCAGTTTTTGATTTGACGGTAGTTTGGTGATTTATTTACTTGAATTAATTATTTTGGGTACGTATATCTGACTACTATACGAAAGTTATGTGGTTGAATCATTACACTTTTGTTATCCTTCCACGCAAAAATATTAAACGGATTCTGATGTTTGGCATACCTATAGAACCACAAAGATCTTTTTAACCCGATTGTATGACTTTTTGGGATAATAATAAAAACTGATAGCTTATATTATTACCCCAATAATATAAGCTACTAGCTTTTATAATTACTAATAATATAAGCTAATACCTTATATGATAACTAATAATAAGTATAAGCTACTAACTTATATTATTACCCCACAGGTATCGGGTATCTGTAAACATGAGTTTCAAAACTATTCCATTTTTTCTCCACATCATTTCAACACTACAACGACCTTATAAAATCCAATATAAATCTTACTAGGTACTACCGGATGTGTGAATAGAAGCGGTTTTTAGAACAAAAATTCGTATTCGCCGTATCGATGTCGCCGTGGGTCCAGTTGAATAGCAAATGAACACTACCGTTACAAGAGACCGTTAGCACACCTTCGCAAAATCTCATGTATCCTTGCTAGGTAACCCATATAGGAAAGAAATGGAATGGAAATTTGGCGATATCTATATGGTACTGGTTTTTGGGAACCACTTTTCTACTGTTTCAGTTAGATACAAGATTTGCTTGTGACCATAGGTCGGAATTAGGTACTTAACACTGATTTCATACAGCGAAAGAATAAAGTTGATATGCCCTAAATCCCGGAATTACTTTTAAAGAGCAGAAAAATCCTGTGATTTATTAAATAAAAAAGTTATTTAAGTACTTTGACACAATTTATTTTTCTAATCTATCTCTGATGTTTTTATTATTATTATTTATTTGTAATACTGTTTTCCACACGAGATTGTCTATTAGAAATCCCGGGAAGATCCATATTAATATCAACATTTCGATGCAAGTACTTAAATAACTCTACCTGATTCTGACCTCTGCTTATGAAATAATGAGAAATATCGCGGGTACGTTATTTTTTGTCGTGGCCATTGGGAAAACTATGAATTTTATTTGAAATGCACGCAAACACAGTTACCCCTTCTATGAATGAAAGTCAAAAGGAAGGGTCGCAGGACTGTCTACACAGGTTACCGTGACCCTGGAACGTAAGGGGAAACGGAGTTGAAGGAAAACGGAGTCATGAACTTGATGATTTTACTACCTAAAAGAAGTACTAAAGAAAATACATTAGGAAAACTATGTTAAATATCAGAGGTGGCAATGTGCTTAGAGGATAAATCATAATTTATTTGGAACCTAAACTCAACAGACAATAGAAAAGAGTTTCTGTCAAGATTCACATTTGGTGTATTCTTATTAAAAAACGTTGATCACTAAACATATTCGAACAACTATTCTGTCTCTATTATCATAAAACAAATGACAGGGACAGAACGATGTAACCATGTAAATTTACAAATACGATTAGCGCCCTAGAACCACAACTGCTAATAGAAATATTAATCTCAGTAATGTAATAGATACGAGTAAGTACAAACAAGTATTTAACATTTACCTAATCGTAGGAAAATTCCAAACGAGACCTTTCTTAATAAGTAATTGAGGTTACATTGATTTACACGGTCGCTATATAATAGATAACACTGAATGATATATTTTCACAGCGGTATATGAGGCCGATAACAAAACCATATGACACTCATTCATATATGAAATTGTACTGTGGATTGATATGGAGACTTATAACCGAAATATATATTTTTTACTTTTTTTTAATATCGTCCGTATTTCTGGGGCTTCGTTCCGGTAATTTTGGATTTTGATAATTTGGCAACACGTGGCGTCATGTATTAATAAAAAACTTTTTCAAAAAAAAAATGCAACCGCCTTCAAAAACAACCATAAAAAACGGTAAAAAAACCTACAAAATAACTTTTCTTTCGGAAGTCGGTGTCTTTGTTTTCTTTATTTCATTGTCTTTTTTTGCCACCGACTTCCGAAAGAAAAGTTATTTTGTAGGTTTTTTTACCGTTTTTTATGGTTGTTTTTGAAGGCGGTTACATTTTTTTTGAAAAAGTATTTATTTTACTCTTTTTAGTTTAAATATTCAACCCAAATTCTAGTCAAATACAACATGTGCACTAGAATTTTGTAATCCATAACACCGGTAATAACATCGCTCATGTACACAATAAGCTAATAAAATTCCCTATCTCAAAAACTACTGAACCGATTTTGATGAAACTTGCAATATTCCCTAAGTTAAATGATACCTAGTACAACAAAAAAAGAATTACTTAAATCGGACTTGTAGTTCCAGAGATATGCGAACTCAAACTAAATCAGTCGATGCCTACTCCTTACTATTAAGGAGTTATACCTTCCATCATCAGCTCAGCTACATGAAATTATGGTTACCATACGCAAGTACTTAAATTACTTCATAAAATTTGCGAAAAACGGTGTGTCGGCCTATAAAATTAGAGGGTTGCCCTCGATTTCTCCAGGATCCAATCATCAGATCCCAACTTGGTGACTATGGGACCACCTCTGAAGTATCTCCTTTCGAACAAAAAAAGAATTTTAAAAATCGTTCCACAATTGGCGGAGTAATCGCGTAACAAATATACAAAAAAAAAAAAAAACATACCGTCGAATTGATAACCTCCTCCTTTTTGAAGTCGGTTAAAAACATAAAAACATGATTGTTGTTTTCGTCGAAAATGGTTTTTTTTTTATGAAAAGTGTAAATCCGTTTCGTTAAATCTGACAACGCATATACAAAATTTCAGGATGACCGGTTCAGTGATTTCGGTGTGAAAGGATGACAAACAAACAAATTTACTTTCACGTAAACGTACTTTACGAGTAATATATTAAATACTTACAATATATAATGTATGTTAAGATGAGGTACTTAGTAAGTAGTATATATTTCTCATTTCCAATGAAGTTACCAACTAAAACTTTGCATATTAAGTAACCACAAGTTTAATATTTATTCTCAATTAAGTACCTATTACTTAACCACAAATTAGAAAAGTTATCATTAAGGTTTCCATACAAAAAAAACACTCTTAATTATATCAACGAGAACATTCAATTATGTTATGAAAACAATATTAAATAATCACAAGTAAATTATTATCGTACTGTAACAGGTATAATACAAGCTGATATAAAATATTATAGAAAGAATAAATTAGTTTAATTATATTAAGAAAACAACATCACGTTACATAAAACAGGGCGATTTGCATGAACTTGTGACGGAAGTCAATATTGTAAGTACTCATAATATTTTGTTTACAATACAATATAATAAAGGTACGTCAGTGATAAAACTGTACATAACATCGTGACGGGGATTACATAGAAAATATAATGAATTGAAAACCCACTCTGACCCATTTATTTTTATTTATTTATTTTACCAAGAAGTTATGATGGTCTAAACAGGCCGAATAATAACGTGATCAAGAAGTCTGTGAATTAAAATAAATAAAGACGCGTGTTTATCTGATAATCATATTTTATCACCAAATATCACAAACTATCACACTATTTCTTATGTCTGATAGGTTTGGTAGGTTCTGTTAGTAACCTAGCTTTGTAGGCAAAGTGAAACGACAAAACTAAAGAAAGAAGCACATTGTCTACTCATAGATAATCGCTCCATGTAAAATACTGGTATTCAGCTGCATCTGGTTACTCTATAAGCAGACTGTCAGCGTCATATAGTTGGAATAAGGCTAGCAGGTGATGATTCGATGCTATATATCATGTTATGATATGATGATATGGCACTAGGCCCGTTGTGATACCGTCCAGTTGCCCATTTCCTCTCAGTGTCGATGCCTGTGTCCCAGCATTAGACGTAATATGCTGATAATGATCATGAAAGACAAAGCGAAGTCCCGGTATTTTTATGACATAACAATCGATACTTTATAATCTTTACTTATGATATAATATTTGTGATAACATTACCTACAATCTTGGATTTTGACAAAGATAACATCGATTTTTGTCGAATAATCTTGTGGAGTTCTAACAGAAGAATTCCTTGTATTTGCCTGCTATTTGAGTAATCGATTAATATTTTTTTTAGTACTAACTATAGCCATGCCCGGTTGAATCGACTTCATTTTCTTATATATTTTTTTTTTAAACTTAACAAAATGTAAAGTCATACACGTATCATACGTTTTAGAATGACAATTATAATATTCCACAACTATCACACAACGCCATCTAGTCCCAAGCTAAGCAGAGCTTGTGTTATGGGTACTAGACAACTGATAAACATACTTACATATTTCTAAATACATACATATTATAGATAAATTACACCCAGACACAGAACAAATGATCGTGCTCATCACACAAACATTTGTCCTGGGTGGGAATCGAACCCACGACCTCCGGCATAGCAGTCAGGGTCACTAACCACTAGACCAACAGGCCTGTCAAAAATCGATTAATCTTTTTTTAGTACTAACTATAGCCATGCCCGGTTGAATCGACTTCATTTTCTTATAACTTTTTTAAACTTAACAAAATGTAAAGTCATACACGTATCATACGTTTTTAGAATAACAATTAGATTACAGTACTTATTTGGTAGTACAGTATGAGTAAAACAATTTACGAATGCTTAGTCGTGCAGATGCCTGTTATTAAAATGAGGTGGTTCGACCACCTAACAGGCAAGGCCAACGGTGTATTTAGCCTTAGTTACAACTTCTTTTATTCCCCGTTTTTATGAATACTAGGCGATACATATATTTTATTGTGGTGATATCATTAAATGAGTCCTCCTATCCATACTGTCAGACTTGTACTGACTAAAATCCAAGGGTGATCCTTCAATAGCCCTTTATTTTCCAGGGTCACGGTTACCTGATAAGACAGCCCCACAACCCCGGCAGGCTTTAGCCAACTAAGGAGGGCCCCGTCAGATTGCTGACAGCTCTTTAAGGCGCGCGTGGTTCATGACGCGCCGTCGATCCCGGCATGGTCCATGATCGGCCGGCGAGTCACCCATTACTTGCTGTCCGCATCCACTAGGCGATACCTTAAGGCGAAATATTATTTAACTATTATCAATATCCAACATTGCCGTTAAGCTTTAGATTGAAAACCTTTTTGAACTTTAGTTCATCATACACTTTCTCAAATTACAATATGTAACGCCGCATATTGCGATTCTGATCAGAATCGCAATATTCCTTTTCCGTCACCACGTTCATACATTATCTTCATAAAACAATTTAAACACATTTTACACTTAATAAGTCAACAGTTTATTTATTTTAGTTATCATTAATTCTAATTTAATCTAAATAAAAAAATAACCGACTTCAAATACAAACAGCTTAACAAAAAGCGTTTAACAAAAAGTTTAAAAAATAACTTTTCTATCGGAAGTCGGTGGCTTTGTTTTTTTATTTCATTGACTATTGCCACCGACTTCCGAAAGAAAAGTTATTAAAACTTTTTTGTGTTTATATCTGATGAAGTCGGTTATTTAAAAAAAAAAATATTTTACCCTTTTTAGTTCAGATATTTAACAAAATCGGCGTCTTTGAAAATCTACAATCCAAGTAAGCAACAAAAATGGATATATGCGGGCAACATCACGAGGTATCCATTATTGTTAAATACTAAAATTTTCTCCAGAATGTAACAAACACTTTTCTGGAAACTGCATCAAAATTGGCTTAGCCAAACGTGAGATAATCGCGGACAAACATACAATCGACTTTGAAAATCTTCAATCCAAGTAAGAAAAAAAATCCGTATCTCAAAAACTACTAAACCGATTTTGATGAAACTTGCAGTATTCCCTAAGTTGAACAATATCTAGTACAACAAAAAAAGAATTACTTAAATCGGACTTGTAGTTCCGGAGATATGAAAACACAAACATACATAAATACACTTTTGAAATTTGGCACATTTTTCAGACGCTGATATAGACTAACATAAGCAAAAACTGGGCAGAAAAATATTATAAACATACATACGGGTCAAATTGATAACCTCCTTTTATTTGAAGTCGGTAAAAATAAACTAAATACTTACTAATAAATCGAGCCTACAAATAAACACTATTAAAACAATACAGCAATAAATTAATTAAACATAAATTATTACCAAATTAAAAACTGTACATAAAACCAATAACCAAATTAAACTATTATTTTACACTCTCTTGTGTTTCCCCGGTTTAAACCATGGGTTTAATTCTCTTCCAGCCTGGTTTGTTTGACTAACATTTTAGCGATAAATGGTATTTATTGTCAATACCTATAGGTAATACCCATAACAATTTTATTGTGTATTAACCCATTGATTTAAATAAGTACAAAAGTGCAGCGGTTTTGCGATGGATTCCAGACATTTTTATAAGTATTTTTTCCTGTTCCCGTGTAGCAGATTAGGTATAGGTACTTCACTAAGTTCCAGTTTATCATGACGGTATTTTGTCCCATAATGCCGCCGACTAGCGCGTGATGATGTTTCCTTATTATTTATTTATGTTTATTTTATACATTCCGTATTTAATACGAAACTCATACAGACGTACAGGTTGAAATATTTTGGTTCCTATATTTATTTATATTTATAGAAGAAAGAAGAAATTATAAATTAAATTTGTCAAAGAACAAGAATATATTTTTAGAACGATGAAAGCTTTATCTAAAAACATTCTAGAAACCACGAATGCCAAATGAAAGACATCTAAAGTGGACCGTATTTTTTCCATATAATCTAAATTGTAGACTTGATCTCAAACTAAGTCTTTTTTCTATTTTACTATCTCGCCCTTCTACCAGGCAAGGCCCTTATTTCAGTGCAATAAAAAAGATAAATAAGAATTTATGTTAGGGATACTAAAGCTGAAAATAAGTTTTAATTCAGAGATAATTATTTTAGTTTTACATGCAACTGAGTTTTGTTAAGTAGGACAATTTAGGTATAAAAACTCACACGTGTAACAGAATTATGGTACCAAAGTATATTATGTAAGTATATTAAATTGTTATCAGTGTCTTCCTTATATTTAGACACCACCAGTAGCTCAACTGCAAATGACATTATCATTGACACAATTGATAAGATACAATATTATGACTTTGACACATTTTTGCAAAAGTATCTCGGTTTACATACCTCAATAAAATACCGCGTTAAATATAATATTTTATATATTATCAGTTTTAAATTAAAATATACGGCGGTACTGCTTGACCTATATGTGTTGAACAAAAATAAAACTGAGAATAATTTTACACGGGTCCATAAATATATTTCTTTACGGCGGCATTCCCTTCATGAAAGATGTGAAAATCTCTTGCGTTTAAATTTATTTTTTTAAGTTTATTAATAAGTCTTTATTTAAAGGTCACTTTATTAATTTGTAATGTCGTGAGAATAATATGAACAGAGACATGACAGATGTCCGATTCAGGATGCATTAGCACGATTTATGGAGGAAAAACAGTAGTGCACTGCGTAGCTGTTACGGTTGTCAATATGAATGGCTAATGCAATGAATAAAACAACACGTGTATGAAATGATAGTGGTTCAGATAAAATGATTGTATGAGTTCCGCGAACTATTATCAAAACAAGAGTGTATCGTTACATGTACGTGACATTTTACATAGAAGAATATTTTCCGACTGTCGAAGGCCTTAGCAGGAATGTAGGACATAAATGTAATGTAAATTCGAAAATCGGTTCAGCCAAACGCGAGATAATGCGGACAAACATACAATCGTCTTTAATCCAAGTAAGCAAAAAATTCCCTATCTCAAAAATTACTGAATCGTTTTGATGAAAGTTGCAGTATTCCCTAAATTAAACAATACCCAGTATAACAAAAAAATAATTACTTAAATCGGACTTATACCTACTTCCGGATTATTATGTGAACACAAACATAAAAACATACATACACTTTTGGCATTTAGCACATTTGTTCAGACGCTGATATAGACTAATATATTCGAAAACTGGGCAGTTCTGGAAATATTACATACATACGGGTCGAATTGATAACCTCCTTTTTTCTTAAAGTCGGTTAAAAAAGGGGAAAAATATTCACATAGAGCGACAAAAAAATGTGTAATTAGCAACATTATTTTGTTGCGTTTTCATTTATTTTGTGACAGGCTCGTTAAATCACCCATAGGTACTACGAATAATAAATAAAATAAGTATGTCATAAGTAGACATGAATATTGAATACTTACTGACCCAAGCCAAAGTAAATATTACTGTGTAAAAAATGAATATTATGCAGTTATAAAATTAATCTAAATTTTATACCCTTATAATTATTATTTATTACTACTAAGATGAAAAAACATTTGGAATTGCTCTAAATGGCGTAAATTCGAAAGAGGCACATTATTAATGATTAGGTAACTTAAAGTAACAGTATAATAATAAAACAATTATATTATTAAGTGTCTTTTAAATAAAGATACAACATTGATCTATCAAAAGGGATCTGTAGTATCCTATGTTTACTGTGTTTTATCGATAATTCACTGGCTCTCATCACACCAAGCATCGGTATATATCCTCTGTCCTCGACCTGCGTCCACGATCTCCCGCGCGCCATTCCGTCATCACTGACAGACGTCATTGTGACAGGTCCGCATACTTATGTGAGAGAGATAGTGTTTACATACCTATTAAATAGATACGCTACATCCCTTCCTTATTATATTTGTTTTTATTTATCAGAATACTATAACCAATAGTATCAATTACTTTCTTCTCTCAAGCACTCAAACATAAAATTGATACCTCTGACTTCTTCGATCGATCTTTTACCTTATCATCGCAGACTGACTGCAACAGACTTCTACCCTTTCTTACTGTACCTTGTACCTTTCTCAGGGTTTGTCTAGCTAGCCTATTTTTTATGGTAACAACTTCTCCATTATCCTGTTCCAGTTAATGTGGAGCAGGATTGAAATTACAAATGGTCTGTAACCTTCAGTTTCCTTTCTACAGCATAATCACACAGTCGAACTAATACCTGCATACTTACTTCCTTTCCATTCCTTTTTCTCTTTTTTTTTTTCGCTCATCCCAAGAGGATCTTTAACTTTATTTTATATCTTCCTTCGAAATCTTATAAGATTCTATTCCTATCTTTACTAATCATAAGAGCCATTGAATCTCCGAGTGTCACCAGCCACGTTTGAAAAAACCCCCGTGGAAAAACTAGTATACTGTAACCATTCTACTTAATTTGTGCTATACCTTCCAAACCTTACAATATCCACAAGACCCAAAGCACTAAATTTTTTTTTTTTGCTTTTTTTTTTATGAAGTACATAATTGTTATAGTTGCCATTAATTTAAATACCATGATTTTTCTTCTGCATTTTTCATATATCCCTCACAAAGCAGGATAGTTTTCAATCAACAATCCACAATTTAATGATTGATGATTAACTCATTTAACTAAATTCAAATACGTCCAGTTCGATGCAGTCATCAGCCTCATTTAATGAATGTCAAATACTTACAATTTACTGAATTCTAAATAAGTCTCTCTTTCAACTTATGCCAAACTACCTGACCCGTGCCTACTTCGTTGGGCAGTAAAAAAATGCATCTTATCCTTATAGCCTATTGGCACCGTGCACGACTTCAGCGCCACCTAGCGCTCGCACCGTTGACGGCTCTGACCGTTCTAGTTGAAATCAGATCTCTTTACAAAACACATGGTTTTGGATTCCATGGCGATCCATCAGCTCTGAATAAAATTAAATAAACACAGGCAAAATGTACTCTATATAAAAAATGTCAAATACAGGATCAAAATGAGGATTATGATATTATTTACTTTTTTCTCTTCACGGCAGCCAACCATATCCTGCATTGCTCATCTTTCCAAGAACCGCTTGGCAATAAATAATATTTAAATTTACCATTTCTGCCAACATTCTTGCAGTTTACAACACAACAACCGCTGCAATCTATGTTTTTCTGGCGGAATAATGCGATTTAAAAACAATTACGTACAGATGACAGATCCAAATGCACTTTGAGACAGAGCCGTCGCATTCCGACTGCTCCCCAGCACCCGTCATTGAAGAAACCACGACATCTTGTCAGACACTCATTGAAATCAAATGATGTCAAGGGCAATCCCGTCCAAACCCAAATGCTTGTTATGATGAACGCACTCATTTGGGTAAGGATTAATATTATGTATACATAAATATCGTCGCAAGGATTGTATTATTTTAAAACCAATTTGATTTCCATAAAAAGGTTATGGTGAGTTAACCTTGAAAGACAGACACATGCTGTCGCGGACTTTATTTTAGAACGTTTCATGAGGAACAATTCCGTTACACACATTTTTTGCGTAATGTAAACCGCTTACGCAGCACACGCAATGGAAGCTCTCTATAAGATTTTCCCGACCACGCAACACTTTTCATCGCTGCTCTGCCCACACTAGTCATAGCGTGACGCTATACAGCCCTTAGCCCTCCTCGATAAATGGACCATCCAACGCTAAAATACCTTTTCAATTCGAACCAGTAGTTGCTGAGATTAGCGCGTCCCCGTCAATTGGCAAAGCTGAATGTACTCTGACACAAAGCCGCCAGCACCTCCATTATTCGCCACCATGAGCGCTGCAATCGAACAGTACTACCCCTACCTAGTACTTCGCACCCAGCGAATAGCACTCACGAATAATGCAGTTTTCTACCAGTGAAACAATTTCCAAAAACAAATCATTACTTCCGGAGACCACCCCTTATATGCAAACTTACAAACAAATTTTACCTCTTCATAACACTATTATAATATTACAATTATTTTATATTACAGTACCTATAGATAGATCCAATTTAAGAATTATCAAACAAATCTCATTCATTTAATGTCCAAGACTTTCAATTAAAATGGGAGGATCTTACCATGTGTAAACGGTGCGGTGGTAGATGTCGCATCCCTCCTACCTGTTGGATCCAGTCGCGCCGGTTCCATCCAGGTATTTTCGTTCATCTTCAGCTTCCAATTTAATAGATGCCCACGTTCTAATTTTATGGACTCTCTTCCCATGCGTTAACACTGTAGGGTAGATGTCATATACCTCCTGCATATTGGCTCCAGGTCATGCCGGTTTCCTCAAGATGTTTTCCTTCATCTTCGTGTTTCCAATTTATTGGATGCCCATGTTCCATTTTAATGGAGGATCTTATCATTCGTAAACACTGCAGGGTAGATGTCACATACTTCATGCTCATTGGCTCTAGGTCATGCCGGTTTCCTTAAGATGTTTTCCTTCATCTTCATGCTTCCATTTTAATGGATGCCCATGCTTACAATTCAATGGATGCCAATGCTTCCAATTTAATGGATGCCAATTCTTCCAATTAAATGGATGCCTTTGCTTCCAATTTAATGGATGCCAATGCTTCCAATTTAATGGATGCCCATGCTTCCAATTTAATGGATGCCCATGCTTCCAATTTAATGGATGCCATGCTTCCAATTTAATGGATGCCCATGCTTCCAATTTAATGGATGCCCATGCTTCCAATTTAATGGATGCCAATGCTTCCAATTTAATGGATGCCAATGCTTCCAATTTAATGGATGCCAATGCTTCCAATTTAATGGATGCCAATGCTTCCAATTTAATGGATGCCAATGCTTCCAATTTAATGGATGCCAATGCTTCCAATTTAATGGATGCCAATGCTTCCAATTTAATGGATGCCAATGCTTCCAATTTAATGGATGCCAATGCTTCCAATTTAATGTATGCCAATGCTTCCAATTTAATGGATGCCCAATCTACCATGCGTAAATAGTGCAGTGGGTGATGACACATGCATCGAAGTATTGGTTCTCAGTCATGCCGGTTTCCTCGAGGTGTTTTCCTTCACCTTTCCCTAAAGAGTGATGATGAGTCGAATTTCGACACAAGGCTTGCTTGGTTTTTGGCCCACAACCGAAGTCGAGCGAAGCCACCACTATGTTTCCCTTCACTGTTTCGGAGGAGTAGTGATGAGTGAAATTACGACACAAGGCCTGCCTGGTTTTTGGCCCACGACCGAAGTCGAGCGAGGCCATCACCACTCTTATTACATTTGTCTTTAATGCTGCTTAGATTACTTAGTAGCAAATTAATATTATTATTTCATAAAATTCTTAAGTTAATGTTGTCCAGTTGTTGCGCAAACTGTTGCAGCAAGTAAATGTACTTCAGTTTAATTGGATGCAAGTACTTTAGTCAATTTCAATGTTTGTAAATGCAGTAAGTAACTATGACAGTAGATAAAAGTACTTTAGTTTGTTTGTATGTAAGTACTCTGTCATTATATTATTTCCTATTTTGATATTTAGGTAATCAAGAACTTATGAATACAATACATAATAATTAGTTCCACATTCAAGTAGTATGGTACACAATATACATTTATAATGCTAAATGGAGTACATGTAACATCAAATAAATTCACTATCAGTTATAATCAACCAAGTACGAGTCCAGATTCCACGTCTGTCGCCAAGGTGTTTCCCATGAAAAAGCCAACATAACCAATTTAGCCCGGGAATTGAACCTCAGAACTCCACGCCTAGTAATCACAACCACTAGTCCCAAAAAGCAGTTATATTCTACAATTTATATTCTTGAATAATATCAATAGAATAAACCACTACAATAACATCAAACCTGTAATCTTCAAGACGCCAGCCGGGTTGCACTCAACAGCACATCCACATTTTGGTAGTCACTCCCGTGTACTTTAAGTAAGCTCACTACTATCATAGTGTACAATTTCAGACACCACAGCTGTCAGAGAAATTTCTAAAGGACATACTCAACTCCATTCAACCTGGAAATCAAACGTAGGAAAACACAGCCACACCAGATTAATAACTTGAAAGTAGACACTGTATCCATGAACCCTATATCATTAATACACTAGGCAGTTATGGTGGATCACAGCCCACCCTCTCCCACAGAGAGGAAGCCTATCACCCAGCAATAGGATAACAACGGTTGACTGATCAACTATATTCACATGATTCATATTATTTTGACTAGCGGGTAATTTGCAAGACTTAAGTTCAACATTCTATTTATCCATGTTTCCTTTTTAATCCTACTTCTTACTAATATAACAAATGTGAAAGCTTGTGAAGATAGATTACTGTATGTATGTTTGTGCTTCTTCATACCTAAACGACTGAACAGATTTGGATGAAACTTGGTACAAGCATGGTTCATAGCCAAGAATAACACAAAGGATAGTTTTCCCTCCCCATTTTATGTTCCATGGAATAACCTTCAAATTGTAGCGGGCGAAGCCGCTAGCAACAGCTAGTAATTTTTATGTACAATTAGTTATAAAAGAACACTGGCACCATAAACACAAGTTAAATCTAATTTGGTGCTCAAGCTCAAAATGTGATTGTTAAATGTATTGGGCATTGTACAAACTGAGGATCATCCAAAGAGATTTAAAAGAACTATAGAGCGGACATTGGGAATATTATCATACAAAAATATCGAAAAATATTGTCGGGCGTCAGTAGCGCCATCTAGCGTTGCATTGCAAAACCACGTATTAAAATGAATTCATCAGAATATATTTCAGCCATTACACAATAGATAGCACAACTGTGCATCTTATGATAGCGTGCAACATTTTAGAATGGCAAAATTATCGAAACATAAACATCGATAAAGTTAATTAGGATTTAAATATTTGAATAAATTAAAAGGTGGGTAAGGGCAGAACAGAAATAAAATTATAAGTTGTTAATACAATCCCATATTATTTACTTGCCATTATTCTCATGACCTACTATGGTATTCCATGTCTATTAAGTCCAATAATGACTTCAGAATGTGGTATTCTTTATATTTTGACATAATTTAATTTCTTTATTATTCTGGATATGTAATAGGTTGCTCATATTATATACTGTATGTTCCACCTCTTCCAAATGTTTTAAATGTAAATATAACTCATACCAAACTACAGACAAACAAAATATAGCACTACACCACGGGGAAACAGCACCAACGCAGATACAATTTTTCAAACTACAAAAAAAAATGCATGACAATCCTTGAAAATTTAAGTAGCATGGAAAGACGCAGACCACATTTCATTCATCACAGGATTTCCTGTAACCTCTCTTTTCGTTCTTGAAATCTGTAGGTATTTGTCAAAAGGTAGTGGTTTCTCAAGGCTAAAATAACTGGCACTTCTCAGATCTAGTTTAACCATGTTTTACTCTGGGCCCCGTGCCATGTATTTAAAATATGTTACAATTTATCAGAAAATAATAAAGAAACTAATAGTTTCAACATATTTAAAAATATAAGTTAGTTATAAATGTCTGGTTCAGTATAATTTTATTGCTTTAATGTTTGTATGTTGTGATAACTTTTATGTTTTTTTTTTTTAGTTAATATGCCCTTGCAAGGTTCATGAGAGGCACTGACAAAATTGTTTAACATCTTGTAACACTACATGAATGCAAGGTTTGAGTTTGAAAGAGCGATAATTCGGTACAAGTACTTACAATAATAAAACACCCCATTGTTTTTCCTCCTGCTTGAAATACTCCTTCAGTATGTGTGGAGTATTATTATAATTATTGGTTTACTTTAATTACGTTTCGTTTATTGATATTATAAATAAAAAGGTGCTCAGGTAAGGTACCTGTTTTATGTTTTCATGATGTGGTAAAACATAGGTAGGTACTCACGGACTTGTGGTCTTATAGGGCCACTAAGTATTTTAATTCGTATTTTTGACCTGTATCCTCGTCGCCACTTGTAGTATCCTATGTTTACTGTGTTTTATCGATAATTCACTGGCTCTCATCACACCAAGCATCGGTATATATCCTCTGTCCTCGACCTGCGTCCACGATCTCCCGCGCGCCATTCCGTCATCACTGACAGACGTCATTGTGACAGGTCCGCATACTTATGTGAGAAAGATAGTGTTTACATACCTATTAAATAGATACGCTACAGGATCGTTTTTAATACTTTTACATTTAACACTTGAAAATAACATATGAAAATCTTTTTAGATAGGTACTTACTTCTGGATGAAAAAATACTACAAAATAATGTCTGATAGAAAATACAGGAATCATCATTTTAAATCAATTAATCAAAGCGAGCCATGCTCGGCATAACTATTCTAGACCGAATGCGTAACACCGAATTCCGTCGTCGGACGAAAGTCTATGACGTCGGGGATAGGGCGATACGCCTCAAGTGGAGTTGGGCAGGGCATCTGGCTAGACGCAGAGATGGCAGATGCAGCAAGGTTTTGACGGAATGGTGGCCAAAGAAACCAAGGCCGCCCAAAAGCCCGTTGGGTTGACGATATCGTCAAGATCGCGGGGAATAAATGGATGAGAGACGTACAGAACCGAAAGATATGGCAACAAAAGGGGGATACCCTATACCCAGCAGTGGGTGATCCTGGGCCGATATGATGATGACGAAGCAACGCGGCCTTATCTATTAAAAAAACATGTTTTTACTTTAAGTGCTAATTTCAATCGCATGTATTCTATGTTTGTCGGAGTACCTAGACTAACTGTTGTTTTATGTTCATTACTGTTTACTATCATCTCCGTTTACAGCCAAATGTCCGCCCACGGCTGGGCGTAACGTGTCTATCCCACACTGTTTCCTCCATTCCCCTGCTGTTTTCCTAAATTTGTCCACTCACGTTGACCAACATTTCAGGCAACATTATGCTATGTCCAATATTGTCCAATCACAAGGAATTTTTTTATGGAGTAAAAACTTCAGCAGTGATTTTCTCGAATTAATTATTAATTCTACTACTGCATAAGTAGTATGGGTGTAATAGAAAAACAGAACTACTTATTACTGCAGATAAAAGTTAATTTGAATACAGAGATATTGTGCATCGCACATGTAATTTGACGGAAGGGTTGCCAGTTACAACAAACCAAATATTACTATTCTACTAATTATATTAATGTTGCCCAGTACAAATACCTTATTTTATAAAAACAATGGGTTCTTTAATAAAATTTCACGTAAATACGTTTCCACAGACATAGTATTTAAAAATTATTTTCTCCGACTAGTGGGAGAAAATCTTTGTAAAATTGTATTTATTTCTATTTCAAAAGTATAACATTTCTTTGGTCGTTACATTTAATGCGTAATATCTAGTACTTAAGGCGCTGTACCCAAGCTCTATGTAGCGAAGGTAGTCGCGGGGGTGAAGCAGCTGCGCGCGGGGGCAAATTGTAAGAAAAAATGTAAGAAATTTTGCAGTTTTAACTTAATATTTAAACAATTACAGGTCTGAGTTAAAAAAAAATTAGATATGTCTTTAGTATATGAAATTTCTTCTGTTATAGTTACAAAAAATATAATGGTTACCGCTGAAAAAATTGAGAATTTCGAGAGGAAAAATTTTTTTTCGTGGTCATATTGACAATTTTTTTTCGTAGTTATAGACCACTTTTGTGAATTGTTTTTGTTAAAGTCTTTACTTTATACATTTGACTATTTTTTTCTGGCTTGTGGCATGTACAGATACGGCTAACTTTGCGACGAAAAACTAGTCGTTTACAGAGTGTTCGCTATGGGCAGCGCCTTAAACTAGGATTTTTCATGTAAAGCCAGGAATTTTCCTTATCCATGTAAAATGTTTGAAGAGGGTACTTCTAAAGTATCTACTCGTAAATTACTCTTTTACGTAAGAGCTACCAATAAATTATAGTGATAATCAATTTGTTTGAGAATCTGACACTAATTACCGGGCAAATCAATTGATTTACTACCCATAATTAAAATTCCTAGCATTTTTCTTACAATAAGTAGTGGAGCAAAAACGTACCTTATTCAATTAATATTTCTGAGCTTAGGTACTGCTTATAAATATCTTTGCTTTTTTTAATATTTTATTTTAAATTCCATATAAGGGAGGACCATAGCACCGGAACAACTAATTATAGTCATATGATAATCCATTTGCAAAGATGAAACACCTTGCATTTCAATAAATTAATTAGCTTTTTTTATTAGAGACTTAACTACATATGGAAGTTTTATGATACTTTTGAAAAAGGGTGTTCTAAATACCAATTTATTCAGAGCCATTACATTAACTTTATTAGCTACTTTGTTAGTTTTAATCGATAATTTTATGACTGCCTATCATTCGAATCGAACCAGAAAGACCATTTAATTTGGTGCTATAGTCCAACCTTTCAACTAAGTCGAAATAAATACTTCTTCGTATCTTATCATCGGGTCTTAGCAACGGGTGACGCGGGCCGATAGTAGCTCCACTGTGATTTGTGTTATCTCCTCACACTTTATTCCGTTCGATATCTACATTGCGCCTTTGGTAGCGTCAGTTCATAGTTTTAATCGTATTAAACGAATAATGTATCGCGCATACCGCAATCAGTCGCGCGGCTCAATAAATTGTAGTGGTTATAGTAAGAGGTGTGACCACTCTCAGTGGATAGCGACTGGCCTTGGTATCGCTTATTTAAACGATATACATAGGCCTAAATTGAGTTGAGAACTTGAGAAAGATTTGGTCATTTGATTTAGTTTTAGAAGCTATAGATAGATATGGGTTCAGTTAGTATAATTTAGATCAGTTACTATTAACGAATAATTGCCTTAATTTAAGCCTTTATTTCATGTAAACCATGAAAGCGCTTTTTTGTAATGGTTAACGTTTTCCTTTTATTATAAAATCAAACATGATAGAGGCACCGTTAAGTAATTATTGTACTATTTGAAATGAATGTGCAGATTGTTCCTATGATAAGATTATATTTTCCAAATTATGTAAGTACTTACAAGTAAGTAATAAGTATGTCTTATCGACAGGTACGTCGATATAACTTTGGAATTACTCGCTTTGACAGTTTTAAAATTATTCAAGCTTAGCGATAAGAGAAAAATATAAATCAAAAAGAAAACCTGTAAATAAAATTCGCTCCACCTGAAACTCATAACGAGTTTAGTTTAACCTTGGCCATAAATTTGCCGATACAAATTAGTTCAACTTTTGATATACCTACGAACGGGGCTGGCGCGGGCGCGGGGTGCGGAGCTAAGGGGTGATTGCAATAGAGGCTGCACGCCACCTTGCTGTGATTGATTTATACGTCTTGTTTGTCACAGAGCCGATTTATTTGAATTCCTGCCAGAGCCCCGGGCAGCCAACGGATTAATATCGAACAGACCCCCGCGATATATCCCCGACTTTGGGCAATAATTCAATATTTCATCCTTCGGGCCGGGACCTACGCTGTGAATTAACATACAAACGTCAATCGTTTCATGAATAAAAAATGTATTGGATTTAGTGAAATGACTGGCGCGATCGCCGAGCGTTTACTGTGTTGCCGCCCCAAATGCCTATTGCGGAAATATAAAATGTTTAGGATTACTGGTTTAGTTTGATAGCACACTATTCGTATTTGCTGGGAACACGCGATTTGGCAGCTAAGTTCCAAACGATGATACTGGGGACCCGAAAAATCTCAGAGTCGTAAACCGCGTCGGCTATTAACTGAGCTGCTCAGGAATTGGGTATCGCATAACATTTACTGCCGTTTAATGCAACCAACCAAGTACTGTTATTCTTTTATTGGGGGAAACGATTCACGTGTTGCCGTTATTAAACTGGAGGGATGCATAGCATACTCCAAGTTTACTGCTGAAGTATTTGTCGATGGAATGTTATTGCAGTGTTTAAATAAACCTATAAAACTTTGTGTGCACGAAGCGTCATGAAGGCGTCATTACATTAAAATTTTGTTTGGCTTTCATAGTAATAGATTTGCAGTAGTTGGTAGTAAACGTGGTGTTGCGAAGCGTAGGTACAACGGTAAAGGGAACGAACTGGTGTCGTTTGAACGAAAAAATTCCACTACGAGCCATCGTATCTAGTGGAACCGGTTTTTAGTTTTAAACTACATAAACTACTGCTACGTCTATCGGCGCTTCGCCAATGCGTTCGCACTTCTCTCGGCACATACGTCTCATGTGCTTATGTCAGTAAAACAGACGTACCTATTCATTTTCCAGCGCCGGCGCACTACCGGTTCAGATAAGACATCGTAGTGATTAGAAAGACGATTCTGTTTCAACTGTCAGTAATTATCATCAAGACGGGAGCCTTGATAATAACGACTGAATGCTGAAGATAAAAAATCATATTATTCAATGAGGTTTAAACATGTACAGACGCCAGCACATCAACCTACCTGAACTGAATCTTTAAAATTTTGACAATCGAACGTAAACCTTCTTATCCTGGGATAAAGTTGAAAATCTATTACAGAAATCTAACAGATTGTGGTAGCTTGATGTGCTGGCTTTTTATGATGTTTATTTGTTTCCGAGAATGCTTTTACAAGAAAAGGAAGAATACAATAAAAATTTATAATGTAAAATTTATTGCGACATAATTTCTTAACAATATTACCAGGATTTAGGTACATCCGCAACAAATGATCTACTGTAATTATAACACATCAAATAGAAGATAACTTAATATCTAAATACACATACAACATCTTAATCATATTTGTCATTGATATCACAATCGTTACAGACCCTATTGCTCTTATTACCATACATAGAGAGGTTTAATCTAATGTACATAATTGTAGGGCCACGACCTCAATTAGACCAGAGACTGTAATAATCGCGTTAATCATAAAATTACGAATACTTACGAAGATTGTCGATTTCCGAGCTTCAACGCGTCTGTCTACTCGACGACCTCTACGGGTTACGTACACTTGAGCACAAAAGCTCTTTAAAATCTATAAATATCTCCTTTATATCGATTATGTTATGGCAATGTTTAAATAGGGACACTGAGTCATTGGCCCAAATTATTTCAAAGAGATAACTCAACTTAACCTCAAGTATCGAATTTAATATGCAAATTAAACGACTTAATGTGGAACATTATTAAAAAAAAAGTCATTAAAATATCAAATTCCTTTCAACTTGAAGCGTCATTAAATTAATATGTAATGAATATATTCAGTACTTGTGCACTTGATTGTATAGTACAGTGCGATTAACATAACCAGTTGTAGCAAGAAGCGATTATATTAAATATGTTAATTACCTACATCTGTGAGTAAAAAGAACATTATTGAGAGTTAAATATGTATTATGTTTATTTTCTTAGACCTGCTTTGGCTGATTATGACACCTCTGAAGGATGCCCCACGGCGAATAAGAAGGACGAATTTAAAACAATAAATTGTTCTATAATACGCCCATTATTTTTATGCCTATAATTTAGTTATTTTTAGAACACAATTAACTTGAATTATTTCCTGACGCTTGGGCTTCATTTAATAAGCACTTGTGTATCTATAAATAAAAAAAAATCTCGAACCAGTTTTTTCAGAATCCCCTTTTGTAGCTTCGACCGTTAATGACAAACTATCACAATTTTACTAGACAGTTTTCTTAACGATTGTATCAACACAGTTTCAAAACTGCAGTAATTAGTTGCGCTTTTAATCGAACTCCACAGGTTTTTGAATCTAACTTGGGTAAAGCAGAGAAATTGATCTCATTATACATATTATATTAACGTATAAATATTAATGCAAGTCATTTAAGTTTTTAGATTAGGTATTGATAAAATGTGTAATGACGCAAAATAAAATAAACCTTAACATCAAAAGCGTAAAAAGTGTAAAAAAAGAATAACTTCAAAAACATGTTATTGACGTAGGTTTCCTAAAAGTTTTTGATATTTTTTACACATGCATTGTGTTGGATGCTAGGGTACTCCCACATTTATCGACGCGGATTTATCCGCATCGAAACATTATGTAGGTACTTATCGCCGATCATTTGTAGGCGAACGGCTCGTTTCGCCGTCGGCCGGCGCCGGCGGCGGCGTCGCGACGTGTCGTCCGAGCCGAGCCGAAGCGAATGGTATTATTATCACCCTTATTACGTAGATATAAAGGCTTTTTTGACCGGGGCGTTAGCCGATTCCGCGTCGATAAATGTGGGAGCACCCTAATGCCTTTATTATCTCATTATGAAAATGCGTAGTAAAAACTATGGCGAGTCCATAGTGTGAATTGAAACTGAAGTGCCCCTGGAGAGCCCCATATCAGACTTATGGTAGGTTATTTAATGTGAATAACGTCACGATTCCATAATGTACCCTTAAATAGGTTAGCAGACCGTTAATTACCATGCGACGCAATTACAACTATGGTGTTCGTGCATTATTCATTAAATTGGTTCCAAGGGAGTATAGTACCTCCCGTCCTGCCCTGAGTGGGAGGAATCAATGGATTATTTTACCACGTAAAAAAGGGAGATTACAGTTTTCAGTAAGTACGTTTTCAGAAAACTTATTTGAAATAATTTTTTGTCTTGTTATAATTTGTTACATAGGTACCCCATATTTCTATAACATTGAACAGTTAGAGAAAAAAATGAGATACAATCACCTGACGATTTTATTATTTTTATTTAGTGATAGATTCGCGTTTGATCACTGTCTCGCCTATAAAATGGTAAGCGGTGGTGCGACAGTGAAGCACGCTTGCCTTAAAGTAGGTAACCTATTCACTATTGACTTAAGAACCCAAGGTTCACAAACCTTCTCCTATTTTTGTCCTGGAAGGCTTTTATGACAATAACTATGTAAATTAAAGACACACATACACATTTTTGACAGCTTATGCTTTGTAAATAATAAATTTATGTATAAACCCGAAGAATCTTGTCACTTGCCCTCTAGTGGAAACGTACGATTAGGCGAAAAAAGGAAAAGAAAACCAAGTCATTGCAACGCAGCATATAATATTAGATTATCTTGTTTTAGAAATACTCTGATCAATTAAAATAATAATATACGTAACTATATGCATATCACCAACGTGTTACATTTACACAAGCGGATCCGAGCACAAATTAACAAAATTACTAGTACCGATATCAATTTGAATGATGGATGATGCTGAGTTAAATTTCTTCCATTAGTTTTATTATACTCTGTTTTGTAGGCCGCTACATTCCGGTAGCCATTTGGCATCTTATTCACCTCTAGTGAAAGTTGATCGATGGAGAACGTCAATTTAAATCTTAGACCATGTAAAAAAAACATTATGGAGCTTTAATGAAAATCATTAAAACTGCAGCTGTAGGAGTAATCATTCTGAATTTACGATCTTACACAGGTATTGGTAAGAATCTACCAGTCTACAAAGTAAGCAAGTTCATTTCAATACTACCAACAAGATATGCACGTTAATAGCCATTTATTTATAGTTGAATTTCTAATGCTGGTATCCACCAGCATGACGAAGGCAATTTCATTTAGACGCAGGATACCGTCTGAACCTCATCGTTGTGGCTGTATTTTAAATGACAAAGTGAAAGCTCTGGAATGTCGTGGACAGACGTTATGATGACAGGTTTAAAAATAGCAATATTATTAGTGCGAAACTATCTTGAGGATTTTACGAGATTACTGTATTTCTGTGGATGCTAAAATTAAACCAGTCGATCGGACTCTGCCTCGAAGCTTTCCGTTCGTTAAAAACTGTCTTCTTACTAAATCTGTGGATCGTTCGTTTACGCCAGTAATGCAACCAAGATAAATGTATCGATATACGTTGTAACATCTATCAACGCACTCAGTCATACTTTAAAAATATTTCTGAATCATCGAGCATTTGTGAATGTTCTATTCTACTCATACACTCGGGTTAAATGCTTGCAACTGTCACGTAAAAAGGTGAATGACCATCTTAAAGACGATTAATAATCGCCTTTAGAAAAAGATCTTTGTATATCATAATGACACGTTCGTTAATGCTTACTTACGCTAATAAAGACAGAAATACCATCTTATCAGCACACGAAAACATAATCGTGCAAAAAACTGAATTCGTAGTAACCTATCGTAACTGCGCATTTTTTAAATCTTGTTTGCGAATTGAATAACTTGCGTTATACGAAGAATGCTATCTATTGGATCTCTACAGTAGTAGACTGGAAATTAAAAATAGTTGGCCTGATTTAAAATACCTACATGGCTTATGTTATAAGGATTCCTCAGTAAACGTGACGATTGCGGCAGTGAATTCTTATTCGATGGCGATTGTTAAACGCAAATCGAACAGAATTTCTGAGAATCGTTCGCCATTGACATTTCTAAGCAACGTGGTCATGTTTACGTTCGGTGGCGGGTTGCGGCGGGTGTTTACAAACAGTAAATTGTTTACTCGACTGACATAACGCGTTGCAGGCGTCACGGCGCGTCACAGGCCGCGTCACTAGCCTCCGCTAGCCACCGCACGCCGCGCCCTAATGCTGCCCAATCCTGTTCTATTGCGTCGCGCGAATTGCTAGCGCCATTTTTTTTACTCTTTATTCGTTAAGGAAATTGCGTAGGTATCAACTATTTCATAATCATCAAGGACGGAAAACTATTCAATCTTAAAATTATAGTAGGAAACTTCCATTTTATAATTACTTAGAATTTTTACGGAAGGTTTTGACTCTGTTAAGTTAAACTTGATTTATTTTACATTGAGTACTTAGCTTTTAAGTTGTAATAAAAATGATTTATGTTGCGATCCGTGATTATAATTAGGAACAAAAAAAAAACACCGTTAGCATGCGATTATGTGAATATCTAATGAATAGTAATAACAGACGATCTTTATGTTTGAAGGTTTCGTGGAAAATTTTGTGATTTTGGCGTTCGGTGAGAACTATAGACATTCTAGAATAGGTGTTATTTGATTCATATTTTTTTTAATATAGAATTTTTTTTTATCATGTTTTTTTGTCATTGTATAATTTAAAAGTATTGGCGTTAGCAACACATTTAATGTTAAAATAAATTATTATAATAACCCATTTTAATAGCGTCCCTAAATACTTTTCCTGTAAAATTATTATCATGGGTAAGGAAAATCTGTTTTCCTATTTGACAAAAATATTTGCAGGTATCGGGGACGGATGGCTCTAAAAATATTTACTGATTGCTTGTGGTCGGCCTTATTGACAATTTTTATTGAACAACTGCGTCATTTATTGAAATAAAATGTCGTCATTTTTCACGTCATTTTATCTTTGACATTGTTTTAAGAATACTTTGGCAAGATTTAATAAATCCTTCAAATAATCTAATCTAGCAAGCTTATCAAGTTATGTAGTGCCACTTTTATACAATTTTATCTATTATGTTCTATATTTCTCGTCTGTGACCTTCGTTCGATCAATAACATTGACGAATTATTCTAGAAATTTCGTGTGATCTTTTACCATGAGTATGATGATGTTAATAAATCATCACATAAGTATATATGTTCGATCGATTGATTTAATTTTTACGCTTCTTGAACGTTTGACTTATGACAAACACATAGGTAACTAAACTTATTATCACGCCTTGTAATTCCCAACGGATTAAGCAAAGAAGTACTTGATAGTGCACGTCTACATTTCACCGTTTAGCTAAGGTAAGTTATATTTATGTTATAAAGGCGAGCCTATTTTCATCAGTAGGACATTTATTTTTACATTCACACAAACTCCGTAATTGCAACTGAAAAAAAATTCTGACTGATAAGCCCAGTAACACTTTTCCCTACATGGAAATCGAACCCAGCACCTAATGCTAAGCAGCCACGCTGGCATCTACTAGATCCACGACCAATATTGTTCGTATAACTGTAAAATTACTGTAGTTCATTTATAACCAGCACGCTAATTACATATACGTGAACTGTAGGTAGCACCTCAATATTTATTTTTAATAACTAAAAGTTTTAACTTCAAAAAAATCTAATGATTCAAATATAATACGCATTAACGCATGCGTCGCAAATTCAAAGATTTTCTATGGAAAGAAAACTTCAAACAATTTGAACCTGCGATCTCCGGATTCAGTGCACCCGACGCTCTTTCCAACCAAGCCATCGAGGTTCCTACCACAAGCGTCTTTCAAATAATCTTTTAAGCTTTTGTCCCACACATGAATCAGAAGCTTTTTCAATGACAGAATCGACTAAGGTGATATAACTTTATACGAACTATGTACAATAAATAATTACCTATTTAACATTCATTGAATTACAAATAAGTTGTAAGTAATAGTTGACATGTTAGTCTCGTATTACGTGCAGTAGTGTACAAGTCAGTAACAAAAGTCGTCAGATAATTTTGCTTTGATGGGTGTTAAATTCTCATACCTAATCATCATCTACAGCCCAATTTGACTTACTTCTGTGTATAGATATCTCTTTCTCTTTATTTATGCTGATCATGGGCTTGTTCAAAAAGTATTCTACTAGACTCCACTAATTATATTGAAAAGGTGTAGGTACCCAACTACCACCGAAGCGAACCAACAAAAAATAAATCTAATCTTAATTGATGCTGAATGTTTCTTTACATCGTTTTTCAATAGTTCAATAAATAGCTATAAGAGAGTTACCTAGACTTGTATCTACATTTTTACTCAATAATTAAGAGGTTATAAATTACAAGCGTTATTGACTTAAGTTAGTGATTGTACCAAGTTACAGCTCTATAAAACTAACAGATTTACTGAGAGTTATAGTTATACATTTATACTTGGTGAATAATAAAGTTAATTATGGGAAATAATATAGTGATAACCCAGACTTGTTTGCATTTAAGTGTTATAATAGGCTTATAAGTTGCGTCTATAATTATGCATTATTAATTTTCCTGGCGGTTCCTTATAGCACACTTATAGTTATAATTGTAATAATAGATAGATAAGCTTCTATTATACCTACTTACCATCATTTTCTGATTACATATAACTAGACATAAGTTCAGTTTTCTAACCTAAGTAAGGTAGGAAAGCTTAGTTTCGTTAGGTAAAAAGTATTGTCAATAAAGAACGCATTTCAATTCTTGAAATATCTGAAGAAATAGAAGTTGAGTTTTCCATGACGTCTGTTCGATCCCTAATTACCTAAAGTGAGGTGCAATAATGATGATGCTTGGAAAGAGATATTCGGCGAGTATCGATATAATCTAAGATACATTCTTATGCCAGTAGCTTTATTAAATAATATTAAAACTATTACTCCATCTGCAAAGACTGAAATGTGAATTTTTGGCTACCACCACCAATAAAACACAGATTAGGTGAAACTGGCCAGTACCTATCCACCCAAGTATCGTTCAAAACCTATCACAATTGCTTCATAATCATATAACAAATTAATACCGCTATCACACTATCACGATATTTTTTACACACTGTTAAGCGCGTCACACTCGAATGATAACGGAGTGCAAGAAAATTTCCTTTATTCTCTAGAGATAATTATTACAACAAACGTTGTGATAGTAATAACTTACGCAATGCAGTTTAATATCATCTTATAATGATCATAAATTATAAGTGCGTATGTTACGAGTGAAGTTTCTTAGTTCATAGTGGAATTATGCTAGTTTATTGAGGTGCAAGTTTTATGAAGATACCATTATCTGTGACTTCATGAGCTTGGAGTTTAGTACTTATCCGACGGGGTACCAGGATAAAACAATTCTTGGTGTTAATCCAGGTTATTAAATAAATGAATACAATATTTATTGTTTGTCAGGCATCGTGGCACATAAGAGTTTTAAATTTTGATATTTTACTAATATAGTTTTCAAAAGATGAAATGCTAATTTCATCTTTTGAAAACTATATTAGGAAAAATATCAAAATTTAAAATCACACTAACCTCACAAAAATTATATTTAATTACAGTACTCTCTTATATGTGGCACTCTACGTTACTTGTCTGTTACAGCAGTAGAAAAAATATAAACAATTATAATAAAAAATATAAGTACTTACTTAGAAACTAAATTTAAGCCGTTTTAGAGCAAAGAAGAAACAAAATCCATCCATACAGAATATAGTGATCACAAAATGAAAATAAATTAGATCATTACTTTAATTTGTATATAAATAAGTACCAATTATGTATGACCACGCTAGCACGAATGCGTGAAGTAAATATTTAAATTTTTTTTTTTTTATTAAAAAAAAATGGAAACACTCATTTCCAACAGAAAATTATTTTGCTCAATGTTACGGATTTAATTAATGGGGCCCAAATGCTAAAGGATAAATTACTAATGCATAAGCTCGTTATTTCTTTAGGAAAGGAAAATCATTGAATTGTTTTCAGAATTGCGACTAGATTGTAATGCGAATAATTCCTGGAAACAGTAATCGTACGTCATAACGCACACATTTTCAAAAATAGAAATGATCATTTCATCTTTGACGACTGGTTAGCTTTTGTGACGTCACTGGCTTGTAAATAAACTCTTTCTTTAGTATCTACTACTTTTGGGGTCTGAGTACCTATAATAGTAAAGGTATCTGACCACAGCTCCAAACCCAACAGCAACCTTACGCAATGATCATAAAGATCACTATAATTTGAACGCACTTGTCAGTGAAAGCAACCTAACCTCAACCTTATACTAGTGACGACAAAGAAGATGCAAGAGGCCTTATCACAAGATTTCCGTATTTTATTTACAACGTACTAGAAGTATTTATTACGTTAATTGTACGGAAAATTGAAAAAGCGCCCCTAGTGGAAGGACGAGAAACTCATTTTTTCCATCAAATTAACGTCAAAGTTCCGGTCTACTTTACGACATAAAAACTGGAAAGTCATGGTAGGGTTTCAGGTAAAAAAAAGTAGTTTGAAAGGACTGCAATCTTGTTTTGGTGTGAAAACCGGTCGGTTCAAATTGTTCACGTCTATATAGAAGTGTGACTCATTCGGTTAAATATGACATTCGTTTACCCAGTCATTCGGCATATCTTAGCGCTAATTATATCTCCCAATTAAAGTGTGATGTGGCCATCTGTCACATCTCGGAACCTAACCAAGGTCAACCAACTTTGAGTAGCGTCCGACCTTCAAGGTTTATTTAAATAAAACGGTAATAAATTTTATTATTTTAATTATTTTAGGAAACTGTGAGCGTATTGCCTAACGGGTATTGCTATTAGAAAATTTTCCGCCTGCTTGTTCAGTTAGTGATGAATATTAATAATTTAAATTTACAATTGCTGAATTGTGTCGGTTTATTTTATTTTTAACTTTGCTTGTCCTTGAACCTTTGGAGCACGGTTTAATGACGAATAATTGTTTATTATTAAACAACACGTGCTAACAAAATGAACATTACTTCAATATTGTGAGGTATTAAATCTGAGCACAACAAAAACCAATTCATATTCTGCTAAATTAAATACACTTCTGAGATATCTGTAATTGCGCGTTAGGAACTTCAATGCGCAGTTAAATCTAACTAGACTTCGTTTAATTTTATGAAGAAAAGCGTCAACTGGCATTCGGACCTCATAATCATTGAATATAACTATTTATAATTTGTTATATTATGTTAATTCAGGCGCGAGTCGAAAGGCAGCCGACCTTGTGAGGCGCCTCGCCGTAATGCCGTACTACAGGCGGCCACCGTCGACTACTGGCGACAAACTGGTTGATTGTGAACAAACCTGTCAACTATTTGTATCCTGACTTTTATCATACAGTTACTACCTCGACATATTTAATTTTTTCCTATCAACGAAAAGCTTTTCTTAACTAAACAATTTTACAATGTCCGTGTGACCTGCATTTGAAACCTTCCTACATATTAACAGAGTTAAGTTAAGATAACACATTTCGTGTCACTGAAAGAATTCAACATGAAATCTTATAAATAACTACTCCGTCGCATTTTTACATAATACACCCACTTACATTGGGAATTTCAAACTCACAAAAAAAAAATCACAAGGCCATATGACATAGTACCTCTTTAAGCATTACACAGTCCCATTACTGTATCAAATTCCATTCCACGTAATGTTATGAGCCATCTTGAACGAAGCTAACCTACTGCTTACGATCTATCAATGGGTGGTATCGTATGGCATGTAATCATTACACTCCGGGCCGGCGCTAACACCACACAACTACATCCGCCTCGACAATATAATTGGAAGTAACGTAGTAAGAACGTATCTACGTAGTAAGATAATATAATTCGCTTCTTGACGCCCGCAAACCTATTAATTTATTGGAATGTGTACTGCGTATTTTGTAAAGTGGTCTCGTCAATAGGAGTTGGAGATGAAAAAGTGAATAGGTATGCTATTATAACATCATTGGACTTTATTCAAAGCTTCTTTGCGCCTCAAATATGTATATCTACGAAACGTGGTATTTTTCAAATAGTTTTCTTTCCAACATGAATCTACCCGATGCTGGATAGTCTCTTGATAAACCATACCGTCTCAAACAATTAAAAAGATCTAAAAATACAAACTGCGAATGAGTTTTTCATAAAATACCTCTGTGCTTAAGTAAATACAGCCAAAAATATCTTTTGGCAATCGACGCAGCTGCAAAATATTCCAACACTTTTATTGCCTGCAACAAGGTTGCATCTAAAACAAAATTATGGGTAAGAAAATCACAAGAGATAATTTTACTAACGTACTATTTATTCCTCTAAAAGATGAGGCACCGGGTCATGAAATGGAGTTATTACGGTTCATCCGGTATGATAAATAAGTAAATAACAACCTAACTCCGCACCTACTGACAAGAGCCAATTTGGTACCTGCTCATCTATTCGTAGCGTTGGTCGACAGTGCGTAGGCCCAAATGTAGCTTAGCGTAGAACCCGCGTAGGCGCTACGATAACATTACGTAGACGCGGAGGTGCTACGCTTGAATTGCGTAGACCCAGCAAAATGGCTACGCAAGTTTTGCGTAGATCTAGCGAATGTGCTACGCTATTGTCACGTTTGCGTAACTTATGCGTTTTATTCTAAAGCTGCATTTAGTGCAATCGAGCCATATGAATGGAAATAATATCACGTTAGTCGAGTGCCGTTCTCATACATGTACAAGAGGCAGTTTATTTATCTCAACAACGCACTCACGGAAACTACTGGTAGATAGGGCCATACAACCTAAGTACGTCAATACATAGTTGACTCGTGTAATCTATGTGAATTGCATAGATTACTTACGTATACGTTTACATTTTCTTGTTATTGAAAACAAAGTTACGTGATAGTATATCTATATAACTTGTGTCAATATTATGAAAAATCGTATTTTCCCAATTATGTATTATAAGTTCTGCAATATTACGTTGTAATGTTAAGGTTATTGGTTTATGATTCATCAACCATCAGTAAATATTTATTGAACAGAGGTCTTCCCCATAGTAGATTTTCTGTCATACCTACCATTAAAGCAATGTTATGGTTTATAATAATACCGAGTACTCATTTAAATTGTATTTGCTGCTACAATTTACTAGATTTTTATCATTAAAAAAAAATAAAGTGCGAAATTATTAAAGTGACAAGCAGTGAACAGTGGTATCGGCCTCGACTTACAAGTTGTAGGTCCTGGGTTCGAACCCCGTCAGGCGCATTACTTTGTGTAATTTATTTCAACACCATTGCTCTCAAAACGGTGAAGGAAAACATCGTGAGGAAACCGGCATGTCCTAGAACCAAAACTTCGAAGACATGTGACATCTACCAATCCGCACTGGGCCCGCGTGGTAGATTACGGCCCACTCCCTCTCACAGAGAGGAGGCCTGTGTCCCAGCAGTGTGAACATTTATTATATACATTTAACTGATAATGATGATGAGATAATTAAACGAATCTGAAACTCGACAGATTTCAATCGAGATTCTGCTAAATTACTGAGTAAAATATCTTAAAATGTACCTTTATACCCAATACATCAAAAACAGTTAACTAATATAATGAACACAAAATTAATATTTCAAGGCAATGGTCAAAGTTGTATATTGAGTTATAATTACGTAATTTTTGAGACGATAATCGATTGATTCTTTGATCACTTCTTGTTGTTTTTTTTAAACTTACTGATTTAAGTCTCAGTTATTTTAAACTTCCTATATCAAAGAACTTATAAGTAAGGTTTTTAAATAGCGTCTTTTTTATTCTCGACGTAGCGTAGGCACATGTATTTTTTTGGCTCCTTTTTATGACTTGGTATATGATACGGTCCTATTAATTATAACTTCGAGCATAAACTAACCTATCACAAATGTATTTTAAGAGACAGGAAAACCACAAAAGATTCTATCTCCGGACGTTCGCCGTCAACGAAGGAAAATCATTAAATATTACATACTATATAGTTGTAATGATTCCACATATGGGTTGATAGGTGGAGTACAATTATTGTTTATTAAAATTTATTATATTATATCGTACCACCTACTATTATAAATGCAAAAAAAAAATGTGAGGATGTATGTTACTCCTTCACATGGAAACTACTGAACGGATTCGGATAAAATCTGGTGCACATTTAGTTTATAACTTGGATTAACAAATAGGATATATTTTATCCCGGTATTCCTCTCTAGCGGCATTATTTTTGACAGACACGCGGGTGAAGCAATATCTAATAGTGTTGCAATATATAAACAAACTGTATACGAATATAAAGTATGTGTGGACTATTAGCTACATCTAATTTAGTTGGGTTTTCCTCAAATGATGTGAGGCTATTTCATAATCGAATTATTAATATTTCAAGCGAACTTTGATATTAAAACCCTGCTATTTTAGAGAATTATAATACCTTGATGTTCACTGTTTTCCTTCCAGAAATAGATAACACGCCCAGAGTCTGAAAGGTAGCCAAAGGAGTGGGTTCCTTAATTATTTATTCAAACCATACTATTATAAAATTCGGGAGTAAGTATATCTCTCTGTTACCTTTTTATGCCTTATATGAAAGGCTTAAAAGTTTATGATACTTTTAAGCCTAGTCGCAGTTAATTTTTATTGCTGACTTATAACAGCCTATTACAACGGGCTGTTATAAGTCAGCAATAAAAATTAACTGCGGCTAGGCTAACTAAACTAAACTAATTGTATTTATGTACCTTTCTCTTAAATCACTCGTGTCTATTGATGAAAACCGCATTATTGGCAAATCTATCAATTGCGTAGGTTTTGAAAGAGCAAGGAGTACAGACGTCGGAAGAGATTCTTAACTAACAGATAAAAATGATAATCCGTTTAAGTTGTTCTAACCTGTAGGAGCTAGTGCGTAAAATAGCTTGGCAGAATGTCAACATATTAGTTCTTTGCCACTCGATATAAATAGAGGAGGATATCGACTACTCACAAAATATAATCTGTAATCTCGTTCATATTTTTTAATTGTATGTCATTTGGAAGGAAAATTGAGTATTTACTTCCTGAACATATAATGAAAATTAAATAAATATAACCCTGTTTTTAGGGATACATATTCTTCAACAATTATCTTGAATATCATTGAGCTCGTTCTACATATTGGTAGATTCTATTTGACAGCTTTTTCAAATTGCGATTGGCATTTGAACATTGTTTCAGAAACCGCATAACTCATACCAAAAATTTAAAAAAAAAATGTTTCCTCAGTTAAATTGACTCTATTTTTAGCTTTTTTATACTTGAAATCAATTGCAATTTTCGCATGACCGTAATAAATCTGCGTACAAGGTCACATGACGTAACAAACCACCCGGCCGTGTTACATAATATAAGACCGGTTGACAGTACCTACCTAAATGTTCGAAATTGGATTGATTGATTTTTTTAAATTTTATTAACTGGTTCGATTTCGCCAGTATCTTTTATTTTCTTTTTTACTTTTAAGGAGTATTTCGTATGAGCTTGTTATTGTACGACCTCTTTTCGGCCCGACTTTTTATATTTTTTTTGAGCTGTAGAACTTGTTTTTTTTATATTTTTGTACGTAGAATATTCTAATCCTGTTGAGAAAATAAATAATACTCCTAATTAAATATCTTCAGATAAGAATACTATATATATTTTACCTACACTGTTAAACCTCTCAGTATCTTAAGGATATTTTCCCAGAATCAGTCTCTCAATTTATCTTTTTTTTTGCTAAGCTTAAAGGCTCAAGGACTACACAAAAAAAACATAACAGGAGTATTAATTTTATGTTATTTTGTGAAAACTTATCAATAAAAGATAAAAGGTTAACAATCACCTCATTTGTGTCGTCACAGGTTATCTGTGTTCATTATCATTTTAAGCATTTTGTGTCATTCGCTTTAGTAATTATAAAAAAAGTTGAGCAGTTTCAAACTTTAAACTTCGATATTGGTATACGTCTTTAATGAAAATAGGGGATTGTGTTTATACTATGACATTAAGCCTTTAATACCTAAAATGTCATTTATGAGAGTTGAGGCGTGAGCCTTATG
Organism: Agrotis exclamationis; assembly: GCA_950005045.1. Taxonomy (NCBI): domain Eukaryota; kingdom Metazoa; phylum Arthropoda; class Insecta; order Lepidoptera; family Noctuidae; genus Agrotis; species Agrotis exclamationis. The sequence continues at coordinate 12,948,642 of OX465424.1, read as the reverse complement.
CTTTTTAACCTAGCATAATTAATACAGATAGCATAGTACTGGTGGAAACAGATTCAACTAAGGCATGTTTTTTATATGGAAGGATGCGTACTATGGATGTGTGCTACTGATGCGTGCTATGGATGTATGCTATGGATGCGTGCTATGGGTCGTCTTCCCTACTATCGATACATCGCATAGCTCGAGCTGTGCATCTTTCTCGCGAAGCTACTTTGTGGCGGCGATCTTCATAGCACATCTTACTCGCACTGCTACATAGCGTAGCATCAGAGGAAACGGTCACATAGTTTCGTAGCTCAGCTTTTACATTCTCGCAGCATAGCTGCATAGCACATTTCTTGTGGAAAGGCACCCTTAGACTGCCACGCCATCGTATTTTGTATCCATCAGTTGCCCGTAACCATAAGACCGTGTGAGCCGAAGCAGCACTAAAATGAACGTCGTTATAAAACTAATTTATCTAATTAAGCTTAAGTACGTTCCCGCTGATTTTTTATTAAGAGCTCATTTCACCAATTATGGTGTCATTACTTCAATTGGTTTCCGCATTGTCTATGAAATGAACATGATCGCTAACTATGCTTGATGATGGCGCTTTAACTTAAACGTACACGTAAACGTTACGTAATTGGTCCGTAGTTATTTTTAGTACGTTTTATTGGCACATCATGCGTCCTGAATCGTGTGTTATCAATGTATAATGTGACGGTATGCCGAGCCCATCGTTTGTAATTCAAGCTTATTGTATTTGATAGACGTTGTATTATGTTGAAAGATTCTGCTATTATTCTATGCACCCATACGTACGTAGCTAGAGTAATACATAGTATAAGTTTTGAGGAGCAAAATACGCATTTAATAATCATCAACTAGCGACCCCCCTATCTTCACATAATAGTGCAATTTGAAAAAAAAAGTATAGCTTATGGTAATCGCTGACGATATAGCTTTCTATAGTTGAAAATATTTTGAAAATCAGTCCAATAGTTTTAGAGTTCATTAATTACAAATAAAAACACCATATATTTTTTCATTATGATGTTGTTACAGAGTAGAAAAAGTACCAATGATACTTTTATTGGACCTACCAGATGAAGAAACTTAACGAGAGAAAACTTTCTTAATTACTTTAAAAAGCATGGAAAAAAAGTGTGATATTACAAAAATATTTGCAATTTTTTAGGTAACCCTATAGTATCCGCGGCTTGACTCTCCTAACGCCGACATACCGTCTATAGTCGCCTCCAGACTTCCAGATCATTCCTGCTCGTTTTAATACTATTTTTAGCCAAAAATAACCAAACAAGAACGTTTTAATAACTCGCTCTCCTTTCCAAAACTGTTCCACATAAATCGGTAAATGTAGTGTAGCCTTGATCACTGAAATTATTTTAAGTCTATACAATATTGTTCCAGATTTAATTAGCTTAAACTTGTAACGTAACGAACCTACCTTGTCAGCAGTTACTTTTCAATTTCATGTATCACTGTGAAAGAAATGCAACAAGCCTTTTAAGGCTTGTGTTTCGGATCTTGGCTCCGAATTCGCGATATGACCAAAATCATGACTGACTGCGAAACAAAAAATGGATTGAAATGGGCGACAATAAAAAAACAGTCGAGATGGTGATGCTAGGTAGGGTTAGGCTAGTTACTTTGAATTCGGGAAAATCATAACATGAACAGTTGTAGGTTTTTATAAATTAATTCGTCTTTATAGACAACCATAAAATGAAGTACCTACCGCACAAATTCTAATTCAAGAGTCGTTTGTAATGTCGCAGTGATGAAATAAATGTTTTAGATTAGAGGACATGCACTTGAAACAGCTGGCTCGTGTAAGTATTCGTAATAATAAATAAAAATTTAACTCCACTTTATTGCAAAGATTATAAATCTGCAAACAGTATGTGTAAGCCTTAGGCAACTCTTCTAAAGTTATTAAGGGATCGTCTGCTTTATGTCGTTCGAAAGCAAGCCTGTAAAAGTTGTATTTAGTTGGCAACATTTACCGTAAATCGGTCTGCAATTTTCTCCGTCGTCTATGCTATTATGTGGCATATTAGGACGAACGTGGTCGGGTAATATCATTTTAAAACTAGCTCTTCCAACGCGGCCCACTCGTTTGGTCGTGTCCGCCTCCGGTTGCGTCCGTGAACTCGGCGCAAGAGCATTCAATCGTAAACTGTGACATTTTACTGACATTGCGCTTCTATCGTTCGTTTGACATTTGTAACCTGCTCCAACCTTGTATAGAACTTGCCTTGTATGCTGCACTAGCATATAAATGCTTGTAAATTAATTGTTTTATCACCACTACCTAATACGCAGTTTAGATCATTCCTGCGATTCCTTGCGTAGTACCGTTCGAATTTAAACGCGAAGCTATGGAGCTAGTTTCCTGGCAGTTTAGTCTTTATTAGTCATATCAACCTTCAACTATCCCAGGTGTCGCGGTACCCTTGCGAACGTAATACTTATATGACCGGTTTACGACCTATTTGACATGGTTCGTTCACCGTAGTACTTACATTGTGAGAAATATAGTACAGATGCGGTTATCTCGAGTTTATTTTCTCGCTTTGCGCTTTATAAAGAGCTAGCTGACGCACTAGCAAGGAGAGGTCGATGAACTGCACAGTTACAGCGAGATCGGTGCGCAGACACCGACTTTGTGACAATTGCAACCTTGAATGATGCCAGCAGGCTTTTAGCTTCTGAACCCCTGGTACCAGAAGAAATTAGGAATTACATTTAGTTTCAGAAGATTTCAAAAAACACCTTTTAAATAATTATGTAAAGGTCTTTTGACATGACTGGTATTGCCTACGAAGAAATAATTAAATAAATAAAAAAAAATAATAATAATAAAATCCCAGTGTTGTTAAATTTTCTTTGAAAGGTAGCATTTCTCCAAATCTTACATTCATAGTTTTATTTCATGCGATTGTTAATATACCTACCCTTGGAAAGTTTATTTTTTCCTTCCAAATGCTGAGTGTGAATGCTTAAAATATGCTGAAAGAAGTTTTGTTACACTTTTCTTTTTATCCTTTGATATTGTTTGCTGTCCCTAAGGAAGTTACTAGTGATGTTGCGAATGCGTGATTTTTGTCATTCGCGAATGCGAATATTCAATTTTAATATTCGCGAATGAGAATGCGAATATTGACTTTCGAATAAAACGCACGCAAAATGATAGATATGTTTGACATATTTTGATGTCAGACATATAATAAACCGAACATTGGTCAAGTCGATATAGTTGAATGAATGTAATTTCATTCATTCAACACAAACAAATTATTCAACAAGTTAAGACTGGAGCTGGATTTTTGTATACACATCACCGGAACAGTCATGGACAAAGAACTTTTAAGATAAAAATAATTCTAATTATTTTTTTGTTTTCTAAAAAAAAAGAAATTGATATAACGTCGCGCCTGCTTTCTGGAGGGTTAGGCAGAGGTGTACCTAATTGTATACCCAAATTCCGCCAGTAATGTTTCTACATACCATGTGATATGGGTCGACCCTATTGCCATCAACTGAGCATATATCCAGCGCCATTTACTGTTACTAAAAAAACCCTGCAGGAAACCCAATAAGACAGATCGGCCTGGACAGATGGACCAATAAGGCAATCAAAATAAAATCTTGTTTTTTATTTTTTATTTTATTAAACCTAAATAATTGTCAGGAAAAAATAGAAAATAAAGGAATAAAAAAACCAAAGATTACTTTTACTTTCAATTACAATTTGCTAAGCATAAAAATGCATCTAATGTAATAAAACTTATTTCACTTAGATAAGGTTGATTATATTTTTAATACGAATAGACATTTCTTTTTATGTAACTTGGTGGTAGGACTCATTTGATGATATTGTCACGATAAAAAAGGTATTTTAAAATTTATTTTATGCTGCGATTCCTTTTAATTGCGAGTTTATTTTAATTGGACAAACATAATTATTTCAATTTAGTTGCCTACTTCAAGACTATTCCATCACATATAGTTTCTCCCATATTCAAATCATAATTATTAAATTAAAAAATAGTTTTTTTAAAACATTCGCATCGGTTCATGCGGATGCGAAGTCGAAAATCATGCGAATATTTGCGAATCCGAATGCGAATATTCGTAACATCACTAGTATGTATGCATACAAGTTCCGATAGACTGTACAAAATTGGTTAATTATTTCTTTGTTATGCTCGTTATTGTCAGGATAAGCTTTGTATGCTAAATGGATAAGAAAGTTCTCGAAAAATCCTACTGGTAGGTGGACAATTTTAACCCATTCGGAAGCTGGTGCTTGAATATTATGGATGAAATTACAAGTTACGAAAGGAATAATCCATCAGTCTTACTTTTTTAGATTATTGCTGTCGGTTCTCATCAAACGAATTATTACCTGGTGGGGAGTAATTTTTTAACTTTTATCATTCTTTGAATATTTATTCCATGAATCCAATAATCCATAATAAGTAAGTATATTGAGAATAACAAATAAGAAATTCCCAGTATTTTTTCTACAACAAGTTAACTTCTTTTTTCTTTAATATCTTATTTATCTCTTCACAACGTTCATGGATATACACGCCAATACCTATTATGAAAACAATGAGTATTCCAGTAATTAATCAATTATCGATAAATTACTGGAATACTCATACTTAATACCTACCCTTAATTAAAAAATAATCTTAGTGTACACGTGGACAGAACAGTTTCTACTTTCACTGAAGTTATCTTTATTAATGGCCCCGAAGAAAAACATGGTGGGGAAAATTGGCAGGTCTTAGAACCAAACATTCGAAGACTTGGTAAATCGGAGGGTAATGGGTTATACAGTTATACACCCCATGGACATAGGTCCTCTCGTAGAGAGAACCGTGTCCAAATAGTGGGAACATTAAAGTCTGCTCAAGCTACCTATGCTTTTGATACAAACTCCAAGTTACTTTCTTCGAGTGATAGAAAGATGCAGTTTATTCTCTTCGTACCAGGAGTACAGAACCTCATAAGAGTGCCAAATGATCCCAAAAACCATCTTATACTTTTTATGAACCGAACTCAAGCGTGACAATTAACGCTATTATCTTTTTATAAGCACATTCGTCAAGGCTGTTTGAAGTATCGAATTAAAAACTGTTGCTTCTATTAGGGTGCTCCCACATTTATCGACGCGGAATCGGCTTAAGCCGGTCAAGAAAACCTAAATGTCAACGTAATAAGGGTGTTACTAATGCCATTCGCATCGGATCGCGTCTTCCGAGCCGAGCCGCAGAAGAGTACCTAATAGAGCTTCCATATTTCGCTAGTTATCTTTTAATTTAGGTTCCATGTAAAAGGTAGCGAGCCTTTTGCTTTCAACCAGAAATCAGATTTCGTAGTTGATTCTGAGTAATATCTGACTAAAGAAAACCTTACGTCACTTTGCCTGTCCTGCGTATCGAAAAAGCTTAGTAGTCACGACTGCAACCACTACACCGGGGTAGGCGGCTTATATTTTTTTTTAAACAGTATAGGTAATTTAATATTTTATATACATTATTACGTACTATATTCCTAAATTACGTATACACAACTAAATCTAAATATTTACAAAAGATACAAAATTAAAACTAAAACATTACTAAAATAAAAAAAAGCAAAAAGGACTGATGACTTCTTTTAGTTAAATACCGATGTACCGATGTTTATAAAAATGCCAACGTAATTTGTAAATTAGTCCTTGTTTTGTTAGCGACGCAGTTAGGTAATCAGGTGAGAAAACAAACGTCCCATCTAAAAATAGAATCCACAATATTTGTTTTATAATGAGTTGTGGGTTTCAGCTGTTTTGTGCCTCAAATCCTTTCGTTACGTCGTTTACGTGACATTTTAGGCGATTACAACAAACTGGAACCTTATTGTTCTAGATTTTTCTCTGTAAAATAATAATTTTGGAACACGCAAAAGGAACCCAAACAGACCAATGTTTACCGACATTGTCATAGGTATTATAAACAGACACAAAGCGTGTGTATGTAAAGCGCGTAAGGCTCAGCCGTCAGGTGACAATCACCCCCTGGTTCCCACAGGCCCCGGGGGGAGACCCCCTTGCCATGTGGACGCAACAAGTGGACCAAACACGCATGCGCAAAACCCCCCGTCTGGCTAAACGAAACCAAAAATCACATCAGTATTTTTCCACTAAGAAACTCGACGTTTAGAATGAAACGGAAATGTTCGAGAATAAATGATCGGGAAATTACTTCAGCCAAGAATTCAAAGAGACTTTTTATATATATTTATATATGTATACGTTACAAGTTCTAACAGATCTGGAAAAAGCTTACACGTGTACATTAGCAAGCTTGCGAGGTGAACTTTCCTTAAAGGTCGCAGTAGAGCTATACATTTTTCCGATAAATTTTATTAGACGCTTTTAAGACGCATAAAGTATGTACCCATAACAGGGCAGAAGGAAAGTTGTAAAATTACTCACTGGACCGCTTAGTGAAATTATTCAAGGGAAAATAAATAAAATAACTTTCACCGTGATTCCGTTTATGTATATGATACAAAAACCCAGCTTTTTAATAAAAGAGCGACAATTTAAAACCATATTAAAAAATAGTAGAAAGGCTGCCACGCAAACTTGACCCGCTGACCTATTTTCATTTGATACGCACTAAAAATAATATTTTATGCTTTTTAAACTCGCACACAAGGTCTATTTTTTGTTGAAGACTATAATATTTTAATTTTAAAAGATTATAACTAATTTGTTACATATGTGACTACTATTTTTACATACCGGATGTGTATTTTGGATGCCTTAGTTAGTAGATAGGTGCATACCTTGTTACAATAATGCTCGAATGATCATGAGATAAAGCTGATAATAAATATTACCACCAACCACCACATTATTATTTTTACAGTAGTTGTTAAAAGATTTTCATTGTCGTAATCATACGTGTAGTATCATATGATTTACGAGTGTGTGGATTTTCCCTAGATCTGTTGAAATTACATGGATTGAATTAAAACCGGGTGCGTTATATCTACTACATAATTATATTAACGACAAGATTTAGATAATTACCAGAATTTAAAATAGAATGACTGCCTGACCTCCACTAGGCAGAGTAATGTACTCATTATGACAGGCATGTTGGTCTAGTGGTTAGTGACCCTGACTGCTATGCCGGAGGTCGTGGGTTCGATTCCCACCCAGCACAAATGTTTGTGTGATGAGCACGATCATTTGTTCTGTGTCTGGGTGTAATTATCTATAATATGTATGTATTTAGAAATAATTATATAAGTATGTTTATCAGTTGTCTAGTACCCATAACACAAGCTCTGCTTAGCTTGGGACTAGATGGCGTTGTGTGATAGTAGTGGTATATTATTATACTAGCTTCCGCCCGCGACTCCGTCCGCGCGGATGTCGGTCTTCGCGTGGATGGTTTATTTTTCCATTCTGAGTAACTCTGACAATGACATCTTATAAATATCCATTGGACCCAAATACGGCTAAGCCTATAATAATTAAGGAGATCTATTGAGCTACTGCTGTTGAGCTCGCGTTCTAATAATAATAATATAATAATAATAATAATTAATAAGATTAATAATAAGAAAAATAAGATTTTAAGGGATGTTAGTCACCGTTGCCGGCACGAAGAGAAGTTCGGTTTCTTGACAAAGATTTATTGTCCACAATAGTCCACAACGTACAAATTATTTATATAAAATAGGACAAGTCCCGACCACCTTTTCCCAGGGAGGACGAAGGCAGAGGTTTTTGGTCCTCTAAACAAAATTAACAGAATTGAATTACTGTTTAAGTTTATGATAAAACTTAGTAGCCGAGTCTTGTGTAGCTAATCCAATTAGGACGTAGCCCGCAAGTGCACTGCTAGTTAAGTCACACAGAAAAGTAATAAAGTTGCGGTAGTCATTAACTCTCGGAGAATCTTAACACCGCGATTCAGAAATGCGCGTCATAGGCACAACGCCATCTAGTGGTGAGTGGTGGAACCTTTTTAGAAATCAATGGAGGCAGGCGTGGCGTAATGTTTGACGTAACTTGATAATAGGTGTCGCCAGTGGTTCCATAATAAGGTTTGTTACAGTTTTTTTTTTACGTATTTTTCCAGGATAAAAAGTATCCTATTTTATGCCCAGGATAATAAGGTATAATTATACCAAGTTTCATCGAAATCGAACCGTTAGTTTTCACGTGATGCCTGCACATACAGACAGACAGACAAAATTTTTTTTAATCACATATTTGGGTTTGGTATCGATCCAGCAGCACCCCCCGCTATTTATTTTTTCAATATTTTCAATGTACAGAATTGACCCTTCTACAGATTTATTATATGTATAGATTATTATTATCATTGTCTGAGTGCGAAACGTACAAAGCGTTTTACATAAACTTTTACTGTGCGCACAGCTGAAGATTGGAACTCCCTTTGTTTCCTGATACAACCCTGAGGTCTTCAAGTCAGGTGTGAATAGGTCTAGACAAGCGTGATTCACCGTCAACCACATCATTGGTGGTGAGATGGTGGCCAAATGTGGGCTAATGGTTAAATAATAAAAAGCTTCACCCAGTTACTGAGTACCTACGTCTTTGGTAAGTCGGCATGTAGAATTAAAACAGACGTAGCAACTGAAACAAATTGCGTCTCTAAGAATGTACGACCAGAGCCGATCAAGAATCGAACACGATTAGCGATTCCATTGTGATCGGAATCGTTGAAACAAGAAACTCGGCAAATGTCACAGATCGGCAATTACGCGACGATTACACGGCGATTACGCAAGCGCGCGTAAGCCGTAATTAAGATGCTAAATTTACCGCTAACAGTGGATTCAGAGAATTATGCGTGTAATATGGATTTATCAAAGGCTTTCGGTCAATCAAAACCTTACTTATTATCTAAAACATTATTAGGAGCTTCGAAAAAATTCTAAAAAGAAAGAAAATTTCGTAAACTTTGGAAGATTTTCAAAACCTGCAGATTTTATCGGCATATTTTTTTATAGATCGTTTATACTATTAAAAAAATACATAATAATTCGCAGTAGAAATACTTACTCAGTAATCTTTTTTAGAATTCTTTAAGTGACGCATTTACAGTTACTGGATAAAGATAATTATCACAAAACTGCATTTTAGGAAAAAATAAAAAAAATGTTTTTTTTTTCATTAAAAGCAGTTTACTTCACCTACATCGCAATATCTACATTATTCGGAAAAATATTTCTACGAAAATATCTGGAGAAATATTTAAATAAAGAAAATACTATCTAGTATTTTATATCTAGTATTTTAGAATAGGTACAGGTAGGTATCTACCTACCTGTACCTATTCTCGCACAATATATCGCAATTTTAGCAAAATATAATGTTTCGCTAACCTATTCATTATTACATTTTAATTGAAAAAGGCTACATAAGTAGTCACTCGGTCGATCGTCATCGTTTGAGGCGTTTCAATAATTTCAAGTTCGTGATTACTTTGTGGCCCCGTCGGCGACTGAAGGCGCCTTTCGGTTGCCTAGCAACGTAACAGCGACGCTCAAAATACGACCTTTCGTAGAGTGAGAAGTTATTTGGTGTTTCGCTAAATAATATTGGCTCTTGATATACTTTATTAAGATGAAATCGATGTTGTATCGTAAGTTATTAAATGAAATGGAAAAGCGCGTAATAAACACTTTTATTAAAAGATTCTTGTTTTAGTCTTTTGGGGTACGTTTACACACATTTAAAGTTACCTACGTGAACAGTACCTATACAAATATTTGATCGAGGCGGGAATCGAAACTGCGACGCGTAGGGCAACAGTTAATCGCTTAGCCACTGCTACTTGAATCATCTTAATGATGATACAACGCTGATGCTGAATATTTCGAAAGATGTGCTAATTAGTGCACCTGAACAAAAGAAAATGGTATTTTCTGCTATGTCTATACAAATGCAGCAGTCGTCTTCCTACGCAGTTTAAAAACACATAGCCAATGTAAGCTTTCGTCGATCTAGTAAAACAAAAGATTTTTTTTGGAATTATACGAGTAATAAGACAGATCATTATATTTTTCAATCTAGCATTAAAATATGTAGATACATACCTATTTTAATTTTAAAAATATGTAAAACAGGAACAGTCTACTAATGACTATCAAGTGAATAGTTTGATCAGTGACCATTTTGGTTCTTCAAATAATATTGTAATTTTCAACACAAAAAATGGCCGCCGCCGCTGTCAAGGAGACAATAAATTCTTAGGTTTAATTATACCCACTGCAGTATTTACGTTCTCTTTAAGTAATTATAATGCATACGTCGTAAAACGTGTATGCTAAACGTATGTACAATTTGTAAGTATATGTACTCACATAAGCGAGATCGCGTGTAGCATCGCTAGTACAGATCAGTACACAAGTGCACTTTGTGCTATCACTATCATCATTTATTTTCCTAACCTTTAATCACAACCAGTTTTATCACAGGCGACCGTCACTAGTGATGTAGCTATCGCGTGATAGGCAACGATCATGACAAAATTATCGATAGGTATCGTACTTAAAACGGTCCCGTTCAGTTGCCCTGATTGGCTGCTAATGTCGACAAGATAGTAACTTTGATGTATCGAAGGAATATTCTAGTGGATTATTATAAATCATGAATTTTGATGTGGATATCGAAGTATTTACATCAGTGTGTTTCGTTAAAGGAGGTTATGTTTGATAATGTCACGTCGCGTTCATATTAAATAAGTTGTACTATGGGTTTACATGATAAAGAGTAGCACGCTTCTTCTTAACCACAAAATAATGTGCGTTGTATAATAAATAATACCTTTGGAATCTAACCATACATAAACAGGCGAAGAACAATCGCAGTAAGTATTGACTATTGAATGAACAGTTACACATTTCTCCGTTTATAATTTGCTAAACAGAGTAGACTCAATAAAACGAAAATTACTAGGTATCTAAAGCGGTTCTCAAACCACAACAATCGTACGCGCGGTCGGACGGAAGAGGAGCAGTGTGATGCGTGTAGCCATTGAGCCGCGCGGAGAAACGGTGAGCGCTGCTCGTCCGCGCGGACGGACGGTATACACGTGTTTGTATTTCATGGACACGCAAGCATTGTATGAAGCTTCCACCTAAAAGATTTTACGTGAGAATAGGCTTAGCCTTAATTAGTGTAATTTTTAAACAAATCATTATTCAAACAACTGCCTATTCAGAAGTTGTGTAACTCGTATCGTTTTATTTCCGCTAAATATTTATCTTAGCCACACGGCTGTGTCGAATGGCCATGATCGGGATGAGTGATAAGACCCGAATGCTTTGCTTGATAATATTTCCAGAGATTAAATAATACACGCTTAAAACTTTCCGTTTCAGTATAGATAAGGGGCATCCTTTAAGTCCGGTACAGACAGTTTGTGAACTGGATATCAGACACATTTGACAGTCACCTCAGCACATTATCACTTTATCCGTCAAAGGATTAGTTTTTACCAAGTGGAAAAAGAAGCAAGCAAGCGCGGCGTAGGACGTCCACCCACAAGGTGGGCAGACGATCTGAAGACCACAGGATCACGCTGGATGTAAGCCGCTTCTAACCGGTCTTATTGGAAGTCTATAGGGGAGGCCTATGTTCAGCAGTGGACGTCTTACGGCTGATATGATGATGATGAAGCGGAAAAACCCGCTCGCACTTTTTTAAAAGCATGTATCAGATGTGAAGTTTTTCCTCGCGCATGATTGAGAATGCGCAGGAGCCCAATATTATAAAAGTATAATATTGGGCGCTCGTCTGAAGCCGTAGTCGTACCGTCTGAAAGTAGACAGTACTGATACAGTACGTTGTACAGTGGGAACAAAAAATCTATCCTCGCCTGTTTCACCATAACTGTTTTATCTACAACTAGAACCTGCAAAAACTGGTAATGAATCTACTGTGTGTTTAAGTCAAGAAGCTATAAATAAACCGCTTATTGACTTTGCGTATTCATGTTAAAAAAATTCTAGCATTATTTTTTTTTCTTTTAAACGTGGATCGGCCGGTCATCGGCAGGGACCGTTGACACTCTTGTCAGAACGCATTAGCCGATAGAACGACTACCCTTGTTAAATACAAATAAAACGCCTTACTAAATATTGGAAAGACTGAAGCAAATAGGTACGGTTAAATCACGAACAAAAACATACGACAAAATTAGGTTAAGGACGGTAAATATTTTTGGTAAACGAAATAATGAAGATTTTGAAACAGGAGAGTAAAAAATATACCTAAATGTAGGTATTTTATTCATTTCGTAAAAGTCTGTACATTTGACCTGCTAATTGCTAATAACGAGCCTTCACCAATGTTTCAGCGAAACGATAGTGTTTTCTTTGAAATTCAATCCGAAGGTAAGTCAAGGCAAATATAGGTCTCTTCAACATCGCACTTTAATATATCTAGTAGAAGTATTATCCACGCCTTCTTTATTAGTGGTCCACATTGGCCCTAGATCGTGAAAACTGGAAGTCATGGGGAGAGGCCTTTGCCCAGCACTGGGAATCTGGGATGAAGTAGGCTAGCAGTATCAGTATCTTTATGCTTTTTGTAAGCTCCATAGTACGTCTTAAAACATACGTAACATTTTACACGTACATTGTGGTATACCGACGAATTCGCAATTCAATTGATACTTATTAAGGTCGTGACTCTCCTATTGAGCGATTGCTTTTTGTTTCTCACTTTTTATCGTCAGATTTTTACACGTGTTCGCAAGAAAGCGTCATATAAATTTTCCAGGTAATTTTTCCTCTTACGAAACTCTCGTAACACCGTCGAGTATTCGACTTATAAAATGTTCCATAACCTTCGTCTGTAGGGATTTCATGGCGTAACACGCTTATTAACGTAACTTGAATTACACGCCATCTCCACTGGTCACACCTTCAATTATTACTGCTAACGTTTCCTTAGAAAATCATAAGGAAAATTTGTACAAGAAAATGGTTTCTGCCTTGCATTGGTCGGGTAAATGACATTTAAAAAGTTGTTGGTTACGTCATGACTGTTTACAAACACTGGGGACGATAACGAGCGATCTATTTTTAGAGAAATAAATTGATATGTTGCTTTATTGTTAGGCTCACGCTTAGATACCTCATTTGTTAGATACCAACGCCAAATATTTGGTTACAACTAGGTATCTTTGTTTGTTAGGTACGATAAATGTACTGGAGAAAATTCCAGACTTACTGCTAACCGAGGTTTATTCGGAAGGAAAAGTGTTTTTAATGACATGCTAGACGGTGAGACTCCATAAGAAATAGCTTGACATTGAAAAATAACCCTGATTGGACGGCTGATAACGTATTTATCTAGAGGTTGATTGTCGGTTAGTCTGTCTGTGACTGCGCAGAGTATTTCAGTGGCAATTTGTGCAGTCATGACAGCCTGAAATTGCTTTTTGATTGCACTTTACAATGACAGCTGCCTTAGCATCAACGTGTTCAGTAACTGAAGCTATTTAGTTGTACATTTGCACGGTATTCAATGTGAAATGAATACTACTACTACCTACTAATAAAACCCTGCAAGTTCCCAAATAGGTACCTTGACCAGTTTTTTTGTGAAAGGCCCATTAGGCACCGATTTTCTGAAAAATAGAATTAGCAAGAATGTATGACGATACAACCATACAATTCATACCTACATAATAAGTACTTACCGAGTTAAATACTGTGTATTGTGTATCGTGGATTTAATCGTGAAGGTCGAATTCTTTATAACCTCCTCACAATCGTTCTAGTTGTAGGTATAATGCAATAATTTCAATCCTGCTGAACACACATGTTTAAATATACATAAACATATTTAAATTAGTAATTTACTAAGTAGCTACTTAGAAATGCCTTAAGTCATACAATATCTCAGATATTTATTTTGTATAATATTTTTTTCATTTTCAACATACCTAATTATAACCTAGACCTTAAAATCAATACCTAAATCAAAATTCCTACGTACACGTGTAGTTATGACAGGCCGTTGACTTGACATTACAGCCAAATTCTCATGCTATTCCGGAGAGCGTAGAAGTCAGAACGGCAACGTCGCAATAGCCGCAATGGGGCAGCGGGGTCGGGGAGGGGGGCGGGCGACTAGCAACAGGCGCCTCGGCCACGTGCTCCGCGGCCTTGCCACTGCCGCGATGGAAGCTTCGCGCCTTTTTTAGCAATATGAAATAATCTAAGCGTCTAATCACACTAGTGCTCGATTTATGTAACTTTAGACACGTGACTCTAGTTCACTATTTATTTATTTACATTGTTCATATCGACACCTACATTACCTGCTCAAAGGTGAGCGTGAGAGACACATGTTTGATAGGAAACAGACTGTTCCGTCAATCGATATTGGCGCGAGTCTTCTGAGAATTTTTGTTTTGGTTTGTTTACCTTTGCCACGCTATCGGTTTGGCAAACGACAACATTCATGACATAATATTGCAAAGGTAAACAAGGAGTCTACAGTCTGTTCGCGACCTTGGACGAATTGTTATGTTACCGTGATTTAAAGAAAAAATATACCTACCTAGGGGAACAGTGTATAAGACGGGGTCACGAGGTATGATGGGAAATCACACACCTAAGGCAAACTTAACACAAAACTAACGTAGCACAAGCGCTAACAGGACGTCATTTGCGTCTGGCCGCTTCCAAATGACGTCCTGATGGCGCTTGCTCTACGTTAGTGTTGTGTTAAGTATGCCTAAAGAGTATATGTCCCCATTATACCTCGCGATTATTAACGTCCCCGTCTTATACACTGTTCCCCTACATGCAGAATTTTTCTAAATCTACACACATTTTTACGCAAAACCCACGCTCGACTCTCATGGCAATCAAGAGAATAAAATGATTAAGATCCTTCGTTATCTAATTCCACCATTTGTAGGTAAGTAATAAGGTCAACGCATAATTTTGTCGTGAACTAATCTAGTGTACTGGTTCGCATACGTGATTATAAGGTTTGCTCTATTACATCATCAGGGAAATAGGGCGTAGTAATTCCTACCCGGTCCCGCGGCTAGCGAAGGTCACAAAACGTTAATGACTTCCGTGTGGAATCCTATCTACATATATAATTTATATGCGACGACCGATCGTCGGCGTCGCGCCGGCCGGCACTCGGTAGACTCGGGCCTCTGTACATTTAATTGAGTTTACTAATCGCGATCAGATTTTTTTGTGATGATACGGAACGGCTTCGGCATTCGTTTAACTTTTAGGTCAATTTGGATGCAAAATTGTAGCAGTATTTGAAACGATAAGAATCTATTCGTTTTAGAGATAATAGCTTCAGGATCAATAAAGGAATAGTTATTTATGATACTAGTGCGGTAAGTTGGTTTTTACAAACGAGTAGACGAATGTAAGCCCGAGATGAAGTCGAGGGCTTACCATAGTCACGAGTTTGTAAATACCAATTTCCGCACGTGTGTCATACAATGTTTTTCAACACATTTGCGAGAAAACAGTACAATATGTAATTAACAAACTTTATTTAGAAGTTTCTAATATGAAAATGGCGCGAATTTGCAAATGGCGCCACATACACGTGGTGAAAAATAGAACTACATCTTTCGTCTCATTTACTCTTTAGTATTAAAATGAGACAACGTATCGAGCAAAAGCGCTTCCAAGGAGGTTCGATCAGTCAGGTTGTTTATTCTCATAATGTGAAACTCTTTGGTGGAGTTCTTATTTTTTTTTAATGGAAATTAAAAAAAAAACCGTAAAGAAAACGCACGGTGCTATACAACGGGGCGTGCCGTAAAATAGGTACTTAGGTGAGAGTACCTATTTTACCGCACGTTCCGTTGTATGGTGCGTAATTTTTAACTTTCGAACAATGTATACAGGCTTCGTAAACGCATTTTTCGAGCAAATGTGTTGAAAAATAAATAATTAAAACATAGGACATCAAAAGGTTAGGAATAAAATAATTTGGATACTACCTTATCATTGTCCTCCACTGCACGACAGCGTGAAGTACCGAAAGATTAGATATGAATAATCTAAAAACATCGTACGATTACTTTTACAAATGTCACCCGTCCCCAAAAGTCTGCCCGATGACCGATAAAACGACAACTGTCTACAGAAAAGAAAGTGAATCCAATAAAAAGTTATAAAAACCACATTTCTCTGCTTTCGAAACATGGTTACTAACTTGGCAGACGATGGAGATACTGTAAATACACATTGCACCAATAAATTTTGGATGGAAATAAAAAGTGCACTCCTGTGACAACGTTTTATTCATCAAATGCCTTTAGAAGTGAGTTTTATGCAAAACTTGGGAAAACCTCTGCACTCTCCGCTTGGCTATTGTCCAAGTGGATGGAGTTGATTGAATGTTACATTTTTATAGTTATCACTTTGAATCCTTGGCATAAGCATTTATCATTTTTTAAAGGATTACTTTAATCCTTAAAAAACTCCAAAGGTCTTTTAAAACTTCTCATCAACGTGCGTCATGTGTTTTTATATCAGAAATCATCGTTCAAAACGTTTTCCTCTTGAACGATAATTCAGAAAAGTCTTTGTTCTAAACCCTTTTCATCCAATTCGTTTTCAAAACTAATTTGTTGTTTTTTGTTACAGGTAATTGAAATAAATTCATACGAGTAAGCCCACCAGCCCATACCTGGTAAGATCAAACATTCAAAAATATCACTAAATTATAACGAATGCGGATTTTATTTAGACCACAGATGAAAACTTGACTTCGCAATCTCTGTTAGGATTTCCACTTAATAAAAACAGAATACCTACCTACTAGTAAGGTGAAAGTACCAATCACACATGCACAATGATAAAAGGTGACCTCATCAGCTCGTGAGATTTGCAGGACCACAAATTGAGTAGGCTCAGCACCGTGAGACTGAACAGGTGGTGTTGCATCCAGTGTTGTGTGATAGCGGAGATAACGCTATTATTGCTCTACCCACTCTGCTTTATTAATGCCCTTCTATTAATATTCACAGTTGCGATAGGATACATAGTAAAGAGAGAGAATATGAGAGTTCAAACGCTAGTGGTACAATTTTGTAAAGTTTTTCGTAGAAGTCACAGCATTATGCTAAGTGGGGGCCTTTCATGTCTCAGTACTCACTTTTTTTGTATTTTTTTAAATATTTAGATTTATTTTGTTTGGCCATTTCTATGTTTCATAATATTTTGTTTTTGTTGTATGTATTTGTATATTTGTGTCTGTGACAAAATAAATAGGTATTTTTTGCTTTCTTTTTAAAGCCTCCTGCAGACACACGCGATTAATCGCGCTGCGACAACGAGCCAAGCTAATTTCCACTCTAAAAATACTGCGAATGGACCGCGACATGTCGCCCCGCGCGAATAATCGCGTGTGTCTCCAGGAGGCTTTAGTCTACAATTGAAGCCGTTTGACTTCTTCTCTTGTCTTGAAAAGAAATTATTTTTCAATGCATTTTTTTAAGCATTTCTGCTGACTTCCAATACGTTTATTAAAAGGGGTGACTTCAGGCTTCTGATATGATACATAAATACCTATGGATATATATTGATCTTCATTATGTATTACATTTAAATTATTATTAGTTGAATTCGATTTAATTTTCATCTTATTGAGAATTGTAATTACAAAGTAACAACTACCTACAGGAAAACAGGTATGCTAAATCACATCTTTTGATGTTCCGCGAATTTGCAGTGATAATTATTAAATTAATACTGTGTCTTTATGAAGGTATTACGCATTTTGCGGATTCACATTATATTTCGGTATTTAATCACTAAGCAGAAGCTACTTAACAGACCCTATGACAAAAGTGACCCTGATTCATATACTCGTATGTATTTTAGCACAGCGACCACGTGTAAATAAATAATTGATAAAATTATTTCGCTAGGTAAAACCAAACATTCATCATAATATATCACCATTTATTTGAGGTAACATTACTAATTTACCTATTAGTGGAGCTTGACATACCTATACCTACATATCGGTACGTACGGACAGGAATAATAAAATCGTAGGTACCTCTTTGCAGGGACCTGCGATTTGATTGGGTGGACCATGGTTATGGATAGACAAACACTGGTTTACATAATTGATGATGAACATGGAATTTCAGTAAAAAATACATTCAAATATTTTAAATACTACCCGACAAAACTTAAATTTATAAAGTAGGATGTAAGAGAAAATTAAGTTAGGGTATTGCAAATTAGTTTCTGGTAAAATCGTAGGTAGTACGCCGTTCGCTAGTACGCCAAGCATGCATCGTACTAAATGCATTAGTCGAATTAGTCCACTGAGGCATGGCAAAAAATTCAATTTGCCTTCACGTTGTGCAACCGAGAAAAAAAATGGGGCTAGCCGGTAAAAATTATATCCATTTTTCCGGAGAGCCGGTCCGAGAATAATAGGGGTACGGACGTTTCATAAATCGGATTAATATTCGCCTTATAGGGAATCGTTAATAAGCTCCCAAGATACGGGGAATTAAAAATATCAGCAGATTACTGTTATTTATAAGGGTACTTAGATCCTTAGAATAATTGGAAATAAAATAGTATGCCAAAACATTATTTTATGTCCAAAATTACTTTTATTTTTCAAAGTACCTACGCTCTCCCGGGTCGACGACGGCGCGTTGTGTTCCACGCGCGCCTCAAAGAGCGTCAGCATAATGACGGGGCCTCTCTAGAGGGCCAAAGCCTGCCTGGGTCGCGGGACTTATCTCATTACCGTGACCCCGGAACATAAAGGGCTATTGAAGGACACCGTGGATTTTAGTCAGTAGAAGTCTGACAGTCCCTCCCGCCCTGCCCGGGGTGGGAGGACTCATTTGATGATTTTACCACGCAAAAAAAAAAAACCTACACCTAAACCTAAACCTACGCTCTACGAGTAGTTCAGTTTTTGATTCAATCGGACATAACATACCTACTGTTTATTAAAATCTTACAATATCTCAGATATTTATTGTGTATAATATTTTTTTCATTTTCAAAATATAACCTAGACCTTAAAATCAATACTTACGTACACGTGTAGTTATGACAGGCCTACGTACACAAAATTCCTACGTACACGTGTAGTTATGACAGGCCGTTGACTTACTACCTACGCTCTAGTTCAGTTTTTGATTCAATCGGACATAACATACCTACTGTTTATTAAAATCTTACAATATTCATTATCTATAAATCTATTCTGGTGTTTTAGAGGTCAGTATGTCAATTCCAAAGTCCCAAAATCTTAAAAATGATATGGTTTATCTACCTGATTCAATTGGTTTGGTGTTCTGGTTTCATTTTATACCTGATTGAGTTTTGTAATTTCATGTTTCCCGATATCGAGGTTTTTTAAAGCTTTTAGTAAGCTCAAAGGCAAGCGTTTATTGGAACAAAAACTGCCATTTGCCTGGGATAAAAGGCTGGAACAAAATATTTCTATGTTGTAGGGATTTACGATGAATCATTTTAATTGTTTGTAATTTAAATCCAAAAGCATTTTCTGCATCATTTGGATTTCGATTGAATATATAAAATGTACCCAGGTAGATCGAGTAGATTTGCCTTGCCCTGGATTTAGATGACCTGGGTTTTATTTAGGGTTTCCAAACGTACTCTAAAATAGAGTCCGTTAAAATACTATTTTTTAATTTTTTGGAAGAAGCCAGTTTCCAGCCATGCAGCGTATCTACTCGTATACGTAAAACAAATCAAAAACATGCGTTTAAAATCACTTACTCTTTTAAGAACAATGTAAAATTGTTATCAACCACAAGAGGTACAATTTTTTTCCTTATGATAATAGAAATTGTTGTTAACCCCGATTAGAACAAAGGATATATTTTATCCTGGTAGCAGATACCTGTGGGATAAATTAGGTCTTCTTGTCTTGGTTTTATAGAGGATGATTATATTATTCCAATGTGAATATCTATCATCAAACATTCATTCAAAATTATGTAAGCACATCAACTTCTTGTCGATTTTTTTTTTATTTAAGACAATAGTCACACATACGGAAGTGTTTTTAACATAAAACAAAAAAGAACCTTCAAGGATTTATGTGAGTAGTCAAAGGGCTAAAGAACCGGCATATAAATAGATACAAAGTAAATTAAAATTCATCAGAAAAAATATACTCATACTATTCTAAAGGTTCATTATTCGATGGGGTACCTGCCTGCCTAATTCTTGTTTGCTTATTCATCTTATCGTGATCATACAGTTTTTTTTTTTCAGATAGCCGTATATTTTTCTTTCCTTTTTGTACCTAAAGTGATCATAATATATGCATTTCATATTGTACAGCTTTCATGTTTCAGTAAGTAGGTATTCAGCAGTGTTACATCAAATGTAGTAACTTCTAACAAGTTGGCCGTCACACGTCAGTTTGATTAATCAAAAAATATTCGACCGTATTTTGTCTTATGTTACTTAGACCAAAATTGACAGAGAGACAGCATCGTGCTGTAAAAATTAGCAATACGTCACATTTTAATACTTACAATTTTTATTGAATTTGACATCACGAACCCCGTTTTCGAGTTTTGATGCGTTATATCCTTAGGTTGGAATTAGGTAAAGTTATTCATGTACTTACACTGATTTCAAACAGCGAAAGAAGAAAGTGGATATACCCCAAACCGGAATTTCTCTTAACGAGCCGAAAAATCCCGTGATTTAAAAATAAAAAAGTTGTTTACTTTTACACTATTTATTTTTCTAATCTATTTCTGATGTTTTTATTATTATTATTTACTTGTAATACTGTTTTCCACACGAGATTGTCTATTGGAAATCACGGGAAGTTCCATATTATAATCAACATTTCGATGCAAGTACTCAAATAACTCTACCTAATTCCGACTTCTGGTTTTATCTTGGTAAATATTCATTGATTTTACAAAAGAAATGTGTGTCCGTTATTTTTCAAAATTTTAAATGACGTACTAATTACTCTTGTAATTTATCGATACTGTCAAATAGGCAATTAGAGCACAGCTATACTGAAGTTTACATTATATACCGATGTCCTTATTAGTAGCTATTCTATGTATGTTTGTGTGTATACTAGATTACAAAGGTCAACGGTTAAATCATCGTTTATAATTCCTAGCGATAACGTTATTATCACCGCTGCTGGGGAATATGAACACCAATTATTATTATACATACTCGTATTATTAATATTAATAATATTTTATTGTGCATGTATTTGCTCACGTATATGACATTTATAAATAGATACGTTTATAATTATATCAGTCCATCCTGATGATCCTTTTCAAGGCACTACTTTTCCTCCACCTTCACGCCTACTTTCAACCGTGGTGGTCTACTTTGAAATAATGAGAAATAAAGAAAGAAAGAATAAGTTTTATTTGGCGTCAGTTCATGTAGCACACATAATATTAAAAAAAAAAACAGAGAATAATAAAGATAAACAAAAAAAAGGTTTAAAAAAAAGGAAGCGAATACATAGTACTGTGCTGTGTGCCTCACGGCTGCGCCAAAAAGGGTCAGAGCCCATTCGTCCCCTAAGATTCGCACCCTGTGCCCACTCGTCCCCTGGAACTTTTGAGGGGCCCATTCGTCCCCTGAAGAATATTTATTTTTATTCATTCTTCTAATATAAGTACATGTATATGTGTATACTGCAGCTTGGTAGTCCTGGTACAGTCGCGCAGAAAAGGGTAAAATAAAAAAATAATGTTAGCAAAACAGAATTAATGTTAGAACGTTCATTATTTTTGTACATTAAAAAACTTTTTGAAAAAAAGGGAACCGACTTCAAAACCAAAACACAAAAAACTGTAAATAACTTTTCTTTCGGAAGTCGGTGGCTTTGATTTTTATTTTATTGACTATGGCCACCGATTTCCGAAAGAAAAGTTATTTTACAGTTTCTTTGTGTTTGGTTTTGAAGTCAGTTCCCTTTTTTTCAAAAAGTTTTTTATTTTTCCCTTTTTACTTTAGATATTCAACAAAAATCTTCTTATAGGTAATCGTCGACTTTGAAAATCTACAATCCTAGTAAGCAATAAAAACCGGCCAAGTGCGAATTGGACTCGCCCATGAAGGGTTCCGTAGTAGCAAGCATAGATTAGGGATATAATTATATTGAGATTTGTAAGTAATATACATAAACAATAAAAATAACTTTGTTTTTCATAGTGTTTGTATGAATGGCAAAGTTATATTTGCGGTTTTGGAAAATGTACTGTATCTCAAAAACTACTAACTATATCTCTTCCAAACCAATTTTCATTGGAAGTTTTTGTTGAGTTCTACATTATACACCGTGACTTTTTAGTCGTCTTACAAAAGTCGTCCACTTAATGTATCCGACCTAAAATACCTCTAGGCGAGTTTTTTTTTTTTTAAATCGTTAATAATAATTTTTATTTTTAATAAATAGGTACTTTACAAATATGAAACACCCTGTTAAAATGTTTACGTATCAATCTGTAGAGTATACCTACCCAGCGCAATAGTCGGGTAGATCCTTCAATTTCCATTTTCTATGAGACAAGGGCGTTTCTAACTACGCCTTGTGTCATAATAACCAATTAAAGTTTTATTATTAAATTTTTCAAATCTCTTAAATACATATTTTTTTATTATAAACGTGTTCTAGTCATTGGATACATGAACTGGGCTGCTTTTGTAAGACGACTAAAAAGTCACGGTGTATATTTTTTTAGTTTTATCATTCTCTATTTTAGAAGTTACAGGGGGGGGGACTCACATTTTACCACTTTGGAAGTGTCTCTCGCGCAAACTGTTCAGTTCAGAAAAAAATGATATTAGTAACCTCAATATCATTTTTAAAGACCTATCCATAGATACCCCTGATGAATTACCATCAATAATAATACTGATCATATTCCAGGATTCAAACGAGATAATTCGATTCAATTATATGTCAAAAATATTCATCATCATCATCAGCCGGAAAACGTCCACTGCTGAACATAGGCCAGGCCAGGAACATAGGTCAAAAATATTGTTATTATAATATTAACAGTTTTGTTTATTTCGTTAGGCGAACTTCATATAATAAACGACCAAAGACACATTGAACAGTCTCTTATTCGCAGTCACTTTCAAGAACCAATATGTCACCACCACCACCACCAATAGGCAGCCATAACATACAAACAAAACACCTTTTCTATTATTTTTGTAACCCCTTTTTTTAACAAGGCATTCGTAGAGAGACAATTTTACATCGTAAGCCTATCGACAGGTTATATTATTATCATGACGGATTATCATTCATCATAGCTCTTTTTTCAATGATCTGTTATGATTTATTAAATTAATTTCGTTAATAAACTGTTCACAAGTGTACTATGTTAACCGTTTCTTATGTAAAATATAGCTAATTTTATCTCAGGGGACCAATAGGCACCTGAACAGGTGCCGAATCTTTAACTTATATTGTATATATATTAGAGGGGACGAATGGGTACCTTAAAAATAATATTTTATATTAAAATATTAATTGGTCCCCTACCAGGAGACCAATGGGCACCTATATAGGGGCCGAATCCACAACTTTTATGCTGGGGTACGAATATTAGGGGACGAATGGGCTCTGACCCGCCAAAAAGGTCCATTTCAGCATTCATGCCAGACAGGGTAAATAAAATAGAATATACCAATTTACGATTTTTATCTAAATTTATTTATTATGATTCTGATAGAGGGCCTTTTTGGGCCCCCAGTCTTTCACAAAGCGGTCATAGAGTGACAGTTTTTGACTAAACAAAACATTATAATCTTTATGTAATGAATTTAAAAGCAGTCTCGGAGTAAAGCATGGTAGGAAATGACAAAAATGCACCTTTTCTCCTTCCAAGATAAAATGGGAGCCGTGGTCTTTGCCCAACCGTGAGCCACGATACTTACAGGGTATCAACAAAAAGAAAAAACTTTTTGTTGTGAATATTAATTATATACATACTTACATAATAATCGACATGTAGGCTGGAAAACAGAACACATATCTATCGCTTTAGAAATCAAATGAGCTAATTAATGCATTACTTTTTTCACGGTAGGATGAAAAATGCAAGCCAGGTTTTGTAAATATTACATGGGTTTGTTAAAACTCCTTCAAAAGTTCAATGACACATAGTAACCTAGGTCCTAGGTACCCGAGTACCCGCGAATGCCAACCGCATACATTACCGACCGCATTATGCGGTTGAAGCTATAAAATGGATCCCTTGACGTTCTAAGGATTTTTACAAACGCGACTAAATCTAAAACGGGATTCCAACCGTGATTCTTTATCACTCCGAAGAGTTTATATCACATTACAACGTTACCCCAAGATTTATGATGATTTTCCCACTCTTCGCTTATTTAACATGTTTATACCCTTATGGCGTTGTTTTAACGCGTACATCTCGTAAATTTAACGCAATAAAGTATACATTTACATGATAATTTGGTATAAAACTTGCATTTACATTTCTTACGATTGTTTTCCATTTAATGACTGTAGGCCCGTAACCTATTATTTAATTTAAGAGGAATCAACCCCGCTTAAGTTTTATGTCTTCGAATAATGACATAAACGTCAAATGTTACGTGTGAGCATAAAACTGAAGAATAATTTTATTATTGTTTTTCCTAAAAATATGAGTAACTAACGTTATCAGTTTAGTTTTTAATTGCTGCGTAATTCTAGTGTTTTTGCGAATATTTTTTCCATTTGACCTTAGGTTTTGTGACTCCGATAGATTATGGATGATTGATTGATAACGGGTCTTAAAATCTGCGGTCAGCGTCATTGACAGCACTACTCAAATAAATTCCGAACGAAGTGATTTTAGTATCTTTACAAGTTGACGTGAGTGTAGATAATGGAGGCCAGTTTTCCATCAAAGACTACTTCGTTCGGTATGTTAGTTAGAGAATGCTATTAATTTTTCAAGTTCACACGTGCACGCAATGTGATTAATTTTGCGCATGTGTGCCCATTGTCGGATCGTCGGCGTCGACGCCCGCGCACTACTGGATCCAATGTCACCTCCCTAACCTTGCCGCGGCGGGTTAATCTTCAGGTTGATGACCGGTTCTATAGATTAAGTACCTAAAATATAGGTATAGCTTACAAATACCGATGTCAAACGAAGCCATCCGAAACACGCTGCATGACACGTGTGAAGCCCAAAGACCGAGACAAAAAAAAATGGAAGACGCATAAGTTAGGAGGCCACAAAAAAAAAAATGATCCAAAATACATCAATATGGGTCGGATTCAATTTAATTTTCGTTTTGGGAAGTCACTAAATTGAAGGGCCAAATTCGATTTAGGTAGGTAATTGTCACCTTCAGTGCTGGTCTGTTGATCCCTCAAACAATAATAATTAGTCTCAACAACGTGAGCGGACATGATACAGCTGAACGAAGAATATCAAGGTGATCTGTCTCAAAGAGAAGATGACTTGCCTAAAAGACTTTTATCAGAGATTTTTAGGTTTCGTGATGGATGATAAGACTTCGACATTATAATCTTAATCAGTTCATTAACCTGTTAGTTTTGATTCAGAGTTACACTGGGGAGCCTTTGTTATCTGAAGATAGGTACTACCGGCGGACTCACCGTCTGTGTAGTCTTGTTGCCAGATATGTACTACTGGTTTTATCAATGGCATAGATCTTCATTTTAAATATCTACTCGAAGTTTTCAATATTTTCCAGCCTTCATTAGGAAAATAAAATAGAAGTTTTCAGTCTAACTCTTCTAAATATTTCTTGATGATGGTCTGTCACGATCTCGCACATAGAGAGAGTGCCTCTCATAATTGACACAAGATTTTTTCATTATAGTGCTTTGTTGTGTGTTACATGATTAATCACATCTATAAATAATGTTCTTGGCTTTACTTCCAAAGCGATCTAGGAATGCAAGAAAAACCGTTCTTCATTAGTCACTCACCTTTCCGCGTTGAATGAATCAACTGAAGAGAACGGTTTACTATGGTAATCGTTTCTCGCGTAAGGTAAACGGCCCAGTAACCGTGAAGTTTTGAACTTCACTGACTTTGCAGGTACGCTATGGTAAAACTAGAAGACTTACAAAAAAAATAATTACATGACTAGAGAGATAATTTAAACAAGTTTTATTGTAACATTCTTTTTTTTAATTAGTATAAATTTTCTTTAACAATGCAAGAAAAATATAAAATAATGGGCTAATTGTACCAGTACCCGGTAGATTTGTACTAGTAAACGTTAAAATGTCCCTGAATCCGGTAATATTCAATGCGAATTTGAACTCTATTGGTTTACGTTAAAGTTCACAGAAATACTATTTTTGCATATCTGTGTAAAATAAATAAAGAAGGGCTTATCCAAAGAAAAGACATTTGTATTATTGAAAAATTTGTAAATGTATTTATGAAAATTATTATAGGTAATAATAGTTAACATCACGAAGTTTAAACTAAGTATTCGTAATGTTACTTAGTTTAAACTTAAGTTTACCGAATACCGAACTGCCTGGCAGCAGCTGAAATTGAGGCTCCTTTTATGACTGCTTATTATTATCAGCCCATTGCCATCCACTGCTGAACGTAAGCCTCCCCCAAATAGCTCCAACCCTCCCGGTCCTGGGCAGTCCGTATCCATCCGCTGCCAGCCACATTCCTCAATGACGACCCATCTTTTCGCAGGGCGTCCTACACTACGTTTGCCCATTCGCGGTCTCCACTCCAGCACTTGTCTACTCCATCTAGCATCGGTACGTCTACAGACGTGGCCGGCCCACTTCCACTTCAACGTGCTTATTCTACGCGCAATGTCGATTACTTTGGTTCTCTGGCGAATGACTTCGTTCCGAATTCTATCCGCCAGAGAGACTCCGAGCATTGCTCTCTCCATTGCACGCTGAGTTACTTTGAATTTGTGGACCAGGCCTATGGTAAGTGTCCACGTTTCGGCTCCGTAAATCATTACGGGTAGGACACACTGGTTGTAAACCCTGGTTTTGAGGGATTGTGGGATCGATGATTCGAAGATATGACGCAGCTTCCCGAATGCCGCCCAGCCCACGCGTAACCTTCTGGTTGCTTCCTTCTCGAAGTTGTGCCGGCCCAGTTGTATAGTTTGGCCTAGATATATGTATTCTTGCACAAACTTGAGGGCAGCACCATTTACGATTACAGGTCTCGGATTGACATGACCATTGAACATGATTTTGGTTTTGTCTAAATTCATTCCGAGACCCACACGTCTTGAAGAATCGCTTAGGCTGTCCAGCATTACTTCCAGCTCCTGCAAAGATTCTGCCATGATGACAATCCGCAAATCGAAGGTCTGAGATGTACTGACCATTGATATTTATACCACGTCCTTTCCAATCAAGCTTCTTGAAAACGTCCTCCAACGCGTTTGTAAACAGTTTCGGAGAGATGACGTCTCCCTGTCTTACACCTCGACGTAGTTGGATTGGTTTTGTGCTGTGTTCTTGTACTTGGACGGTCATAGTTGCGGCCTTATACAGACATCACATCACCTCAACCTAGCGGTAGTCAATGAGGTATCTCTGCATGGACTCCAGCACAGCCCATGTCTCGACAGTATCAAAAGCTTTCTCGTAGTCCACATACGCTAGGCACAGAGGCTTATTATATTCCTCGGTCTTTTGGATTATTTGCTTGAGAGTATGTATGTGGTCCATGGTGCTGTAGCCTTTTCGGAACCCGGCCTGCTCCGGCGGCTGGAAGTCATCGAAATTTTGGGCGAGACGATTCGACATAACTCTCGAAAACAACTTCTAGACATGGCTCAGGAGTGAAATGGGGCGGTAGTTTTTAAGAAGCGTGTTATCGCCTTTTTTGAAAAATAATACCACCACGCTCCTGTGCCATGCCTCCGGTGATGTGCCAGCTTGACTGCTTCCATGGCCTTTAATATGGCCTTCTGCCTATCAGACATGGCTATCTGAAAAAAAATAACACTGTTCTTGAAAATTTCTGAATTCGTATCAATAGGAAAATATAAATACCTACGTTTAAAATATTTTAACGACGGTACCTACATTAAAACGTATTATTATTAATTCAATTACAAACAAACCAAAACCTAAAGGTTACAGGTTAATTGTGAAAAAGAAACGTGGCGTGTGGAATGGATATCTGTCCTCCAGGGCATGCATTATAATTAAAAATCTTGCCTCAAATTCTTAAACACCTTAAATTAACACAAGCTCAAGCTTACACGATAGAAAAATGGATAGTACAGCGTTATTAAAAAGAACAAGTTACACAAAATAAAAATTAAATAAGTCAAGTAGTCCCAGATCGAGTCATGTAAGTTTTCCAGGTCCATGTCTTTGCCCAAACCTATTCAATTTGACCAATCACTCGCCACTCACCAATCAATCAGTCACTCCCAGAAGCGATAGTAAAGATGTTAAACATCAACAACTAAGGAGGCTATCGAATCCAGGTGATTACAACACAAACAAGGAACATAGAAACTGCATTCTGTTGATTCGAAGGAAAAGAGAACTTAACACAAGGCAATAAGGACGATGTCGGGTTTAAATGCAACTTTTAATGCAAGTCCCAATATCCAGCAATGTATTCCACAGTTTTAAAGGAAAATGAGACCTATTTCAAGGTAATAAGTACACAATAACGGGTATAGGTACAACGTGTGTTACCGGGTTCATCATGTACCAATATCCGGTAAAAAAATTACGATTTTAACGGGTACTAGGTCAAGAAGGGTTTGTTAGTACCAATAGATGTTAACGGCAAAATAATTTATTTCCCAATTAGATTCACCTCAATTTATAGGTTTTATCGCAACATAATAAACTCATATATTTTAGAAAATTATCACTCTTACCTTAACTTTATGCGTCGCAGTATGGCTAGCTCATCAATGCGACGCGGTGGATTCGTAGTTCACTGACAGAACTTTGAACTTACATAATATTTTCACACTGCAAACTTTTGTCATCGCATGGTTTTAACGCCATTAAACTTATTGGACAATGTTGCCATTACAATTGTACAAAATATTACAAAGAAGGTATTGCCATTTG
The DNA here is from genome assembly GCA_950005045.1 of Agrotis exclamationis. Classification (NCBI taxonomy): domain Eukaryota; kingdom Metazoa; phylum Arthropoda; class Insecta; order Lepidoptera; family Noctuidae; genus Agrotis; species Agrotis exclamationis. The sequence goes on along the minus strand of OX465424.1, from coordinate 12,919,469 downwards.
CAAACTTAACTTTATAATTGGTAGAAAAATGCAATAATAAAAAAACTGACTTGTTAACGGGTACTGGTACACTAACGGGAATACGTACTTTTACCTTACCGATTTTTTCTTCTCCGTAGGTACTAGCTGCCAAGGTCTCCTCTCTATGTGCCCTGTTTATGTAAAGAATAACAATAATTATACTTGACAGGTGATAGGTATCAAAGACTCGATACACTGAAAAAAAAAATCAGTAATACCAACCGATTTTTCGGTAATATTCACCGTTTTGGACAGTAAAAATAGAGCCTATTGTCCAAAGCAGTAAAACTAGCTGAAAAAAAACAGTTGAGTTATAACAGTAGATTTTACTGTCGGTTACTTACAAGGAACTGTTTGTTTCAGTAGACTTTAATGTTCATACAGTTGAAATAACTATTTAGCTCTTTACGTTTCAGTAGACTTTAATGTTCATACAGTTGAAATAACTGTTTAGCTCTTTACTGTTTTTGCCCATTTCAGTGCACTGTCCGTAATCAATTATTTTAACGTATAAATAAGTCCCCGGAACTGTTTTTTTTTTTACTGTTCAAGAACAGTAGAAAGTCTCGTTTTATTTTTTTTCAGTGTATAATATGACAAAGAATTGACTTTATATTTGTCTTATTCTTCTAATGGATGAGGGTCTACGGTGCTACGCTACTGAGGTTACGAGCTACGCGTCGTAGTAAGACAATTGAAATGTGACATTTCCGTCTATCCATTTTTACAAATCTGTCGGTCTGACCCACTTCAAAAATTATTCGTTTGTTAGCAAACGCATGAGATACTTCTTTTATTGTGTTACAGTTCGCAAACTCCTAGTTTTACGCAGAACGTACGCCCAAAGGTTAGACAGGTCAATCAACTCTGCTATCGTTAGGAACCGGGTTTTTGGAATATGAAGCTATATCAGATTATTATCAAACATATAAGTCAAGCCAAGCCCATCCATTACATATAGGTAATCCCTTAGAACAAAAATTGCGTTTCTGCACTAAGTTTAATGAGAGGCATTAAAATACTGTGATTATATTAGGAATAATTGCAGTCTCACCAGAATTTTTTGCGCATCGGCATTCGTTCGGCAAGCGAGTCAAGGCACAGAGTACTACAGAGGGGTCTCTATGCGGTGTAGGTATGAAACGGCACGCACACACGCGCACACCGTTCACGGTGCCGGCCGCCCGTCTCGCACGCGTTCCGTATCTTAATTTTTTTTTACGTTTACGTATGTGAAAGAGAAAATAACCAAAATAAAAAGTAGTATTATTAATTAGGTACTGTGTGAAATAACTTTATATATATTTTAGTTATAAAATATAAGGAAAAGCAAATACGTTTCATAAACTACCGCGTCACGTCGAAAGGTAAAAATATCGACCAGGCCACGTTCAAACTCAGAAAATAGCAGCTACGCGTTCAAGGTCAGCGATCGTAATTGGTTGCGCGACTTTTTTACCATTTACAAAGACTCGCAACGCAGGGCCTGTGACGTAGGGATGGAGATCTGAGATCTATTAATCGAAGAATCGATTGTTTGAGCCAAAATATCGATTTTTAGGGTTCCGTAGCCAAATGGCAAAAACGGAACCCTTATAGATTCGTCATGTCTGTCTGTCTGTCCGTGTATGTCACAGCCACTTTTTGTCGAAAGTATAAGAGCTATCCTGTTGAAACTTGGTAGAAAGATGTATTATGTGAACCGCATTAGGATTTTCACACAAAAATCAAAACGAAACAAATTTTGGGGGTGCCCCCCATACTTAGAATTAAAACTCAAAAAAAAAATTTTCACCAAACCCATACGTGTGGGGTATCTATGAATAGGTCTTTAAAAATGATATTGAGGTTACTAACATCATTTTTTTCTAAACTGAACAGTTTGCGCGAGAGACACTTCCAAAGTGGTAAAAAGTGTGTCCCCCCCCCGTAACTTCTAAAATAAGAGAATGATAAAACTAAAAAAAATATATAATGTAGACTTCAACCAAAACTACCAACGAAAATTGGTTTGGATGAGATACAGTTAGCAGTTTTTGAGATATAGTACATTTTCAAAAACCGCAAATATAACTTTGCCAGTCATACAAATACTATGAAAAACAAAGTTATTTTTATTGTTTGTGTATATTACTTACTAATCTCAATATAATTATATCTCTAATCTATGCTTGCTGCTACGGAACCCTTCATGGGCGAGTCCAACTCGCACTTGACCGGTTTTTTTTAAATCTATATGTAGTACTGAATGGATTCAGTGAATCGATACTTCACCCTTGAAACGCGACATTCGATTTTAGTTTTTACTTTTATTATTCAAAAACTCGCGAGATGGCTGTATGTTTGGATTCCTTCGCCTCTCTTTAATAAAAAAAAGTAACGTTTGTTTGTAATCTTTGACTTTCTTTTTGTATTCTGTGACATTTCTTGTTGCGTCATCATCATTCATTAAAATTCATTTGTTTGTTGTTTTAGAATGTGTGTGTCGTAAAGCAAAATAAATACTGATTTTTATGTAGTGTTTGTTGCAGAATAATAACTAAGTAATTGTAAACCAATACATTTAATAAAGCCTATAAACAACAACGCCTAACATTTCAAATATTTTTAAATAATATTCTTTTTTGTTTTTGTAAGATGAAATGTTTAAAAATATTACAATAATAGGTTCTAATGTAAGGTGCCGTTGGTACTATGTATTAACATTCTGTGCTACCAATCGATAATGTATGTAGAATGTAGTAACTAAACCAAAAAGATATAGGCTGATGATAAAAAAATCCCTGAAGAACATTTATGTTAATAGTGTGATTTAACAAATGCATAAAACACACCTACCTACCTTATTGTGCCTCCTAAACTCGTAAGTCGCAACCCTATTGAGATTCACGGATAGCAACAATGTAATCACATTGTAATGTTGTTAGCGTCATATAAACAAAAATAAACTCTCGCGCGTAACCATTCAGTACATTTTTGCTTGCGCATGGGAAGTTTAGGCTATTATAAAAGTACATGGGCGATGCCGATGCTAGTAAAAATGTACTTTATTCTCTCGAGTACAGATTTTACATTTGTTTGATTGTTTTTGGGAAGTGACCCAACTGTTCTAAACTGTGGTCAAGGTCGTTCGTTCTCAAGTTTGATTCGGCATTCGGCTCCAATCGGTTACTACCGGCTACCGTATATTAATTCGACACTATTAATGTATAATTCGACGGGTGTTTTATTGCGTAGGTAGCTGTCATTAAATCAAGCATGCTTATAATCCAAATAGCGTTTAATGATAGGCTAGTGCGTAGCGCAACATTATTTTTATTGAAGACCTCCGGTTCGAAAAAAAAAAGATAATAAAAGTGTGACATTGATAATGAAGAAACTAGTATAAAAGTAGGCACTCTGAATAATATCTTGACGTACGCAACGAGAAATATAAAGCAAGAAATAAGATACTGAAAAGTGGATCAATAAATAACTATTTCTAGCAACAAGACAATACTAACGAAAAACTAATCAGAATTATTACATAATACAAAATCAAAATGCTATCATTGTTTCTTATCCCTAGGCAGTCTTTCCATGTAAAATAACTGAATACCTACGCTGAATCCATTTCGACTAGGAGACTTCATGAATCAGAATCATCTGCTTAGCCTTTTACCAACGATGTTGGGATGGACTCCTAGTATAATAATATGTTATAATTATACAACATTATTTTTAGTATATGCGAAACCTGAATATAGTTTGTTCAGAATCAGTAACTGATTCGATTCCAATAATTTTTACACCGTGTTACCTATATTTTTTTGAAAAATATTTTAATTAAATTTTATAACCAATTAATTACAATACAATCACCGTACGGTTAGGTACCTATTGCCAAACTATTATCACGAGTGTATAACACAGGAGACGCGATTTACGCGGGTGTACCGCGAAACGGGCATGTTTTTATTGTTTTTGAACGGACAACCAGGTTTTAAAATTTTGTACATAGATTCTTTACACAAAAATACTAGACAGGTGTATTCGCATAAACAAAAAGTATATTGTTGTATTATATATTATTTATTATATTTTTACTAATTTAATACCAGTATTAAATTATTAAAAATAACACTCGATCGCATTTATTTTTACCTCCGTCCTATCCTCGTTTTATTTGTTTTGTTTACTTTTAAGTTCTTTTTATTTCCTTTCATTTCTTTAGAGATTTTCTTTTTTCTTATACGGTGTGCACTTGTGGCGTGTGACAATAAACTTTTATTCTATCTTTCTTTCTATCTAACACTAATTTCTACAACTGTCACCACTAAATAATTCACCCACAACCATTCGCTATCCATCAAGGCCCAAACGAAAGGTTTGATTGAAATGCTAGTGAACTGGATAATTTCCACAATTAACATGAAGACGTGGTTACGAATGCAAGCTCATGTTACATGCAGAGCGAGCTAGACCGTCGACCATTTACATTATACGCCAATCGCATAAAGAAATCTAATGGATAAGCTGGGATTTATTTTAAAATGAAAACCTTTGTCAAGTTTTCTGAAATCCTGGTTAAATACATACTGATACTGCTAGCCTGGATTATCCCACTGCTGGCCAAAGGCCCCTAGTCCCCATGACTTCCACTTTTGTGATCCCTGGCCAAAGTGGATCACAGGTTAAGACCAGTGACAGCCAGGGCCGGCTGAAAGACAGGTTAACCCATCAAAAATACCTACTACACATAAAATAAAAACCATTGTTGCAATCCTTTAGCTTTAGAATTATATCCTACTAGTTTGTGGCCGCAGCTTCACTCTCGGTCATAAATACTTCAATTTTATTTATTTGTATAGATAGATTAGAATTAAATTAGAAAAAAAATATTGATTAACGTATACAAATCACTGTAGATTTCTTCTTAAAACATACATGAGCATTTTATAAAATTCTAGACCTTGTAAACTAAGACGTATAATTATTTCAAACATAATATAGGACTTAACGTTATCATCAGAACGGCATAGTTTTAATTCAACATTTTCCGCGAGCAACTACCACATCCGTGAGTGTTCAGTGCTATTTATAACTGCGTGGACGTCGAACACTGGATAACCGATTGCAATGTATGCAAATGGCCTGGTAGCACAGGTACCGCGGAAATCTTTAAGTGCTGCCGACTATTAACGAATAGGACATAATTATGCCCGGATCTTGAAAAAAAGTGCAGTTTTACTACCGCTGCAATTTTATAGCCACCAACTTAAGATCCTTATCGTGAACTTGTAATAAAAGAAAACATTAAATAAAATAGCCCCACTTTTAAAGGTTGAATGATCAAGCAGTTTTTCTCTCCATAAACTGACCCAAATTAATTCAAATGAAACAACCAAAAGTGATTGTTTTTCTCGCTAAATTCACAATCACCAATAAATTCATCCAATTTAAGTTTGCGCATATCAACAGTTTTAACTTTTATATGAGAAAATGACAGTCAAATAAAATCGGGAGTTAACATAAAAATTTACACGGAGCAAGTATAAAACCGGGCACGCATCTACCCTGGGTTGAGCACAATAAAAAGAGTTGCCATATTTCGCCAAGTTCCAACTTGTTATGATCAGAAGGTAGAATGCGATCTGCGATGTGAAACGCGCGTTGTGATTGTGTAAACTTTTAAATCGCGCTTCTGTAACATCGCAGCAAATTTCCTTCAATAAAGCAAAGAGACAAATATAATAAGTCGAAAGTTTGTTCTGACGAATTTCAAAAGCGTTTCACACGAGTGCAATTTGTACAAGTTGTTAAAAACTTGCGATTCTATGACGATTATTTTAGTATGGCAGTTCGTCATGAACTAATTCTGCTTATGATGTTTGTTATTCCCGACAGCTTGTGTGGCCGAGACTTTACTTCGCTAAGTACGGCTCGCATTTAGCGTTCTCTTTTTAAAGTTTACTCAGTTTCTTTTTGCAGTTTGTCGAAAGTTTTCCTTCCTGTAACATTTTACCGTAGAGCAGTTTCCACGGGGGCGATCACATCGAGTTAATAAGTTCCCGTTTCGATGGCTCCTACGTTTTAAACTTTTAGGATATGAGATAACAAGCTAAGAAAGGGAGACGCCGATTTGGCTAAGTCCACTTTAAGATCTCAGTGGATTACGTTGTTGCCTTTGGTGGATTGGAAAATCTTTTCTTTTGGACAAAAGCTTGTTAAAACATTGTTCCCAACTTTTACATTATAATACAGGCATATTCATACTTCAAAATTCACGCTCAAAATAGGCTTGTAGCTAAAATTATGACAATGGATTTGAAAAGGAATTCGATAGTAGCAACTGTTTTCATAGTTCAAAGCTTTTTTAGGTTTTTATTATTTTAAGTTTCAGATATTGCCTTAACAAAAGCAGAGGTATTTCTTTATAAAGTACCTATTATTTATTGCATAGGTTTTTATTTATTGCATAGGTTTAAAGGCAACCATTCCGTTTTCTAAATACAATAGTATCCAACAATAGGTTAGAGTACTATCTGCAATCTAATAAAACTAAATCATTGTCAAACCATCTCGTAAAGACATCTATCTAAACTACCGCCATTTTGTGATATTGAAAAGTAAGTTGTCGAAATCTCACGAAGTTTTCGCGGAAAATTCCGTTGTACTTCGGCCGAGACGACGGGCGCCGCCGTCGACTGCCGACAGTCGAATGAATGAGCAAAGGATCCGAAGATCTACGATGGGAACTCGATCCTCTGAACATTTTCCAGCATTGTTCGTCCTTTTCTAAAGATACAGAATAAATAAAGTGGGAAATAGTCGTCTATGCGACATTGTTAACGAGTTTGAAGTTCGTAGTAGTGTTTAACTTTTCGTGCAGGCTTTGCATTCGGTATCCATTATAATTAGACCTATTTCAACCTTTATTTGACAAGATAATTAAATTAGATTAGGCCTGCTACGGCATTAATTTGAATGAAATAAAAGCTTTCCCTTTTCCGTTTACAGTTCAATTTAATCTTAAGTTTCTATGCACAGGTATTTGACTGTCTTTATAGTATATCTTTTCTTACTCGTAAATGAATACAGACAGCTTTTCTATCCATTTACATATTCGATATATTTCATTGAACACAAATGCTTGTAGGAAATGAAAATACATTATTTTGAGGAAAAAATCTCCCTACAATAGTTTTGTTCGCACATCCCCCTTCCCTCAGCGTTGGCTTGACAACTTAATTTTCATGATTTCTCCATATTTTCATCCAAGCGATTGAATTTTGCTTAGCGGTTTTTGTTATACGATAGTTTGTTTCGAATAAAGAAAACGAATGATTACTGCGTCTTTCTTTTACAGGTTTAGGGGTTCGTAATTTAAAATACCAATTCAAAATAAGATACGGCGTTTATATAAGTGCAGAAGACGTATCTAGCCTAGATGTAGAATTTACATCAATTGAATAGAACGGTAGACACTTCCTATTACATTCATAACTTATTCATGAACAAAGTTACTCCAAACATTGTATCAGTTGAACAGTTTACCTGGAGTAGAAGCTGGCGCCCGGGAGGCTTTCATATTTTTTCTGTTCCACACCTAAATAATCCTGGTACCTAATAGTTTTCACCTATTACCGCGGCCGGCCGAAATTTATCGCTTTCGACTGTTGATTTATCTGTGAACGGACCGGATTAACTACCGCTAACTTGGCGATAGTTAAGACTGCTATCTCTGGTGTTTCAGGGCGAAAGCTCTTTCCTTTTATCTAAATTGGTCCGCTACCAATAAAGATTCGCCGACGACTGTCGTAAACCATTCTCCCCATACGCTTCATTATGGGGCAAACTTTCAGATATGATGGAACAATTTTATTGTCCACCGATGTCGCGAGATCTCTATCGGTAATGGGATTTGGTGTCGTGAGTTCTGCTGGTGCTCTCGGACACTAGTTTCAGCGAGATTTAAAATGTCAAGTTCCAAACTAAACTGCAACATTGTACCTGCGTGTGCTATAATAGTTTTGTTCGCCGGAGTAAGTCGCGTTTTGCATAAAGTTTGTAACGTTACAGGATCCTACCTTTTGTAGAGTATTTTTAACTTTAAATGTTATATTTCTGTGATTTTACTGTTCTTTGCTCGCGTTCAGCGATTTTACACATTGTACTAACAAGATGAATAAATATTGAAACTAGGTACAATATCACTATGGATATCTTCGACGTGAATTGGAAATAATAACAAAATTGGTATTTTACTTTTATGCATAGATTTTTCTAGGATTCCTATCGCAATCGTGTGCTGAAAATTGTTTAATATAGGTAAATTATTTAAATGACACAATTTTACTAACACAAATAATAAATTACTTACGAATTACAGTAGTAAAAACTAAAGTCACTCAGTTAAACAAAATGCATTAACCAAACTTAGTTATAAAAGGGTTAGTATGGCAACATTACCATTCCTCCCTAATGGAAAATAGATTTGTGCGCCAAAGATGTATAAATCTCGTCCTAATTGAATTTGTCATAAAAATTGAAAGTTTCCCCGACTCCCAGGGCCACATTTCACCAACTAGTTTTAATCCATTCTTCTTTGAAGGGAACTTGTAATTCATTGTGAGTGCTAAGTTTGTTACGACTATTCCAGATACAGAACTTTACCCTCGCTTCACTTACGTTTGCTTTTACTGAATTGCAGGTTTATGTTTTAATTGAGATTTTCTGCTTCGTTGGGTTCGTGGTTTTAAGATCGCCAGCTTGTTTTTTAAGCTGGTAAAATCATAAAAGGATGAGTCCTCTACCCTCTAAGCGGAAGGGACCGTCAGACTCGTCCTAACCAAAATACACCGTGTTGCTTCCTCAAGAGTCTTGGTTACCATCAGTTAGGACACTTCTGCTAAATCGCCTGCTGACTGTGTGGTCCCGAATTCGACTCCATGGTCGGGCAAATATTTATTGGTTTCTATTTTGAATTTCTCAGAAACATGGCATGGCAGTCATGAGGATTAATTGAACATGAAAATATGCCGATTTACTTCAACATAACCTGGTGAAATAAGTCTACCTGCTCTTAGGTACACCTCTGATAAACCGTTTTGGAATAAAATGCGTGATGATACTTATTTATTTGTAAATGTAGATTGTAGGTACTACTACGTACACTACATAGCTAAATGTGTAAATTGACATCTGTCTATATTGCTAGATCAGGCTTAGTGATGGCTTACTTTACTAAATCGACGTCAAGTCTACTGATACGATATTTTGAGGTCAAACCATTATCAGAATGTGTTATCAAAAATATCACTTGCTATGATTAATGGCTCACAGATGTTTTGATATACTTAAGACTACTGTATTTTGTGTCACCTCATGGTTTTAAGAGGGCTTGTAATGGAAAAACCGGCCAAGTGCGAGTTGGACTCGCCCATGAAGGGTTCCGTAGTAACAAGCATCGATTAGGGATATAATTATATTGAGATTAGTATGTAGGTAATATACACAAAAGATGAAATGAAATTTAGGAATAATTGAAGATTGGTACGCACAATATTGAGTGATTTACCATGTTATTTTAATATCATGGACTTCTTATAGGTTTTCCTATAATCTATAGGTAAGTAGAAAACTAATTTCTGTATTTTTTCAAAATTTTAGGTTCAGTAGTTTCGGATATAAGGGGGGGGAATGGTCAATTTTCGTCTATTTTATTGAATAACTTGGAAACTTTTTATTTTAAAATTACAAAAAAAATACGTTTAAGATCTTCTCAACAAGACCTTTCATTTGATATGTCACACGATGCAGTTTTAAATTTTTTTAATTTTCCCCTTCCCCCCCAAAAATTACCTCCCATATAAAGATTTCATCTATTTACGTCACACTTCTGTGCTTGGGTCACAGGAATTGATATGTGTACCAAATTTCAACTTAATCGGTCTAGTAGATTCGGAGATAATTGATTGTAAGCTACAGACAGACGGACACACGAGTGATCCTATAAGGGTTGCGTTTTTGTATTCGGACGTACGGAACCCTAAAAAAGGGTGTAAAAGGGACTGTTAGACTCTCAACTCTACTCAACCTATCGCAGTCCACTGCTGGACATAGGTCTCTCCCAGGCTGCGCCACACCAGCATCACCCTGTCTGCCTTCTGCCACAGAATACTTAATAGTACTACGTACAGAAGTGTCACTTCACAAAAACAAACAAATTAATGTAAAATCTAAGTTCTAGAGAATAAAGTACATTTTAACCAAAAATATATACGGAGCGCGTATGAACAGGCGGCGGGAGGCAGCCCACTGCACAGCAAGGCCTGGCGCACTCCGCGGTGTAGATATGAAACTGAAAGCACATGCAGGCGTACCGCCGGCGGTTATTACAGTGAAGTGACACTACTGTACGTAGTACTATTAAGTATTCTGTGCTTGTGCATCCAGTCTATCCCAGCCACTTTCTTAAGGTCATCGGTCCGTTTAGCAGACATCAGACTCTAACGTACTAAAAATCTACCTTGTGCCTTCAATTGCTCTTTGCCTTCCAGGGCCACGGTGCCCCTTGAAAACGCTCGCTACCCCGTTTTATTTAAGATGACATTAAAGTTTCTACGGCTGTCTTTCTGATTTCAATCTGTCGACAGATAAGACGTCTTTTTCTTTCTAACTAAATTCTGTGGAAACGGAGACTGTCTGGGACCGTTTATCGATGCATTTTATTCTAATGCACCTTCACCGATGAATTATCGATGTCATGAATGTTACGTGATCGATAGATTTTTGATGATACGTTTCTCGATTTTCGCTGCAAAATAGTAATAATGTCAACTTATTCCTGTTTCGAGAACGTACAGGGTTTGTATATAAAAAGGTTCTTCAAAATTATGCACATCATATTACTTTATTCTAATAGCATATAGGTACTTGGTGGTATCACTACCTTAACGATTACTAAACTCTACTTAAAATTGACATCCCAATAAATAAAAAAGTAGGCGCCACAAACAATATCAATGAAAAAGGATATATTTTCACCATATTACAACGTAAATCAACTGTGTAAATTATTAGAAATTAGCAGTAATATTTTCTCTTTAAAATCCCGTAAAGATACACAAGAAGCTATAAATGCCTTAACAATTAACCAACATAAAAGACCTTCGCCTCAAAAACTAAAAAATAGTGGTGCGCCACAAACAATATGAAAAGAGGATATTACCTTTTTTCTCCCTATCACCAACCAAGTGTTCATGGCAGCTTGTCAATGACAATATGTCTCCTTTGTATTACAAGGAGAACCGTTGCCGCGCGGTGTGTCGCTGGATTTACTCACGTGTATAATAAATAGTTTGTATAAACATTATACGTCTATTATATACTGTACCTATTATCACAAATAATATACGCTTCTATGTCTGCGGAGGAATAATTCAATAATTAAATTATTGTTCTATCGATGCATTTGAAAAGACAATGCATTTGCATTTGAAAACACAATTAATGTTTTATTCTAGCTTTTGTTACTGATCAAAAATTTAAAAGAATTCAACTTTTTATTACATAAAATTATTTCTACGTGACTGTTTAATAGACATCTAATTACATTGGTTTTATATTTCTTTAAAATTTGACTAATTTTAGTAATTTTCGTTTTTCAATTCTTTGTTACGGCTCTCAATCAACACAAAGTTCAAAACAAAGTTGTAATATAAAAGCAAAGAAAAAAAAATAGACGCCCTGATTTGCCAAAAACCTATAAATTACTTAGGTATGTCACTAACAAAAAAAACCGAAGCCATTAGTAACGCTAGGTATATTAAACAATTTCAGTTGACAAGAAATAAAATACGAGACGAAAGCACTTAAACGCTACATACAAAACTATAAATTAAACTTTTACTACTGAAAAGACATACGAACAAAATCAAGAATTTCATAAGCAAATTTAAAGGTACGTCAAAGGATAATGTCGTAAAAAGTTTAGCTATTCCACGGGTTTACGTATTTCGTCCCAATTACCAGTTGAAAGAGTGCCAGGCCCAATAAATCAGGGGACGTTGGAACGTACCTTCGTATTCCTGTGACATTGTAACTTTGCTACAGTTTTATACGACAGAACTATGTCAATCTAACTTTTAAGATTATCACTTCCGCATTCGCCTACACGCTACCTTACCTGCTTGTTTATAGGGTTGAAACTTGTAATAAATCTGTGCAATAAATATTAATTTTTATTTCAGCTTGGATTGCGTACCGAAGCACCAATTCTGCCTTGCCATAATCGTATAGAAAGTTATGATTAAATAGATATCTTTCTTGGAACTACCTAATTAATTATATCACTGATACTTTACATAACAAAGTTTAAGATGTAGGAAGTGATGTATAATTCATTGCATTGCTCAGTTCAGGTCCAAAGTCTTAACATAAATTAAATATTCCAGACGTATTCTCGGTAAGTGTGATATCAATTGCATCAAATGTGTGAATGGTCGACAGGGCAGCCCTACCTATAAGGCTACTCTCCAGTAATGCAATGCTACGCTACGAAATCGCTACGACTTTTTCGTAGAGGTATTTTAGGTGCATGTCAGATTAAATAATACCTACATTTTAAAAAGGATTTAATTATTTTTTTTAAAGTAAAAAAAAATGCACTGTGGATTAGTGTATTTTTTAACATAGGTTCATATGTATACTAACATAAGTTTACCATAATTGCTACTCGGAAAATCGGGATTTTTTAGGCCCGTAGGTAGTTGTTTTCATTATAATTAAAGCAAGTTATTAAATCTTTCACGAGCTTTTCGAGACAAAAGTGCTTTATAAACATCCTAACTCAAATAAAAGACATTTGGGAATTTTTGATATGCTTAAAATCACGGTTGCCTGTTTTCTTTTAGCATAATTTTTGATAACTTTTTTCACGCTCACGCTTCATTTTCCTTCGATTGCATTTACATACGCAAAAATATAAACTTTTATACTCCAATTTTCCGTAGCGTTGCGTAGCTTTCCCACTGGAAGTTGATCCCAAGCCAGTGGCGTCAGTGTGGCGCGCGTTCCCCCGCTACCGAAAAAAGTTGCAAGTCGATGGGCGGCGCCGGCGAACATTCAAATTTATCGATTGTCCCGCGCGCCTCATTACAACATTCCTCAAAACTTACCCACTCACCAACTTAGCCCTTTAGCCCCACCACTATAGCCACATTACTTTTTATACCCCCACCGATGAAGGCCGTTTTTTCATCGTCAGTTATTATTGTCTGTTAAACTTTAAGTGCTTGGCGGCTAACTTTCGATGTCTTCGTGATTTACGACGAGCCGTTTCGAAGTGTTTTATCGAGCATAAATGTAAGTTCGCTACTTGTTGAGACTGAAGGTCGAAGTGGGTTATGATCGTAGTATTAGTGGGTCAGTGTTTTATAGGCAGCTCAATGGTCTATTTTCGTTAGCATCGTATGGTACACATAGCGTCCAATCCCTTCACTCTATTAAGAAGTCGTCGCATGGAATTCATACGATGAAAAGCGTTCGTAATTTGGAATAGTGTTAAGTGGAGGAACGAAGGCCATATATCTAGTGAAGGAAGGAGAGATGTCGTCGAACAGTAGTTTCGCATCTGCGGGGTTTGGGGGGGGGGATAGTGAGGTGGGGGGGCAATGATCCATTAATCTGGCAGAAGCCCATGTGGCGCCACCGACGTACCTGGCGACGCGACGCACGGACGCCTACCTAACGACACAGATCGTACATTTTCAACATGTGCAAATATGTATAAAATAAAAATTTATTGAGTGCCATACTCTATTGGGAAATTGACGTTCATGCGATCTCTATGATGGATAAATCGTGTGGGTTTTGGTTTGAAATACGACATTTTGTTCGTTGAAGTTTTGTCATTTAAGGTTGTGGTAATGGTAGGTATTAATAACATGCATTTAATTTAAGGCCTGTAAAAAACTAGAAGAATTTAAATCTAATCAGACTGTATGTATTACGTCAAGATTTTTGTATAGGTTCTGGAAGACTTTATTAACTTGTATCTTGCCTACGTTCCAGATTAAGAAAAAAAAAATGCTGTGACGAAAAACTTTTTTACGTCAGGATACGAATAAAGCTTCTAGAAAAAAATGTTTAATTTTGATAATGTTCAATAAAACCCGATTCCTCTGACAAGCCATCAATCCGTCCCTCCCCATAAATATGAAGTCAGTAAAATCGTCAGAGATGACGCATCTACGTTATTACTCTGCTAGGCGTAGTAGCGAGCTCCTAACTACCGACGCGCTACTCCCACTTTCTCGTGCTCCCGGATATCATTCCGGGTAAGGCTTTCCGTCTATTTATTGCCCATACGTAGTACTACTGACTCACATGAATACGAACCATGGCCTTCGCACTAGGTTAATGAGACATCATTCCGCTACTACGAAATCTCCTACACTTCCAATAAAATCCTACGAGTATCACCAACTTCACTATTTTTTGATGTCATACTGATTTTCTGTTATAAATAAAAGCTCAGTTCCCTTAATACAATTGTAGCTCCGGTAAAACGGTATGATAATTGTGGCAATTTACGGAACGCAATTCACTAAGTGGAATATTTTACTTATCCTCCAGGCGTTCCACAAGGCACGACTACCTACCAGCTTATACATTGAGATATATTGCTGGCATTCATTACTGTACACGCGCTCTTATTAATGTACATATAGGTAGGAATCGTTCGCTGAGCGATAGTATTGTGCATGTCGACTGTTTTGACGCGATGAGTGTACAGCGTTATCTGTCAAGGGCCCGATTTTCGTAGATAGATAAAATCGACGCGCTAACTTATCGTCCATTCTCCGTGTGAAATACGAGCTCTTTTCTAGTTTGTACGAATTTGTATGCGAGCATGTAGCATGCAGGGTGCACCGAGTTATAGCACACGGAAACAGTGGCGTCGCCGCCGCCGCCATGCACGGCAACTCCGACGCCATATTTCAATCCCGAAATTGACACATAGCCCTGTCGTAACGCAAAGTTTCGTGCGAAAACTTCAACCTGGCATATTTACTTAAGGTATTCTTCTCGAAACATACCGATAGCTCCTTGACGAGTGAAAAGTTTTATTCATATAGATAGGTCATGCTCTAACCGGTGGAAGTTTTCACATAAATTGGCGGTCATTCGACGCGAATATGCTGACTGAGGGGGTAACAAATATGCCAACTTGGGTTGTTATAACAGCGATATGTAAGTTCTGTGATACTTCGCCATTAAGTTTATGGAAACGACGGTCGAGATTACATCACACTTTCTGAAAGCTTTATGTAATTCTTCTTTCTTCGTTATCTCTCAGGATAGATACGGGAATAAAATTTTCCACTTATCCGAGTATTCACATTCGTCTATTAATCAAAAAAGACAGATTTTATGGCAGTTGTAGAAATTCATCTTTTGGTTCGAAAAGCGACTGAAAAATTCGAACGCAATCTGTCAAACGGCTCCCTAATTCTAATTTAATTAGCGGGGAAGTTTTCACGCGTGGGAGGAGACCGAACGACAATGACGCGTTAAAATGATTAATTTTTGTAGAAGCGCCTCTAATAGTAGTACGTTCCCGAGTGCGCCTTCCGAACGAACGATTAATCTTTCTCTTTGCACCATTGTACCGCGATCCCGGTATTTTTTCTGTCTTACAATACCATTAAGAAACTGCCACGGCTAGTTGGTACTTCGCGGCTCTTCCCACCGTCTCATCGTTAGACCCATTGAAGGATTGAAAAGGTGTTTGCGTTCGTCTGCGGCAAAATAGGTTTCCCCTTCGGTTTTAAAAACGTTGTCTCGGAATCACTTAGGCTTCGATAGTTATTATACGCCGAGAATGAAATGTTTTAAACTTCCATCGTCATTCGCTAACAATAGATCCAAGGAGAATTTATACAGTCATTCCTTGTTCGTTCAATTGAAAGATTCTATTTAAAAGATTTTTCTTTTGCGTCTGCAAGTTTTTACGAGGTTTCTTTAGCGAAATGCGTTATATTGCATTTATGAATAAATTGGTACATTGTCGGTTATTGTTGTCATAAAATCGCACTGCAAGGCATCTTAGGTGGGGTCAAGAGCATGATGAGCAGATGTCGAATATAGATCTGGGAACTCGCCAACTGTTCCGGATTTGTTCGGTCGTCTTACATAAATTAAATTCACTTTTTATTTTTAATAAAATGCAATTACATTTCGTCGACTTTGCAGTGCAGTGTTAAAATAAACTTGTACCTAATTAGAATAGTTCGCTCACCATTGGTTAGACGTCGTGTCAATTTTATTTCGTCTTGTCGCTAAGTATGGCTATGTTAATGATCTTTTAAATTAAAATTATTTTCGGTATATGCGTCAATGAATAATAATTAAGTATTGTTGAGGTAGACATGTTGTCACCACAGGTAATCCATACCTACTGTAAACGATTTAATAGTTTAGAGAATCTGAAAAAAATACATAAATATTATTTTCATAAATCTGAGACTAAAAATTGTCGTTATTCTATTTTTGACTGTTTATTTTTCTTTTTTAAAAGCGCATTTTTATTCACTCTTTGAAATGCATCGGTCATTCCGTTATTATGTCGAGTGAAGTCATTGGACCTAATTATAATTCGATATCGGTGCGGCACGGCCGAGGTCACTCGAGTGATAAGCGTTACTTCTACCCTCGGTACTAACGCTTAAGTGCTATTGGAATAAAAAAAAAACACTTAGTATAATATAGAACTTTTAATTTAAGACGCTGCTGGCTGGTTGTAGAAAAGAAGGTAGGACTGGTTTTGGTTTTCATTTCGCTGAAGGTACTCGTAAATGCTAAAGAAATATGGGTCACAGCTGCAGTAAACTTATTCGTAGTAAAAGTTAAGTTTAACTTAATAATAAATGAACTAAAAAATAAAACAACAGAACTTGTCTTTGGTACATATTGTAGAATTTTTAGGTATAAAAATCTTTGTAAAGTACGGTAAGCTTCAAAGAAAACTAACCCTCTTTGGTAGTGAAATCACTTACAAAGGGGGTTAGTATTTTCTGAATCTGACTTCATGGGTACGAATACATAGGTTTACCTACAGTTTATAAGTATGTATTTGCTTAGTAAATCTAACTGGAAATCTATGAAATCCTAATTATTTGGAACGTTATATGAAAAGACATGACCCTCTATGATTTACGTATAAACAGATAAAGGAAACATGATCTTGGTATCAAAGACCGTGATCTATGGGAGTAGGACGACAGGTTATCAGGACTGCGTGTCTATTAATAATTAATTAATTAATAATGTTTTCCTGACTTAACCCGGAAGACAATGAATTACAGATAATCGTAAGATATACTAAATAATATGTTGATGAAAATCATCTAGACATTTATCGTGATGCTACTAAGTTTGTAATTAAATTATTGAGACATCCAAATTGTATGAACAGAAAATAGTTATGACGTAAATTCAGAGTCGCGGGACCGTTATTGTAATGGTGACCAAGAAAAGAACAGTGGGGAATTTAATTAGTGAGAGAGTGACAGTCTCTCCCGCTCTACACAGGGCTGGAGGACTCATTTGATGATTTTGCCAAACAAAAAAAAAACTTTAGGTGCGTTAAAACAAAAAAGCGGAAGTAAAAAATAAGGAGAGTAAATTATGAATCAGCTTGGATAATTATCGCTATCGGATTATTAATTAACAAAGAAAATAAATGATTGTTTATTTTGATAATCTGTACTTTGTAGGTACTTTATTGCAATACAATTGGAAAATTATTACTAACTAGCTGACCGGGCAAACTTCGTACCGCCTCACCTTTTAAACCTTCCCTGGACTTTCACGTCGAAACCAAAATCAGCCAAATCGGTTCAGCCGTTCTCGAGTTTTAGCGAGACTAACGAACAGCAATTGATTTTTATATATAAGAGAAGATAACGAACAGCAATTGATTTTTATATATAAGATAAAAATAAACAAAGAGGTACTGTGATAATTGGAACCCTATTAATTACCAATGTTTGTTTTATTTACAATCCATTGTTTAAACAGAACAGTAACATAAAAAATAGATGTGGCACTCGGAGATTGCCGCGGTGAAGCTATTGCATAACATTTTATTTTTTATTTTAAAAGAATAAAATCGCCTACCGCGTATATTTAACGAGAATATAATTTATTTAAAAAGTTTGTGGTGCACTACTGTAATAAAGAACTTCTTTGTTGTAGGAGAATTTTATAAGTAGGTTTCATTGTGAAAACTCCTTTTGTAGCTGGCCGTTTAGAATCAGTAAGAAAGAGTAAGAGTAAGTAATAAAGAAAGAGTAAGATAGAGTAAGTTTATGACGGATGTTTTTATGATTGCACGAAGTCTCCCGAACTGAAACGATGTTAGACGATACGTGGTATCAGGTATTTTCGTTAGGTTTTTGGAAATTTTTTGATTCGGTCGCCGCGCTGCGCCGCGCTCGGAACCCGTGATAAAAGCTATGCAATAGCTTAAAAAAGATTATTCTATCTATTCAATAGCAGTGGCGGCCTTAGGGGGGGGCGAACCGGGCAACCGCCCGGGGCCTCGCGCTTGCAGGGGCCTCGCGCCAAGCAAAAGAAAAAATAGTTATTTTAATTTAAAACTTTTGATTTGACCCTCACTACATAAGTATGTACTTATTACGGCTATTACATAATGGTTAATTAAATCAGATTTTAGTTTTAGGAAAAGTCGTAATGATCGATTTTTAAATTTATCATATCAGTATTCGTTAATTTAGTAAATCTTTTAAGTAGGTAGTACAATAATTTTGTCGTCTGAACGTACGGGTAGTTTACATTAAATCCGGTAGTTCATCTTTTTTGCAGACTTGTTTATGAAGTTGATCTAATTAATAATCCAAGTTTGAGACCTCAAGCACCGAACCTACTTTTTTTTTTTTTAGGTGGTAAAATCATCAAATGAGGCCTCCCGCCCTGGGTAGGGCGGAAGGGACTGTCAGACTCTTACTGACTAAAATCCACCAGTGTTCCTTCGGATGCCCTTTACGTTCCGGGGCCACGGTATCCTGGGTTAAGAAAAACCCGCGACCCCAGCAGGCATTTGGCCCCGGTGGCTTTATTTTTTTTTATTATTTAACCGACTTCCGAAAGAAGTTATTAATTAGGTTATTTCACCCTTTTTTGTTTTGTTGTTGTTTTTGAAGTCGGTTACTTTTTTGAAAAAGTTTTTATTTTACCCTTTTTAGTTTATTTATTAAATAGTCAACCCAAATTCTTGTAAAATACAAAATTTTCTTACATATGCACTAATCTTGTAATCCGTCACAACATAAAAAAATCCATATCTCTAAAACTACTGAACCGATTTTGATGAAACTTGCAGTGTACCCTAAGTTGAACAATACCTAGTACAACAAAAATAAGAATTACTTAAATCGAACTTGTAGTTCCGGAGATATGCGTGCACAAACATAAAAACATACATACATACACTTATGAAATTTGGAACATTTGTTCAGACGCTGATATAGACTAATATATATGAAAACTGGGCAGTTCTGATAATATTACATACATACGGGTCGAATTGATAACCTCCTTTTTTTTGAAGTCGGTAAAAAAAGTTGGTTTTTTTTGAACTTTGTAACTTTTTTCGAAAAAAATAATTAAATAAATAGAATAAAAAAAAAAACTTTGAAGTGGTTTATCTCGGAGACTATTAGGTCTACAGAGGTATTTTTAGTCACTCTTCATCTTCATCAGCGTATAATTTCCCACTGCTGGGACACAGGCCTCCTCTCTGTAATAGGAGGCGATGGGCGACACAGGAACCTCCCGAAACTTCCGTGCCCGGTGAGGACTGAGGACTTGCGTCAAGCGGAAGATGAGGACGCCGTGACGCTTATCCAATTCCAGACACTCCTCAAAGAGGGGTCTTATCGCCACAATTGCGGCGTGCCCGAGCAAATTTAGTCCACTAAGTACTATCAAAAACTAGCCCTTTATTCGTATCGCCTAAGTCTAGATAGAGAAAAACCTCTGTTTCCAATGGAGATTTTAAAGTAGCGATGTAGGAATACATGACAACTGTTGCTTGCGTCTTCCAGATTTGTTGTAAATAAAATAACGTTAATTTGATCATCATCATCATCATCATCAGCCTATAAATGTTCCCACTGCTGGGACACAGGCCTCCTCTTTGCGAGATGCCGCTAGAATTGTTCGAGAGGTGTCTAAACAATTGCCTGAAATTGCGAAGTTCGAAAAAAATATGAATTTTAAAAGCTTTTGGTCTTACAGAAACCATTTTAGTCTCATATTGTAGCAAAATTCTACCTTCAAAACGAAGTGCTTAAGTTTCATCAAAAACTAGTCCTTTATGGTTAAAATCGCCAAAAATACCAACATTTTAAAAATACCAAAATTTTAAAAATACCAAAACAGTTTCTTTTTTAAGTTGTTTTACAAAGTTGCGTTCGGTGCTCGACGACGACGTCTCAAACTTGGATTATTCTTTGGGCCAACACTATAAACATTTTGACGACACGGTTGGTGTAGTGGCTGAGCGATCGACTGCTGCGCAGGGTGTCGCGGGTTCGATCCCCGCACGGAACAAATATTTGTATGATATGCAAGTAGTTGTTCCGGGTCTGGGTGTTAGTGTACGTGAATTTCTATGTTTGTAAACGCACCCAAGGTACAGTAAAAAAAACAGAACTACTAGATTTAACTCAAACACGGATGTTGAAAGTTTCTGTACTCAATGTAAAATGTTTTAAAACTCAAATTTTATTTAATTGTAAAACTTATCATTTCTCCTCAAACTTGACAAATACCTAAACCAAACAACCAGACCTACTTTCGCTAGTGATGCGAGAATGATGCATGAAGGACAAAGGGCCTCGCAAACACCTGCCGCCCGGGGCCTCGCAATGGGTAAAGCCGCCTCTGTTCAATAGAATAAAACTTAACAATTCAAATGTATTTTCCCTATCAATTCCGCCTACGTATTCTACGTGCCCACGTACGTTCTACTTACCTACGTAGTACGTAGTTGCCTACGTACTTTATACAGTGTCCTCGTGTTCTTTTGTTGGCAGCATTTCTGTTGCATACGTCTATTCTGCGTACATCTTACACCTCAGTTCGGTCCGGACATTAATCGGACCATTAAAGTGATTTATACGGAACCCAGATATAAATCCAAGAATCCGCGGGCTCGAGCACGCCTGTCGAATTTTTCTTTTCTTTGCGTAATGAATGAATATTGTTACTTATTTGGAAAATCTTATTTGTTCTATTAATTGTTTTAGTATACAAAAGGATGAAAATTGGTAAAAAATTTCGTAATGAATTTTCTAAATGGGTTTAAATTTATTTACTTTGCCTATAATGAATGACAAAACGAAAAGCGTCTGCTGTGAACTGTGATAGTTAGACAGTTGAAATTTTCACTCACAAGTTATGTGTTTCTGTAGCCGTTATAACAACAAATACAAAAAAAGTAAAAGCATATTTAAGGGGCTCCCAAAAAAACCAGCATATATTTTTTTGCCGTTTTATAGATAATGGCGCGAGTCCGACTCACACTTTTTTTTTACGTGGTAATAATTATCATCAAATGAGTCCTCCCACCCATGGCAAGGCGGGAGGGATTGTCAGACTTGTACTGACTAAAATCCACGGTGTCTTTCAATAGCCCTTTACGTTCCAGGGTCTCGGTAATTTGAAGTCCCGCTTTGGCCCTCTAAAGGGGGGCCCCGTCATCATGCTGACACTCTTTGAGGTGCGCGTGGAACACAACGCGCCGTCGACCCGGGCATGGTCCATGGTCGGACAGCGAGTCACCCATTACTCGCCGCCCGCATGCCCGCGCCTACGGTGGCCGGAGATCGTCTCACGACGTCCGTCGCCGTGGGCATCTACCATTGCGGCGTAGGTGAGGGGTGGACGCTGTCCTCTACCTCGCGCGTCCCGCCTCCTCCTTCGCGAGCAAGACTGCTTCGCAGAAGGAGGAGACGGCTTCCCACTCAGTCTCGCCCTGCAGCATGGCCGCGACCAATTCCGGGCGCGAGAGGTCGTCACCTATCGCCCGTGTGAGGACACGGCGGTGCTCTGCCCAAGCGGGGCAGTACTGCACCGTATGCTCCACGGTGTCCTCCGGGCGGTCCTCGCAGTGGAGACACCAAGGCGTTTTCTCCTTCCCCATCGGACAACGGTCCGGTAGGTCAGGACGCCGCGCCGTGACGCTTATCCAGCCACTCAAAGAGGGGTCTAACCGCCGCGATTGCGGCGTGCCCGAGTCCATCTCACACTTAGCATTTTTTTTAAAGTTGCGATCTCTTTTAAGGCCTATATTAATCGATAGCTGTTATCAATACAACGCGAACGATATGCTGATAAAAAAAAACCGGCCAAGTGCGAGTTGGACTCGCGTGAAGAGGGTTCCGTACGATGGTACCTATCACATTTTTTTTTAAATCGGACCCAAATTGGTACACATAATATTGAGTGATTTACCATGTTATTTTAATATCATGGACTTCTTATAGGTTTTCCTATAATCTATAAGTAGAAAACTAATTTCTGTATTTTTTTTTTATTTAGGTTCAGTAGTTTCGGAGATAAGGGCCCCCCCTTATCTGATTGATTGATCCCCCCCTTACTGAGAGGTTTTCCTATAATCTATAAGTAGAAAACTAATTTCTGTATTTTTTTTTTTAATTTAGGTTCAGTAGTTTCGGAGATAAGGGGGAATGGTCAAATTTCGTCTATTTTCTTGAATAACTTGGAAACCATTTATTTTAAAATTACAAAAAATATATATTTAAGATTGTCTCAACAAGACCTTTCATTTGATATGTCACACGATGCAGTTTTCAATATTTTTTTTTAATTTTCCCCTTCCCCCCCAAAAATTACCTCCCATATACAGATATGGACTTCTTATAGGTTATCCTATAATCTATAAGTAGAAAACTAATTCCTGTATTTTTTTCATAATTTTAGGTTCAGTAGTTTCGGAGATAAGGGGGGGGGAATGGTCAAGCTTCGTCTATTTTTTTTGAATAACTTGGGAACCATTTATTTTAAAATTACAAAAAAAATACTTTTAAGTTTGTCTTAACAATACCTTTCATTTGATATGTCACACGATGCAGTTTTCAAAGTTTTTTTTTTTAAATTTTCCCTTTCCCCCCCAAAAATTACCTCCCATATGCAGATATGGACTTCTTATAGGTTATCCTATAATCTATAAGTAGAAAACTAATTCCTGTATTTTTTTCAAAATTTTAGGTTCAGTAGTTTCGGAGATAAGGGGGGGGGAATGGTCAAGCTTCGTCTATTTTTTTTGAATAACTTGGAAACCATTTATTTTAAAATTACAAAAAAAATACTTTTAAGTTTAGCTCAACAATACCTTTCATTTGATATGTCACACGATGCAGTTTTGAATTATTATTTTTTTAATTTTCCCCTTCCCCCCCCAAAAATTACCTCCCATATACAGATATGGACTTCTTATAGGTTATCCTATAATCTACAAGTAGAAAACTAATTTCTGTATTTTTTTCAAAATTTTAGGTTCAGTAGTTTCGGAGATAAGGGGGGGGGAATGGTCAAATTTCGTCTATTTTCTTGAATAACTTGGAAACCATTTATTTTAAAATTACAATAAAAATATATTTAAGATTGTCTCAACAAGACCTTTCATTTGGTATGTCACACGATGCAGATTTCAAATATATTTTTTTAATTTTCCCCTTCCCCCCCAAAAATTACCTCCCATATACAGATATGGACTTCTTATAGGTTTTCCTATAATCTATAAGTAGAAAACTAATTACTGTATTTTTTTCAAAATTTTAGGTTCAGTAGTTTCGGAGATAAGAGGGGAGGGGGAATGGTCAAATTTCGTCTATTTTCTTGAATAACTTGGAAACTATTTATTTTAAAATTACAAAAAAATACATTTAAGATTGTTTCAACAAGACATTTCATTTGATATGTCACACGATGCAGTATTCAAAACTTTTTTTTTTCATTTTCCCCTTCCCCCCCCAAAAGTTACCTCCCACATACAGATTTCATCTATTCACGTCACACCTCTGTGCTTGGGTCACAGGAATTGATATGTATACCAAATTTCAACCCAATCGGTCTAGTAGATTCGGAGATAATTGACTGTAAGCGACAGACAGACGGACACACGAGTGATCCTATAAGGGTTCCGTTTTTGTATTCGGACGTACGGAACCCTAAAAACGGTGAATGTAAGGCAGTGATTTTGGATTCTTCATTATCTAATTTGGTTTTAGGAATATTATAAAGGTCAGAATCAGAATCAGAATATTTATTTATAAAACATAGGTATTACATAGTGATGGTAAACAATATTTGGTCGCTCGCTATGTTTTGCCGTGTAGGCGTACAAAGTTTTCACATTAAAATTAAAATAAAACTAAAATTAATTAAAAACAGAATTAAGTTTTACTTAAAAGAAAAAACAAAAACTATTTTTAAAAAAATGATGATCTAGGTACAGCAGTCTTCATAAGTCTCAAATCTCAATATTGCCCACGAGATACTAAAAATTGTCATTAATAAATTCTTCAATAGTATAATAACACTTTTCAATTAATAGTGAGTAGAGGGTTTTCTTAAATTTCAATAGGGGCATATTTTTTATTAAGGTGTCCCTTTATATTTATTACGCAAGCCTATAGATATGAGATGAGGCATATTTATGCTTACATCAAATAGATCGATGAGTAGGTATGCACCAGTACTGAATACTTATGAGATATTTTTACAAACCACTGTTTTAATATTCTCATGTTGTATTGAAGGTAGATTTTGTGCATGTTATAAATACAAGAACAGTAACCCTAATTTCATAGACTTAACAAATTATCAAAAGTTAGGCAAATTAATTTTGTAAAGGTCTTTCTTCTGATGTAGTACGAATAACCTTTGCTTTGTTGATTCGTGACCCTTCATAAGATCCAAAAATCTGTTAGTATAAGTTTTGAATCGGGTCTGTTTGCTTAACACTCAAACTGAAAACTGTGGAAAGCGTTATTTAAGTAAATATTCAGATGAGGAAAATTTTTCCACGAAAATTTAATAAAGACTTTATATTATTGTCGGATTTGGACCAAAGTTTTCGTTCATTAGAGTACCTTTATTCCGTTTTAAGTGTTGATCCAAAGGAGCTAAAATAGAACAATCAGACAATCCCACTGGAGAATTGTTGTACATATTTCGGTACATTAAATTTCTCAGGTGAGCACGACAAATGACTCGTAATGACGTATTCAAATCAGGCCAACAGCGGGATCCGACCTCAGTACAATCGAATTACGAAAATTCCAATGTTTTATTAAGTTAAACTTTGCTTCGGCAGCTCTAAGTGAATTTATTCCTACTTAGTTATCGGCTCGGGAAAAGTCATCTTGCTAACGTTTCGGTAAGTTGAATAATTAAATTTGTCAGTGGCGGTTGACACGTCACCGGGTTTCTTCCAAATTTCTTGGGGCCGTCACGTTTGTGGCTCCCCCTGGGGCCGGCGCCCCTTATTGTGTAATCCCGATTCTCTAATTTGAATTATTTATTATTTGATTTCACACTTCGGGAATATTTGGAACGCTTTATTTTTTTTTCTTTTGCCATTTCGCCAATAAAGACTTTGATTTCTTTGTAGTAATTGATTACTTTGTAGTAAGATATCGATTTGCTTTATTATAATTATGTCTTGTTTTACCATTGATGTTGGAAAAAGGAACAGTTGTTTACTTAATGTTTTTGTTCCTATAGTCAATTTATTCAATGTCTTCCAAAACACTAGAAAGTGACAAAGTGATAAAGGTGTTTTGGGGGATAGTCTTTTGTAAAGTGGCGTTCATAATGTTCCCACAGGTAATGTTCCCACACCTGGGACACAGGCCTTCCTTCTGTGAGAAGGAGTAGATGTAAAACATTACACGGTTGCAGTCACATGTCTTCGAATTTTCCATTTCGAAAAGAGACCTGATTAAATTAATTATACAAAGAAATAATACGCTTGGCTGTGTTCAAACCCACGACCTAAAACTCGTAAGTTGGGGCCATAACTATGTATATAACGTTTATAAAGTGCTTATTATTTTCAGTCTAATTTGAATAAAGAACTTTACTTTCTTTTTCAATTTTCACGAAACTTTTCTACTTGTGTCCACAAGTAGAAGGAACACGTATGCTTCGAAATCGTCTGTCTGCCCGTGTTGTACCCAAGAGACAACTTGGAGATTTTAATTAAGTGGATGGGCAACTTTTATCTTGATGACAAAATTATGGCATTAACGTTCTAAGAACATTTTAATGATGAACCTTCCTTGAATCTTCTTAATCATCAGCCTGTATAATAATGTCAAAATATGAGATTATGGTTCTTATGTGAGTGTAAATAGGTACTTACCAATTAAATTTCTGATTATTTAAGTACACACATCAAAATAGAAGAAACTAAAAAGATTTCGATTTTTCAAACTGCTCGGACACTTTTTTTGATGTGTGTGCCTATTCGGTCCATTGTTTCCTAAATTATTATTGTACCATAACAAATTTTAAGAATGCTACCCACGTGCTAGTAAGCATGATACTCACCTACATATTGACAAAATAAACAGAAAGGGATGGGAGGTTAGTAAAACTACGTAGAATATATAGTATCGTACGTTCGGTATCTTCCATAATTTCATTCATCTAATAACAGTACTAAATTTTTATATGCGCATACATTCGGTTGTGACGCATTGTCGAGGACCGAACGAAGGACGTAGGGGAGTAACTATTTTACACTTGCATAACTTTCATTGAATACACTTATGTATATGAAAATATTTATATACACCTTTTTCTAGTCCCTCGTATTTTACTTCTCAGAAAACTAAGCGGAAAGTTTTCTAACAAGTCTCTAATTGAGATATTTAATACCTTAATAACATGTATATTTGCAGAAAAAAAACAAAATACTTGAAAATCATGGATTCTGAGAAATCGGCAGATATCTTACAAATAAATAAAAATTTCCAGAACCTTTTCAATAATTCCTTGAATTATTCTACTACGCACTATCATTGAGTATCGACCATTTCAATAAGAATATTTCCGTATAAAACATCTAAAACAGAGTAGAGTTTTGTAATACATTATAATACATTTTGAAGGTCCAACGTGTGTGCACCGAGTATGTCAACCTTTTTTTTTTTTTTTTTTTTTTTATCGTGGTAAAATCATCAAATGAGTCCTCCCACCCCGGGCAGGGCGGGAGGGACTGTCAGACTTGTACTGACTAAAATCCACGGTGTCCTTCAATAGCCCGTTATGTCCCGGGGTCACGGTAATGAGATAAGTCCCGCGACCCCGGCAGGCTTTGGCCCTCTAGAGGGGGGGCCCCGTCATCATGCTGACACTCCTTGAGGCGCGCGTGGAACACAACGCGCCGTCGACCCGGGCATGGTCCATGGTCGGGTGGCGAGTTGCCCTTTACTCGCCGCCCGCATGCCCGCGCCTACGGTGGCCGGAGATCGTCCCGCGACGTCCGACGCCGTGGGCGTCTACCACTGCGGCTGGGGCGGAGGGAGGACGCTGTCCTCTCTCTCTCGCGGCTCGCCTCCTCCTTCACGAGCATAACTGCTTCGCAGAAGGAGGCGACCGCTTCCCACTCCGTCTCGCCCCGCAGCATGGCCTCGACCAATGCCGGGCGCGAGAGGTCTCCGCCTATCGCCGCCGAGAGGACACGGCGGTGCTCTGCCCAAGCGGGGCAGTCCTGCACCGTATGCTCCACCGTGTCCTCCGGGCGATCTTCGCAGTGGTGACACCCGGGCGTCTCTTCCCTCCTTATCAGACACAGGAACCTCCCGAAACTTCCGTGTCCGGTGAGGACCTGCGTCATGCGGTAAGTCAGGACGCCGTGACGTCTTTCCAGCCACTCCTCAAAGAGGGGTCTTACCGCCGCGATTGCGGCGTGCCCGGACCTCGGTTGCGACAGTCGTCCCCTCCATAGAGTATGTCAACCTAAGAGAATAATCTCGTTGAATAATTCAACAATCGGTTATACCGTTGCTTCGCTTTTCCACGTTTATTCGTACCAACATTTCGTTTTCTTTTGAATGCGAAAAAATATATATTCAGCTTAATTTGGACATTAAACGATACCTACCACAGAAACTAACTACTAATTAGTAGTTAGTTTTAGTTTCTACCTACTGATGGATATAGCTTTAATATATTCTTTTAATTCTTTTTAAGTAACAGCAGCGGCAAACCATTCAAAAACTTTATCAGACCAAATCGAATTTATATTACAACGTTCGTTTCCGACCAAAATAGGGACAAAGTTACAATCACATCGTAACTAATCAGCGGGCTCGTCAATTCACAGCGATTGCTCTCAGAAAACAAGCGAAGGCTATAAAGAGCGGAAATCATAAGCCATCGCTCGAAGATTGCGCAACGCTATATAATAGCGGTGGAAATTCGACAAAATTTAAGTCGGTGGAGCATTAAAGGGGACTGTAGACAGCGTAGACGGTTAATTCACCCCATAAGGGTCGCAGTGGCGCCAAAGATCCTGCCGTAGACAAAATTCTAAGTACGATGTCTTGCCCCGGTTTGTACGACGGTTGTCGCGATATTCATTTCACAGAGTGCTAGAATTGGCACAGTACGATATATTCCTAATTTGAATCGTATCCAGCCAGTATAATTAAAATTATACGTAGGCCGCTTAAATAATTATCATTTTATTTAAAACCGTTTTTTTTTTCATGCAGATACTTAGTTCTTATTAACAAGAAAGTCAGGGCAAGGTAATAAAAGTAAGAACGTGGTACGAGTAGATTATCGTTTAAACACCAGCATTTACTGTGGTTGTGTGTAATTAAATGTGCATGAATATGACCTATATTATTAACCCGTTACATATCTATAGCAATTATTCACTAGTTCTGAATCATTTGTGGATGAGTATGGTTAATTAATGTTTTAATTCGGAAAAATTATAACGTGTAACGTGTAAAATTGACATATAAAATAAGTAGAAATGTAATAACTAATACACTGGTATTAGTTACTACATTTCTACTTATTTTATAAGTCAATTTTGTTAGAAAGCTTTCATTTTCTTTTTCCATGCATGTGCCCAATTTTACAAGATGATTTTTTTTTTCATAAATTTTATAAATGTAGCGTCACAGCCTCCACAGATTTATAGTATAGTGTATGACAAAATACGACGCTTCGTGTCAGATTATGTTCCTCGCATTCCCTGTACAAAGTACCGCATTCGGAACCCGTTCAATCTTCACTGAAGCGCGGAGAAATACGGCCGTATAAACCAAAATATATACGCAAAAAAAAAAACAGGTAAATTACATGAAAAGCTACGCACGTGATATCACAGTAGCAGAAAATTCGATTAACTTAGTCGCCTGTCAGCAAACTATATATCTTTACTGCCCATAAATTATATTCCTGAAATTATTATATCGGATACATTAATATTGAGGCCTCTATAAAATAAATATAGTATGGGGATTTTGTCTATATCTATAAATAGGTTGTCTTAATAAATAAGACGAAATTTGCGTGAATCGGTGCCTATAAAATAATTATCCTTGTTTGATTTCAACAATTATGCTACAAGAATTACTCAATCAAACAATTTCGCAAGTCTAGATCATGGTTAGTAGAAATGTAATGTTGTTTTATTTGTTAAACCGTCATTGTATCAAAATGTGGATCGGCAAAACCATAACTTATCACGAATTTTCACGTTCCACTCGCTTTTGTAACTCGAAACTTCGCGCTTGGAGCGGGTCGAGATTTTATACATCGGTGACAGGGGCGCGCGGGCGTTCGAAGACCAACGCGGGGTTGTCACTTTTATAGCTCACGTAATTCATGGTAAGGGCTCTTGGCGACAAATCCATCAAAGCGTCGACAGGCCATTTGTTGCGTGTGTTTTCACGCTTGATAAATCGCGGGAGTTGTCCACATTTACTGGATTTATGTACACGTCCAATTGTTGTACATCACATAAACTTAATTGGACGTACTTAATAGGATCACAAGTGTAAATCATTAAATAATTTATTCGAATCTGTACCTATACTATCACTTACTAACATGATTACAATTTTCTGGAAACAAAACATTGAGGGCACCATGAAATTCATACTACGTAGTTTGAAAGTCGAATCGGCACCCATCAAAGTTTTCCAGAATAAAACGGGACATTGATAATAGTATGGTATCGCAAGGGTACCAAACATGCTACCTACGTTGCGCAAATAGAAGAAACGGTTTCTTCCATCGACGCATACATAAAATTTGAATGATTTACATAGTAGAGGTATTCAAAATTTATGCATTCAAGCTGAAACGTTAAAACGACAGAGATTCTTGTTAAACTACTCGTAAAAGTCCGTTGAAAATTTTATATTAAAGTGACGTCGTCCTTCATTTGTTTCAAGAATTCACATATTTATGTGGAGTAGTTTGTAGTTACCATAAGTGGCAGTTCTCACAGGGCACGCAGATATTATTTATGGACTGTTTTATAGCGAAACTTCATTCGTTGCTGCGGTCGCTTTTATTCCTTCGACGGGAAAAAGTTGCGGGATTTTATTGCCGGTGTGAGATAGGACACGTTATTGCACCAAGTTTCAGCGGTAGCGGGAATTAAAATAGTTATTTTTTGTGGTCAACTGTGACCACGCCCGGATATCAAGAATCGTTCGAATTTATTACTTTCTTTTAGTGTCACTTAACCTCAAAGTTTTCAGGGACGTGAGGCGGAATTAATCTGATAATAAAGTAATTTTTAACGGCAATTGATTTTCCTACAAGTTAAATTTTAAAATGATTTGCGGAAAATCACAATTATTTCCGCTTTTTCTTCATTAGTTCTGAGCAGTTCGATCCTTCTAAATTGCTCCTACTTTGTGATTATTTCAGTACTTCTATCAATGCTAACCTCCCTGTTCATTAAACTCAAGTCTATCTACCTATATTGGAACAAAACTAACGACCAGTTTCTTCTTTGCAGAATTCAATCAGACACAACCTGTCACTACACAACCGGTTCATGCGGGTACAGAACGAGGGTACGGGCAAGTCATCATGGTGGATGATCAACCCAGACGCGAAGCCGGGCAAGTCGGTCAGACGGCGGGCAGCGTCTATGGAGACGTCGAAGTTCGAAAAGCGGAGAGGCAGGGTAAAGAAGAAGGTATGATTACCTTCGTTTAAAGCTTGGGATTGCTAAGGCAGTGTTGGCTAACCTATAGGATCCGTAATAGTCCATCGTCTTAAGAACGAATAATAAAAAATATCCTACAAGGATGGTGCCACTGACTTAGGAAACCCAAGCTTTAAAGTAGTGACATGCCAAGGCTAACTAAAACAGCTCTTTAGTTTATGCATAGTTTTGTTTTGAAAATGTAGATTTCTTTCCACATTTACAGTAGATGTTTTAAATTAAGTTTTATCCTTAATTATCATAGAACACATTTTTATTTATAGGCTGAAATATTAAGAAACGGTGCTACAGCAGACACAACGCCCAGTCCCAGTAGTTCAGTATCAGAAAGTCTCGATATATTCCCAGAAGACTCACCGATGCACAGGTAACTATGTAACCTTTTATCTCTCACTTTTTAATCTTAGCGAAATGTTCGCAGCTTACAATAGAACTTTAGACGATTATTTAGAAATGTAGTACCATCTTCCAAGTGATACAGGTAGATTAAAGTAGAGGAAAGTCCAAAAGAGTAGTGGCACCAAGCCAATAATGGTAACGTTCTCGGACGCTGTTCCACGATACTAATTTGACTTTAAAGGCACTATAATTTACCTATACGGGTATTGCTGAAGCGAGTTCTGCCAGAACCACAAATACCCAACAGTACATTATTACTAAATAACGTTACCTCCTTGGGGATATTGAAATTTTATGACTACTAGAAACAAAGTGAGCCACGCATGATATGCTTACTCTATAATAAAACCATCGACATAAAGCTGCGTTGACCAGACTAATAAAATTGAGTTATTGCAACTCTGCTACTTTATGATAAAAGGTTTTAAATCATTCAGAACCATTAGATGATGAGTTATGTGGATGCTGAATCTCGTCATTTCGCCGATATTTAACATTTTTATAGGCGATTTATTTTATCTGGATTACGAGCGTCATCGACATTTATTTTCAATGGTTCGGTGACTGCTGAAGGGCCGGCCTATAACCCGTATCTTATCCCACATTTTGTCACTATTTGTAGTAATAAAGATATTTCTAAGATGACCGCTGAACCCGTTATAGTGATCGCTTCATTTAGCATACAAATTTATATGTTAGTGACGACATAGGCATTAGATTTGCATGCTCCCATTACACTGGTTTGAGATTGTATAGAGTCCGAACTAGCTTTAAGGTTTCTTTCTGCTAACCATTATAATTTTTTGCGTCTCAATTGTCGATGAGGGAATTATGTGACTGAATGACTTACACATTCTTTTACCACATTCTTCTTTTAGGCAACTCAGATCACACAATTCACATCACCAGTCGAGACAGGTTTCGTTATTTTGATTGCTTCTTCGCTTGCTAGTAGCGGTTTCCCGTTGTCGCCGGACTTCCGTCCGAGGGTGTCATCCAACGCGTCTTCGTGCGGCCGCCTGTCCCCGATCCCATCAATGATCACCACAGAACCTGACTGGGACCCAGAGTACCCAGACTACACGACAGCAGATTACTCTCAAACGGACTTCGGACAAGAAGAACTCGCTGGCTCTCTCGCCGATTCCATGAAACTGGCCGGAACCGATCCATTCCTCAACACGTAAGCATTTTGTAGTAAGCTTAGCGTCGATGTTGGAATTTTGGTTAGAATCCAAAAGTCCGACCTCGGCCACTTAAACAGTTATTGTCGTAAACGCCTTGCTCTAGAGTACGCTTTGCTTTATTTAGAACTCCTTAGATTCAGTTGATTTTACGACAAAGCGAGCTAGATACTTGTATAATATATTTTTTGAAGCCTCTCTGACTTAATTGAGAGATGTCATCAATTTATTTTTTGAAAATATCATCTAGAACACAGAAGCGTAACTTCAAGTTTCCAGAGCATGGTTCTACAAGTTTCTTTCCTCCAGGTACGTTCCAACGACATCCTCGTCATCATCGGGTGGCAGCTACCGGTATAGTCCGTACGCGACGTGCCCACGCCACCCGCACGGGAGCTGCGCGTGCTCTTCCTTGTACGCGCACCCGGCGCACCCGGCACACCCGACGCATCCGCATCAGCACGCACTCGACCACTTCGTCAGACCGCCCCCACCTGCAGATTCTGCTGATATTATGCAAACAGGTAACGAAACTTGTGATATGTGTTTTTCTCTCATTTTTATTCCCTTGGCCAAGACACCTTTAAATGCCACATACTCCTACCACAACACAAGATCCCTCACACCACAACCTTCAGATATCTTTAAACTTTTATGATTGTGTTTTCATTGCCAAGATTTAATCGCTGATGTGAATAAATGCTCAGAAGATAGTATCTGTTACTTCAACCCTATCTAACGCAAGGAAATCTTTTTGAGTATTCCACATAACACACACACACACACAAGTTCTTGGAAAAACTTCTGGTCCTGTCGCTTTGTAATATGTCCCTTAACATGAAGTCTAATAGAATATTCTTGATATTCGTCACTGATGTTTTATCGTTCGATATTCATTCATTCTTCCTAAAATACCTTCTTTAGATAAGAAGAGAATATTGAAATGCATTTTATTGCGCCAAAATTTTGATTTTTCCACGGTAGGTACTGCATATTTTGGGACTTCTCTTAATCACACCTGACTTAACGTATACTTTTCTTGAACAGTAAACAATCAGACGCAAATGGTGACCACATCGGACGCGACTCTGATGAATGGCGGGATGATGGTGCAGACGGGAGCGATGGGTCCCACCACCGTCATGGGTCAAATCATGGGGGCGCTGAACACGGGACTCGCGGAGGATCTCAACATTGAGACGCTCGAGCATGGCTTCGACTGTAATGTTGATGAGGTAAGCGAAGACCTTTACTGTATACTTTTTTTCTGAAGATTTTTCTTCTGAAATACCTACATCTAAATCTTCAAATAATCATCATCATCTTCCTGCCCTTATCCCATTTTACTTGGGGTCGGCGCAACACGTTTTTTTCTTCCATTCTCCCCTATCAGACGTCACAGTATCATTTACTCCCTTTTCATTCATATTATTCCTTAGACAATCCATCCATCTTTTCTTTGGTCTTCCTCTTCCTCTCCATCCATCAACTAAATTAATAAATAAATAAATATTCAAATGATATAAAAAATAAAATGTTCAGAACTGAATGACGCCGACGATATTTGAATTAGTCTTGGTCTAACCTACTAATGTCTTATTTCCTGAAAAACATGTTGATATAATGTTACACGTCTTGATCTATACACTACACGGACCTGCCTAACATTCTAAGTATTTCTTTCACCAGGTGATAAAGCACGAGCTAAGTATGGAAGGCACGCTAGACTTCAACTTCCCGCAGCAGCACAGCGCAATGGCGGCAGAGGCTGAGAGCCAGTTCGCTGCGCCCGCACCTCCAGTTCCCACGACCCTCTCGGGTGGTAACGGGCCCCGGACGCCGTACTCCGTCGCCCCCTCCTGGGTCCACTGAAACACCTCAAACTCGGACCCTCGGACCAGTTACCTACTTACAAGTTCACGATGTGACGCGACCTTTCCTCTTTTGTTACTTTCGCATTGTAGTCGAGATTTTTTTTTGTTCTTTTATGATGTTAACTAATGTTAGAGTTTTATTTAGTGTTAAGTGGACGGTTACCGATCGTTGTTGCAGTCAATTGTGTTAGTGTAGGCTTTAGTGCTAAGCTAGGTGGAAGCTTGTGATATAGATAGGGTATCGTAATCTGGATTGTGGATCCATGGAGGGAGGCGGGCGTTGTGCACCGCTCTTGAGTAGATGTGAAAGGTAATCTTTTTATTTATATGTACAAACTTAACTACATAGGATACATGTATGTATACAAATAAGAGACGATTTAGGTGTAAAAAAATGTTTTAAGCACATACGTTTCTTTGAGATGTTTATTTCTGGATTTTTAAAACATTTTACACATAGCAATAAAATGTAACGTTATGATGATGGCAACATTAAATTACGGAGAGCAAGTGATATAACGCTCAAAAATAAATATAATGAAATGTGATTTTTCTCTCAACTCTACGATCACGGTCGCGGGACTTATCGAGTTACCGTGACCCTAGAACGTAAAGGGTCTGTCAGTCCCTCCCACCCTGCCCTGAGTGGGAGGACTCACTTGATCATTTTACCACGTAAAAAAAACTGTACGATCGATCACGTTATAAACATTCGAAAGATGTGAACAGGAGGATAGAGAAAAAGAAAATTAGAAAACGTTTAATAGAACAACGGGCATAAATCTGGAATATCAACGATAATAATCTACTGAAAGCTGTGCAGCGACGACGTGCAGTTAAGTACTCTGGCTCGGCCAACGAAACTTACGTATAACTATACAACTGAATATACCTTTTCTATACTGCCTTTTGGTACATAATAGTTGTTTATTGGATTGGGATTTGAGATAGATATTTCGGAAAAAATTAGGGTGATTGACATACTTATTTTGTTCTCATTGGCGTATATTTTGTTTCGGAGGATGCCCATAGCTTCAAACTTGATGGTTCGCACGACAGTAGTGAGAATAAGTACACGAAATATTGTAGTGAATATTTTTCTTTTATTCGACATTGGTCATATATTTTTATATCATTCCATAGGCCACCCTTATGCCAGAGGCATAAAGACAGAGTACCACTAGCATGCCAACTTTTTCTCTATTCATAAGACAAAATACTATGAAGAAAAAACAGAGCGTAAATGAATTTGCCGTTTTTACGATTGTACCTAAAACAGAACCACAAAATATGTAGTTTTCCACGCGCGACCCCCAAAATCTGCAGTAAAGAACGAATTTCTTGGCACATTCATATTTACGACATTAGGTATTACAAAAGATAAGTACATCACTCATGTTTACGTTTCTTTGTACGTGGATTATGAGACGTGATGCCTTCTTTATTTATGTAAAAGAAAAAAGAAAAAGTCTTAGGTGTACAGCCATATCATTTGTTTGCAAATTATATTAGCCTATGAATAATTTGTTGCCCCTATAAACGACATGTTAAGGTTGATTTTTTTTTCTAACATTCATTGTGTTCGCTATTATATTATTATTATCTTATTCAAATGTTTTATAGCGACGCTAATGTCACCTGTTCACATAAATACAAAAAAAAAATCGTTCTATCGATCTCAAAAAAGTGCTCAAAATAACTTTGAATTACATCGGATTCTCAAAATTATTAATAATAATATTGTAGTACGTGTTATTAAAATTGTTATTCTACTCCATAATAATTTAACCAGCAATCAAAACAAAACACCGAACTAGCGGCGTTTATTTAATATGAATAATAATTATAATTAGAGTCCTATTGAGTGTGGTTTGCCAGCGTTCAAGATTCAATTTCACCATTGAGCGATCCTATTTGTGCGCTAATGAGGGAGACCGGAGCTACCGGCACTCGTAATTAATCATATCATTTTAGCGTAAACGGTGCCCGTCGCGCCGCGTCGAGCGATCGCCTCCGAATAATGGAATATCACGAAAAAATCTCCAGAACACGACGCTGGATTAAACCCGCTTCGGTAATGACTTGTTTTTTAGGGTTACAAAAGAATGAATACGTCCTCCGCAGACGGTGAGCTTGCGGTGGAAAATATCTTGTTAATTTTTTAATACTTGGACACGACGGAAAGTTAATGGGGGGTAAACTCCGGATCGAAAAACTCGATTTTAAAAAGTACCGAAACGTGATTTAACTTTTCATTTGGCACGCAATTACGTAATGGGAGTAATATTTCACGGACTGCTCTATAAATCGACGCGTGAGATATTTTTATTATTTTATAATACAATTTTAAGAACAAATGCACACTTCGTTAATTTTGTATTCGTTCTCCTGACGGTTGGAATCCGTGTGCCAAGACATCGGTCAACACTCGACGATTTTATTAACGAGCTGATTTTCATAAAGTGTCCCGGAGCCGGGAGGAGACATCGTTTAAATTTCTGAACTCATCCGGTATTCCATTCGGCTAGCTGCGTAATTAGGTACGGGGCCCACCTTTACACACGATTTCCCGGCACTTGTTAAAAGTTTTCAATTGCGTTAGGAGGGGTCCTTACACGGAATTTATTCATTATATTCTCCCCCCCGCCCTTCTACTTAATAAAAATCTCCTTTGCTCTTTTTTTACCCACCTCGGTGATGCCTTATAGGTAAGTACTTTAAATATTTGCCGCATGGCCTCTCTGATGAGTGATGAATTATACATTTATTTCAGAATTTTTATTACAGTATTAAGATTTTCATTTCCATAACTGACTTGACAGTTGTGAGAATGGTTCATTATTACAATGAGTCACTATTAAGTGATGTTAACTGCACAAGATGCAGTGCTCACATTTGCATTAAACTTAAATCTTGTTAAAATCGTTATTAACGTAGTTATATTTTAAATAGAAATTACACAATGAATACTTATTGCTTACAAAACAGATAAATAAAATTAAAGGTTTCCTTTAATATACTTGTAATATGTCATTATTGAACTCAAAATAACCATATTGGCAAGCTATCAAGTTTATTTAAAATTTTAAATCTAATGGTAGTTTCACATTTCCGTTAAAAAGTACTAAATCCACAAAATTCCAACTTCATACTACAAAGGCACACTAAAAGTTACGATCCATCAAAATTTTAGTGAAGTTCAAAAAGCTGTATTTAAAATATGCTAGGCTCGCTACATCGAATCTCAATTTGCGAGAAAGAAAAAATGCTATCAATTCAAAAAGTTGCGGCCAATTTTGGCGTTCAATATAAGTCTGTAGGATGAACGTCGCATATCCAATAAGTTGGTAGCTCTTTATTGTTTGACAGCTTGGTGGCGAGTTTGATCAGTTATTTAAATGAGTGCCAACATAGTTAGGGACGTCAATTTTCTTGAGATTTACGTGACTTTCACCCACCACCTACTTTACAGCGTAAATATTCTGAGATGCTTATTAAAGACGCACCGAGATTTGACATTAACTTTCTTGATTTTGTTTTAAAGGAAGAACATACAACAGTTACTGAATTATCAAAGAGTTTTTGAAGAAGAGTATGAGGTTGATTCAAAGTTTTGCATTTAATTAGGATGAAGCCAAATGAGTCAGTAGTTTGGTATGCCGTTCTGTTATGAAAATTCAACAAAGTTCATTTTCATATTATCGATTCAGCAAGCTTCAACTCACAAGTTTTACAGTCTTTAAAAGCACAAAATAAATGCTTTGTTTAAAGCCTCCTGCAGACACACGCGATTAATCGCGCTGCGACAACGAGCCAAGCTAATTTCCACTCTAAAAATACTGCGAATGGACCGCGACATGTCGCCCCGCGCGATTAATCGCGTGTGTCTGCAGGAGGCTTAAAACAATCGTTTTTGGTTAATAATTTTAACAATTTTTCATTGTATACGTGACAATAAAATGAATCGAGATAATCTAAATTTTAATTAAACCGAAACTGTCAAAAAATAAAGAACGTACTTAACTACGCCTAAAACGGTTCCAAAAACTTAACATTCTTCAAGAATTCAAGAAAAAACTGTTCAAGGGTGTGTTCAGTAATTTCGCCAAGCTCTTTTAACATTCATCGTTGATGTCGACCGTCTAAATTGGATTACGTGTTAACTGTCGACAGAAGCACGCCCCTGGCTAACGATTTTATGATTTTATTGCGGAACCCCAAATGCGTTGAGATTATGACGATACAAATTAGGATGAGAGGAACATTTTGATGGTTGTATCTGGGAAAAGTTTTACGCAGTTTTGTATTTAGTTTGGATGTTGTGTTTTATTACAGTTTCTTATTGGAGTGACAATGTCACTAATGGTTAAGAGGGTCATGGAGTTTCTGATACCTAATCTAAACGAGAAAATTTGAAGTGCTGAGAAAATTTTTCTAAATTAATTCCATCCAAATCGTTAGATATGGATGGAATTAATAATTAATTTAGAAAAAAATTCTTTCTGTCTTTTATGTTTTCTTTTTTTAATATGCGATATTTTTTTTAAAATTTATGTATATTGGAATGATAGTAAGTTAGTGAAGTAGAAACCCCCTACCCTGACGAC
Organism: Agrotis exclamationis; assembly: GCA_950005045.1. Lineage (NCBI taxonomy): Eukaryota > Metazoa > Arthropoda > Insecta > Lepidoptera > Noctuidae > Agrotis > Agrotis exclamationis. Next base: position 12,880,072 of record OX465424.1, on the reverse strand, counting down.
CTAACCCTGACCTAACCCTGTCGGACCCCCATCGGACTTCCAAATGTACAGCAGTACATTTAGAAGTCCGATGGGGGAATTGGTGGCAACTAAGTATGGATGATAATCAGCAATTATCATCCATACTTGTTGCCACCAATTCGCACTAAGCGTTTTTAATCTTCCTTCACAATGCGCACAACAGAGGAGTACAATTCACTTCCTGCGTCTGTGTTTCCAAACGCATACAACCCGAATTTCTTCAAAGTTAGAGTGAACAGGCTTCTTCTGGGTAAGCTTGCTCCATCGTAGGCTTTGTCTCAGTCACCATTGACCTGGACTAGAGTCCAAGAGCAAACACATATCAAACAAAAAAATTGTAGTAATTTTTGGCTACTGGTTTGAAATACGATGAATGATCTAGAAAGAAGAACAGGTTTCGAGAATCCTCATAAAGAAGCGATAATTACAATAGCTTACCGTAGTATAATCGGAACCAAGGAAATATTGCTATTAATCTTGCTGATATCAATTATTTCCCACCAAAGTTGTGATCGCTAGATGTTGTTAAGAAACTATTTTTAAATAAAATATTTTTATAAGTCTTGTCATTGCAAGTGGGTAGATGAAAAATTAACACACGAATCAGGACAACATGAGGGCTCTAACCTTCTCACAGAAGTTCTCGTCGCACCCGAATATAGCCCACTGCGCTAATCCCAAAAACTTCACCCACCCAAGATTACATGTTCAGGCCTTTCAGAAGTTTCATAACACGTGGTCGATGGGCGTTGGGCGTCTCCGCCCCGCCTTCATGCAACAAGTTACCCGGCCCCCGCACCCCGCACCCTTCCTCAGAAGCCAACGGGGCCGTCGCAAAGACAATCCCATTTTTTTATTCCCATCCCATTGAGTACAATACTTTCGCAGTAAAAGTAATTGCTTACAATCCGACCGTACTTTCGCCATGAAAATTGACTTTTCATTTCGGTTGGCAGTTTTAAATGTCTCATAGTCTTTGATATAACTTGTCTCTTTATGGATTGCGCTGAGGTCATGCAGTTCATTGTTTTAGAGGACCTAGGTCATCGTGTCATTGATTTCAGAGCATTTGAAATGTCTCAGTGTATGACTGTGCTCATTGGATGTTGCTTGTACTTCGACTTGATCTTCTATGTGAAGCTTGTACCATACCACCTGTGTTTTAAGAAACGTACTTTGTATAATGCAAAGGTCAACATATTATATAATACAAGTAATAATGACACAAAAATAATAACATTTTAAGTTCTAGTCTATCTATGAAAAGATGTCTTCGTTTTACATTTTTAGAGCAGGAATAAATTAGTACTATTATTACAAATAATACCTACTCTCTATTTTATTCCTACCAAAATATAAAACGAAATTTGTGTGTAATTGATTGAGAATCCCACAAACATTATGACACTAATTAATCTCTCAATTTATTTGAACTTATTATGAATTCATCAACACCCACACGCTATGACCCCAGTATCTTCTTCAACTGTTACATAACTTCAGCACAGAAACAGCTTTTAAAAAAATACTCAGCATCTAATAAATGGGCCTTAGTATCGCAAAGGAAGTGTGCCCTAAATAACACAAGAGTTAAGAGGTCGCCAGTCCCCTACTATGAATAAATTTGCGCCAAACACCGCCCCGCCTCACCGGATTCTCTCGATAACCCACGACGCCTATGCTTTATAACCCGTGACATCCGAAACTCGATTTATTATCACACTGTCATGTTGGCAGAAAAAAATCGAAAAAGTTTTCTAGAAGAAAATGCGTCGAACATATCGCTCAATACTTGTAAATCGCCCCCGTATTTAACTGATCTGGTAGGTAGTTACAAAATTATTTACAACAAAAATGTCCCGTCTAATAAAACCCAAATCGTATCCTATTTTCGTAATGTGCATCTTCTACGAAAATCGTAGAGGTTCGTAGACCCTGCTACGTCACGTAGGCGCATCGTTCAAATTCGCAAATCCCGTGTGCGGATTAGCTACGAGCTACGTCGTAGCAATATTTATTGCAAAAACTATTCTACGTTCTTACAAAAAACAGTTATTTAGATTTCTAAGTCCAATAATCTCTGTCTGTTCTAAGAAAAGTAGCAATAATGTGACCTAATATTATCAGATGACACTAATTAGTGGTCTTAAAATAATTGCATAACAGAAATTATCTGGGATTTCCCTACCAAGTGCACGTGAGCGATAGGCAATGAAAATCATCCACTGTGATATAGCACTTTATATAATGCACTTGTGCAATCTGCGTCATCTAACTATTTAAATTGTAGTTAACGTAAGTAGAAATAGTATTTACGTTAACTGCAAGTTAAATGGCTAGGTTAGGCAGGTTAAGAGCTGTCAGCAATCTGATGGACCCCCATAGAGGGCCAAACGCCTGCCGGGGTCGCAGGGCTTTCTAAACAGGCCACCCTTATTCTATTAAAAGAACACTGTGGATTTTAGTCAGTACGAGTCTGACAGTCCTTTTCTACTCCACCCTGGCCGGGAGGACTCATTTGATGCTTTTACCACGATAATAAAAGTAGTGGAACAGTATACTCTATATCAAATAGGGGCCTGAAAATGCGGCGAAATGGTTCCAGTAAAGGATGGTACAGCAGTGTTTGCTTCGCACTCGACTTGGCGGGGGCACTGCCGTGCCCCCCGATTCTAACGTATTTTATACATTTCAAAGAATTAGAACTAATTGCTCTGAAACTCTGTATATTGTCGTTCTGGAAGCTATCAAAAATGTATAAAAGCAAATTTTAATTTAAATCTTGAAAGAAGAAGAAAATTGGAAGAAATTTGGTTTAAATTATTACGTAGTTCTAGTCTAATTTGTCACCTTTAGTACACAAAAATTTTAATTAGGTAGCAATTTATTACAAGCAAAAAATCTTGGAATATTCTCGACTATTTAAATATTCTATCTCTCATTCGTATTAAACCGAAAACACTATATTTTTCATCGTGAAACATTATGAAAATTTTACATTGTATTTAAATATATTTTTCATTATTTTCAAAAACTATACATAGTAACCACGTGTCTGCTTGAGTTCAAACCCACGATCTATTATAAATCATAACTTTAGACTGTTAATTCTGGACCACCATAGCTAATTTTTTTAATCGTGCAAGAACTTTTATCACAACTCTTTTCCTTTTTCCTTTTCTGGAGAATAAATTCATGAAATAAGTTCTTTAATGGTAAAATTTGTTCCTCATGCGTACACTTTTTTTTACGTGGTAAAATCATCAAATGAGTGCTCCGACCCATACTGTCAGACTCGTACTGACTAAAATCCATGGTGTCCTTCAATAGCCCTTCACGTTCCAGGGTCACGGTAATTCGATAAGTCCCGCGACCTCTCATGCGTACAGTCACGAGCAATAACATGTAAACACTTAACAAAATTCAAACGCAAATTGCTCGTGAAATACTGATTTCCACTTTGAAATAATACCTAGTTTGTAAAAGTGTGGCTTCCGAAATAGAAGTCTAATAAAAAGACAAACGTTTAATCAAAATGGTAGCAGAACATCGCTTTTGAATATTGCTTAGTGTATACATACTATTGCTCGTGACTGTACATTAAAGGCGCTTTTTCATTTCACAAACAATTTACGCTGCACATACAGAGACGAAGTACGATCAAAACTTTGTCGAATTCGTGATAGGGCCTCTGATCTCTATGCTTCCTATCCTTTCAACTCTCTCGACTTGCCTCATGGTTAAACGTAAAGGCGCTACTTCACCGCGAGCATTCACTTGTAATGTAACGTTACAGATTCGAGCATTTCATCGGTGAGGGAGAACAATCGAGCATCACATGCGCACCTTGTATCAAATCTATACTAAACTAGCTTTTCCCAGCGGCCCACCCCCCTCCTGAATTTTCTTTGCTATAAACCTCACGGAGCCCGAGACCTTTCCAACGAATGCAAAACCGTGGAAATCGGTTCGTGCGTTCTGGAGTTATAGCGTCAGGAAGGAAAACCCGGCTTATTTTTATATAGTAGATGTACGCGAATGTTCGTCAGTCAGGGAGGTAGTCATCATCATCTCAGCCTTAGGACGTCCACTGCTGAACATAGGCCTCCCCTTTAGATCTCCACATATACCGGTTGGAAGCGACCTGCATCCAGCGTCTTCCGGCGACCTGAGGGAGCTAGTACTGTAATGTAATGCTCAAAGTCGAATCAACAGTGTTACATTACACGCGAATGCTCCCGGTGAGGGAGCGCCTTAAAACATTGAAAGTCAAAAATGTCTTGCCAAGTGCCATTCAAAATATATTCAATTTTATTATTAAAGATCAATTATATTTAAAGATCAGGTATTTTAGTCTACTGAACATCTGATTATCGAGTTATATCTATCAAAATATTTAATTCATTTCATATGAAATCTTAACTCATAACATGTATTAATACGAGTAGGTATATTCTTAGTATCTTCTAAAAATAAATAATTTATCATCAAAGCAAAACTATAGTACTAACAGTACTAAAAAAATCTTCAATAAATTGTTCTAGAATGTTTTTCTCAAAACTGAAATCTTGAATTTTCATTCGTTAAATACCCACATTCATTTGATTCTATGCAGCTCTTATTTTAAGATAAGTATGCCAATTATCCACATCACATATTAAGAACGCACTTATTCTGAGCAGTGAGTCACGCGAAGAGAAAGTCCGTTACATCGCTGAATATGCGACAGATTTATCGTGGTTTCGTAGTGATGTCCCTACAATTCATACAAGAATATCGATAAAAATATAGTATAAAGAAGGATTTTTGGTACACATACTTGTCAAAGACATTTATTCAATTTAGCATTTGTAAATGAACGCATATTTTGTACTTTTCCTCCTAGGTAACGTTTTATCTAAAGTCTGTGGACGTAACATAGACTGGCATTTTCCACTGCCAATGCCAATTGCGCGTCAATACGATTTATGATACTAAAACATGGTTGTTTAATTCTGCTAATTAAATTAAATTATTAAAATTTATTGAAACTAATACCAGTCTTCTATTTGGGATATTATTTAGTCATACATGTTATTTATTAAAATACCGTGATTTTAATTTCCGAATTAGTTGTCGAACACATTTTAAACTGATACTCTTACTTTTACTTTACTTCCTTTTGCAAGAAAATTCGTAACTACCTAAACTTTATCGTTTTAAATAATGTGGTAATCGATACAGCCAGTGCAGCCCTAGAGGTCGTCACCTGCGAGGCGCGGGGCGCGGGGCGCCGCAGACTTGGCGTCGCTATGGCGGGCAGGTTACGATTTACACTCCACCAACTCAGCAGAAACTCTGCCCGGACGAGAAATGCTGATAATCCACATCCACAGACGTCGCGCGAGAATTAGATCGAGATTACTATGATACCGCCGCGCCGTGAGACGGTTTTATTACTCCTACACATTTAATTAGGATGTAAATTGCTGGTTCACGAATATAGACTTTATGTCCTCTCAGATTGATCTGATATATTCCATCCTTTATCTTTAGCTTAGCTACTTATTCCTAATGACATAAAGCTACTGTGTTCTAGTTTCTCAAATACCTACGTAGTCAGTTACTGATTGAGTGTCCCCGTGATCGTGATCTTTGATTGACTTTAATCAATCGGTCCATTGATACGAGGAAATAAATTACTGTATTTATGAATGACGATCTTTTTAAGGGCACACCAATTCTCATTCATGACATAGGTACCGAAGTGATTTAAAACACATTATATGTAAATAAAATTTACAGTTTAATATGTATAACACATATACTCGTAATAGTATTGTTAGATGCCCGTAGCACTTAGCGCGTCTAAAACCTTCGACCTAAGCTCGAACCATTAGTAGTCCAAACTCCATACAATGTTGGAAATTCTTAAACTGCACTGGGCAATAAATCTCAAAGAAACTATTGATACAGTGGTGACACTCTGCGCAAACCTGAAAACTTTATTTAAATGTTTTTATCTTTTGTTACAGATTCGAAAATCCTTCGGCTATCAGAGATAATTCCCTGATCCCGGCATGATCTAATCACCGCAGTGAAAGTTGAATGTGGGAGAAGGCACCTCGCCTCTTGAAGCAATTCAAAAGAATACAACGATTCATCACAATTAAGAACCAAATTAGAGAAGACCAGTTGAATCATGGAGACTGATAAGTGTTCTAAAACTATTATTGGCAAACAAAATTGACGATCAAAGTGACATTTCTCGTGATATATTAGACATTGAATTTTATTTTTAAGGTAAATGTGACCTCGCGTAAATGATCAATGTGTAGTTTCAAGAGTTAAACGCTATCAACGACGTTTGTGTGGTAGACATGGACCTTGGAGTTGGGTGGAGCAGTGCGAACGAAGCCTACCCCCTCCTGCAACTTAGTGTTTAGCACCTAAGTTTAGTTCACACCACATCTCAGTGTGAGGAGGCACATCTGACTGAATATGAATTATTTCTGAATGTATTGTACCGAGAGTATATTCTATGTCTGAAATGAATCTATGCTTAAATATACTATGGTTATTGAGTTTTTTGTAATTGGATTTGCGACGAAGAATGTAGAAAAGGATTTGACCAAATAAAAATTTGTTACGATTACGGGAATATTTTAAAGTTGGATGGAAAAGCTATACGAATTGTTTTGCGGTTTGATTTAGTTACTTTTATTTCCTGAATCAGTGTTGTGCTAATAATAGCAATCGCAAACCGCGAAATAATCCGTATAATAACCACTTATTTGGCCAAATTGTAAATTCATGTGCGGGCCAATATTATGTACAAATATATACCTAGTAAATGTCCAATTAAATAATTACGTCTACTATAGAAACCATAATTATAATTATGGCAGGAGATTGATTACGCCAAATATGAAGCATTGTTAAAATATCTAAATTGCCTCCTGCTCATAGTTATAATCAAAACAAAATTACGAACTGTCGTCATCGTCAGCAACAAAGCGATTAATTGTTATCATTAATGCCATAATGTAAATAGATTTATTTTATAGTTACGTTAACCTACACTTGCGCCATTTTTAACCAAATACCGTTATTGTAATTGCTCAACGATACATCTTTAAAGACGCCAAATTCGGAACGGACTTCATAGGTAGCTGCTTTTGAATAGAGAACCAAACTTTTCATATACGTGTGTTGTACCTACAACTAGATTCAGCTAACGATACAGCCGAGCTTTCATGTAAGAATATGTATACACAATGAATCAACACTAGAATCGTATTTGTTAACTTGGTCCTCGTTGAATTTGAAAGCAAGAGCTTCACAACATTACTCTAACATACGAGTACGTGTCTGGTAATAGTATGTCTCAAGATATTGTGTATAATAAAATGTATTATGCTCATTCTTCAATATTTAAAAAAAACAGGAGACGTTGGAATTTGCGTCTTTTATATGACGCACAAACAAAATCCGTTTTAGTCAAATATCTAGTCCCAGATATTATTTTTTCAGTAAGCTACTTTTCAGATATATAAGCAGAATTTTACTCATAGTTAAGCATTATTGCGGGCTAGCCCATGTAAACTATAAACGTAGCAAAAATGAGTTCATTTTGTGAATTACCTCAGTGGACTTTTTGTGATAGATTTAGCCAATAAGTGTTCAATTTAGTACGTGTATCGTATAAGTCAATTCTTGTACTTTTGGCGTCCTTTTAAAATTATGTGTTTCAAAGACAATATTTGGTTTTGGATTATTTTTTTAAACGTTAATTTACGCATGCCATTTTATGAAAAATTACTGCTTTTATACTTTATTGCGTATATTTGCAGCTGACATTGGTGCTATAGATAATATTATACTAGCGCAATTTGAACAAGTTTTAGTTTCGTAAAAACATGTGTAAATGACGTACAAAACAGTAAATTAATAAATACCCTAAAATTTTATTATTTTGCGAGTATATTATTGGTACCTATATATTGAAAAAAATCAGGATAGAGACGCGAGTTGTGAGCACACGTTATAATTTCTATAAATATGTAGATAGGTAGGTAATGATTAAATGTAATTTTGTGTGACTTAAAGTCAGACGAGCGGTCAGTGGATGTTCGACATCGACCCTACCTAGGTGATGGGTTTCTGATAGTAACCATTTGCCAAATATAAATACGTAAAATCCAATAACAAATCGATTATATGAATGTACGTGTAATCGGAATTAAATCGTTAGTATGTATTATAATGAGTGTTTTAGACGAGTAATCTATTAGTCTCTTCGGAGGTATCTCATGAATTAGTTAAGGTCGTTAGTTAATATTATCTCCTGGTTGTTGAAATGTAATGTTACGATATACAATGTGACGAGACGTACCTATATGTCAATCCATGTGGTCAATTAAATATGGACCGAATTATAAGTCTGTTCCATTAAAGCCTAGCGTTAATGTGAATGAGTGGGTATTGTAGATTGTTGTTGTGCTTTTAGCCCTGGTTTGCTGAACAATTAGCTTCGTGATGTAGTTATATGGTAGGTAGATAATGAGAAAACGCAACAACTCATTTCAAATTATTAGAAAAGCTCTGAATAAAATCTTATAGAAAACTGTTAGAAACATCGTAATAAATCTACTTCTGAGAACTTTACACGAGAACGATCTTTTCTTTTTAACGTTTTATGTAAAAAAAAAAAACTCAAGAAAAACTTTAATGGGAAACGTTAACGTTGTCTATAGCAATTCGCATTTGAAATTTATTAAAAACTGTGACTAGAGGCACAAAATACGGGTCAGCTTGTACAATGCACAAAACAAGTACAGTATCGCATGATAAGTACATAACTTACGAACTCGTTTATCTATAATTGTTTGGGATAGTATTTGTTGGATGGTGTCGTTACTTGTGTGGTTAAGTGTACGTCGCGATAGCTTGTAAACAATTTAATCTAAGTAGATTGAATTGTAATATGGAAATGCGTAAACGCATGTAGGCGCATACAATTGCCCTTTCTGTTTATGCCTATGGGAATTGTCATTAGTTCTTAATAGATAATATATTTTAATATTAGACCATGGTTATTGCATTAACGATCATGTATTTATAGGAGATGGGTGTGCGTGCATCCCATAGAAGAGATACTTCTGTGTAAATTATTTTGTACAATGTTTAAAATTTTTCTATGTTTGCATCATTATTTTTATGGCGTAACTTTAGTAGGTATGATAATTTTGTTGATTTTTTTTTCAGTTGCTTACTATTATTATTATAATAATTAATGTACGACAAAACGTGAAACTCTAGATGAATTAGAATGAAATTATGTGTTTTAATGTAAATATATAGACAAACATGTATGTAGAAGTACATAAATCTTATTTATGTATTAAATTTGATATTGTTTTCAAAATTTAACTGGTTGTTTTAATTACCCCTTCCATCATCGTAAAATAATGTCAGATAAGACTGTCGTAAGCTGTAGTGGCATAGCAGTCCTACATATTCAGCTCTTTCTCCTCGCTGAAACACATCTAAGTCAAAAATGAACAGGCCATCTAAGTCAAATGTGAAAAGGAATGGTGATGTGGTCGGCGGATCAGCGTGTTTTACCGAAAACCACATAATCACCGTTTACCATGGTAAGTTGTAGTCACAGACGTATAAAGAGTAGAGTACTCTTTTTATGTCTGTGGTTGTAGTCAAGCGGAAGCCAATCGCTAAATAAAAAACTAGACAAATAAATGGCCTTGTTTTAACTAGGTACTTCAAAATCTGAAAATAGGGTCGCGGGACTGTCTCATCAGATAACCGAGACCCTGGAACGTTAAGGGCTAATGAAGGATCACCGTGGATTTAAGGCAGTACAAGTGTGACAGTCCCGTCCCGCCCTGGGTAGGAGGACTCATTTTGGATGATTAATGATTTTACCACAATAAAGAAGGAAGATTTATTTCTAAGAGAAAAAAATAGTAGGCGCGGTGGCTAATAAGCGATTGACTGGTAAGTACGGTGCGTATCGTGGGATTGATTCCCACAAAGGACACAATTTGTATGTTGTTTATTTCTGGCTAATTATACAATTTAATTTCTCCCCAGAGAGTAAAAAACAATAAAAAAGGTGGTCCTTGTGGTGGAGCTAACATTTATACGTATATTGTGCCCTAAGTGCCCTGATGCAGGCCTTTTAGAAACACTAGCGACTAACCCCGGCTTTCCGTAGGTGGAATTTCAAATACAACATAGCCATTGAGACCATGACATTTCAAAGGATAATATTAGGTAGTCCCATATAAATGAAAATCGGTCCAGTGGTTTCTGAGTTCAGTCATTACAAACATACAATAGTAGATTACGCACCATAGGAGTAAACCATTGCCTTACGTTACGGGCGTATTGAATCCCGAAGCGATCCTAAGGATTCTGAGGGTGAACCTCCGTAGCGTAGCGAGGGATTTCCCTTGTTTCACTCGGGAATCAAGTTAAGAATCCTTAGTGTAGCGCGGGATTCCAGTTAGCTCAAGACAAGGCAGCTTTACTCCCGAGGAGCGTACTCTGCTTTTCACACCTATTGCGAGGAAATAAATTCGATTTTTGAAATTTAATGAGGTACGCATGGTACGCCAACCTTCGAACGTGAAGTGGGCACCACAGCAACCGATTAATAAAAGTTTTCATACCATGTTTTATTTGAGGTTCCAAATTCAAATCACGTTATGGACCAGCGGGCGATAATGAAATTCAGTTAATATTATTGTCCGGCTATGAGCGGGGGGCACCAATGACTTGCTCAGTAGGTTTGCATGATATACCTTTTTGACATTTACGAGGTGGTGTGAAAATACATTAGGTATATTAAGTATCGCGGGCATGCGGGCGGCGAGTAAAGGGCAACTCGCCGCCCGACCATGGACCATGCCCGGGTCGACGGCGCGTTGTGTTCCACGCGCGCCTCAAAGAGCGTCAGCACGATGACGGGGCCCCGCCCAAGAGGGCCAAAGCCTGCCGGGGTCGCGGGACTTATCTCATTACCGTGACCCCGGAACATAAAAGGCTATTGAAGGACACCGTGGATTTTAGTCAGTACAAGTCTGACAGTCCCTCCCGCCCTGCCCGGGGTGGGAGGACTCATTTGACGATTTTACCACGCTAAAAAAAAAAAAAAAAAAAAAGTATATTAAGTACCTTAAATTAAGATCTTCATATAAAACAGGCGGACAATCATGGACCCAAGACTCTACTAGACTCGACTCAACCAAGGTCCAACCCACCAAAATTTAAGTCCTACATGATTATCTACGGACATATTTACTTTAACTTATTTGTTATGTGAAGACATCGCAAAATGTTTATGGATTAAAACTTCGTATGAATATTTTCATACGATCACGATAAAAAAGCTTAAGGCCGACATTACCCTAAATATTTGACCCAAATCACTTCGTATTGGTGTCCACATAAAACTATCAGAAGCACCTACTATAAGAACACATTGTAATAAAAAAGATCATTGGTGTTGACTTTATTTTATCAGTAGGTACCATATCCACCGTCCCCGCGTCACTATGGACCGCCTACCCGCAACATAGCACATTAGTTTCTCAAGGGACACTTTTATTGTTGAACTTTTTGAATATTTAACGCTTTGAAACGGAGATTTTTTTTATTACGCCTTGGTGAAGTTTTTATTACACCAAGAGCTATTTCTAAAGATTTTTATGTCAGTTACAGCAGTACCAAAGTCATCAGTTTATAATAAAGTTACAATATAAAATAAAAGTTATGATGTCACGATTGTAATCTCATGAAATGGACGAAGTTGGTGTTGAGTGTCAATGTTGTATCGATTTATCTTAAAATATTTTTGGAAGTAGGTAGTTCTTTCTAAAAGTCGTCATTCAGAGTACTTAGAAGGTAATACGTACCTACCTGAAATCATGAAATGATTTCAAATTCGCCAATTTTAAAATTTCGCCAATCTACACCAAGCGTCGTAAATTTTCTGACGCTCGGTGTAAATTGGCGACATTTTAAAATTGGCGAATTTCTTCTTTTAGGTAAGTACGGGTTTCTATACCTACTGACATACAGAAAAGAGTAACGTAGAAAGTCTGCTGATTCCAGATCTGATTCTGATTGACTTCATCAACTCAACAACATGTAGTAGGTAGGTAAGTAGACCACCACACAACTTGATGATAAATACAAGACATCAACCTGCCTACTCACACATTCCGTTGGTAGGTTGGCCTTTATTTCTCACAGAAAAAGACAAGATTTATCTTTGGACTTCAACTCACCGCATTCATGGCTGGCGTCCATTACAGAGTCAAGGCCAATACACCACATCACATCATCAGCCTTTTAATGTTCCCACTGCTGGGACACAGGCCTTCTCTCTGTGAGAGGGAGTGGGCCATAATCCGCCACGCGGGCCCAATGCGGGTTGGTAGATGTCACATGTCTTCGAATTTGATGGTTCTAGGACATGCCGGTTTCCTCACGATGTTTTTCTGCACCGTTTTGAGAGCAGTGGTGATGAAATAAATTACAAAGTAATGCGCCAGGCATATGTTCGAACCCACGACCTATAACTAGGAGGTAAGGAAAAGGACAAAAGGGCACTTTGATCAATTGAATTGGTCACAAAATCATCAATACAGCCTCGAACAGCCAATTTCGAAACAATTTTACTTAAAACTCTTAAGTATTCTATCATTAGAGGTTACAAACCTAATGCGATAGCTAAGACTACTTGTAGTTCACGCGTCACTTGTACTTCAGACTGTACGGGGTTTATCCATTGTACCCGCTGATGTACCCCACCCTGTTTGTACTGGGCATGGTCGGGTACAATGAATTGAGGGTGCGACGACAGTTTACTCTTGTTGTCTATTTAATAACATTTTACTCCGGGGCAAGGAGCACAACCCAGGAGTGCGGCGGTCTGGAACAGAGAACCGCAAGCACTGAATGCTTGCGGTTCTCTGTTCCAGACCGCCACGTGTGGAGGCGGCGGCAGCGCCCGCCACTGCTGGCTGTGCCAACTGCCAGAACCAACCTGCTAGCTAAAGCACCTCTCACGCGAGCAATTGGCCTCTGCTTTGTACTCGTGGCGGACAGGGGGTAAATAGTTTAAAGGTGAAACCGCACTAGGCGGAACTGCACTGCAGCGAAACTACGCGACACGATGGTTTTCTTTGCCACGCAGTTCGGTTGCAGTGTAGTTCCGTTGCCGCTTAGTGCGTGATGTCTCGTATAATTTCATATAAAGAATATTTTGACGCGTCGTGTCGCGCAGTTCCGCCTAGTGCGGTTTCACCTTAATTATTAGGTAAAAGGTACTTGAATAAAACCTCCTTAGATTTGAAAGTTCCTGGCCGTTAATCAAATATTTAATTTTGTAGGAGTTTGTCAGAAGTCGCAAATCGAACGGCATTGACGTTTGTAATTGTATCGAGGATAGTTTTGTACATACGAATTCAATCATGTTATCAAAAAGATTTGGCTTGCGAAGAGTTTTGGCGTCTGTCGTCAACCCAAGAAGATACCCACATGGGAAGTTATGTAAGTTTAATATGTAGGTACATCGATGTGTTTACTCCCCTAACATACCTATGGCAAGACCACCGTAGCGACCAGCGTGGACCGTACCTACCTATCTACCGGGGTCGCGGGACTACCTAATCACTTAACCGTGACGGTGGAACGTAAAAGGCTATAACAAGGACACCGTGAATTTTAGTCACTTAGAGTCTGACTGTCACACGCCGAGGTTCTCAGGGCTCACGCAGGGCTCAAGACCAACATCAGGCAAAGTCAGAAGCAGTCCGGAGTCTGTAGGGGAACAGTGTATAAGACGGGTACGTTAATAATCGCGAGGTATAATGGGGACATACACTCTTTAGGCATACTTAACACAACACTAACGTAGAGCAAGCGCCATCAGGACGTCATTTGCAAGCGGCCAGACGCAAATGGCGTCCCTGTTGGCGCTTGTGCTACGTTAGTTTTGTGTTAAGTTTGCCTTAGGTGTGTGATTTCCCATCATACCTCGTGTCCCCGTCTTATACACTGTTCCCCTATGTAGGCCTGGTATTAACCAGGCCAGGTTATGTACCTTAATTAGCTATACCTATGTTATATTATGTTCCCACTATTGGGTTAGAAACTAAAGAGTTACCTACCTATTATTATTCGCCAAGTGCCTGTTTTAAGTCTCCGATTTTCTTGTTTCTTCAATAAAATCTCAAAAGATACACAGTAATTATGAATACATATGTTTTGCTTTACTGTAGCCTCAAATCATAGGTTAATTTTTTTTGTTAAAAGTGAACTCAATCTGTCAACCAATCGGCGGCAAAGTACTCGGCGGCGGTCAACCTCTGGTCACACCAGTCAGATACTGTTCCTGTGAGTAAACTATAGCAAATAAACTAGATACATACCTACGAGAAGCCAGCAAGAGGCCAGCAGATCAACTTACCCAAATTGGTCAAATCTTACCAATCAAATTTTAACCTACCATTACCTATTGTGATTAGGTAGGTTGAAAATCTATTAAATAAAAAAATTGACAGATTGACGTAGGTTGATGTGCTAGCGTCCGTAGGTACAGACGCCAGCGCTTCAAGCTACCACAATATGCCAAATTTCTTCAATAGATTTTCAACCTTATCACAATAGTGGAAGGTTAATGTTTGATTGGTAAAATCTGACAGTTTCGGATAGGTTGACCTGCTGGCGTCTGTACATGATAGCTTACAAAAAATAATACTGGCCAGTAGACTGGGTTGGAAAAAAAATGTTGTCATCAGTACCCTCAGCACGAGTTTTCACTCTTTTACTTTACAGCGTCTTTTCAGTATTTACAGCGTTTCTTGTATGAAAAAATGGAACAGCGCCTCTAGTGTGCGAAGAAGGAACTAATTTTTTCCTTGAAAATTGTCAATTTGAAGTTGTCAAAGTTCCAGTTTACTTTACGTCTCAAATACTGAAAACTCGTGCTAAGGGTACTGAATACATCACGTTTTCACGTACAGAAGCCAGCAGGTCAACCTACCCGAAACTGTCAGATTTTACCAATCGAATATTAACCTTCCACTGTGATAAGGTCGAAAATCTATTGAAGAAATTTGGCAGATTGTGGTAGCTTGATGTGCTGGCGTCTGTACCTAGATTTTTAGGACGATTTGTTGTCCAAATGAATTTCATACGAGTATGTTGGTCAACCAATACTTGTTAACTTAATTAACTTCGTTGTATATGTGCTAAATAGGTATTGTGAATTTTTTCACACATCCAAAAACAACTATTATGCTGGTGAGTGGGCGTTGAGTCCAACTACCACTTTGTCGTTCTTACAAGACTTACCTTCTTACTAAACTTCTTTCTACAAAGTTCGACTTTTGTTTCAACAAGCGACATCTACTGATACAGCTAAGTAATGATTTCATTAAAAAAAAAAACATTTTTCTAAACAGACCGCTGTGATGCTCATATGAATGAGCTGCCTGTGCCGTGCTGTCCCTGGGAGCCTTGGTACGGCGACAAACAGAGTTTCTACAACAAGGTTTTGCTGGGTGGTATATTATGGTAAGGACTTTTGATTATCTTCATCAAACTTACAGCAGACCACTAATGGTTGACGCCCCCCCCTCCCCCCCTTTAGAGGGCCAAAGCCTGCCGGGGTCGCGCGCGGGACGTATCAAATTACCGTGGCCCTGGAACGTAAAGGGATATTGAAGGACATCGTGGATTTTAGTCAGTACAAGTCTGACAGTCCCTCCCGCTCTGCCCTGGGTGGGAGGACTCATTTGATGATTTTAACACGCTAAAAAAAGGACCACTAATGGTCTCACAACTGGCATGCCATCTCTAATGGGGCATGTACACGAGTCGATTTAGCCATGCGGCGAAAATAGACTGTCTAATAGCAATTTGACTAGTTTCTACTACTTACTAATTTTTGCAAGCGATGCGACGCACCACCTACCACCAGCAATGTGACACAATGCAAATCGACAGAAAAATGGACCCGTGTCGAAATGCGTCGTACGAGGACTTCTCCATACGAACCTACCCTTTCCAATAGGTGTAGAATCAATCCCATCCCATTTCCTTTAAGTTCGTCGTTCAACGTTCAAAAGTGCCTCTTCGATGGCCTAATTATTTAAATAAATGACTTTACATGCAGCCCTATAGTAATACCCGAGGGCAATAATAAGACAAAAAAGAAGTGGTGGGGTTAATTTATGGATTGACTTTTGAGTTTGACCTTGGTACTTATCTACAGATTTTCAAAGGCTGCAAAACATGATGATAATTATGGAACTTGATGCACATATCAGTACAATTCTGACAGTCCCTCTCGTCCTGCCCTGGGTGGGAGGACTCATTTGATGATTTTACCACGTAAAAAAAAGTCCACGCAGGACAGACCTCTACCTTATGCCCCAGCGTGTCCTCAGTGTAGTCTATACAACTTTTTGACACCCGAGATAAAACTAGGGTGCCAAGAATGAGACGGTTCTATTTAGGTACCTACACTACCTAACTACCAATCATACTGGTCGCTGTTTTTTTACAGGTTCCTATTTTCCTTTGGCATGATGATCTACACCGACAGCATATTCTTAAACTGGGGGCCGCCGAAGACACCTGGACCACCGAGCGATATGGTCGAGGAATGCGAAGATTAAATCTTACAAGTCAATTGCAATAATTTTAGTTTTGCGATCTTTCCTTTAGCGTTTCCGCTAGAACTGATATTATCATTGTATTTAGTGAAACTTTAATGTTCTGTTACACAAACAATTAAAATGTGCTAAGTACGAAGTTTGTAGCACACAGAGGTCAGCAATTCTGCTTCTCTATTGTAATACCTACCCACTGGATTAACTATGGTGTTTTTTTCTGACTAAACTGTATTTTAAATTGGTTTCTTGAATAATGAATAAATAAATACATGGAGTACTTTTGTGGTTTATCATCAAATGTTTCAATTATTTATAATTATGCAGCCTAATATTGCACGTTAGCGTAATCGTAAGCTCTAAAGTATGTGAACATAGTTTTATTGCTGATTGTTCACGCGACGAGTATTCTCGTTGGTCGACGAGTATTCTCGTTGGTCGCAGATCGCAGTGACAAGAGATATATTTCAGAGAGATAGATGCGATGCCGATGCTCTTGGTAGGCAGGAAACTCCAGTGGCGTAACTAATGGGCCCCTAATCCTAGCCTCCGGCCTCGCACCTGAAGGGGCTTGTGAAGCAGTACAGCGTCTTCTAAGAAAAACTTTGAAAGATTTTTTTTCCCACACTAAGAATTTGTCCAGTACTTACCCTTAGCACGAGTTTTCACTCTTTTACTTTACAGCGTCTTTTCAGTACCTATTTAAAGCGTTTCTTGTATGGAAAAATGGAACAGCGCCTCTGGTGTGCGAAGAAGGAACTATTTTTTTCCTTGAAAGTTGTCAATTTGAAATTGTCAAAGTTCCAGTTTACGTCTCAAATACTGAAAACTCATGCTAAACAATACAGGTGGGACAAGTAAGGTACAAATAAGAAACAAGTTACAACTTTCTCTCTTTAATTTCTATGGAGAAGAATCATTACTGCTAGGTAATAATATTGAGGGGGTCTCGTCTTCAGTCTTGACGGAACGTTCGTTCACACTCAACCGATCCGGGCGTTTTGACTGATCGTCGCAGTAGCAAAACGTCCGTCAAATAACTCGGATCAGTCATAATGTATATGCTATACAAATTGTACTGCCACTGGCACATCCGTCTATTTAGACTGATATGACCGAGAAATACGACTGATCGGATAAGTGAGAACAGGCTCTATGTTGTTGGTTTGCAGCGGTATTCTCTCGGGACTGTAGCACTAACCTGACTTTCTTAAGCGTAATAAGTTCAGGACTTTCCATAAGAAACACTACACCACATTCAATGTTTCCAAAATAGATCTTGCACTAGGTATTCCTGATTCAAAACATTACAATAGGTAGATTTTTGCTTAGAAGGAATATAATATTTTATTATATTGGACGTATTCCAGGAGCAAATGGTACCAAACGCTTTAAATACTGAATGTGCCTACTCCCCGTTTAGATGCATTAAAATAACGCACTTTTTATCATTACATTTTTACTGATAATGTGGGATAATCTAGAACGTCAGTTGGAAATCGAGAAGACTGTCAAATTCATCAATTTTATTTATTGTAGAGTAATTTATAAGAACTTTTTCTCAATAGCTAGCTTGTCTACATCTAGCACTGATGGCAAAGGAAGTTTATGGACAAAAATATTTGATAAAACTAGTGCACTATTATTTTCATTGTTTCATATTTGTCACAGCCGAGTTCCCAATATTAGACGAATTTGAACTAAACTGACGCACTGACAAGTCTTTAGACTTCTAACAGACTGTATTCAAGAATCCTTCGAAATGCTTGATATATATTGATGATTGTAAATTGTTCTTTAAAGTCTAATCAACTATCGTAGTCGTAGATTCGAAATAAAGCGCTAAATGGAACTATACTATATTGTAATGTTGAGTTAGAGTTATCTGCTTTCTGGTTTAGGTTTAGGTGGCTTGAATCCTTGGATTTTCTTCTTCTTTTTCTCCTTTCCGCCACCGGATTGGAACGTCTTCCAGCTGTCGACTCGGTTTTGTCGAGATTCCTGGAATGTTGAAACATATTGTCATTAATTGATGCTGTTATTCGAAGGATGTGGAGTAATAAGGACAATGTGGTAGGGAAAGTTTGACCTGTGAATGTGTGTATGAGTGTAGAGTAAGACCAGAAAACAAGGGATGGACTGTGTAAAGGACGATATGGCTCGAAAGGAGACAACTGCTGAGATAACACGTAATAGACATGCTTTGAGCCAGAAATTGACTTATAGAATAGAATAGAAAAACATTTATTTGATATTGGACATACACACACAGAAATAGAAAAAAATATAAAAATAATAGAATTAAAAATACACAATAAGAATATCATTATAGATGCTTATCATTCATAGATTGACAGCAACCTACAAAAATGTAGACTACAACAGAAAAAGTTTATTTGCATTGACTTAACCCTTAACCACCTGCCAGCGGTCATGGTGACCGCAACAACTTTTTGAATTTGAATTTCGTCGAAATCCGTTATCTTGTGTTAGGGTAAATCTGTCTACCTTTTCTGTTGGTGGTTAAGAGTCGCCTGTGCGATCGGCAAGGCTACTCGTGCGCGCGTTTGGATTGGGTGTAATAAAAATATTTTGTTAGCGGTCATGGTGACCGCGTGCAGGTAGTTATGTGATTATTGTGTATTACATTCATGTTTAGTATTTTAGCGTAAAAATGGATGTAAACAACGAAAATGTTGTGAGATGTTTGGAGGAGGAACTGTTACAGTTACAATGATGTATAACCTGAGGATTTGGAAGTTCCTGTGATTTTAGAAGACTGTGACTGCCTGCAACTGTCGTCATCTAGACGAGACGAAATGCCTACTGTTTCTGGAACTGATCATATCGAAACACGTAAAACATGTTCAACTTTGTTCCCAAGAAGAAAACAAAACATTTCATCTGTGTTTTATCTATAAAAAACTAATCTGTGTGGAATTTTCTATCAAAACTTGTCGTAAAAAACTGTAAGTCTTTATCCTCTGCAATTTTATCGAAGTTTTGATTTTTTATACTTTATATTTTTTATGTCATTAGAATATGATCAGATTCTCTAAAGAAAGTCCAAATTTTATACAATAATTTGTTAATGTCCTTTGTTGATAGATCTCATTATATTAGCATAATTATATTTTGAGTTATAATGTGGCAGCAATTTAAATGTTCACATTTATGAGAAGATTTTTTTTGTTATTGTTTCTTTTTTCACTTAAATAAATAATTTAATATACACTCGAGAGCAATGAATCCGGGTCACTTAAAGAATCCTAAAAATCTCGGAAACTAAAAATGCTAGGTTAATGCAATAAATTGTATTTAATAGACAATGTAATACTCCTTAAATGAAGGTATTAAAACTTCTTAGTTATTGTAAAGTTATATCATAAAAAAATCAAATTTGAAAAAGGGCCACTTTCGAAGATGGAACTACGAAATTACAGCATTTGGTTTTGCTTTTGTTTGTAATCTGTCATTTATGTGGGTACATAAACCATGTTGATAGTGCTCTATATTCATTATTCAAGCTGAAATTATTTCGCTTACGCCTGAAGAATGCACCAGAATACTTACAATGCTGGAAACCGGCCGGAGTCAGCGCGATACAGCCAGGACTGTCGGTGTGTCGCTGTCAACAGTACAAAGAGTTCTCCGACGTTACGAAGAAACTGGTTCTAACCTACGCAGACCAGGAACGGGCAGAACCAGGTGTACCACAGCACGAGAAGACCGATACTTGGTGAACACCATGCTTCGAAATCGCTTTCTCACAGGAACTGAACTCACCAATCAGTTTCGACGCCTCGGAGGAAGTAACCCAAGTGCATGGACAGTAAGACGTCGGCTTGCTGAATCTAACTTAAAACCCCTTAGACCTGCAAACGGCCCTAAACTGGAGCGTGGGCATCGTATTTCAAGACTAAGATATGCCCAGAGCCACGTAAATTGGAGTATTGAAGATTGGTCAAAAGTTATGTTCTCCGACGAATCAAAATTTATGCTCTACAAGCACGATGGAAGACACAGAGTGTATCGAAGACCAGGGGAAAGATTCAAGCAAGCATGCATCGAAGAAAAAGTAGCCTACGGTGGTGGGTCTGTACTTGTGTGGGCCGGAATTTCTTCTGAAAGTCGCACAGAGCTGGTGATCATAGAAAACGGCTCTTTAACTAGCGTAAGATATGTGGAAGAAATCCTCAATGATCACGTTGGTCCATTTATGCATGACAATGCCCGACCTCATACAGGTAGGATTGTGAATGACTACCTTCAAGAGATGAACATTACTCGTATGGAGTGGCCAGCGCGCAGCCCGGATATCAACCCGATCGAGCATGCTTGGGACGAGCTAGGCAGATGCGTAAAACAACGAAACCCTCCCCCAATCACGCTTCGTGAGCTCAAAATTGCTCTCACAGAGGAATGGGAGAATATTCCCCAAAATCGTATAAGGAACTTGGTGTACAGCATGCCAAACCGCGTAAACGCAGTAATGGAAGCACGAGGAGGCAATACGAAGTATTAAAATTCAAGAAAATCGTAATAAAGTTCAAAAATTTCATGTTTCCTATTTTTGTTTTAAGGAGAGATCAGCAGTTTTTTTCTTTATGTAATTTGTGTTAATAAAATGTATGGTGACTCATATTTTTTTTACTTTCATTTAAGGAGTATTACATTGTCTATTAAATACAATTTATTGCATTAACCTATCATTTTTAGTTTCCGAGATTTTTAACATTGTTTAAGTGACCCGGATTCATTGCTCTCGAGTGTATATTAAAGGGTATTATTAATGTATTCTTATTATAAAACTTTAATATCCTGATAAAACTCATGTGTATCCGATGCGGTCACTGTGAACGCGCGTAGGTGGTTACGTAACTGAATTAGGGGTCAGGTGGTTAAGGGTTAAATATGTGAATTATTGCTACTTAGATGAAGAACCATGTAATCTTATGGACTTTGTGGTACACTGAAGATGGAAGGAGCGCGACATTTGGTCCCTTTTTTTTTCGAGGTGGAAATCCTCATAGGACTTCCTCCGCCTGGGGAAAGGCGGAGGGGCATGTCAGACTTGACTGACTAAAACCACCCCCGTGTTCCCTCGCACACTTGCGTCCGGAGCTGCGGGTGCGCATGTGACTTCCGCTGCCCCGGACTAGTGCCGGCCCGCCTTTTGCAGGCCCCTTCCGGTTGGGGTGAGGTGTTCTCCCCCGTTACCTTTTAGATAGGCGCGTGCGGAACACTGCGCGCTGCCTTCTTCTCGGGTCCAATTGAGTGGGGGAAGGCAGACGGACATTTGGTCCCTGCTCTAACTCACTGTCAACTTATCGGAACATCAAACCACTTTCAATCAATGTTGTCAAGCTGATATGATTTTAACAGCAATATTCCACATTATAGACACACAATTATGTGTAAAACCAACCAAGAAAACCAATTGTTGCAAGAAAAAAAATATTTACCTCAAAATTCTTAGCCCATTCCTTTTCAAGGGATTTCTGTTCCTCCTGCTCAATCTCAGCTTCTCGTTTCCGTTTCCTCTCCTCCATATCACGGACTTCAAGGTGTTGACGTTTTCGCTCCATGTCAGCAAACAACTGGAATCATAATTTAGCAATGTGTCAGGACTTTTTTTCTTTATTGGCTTATTCTTTAATGCACTGCGGGGCAAAGGCCTCCCCTATATCGAATGTCTTTATTTACCCTGGATTGGACTTGTTTGCTGATGAATGGAAGACGATAATGTTAGGTGTGTCGGTTCTATGAGGAGACAGAATTAAAGGATCATTCCATTTAGTGTTATTGGCATTTTAAGCTGTAAATACTTAATGTATTAAATAAATATCCTGCCAAGTGTTCTTCGACTCATGCCGATCCTGGCGGAAAGAAACCTTATTACGGAACACCAATTTGGATTCAGGAAGGGCCACGGTACTATAGAACAGGTTCATAGACTGGTGGAAAAAATCAACGCCGCATTTGAAAATAAAGAGTACTGCTCTGCAGTCTTTCTGGACATTTCGCAGGCGTTTGACTGAGGGTGGCACCAGGGTCTACTGGCCAAAATGAAAACATCACTCCCAACAAATTTCTACCTGTTTCTGCGCTCCTACCTCAGCAAAAGGTTCTTCTTAGTGAAGAAAGGAGATGAAGTCACAAATCTACGTGCTATTCAGGCTGGAGTACCCCAGGGCAGTGTCCTGGGTCCCGCCATATACCTGCTATTTACTGCTGACCTGCCTCTCGATAGAAATGTCCTAACAGGCACTTTTGCCGATGATACGGCCATACTGGCTACTGATGTCCGCCCGAGAGAAGCCTCTGCAAAACTACAAAACAGCCTTAATATGATCTCTAAATGGCTTAAAGACTGGAAAATAAAAGCCAATGAAACAAAGTCAGTCCAGGTGACTTTCACTACACGCAAAGAAACATGCCCACCTGTAACCTTAAACCAACCTTGACTACTTGAGCTTGACGGTGAATATGTGGTGTCTCCACGTAAGGCGTCTGCCTTACGTGGAGACACCACATATTCACCAAACGCAAAGCCCTAGGGCAAAAACATTGTAGTTTACATTGGATGTTCAACAGAAAGTCCCAAATGTCTCTGGAAAGCAAACTACTTATTTACAAATGCATTCTCAAGCCTATCTGGTGCTATGGTATCCAGCTTTGGGGAACTGCAGCAAACTCCAAAATCGAAATCCTTCAAAGATTTCAATCAAAAAAGACAGGTAGTAAATGCTCCCTGGTATATCACAAATGAAAGAATACATAAAGATTTAAAGATAAAAACTGTCAAAGAAGAAATCAAAGCTAATATAATCACATACTCAACAAGATTAACCCAGTTACCTTCTCAAGACTGAAAAGAAGGGCACCTCAAGACCTATATCAACCAGCATAAATGATCTGTAGTATCGATCGGATGAGGCAGTGGCTATATACCGTGCAAGATTAGGAACCATTAACCAAGAT
Organism: Agrotis exclamationis; assembly: GCA_950005045.1. Classification (NCBI taxonomy): domain Eukaryota; kingdom Metazoa; phylum Arthropoda; class Insecta; order Lepidoptera; family Noctuidae; genus Agrotis; species Agrotis exclamationis. Next base: position 12,856,379 of record OX465424.1, on the reverse strand, counting down.
TAGGAACCATTATATGACATCTTAAGATAAAATATTATAGTATCTTAGCTGTGTGTGATGTGCTTTATTAAGGTATTGCAATGTTGAGGTAACATTATCTAAAAATGTTACCGATTGTCGATCAACGTTACTCGACTCACAGTACAGTAACACGGCAACACTTAGTAACTTTTTGTTGTCGGATGTTACTGCGGTGTGGATGCAAACAATCAACAAATAACAACAAGGATCCACAAAAGTTACCGAATGTTAACGTGTTGCGGCTGTGTGGATGCACCGTAAGACTAAAGGGTTGCCAGTTTATTTTTTTGTTCAGTTTAATATTTGGCCACAGAACAATGGATTGTTCCACTTCACAACTAATATAAAAGGCTCAATCTTTACCTTGTTACTGTGCTAATGACATAGTACTGTACCTACTTACTAAAATTCCAATAAGCCCAAGTGAGGTTTGTTTTGGCATTTCACACCATAGGAACATCAACATGATTTTTTGCCTTGTTTATAGATAATAGTATAAAAAACTTCCTGTTCAAGTCTGACTCACACTTGGCAGGTTTTTTACTTTTAAATTGTCTTTACTTGCCAAACGTTAACTATTTTCAGATATATCTGAAAAGTAATCTTGTTATTCAGAGTAATTACCAACAAAATTTAACATACCTTCATGGTCATAACATAAATAGCATGTTTATATTTTACAGGATCATCCTCAGGAATGCCATCAGAGCCTTTATTATCCTTTTTCTGTTTTTTCTTTTTCTGCTCAATCTAAAATAACGAACATTCAATTAATAGCGTGGGATTGGATTGTTAAAGTAGCAATTATAAAACAAGCATTGATTTTGTTGATAACAGCAAAATCAATTTACCATGTGGTCAGTCCGTTCTTTGGCTTCCTCACAAATGTCTAAGCATTTTTTCCTAGTGTCATCGTTCTCAAGTGTCTTCCATGCTCTGTTTACAATTTCAAAAGCTTGTTGTGCTCGTTCTGAGTCTTCCTGTAAATTAAATTACACATTTTACTTTTTAGAATAGTATAAAAATATGTCTTTGTCTAGCTAATAACTTTATCTTCAAGTACTAATGTTGATATTTTTTGCAATTGTATTGAGTGCGTTCATTATTGTCTGTTGTTCACGCCTAAGTTCCTTTTTCGGTTCCTTACCTATTACTGGCCATGTCAGGACGTCCCTCGGTATGATCCAATCTGTGGATAAAAACGAAATGTTGACGGACGTAACCGTCTAAACGAATACGAAATCTCCTTACTTGAAAACTGAGTACTTAAAGACTGGGAGAGAGACATTTATAAAAAGTAGGTCACTTGAATTATGGTCAATTTAGTTAGGTATTTATTTGTGGAATCTAGACTTTGTAATTAGATGCTAAGTGGAATGATGTAAGTTTCTAAAAGTTTACAATGCAGATAACTTAATATTTTTCCAAAGTTATAAGGGGTGGCTATAGGTTAGACTATGAACAATAAAATTTATATAGTTCTCTTACCATATTTTTGTCTGGATGGACGAGTATGGATAGTCTCCGGTATTTCTTCTTGATCTCATCGAGGGATGCATCTGGCTCAACTTGCAGGACTTCAAAGGGATTTAGATTAAAATATGTGGAGCCTGGACGTAGTAATCGTTCTAACTGCTGTTTTGGGGTCAACACTGAGTCGCGCTTTTCAATTTCTTTCACCTGCGAAACAAATTGTTACGTTATCGTGTTATAGCAATCATCTATTTGTATTGATTAATGATGTCTCACGCATGGCAAAACTTATAACTTGTACACAAAACGAACATCAATATTTACACTAGCATTGTGTAATGGTTAGAAAGTTAAACCAAGCTTGAAGAAACTCATACCATGCCATGGTAATGACAAAAACAAACTTGTTTTGATTGAAAAAGCATAATTGTTGCAAAACATTTACAAATTAAAGAATTCACCTCAGTGTAGAATTCGTCGAACGAATCTGCATTCGCGGCAGACGCTGAAGACATTTTTAATGTTTAAGGAATCGCTTTCACATGCAACAAACAATGCGCAATAAGGAAAGCAAGTTATAAATACGACATTTATCAGAAGGACAGTCTATAGTAGCACGTTTCACAACAAAAATCTCTCATTTCACAAAGATTACACACAAATCACTTCCTCTCCTCACCACCACAGAGCATGTAATTTTAAGAGTCGGAACTTAGAACATTTAGGTCATAACCAGTGTTGCCAGGTTTGAAATCTAGCGGATGGTAGAATTCTTCTAAAAATACGGTAGATTTTCTGAAATTACGTTGTAACATATATTTGAAATACGGTAGAATTACCTTGTTTTTTTAGTAGCATCTTAGGGTGATTGCGTAGTAGTAGCACGCGAAATTCAAAATTTCTTGTGTTTTTTGCAATTTTCATATCAGTGACAAGTTTTACCTTGATCAAAATATGATTCACGACATTAGAAAATATAATTTTAAATATAAGAATGATCAAAACATTCGCTCCCACAAGAAAATTTGAATTTCGCGGGCTACTATTACGCAATCACCTGGGTCAGAGTTAAAAAAAACGTATTAATCAGAATCAGCCAACAGTATAATTATTTCATTGTTTTTATACATATCGACACAATGTTTATGGATCAAATCGTGAGTGGGATTAAAATCGATACAGGTTTTTCCTTGACGCTGTACGGCCTGCTGCGTTATGAGATTTCCCTTGATGGATTTCGTAAGAAGTTTATTCTGTTTTTCGTTCTTAAGTCGTTAACAAAATGGCCAACATAAATTTTGGCAAGTATTTGAAATAGGCACGAAATAGGTACAAAACTAAATACGCTTTCATTGAGAATTACGGTGTATTTTGCTACCGTAATTATAATGCTACGGTAGGTGGTAAATCTTTCCTGGTTACGGTGTTTTTACCGTAATTACGGTGTAGTTGGCAACACTGATTCCTAGTTTAAAATAACTATGTAAAAGTATTTGTCTTGTTGGTATTTTATTATACAATATCAAGTTGAAGTGTTTACGTTATTTCTTCATTTTCCTTGCTCCCAACTCCAACAAATGGTAGCAGAGCGTGGTTACAAGGAAAATGAGCGCCACTGCCTCATACCGTATTCAAGCTCTCTCCAAAGAAAATTATGACACATGGAGCGTGCAGGCTGAAGCGGTTCTGATTAAAAATGGACTGTGGGGAAACAGCAAAAAGTAAGTTCCATGAAAATGACTTGCTTGCTCGATCAGAGTTATTACTGATCATCTCACCGTCAGAACTTAAACAAGTGCGGGGATGCAAGACATCCAAAGAGCTATGGCTTAAACTAAAAGGAATTTACCAAAGCAAAGGTCCTGCTCGGAAAGCAACTTTGCTAAAACAGCTGATAAAGATGACGTCCGTGAACACTTAAATAACTTTATTGACATTGTGGACAAGCTAGCGGATATGGGTGTTAGCTTGCATCCCGATCTACTAAGTATAATGATGCTTTACAGCCTTCCAGTTGCTTACGAGAATTTTCGTATAGCAGTAGAAACTCGTGACACCTTACCGTCTCCCGAAGAACTGAAAATAAAAATCGTTGAAGAGAGTGAGGCACGAAAAAATATAGACTAAAGAAAATGAAGAAGCCTTTTTCACAAAGAAAGGAAAATATTGCCAAAAGTGTAAAAAGAAAGGACATACTACTCAGGCGTGCTGGAGTCAAAAGAATAATGCTGCCAAAAATAAATATGTGAAAAACCTTGTTGCGTTCCATAGACGAAATGGAACGCGCCCATCTGCCGTTTGACATACATATGACGTCGCTTCTGTCACTTGTTTTGCTTTTGAGAAAACGATCGGTCGAAGTCGCTTGATAAAAATTACATTGATATGTGTACCAAATTTCAACTCAATCGGTCTAATAGATTCGGAGATAATTGACTGTAAGCGACAGACAGACGGACACACGAGTGATCTTATAAGGGTTCCGTTCTTGTATTCGGACGTACGGAACCCTAAAAATTATAGCACTAAATTCAATAATTTTCTAACACATTCTGAAATTCAAGGGGCATTACTTACCTGCATTAAAATATGTCAAGGAGAACATTTTGAATCCGAGATAAATATTTATTTATTTATTTAACAATTTATGTACACACAAAACAGAACATGAAACAACGCAAAATTAAAACTATAGTACAAGGGTACTGCTTATTTCTTAAGAAATTTCTCCCAGCAGACCCATTAAAGGAGAAACGTAGATAAAGAAATGTAGACATATGTGTGGACATGAAAAAGAAAATATTTTAAATGAATACATACAATAACCTAGATAAATACAAATAAATATGGATATAATATTGTTACGTCGATCGGATCGCGAGACCAATCTACAGGCTTCTCGAAAGTTCCACAAGGTTCTCGACAATTCTACCGAAGATTGGTCTGGAAGTTTCTAGAAAATTCTACCCTGTTCTAGATGTTTCGAGATGGTTCTGGAATGTTCCAGAAGGTATGGGACTATGTCAAAGTCTATGGATGTTTCCAGAACATTCGACCACCTTCAAGAAACATCTAGTGGGTCCGGCCGGGGTATAAAAAGGTATAAAATTTGAATTTCGCGGGCTACTATTACGCAATCACCTGGGTCAGAGTTAAAAAAAACGTATTAATCAGAATCAGCCAACAGTATAATTATTTCATTGTTTTTATACATATCGACACAATGTTTATGGATCAAATCGTGAGTGGGATTAAAATCGATACAGGTTTTTCCTTGACGCTGTACGGCCTGCTGCGTTATGAGATTTCCCTTGATGGATTTCGTAAGAAGTTTATTCTGTTTTTCGTTCTTAAGTCGTTAACAAAATGGCCAACATAAATTTTGGCAAGTATTTGAAATAGGCACGAAATAGGTACAAAACTAAATACGCTTTCATTGAGAATTACGGTGTATTTTGCTACCGTAATTATAATGCTACGGTAGGTGGTAAATCTTTCCTGGTTACGGTGTTTTTACCGTAATTACGGTGTAGTTGGCAACACTGGTCATAACGAGTTTATAACGGAAGTGGTACCAATCACAACAAAAAAACATGGCTACCAACATAAAAGTTTCACATACACAGAAATAGGGATGCCCAACGCATCATAGAGTTGTCCTACCTTATCGATATTTAGTTTATCGATATCGATAAAATGCATACTACGCAGGTAGTAGGTAGGTTCCAAAATTTATTGATTTTAAAATAAAACTTGGTGAAAGAAAACACTGATTTATATAACTTCAACATTTATTAATTTATATAAATTATTAGCGACCCGCCTTTGCTTCACAAGGGTAAACCGATCGTTACCAAACCACTCCTAAGCCTTCAGAGTGAAGGCACAACTTTGCAGCAAACACCTCAATAGCTGGCTTGTAGAAAGTATCTGAAATGAAACAAGAATTTGTTAATAATATTTCGGGAAAACGAAAAGTATCATAAAAGACTTACAACAAAATAAAAACAAACCGTCTTAAAAAAAGTTAAATATCTCTTGAAAACTAAAGCCAAATAATTGTCAACATCAAAACAACATTTCATGTTGATATCTACGGGTTGTTTTGGAACTCAACTCTTTTTTTAGAAAACCCTTCAACAGTTGTTTATTTTTATGTGGTGATGCGGTAAGGCTTCACAAGTGTTATGAATGTGCTACAGAAACTCAGCTTTTTAAACATATTTATTATTAAAATATCTTTGAAAGTCTGTTTGTTATTTTTTACATATTAATAAAACTCACGTTTTTCTTTTTATAATTATTTACTTTTTGACTCTGAATAGGTGTAATGATGTGGAAATTTTGATAATTGTCTGTCAGTGAGAGGTAAAGCGATCAAATTCAAAGTTGGGATTGCATACCTTCCAACGGTTTCCATATTTATTGAAATCCTTTTTTCCGAAGAGTTAAGCACATACATTTCGCTGCACATGTTGTTTTACTATTGGTAGATTCACCGATTCTTCAATACCAACAGCATTTAGCCTCTCCTAATAGCTGGAATAAAAAATATAAAACATTACTTCTCACTGGCTGTTTCACTGCAAATTTATAAAGTGTGATTTAAAGAAAGCACTCTTTACACTATCAGAATAACTAAATGAATATATAAATTATTATGCTTGGAACATGAAATTCTAAGATTAATTATAGATTCGCAGTATAATGGTGTCACAGGTAGATAATGTCTTTAGACTCGACCAACATGAACCAAAATTATAATTTTGTATGTAGAAAAATATTTAAAACTTTTCTTCACTAGTTTCAGCTAATTTTGATTGGTGAGGGTTGTATTACAGATGTTGATGATGCTTTTAATTTCAAATTAGTGCTGTGAGAGTATGAGAACAAAATCACATCAGCAGATGTACTCACCGGTTTGGATACAGGGAAACCTTGGAAAAAAGTTATTTCCAGTATGCCAGGACTCCTTTATGACCCTAATCCCACAAACTTCGAGTCGATGTCTAGTTTTATCTTCAACAGTTCTAAATTATTCATTTTCTCGTTAAAAATTATGTGAGGATGAAATTGAAAAGCAAACCACTTCTAAGACGACGCACTGACTAGACACTCCACTCAACGTAACGTTAACACAATCACAGAAATTATTCTTGTAAGTTATATTCCCAAATCATACAGAAAAAGGAAAAACAAACTGAAAAACACAACACTTCATCTCAATGAACACAACACGAAGGCAGACATATTTGTTTCGGTCTCCATAATTTAGTCACGTGGTATCATTATTTAGTACTGTGATGTTGGTCAAAATGATTTTCTGACGTGTTTTTGAATGTTGGCAATGGATTGGGAATAAATTCCATATCCACCTGAATGTTCTAAGTTACACAGGGCTGCTCACCACTTCTCACTCAGCTCAGTCAAGCAAGTCCATGGATGTATTTTAGCAATCTGGACTGGATTGAGTACTCATGCCGAAAAACGTGCCAGCTGAGAGAGCTAATTTGGAGGTAACCGTCTCTTTCTAGTAGGGTGACCATAAGATTCTCGAACAAGATTTTTCCTGCTAAAACTTGACTTGGTTATTTTTGCGACAGGACACACTGTTTTGGAGATTAAAACAAAAGAAGAGAAAAATATACTATTGCAATTGAAGTCAAGTCAACTGGAGTTCCAGTACCTTGACTGTGAGTGTCAAGATCATGAACCTGATATCTAAAGTCACATGACCTTGACCATAATTTCCACTCGACCTTGACCTTCGAGTTATATCCCTCGGAATAATTTGATTTTAATTTCAAAGTCATTTTACCATATCTCTAAGGACATTTGACCTTGACCTTAACGTTACCAACTCCACGAGAATCGCGGATCATGAGTTCATGACTTTCGAATTTGACTTTTACCTCAAGATCAATGACCCCATGCTGTTTCACCACCCTACTATTCGAACATCCCACAGGATCCCGAAGGTTTGATAAGGCGATTATTGATTAAAGTGGCGAATTTATTAAAGTATTTTCATTGTACCAGGCCTGTCTCACTCCGCGGTGTAGGCATAAAACTGCAAGTAGTTGCGGGGCCATTATGTCGTGGCCCATTCACTACGGCTGCTACGCGCCACCCGTTACGCACGCATTCCGTCTCCTTAATATTTTTGTTACGTTACGTGTAGTTACGCACAAGTTTCTTGCTTTAGGTGCTTTTGGTAAATTAATAACACAATATTATTATGAAGAAAAAAAATATATAGTACATATTTAGTAATGATCAACAAAACTATCTCCCTGCTTGTGAAGTATGGGCTTAACTGATCATGATACCTAATCATGAGGTTACAAGTTTGGAAATGAGGCGAGATACTAATTGGGGGGGGGGGGGGTGAGCCTACTGGACGACCAAGATAAAAAGACGACACTCTCACTCACCTTAAGCTGAGTACTAAGAATTAAGATCGGTAGAAAGTAGAAAGATGTTTGCGTTGTTATTTAAAAGTTCTAACTCAGAAAATGGCCACACTACGCATTCAAGGTCAGCGGTCGTAATTCGCTGCGCCACTTTTTTACCTACCTACAAAGACACGCAACGCGGGGCCTGTGACAGTATGCGATAATAATTGGTCGGTTATTATGTGGAGTGCAAAATAATAAGGACTGGCTATTTTGCCATAGACGATAAAAATCTTTTAAATATTATTCTTTTTTTTTGTAAGATAAATGTTCAAAAATATAACAATAATAGGTAGAAAAGATAATATTATTATAAATATTATTCCTCACGTAAGGTGCCGTAGGTACCTACTATTATCATTCTGTGCTAACAATCAATAATGTATGTGGTAATCGATGACGAAACCAAAAAGATATAGGCTGATGATAAAAACAAAATTCCTTGAGGAACATAGGTATTTATGGTAATAATGTAATTTAGCAAATGCATAAAATACGCATAGGTACCATACGCATACCTATTTGTGCCTAAACTCGCAAGTCGCAACCCTATTGAGCTTGACCCATAGTAACCTTTTAATGTCGTTGGCGTCAGATAAACCAAAATAAACGCACTACATTTTTGCTTGCGCACGGGAAGTTTAGGCTATTATAAAAGTAGGTGGGCGGTACGGCTGCCAGTTAAAATGTACTTTTTTCTCTCGTATATAGATTTTACATTTGTTTGTTTTTTTTTTTTGGAGTAGTCCTTCTGTACGTATAGTACTATTAATTATTCTGTGATTGTACCCAGTTTATTACCCACAGACCGCAAAAACACGATTTTTTGTATTTGAGCCTCTCTTAAATATTTGCTTTAATTTAATTATTTATTTTTATAGAGAATGTATAACTCAATACACTTTGTGAAAAAGTATTTGAAACGTCTACTTATTGCCGTTATCGAGTAAACAAGAGCAAAAAACTCTGGGCCCTCTTTATAACGTGGTAAATTCATCAAATGGGTCATCCCATCCCAATAGGCGGGACGTGAAGGAGCTCTCAGACTTGTACTGACTAAAATCCACGGTGTACCTTCAATAGCCCTTTACGTTCCGGGTCTACTGATAAGACAGTCCCGCAACCCCGGCAGGCAAATGCCCTGTAAGAGGGGCCCCGTCAGATTGCTGACAGCTGTTTGAGGCGCGTATGGACCACGCCGCGCTGTCGACCCAGGCATGATCCATGCGGACGGGCGCGGGTATTAGAGCCCCCTTAAATATAATTTTTTATATTGTTTTAGTTTGATAATTTTTTTTTTTGATTTTTTTATTTAACTTTATGCACAAGACAGTACAAAGGCGGACTTAATGCCTTGGGCATTCTCTCCCAGTCTACCTTAGGGTGATGCAGAGAAATAAACATGGAAGGTGCAACAATACACTAAATGATCTTTTTAAATGATACATACATACAAACATACATACATAAAAACAAGATATATACAAATATAAAGTGTAAAATAGAGAATATTTATATATATAGATGGGGATTACCAGTAACAAATTAATTTTGTGCTGAGTCTGCCAACATCTTGTGTAAATGCTCACGAACTTTCAACTTAAAAGTGATAAAGCGGCAACAAAAATGAATCATCTGTGAAAATTTCAACTGTAACTATCACAGTTCATAAATACAGCTTGGTGACAGACAGACAGACGGACAGCGAAGTCTAAGTAATAGAGTTTCGCTTGGCTTGAAATGGAGTCTCCACACAACATTTTTTGTCACGTCCAACTAAAAAATTAAACGAATCTATAAACTATTGCAATAATGTGATAATTACTCGTAGGTTCAAATTATATTTTCCATGTTTTCCTTAGTTTTCATCGCAAAGTCATGAAAGAATAAGTAGATTTGTCTTCAAAACTTCTGAAGTATTGTCACACTAATCAACGTTAGGTAACATAATCTTAAATATTCCTTACCTGTAAAATGATATGCCACAACCAATATTATGAATCACTTCTATATGTCTTATTAAATCATATTTTAATATTTTCACAATAAAAATAGAAGATACCTGTAGTTAAAACGTATTTTTATTTATGGTTTACAAAAAAGCCGCCATTTATAATTCATACGGCAAATTCAGTGTTGTCAGAATAATTACGTAATTACATAGTCATACAATAAATATAACTTTACAATTAAGAATCTTTTTCAAAAAAAATGTAACAAACAACGACCATTTATATCTGACTCCTAATCACAGGCGACCGATGTCTGTCAACACATTAGGCAAAAAAGTCTTAAGTTTGTATTAGTTTCGACCACTCCTGTGAGTCCCCTCGTCGCACTGACCTTGAGTTAGCCAATCAGAACGAAGTACCCCGTCCCTCTCGCTTACGTCGTACCTCAGCGACTTTTTTTTTTTATCGTGGTAAAATCATCAAATGAGTCCTCCCACCCCGGGCAGGGCGGGAGGGACTGTCAGACTTGTACTGACTAAAATCCACGGTGTCCTTCAATAGCCCTTTATATTCCAGGGTCACGGTAATGAGATAAGTCCCGCGACCCCGGCAGGCTTCGGCCCTCTAGAGGGGGGCCCCGTCATCTTGCTGACGCTCTTTGAGGCGCGCGTGGAACACAACGCGCCGTCGACCCGGGCATGGTCCATGGTCGGGCAGCGAGTTGCCCTTTACTCGCCGCCCGCATGCCTGCGCCTACGGTGGCCGGAGATCGTCTTGCGACGTCCGTCGCCGTGGGCGTCCACCACCGCGGGTGGGGCGGAGGGAGGACATTGTCCTCTCCCTCACGCGGCCCGCCTCCTCCTTCGCGAGCATGACTGCTTCGCAGAAGGAGGTGACCGCTTCCCACTCCGTCTCGCCCCGCAGCATGGCCGCAACCAATGCCGGGCGCGAGAGGTCTCCGCCTATCGCCGCCGTGAGGACATCGCCGCCGTGAGGACAGTACCTCAGCGACTTGGCAGAAAATTTTCGTTAGTCAGATCGTGCATGAGGCGTCTAGATATAAATGGTCGTTGGTAACAGACTTCCCACAAAAAAGTTCAAAATAACCTACAAAATACTTTTCTTTCGAAAGTCGGTGACTTTTATTTTTTACTTCATTGACTTTTTGTCACCGACTTTCGAAAGAAAAGTTTTTTTGTAGGTTATTTTGAACTTTTTTGTGGGAAGTCGGTTAAGTTTTTTTTATTTATTTTTTTATTTTATCCTTTTTAGTTTCAATATTCAACCCAAATTGTTGTCAAATACATAATTTTCTTACATGTACACTAAAATATTGTAATCCGTAGCACCGGTAATAACATCGCCCATGTATGTACTCTTGCACAATGAGCTAAAAATTAAAACTACTGCACCAAACTAAATCAAAATTTATGGGACCAAATGGCAGATATACTGTATCGAACAAAAAAAGAATCATCGAAATCGGACCAGAAACCTCGGAATAATCGGTGTAGACAATGTTGAAAACTTTTTAGGGTTTTGTTGATTTTTATTGATTTTTCAAAAATTACTAGTCCGATTTCGATAAAATTTTAATTGGACCATTCGGGATCGGACCAAATCGGTTGGTAAACGACGGAGTTATGCCCGAACAAACATAAAATATATATATATATATATATATATATATATATACTCGTCAAAACAAAATAAGGGCCACTTTTTAAATTGCACTTTAAACAAGCATTGCTCTTATTCTGGGTACATAATAAATACTAAATCTTGTTATGGTTTCTTTCAAGTATTAATTTGTTTCTACTGCATAATTGAAAATTCATAACTTTTTTTTAATTAGATATTTGAGATTACTTAGAATTTACGACATGGTGTTTTTTAATTTTCAAACTTCTAACGGAGTTTTCTTCGACTAATACAGCAAGCAGGCTTAAATGACCTTTCAATCTCATAATGTCATGTATTCGGAGACATATGAACGCAAAAACAGTCACTTGGGGTGTCACCTTAATCCAGGGGGCCCATAGCCAGAAGAGGTAGGTTTAATGGTGGAATATTCCGAACGAGTGGTTCAAAATGTTTGAAACTGGTCTTAAAAGACGGGTAATATCACCAGACGCCGTGATCAAGGAAGAAAGTAAGTAAGTAAAGCCCAAGAAGACCATTAAGTTTGTTTAACCGCGCAAATAGAGCGAAAATCTACTGCGCGGACCGTACAAAGTCCATTGCGTCGAGCTACAGGCACCCCTATAATTTACTACACTATTCCGAATCGACTCCATAAAGCCTAACAATACTCAAGAAGATGCTCGGTTTGCCTCCAGTTAACTGCAGCGTATGGTGCAAATCGTGAAACATTTGCGAAAGAGAAAATTTATTGACCTGTTTTGACTGGACTTCATTGCTTTTTATTGATGACTGGTGGGTTATTTTTTTCCAATTAAAACTGATTCATAAGAATGTAGAGAAGATCTAAACAACAGGTTTCAGATCCTTGCACTCTTAAAACAGACTGTTCTGGCGAGTTCTGAGTTATGCTCTGGGGCGGTTATCTCTATCACGCAAAACTGAGCTCGCACTTCTTAACGAGGGTGCTGTAACTCCTCAAAATTGCGTAGAGAATATGGTGCAACTCCACATTATCCCATTCGCACAGCAAGAAATACCTGATCTTCTTGAAGCAGGATAATGCTTGAGCGAACACGACGCGACTAACAGTGCACACATTCCCTTACGCTCGAATTACGATGTTACAATGGACACTCAGGATTTTTACCTGAGTTCTATTGAACATTTAAGAGATGAGTTAAAGAAGAGTGGAAAAGAAAGTAAAATTTCCATCCACACAGCTGGATCTCATAAATTGTCTGAAAACTTGCTGGTAGAGTATCCCAAAAAGAAAACGTTCGGTATTTAATCCAGACCATTCCACCTCCCATAAAATGAGCAGAACAGAGTTAAAAGAGAAGCTTAAAATAACACTTTGGCACATTAAAGACGTATTTTTTTTCGAATTTTTATGTTTTATGTAACTTGATACATTCCTGCAAATCCTCACTTTTCATTCAATTCGGTTTATTTTAACGAATTATTGGAATACATATTTAAATTTTGTGTATTTCCATCTAAAACCATTAATATTAAACAGATTCAGTCATTGTAACTAGTAATATTTAAACATTATTTAATAAATTGATAAAAACCAGGTGGCCCTTATTTTGTTTTGAGTAGTATATATATATACACCGTGTTCTTCACGTTATCCATAAACTTTAGCAAATACTTCTATGGCTTTTACAAATCAAATCCAACAAAGGAAGTAGTACTTAAAAAGGCTTCGTTACAAAGATATTTGTAATTTTATTTAATGAAATTTAATTGAGCTATGCAGTGAGAAAGTATCTTAATTGGGTACACTACGATAATACGAAAAACTTTATTCCGAAATTCATAAATACGAATTTCAAAATACCGATTTTCGTAATTCCGAATGGTTCAAAATTCCTAATATAACAACTCCGATTGATCATTATTCCTATTTTCATAATTCCGAAATTTCAATATTCCTAACATTTATAATTACTATTTTCAAAATACCGAGTTTCAATAGACCGAATATCCAAAATTCCGAATTAATAATTTTCCGAAACATCATAAACACGAATTCCGATGGTTAAAACTCCGATTATTAAAATTCCGAATAATTAGAATTCCGAAAATTTAATCGCTTATCAGAGAAAAGTATGCTTTTGAAACGCCTTGTCAAAATGCCTCTTAACTTTTCAATAAAAGAATTTCTTTTGAATAAGAATATATTCTTTTCAATGATAATAATTTCTTTTATAATTTTTTTTTTGAGTAATTAAAATAATTTATTTTTGAGTTACGTATTTTCATTCATAATATTACAAAAAATCCCTGTGAGAAGAACGAAAGCTGTCAGAGTCGGGGTGCCCCAAGACACAATTTGCTCGCTATCGCATCCTGAATTCCTGAGGTATATTACCACTAAGGTGGTTCAACGGAGCCCCGCTTTGCGGGGCTTCTATTTCTGTTAGCTTAACCTAACTCGAACCTAACCTGTCCGAGTCGGGGTGTCCCCAATCCCGAACTCGCTTCGCTCGCTCTTACATCCTTGATCAATTTGTTGATTACCACCAAGGTAGATCGACGGAGCCCCGCTTCGCGGGGCTCCTATTTCTGTGAGCAAGGTTTAAAGTAACCTAACACGAAGGGGATGGCGGGGTCTTTCAGACCCCGCCATCCCCTTCGAACCTAACCTGTCCGAGTCGGGGTGCCCCCAGTCCCGAGCTCGCTTCGCTCGCTCTTGCATCCTTGGTCAATTTGTTGACTACCACCTACCAAGGTAGATCGACGGAGCCCCGCTTCGCGGGGCTCCTATTTCTGTGAGCAAGGTTTAAAGTAACCTAACACGAAGAGGATGGCGGGGTCTTTCAGACCCCGCCATCCCCTTCGAACCTAACCTGTCCGAGTCGGGGTGCCCCAAGTCCCGAGCTCGCTTCGCTCGCTCTTGCATCCTTGGTCAATTTGTTGATTACCACCTACCAAGGTAGATCGACGGAGCCCCGCTTTCTGTGAGCAAGGTTTAAAGTAACCTGACACGAAGGGGATGGCGGGGTCTTTCAGACCCCGCCATCCCCTTCGAACCTAACCTGTCCGAGTCGGGGTGCCCCCAGTCCCGAGCTCGCTTCGCTCGCTCTTGCATCCTTGGTCAATTTGTTGACTACCACCTACCAAGGTAGATCGACGGAGCCCCGCTTCGCGGGGCTCCTATCTCTGTGAGCAAGGTTTAAAGGAACCTAACCTGTCCGAGTCGGGGTGCCCCAAGTCCCGAGCTCGCTTCGCTCGCTCATGGATCCTAAGTTCTCCTAATAACAAACAATCCTGAAGGCAAACAGTCAAAGTCCAGAGGATACGCCTCACCACTCCGCGCCTACACAGGCTTAAATAACTCTCTAAGAGTACGGTAGACAAAGCTACTTGGAGCCGGTTTTGCAGCAATTCGTTTCTGGCACTGACTTTGTAGAATGAGAAACGAAATTCCGATTTTCAATATTCCGAAAAAATCAGTTTATTCGGAATATTGAAAATCGGAATTTCGTTTTTCGGAATGAGAACTCATCGAGCATTACATTTTTCGAACATGTGAAAATCGGAAAACTAAGAAATCGGATATACGACTTTCGGTTAAATAAATTTCGTGATTCTTAATAATAGATATTGTAATTTTTAGGTATTATGATATTCGGAGTTTTGAAAATCGGAATACCGAAATTCGGAATAAAATATTTCGGAGTATTTGGGTGTTCCCATCTTAATTTGAAATCTATCAAATACTATTTGCATTTCATTTGTTTCAGCCCGCCAAATGTTATGAATGACGTTGCCAATTCGGATAAAGAGGCATGCATATCGGGTTATTTACGTCTAGGTATTTAGTTTGTATGAAAATTAACAAAAAATAAAAAATAAGAATTTATTAATGTGTCCATAATGAAAAATGCTTACTTCCGTGGTTCGAACATCTGGTCGATGTTTATGTATATTGTCCGGAACACGGTGTATATACAGGGTGTCCAGTAATGAATGGATAACCTTGGAATGGGTCATAGTAGAATGAAAGGCGATTCAGAAAAAAATACAAAAAAAAATCAATACCGAGTATTGCCTAAGATATGTCACTTTTAAGAATATTGATAATTTTTGGTACCCTACTTTACATTCTTGCACACCACGACCACAAATTGATGAATTCCATAATTTTTTTACTGTTAAAATAATCTACATTAACTGAGCTAATAGATGAGCAGTAAATAGCAACACTGCTGCTAAACAGCTTTTTAAAAAATGAACTCGAATTAGTACTTTAGTGAAAAAATTGAGAAAAATTTTCATTGAGACAAAGTTTAAGCAACCATAGCATGAAAAAAACGTATGGCAACACAGGTGACCAATAATTTTAAAATAATGAGCACTTAATGCAGATTTTGAAATGGTATTACTTATCATTGTACCTAATGTAAATAATGAATTATTGCTAATTGTGTTTGAAAGGAGAGAAAATTGCTGCTGAGAAAAGTTTGAAATATTCAGGTATTCCAGGTAACCACACACATTTTAAGAATTTCACCAAAGTAAAAAATAGTCGCATCTTCTAGACGCTTCGAATGACACCTATTTCAAATCTGTTGGATACCTTCACCCAGGTTAGGTTAGCAAATTTCTCTCCTTTCAAACACAAATAGCAATTATTCATTATCTTCAATAGGTACAATGACGAAAAAAACGTATGACAACCCAGGTGACCAATAATTTTTAAATGATATGCACTTAATGCAGATTTCAAAATGGTATTATTCATCTTTGTACCTATTGAAAATAATGAATAATTGCTATTTGTGTTTGAAAGGAGAGAAATTGGCTTACCTAACCTAACCTGGGTGAAGGTGGGTGAAGGTATCCAACAGATTTGAAATAGGTGTCATTCGAAGCGTCTAGAAGATGAGACTTTTTTTTTCTTCGGTGAAATTCTTAAAATGTGTGGGGTTTACCTGGAATACCTGAATATTTCAAACTTTTCTCAGCAGCAATTTTCTCTCCTTTCAAACACAATTAGCAATAATTCATTATTTACATTAGGTACAATGATAAGTAATACCATTTCAAAATCTGCATTAAGTGCTCATTATTTTAAAATTATTGGTCACCTGTGTTGCCATACGTTTTTTTCATGCTATGGTTGCTTAAACTTTGTCTCAATGAAAATTTTTCTCAATTTTCTCACTAAAGTACTAATTCGAGTTCATTTTTTAAAAATCTGTTTAGTAGCAGTGTTACTATTTACTGCTCATCTATTAGCTCAGTTAATGTAGATTATTTTAACAGTAAAAAAAATTATGGAATTCATCAATTTGTGGTCGTGGTATGCAAGAATGTAAAGTAGGGTACCAAAAATTATCAATATTCTTAAAAGTGACATATCTTAGGCAATACTCGGTGTTGATTTTTTTTTGTATTTTTTTCTGAATCGCCTTTCGTTCTACTATGACCCATTCCAAGGTTATCCATTCATTACTGGACACCCTGTATATATATAAACATCCGAATTGAGAACCTCCTCCTTTTGTAAGTCGGTTAAAAAATAATGATTACTATTTTCTATGTATTATAAAAATATGGTAAAATACATTTTGAAGCAATCTCACAAACTTATTTTACTTGTAGCTTAAAAATAACATAAATTACCAATAAATTATAAGTAAGCCCCAAACTATAAAATTTTCTACCATTTCTACCAATGCTTATCTCCTGGCAATTGTGGAAAAGACATAGTGACCTTCAAAATTAACCTCTCATTTCTCTCGTTAGTTTTGCCAGACAAAAAAGGGAATCTAAGCCGTGAGAAATAAGATTAATTTTTGTGTGGCAAAACACTTGAAGAACGTGGTCTAGATTATTATAATATCAAGTCACAGACAGACACAGAGACGACCGTAGAAAGAGAAAAGGTATAGAACGCGTAATACTTTCTTCTCTTTCCCTCAAGAAAGAAAAACACATCGCATAAGAAGAAAAGGGACACAGCATAGCTATCTCCATCTCATATCGCGTAGCCTGTTTTTTCAAAGCCAGGACAATATTTCGCGGATTTTAGGGATACCAGATTCGGGCAATATAATTATTTCGCGGACAATTCGGTCGGTCTGTACGTTAATATATGAAAATTGATAATTATTTTTTAACAAACATTCTACATGTTATACAGGATACAGGAATTTGAATCCGTGTTAAGAGTAAAAATAAATTGGTAGGAGACTTCAGCTCTTTCTCGATGTATTTTTTTTGTGTTTTTATTTGTCCGCGAAAATTAGTGAGATAATTATGTATTGGTGTTTCCCCTATTCATAGTTCATAGGTAATTCCTCGATCGACGGACCCGATGGGAAAGTCCCTATACCGCTCAATATAAAAATCAACATTAGAATTACTGATATTACTACAAGAGTATTGATTAGAGTTTACAATGGCCATTTTAAAAAGATCTAGTCTGGAAATGAAATATTAGGTCAAATTAATTTGAAGAGTAACAGAAGTAGCTGTCTAACATTGAAAATAAGTACTCTCTTCACACTCTATGCCAGTCAAAATCAGCCTGAATTGACTTTGTACAGGTTAGTAACAGGTTTTCATGCAAAACTACATGAAATAGAACAATTTCGGTAAAGAAATCGCTAAGTGACCATGTTTTCATGGTTAGAGTATTAATATTTGGGTTTATTTCCGTCCTACAGACAATATTTTTCATTTCTCATTTTCGTTCGTTTTTTTACTTTAATAATAGTGTTGTACCGTTGCTGTAATAGTTCCCGATACTAGTCCTTCGTTACACTGAAACTGTTACCAAATGATATATTGATAAAAAAATATTAATCATTTATAGGTTTCCCAAAAATGAAAGATCGAAGAAAAAGTGGTTGGACTCTATCGGTGACGAAAATATTAGTCCTCGAAGTAAAGACTGGCATATGTGTTCACTTCACGTTGAAGAAAAAAGTTTTAACAGAACACTTTGATGTTATTAGGTTACATGAGAACTCTGTACCTACAATATTTTCGGTAAGTGTGTATTAAAATGATTGTTAAATAACAGCCTGGTTTTTAAGCCTAAGGTATATGGATAGTAATGCATATTTCATAATTTTTTTCAGACATCCAACAAAAAACAACTTCCTGAGTCATTTGTATTCTGTGAAACAAGGAATCTGACGTTTCTTGTACATCTACTGTAATAAAGGAACCATCTACCGTAATAGATGAACCATCTAGTGTAATGGAGGCACCATTGCAGTTGACCCATCAATTTGTGGGAACAGTGCACAAAGAGGTATGTAGATATTGAATTTTTAACCGTTTTCTGACAAACAGACGGCAGCACATCAAGCGCCGCAATCTGTCAAAGACTTGTCAACTGTCACTTGAAAATAACTTTTAGCAATAAAATGCAATGTGCAAATTATTTTTTAACAGTGCATAATTAAGTTATTCGGTAATAGTGCTGATACATTTGGCATGTTCGTGAAAAGGTGCTGTCAGATGGGACTGGTCATCTCTTAGCTGCCACGGTCTATTTTAATTTTTCATTATTTTTTTTTTAATATTAACTGTACACTTAACTTGCTACGTTGAGTGTAAAAAGAGTGTCCATGGAGTTTCTTGTCCGTTCTTTTCCATAGAGATCTTCGCTCTGGAATGGGCACCTACGGTACTTTCACAGTTATTATGTCTTGTGACTAGAACTGTAGCACCATAACAATTTTGTACTGATTTATTCTTTTGACCATTCAAAATTGCCTGTAATTATTGGCCTAGTTGAAATAAATTTGATTTGATTTAACTATTTATCTTTTCTATTACAGGTTTTACAAACGGGAAAAATTAAAGCCCATAAAGAAAAATATGTCAAGCAACAGAAAACAATTAAACGCCTCAATGAAAGAATACGAAGGAAAAAAAAATGCTGATTTGAAGGCTGTTGTGATAGAAAACTTGGCGGGACGCGTATTACAGTAACACTATGTTTCTTGATTGGCACAACCCTAGCATTGGCCGCCATTTTATGTGCCCGGCGAACTTGTAGGTATACACGTTTTTGGTGTAGGTATTTCCAGTCCATAGGATTTTATGTCTATGCTTATAACGGAGCACTCGAAAAACTTGGGTTGCCAATTAATAAAACTGCAAACAATCCATAGTGAAATGAAACTGCTCTCTTTAGGTAACTATTCTGTGGTGATTGGTGACGTTTCCTATCAATGTCAAAACCATTGTTCAATTTTCCGGCAATTTTTTCCATGCTTCTGTCTGCTTGGCTGTTGAGCGGTTGAGAGAGTTGACTTTGTTGCAAAAAGTCTTTATTATTTTGTTGTAATTGATTGTTTCTGTAAGTACTGTTACTCTAAAAGTTATTTCTATGTTTTTATCTAATTCTTTCTGAATTTACCTATATTTTTCAGCTATTTGCTAGTTGTATCTAATCTAATTACTCAATTTACCGATCACTCAGTCGTAAGTTGTGGTGTATTAATGTAAAATAAACGCCGGTAGCAGCCAGTTAATTCTTAGTTTCCGAATTGTGCTCATCATTGTGAGGCTTATTATTGATCGAAGTTGTGAGGTTTATTTTTTTATTTCATTACTGCTAAACAAGCATTATGTCAACATCGGCTTGAGTACGCAGGTTGTATTTGCCTAACCACCGGCGGCCGCGGCGTACATTTTTGTGATTCGTATTGTAGGTACCTACTAGGTATCAAGATAGTATTGTCTCGAAACTGTTACGACCATAAAATTCTAATAGAAATAGGTAGTTGTAGGATCATTTTTATTTATTCTTAACGGTTCAATTACGTAAGTTTAACAAAATTATGGAAAATATTTAATGTGATCGTCGTAGGTTGTTGCTTTTATAAGTAGGTACTTACCTAAGTACTTATATAAATCGGAAACAACCTGCTTCTAAAACAACTCACTAGGTATAACTTAGGAACCTACTGTTTTTTGGCTTGAATTTTGTTTGGATCGTGCACTGCGTCTCGAAACCTCAATAATATTTTACAACTTACAAAAAAAACAATTTGTAAAATATCTGCGGCGACATTTAAGAATGAAAATGTAGGTACTAATGGTGTTTTTTGTGCCTATTCCAATCTAACAGAAAATCAAAGCATTGAAAGAAGTAGGAAAATCGCAATATCATATACGGTAAAAAAAAGAATAGAATGTTGTAGGTAGGTACAATAGCGCCCCTAAAACGAATGTCCATAAGATTTAAAGAAATATTTTGTCAATCAGGTATCGACCATGTTTGCAAATAAAGTGATACTCATTACTGGCGCCAGCTCGGGAATCGGCGCAGAAACTGCCATAGACTTCTCCAAGCTTGATGCCAAGTTGGTAATAACAGGAAGAAATAAAGAAAATCTAGAAAAAGTTGCAAAGCAATGTGTAGAAAATTCACCAAGTAACTTGAAGCCGTTGGTCGTAATAGCCGACATGAACGTTGAAAGTGACGTAGAAAACATTGTGAAAAGAACAATAGATGAATTCAAACAGCTCGATGTCCTAGTGAATAACGCTGGCATTCTTGAATCTGGCACTATAGAAAACACCACTCTGGCTCAGTACGATCGTGTTATGAACACAAATGTACGCGCTCCGTATCACTTGACGATGTTGGCCACGCCTCATCTTATCAAAACACAGGGAAATATTGTTAACGTATCCAGCGTTACCGGGTTAAGATCTTTTCCAAACGTTCTTGCTTACTGTATGTCTAAATCTGCTTTGGATCAATTTACGAGATGTGTTGCTCTGGAACTAGCACCGAAGAATGTTCGCGTTAACGCTGTAAATCCTGGTGTCATTACAACAGGCCTTCACATGAAGTCAAGCATGAATGAACAAGAGTATGAGATCTTTATCAAGAAGTGCGCAGAAAGTCATGCGCTGGGTAGAGCTGGAGATGCAAAGGAAGTCTCGTCTGTGATTCTATTTTTAGCAAGTGACGCAGCTAGTAACATTACTGGCGTAACCGTGCCAGTTGACGGTGGTCGCCATGCCATGTGCCCGCGTTAGAGTTTTTCATTCTGATGTAGAAGCTTATACATGATTCAGGTGTATTATTTATTTGAATAAAGGCATTTAATTTATTTGATTTTTTACTTAAATCCATGGAAAATGACGAAGTTTGATCACTGAGTGGTAACTCACTTACACAAAATATAATACTAGTTATAATATTTAAATCAGATACACGATTAAGTTACAAATACTAGAAACACATAATAAAATTACCTACGTGCTTGCGACTTGATAAAATCAAGTGCCAGTTTCATAAATATTCTTTGATGACTAATGACTACCGATCACCAAGCTCTTCAGAAATGTTCAGCAAGCACGCTTAAGCCTTATACCCGCCAGTTGAACTCATTAAGGGCGCATAACCAGAAAGTTGGCAACGTCGCAAATAGCTGTCAAATATTTACAAGTTTAAATTAATTTGGTAAAACTGTATAGAAATAAGAAATATGGCTCCGTAGTGCACTAAAACATTGAAATAGGAATGCAATTAAAACACTGAATTTGATGTTGTAACCGTTTCAGGTGTAAAAAAAGCATTTGGAAGGTTTCCAAATACGTTTTTTACATCTAAAACTATACAGTGTGTCCGGACACGAGTTAGCGATACTTGAAGGGGATATTATAGATTCATTTTCATCGACAAAACTGCTTTCAAAAAAATTCTTACTCCAACACCTCGGGAATGGCGGCCATTTTAGTTTTTCGATTTTTCAAACTGGGGTATGTACAATAAAATGCAAATATCTTTAAATCCAAGAGACCTACATACATGCAAATGACTTTATTGCAAAGTTAAATGTTATGGCTTTTCAAAAACTTGCAAAAGTTTTCTAAATAATATGTAGAAAGAACCAAAAAACGTGGGCAAACACGAAATTGGACACAAAAATTACTAAATATTTTCACATTTTATACTCTAGCTCGAAAAGTACCCCGGTATTTTGCTTAGGTGTTTGCATTAAATTAAAAGTATTTGAGTTAGGCTATAAAATGGTATCAAAATTATTTCTCTACGTCAAGTACTTTAGGAGTTATTCTTACTTGAACATAACCCTTCCTTAGCGAAGGTACCCCAATATTACAGGTGTCGCATTCTTTGGGCGAGCTAAATCGTTTCAGTGTAAATTTATGAGCTGGCATTATTAACCACCATGTAAATGATCCCAACGAATCACCCATAAACTGAAATGGCCCATTTTTTAATTTATTCAAAGATTTTTTTTTAATAAACTAAACAAAAAATGTATTTTTTCAGTTTAATGGTGATTATTTGGGATCATTTACATAGTGGTTAATAATGTCAGCTCATAAATTCACGTTGAAACGGTTTAGCTCGCCCAAAGAATGCAGCTTCTGTAACTTTGGTGGTACATGCGCTAAGGAAGGGTTATGTTCAAGTGAGAATAACTCCTAAAATACTTAACGTAGAGTGATAATTTTGATATAATTTTATAGCCTGACTCAAATACTTTTAATTTAATGCAAAAACCTTAGCAAAATACAGGGGTACTTTTCGAGCTAGAGTATAAAATGTGAAAATATTTATTAATTTTTGTGTACAATTTCGTGTTTGCCCACGTTTTTTGGTTCTTTCTACATATTATTTAGAAAACTTTTGCAAGTTTTTGAAAAGCCATAACATTTAACTTTGCAATAAAGTCATTTGCATGTATGTAGGTCCCTTGGATTCAAAGATATTTGTATTTTATTGTACATACCCCAGTTCGACAAATCAAAAAACTAAAATGGCTGCCATTCGCGAGGTGTTGGAGCAAGAATTTTTTTAAAAGCAGTTTTGTCGATGAAAATGAGTCTATAATTTTCCCTCGAAGTATCGCTAACTCGTGTCCGGACACACTGTATATTCGGTGATACGATATTAATTCTTGCATTCCCTAATCAATGTTTTAGTGCACTACAGAGCCATATTTCTTATTTTCATACAGTAAATACCAAATTAATTTAAACTCTTAAATATTTGACAGCTATTTGCGACGTTGCCAACTTTCTGGTTATGCGCCCTTAATACGCAAATTAAATTTTCAATCTCAGATCAAAACTCAATAAAATTGTTCCGTCATAATTATGTGTGGGTAAAGTGCGAATGAAGAGAACTCGACCACAATACTTTATTTAATTTTAAAACAAGATAATTTGGCGTCAAAACAAGTGACACGCAGATAGCATATAATTAAATTATATGACAGATTTTAGCATATGATCGCGAAGGTCAATATTTTCGGCCGATAGTGATTATAGAAGTAGATATTAGAAAAACCTGTTTGGTTGAACACAGCGCGCTATTCTTTAGAAACGAACAAACTTAAAGAAAAAATGTGTACCTACCTAAATATTTTTACAGATCTTTTTTTTTGTACTCAGGTATCAAGAATGTTCACAAATAAAGTCGTTCTTATCACGGGAGCTAGTTCAGGAATTGGTGCGGAAACTGCAATAGAATTTGCGAAACAAAATGCTACACTAGTCCTAACAGGAAGAAACCAGGCAAACTTGGACAAGACTGCTCAAGAATGCAAAACTGTGTCACCCAGCAAGCTTACGCCGTTATCTGTTATCGCCGATATTGATAAGGACGAAGATGTTGAAAGGTTAATGAGAGAAACCATATTTAATTTCAAACAACTTGATGTGCTAGTCAATAATGCCGGTATCATGCAAATGGGTTCAATAGAGAGCACTTCCCTTGCCCAATATGACATGATAATGAATACAAATGTGCGTGGACCATATCATTTGACCATGTTGGCCACTCCGCATCTTATTAAGTCTAAAGGGAACATTGTTAATGTGTCTAGTGTGGCTGGACTGAGGTCTTTCCCTGGTATTCTAGCGTATTGCATGTCAAAGTCTGCCTTGGACCAGTTCACAAGATGCGTGTCCTTAGAACTTGCTAGCAAGGGCGTCCGTGTCAACGCTGTTAATCCTGGTGTTATTGAGACTGGCATACACTTGAGAGGTGGAGTCAGTGAAGAAGAATATGCTGCGTATTTGGAGAAATGTAAGGAGACTCATGCATTGGGTAGGACAGGAACTACCAAGGAGGTTGCTAATACTATACTGTTTTTGGCGAGTGAAGGTGCCAGCAATATGACTGGTGTAACAATTGCAGTGGATGGCGGTCGTCATGCTATGTGCCCGCGTTAAATTACTAGATCATTAGAATAATAAACCTAGTCTCTTGTTGGGTTTTCTAAGCTAATCCTATTTTATGTACGTATTAATAGTAACTGAAAAGTTAAGCTTAACAATATACATATTACTACAGCATTTATTGTCACAATACTGTCGTCATTTTGTTTTGAACAAAATATAAACAGTTTTAAATACAACATTGTGTTTATTATTTCCGTCGTACCTACATACTCTGCTATGGCTATTGCAAAGCCTTTATAATCAGTAAACTTATTGTATTTTTTTTAATATAAAAGAATTATACTTCTTGTGGCTTCCCATGTCAACTTTTTAAAGAAACATAAATATTTTATTAGGTAATGCTATGAAAGTAGGAGACCAATTTAGGCAATAGTAAAGTTCTTTAGTTTATGATAAGATATAATTATTAAAGGAACAGTTCTTCAGCTTCTCACGCATAATTATGATCCACATAGACTTCTGCCCAAGTGCCCACTTACACGAAGTTTAAAATAATTGCACAAACTTTTGTAGAATTTAATTTATTTAACTCTTTAAATTATTTATCTACATAAAACATCTTAATTTCCAAATTGACTGGTATTACCAATGATAGTGTTGAAGATCCCGCTTGCTGAACAACTGCCAACTTCAACGATAATCTTCCCAGTCTGGATTCCGTTTTGAATCAGGCGAGTACCGGCACAGAATTCAAGGGTTGTGGGTAGTGTAGCAATGCTCAAATTGATACGGCCGATCTTGAACAATCAATATAAAAAATTAGTACTTGATATTAGTTAGCTCTTTATCATTATTTTGTAAAATAATTGGGAACTTTTCTGTCTGAATAAGGCCCGGTATCCACCAAAGCGGAGAGGAGAGGGGATGTGTTTGAATTACCAATCAGAAATCCACATCTCCTCTCCGCTTAGTTTCGGTGGAAATCTGATTAGATGCGTCGACACAGAGCGCGCAGCCTCGCGAGGCATTTGCTGCGCGAGGAAACTGACAAGTGAGGCTGCTCACTCTGTGTGGACGTGTCTATTGTTTTTCGACCGAGCCACGAAACAATATACGCGAGCAAAACAAAAGCCGACACTGGGTGGCTCGGGCGCTCGGTCGCTCGACCGCGGCAGCGGTGTCACTTGCCTCGCCCGAGACACATCCACACCAACCGAGCTGCTTCGCGCGGAAAATGCCTCGCGAGGCTGCGCGCTCTGTGGGGACTCACCTATTGGTTATTCAAACACATCTCCTCTCCTCTCCGCTTTGGTGGATACCGGGCTTAAGGCTGCTTTTCCACCAGAGATGCGCTATGCTACGTTGCTGCGGATGCGTTTGATATCCACCAATCATATTCACTGGTTTACATAGCACAGCACTGGTGGAAACGGATTCTTGTGACAGCACATCTTCGTAGCGCAGCTACGCATCTTCATAGCGCAGCTACCTTGTGACAGCACATCTTCGTAGCGCAGCTACGCATCTTCATAGCGCAGCTACCTTGTGACAGCACATCTTCGTAGCGCAGCTACGCATCTTCATAGCGCAGCTACCTTGTGGCGGCGCATCTTCATAGCGCAGCTACCTTGTGACAGCGCATCTTCGTAGCGCAGCTACCCATCTTCACAGCACAGCTACATAGCGTAGCATCAGTGGAAACGGTCACACAGTTTCGTAGCTCAGCTTTTACATCCTCGCAGCACAGCTACATAGCGCATCTCTGGTGGAAAAGCAGCCTAAATGTGTCTAAACTAGCTTTAAGAATTTATCTAGGTAAGTATTAATTTTGTAAACTATAGGTGCCTGTAATGATATAACTTGCAAGCACCAAAGTAGGTTAAGTCTGCTTTTACAATAGAAAAATATAATACTTACACACCAGTCTTGAAAAATGACATTATTGAACGTCCATAGAGACACAATAAATTCAAGTCATCGAGTGGTAAAGATTATGGAAACTCACCCATGACGCCAGAAACAATAGGCTATTTGACAGTATCAATAAATTATAAATCTAATTAGTCCGTCATTTAGAGTTTTGAAAAATAACGGACACATATTTTTTCTTATGTAAAATCAATGAATATTTACCAAGATATAACACATCAAGACTCGAGAGTGGGGGCTCGTGACGTCAGAATTCAGTACAAAATGTACTGAATTGTGACGTATTGGCAATTTTAAAAGCATCATATCTCCGTCAATTTTGGTTTGCGTAAAAAAAGAAAAGATACGGGTCAAATATTATTTGATAATCTAACTGACGGATTAATTAGAATTTTTTAGTCAAATAGCCTATTGCTTACCGTCACAGTACACTGTCCAAGAAAACCGGCGGACATCATCTCCGTCTTCACTGCAATGGTTCCAAGGCAGGATCCAGCGGCCCATAAGTTGGTATTATCTGTGGTGCACTTCTTCATGTCTTCGATAGCCTGGGATCCAGCGTCTATAGCCTCATTGGCTATTGTCATTAGATGATGGATGTCTTCCGAGACGTCAGCAATACGTTCGTCGACGCAAGTCATTGTGCTGGATAGTGTTTCGTTGAATACAGCAGCTGCAACGCTTCTGTGAGACTAAAATGAAAGAATGAGATCTTAGATACATGATTTTAAAAAATACTTAAATTCCTTTTTTGTTGTTACCCCCTATTGTCCTACTGCTGAACCAAAAAAAAGTTCTTCAATTTCATGATTAAAAAACATTGTAAAGAAAATAATTTCAAAGAAAAAAACCATTTTAGTGGGTAGTTTGACGTGTAGACGAAAATATTATTTGAAGGTGCGTCTAATTTGCATGCATCATGGAGGTAGGTATTATGTACTGTAGATTCAAGTGTGTGTGTCTCTGTGTTCAAGTGTATTAAATACCTAGGTACCAAGTATTCTTGTGGATAATTTTCAGGACACCATAATTGAGTGCTTAGTGTCTAATTTTCAAGGAAGTAGCAAAAATGATGTTGGAATGGGTTTGACGCAGATTGTGCACTTCGCAAATTGTGCACTTGACGTAAAATGTGCACTTCGCAAAGTGTGCACTTCTCAAATTGAGCACTCTTCAAAATGAATGTGAATATTATTATAATGGTTCAAAATAAAAACCGAAACCTAACCTAACCTAATAGGTCAGTACCTTAATGCTCTACTATGTAATTTAATGCTAGCAAAACCGCGGGTAAAAGCAAATACTTATTCTTAATTCTGTTTTTAGTATTATATAGCGAACAGAAGTCCATGGCCCTCTACGGGGCCCCCGTGTGGGCCCTGAGCATCCGGACGCGACCACTAAAGTTGGTCGCATGCCAGAGGGTCATGGCTATCCGGATGATCCGGGGATACCGCACGATCGCCGGCGAATCGGCCAACCTGCTTGCCGGATTACTGCCCTGGGATCTGGAGGCGACTGCCCTCCAGCGCGTCTATGAGTGGCGCGTGGAGGCGCAGCGCCGGGGTGTATCGCCGCTGCCTCGAGAAGTCGAGGCGCGGCGGGAAGAGCTCCGGCGCGATCTCAGGGCAGTATGGAGGGGACGACTGTCGCTACCGACGGCCGGGCACGCCGCACAGTGGGCTGAGATTACAAAGTTGGGTCTTAAGAACTAAAATGTATTTTTTAGTATCTAGACATAAATATAAAAAGTTTTTACTCTTTGACTTTTTTAATTGGACTCGTACTTTCGGAGATATAGCCATATCAAATTTGTATGAAGAGTCATGAAATTTAAGTTTAGCAAATTAATTTGAAATTGAAAATAATGTATACTAAACGACCTGAAGTACTTCAATACTTACTTAGTACTTTAAATAAAAATAAATTGTTCATTTTCCACCACCATAGGTAATATAGGTAGGTAGGTATGACGTAATTTGTTTTGACACTTATTTCCGGGAATCAAGGGACAGGAATGCGCGACCGCAACATCAAGGTATGACACGTGTCGTTACCTGATTGGTGCAACGATAATAGGGCACAAAATGTACTATTGCATTCAAACGTACTTCAGTGTTCTAATACCCACCATAATAGACGCACTACCCTCACATATTTATTACTTATACAAATAAGTGAAGCGAGTGTGAGTTATTTTGTGTTTGTGAAAATGTTTGAAGATTTGGTGACCAACCTTGACCTTTTTATTATTTTAAAAAACAGCGGCAGTATTAAAAATAATGACAGTTTGTGTAGTGAGATAAGGTCTAAATTTTTAGTCGAATTAAGTGATCAACATGAAAAGACTTTAAAGTTATTTTGTGCAAAATTTTGTTATAATTTAAATAGAAGATGGGAAAACGCTCATCGTAAAGAAACTTTATTCAGAACTAAAAATAGCGAATGGTTACAAGAAATCATAATGTGGCCACACTTTATTAAGTGTTTAATAACCAGTAATGAAGATCAACCAGCACCGAGTACATCAACTCAGTATGTATCACCAGCAAAAGTTTCTGTCGATGTCGGTGTCTCCACCGAGCAAAGCCCTAGAAAACCGTTTTGTGAATTAGCGCCTAAACAGAAAAAAAGACGAGCAGAAAACTTTCATTTATCTTCGGACGTAATAAAATATGCATATTTTGAGCAGTTGAAAGCGGATGGGAATGAAGAGATTGCTAAAATACTAGAACATTTACTTAAGAATCCCCAAGATGTAAAAAAAGTTAAGAAGTGCATATCTGTTAAAGAAATAAAATCTGTATTTTCTCCGGATGAGGCTTTAGGATTATTTTTATCACTTAAGTTGACGAAGTGGCAATACAATACTTTAAGAAAAAGTGTTAACGAGAATAACGGTAATATATTTCCATCTTATTATCAAGTGCAACATGCGAAACAGGAATGCTATCCACCAAAAGATGCTATTACAGTGACGGACACCTCAGCCAAAATAAAGTTACAAGCTCTATTGGATATAACGACAAGAAGAATAATGTCGTCATTCGTCATAGATAGTGGTTGTAAAGAATTTACACTAATCAGTAAGTGGGGTTTTGACGGTGCTTCAAATCAAGCCAATTACAAACAAAAAGTGCAAACAAACGATGAACAAGAAAGTGAACTGGACGATTCAAGCATATTTATGGGAAGTTTAGTGCCAATAAAATTAATGTGCGGCGAACAAGTTATCTGTAAAAACGATTCACCAAATTCATCATACTGGTGTCGTCGAAAGTTTTGGTCTAATACCAATTGGACAGCTATCTGAAGAAGCTGCTGAAGCTAGAAATAAAGACTTTCGTAGGTACCGCCAACACCATTCCAGGAAATGCAGTAGAAAAACTACAAATGAAGACATTTTAAATAATTTGTTGACCAGCTCTGATCCACTCATCTCAGCGAAACGCCACAAACTTCGCAGAAAACATAAAACTTTGTCAGAAGAGGCACAAAGTTTATTAATAATTGAACAAACGGAAACATTTGATGATGACGAAAACGAAAATTTTG
The DNA here is from genome assembly GCA_950005045.1 of Agrotis exclamationis. Taxonomy (NCBI): domain Eukaryota; kingdom Metazoa; phylum Arthropoda; class Insecta; order Lepidoptera; family Noctuidae; genus Agrotis; species Agrotis exclamationis. Next base: position 12,826,204 of record OX465424.1, on the reverse strand, counting down.
CATTCGTTAATATGGATACTCTTGATAGTGATTAAATTAAAAAAGTGCAGTGACCAGTACCTGATTGTGATTTTTACTTATTTTATTAATCCTTAGTGGATTAGGCCTAACGGGGAGACCACTACATAAAAAAAACGCGCCTGGTTCTTAACCTCTATGATGGTGTGGAATAGAGAAAAAATTTTGAAATTGCGACCAAATCGCAGAAAATCGCAACCCGAGCATAGTTGCTAAAATAGGACAAAAATACGTACTATACATTCGTAAGGTCAATTTTTTGAGAAAATTTGAGAATTTCTAGATTTTCAGGTTTTTTTGTTTTGCTTCATACAAAAATTACTTTGGTTATTAATAACTCCGAAAATACTCAAGTTATCTAAACGACCCTCATATAAATAATTACTTATAATCAATAGATAAATCCAACGCACTATTTAAATATACAGAAAAAGAAACTTTTTTTTTTTAAACGCTAAGTCTTCTACCGGCCCGTTTCAGTTTCAGCCCACTGGGCGCAATCGCGGCGGTAAGACCCCTCTTTGAGGAGTGGCTGGATAGGAGTCACGGCGTCCTGACCTTCCGCATGACGCAGGTCCTCACCGGACACGGATGTTTCGGGAGGTACCTGTGTCTAAGGAAAAAGGAGGAAACGCCTGGGTGTCACCACTGCGAAGATCGCCCGGAGGACACAGTAGAGCATACGGTGCAAGACTGCCCCGCTTGGGCAGAGCACCGACGTGTCCTCACGGCGGCGATAGGCGGAGACCTCTCGCGCCCAGCATTGGTTGCGGCCATGCTGCGGGGCGAGACGGAGTGGGAAGCGGTCGCCTCCTTCTGCGAAGCAGTAATGCTCGCGAAGGAGGAGGCGCGCCACGAGAGAGAGAGGACAGAGTCCTCCCTCCGCCCCACCCGCGGTGGTTGGCGCCCACGGCGTCGGACGTCGCAAGACGATCTCCGGCCACCGTAGGCGCGGGCATGCGGGCGGCGAGTAAAGGGCAACTCGCAGCCCGACCATGGACCATGCCCGGGTCGACGGCGCGTTGTGTTCCACGCGCGCCTCAAAGAGCGTCAGCACGATGACGGGGCCCCGCCCAAGAGGGCCAAAGCCTGCCGGGGTCGCGGGACTTATCTCATTACCGTGACCCCGGAACACAAAGGGCTATTGAAGGACACCGTGGATTTTAGTCAGTACAAGTCTGACAGTCCCTCCCGCCCTGCCCGGGGTTGGAGGACTCATTTGATGATTTTACCACGAAAAAAAAAAAAAAAAAAAAATATAGCGAACAGAAATACAATATCTGTGAAAATTTCAATGGTCTAAATATCACGGTTCATAAGATTCAGACTGGTAACAGACGGATGGACGGATGGGTTCCGCAAAAAGAAAAAAAAACTTAAAAAAACCGGCCAAGTGCGAGTTGGACTCGCGTGAAGAGGGTTCCGTACGATGTTACCTATCACGTTTTTTTTTTAATCTGACCCAAATTGGTACGCACAATATTGAGTGATTTACCATGTTATTTTAATAGCATGGACTTCTTATAGGTTTTCCTATAATCTAGAAGTAGAAAACTAAATTCTGTATTTTTTAAAAAAATTAGGTTCAGTAGTTTCGGAGATAAGGGGGAGGAATGGTCAAATTTCGTCTATTTTCTTGAATAAGTTGGAAACTATTTATTTTAAAATAACAAAATATATATATTTAAGATTGTCTCAACAAGACCTTTCATTTGATATGTCACACGATGCAGTTTTCAATTATTTTTTTTAAATTTCGTCTTCCCCCCAAAAAATTACCTCCCATATACAGATATGGACTTCTTATAGGTTATCCTATAATCTATAAGTAAAAAACTAATTCCTGTATTTTTTTCAAAATTTTAGGTTCAGTAGTTTCGGAGATAAGGGGGGGGGGGGGGAATGGTCAAGCTTCGTCTATTTTTTTTTAATAACTTGGAAACCATTTATTTTAAAATTACAAAAAAAATACTTTTAAGTTTGTCTCAACAATAGCTTTCATTTGATATGTCACACGATGCAGTTTTCAAATATTTTTTTTTTAATTTTCCCCTTCCCCCCCAAAAATTACCTCCCATATACAGATATGGACTTCTTATAGGTTATCCTATAATCTATAAGTAGAAAACTAATTTCTGTATTTTTTTCAAAATTTTAGGTTCAGTAGTTTCGGAGATAAGGGGGGGGGGGGGGGAATGGTCAAGCTTCGTCTATTTTTTTTTAATAACTTGGAAACCATTTATTTTAAAATTACAAAAAAAATACTTTTAAGTTTGTCTCAACAATAGCTTTCATTTGATATGTCACACGATGCAGTTTTCAAATATATTTTTTAAATTTTCCCCTTCCCCCCCCAAAAATTACCTCCCATATACAGATATGGACTTCTTATAGGTTATCCTATAATCTATAAGTAGAAAACTAATTCCTGTATTTTTTTCAAAATTTTAGGTTCAGTAGTTTCGGAAATAAGGGGGGGGGGAATGGTCAAGCTTCGTCTATTTTTTTTGAATAACTTGGAAACCATTTATTTTAAAATTACAAAAAAAAAATACTTTTAAGTTTGTCTCAACAATAGTTTTCATTTGATATGTCACACGATGCAGTTTTCAAATATATTTTTTTTAATTTTCCCCTTCCCCCCCAAAAATTACCTCCCATATACAGATATGGACTTCTTATAGGTTATCCTATAATCTATAAGTAGAAAACTAATTTCTGTATTTTTTTCAAAATTTTAGGTTCAGTAGTTTCGGAGATAAGGGGGGGGGGAATGGTCAAATTTCGTCTATTTTCTTGAATAGCTTGGAAACTATTTATTTTAAAATTACAACAAAAATATATTTAAGATTGTCTCAACAAGACCTTTCATTTGGTATGTCACACGATGCAGATTTCAATTTTTTTTTTTTTAATTTTCCCCTTCCCCCCAAAAAATTACCTCCCATATACAGATATGGACTTCTTATAGGTTTTCCTATAATCTATAAGTAGAAAACTAATTACTGTATTTTTTTCAAAATTTTAGGTTCAGTAGTTTCGGAGATAAGAGGGGAGGGGGAATGGTCAAATTTCGTCTATTTTCTTGAATAACTTGGAAACTATTTATTTTAAAACTACAAAAAAAATACATTTAAGATTGTCTAAACAAGACATTTCATTTGGTATGTCACACGATGCAGTTTTCAAAACTTTTTTTTTTCATTTTCCCCTTCCCCCCCAAAAATTACCTCCCACATACAGATTTCATCTATTCACGTCACACCTCTGTGCTTGGGTCACAGAAATTGATATGTGTACCAAATTTCAACCCAATCGGTTAAGTAGATTCGGAGATAATTGACTGTAAGCGACAGACAGACGGACACACGAGTGATCCTATAAGGGTTCCGTTTTTGTATTCGGACGTACGGAACCCTAAAAAGAAGTAAAATATCTCGCAGTAGTGTCACTTCTTTAGTGTGTGTAGTAGTAGGTACTCTTCAATAAAATAATTAATTAATATGTTATGGTACTTACATCGACACATGCTTTGACAGCCACACTGGTATTGGAGATCCTGTTCATGACAGTCTCCACAGCGTCAGTGACACGCTGTCTGAACTTCTGAATATCGCTGATGATCTTGTCTCGGATCTCCTTTGCCTCTTTGATGATACCAGCGTTGAAGTCATTAACAGAGTTCAGTGCTTCCTGTGCAGATCTACGTATATTCTCCACCAGTTGTATTATGAGTTCCCTGAAACGGTTTAAACACGATTAAGGTGGATACTGTGATCAGGTTATGGCCAATTTCCAGTATTTCAAATTACGTGGTCACTAGTCCTGTATGAGAAAGAAAAATTCCTGAAGAGTGGAGAAAATATTGACACTTTTTCAATCTACGCGTCCTGCGGGCTTACTAAGGTTTCTCGTGGAATTTGGATGATGATTGAGACGGTTGACGTGCCCTTTATAGGTGACCAAAAAAAAAGATTTTGGTCAACATAATAATATGAGAAAGAACCAATCGCGTGCCATTGGAAAGTCATGCGTCCAGCAATGGACTGCTTGAGGCGGATGATGATGATTAAGGGTAGGTAAAAATATACCTAGTAAATACCTGGTATGCGCCATAAGATCGAGGTCACGGTGGGGTACTGCCAGCAAGTCATAGCTCGGTACATCTGGTGCTCCAAACGCTGAAGACACCTTAAAGCATGACGATAATAATTAAGATTAATCAAAAAGGTGTCGATCTTCTTCACAGACTGGACAATATTTCAAATTAGGGTGGCCCAGAACCACCCCATTTTGAAAGCATAGTCAGTGATACATCTGGCTACCTTGACTGTACGGTAGCCAGATGTATCACTGCGGAACTGCGTTTAAACTATGTTATATCTCCAAATTAGCCGTTGATGCCCCAATCAAAGGTGTCCTTTAACCATAGCTTTTAGTTACCTCTCAACCAGTTGGGGGCAATGCCATTTGGCCAACAATCCTCTCTCCCAATTTTACCAGTCGTACTAAGACGTATCGTATTACCCAGTTATTGAGTTTTGGAAGTCGCATAAGCAGTCGCACCATGTAAAATGGCGATATTCGGCTGAATCCGGTTTGACTGGCAGCCGACCCTAACATAGGTGGAAAAAGGCCAGCTAATTATGATGACTCCCAATAATACCCCCAGTTACTCAAAAATTCTTACCACGACCAAAACACAGAAAGCAGCGAACAACTTCATGGCGAATTTTAAAAGGGTCTCAACGAGTCCAAAGTAAGATCTGATGCTAGCACAGCATCCCTAAGGTTTTTATATTGTTTCATGTAAAGCATTGCGCGTTGTTTTGCCATAAGAGCAAATATAATTTATCTTATCTATTTACGCTAGCGATGAAATTGCGATACGATTCAAAAATACATATTTAAATTACCCAGTCACAATAATCGATTGCAACATTTAGTAGCGTAATTAAGAATCTTAAAGTAGTTCTTTGTTTATTTTGAAGCCGTGTAACTGATAACAGCAGTTACTTAATGCAATTGTCAGTTGTTTATCGATATAAATTGGTGTTACTCGTATGTGTTATCTTAGTTAATAATGATATGATTATTGATTCCCAATTTTTTTCCTTCGCCTTCATAATTTTTAAGTTCATAATTTCAATGTCATAATTATGTAGAGAAATAGAAATTTTCTGTTTCTGCAGGGTCGGCAATGCGCAGGCGATACCTCTGGTTTTGCACGCTCTAGTATGCTACGATGACTACTTTCAATCAGTCAGGCCGTATGCTTGTTTTGTTTATCACTAAGGTATAGAGGAATTTATTTTCATAGCTGTTTCGTTGTACGTAACATTTTTCTCAGACCTGTAAATGCAGTTAGCAAGTACCTCTTACTGCAAAGTATATGAATGGTACCTAGGTTTTATTATCTGCAACGGTTAAGGTTAGCCTTTCGTGCCCCACTTCTTCTTCTTCAAATCTTAATTTGTTACCGTGAGTATTTGCTGCTGAAAAGATAAATAAGAAGCAACGTTTGGAAATCTTTTTGATAGGCTTAGTTAATTCACTAACTAAAGTCATTATGCTCTCATTTTCTGATATGATGCAATGTACTGATACTGATAAAAGCAATTGTTGACACAAATCTCAAGGTTTTCAAAAGCAACATTTTTATCACTCTTCATGAAAACTTCATGCAGCAATAGTGAAGATTATTATTTATTTATAGTTTGCGTAACAGTTCAGTGACCTACTTCGTTTATAATGAAAATTCGAGAATCAAAGTTATGTTCTTACCAGCAGCTTCGCCCGTCTGTGAATTGAAATTTATCCCACGGGGATGTAATATTGGAATAAGCAGTATTCTTTGTGATATCCTCCAATTTTTTATTCCAGAGCCTATTCTATCTCTGAGCATTTCATCAAGATACGTTCAGCCGTTCTGACCTGATAGAGTAACAAACATCCATCCATTTAAACACGCACTGTGTGTCGCGGGTTCGATTCTTATAAGTATAATTATCGCTTATTTATCTCCATAAATTGCCAGGTACCACAATATGTTTACGATTACATAAATTTATTGACAATCATTGCCCATTAAATTCTCACTTATATGCAAACTCTCATTATAAATTATTAATCTACATACATAGTTGGAATAACTCATGTCAGTTAGTTAAACTAGGTTAATTTAAACATGCTTATATTTCAAGGTTTCAACTCATATGCGCCTGAAGCATACAAACTAATATTACAAAATGCGGGAGTAAGTTTGTTTATTAATATTTTCACGCTTAGGTATATCACTGAACCGATTATCCTGAAATTGTACATAATATGTTGTCAGGTACCTATACTAAGAGGGACATAGGGTGCCTTACATCTAGAAAAATATAATTAAAAACAAAAAACCGGCCAAGTGCGAGTTGATTGAGTTGATTTGTTCCGTCGATCTACCTTGGTAGGTGGTAACTAAGGATGCAAGTGCGAGCGAAGCGAGCTCGGGACTAGGGACACCCCGACTCGGACAGGTTAGGTGCCGGAGTCTTTAAGACCCCGCCATCCCCTTCGTGTTAGGTTACTTTAAACCTTGCAAACAGAAATAGGAGCCCCGCGAAGCTGGGCTCCGTCGAGCTACCTTGGTAGGTAGTAATCGGCAATTTGACTAAGGATGCAAGGGCGAGCGTATATTACTACCACCTACCATCGAACCTAACCGTTCCGAGTCGGGGTGCCCCAAGTCCCGAGCTCGCTTCGCTCGCACTTGCATCCTTAGTAAAATTGCTGATTACTTACCACCTACCAAGGTAGCTCGACGGAGCCCCGTTTTTTAACGATAATGAAAGGAAACAAATTATTAAATTAACTGAATGAAACGATATTTCGACTAAATCATTAATACTAGTCTAGTGAAACATTAGTTTCAATAAAATTGGTGCATTTGAAAATTCGGTCAAATGAAATTATTTCAAAGAAATAAATATGCTAAATAAAAATTTACCAATTTATTTTTCGGTGAAATGTATAATTCTACGAAACGACTTTATTGTAACCAAAATTAGCCGGAGCGATTTTCGACGGAACGTTGTTCTACCAAACAAGGGTAAACCTACATGTCAAAAAATCTTTAGACCTTTAATCTAAACAAAAAACCCAAAATAAACCCAAATAAAGGACCCAAAATCTAACTTGATTTAAATAAATAAAGTTAGATTTTGGGTCGCTCAATTGAAAAAGTGCTCGAAGCGTCGCATCTTGGTGTGAATTGACCCTTAGTCGCTAACACCAATGTCACGAAAATGTGTTACTGTGCCATGTATGAGATCAGCATACCTCTATATCATCAGCTCATGTCATGTTGTGGTTGACCGACATATGTTCAAATTCTAGGGCTCCGATATTACGTAAGTAATTGTTTATTTTGTTCCATTTATGCACGCCCAGTTTTGTTTCAAGGCAGGCTACGCATCGATACTTGACACAGGTGGTTAAGCTTTGCATAATATTATAATTATTATCAAACTGTGGAGCTAGTCGTTAACTAGCAGATGTCCCTCATACCTATTTAATACATTCTCTGACCTTAACTAAGGTCCTGTCAACGTCTGTCTCTACCTACCAAAATTCACCGAATTCGGTTCAGCTGTCGTGAAAATTGAACATAAATAGGTATTTCCGCATTTCTTTATCCAAGAGTAACTAACGTCACATCAGTAATTTTATGGACAGATCTGACCTGAATCCCATGTGTCTATAGTCCTTTATAAAAGGGGTGTGCCTATTGCCATAGACAGTAAAAATCCTGGTTTAGGGTTGCCAATGAGAAAACTGTTAAATTCGTAGCCCAGTTTTACGGGGGAAAACTTAATTTAAATTGCTACGGTACTCATAAGGCTACGAAGAAGTTATCAACTATTTAAGCGCCTACACATAAGTAACGCTAAACCATCCTCTGTACCACATAACTTATTTATTATCATTTGAGTAGGCGCCCAAAACTTTTAAAATATCATCTGCTAATATTCGAATCAAAATCAAACGTGTAGTATATAATTCACGGTACTCAAAAAATATTTCGGAAAATAAAACAATAAATAGGTCCCTAAACCTCTGATTAATGTCTATAAAATTAGCTTATTGCAAATGTCAAAGTTATTGAACTAATTTGCAGGTGTAAATGATTGCTGGGTGTTGCAATCAGGCGATAAATTGCAGTGTGATTTCGAGGTTAACATCCATATTAAACTCCAGGATCTGCTTATTATAAACTAGTAATACGTGATAGTTAAGCAATGCGTGTACCTAATTACAGGCTATAGTATGATATTAAATAGCATACCTATGCATAGAATATGATAGCACACACTGTGGTGGTCGAGTTGTAACGGACCAGTACCCCAGTAGCACGAGTTTTCAGTATTTGAGACGTAAAGTAAACTGGAATTTTGACAATTTCAAATTGACAATTTTCAAGGAAAAAATTAGTTCCTTCTTCGCACACCAGAGGCGCTGTTCCATTTTTTCATACAAGAAACGCTGTAAATACTGAAAAGACGCTGTAAAGTAAAAGAGAGAAAACTTGTGCTCTGCCGGGGTCGCGGGACTTATCTCATTACCGTGACCCCGGGACATAAAGGGCTATTGCAGGATACCGTGGATTTTAGTCAGTACAAGTCTGACAGTCCCTCCCGCCCTGCCCGGGGTGGGAGGACTCATTTGATGATTTAAAAAAAAAGGGTACAGATTTAAGAGTTGTAGGTGTTGAACCCAAGAAAGCCCCCTTGCCTGGAGGCCTTAGAATTATCTAAAGGCATCAACTGAAAAATCCGGTTAAGCAGCTTACAACCTCCTCTAGGTTGATCTGCGAGATGACACTCACAAAAGAAAAACAACTCAAAAAAGCGCGTTTACTTCATTTTTTTTTTTATCACCACTGCCCTCAAAATGGTGCATGAAATGATAAAGAGGAAAAGATGTCCTAGAAAGAAAAAATCAAAAACATGTGACATATTATTATACTCGTACCAATCTGCATCGGGCTCGCTCGCACACTCCCTTTTTCCTGATTATTCTTGTGTTGTGTTTTTGTGTATGTAAGTTTTTCCGTCCATGTAAAATAATATTTTTTTTAGGTGGTAAAATCATCAAATGAGTCCTCCCGCCCTGGGTGTGGCAGAAGGGACTGTCAGAGTCTTACTGACTAAAATCTACCCGTGTTCCTTCGGATGCCCTTTACGTTCCGGGGCCACGGTATCCTGTGTTAAGAAAAACCCGCGACCCCAGCAGGCATTTGGCCCCATAAAGGACCCCGTCAGTTTGCTGACATCTCCCCGAAGGCACGCGCGAAACACGACACGACGCGCCACCAACCCGGGATTCGTCCTTGGTCGAACGGCGAGCTACCCATTACTCACTGTCCGCAAGCCCGCTCCGCCGCTGTGCCCTCTGCTAATCAGAGGGACACGCGTTGGAGTGTCCACACGACAGGCTATTCGCATACGGTCAAAGAGACCCCTTAGGCACACAGTGCCTAAGGAAGAGTTTTTGCCCGCATCCCAGGGTGCACTGGCCCGAAAAACTGGTCTTCCCCACGGACGTATCCGAGAGGGAACTCCAGTCCACGGGCGCACGTGGAGGTTTCCTGTCTTAGCACCCCATGTAAAATAATACTTAGGTACATTTATTATTTATTAATTATTATTATTATTTATTTATTACTAAAATACATAACATTACATTATAATTAAGATCAATGCCCCACAAAACCGTTTCCACGGTTTGTCTGCAGGAACGGAACACAAAATAGGCAACAAAAACGTTTAAAGTGCGGAACCTTAAATATGACAAATAACAATATTTTACAAACTCTCAAGTAAGAACAACTGAAGTAATTTGGCAAATTTGCCTTTTTTAGCCTGACTTCTTATACCAGCAGGTAAACTGTTGAGAAGATAAGGTATTCTTTTCTCAATTTGTATTTGTATGTTTTGATAAAAGGTAAGCCAGATGATGACATGACATAGGTACAAGCAACACTTTTTGTATTGCACTGTTCTCTCATAACAAGTAGCATAATGTGAATAGGACATAAAGGTATAAAATTAATGACACAATTAACAATATTATGGCTACAGGAAACAGTAAGCCATGGTTTTCCACTCACACGGCACCTAGGTACCTAACTGTCATTTACAAAATACTAGTATTATCTACTATATAAAAATAAGTCGGGTTTTCCTTCCTGACGCTATAACTCCAGAACGCACGAACCGATTTCCACGGTTTTGCATTCGTTGGAAAGGTCTCGGGCTCTTTGAGGTTTATAGCAAAGAAAATTCAAGAAAAAAATCAAATACTACGCGGACGAAGTCGCGGGAAACAGCTAGTCTAAATATATAAAACTCGAAGGTGACTGATATAGTGATCTATCAACGCACAGCCCAAACCACTGGACGGATCGGGCTGAAATTTGGCATGCAGGTATGATGTTGTGACGTAGGCATCCGCTAAGAAAGGATTTTGATCAATTCTACCTCCAAGGGGATAAAATAGGGGATGAAAGTTTGTATGAAACTTTGTCAATTTTAAACCGATCGGGTTGAGACTTTGATGCATAAAGCTACTATGAAATAGACATCCCCATAGAAAGATTTTGATAAATTCTACCCCTAAGGGGCTAAATAGGGGATGAAAGTTTGTATAAATCTTCTTAGATTTTCGACTGATTACGCGAGCGAAGCCGCGGGCAAAAGCTAGTTGGAATATAAATTTCAATATTATGGCAGCAGATTATCTACTTTGTGCCACAAAATAAATAGATAAAACCTCTTTTTATCTACCTATCCTGTATTTCGAAAGGTCCTGGGTTGCGATTTTCGGTTATCGTAGTCCCGGGCCCGGGGATGCGAATGGCGAGTTATGGGTGATTCACTGTCAGATCATAGACCATGCCTTGGTTGATGGCGCGTCGTATTCCACTCTCACCAAATAGCTGTCAGCAATCTGACGGGGCCCCAGAGAGGGCCGCGGAACTGTCCAGACGCTGACCCTGGAACGAAAAGGGCTATTGAAGGAACACGCTGGATTTTAGTCAGTACAAGACTGACAGTCCTTTCCGCTCCACACAGCGTGGGAGGACTCATTTGATGATTTGAACAACCTAAAATAAAAGAGGTTTTGGGTTCGATTCCTAGTTCGGGCTACGTTTAATTGGATTTTATAGAAGTCACAGGTTGGTTTTTTGTTTGATGGCAATAGGCTCGCCCCAAACATAGTTGGCGAAATGTCGGTGTAGGTACTTCATAGTAAAAGTTGAAGACCGTAAAGTCTAGATGACAAGTAGGTTAGTATGTCATTCAGAAGATCACAGGCATACAAAGGCAATATAATAAATATCGATCAAACAATATTCATACCTAAGTTAATAGTAACATGAAGATCTCGGCGAACCTTCAACATCCTAGTCCTATAAACAGTAAAGTTATGTAAACAAAGAAACGAGTTGATTGATATAATTGCTTATTTGCAATGCAAATTATTGTTACTGTTAGATTTAAAACAATTAATATTTTTAGAATATACAACTTCACGGAAGCTAGTTACGTAGCTATAACTTAAATTATCTAAATTATCCAAACTTAACATTTAGATAATTTGACAATGCAAACGTCGTTATTACTAGAATAGGCTGCGGTGCCACTGAGGCGGAGCGGAGCAGAGCGGAGACGAGCTGTCCCGCGTTTCAACAATCACAGAGTCTGAAACGTTTTGCCAACAATCCAGTTTGGTCCAGTTAACTGTTGGTCAACATTATTTTTAACCCATTGAAATCCACATCTCTTCTCCACTCCGCGTGATTGGTGAACCGCGGCACAGCTCGTCGCCGCTCTGCTCCGCTCCGCATCAGTGGAACCGCAGCCTTATGCTGCTGACGGAAGTGACAACTTTTTTAAATTTAGGTTAAAGAAACCGGCTAAGTGCGAGTTTTACTAGCCCATAAAGGGTTCCGTAGTAGCAAGCATAGATTAGGGATATAATGAGAGAGATTAGTAAGTAATATACACAAACAATAAAAATAACTTTGTTTTTCATAGTGTTTGTATGAATGGCAAAGTTATATTTGCGGTTTTTGAAAATGTACTATATCTCAAAAACTGCTAACTAAGTACCTATATCTCATCCAAACCAATTTTCGTTGGAAGTTTTTGTTGAGGTCTTCATTATATATATTATACACCGTGTTCTTCACGTTATCCATAAACTTTAGCAAATACTTCTATGGCTTTTACAAATCAAATCCAACAAAGGAAGTAGTACTTAAAAAGGCTTCGTTACAAAGATATTTGTAATTTCATTTAATGAAATTTAATTGAGCTATGCAGTGAGAAAGTATCTTAATTTGAAATCTATCAAATACTATTTGCATTTCATTTGTTTCAGCCCGCCAAATGTTATGAATGAAAATACGACGTTGCCAATTCGGATAAAGAGGCATGCATATCGGGTTATTTACGTCTAGGTATTTAGTTTGTATGAAAATTAACAAAAAATAAAAAATAAGAATTTATTAATGTGTCCATAATGAAAAATGCTTACTTCCGTGGTTTGAACATCTGGTCGAAGTTTATGTATATCGTCCGGAACACGGTGTATATATTTTTAGTTTTATCATTCTCATATTTTAGAAGTTACAGACACACACACACATTTTACCACTTTGGAAGTGTCTCTCGCGCAAACTGTTGGGTTTAGAAAAAAATGAAATTAGTAACCTCAATATCATTTTTAAAGACCTATACATAGATACGCCACACGTATGGGTTTGGTGAATTTTTTTTTGAGTTTCAATGCTAAGTTAAGTAGGTACCCCCAAAATTTGTTTTTATTTTTGTGTAAAAATCCTAATGCGGTTCGCATAATACATCTACTTACCAAGTTTCAACAGAATAGCTCTCTACTTTCGAAGAAAAGTGGCTGTGACATACGGATGGACAGACAGACAGACAGACATGACGAATCTATAAGGGTTCCGTTTTGGCCATTAAATTTGTCTACGGAATCCTAAAAAACAGACCAATTAAGGTTGACTTTATAGTTAAGTTGATGGTGATTTATATTTGAATATTGGCGAAGGTACTGAACTAACTGTACGATTTATGAGTTTTCAAACTGATTTAGTCACTAACACTTCATAATAATTAGTTAGCCATCGCAACACGCAAAAGGGGGAGAGGAAGACCTCTAGCAACATGGCTAACGACTGTCCAGAAGGACATGAAGATGCTAAACCTGGCGAAAGAAGATTCCGAAAACCGCAGTAAATGGCGACGCATGATAGGGAAAGCCGACCCCGAATAACGGGACGTGGCGAGGCAGAAGAAGAAGAAGAATTCATAATAATTAGTGTCTAAAACAGGATGTTTACCATGTTTATTATTTATTTGTTTTGAGTTTTTTTTTATTACGGGTATCACGGACGAACTGAAGTTATTCGGCTGGAAGTTTATGAGCAGACAAAACGATCTATCCTCGTTCTTATTCGTTTCTTCTGGTATGATATTATAACAAATGGATGAGGAACGCACAGAATCGAGGAGTATGGCAGAAAAGATGGGAGGCTTAATAAACCCAATGTCCGATCCCAGGCTGAATAATGATGAAAATGAAGATGATGAATAATGATGAGTGATGTAACAAATGTTTTACAAGTAATATAATTATGAATAAAACATGGCCTATGCATCATAGAACAAGTTACCACGAATAAACGTAACTCGTAAGCCAACTTAATTCCATTGTAAGTCAAATCTAACACGTTATGTAAGTGTTACGATGACATAACATAAGTACTGATAATCAAATGCACCTTGACCAGCCTGCCTATACGAATACAATATATCACAGATAAATACTTAAGAAGGAGAGAAAGCTACTATTTTTCAATAATCATCTCGTAAGTGATTTTGGAGAAGAAGTGAAGCGGCCTAGTGGTTCCGACTTACGAGTTGTAGGTGGGTTCGAACCTAGCCAGGCCGCCCAGGCGAATTATTTTGTGTAATTTATTTCATAACTACTAGGTACTCTCAAAACGGTGAAGGTAAACATCGTGAGGAAACCGGCATGTCCTAAAACCAGAAATTCGAAGACATGTGACATCTACCAACACGCACTGGGCCCGCGTGGTGGATTATGACCCACTCCCTCTCACAGAGAAGAGGCCTGTGTTCCAACAGCGGGAATATTTATAGACTGATGATTATGATGATGAAGTGATTTTGGATACAATTACATTTAAATGACAAGACATTTAAAACTTGCAAAATAAATATCAGTTCAGAATAAAATGAAGATTTGTTAAATTAGCGGACAGCCAAAAACCTTATAACTTATTGAATTGCCCAAATGTTCTTTGAAAAATGACTAATAGGTAATTTGGCCCGCAGATTTTGTACTCAAACTGAATTCTGTTGCAACTTAGGAAAAGTCTATGTGAAACACTAGACTGCAACCAATGCAGTAATATACTAATTTGATTGATTGATTGAACGTCCGCCAGTAATAAGATGCCGCCGGTTTTCGAAATATCTTACGCGACAATCTCAAAAGGAAGCTTAAACAACTTGTCTGTTTTTATAAAGAAACTGTGATTAAGTGCTTATTACAATAACCAATAAAGTCCATATTACGTCATTTTACTGTACAAAGGAGATCCCGTATTACCTCGTGGGTCGCTAGCTGTCTTCATTCGGATACACGTGCATTCGAGTTCATACCACTTGTGCAATATTCAAGAGAATCAGTAAAGAAACAGTTATGTCGCGCATTTCTTGACACGAATACTTCAGCACATTTTGCATAATATGGCTTTAAGTAATTGCTTAGAATGTTAAGTTGAAATCCAAGAATATAATATGTAATATACCTACAGATTTCTAAAAATGTATTGTTTGTTTATCTGTTCCATGAACTGAAAAACTGAAAATAAGGTTCTACAAAGTGCCCCAGCTTAGTTATTAAAAGGAAAATAGATATTTCTGATAACTCTCCCTTTCTAATAAAGGGCGAGGAGAAGTATCGAAGGACGAATCCCTAGATAAGTTTGACTTGAAACTATCGGGAAGGTTTAGCTCCTAAAGAAAGAAAAAATCGATTGTGAAATCTTCTTCTTTCCACAAAAAAAGCTTTACAATTCGTGACAATATAAGCGCTAATTCGTTTAAAAGTCAGCCAGGTGGTTTCACTCCTTCCTTTTTCGAGACATTCTTAAATCTATACAGAATGAATTTTCCAACTGAGCGTGGATAGCTATTTCTAAAAATGGTGAAAGGAGTCTTGTGACCGATTTCATTGCATTTTAGAAAAATCAATAATCCTGCCCAGGAATTGAACCCGCTGATTTTAGAAAAAAAATCGTATTCTATATATTTATTATTACGCCATTCGATAGTGTCGCTAACAAGAATCAAATTCTGGGAAGTAATGAAATGATAATCGGCCTCGAGACTCCTTTGAGCATTTTTCGATACTCCTCATAGTTTCCTAATTGGACATCCACGCCCAGTTGGAAAATTCACCCTGTAAAAGTTTGAGCTGTCAACCGCAGTCAAGAGATACTTTATTTGTTTGTATCATGATGTTGTCCTCTAGCAGCACCTAATATTGAACTAGAAATTTAAATGCGTAGAAAATCTAAAAGGTTTCTACTATAAATTACATTTTATGATAAATCAATGTTGCACCGGGTATTTGAATTAATTTCTAGTGAAAATGTTAAATGGCAACGGTTGAATGTTCAAGAGAAATTCTTTATCAATGGCAGTATCAATTTCAATGCATAGTACATGTTTGTGATTTATGTGTCGTTTAGCTGGCAAAATATACTCTTTGGCTAGTACCTGACTGTCATTACATCAAACCATACTTGTTCCTGATCATCTGTTTCTGAAAATTAAGATCAACCAGATGTCCTAGCATGAATTCTACGTATTAGGCTAGATGAGACGGCAAGATGAGTCGATAATTTGAAGAATGTGGCTGGCAGCAGTGGCAGCGGATGGATGCGGACTGCCCAGGACCGGGAGGCGTACGTTCAGCAGTGGACGGCAATAAGCTGATAATAATAGGCTATACAGTGTACTTGAAGTATTAATTGGATGGAAAATGAAAAAGCGCCTCCTAGTGACGATAGAGGAACTAATTTACAAACATAGAAACTCACATACACAAAACCGTGAAAATTCGTGATAAGGCTTCTGAGAATAAGTGAATGAGATGGCTTAAAGCGAAATCTCAAGGTGGCTGGTAGCAGCTTGATGAGTGCTGCCGAGGGTCAAGTTGAATGGTGTTTGATTACAGAGGCCTTCTTCAAGTTTATGAACTTAAGGGCGCATGACCAGAAAGTTGGCAACATCGCAAATAGCTGTCAAATATTTACAAGTTTTAATTAAATTGGTAAATTTACTGTATGAAAATAAGAAATAAGGCTCTGTAGTGCACTAAAACATTGATTTATGACAACAATTATTAAAACACTGAATTTGATGTTGTCACCGTTTTAGGTGTAAAAATAGCATTTGGAAGGTTTCTAAATACTTTTTTTACATCTAAAACTATTTATTAGTTGTTAAGATATTACTTATTGCATTCCCTTATCAATGTTTTAGTGCACTACAGAGCCATATTTCTTATTCCCATACAGTAAAATTACTAAATTAATGGAAACTTGTTAATATTTTACAACTCTTTGCAACGTTGCCAACTTTCAGAATATGCGCTCTTAACGTAGAGCTTTTTTCTACCACAGGAAACCTACCTCTTCTCGTCATTCATATAAGCTATGGTAAATAAGTTTTTGTACGGCATATGACCTAGCTATATCTTGAAACCTTGTAAAGGCCGCGGGAATCCTTTTGGTTGTGAGAAGTACAGTAGCGGTCGATGTGATGAAGCTTAGAGGAAAATCAAGTGTTTATCCAACTATGGATGTCCTTGTTGTCCAATGTCTGATGCGATTAGACCGGTGTGCGGCACGAATGTTCGCTCTGGTGGACGAACATTTTTAGAATATTCGCGTGACTCGATTATTCTTGTTCAATAAAAAAGTTCGCACAAAACATGTAATGTGCCTTACTGATGAATACAGAGGCTAAACGCGATACCAGCTTAGTATGTGCACTGCTGAGGTGCGCGAACAAAATGTGCCACAATTTCGCTGGAACCGTACCATTACAGTGAACTCCTGCTATTCTAAAAAATAAGTGAACATACGTACGTCTTACCAATGATATTATATTGGTAAAACCTCATTGCGTCTTACCCTTCAATTATTTGAGGTATCACGATAAATAAATAGATTATGTAAAACTTTACACTTTAGCTCAAAGTCAAATCATGTTTTACCAGTTAAGTAAATATGTACACAACATCTTTGTGTCCTTACAATAACAATAGTGATCAGTTACGGTATTGACTTTCATACATTAGAAGGTAATAGTCAAACCAATGTTACCTGAACTGTTTATGTTAAGAGACTTGTTCGGAAATAATTGTTCTGTCGTTTCTTTTTATGGTGGTCGTTTAGAACACTTGTCTATATAGAATCAATTCGTTAGCAATTAAGGTTTATAGTTAATTGCATTACATAATTATTCCAGTTAGTAGTTCAGTTACCTACATACATTATATATTTTATTCACAGTTGTGTTTATTCTGACGCCTCTCGTCAATCTATGAGAGTTATCAGTTTTGTTTTTGCTATGATTACTGGTATTTTTATTCTGTATTATCTTGTTTTTATACTCAATCATAACATTTATAGAATACACTTCAAAATATTTTTTTTGCTACGCTATAGTCACTTTTTTGTTTACAATTCTGCGTGATGTGTATTTATTTACATGTGAAATAACAAAGTTATGTCACATTATTTAGATTCTAGTCACGTTGAAGGTGTATAAGACAACTAAGAGTTAAGAAAGATCAGATTTCTTTAAACATTTCATCTTATTTGACCATGTCAGCATTTTTATTGCATCTTTGAAGGTTTCACTATAAGTACGCAATTTGTAAAATTAAGATTATCTACTGTAAATTAATTGTATTGAGCTGGGTCTCAGTGACTAGATATAAGAACGTAGACGTAAAATATGTTTTTTTTTTAAACGTTGCCCCACACTAGGCATTTCTCCTGTACCGTAAAAACATAGAAACTCACATACACAAACGCCCAGACCCGAAACAACTACTTGATCATACAAATATTTGCTCCGTGCGGGAATCGAACCCGCGACACGCAGCTTGCCGTCAAACGCACGCAGTTGGTAATTAAAAATCTGCACACTAGGAATTTGTTCTGTATCGTGGGTACGTTTACAAAACATTTGAACTCCTATACACAATCAGACAGATCCAGAATAACTACCTGTGGGCAATTCAAATATTTTAGGTGCAGGAATTGAACCTATTATTAATCAGCTACGAATCTACGATATGATAGAGATTGATTAAAATGCCTAAAACGTTAAAATCTGCAGTCTTCATTTAGACGTCTCATGTCTGACGGTAAACACGAATAGTGACATTGTGTGCATTTTAATCATGTTACCCAATTTTACATGGTATCCGTGTTTTACCTACTGATGTGAGGTCTGAGGGTCTAAGAAGGCCACTCAAGCAGAATCAGAACATGAATTGCGACAAAACTATTACATATCAATATTATCTGTTCTATAGCTCGAACAAAAGAAAATAACATTCCATTTACCAGTTTTATAACGATTTTAATTTTTTAATAAACATTAATAAAAATAAATTTATTAATAATCAGTATTTTGCCATATTAGATTAAATTTTGACACCCTGACTCCAGAGCTAAGTCGCTCACTCAACATTCTCTATAAGTCACTGCAAAACTCCATACTGTCTCCTGAAAGACAAGTACACTTATAAACCCTTTATAAGACAGTGACTTCTTCCATTTCATCATCATCTTCAGCCTATAAATGTTCCCACTGCTGGGACACAGGCCTCTTCTCTGTGAGAGGGATTTGTGAGCCATTTAGGTTACAATTAATTAAGCTCGTCAGCAAAGGTGATAAAATAATCGTACCTAAAGTTAAATTTAATATTCAGCACTAAACGAGAATAGTAAATATTAAATCAGAATTAAAGCAAAAAAAAAGAAACATTAAATAAAACCAATTCATTTTTTGATACTGCAAAAATAGCCTTTGAAGACCCACAGAGTTTGCAACGTGATATTAGAGTCTTGAAGTCACGGATGTTTCTTTAAAATTAGGGGGAAGTTGATGGTGGAAGGTTGAACGTTGACTTGGTCAAGGTAGAGATACTTTTAGAAGCCGAATCATAATCCACGTCTTCGGCTTATTGGATCACAAGATGATGAAACCATTTTATGATAAATTGGATATTCCGTACCATCTATAAACGTAACCATCTTCTTCTGATGTAGATAGTATGGGGACTTTTTTTTTCCTGATATAATCATCAAATGAGTCCTCCCACCCAAGGCAGGGCGGGAGGGACTGTCAGACTCTTACTGACTAAAATCCACGGAGTCCTTCATTAACCCTTTACGTTCCAGGGTCACGGTAATGGAATAAGTCCCGCGACCCCGGCAGGCTTTGGCCCTCTAGAGGAGGGCCCCGTGATCATGCTGACACTCCTTGAGGCGCGCGTGGAACACAACTCGCCGTCGATCCGGGCATGGTCCATGGTCGGACAGTGAGTCGTCCATTACTCGCCGCCCGCATGCCCGCGCCTACGGTGGCCGGAGATCGTCTGCCGACGTCCGACGCCGTGGGCGTCTACCACTGCGGTTGGGGTGGAGGGAGGACGCTATCCTCTCCCTCACCCGGCCCGCCTCCTCCTTCACGAGCATGACTGCTTCGCAGAAGGAGGCGACCGCTTCCCACTCCGTCTCACCCCGCAGCATGGCCTCGACCAATGCCGGGCGCTAGTATGGGGGCTTAGCCCCTTCGTACACAAGGCGACCCAAGTCTCCGATACCTTACGACTTTGGTTTTCATTGAAGCGTGCCTGTGTACGAGCATTCTATGGATTTGCATTGCGATAGTTGCTTGGATACTAGTGGATACCAAAGTCGTAAGGTATCGGGAATTGCATCGCCTTGTGTAGGTACGAAGGGGCTTAATCCCAGTAGGGAAAACGTTATTCGCTTTGTACACGATGACAGCGCCACTTATTGACCACATTATTTCAGAACCTATAAAATCTGACAAAAACTATTATATTTATAAACATACATAAGTGGCTTATTTGTCATTTAAAAGAAAAAAAAATGACCTAAAAAGTAAAAAAGAGGTTGTGATCTCTTACTGTTCTGAGGTTGTGATGTATAAAACTTGACACACGTTGTTCCTGAGAGTCCCGAGTTATTTCACATCTCTGCCACTCTATAAGTATATCTGACAGAAAGCCGTATTGTCGTAATTCGTCTATGTTGACATTTGACATACAATATAATGAATTTGTGAAGTACCCTTTATACGCGAGTCCAACATGCACTTAGCCGGTTTTTTAAAGAATCATTATAAGTACCATCATTGTGTTTACACCTTTATCATGTTTTTTGTGTTGAAACACCTTCGCATGAATGACGTCTGAAGATAAATTATTCATTACCACGTCATAGATGGACAATAAACTTAAAAGCTAGCCTTAAAAGAAGAAAGAGCCATCATAATTCGTACAAGATGAAGTGTCTGCTATTAGGTACATGATACAATAAGAATTCTTTATGAGACCATTAACGAGTCTGCTTGAAGTCATAAATTCATTTATTCATCAGTTTCTTTCATATTTGTGTTCAATGTGTTCATGCAGGTAGGTACTCCCATATTTTATTACGTTGCGGTAAATAATGTGGAAGGTATAGTTTTAAAGGTAAGACGCCTTTTCACAATATTCTTTATGGTATTTATTTTGAAACACTGAAAATGCGTTGGTTCGTTGACGTCATAACATAGCACCTAAATTCCTCGGCATGGTAGGCAGTGATCACAGTTCAATAGTTGTGTAATACACTCACTTACTGCAGATAGGTACTCCCATATTTAATATATGGCGGTAAAACTGACACTACATAATGTGGAAGGTATAGTTTTAAAGGTAAGACGCCTTTTCACAACATTTTATGGTACTTTATTTTGAAACACTGAAATTGCGTTGGCTGGTTGAAGATTCCGGCGACTGGGACCGCCATGAACAGACACCGCGGTCCCAGTTGCCGGATTCATTTTATTTTAATATTTGTCATCCGTCGACTAGGACCGATCCATAAATATGCCAGAACGGTACAGTCAGACGAAAAAAGTCAATGGAAATTATCTTGTTTAATATAAACCAAGAAAAGTAATAGGCTAGCATAGGTTCAAAGGTATGCATAAGTTCAAAGTGGTATTTATTCAAATATTTCTGGGTCGATACAAGACAATTTCAGGTAACCTATTCCTGCCGAGAATTATTTTAATACATAGCACTTTGAACTTATGCTAGCCTATTACTTTTCCTGGTTTATATTGAACAAGACAATTTTCATAGACATTTTTCATCTGACTGTACCGTTCTGGCATGAACAATAGATTTTTTGATTAATTTATGGATGTCCCAGTCGACGGAATACAAATATAAAAATAAAATGCATCCGGCAACTGGGACCGTGGTGTCAGTTTATTGCGGTCCCAGGAGCCGGAAGCCTCGGTTCGTTGACGTCATAACATAGTAACCTAAATTTCTCGGCATGGTAGGCAGTGATCACAGTTCAATAGTTGTGTAATACACGCACTTACATTTCGTCAGTCAAATAAGTCTCTTAGATGGAGGCTTAATTACAGTTTATGTACTTATTTTATTGTCATCGCTATCAGCCAGAAGACGACCACTGCTGAACAAAGATCCCCAGTCGCGGATTATCGTTCGGTGTAGACCTTTAAGCCGAAGCGACAATCCGCCACTTGCATCCATCGGTTGTCCGCACTCTCACGATAGCATCAATCTAACTGGTGAGTTTTTTTTTTAATTTACACAACTCGAATTCTGCTACGGTCAAAAACTTAAAAAAAAACTAATTAAATTACATCTTGTGCCAGTCGCAAATCGACCTTAGAGTGGGTTCATATCTGACGGAACATCCGTCGCGTATTGTCGGTCGCGGAACGCCAGAGCAGACAAATGTATAGAAAAACAATTGACCGTTCACACTCAGCGGATGATCCGTTTGTGCGTCAAGTGTGAACGGTCAAGTGTTTTTCTATACATTTGTGGCGTTCCGCGACCGATGATCCGCGACGGATGTTCCGTCAGATATGAACCCACCCTAAAACCATCATCTTACCTCGCTATCGAACAGAAGCAGTAAAAAAAATTGCTTGGCAAATAATGTCAACGTACTACGTTGTTAGTGCAAGTATTTATCTTTTGACGTGAAGCCTAAGTGATTGAGTGCTTAAGATTACACTTAATTACAAGTCAAGCCCGTTCCATAAAACTGACTTGATTAAATATGCATAATCTGGTTTAAGCAAACAACAAGTAGAGTGCTCGCTAGACTGCTGGTTTGTTAAAAGTTAATTGAAACAAGTTAACTTTTAAGATAAGAAAGATTACAAGCTTTAAGCCTCCTGCAGACACACGCGATTAATCGCGCGGCGACAACGAGCCAAGCTAATTTCCACTCTAAAAATACTGCGAATTGACCGCGACATGTCACCCCGCGCGATTAATCGCGTGTGTCTGCAGGACGCTTTAGATTGTAAGTCTATGTCCATTAAGTAAGCTTTAACTTGTCATCTTATACAAGGTTAGAGAAAACGTGTTGTTTCAAAGAATATTTATACTGTTATTATAAAGTTGAAGAGTTTATTTGTTTGATTGAATGCGCTAATCTCAGGAAATGCGAATTGAATACGTCGTTTTGTGTTGGGTATTCTATTTATCGATGAAGGCTTTAGGCTAAATAGGATCGCGCTACGACCACGGAATCGAGCAGTAGGGGTGAATCCATATAAAACAAACAGCTGAAGTTTCGTGAACTGTAATTCCATTAAAAAACATGTTTAGGTGTTCTAGAGTCTCGTTATCGAAGTTCTAATTCGTAAGTTTGCATTTAATTTATTTATTGCCTGAACAACCACCAGAATGAAGGTCAAACATAAGAAACATTGATTTTAAACTAGCTATATTCCCCGTGGTTTGACTCCCGCTGTTCGGCTCCTTACTGGTCGGAGTGTGATGTTATAAGGCCTATAGTCTTCCTCGATGAATGGACTACATAACAGTACATCTCTGCTGTATTTCATCCCGAATTACGCACCGTGTACATAGACACTTATTACGCACTTTGAATGCACTCATTAGTTCACTGATTAACACTGACACTGACTTTCTGTCCGCTGCTTCGCTGGCTGCTTTCGGAGTGTTTTGACCCCTGAAAGCCTGCAGTGATCTCCTGACGCATTCAACGTGTATGGCATATTTTATATACCTTAAATCCCAGGTAGAAAACAGCTATCCAGGTTTTGGCAGAGAAGTTGGCGTGATGCCCTGGGTGACTTCTTCTTGAATTGGCAATAAGAAGGAAACCATCCAAATAAAGTAGAAGGAATGGGGGAGGTCTTTATCCCGTAGTGGGACAATATAGGTTAATGAGAAACTAGTTAAAGATCTATTGACAAGGTTTATGGATTAATTTATTCTATCTGAATGATATGAGCAGTAAGAGACACCTTAAAAAGCATAAATACAACGTCCCAATAAAACTCATCAGCAGCCATACCAAATAAAAATACAATTTTATTAACATAACAACTTAGAATGTGCACAGCATAGTTATATTTGGTCCTGTGACCTTAGCTCTGATCTTCTTTCAATCCTTTCGAATTAAGATGTTGATAAATTAGCTGCGTGACAACGAACCTACGACCTTCACTAACGCGTTGCTATCGGACTCCTTAACTTAGTTGATTGCATCAGATCGGAGTTTTTATTGCGCACGCGTTCTTTTGAGGCCTAAGTGTTTGAGAATAATCACTTATAATACTACAAGAGCTTCAAAATTATCGGGTATTTTCCGATAGGTTCGTTGCAAACAAATGAAGGAGTCAAGTTTTTCAGGTTAAAAAATCACGAGCGCGAAGCGCGAGTGATTTTTCCTGAAAAACTTGACGACTTTATTTGTTTGCAGGGAACCTTGAGGGAAATGCCAGATAATTTTGAAGCTCGTGTGGTATTCAGGGGATTATTTTTCCGACCCATCTCCAATTTTCACAATTGAATTCAACCTGTCAGTTTGACGTGACTACCAGAGAAAATTTTCAAAAAATTATCAGTATAATACCATGTAGGTTGTACCACGTGACGTCGAATGGTGCAATTCTATTGGTCGATATTTGGGTCGGAAAAATAATCAGCATAATTATATGGTCCCACTTCTGGGTCTTCGTTGTGAGATAGAGTGGGATTACCAATATTGGCAATCCCACTATCTTAGTGCCTTGTGGCTAGGTTTGCTTTAAAGAAACTCTCTTTGAAAATAGTGATTTTCTAGCAGGAGGTGTGTGAGATATCTAGATTACTCAAACCCTAGAGCGACGTCTGGGAGGATCTTTTATCCGAATGGCAAAATAGGTGGGATAATTCTGTCAAGGGGCGGCACCTCCACCAGTTCTTCCCATCCGTTCGTGAGCGGCTGGCTAGGACGTGGCTGGAGGTGGATCACTGTGTTGCCCAATTTCTCACGGGACATGGTAACTTTAAAAGTAAATTGTTTTCCTTTAAGCTTGTTCCCTCGCCTTTTTGTCAATGTTCGTCACCTGACTGTGAATATGAACAATCAGCACATCATATTCTTTGGGAGTGTATTCTCTGGCAGAACGAACGCAATATTATGTTGGATACTATTCAGACTACATCTGGAGTCATTTATTATACGGACCTTGTGGAAACTCGAACAAACTTCCGTGCGTTCAAGCGTTTTTGCCATACCTATTATTGGAATCAAATTTAGCAGCTCACAATTTAGGACCCATTAATATTAGTAGTCATTTTTACCCGTGGTGCAAGGCAACTGGGCTTCTCCCAGTTGTAATTGTCCCTTTGTGCCTATTGGCCTTGTTTTGTTCTATCTCCTGATTGCATGGAGGGAAGTGGAAACATATTTTTTCCTACTCCTCCACTATTCTTTTCTGATTAATTTCGTGCAGGATCCAAGACAGGTAAATTCATTCTCCGGGACACGTCGAGCTTCATTGTCTCGGCGCTTTTCTGGTGGTTGCCACTGTTGATTCTGGCTCTCAGGAGTTGCAGTGGTTTGGGAATAGTGTGGTGGGTTTGTCCCAAAAAAAAATAAAATAGCAGGAGGTGTTCAATCTTCTTGCACGTTTCAACTTGTTTGAGGTCTTTTCTGAAGTCAGTCCCTTCTTAACTTTATCATATTCTGAACAAGTCATTCATCGTTTTTATTGTCATTCGTTACATACTCGTAAGAGTTATCTATAATTATACTCAAAAACATCCTCTTTAAATGGTATGGTTGAAAAATACTAAAATCAGTTTTTTTACTTGAACTGATTTCCATTAAAGTTGTTGGTATTCATATAAAAAATAAACGAAATTAAATCGAACGGCTTATGTCACATTAGCATTCCACCACGTCCGGTCGTATGTCGCAGCATCAACTGTTTCTTCCGGATCAACGTCTCCTTGACTTTTTGAAAACCTAATAATAATATATGAAAGACCTTCTTTGAGCACTTACTCGTACGATGTTTTACAACTTTGCCGCCTACGCACACCTCGGCAGTACGCGATAATAACAAACCTTGGTGTTTTCCCGTCGTCGTAAACATGATGACTTCTCAGTAGAAATTCTGATAGCAATCTGCCATATTTATCGAGGTTTTCTGTTATTACAATTATATTAAGTCAAGCTTCCCTTAATTACCTTGGTATGAAGAACACAGATTGAAACAAAAGCTTGTCAATTATTATATCTATGAGGTCTACACCAAGTGACATTATCATTCTCAAGTCAAGTATAAGTATTATATAGCCTTACGATTGGATTTGAATCAATAGGTACATTTATGACTTTTCCAACATTGTTTTGATGGTAGATTAAACTTTTTTTTAGGCCAACCTTTCCCACTTCTTTATCAATTCACTTCTTTGTCAAGCGAATGCGAGCGTTGTGCGACGTGGGAACATCGTCTTACTGGTCACTACCGAACAACTTAGATCAGTGAAGCCAACAAGCAAGTTTAGAAAATGTAGGTAATTACGAGGAAAGCAGGAAGAAGCTGTACACGATGCCGACACTACGTGACTTAGATTGCGGCCATGTGGAGCAACTACGTTGATACTTATCCATAATTTCAATGATCCACGCTCTCTTTTTCCATTTTGTATTGAATGAGATAAATAAAAGTGGTTTCCGTGAATGAAGTAATAGATAGCTTGTTAGCAATATCATAAGTACTTATAAAATTATTTTTGCTGCCATTACGCGATATCTTCCTACTGTGGTTGCAATATGGGAAAAAATTTAGTTTAACAATATCGTATTGTGGCTTCATAAATAAAACTGTTGCTGAATCTCTACATTAATTTACAACGATGAGCAGTATCTATGCTGAGGATCATGATTTTGATGATAATGGTATTACGTTATTTATTTCTATGTTAAAGAAAGAGACGATTGGAGTGATTCTCCAGTTTTTGCATTCAACCCACGTCTTCATACGATTATTTCTTAGCTTGTTTCGCGTCGATTTCGCCGCTAAATCGACACGAGTAAATCTTCCATCAACTGTAGCGTCGTCGGTCGTGATCAATCAATTTACACAGTGACATTTATTTGCAAAGAAGATTTTGGGCGGAAGGACCAATACGATCTTGTAAGTTTAGTAGGACACATCGCAATTTGTTCAAGAGTTTATTGCAAAATTACAGTTGACCCAAATCGATGATCGCGAAAAATTTTCCCTCTCACTGAATTATCTTTCTCAATTGTGTGGCATGTGACCCGGCTATTTGCCGAGTCATGTGACATCACAAGTTCTATTGGCTCCTTTTGTGAAGGATGTGCGGAGTGTAATCGTTATTGCTAAATTACGCTCGAGAATAGACGCCGTCTCTGTGGGCATGGAATTTTCGAGATGGTGACGTTTGATTTCGGGTTTCAACGTATTATGTGGGTTAATGGTACAACCACTCGGTCGTCGGGAGGTGTCTATGTTATTCCAAGTTGTATGTTGTTATATGTGTTTTTGATTTCCATTGGATCTTAACCAGCGTTATTAAGTTAAAAGAACGATTGTAAATAAAAGAAGTTTGTTATAAATGCTGAATGCAGATACATCAATCAATTAATAAATATCTAGTAATGGACATTATTTGACAGAAGTGTGGGTGAAATAATATAAATTTTAATAATTATTAATAAGTTTGTGGCCCTAGGGCTAGGGGAAAAATGTTTACCTACTAGATGGAATGGACTGCTACTTCTTCATTTACCTACTGATCAAGATCTTGAGAAGACTGCTTAGTTACAAGATACTCGTACATTATTAGAATAGACAATTATTATATTCATTATTCAAGGCTACGGCTGAAGGGGTCAATTACAGGTTTAGCAGATTCAGTCTAGACTATTGCATAGTTTTTGCAGTTTTATACAAAGACGTGTTCTTTAGTAAAAGACTATTGAAAGAAATCCTTTTAGCCTTAACGGATTTCAGTAATCGATATAAACAAACGTATAAAACTTTTTGTGGTTATATAATTTCATTATCAATTCTTCCTAAAAGGTAATTTGACAATATCATGACATTGCTCAAGTGTCTAACTGTAGAATCATGGCTAAGGTCATCAAAACTGTAAAATTGATATGTAAACAAATAAAAAGAAGGTTATATTAGTACTGAAGTTATTTCAGTTAACGGTGGGTAAACTTATAAGTAAATAGACTAATTTGGAGCTTACATTTAATGCTTAGGGTTGTCCATTATTGCAATAGGGTTGCCAATAAAAATAATTTCTAAAAACTTATTTTTGTTAACTAGCTCATATAGTTAGCGCCGCTGTAAGACTGCAAAAAGTGTAATTATTCTTACGGCAATGATTGGCTGCCATATTTGTGCCAGTACAATTTAAATTACTCATTTCAGTTACATCATCGAGGAATAACCACACAGGTAATTCCCAATTTCCTACATCACCCTGAAAATTCAACCCCCTTTTTTTAGATGGTATCATAAAATGAGTCCTCCCGCCCTAAGTAGAGCAGAAGAAACTCTCAGACTCGTACTGACTAAAAAATTCATCGTGTTCCTTCAATAGCCCTTTCTCGGATTCCCGTTTGGACAGTTCTGCAAACACGGCATGAAAATAACTTATCAAACTTATCAGCCCTCAATTCGCAACATCGGCTCATGTTACATGATAGTGATAATTGGACCGTATCAGAGGCTTCTTAGTATTACGTTCGAGGTGATCTGCGTATGACCTTAGGCCAGGTCGGCAATAAGGAGCATTTGTATCGCAAGCGCCGATAAAAGTTCCGCCCGTCTTGAAGTTAATTATCTCTTTGATCGGATAGTTATGCGTCATGTAAGATATTCAAAGTACTTGTTTTCGTGTCCAATTATCGGCATCTGTGTTATAAATATCTAATCAAACGAGACCTCACACGAAGACTTGTAGAATAGGTAATGCGTCGCAGAGCAGTGGTGGCCCAGTGGTATCGGCCCCGACTTACGAGTTGTAGGTCGTGGGTTCGAGTCCAGCCAGGCGCATCACTTTGTGTAATTTATTTCATCACCACTGCTCTCAAAACGGTGAAAGAAAACATCGTGAGGAAACCGGTATGTCCTTAAACCAAAAATTCGAAGACATGTGACATCCACCAACCCGCACTGGGCCCGCGTGGTGGATAATTGCCTACTCCCTCTCTCAGAGAGGAGGCCTATGTCCCAGCAGTGGGAACATGTATAGGCTGATGATGATGATGAATGCGTCGTTAGTTTAGCAGTCGCAAGTACGACTCACCTCGATTCTTAGGTCAGGCAAAGCGTTTCACGCGAAGCTTTGCCTACGTTGGCAATTCTTTTTGGGTCAATCCAGCCACTCCTCTCGCAAACCAATTCAACTTCTGAAAGAATCAACAGTGGCGACCACCAGGAAAGTGTTGAAATAAAGAAGATCCGGAAAATGAATATAACTGAACATACGAGATCATACTTCACTGCTGAACAAAAACACCCCAAGCTGAGTCATCAGACCCTGTAATTTACCTCCATCTAACATAACCCAGTCAGCATTTTAAAGACGTCCGTCAGTCTAACTTGATGGCGGCAGACATTAGGTACATTTTGCCGACAATTTCTTAGTTGTATTATCTAATTATCACGTCAAAATAACATCTTTTCACACCGTGCGACTGCAATTTACTCAACATTCTTAGATTTCCATTGCACCATAATCCGCCATAATATTTTTTGTCCATAGTTGTACCAATAGTGAAATTGCGACAGGATACCGATGCCGCGGGGCGAGAGAGCTGTGTGAAGTAAAATTCCGACCCGAACCAGTAGAACGCCATTTAATAATGCTTTTCTCAAATAATGTATTAAGTACAGCTAAATTTATTTTCTGTTGATTTTATTTATAAAATTGTTTGTTGGATCCCCGTTCAAAAAGGTCGAAATTGGGAAGATAACATGTTCAGCAATGTTCAAAATTGTTCTAAACAGTTTATTCAAAATTCAAATTGGACTGTTAGCAAAATAAACAAGGATTTTTCCCACGTTTTTATACACTCACTTTTTTCCCACGTTTTTATACACTCACTTTTCTTGTTTGTTTGTTTGTTTGTCGTTCCGGTTGGACTTTTGCAACTCAATTCTGAGGCACTTCCCGATAAGCTAGCAGGCTGAAATTTTGCACACGCTCTAAGTTCTGATGACAATGCATGATTAGCTAAGAAACGTCATAACAAATCCAATATGGCGGCCTCCCCAAGATGGCAGACTGGCTGTTTGAAATCCACCCCTTTGATATGGGTATCAAATGAAAGGGTTTGCTGTCAGGAATACGAAAAAAAATAGTCACGTGACTTAAATCCAATATGGCGGACGTCCAAGATGGCAGACAGGCTATTTGAAATGCACCTCTAAGATATGGATATCAAATGAAAGGGTTTGCTGTCAGGAGTACGAAAAAAATAGTCACGTAACTTAAATCCAATATGGCGGACGTCCAAGATGGCAGACTGGCTGTTTGAAATCCACCCCCATGTTATGGGTATCAAATGAAAGGGTTTGTTGTCAGCAATACGAAAAATATAGTCATGTGACTTAAATCCAATATGGCGGACGTCCAAGATGGCGGACAGGATTTGAGGCACTTCCTGATAAGCTAGCAGGCTGAAATTTTCAGGGTTGCTTCAAACCCGATGAACAAAAATAAAAATAATAAAATAATTAATAGATTTTAAAAAATCTAAAAACCCACGTTTTTAAATGTCCTAAAAATAAGAAAATAACCCTACGGGGCTGAGAGAGGGGCCACTCAAAACGTGGGGGCGTAACTTTGCAAGTTACACCCACGATCTATTACACGTCATGTAAATATATCCCTTAAATAATATACGCCCCCACGTTTTGAGTGCCCCCTCTCTCAGCCCCGTAGGGTTATTTTCTTATTTTTAGGACATTTAAAAACGTGGGTTTTTAGATTTTTTAAAATCGATTAATTTTCAAGTCTGGGGAAAATAAGTCAACACGCCGCAATTGCTGCGGTAAAACCCCTCTTTAAGGAGTGGACGAGGAGGAGTCACTGCGTCCTCGCCGCCTGACGCAGGTTCTCACCGAACAAGGGTGTTGTAGGAGGTTCCTGTGTTGAATTGGGTGGCAAGAAACGCCTGGCCGATTAGGGACAATGCCCGGGTCGACGGCGATGATGACGTTTCCACGCGCGCCTCAAAGAGCTGCCGGAATCGCGGATCTGTCCAAACGGGTAGGCGCTGGAAGGTAAAGGGTAATTTAAAGAACACAGTGAATATTAGTCAGTACAAGTCTGACAGTTCCTTTTGCTCTACCCAGAGCAGGAGGACTCTACTTTTGGTAATTTTACTATAAAGGGGAAAAAAGTGGTAAAACAATTTCCCAAGCCCAAGTCTTTTAAAAGAAAGCATAGTTATGGGTTTCCTATTCCAAAATTCAGAGTTTCTAATAATAATGCAACTTTTAAACAAATCCATTTAAATAAGCTCTATGAAAATATTAATGTGACAGGTTAGGTTGAAATAAATACTAAATCGTAAGGTTCTTCCTTATTACAATATCAATAGAGCCTCATAGATCATTAAAAGTTGTGTCTCGACTAAATAATGAAGCTGTTTATTTATTCTAAAAATGACATGTAATAAAAATGTAATGATTTTATGTACTCCAGAAGGCTAATGCGAGGCCGCTTGCGAGATTGTAGGAAAACGTTTAATATCATAGTTTTCCTTCAATTTTGATAGAGTAGCACCGTACATTTGAGACGGTCGCTAGATTTCCTTGTGAAAACCCGAGAGTGTACATTTACGAACATAATTATACAAGTACACTTAAGCAAAATTTGAAAACGATTTTATCCTTGTATCATCTTCATCATCTTCCTGTCCTTCTCTCATTTTACCTGGGGTCTGTCAACAAGTTTGTTTCTTCTATTCTCCCCGATCAGACGTCACAGTATTATTTATTCCTTTTTTTCTTTCATATCATTCCTTCGACAATTCATCCATAAAATATGGATTTTATCCTTCTACTGATTCTCCTATTATTTGAGGCAGGTCACCATGTCCTTAGAACGTAAAGGAATACGGTGGATTTTAGTCAGGAGTCTGAAGTCCTGTCCGCACCGCAACAAGACTCAATTGATTTGAAAAAAAAGATATTGATAAACGTCTTGCGTTTCCGCGAATTCCTTGATAAACGTACTATTACCTACTGTGAAATGAGCCTTATCTTAATCGCTATTTTGCCGAAAGTAGATTTATTTTTCGTAGTGTATTAATTTCAGTGTTCGTTATTGTACATTCAAGTTTCAATAGTCATAATCTAGATCTAAATTATTTTTAAATCTCGTTCTAAAATATTTTACAAGTCGAAGTTTCAGGAAGTCCGTATCCTAATATCGTGGGGTATATTATTTTTGTTGTGTGTTCAATTAATTTTGTTTACTTTTAATAGATTTTTATTACGTTTATCTGTCTGTCAGTGGTTCTATAGATTCATTAGGAAGTAGTTATGGTTGTGTAAGCGGTGACAGTTGGTTAGTTCATCACTTACGTATGCAGCAGTGGTTAAGGAACTGAACGTAATTAATGAAGTGTTCTGTGGCGTCGCTTGAAAGCGAGACTTATTGGTGGTTCTTGAAACCAACACAAATAGAAGGGGATTACAATAAGTCCTATAGGGCTTTCCTGTTAGAATTTGGTCAGTAGCCCGGTGTTTAGAAGTTGGATACCCCTGTGCCTTGAAAAGCATGTCATTTCGTTGGTTTTGCGCGAGATCTATCTCCGCTCGTGTCGAATTGCAGTTCCACAGTAAATGAACAAATTGTGCACCTGTCCCTGCAAACACACTTGAGCACTAAAATGTCTCCCGCTCCGATGGTAAATCTCCGCTGAAAGCACATAAACAAATACTCATACAGACATAATATGAACAGATTAAACCGTTGCGCTTTGTTCATTAAATCCTTCGTAAGAGTTCCCGGAACTGTGATGATTTCGCAGTTAGCACATTTAATAGTAGATTATTAACCAAGGGCTGTATGACATCAATTGCATACGAGGTTTTTGGCGCCTGAGCGAAGCGAAGGCGCTAATTAACCCGAGTATGCAATTGATGCTTACGCCCGAGATAAATACTCTGCTTTACATATCGATTGTGAGGTAAGTAAACAACAAGACAGCAGGTTTCAATGAACATTTATTAAGAAGAAAAAAATGTGTATTTAATTAAAATTAATAGTAAAATTATTACAATTTGTAAGAGATATGGTCACGTTCTTTTTAGGTATATTTATAGTTTGAATATGAGTTTGTGATGATAAGACTTGAGTTTGAGTGACTTGAGGTTCTTGCATCGTAAATGGCGGCAGTTGACTGGTACTATTTTCTTCATTAAAAAATGGCTCAGATGATGTGCTTTGACGTGGTGATTTTAAGTTTATATTTTCTGTTATTTTAGAAGTAATTTTGCTTTTGTTTGCCATCGAATCTTCGATATAACCTTCGGCCACTTTGCTGGACTTCCAGCCGCCGTGCCTTTTTAACAGAGTGAGGTTGGCTCCCGAATCAGCCAATAGAGTCGCTGATGTTCTGCGAAAGCAATGCCCGGTGTATAACTCTACGTTACTCAGTTTTAAATATGTGGCTATTTGCTTTGGCATGCCTGTCAATTTGTTTTTTCCTATTACTTGTCTGTGGCATTTTCCTTTACTGTAATTAAGAAAAAAACGATTTGTATCCACGTTTTCAGGCCGAAGAGCTTGATATTTTTCAACATAATTTGCAAATTCTTCATGCACAACAAATGACCGGTCAATTTTAGTTTTCGTGTTAGGCAGTTTTATGAGTAGTAATTTGTTATGTTTTTCTACATTTTCTATTGTCAAGTTTGTCAATTCCACGGTTCTGCAGGCTCCCGATATCCCAAAAATTAGAACAACCTGTAAAAAAGACATAAGTTGTATTAAAGGCACCAAATTCGCATAGTATTTTTGTGAAATATTTTGGTAACTTATTAAAAAGGGCAAGTAAATACGTAGGTACCTTTATTGCTAAATAAATTTCATCCGGAGCTTCATTTAAGAATTTTTGTACTTCTTCTGCAGTAAATACCTTCGATTTCTTGCTTTTAAAGCCGTCAGACTGCCTTTTCAAGAAAGCAGTAAGTTTAGAAAAATCTTTCAAATTCACGTCATGTTTTGTCATCATTGTAGATTTTAGCATGGAATAAAAGCACCATAAACTGGAAGGTTGTAGCCTCTTAGATAATTCATCAAAATATGATATAAAAACACTTTCAGAAAGAGATTTCACTTTTTTTTCTGACCGCCATTTCATAAATTCGTCGTATGCCTTTACATATCTTTCTTTCGAGTTCGGCGGTAATATATTTTCGACAACTGTTTTTGCCCTTTCTTTAATAAAATCGGGCGTTAGATCTATGTCTTCGTCACTAGACATGTTTAAAACTTTTGAAAAAGAACTCAAACAAGAAAATTAATTATTTTCGCGATGCTTTCGCGCCTACTAGTAGACTGCCTTTTTTTTTCACGCACGCAAGCGCGTCAAATCTTGCTGGCCAGTTTGATTTTTAAATCGATTCCATCTAACATACGATGTGGAAACAAATAGTTCCATATTTAAAATAAAATCTTTATAAAATAAATTGTCTAGATTCCGATTCGAGTAATTAATCGATACCGAGAAAAAAAAAATTAACTTTTTAAAAATATTCTTCGTGCAGTATGAGTATGACAGTTCTTTTTTCAAATTCCAAAACCTATGCTGCAATGATAGTCATACACCCCGGCATTCAGGGGTGTAAGGGTGTACTTACAGAGCAAGAGATATGTAAATTTATGAAACCAATTAATATATTTTTTATCACAATAGACGCTAGAATAAAACTGGTCCATTGATACTGGGTATTTAAATTGATCTTGTTTTAGATATAGGTACCTATCTACGATCGAAATGATTTTGATTGTAGATATCTGAAACACGACCAATTTATTAGTACGTAATTGAATTTAGAAGTACCCACAAGACATATTATGCGCAAAAACACATTGAATTTTTAATATTTAAAATAAATTATTAAAATTTAATTAACTGTTTATTAAACATAAATACATTTATGTGTAATGGCTGCTATTAATAATGTATTCTAAATATTAATTTAGTGAAGTAATTACCTGCTGAGTAATCCGTGAGCATACTATTAAAACGTCAACTCATTCAGATTACAATTAAAGAGCACGATTTATTGCGGGCGAATTATTATTTAAGCTAGATTACTTTGGCCACCAATATTGGAATCAAATGGTTTGATCCAACGTTGTCTCGAGCTGGAAGCCCGAAGTCTGAGGCATCCACTATTTTTTTTTTTTTTTTTTTACGTGGTAAAATCATCAAATGAGTCCTCCCACCCCGGGCAGGGCGGGAGGGACTGTCAGACTTGTACTGACTAAAATCCACGGTGTCCTTCAATAGCCCGTTATGTCCCGGGGTCACGGTAATGAGATAAGTCCCGCGACCCCGGCAGGCTTTGGCCCTCTAGAGAGGGGCCCCGTCATCATGCTGACACTCCTTGAGGCGCGCGTGGAACACAACGCGCCGTCGACCCGGGCATGGTCCATGGTCGGGTGGCGAGTCGCCCTTTACTCGCTGCCCGCGCCTACGGTGGCCGGAGATCGTCCCGCGACGTCCGACGCCGTGGGCGTCTACCACTGCGGCTGGGGCGGAGGGAGGACGCTGTCCTCTCTCTCTCGCGGCTCGCCTCCTCCTTCACGAGCATAACTGCTTCGCAGAAGGAGGCGACCGCTTCCCACTCCGTCTCGCCCCGCAGCATGGCCTCGACCAATGCCGGGCGCGAGAGGTCTCCGCCCATCGCTGCCGCGAGGACACGGCGGTGCTCTGCCCAAGCGGGGCAGTCCTGCACCGTATGCTCCACCGTGTCCTCCGGGCGATCCTCGCAGTGGTGACACCCAGGCGTTTCTTCCCTCCCTATCCGACACAGGAACCTCCCGAAACTTCCGTGTCCGGTGAGGACCTGCGTCATGCGGTAGGTCAAGACGCCTTTCCAGCCACTCCTCGAAGAGGGGTCTTACCGCCGCGATTGCGGCGTGCCCGGACCTCGGTTGCGACAGTCGTCCCCTCCATACTGCCCTGAGATCGCACCGGAGCTCTTCCCGCCGCGCCTCGACTTCTCGGGGCAGCGGGGTTACACCCCGGCGCTGCGCCTCCACGCGCCACTCATAGACGCGCTGGAGGGCAGTCGCCTCCAGATCCCAGGGCAGTGATCCGGCAAGAGGCATCCACTATACCGGAGAAATTCCAAGCGTGGAGCAAAGTTAAAAAAAAGATATCTGGCCCATCCGACCATAAACGGATGGGCTCATTCGAAGTCACTCCGTGTAAAATTCTGATATTTACATGCACCCGGTTAGACCTGAAACCGAGCCCAAAATGATTTTGAAATGGCTGCATTTTAGTTAGACTGGGTGCTGAAATGTACCCAAAATAGTTGGGATATGGCTAAGCAGATGATGAAAATGACCGTTAGTTTTATCTAATACTTGTAACTAATTACTAGCAAATAATCTTATCTGAGTATTGTACTAACGTAATCGTTTCTGGGATATAACTAATTAGGGAGGATATAATTATAGAAACTTAACAATCGATTACTTTGTTGACCCAGAAAAACTAAAATTAACTCTTATTATCGCTTCGCATATTCATTTTAAGTAAGTATTAATACTCCTTGCAATTTACATAAACATAACAAACAATTATGTCTTTTTCCCTATGGGGATTTTTCCCTAACTTCAGAACATAATGATCCTTATATACTCTTGCACATTGTCAAGGTCGCTAGGGCCATATGCTCTGCGTTCTACAAATACCTTTTTTTTTGCGTGGTAAAATCATCAAATGAATCCTCCCACCCCGGCCAGGGCAGGAGGGACTGTCAGACTTGTACTGACTAAAATCCACGGTGTCCTTCGATAGCCCTTTATGTTCCGGGGTCACGGTAATGAGATAAGTCCCGCGGCCCCGGCAGGCTTTGGCCCTCTAGAGAGGGGGCCCCGCCATTATTTCTATTTTCTGACCTTGAAAGAATCAGGAATTTCCCTGCCTTAACGTCTACGTCTTAGTTCAAACATCTGCAGTGTTATTCTTTATAAACACAGCCTTGTGACAGCGCGGTTACAGCGCTCAAGCCACTCTAGGACTAAAGTTCGCTATTCATTAAGCTTCTGAAGCGAAATGATCTCAAAGCGTCGAAGAATCGCGATGAGATTTCTTATATAGAAAAGCATAGCTTATCATAATACTCCTTGTAATCTTTGAGTTTCATGTTTTTGATCTTTGGAGCCTTGTTTGGTCCAAACATTGGTTCCAATGTATGACTCAGCCGCATGCTCTACTACACCGGCGTGAGAAACAGTCTAGCTCCTCATTGTAGCCACCAAATCGTGATAATTTCAAAGTTTATGCTGTTCATCGTAATTTGAATTCGCGTTACGCTAATTACGACTCTAATTGAAGTGGTAATGGATATAAATTAACAAATAAGATTACGTGTATAAAACAGTCAAAATATTTCGTCTGTCTTTACTTTCGTTTAAAATAGAAAGTAGTTGGTAATACATTTCATATGATACGTTTAATAAATTGCATTCGGTGTCGGTGAAATGGCTTAATGAATATTTTTTTTTTATTTTTTTAGCCTGATGTGAAATGCATTAGTGTTGTATTAAATAAAAAGCGAATTATGTGAATTTATTAATACTAGTTTTGGTTGTCGATATAATAATGACAGTCAAAGACCGGTAGGCGTTTTCAAAAGATTAATTTTTTTGGTTATTTTATTTAAGGAAATTCTTTAAAACGCAACTGTTGTAATTTGGTAGTTATGACGCTAACCTTTTGTTGAATGTTTTATTGATTTAATATCTGTCTGGTTAGTGAAAATGCTAGAGTCCTTTGGGATTTTAAGTAAACGTGTTACGATCGATTTAAAGGATAATTATTGAGACGATAGAAAGCTTAAAGCTCACCGCACACGCACGAAACGATTAGTCGTTGCGATTATTATTTACTTGTTTGAAGCGGAACGACATAGACCTAATATCATAGACAGAAATTGACTTCATCATCATCTGATGACTTATCGTTACGATATTCAATACCTAATTCTCTCAGTGGCCCAGACGTTGCTTTGAGGAATTTATCTAATGATGCTGATAGACTTGAGTATTCACTTGTGAAGGAGACCGCAATGACAAGTGCCGCGGTCTCCTGTCTCGGTCTCCCTGTCGCGGTGCAAACCGCCGCCTATGCAGAAGACAGCACGACAAGTGTCGCGGTCTCCTGTCTCGGTCTCACTGTCGCGGTGCAAACCGCCGCCTATGCAGAAGACAGCACGACAAGTGTCGCGGTCTCCTGTCGCGGTCTCGCGCGCGAACCGATACCTTAAGGCCAGGTATTCCCAATTTTACATCACTTTGATTTAACAATAAATAAAGAAATCGTGATTTTTTAAATCCAAAAAAAGAACTTGTTCTAGTTTACTCTATGTACTTTGACAATTTGTGGTTCAAAACACGATATCGAAAACTTCACTCGATAAAAAAAAATCCGAAAAACAGGCTAAATCGATATTTTTTTCATGTTTTTCTTGTTTTTCTCAAAGCTTATAAATGTTTTACTACTAAAAACCATATCTTAAAAAAGGTAATAACGTAGAGAAAAGTAATTTGTGGTTACATTTTGCAAAATAGCTTGTTTTTTTTAATAATAAATTATTATATAACACAGCGGCTCGCGTTCGTCACTTCAGTCGCCCGCTAGGCCTTGTCGAGGTGAGACCTGTGTCCCTTTTTCTAGCGCGCGGCTATCACATAGTGTAAAGAAGGCAGTTACTCTTTATTTGTTTTTATTAGTGCACAGAAGTATGGGAAATAAAAATAAAAACAAGAAAGTAGCCAGGTGCAAAGTCCGGAAGGTTAGACGAGAAATCAGGTAAGTTTGTTTACAATTTTATTTTTTCACATACTAATAATTATTATCTAAATACTTATTCGTCTTTTGATTTTTAAATCTAATCTTCGGTCTATCTTTACCTTTACTTTCGAAACCTGTCCATCATTTCTAAGAAATAGCAATAAGAGTGCGCTTCTTATCTCTATTTAGGTACCTAGGTAGGTAATATTATAATAACAATAGAAGTGCAGCGCGCGCCGCCGCCGCGTTGCCGGCCGCACCTGTGTGTGTTTATTACCTACTAGCTGTTGGCCCCGGCCTCGCTCGCCAGCCAACCCCTCTCCTATATAGCCTATTACCGGCTCTAGTGTCCCACCTGTCTCTGTACCAAAATTTATCAAAAACAGCCGTTTTGACATGAAAACGGAACATACATACATACTTACATACATAGGTAGATGCAAAGGTATAATATGAGTAGGAAATTAGGGATCTCTGTTCCTTTCTGCGGATATATGTAGGTAGGTACCTACCGGCACCGACATTGAAGTCTCAAGGACGGATACCAACATAATACATAGTAAAATCATAACAGTAGAATAACTTGATAACGTTTTCATGAACATTTTTTTATTGTTGCAGTGTATCAAAACCACGATGCGGGCATGCGGGCGGCGAGTAAAGGGCAACTCGCCGCCCGACCATGGACCATGCCCGGGTCGACGGCGCGTTGTGTTCCACGCGCGCCTCAAAGAGCGTCAGCACGATGACGGGGCCCCGCCCAAGAGGGCCAAAGCCTGCCGGGGTCGCGGGACTTATCTCATTACCGTGACCCCGGAACACAAAGGGCTATTGAAGGACACCGTGGATTTTAGTCAGTACAAGTCTGACAGTCCCTCCCGCCCTGCCCGGGGTGGGAGGACTCATTTGATGATTTTACCACGCTAAAAAAAAAAAAAAGTATATTTTAATGATTTTGAAAAATGTGGCAGAATATAATTTAATTTATTTATGCATTATGGACGACATACAGCTAAAACAGACAGTAATAAGTTTCGTTAGAAAATTAACCAAGCTAAAATTGAAACCTCTGTATTCATGTTAGAGTTGCTAGTCTAAAGTCAACCCGTGAGTTTGTATTTGTATATCTTATAAAAGCCTAATTGTTTTTCATTCATTGTTTCAGTGGAATGGAAGATATTCGTAATACATTTATTGTTGAAGAAGAGGCTAGAAATCAAGATGATTTTCATCCTGTTACAGGACGTCGAATCGTTGATATAAATTTCCTTCTTAAAGAACTGCAAGAAAAAGGGCGACATAATAATTTATTCGATTGCAAGATGAGTAATTTTCGTTTAATCAGCGAAAGAAGTCTAGGGCTTATCTCTGTTTTTAAATTCCAGTGCAACATGTGCCAAGAAACTTGTCTGGTCCATTCTGAAGATTACAAGGATCCGCAGCAAGTAAATTTAAATATAGCTGCAACCACGGGAATCATAGCTTCAGGCATTGGATACTCTACATTTGAGGAATTATGTTCTTCCATGAATATACCGACATTTTCTTCAAAATATTATTTAAAATTGCAAAATGATGTTTATGCAAAATGGGAGAAAACTGCTAGTGAGTCTTTGGCGGCTGCTGCAGCAAAAGAAAAAGAAATAGCGCTCGCAGAAGGAAGAACAAATAACGGTTACCCCGTCATTGACGTATATGTTGATGGCTCATGGTGTACTAGGTCTTACGGAACAAATTATAAATCTTCATCGGGTACGGCATCAATAATTGGCAGAAAGACTGGCCAAGTTCTATATCTTGGAGTAAAAAATAAATATTGCTTGGTGTGTGCCAGAGCCGCTAACAGAAAGGTCGATCCGAAACAGCATGTCTGTTTCAAAAACTACACAGGTTCTTCAAGCTCAATGGAAACTCAAATTATAGTCGAAGGATTTAAATCCTCGATTCCAATGTATGGACTTATATACGGCAGAATGATAGGAGATGGTGATGCGTCAACCTACGCTAAAATTCTCAACGCCAAACCGTACGAAAATCAAAATCTGACGGTTGAAAAAATCGAGTGCCGGAATCATATCTTGCGTAATTTCTGCAACAAGTTACGTGGACTTACCACAGAAACTAAATATTTGTTGGCACATCGGAAAACGCTGACCAATGTAAAAATAATGTTAATGCGAAAAGCAATTGTGAATTCCATAACACATAATAAAGTTTCTCAGAATCATAGGTTTCACCTTTAGGGGTGTTCTGGCTAGCACGTGTATCCGAATCTTTTTGCGGATTCTGTGTGATTCTTGATACTCTTTTGTTCTTGTGTTTGTAAAAAGGTTTGTATCGTGATACACTTGCATACAGCATAAAAACAGATATGCAACATGCAAACAAGCACCACAAAAACATGCAAGCAAGCATGCAGCATGCAAGCAAGCATGCAGCATGCAAGCATGCAAGCAAGCATGCAACATGCAGCAAGCACGCAGCATGCAACATTCAGCAAACACGCAGCATTCAAGCAAGCATGCAACATGCAACAAGCATTGTTTCTGTCATGGCTCCGGCGCTGCGGGGTTTTGGGTGGCCCCACGCGAGCTTATCGTCGCAGATGATTTGAACGCTCACCACCGCAGCTTCGGTTTACTGGCCGGCTTCGCCGGCCAGCCTCAGCCGCGGCGGCGGCCGTTCCAACCACCTACTCCTCAGCTCGCGGGCCACCCCACCCCTCCGCGCCTACGCGATTTTAAATTACACTCTAGGGGTAGGGCAGACAAGACTACGTAAAGTCGGTTTTGCAGCATTTCGTTTCCGCCACAAAGTTTTGTAGCAGAATATATTGAATTTTTATGACAGTAATTTAATTTTTGGTAAAATTTTATTTCGGTATGGTGAAAATATGGCAAATAAATCATTTGGCAATTGAAAAAAGTTTAAAAGAGGCTTCGGTCAATAGTAAAAAGTTATTTTGTTAATCGGCGGAACATACTTCGGTAAAATAATACTTATGGCTAATGATACTTCGATGAACTGAAAATATGTCAAATAATGCATATAGCAAAAGAGATGTCGGTCAATAGTTTTCGGTGTAATGAAATTCGAACAAACAAAATTCGGTAAATTGATCGGTTCCCTGTAGAAATGCATTAAAAATAACTATTCAGCCATATTGAATGGTTTGCCATATTGGATTTAGAATGACGTCACGTGTTACTAATCAGTAAAAGTACTAGGCTAGTATAAGATCAAGGTGGTATCTTTTGCGCTCTCGCGCCACGTGACATGCAGCGCGGGGGTAAGGTAACTCTAAATGACCTGCCAAAATACTGGGCTAGCATAAGCTCAATGGTAAGTTTTTCAACGGGGTCAACGAAGTTCATTTGAAAAGCGCTGTGGTGCCACGTGATAGGGGGGGAGGCAAATGCTGTTAGAATACTATTTAGCTTAGATTGTGGCAAGCGAAAATTCAAGGTTTACGTAAATGTGATTTCATGCGTTTTTTACGGCATTATCGTCCTTGCGTTACCTATTGCATTTGGAACACCCGATCTAGAAACTAAAACATCAATTAATTTAATAAGTATAGTTCAGAGTTTATTCCATTTAAAATATCTACTCAAATTAATTTATTACAAAAAAAAGAAAGACTTCGCTATTACTACAAAATATTATAATAAAACAAGTTTTTAATGAATCAAATCTCTTATTTTATATTTAAAATAAATCAATAAGACAAGTTGACCTACTGCCTGCTTATCTGTAATGTGACACTCCCCGTGAGTCCCCGCGACGTAAGCGCACGGCTCGCTTTGCGGCAATCGCGGGCAACTCTTGGTAGCGTTAAATGCCTATTTCGCTTGGATTACCTGCCCTTAACAGAACATCGAGCATTGGCCATTTTCAATTTTACAAAACTGAACAACGAACAGGGCCGAATGTAGAGCCAATGTTTGGCTCTACATTCGGCCCTGTTCGCTATGAACATTTTCACGATATTCCAGCGGACGCTCTAGTTGATGGTTGTCACAATTTTAGCCTAGTTCAGTAATAAATATAATAAATAAATAATTATAATTAGTTATAAGTTTTTTTTTTCGTCTAATATTTATTTGGTCACCGATGGGGAAGAAAAGTTCTCGAGTGGCGACCACGGACCGGAAGACGCAGCGTAGGTAGGCCTCCCACTAGGTGGACCGACGACATTGTGAGGGTCGCGGGCAACCGATGGATGCAAGTGGCGAATTGTCGTTCGGCGTGGCGGTCTAAGGGGGAGGCCTATGTTCAGCAGTGGACGTTTTCCGGCTGATGATGATGATAAGATTTTTTTTCGTCTAATATTTATTTTAATAACATGATTACATGATTATATTAATTATTATATATATACTACATTTAAAAATTAAAAGTAAAATATTTACAAAAATAACTAAACTAAAATAAAAAAATTATAGGGCGTCAAA
Source organism: Agrotis exclamationis (assembly GCA_950005045.1). Lineage (NCBI taxonomy): Eukaryota > Metazoa > Arthropoda > Insecta > Lepidoptera > Noctuidae > Agrotis > Agrotis exclamationis. Next base: position 12,782,911 of record OX465424.1, on the reverse strand, counting down.
AAACTCATCCACATCGCTGTCAATGGGGAAAGTGCCCAGAACGCTGGCAGCATTGCCACGTTGGATGGCAATGCTGATCCTTTGACCAAGAAATAGGCCAGCCCTCTGGTCACGCGAGGCGTCGACTATGCGCTTGGCGATGTCTTTGAAAACATGGTGGGCACTCGGACACCACCCCATGGTCCTAGTGTTTCTACCCCAAACGGCTCAAATTCATAGCTAGTAGTCAAGCCATTGTATTTGCGCCGTTTGAGGTTTTCGGCACTTGCAGCAGCCGCACCAGCACAGCATGCAGTACCAGGAAGATGGGATGGCGCAAGGGTGTCGACACATGTTGCATCCCACACCAAAGGTCTACCCAACTTCCAAGGCATTATAGTCATCCCATCTGGTCTCTTCCCATCGTCGCGTGCCAAGTCACTGGGCTCTAAAACTGCTGGCACACCGGCGGTGACAAGAGCACGACGGATAATGTCATTTTTATTGCATAAGTTGATAAAAAATGCTATGCAATAGCTTTACCGCGGCAGTCCCCGAGTGCCACTTACTTTTTTTCTTCATGAAGATGTCGACTCGGTAAAAAGCTCGCCAGAACGATTGTTAGAATGCTCTCTAAAACGCTCGGGTTTGTTTTTTTTTTTGTAATGTAACATTCGCAAGAATGCTCAAGTTTATGAGCACCGTATAGAAATCATCCTGGCACTTGTAACAAGAGGAAGTCGGAAAGAATTTGCTTAGTATTGTTTTATATGTTACATAATTTGCAGTCCAGTCCATTGACATTGTCTTATTATCTTTCTCTGAACAAAAATGCTGTAAGAAATTCATGTACGCAAGTTTTATTAACCGAAAATTATTTCATAGAACGCAAACGAAAGTGCTTTGAGTGAAAGTGACATAAGACCACATTATAATAATTAGTTTTAAGGTTATATAATAATTGTTATAAATTATAAATATAACGAGATTATTATATTTTTGGTGTAAAATTATCAAAAGAATGAAATGCGACAGAAACGGAGAAGGTGACGCCATAATTATTGTGTGGACAGTTATGTTTAAAAAAGAAATAATTGCGGTATATTCATTTTAAATAAAATTTACCATCTTTATTAGGTGTCTTATTATGATTACTGTTTATTTAAGAGCGTCCAATTTTTAGAAAAGTTTGCATTACGTCACAATATGGCGTGATCAAACATACCCCGTAAATATCGCTTTGTAAATACCGTCATTATAACGAAATTCTGTAAATTAATAAATACCATTAATTAATTACGTCAAAAGAATTAGTAATTTATTGGCTGTCCAATAAGAGAGTAAATAATAATAACTAGGTCTAGGTATATTATTTACTGTTATCTACTATAATAATTTGTATAACAGTAAAATCTAGTTAGGTAACGGTACAAATGAATGCAATTTAATCGACTATTATGCCTCACAGTAATAATATTATGACGTGATGACTGTTATTAAATAATCACTATGATGTATTGGAATATTCAAATTCAATTTATAACTTAATTTATGTGTGATGCTTTACTTTCGTTTCTATTGACATAAATTCATCACATTCGACACCAAATAGCGTCTTACGAGCATTTTTTATTCACTCAACATTTTGTTTTCTTCACTAGGTAAAAAATAGCTATGTATTTTACCAGTGTACAAATGCATTTATTGTTTTTAATAATCTCAAACATAATAACCTTCAAATATACACATTCTAAATCTAAATATTTATTAAACAAAAAACTAACTCAATAAACAGTTTTCAGTATTTGAGACGTAAAGTAAACTGGAACTTTGACAACTTCAAATTGACAATTTTCAAGGAAAAAATTAGTTCCTTCTTCGTACACCAGGGGCGCTGTTCCATTTTTTCATACAAGAAACGCTGTAAATACTGAAAAGACGCTGTAAAGTAAAAGAGTGAAAACTCGTGCTAAGGGTAAGTACAGTTAGTTTTAACTCAATAATAACATTGATTTTTACTTTTGACATTTCAGCGGCTATCGTAGCTTATAGTTAACCAATAAAGTCATTAAGATCAATATTCCTTCGGGAAAGTTCGACTTCGAATTTGCTTTTTTAAAAGAAGATGCTCCGAAGTATTACAAGTATCTGAACCGACTGGTTATTGTCCGTATTCAATAGTACCGGTTACAAAAGTTGTTATTTCGTAACAAAAAGTGCACTCCGACAAATATATGTCGTTGGTCTCATCCCTAAAAACAATTTATTGAAGACCTGTTTATTGAATTCTTGCTGCTATGTTTGAGGCTTTTTCAATGTGATTTTCTAAAGCAAAATCTATTATTGTTTGATGCATAGCTGATCTCCAGTTAAATTAGTGTTTAGTTGCCCCTTAAAAGCGCTCTCAGTTGAAGGCCGGAATTTTTGCAAAATACTCGCTCTATTTGTTGGGACCTTTACAAGATGATGATGATGCTGTCATCCAAGTGCCAAATCCAAATGCCAAGTTCAGATGCACTTTAAAATTTGGCCAAATGAACCGTTGACGTGAATAAAGTGGCGGGTAGTGGCTGGATGCGGAAGGCGGAGGACTGGGTGTGGTGGCGACTCTTGGGAATGGCAAATTTTAATGTTTACCAGTGGATCAGGCTGTTGATGAAAACGATTATGATCGATTTAAAAGTGCATCTAAACTTGGCATTTGATTGGATTTCAACCGATTTTAACCGACTTAAAAAAATAGGTTCTCAGTTCGACCTGTACCTATGTATGTTTGTATGAATGTATGTTCGTCCTATTTCTGTTTGCAAGGTTTAAAGTAACCTAACACGAAGGTGATGGCGGGGTCTTTTAGACCCCGCCATCCCCTTCGAACCTAACCTGTCCGAGTCGGGGTGCCCCAAGTCCCGAGCTCGCTTCCCTCGCTATTGCATCCTTTGTTAAATTGCTGATTACCACCTACCAAGGTAGCTCGACGAAGCCCCGTTTTTTTAATAGACAGTGAAAGGAAACGAATTATTAATCAACTGAATATTCGATACGATATTTCGACTAAATCATTATTAGTCTAGTGAAACATTCGTTTAAATAAAATTAGTGAATTTGAAAATTCGGTGAAATGAAATTATTTCAAAGAAATAAATATGATAAATAAAAATTTACCAATTAATTATTCAGTGAAATGAAAAATTCCACGAAACGACTTTATTGTAACCAAAATTAGCCGGAGTGATTTTCGACGAAACGTTGTTCTACCAAACAAGGGTAAACCATTAATAATTACGTATAACCCCAAAATAGTGTAAATAAAAAACAAGTTAAGAATAACTAAAACCCGACTACGAAAAAAACGCGCACTGAAAGTATAAAACAAGAACAATATTCATTTGACCGATATTGTGCTAGCCGTGGTCGTAATGGTCGTATGCCATCTAGCCAATAAAGAATGTGTGATAAAACCGCAGGTGGCACACGATCACGGGTAGCACAATATCGGTCAAATGAATTATTGTTCTTGTTTTATACTTTTCAGTGCGAGTTTTTTTCGTAGTCGGGTTTTAGTTATTCTTAATTCATTTTTTATTTAGAGGCATGTTTTTGGTGGTATTATGTACCTATTAAGTACGCATATTCTTTTAAATTGTATTTTTAATTTATTAATAAGGATAATAAATTATTATTGATAATCGTCTACTAAAACCTGATCTTTTGCATATAATTCACTTAAAATGCCCGCGAGTGGACTTAAACACGTACGTTACAAGAATTTTACATAAAACAAATTAAACACACGCAGTCAAATCTAACCCTTATCACTTCAGTTTAAGGTTGTATATTACGTTTTCTATGTGAGTTTAGTAGCCTTGGTCCACATAGACGCGTTCGTACGCTGTAATTTAGTGAAATAGGTTCTAAGCTTACAACTTGAGCTTGAATACAATCCTTGACACAATATCATATGTTTAGTGGAACACAGTTATAGGTATTGGAGCATGGTATGCATGTTTTTTTTAACTAGTCTCACACTTTATCTCCTTTGTCGTGGGTGCTTTTAATAAACAGCCAGACCTGGAAAGTATTTTGTAGGCCATACTATGTTCCGTTCCGTGCTTGAATCGAACACGACACAGTATAGCTGACAAGCCAATCATACAAACACTGAGAAAATTGTGCCGTATGTGGTACTATATTGATATTACCACAGGCTCTTTTACTTTCATCAACAACCATCTCCTGATAGTGTCACTCAAGTTTTAAAAGAAACTGAGCCCTTGAAAACCAGGCAGACGTGTGCCTACTGGTACACCCATATTTCGCCAGTAAAGTAAGATAAAGTACCATTTCATAGTAGACGAGACTAATGCTGCCAATTGAACAGACAATCCGCGGCGCGGTTACTGAAAAGTTCATGAAAAACCAATAATACGTCATGGCTAGATCTGGGAATCATACCCAGGACCTCATTCTCGGAAGTCTATATTGCAAATGGGACGAACCGCGAATGGGACCAAGTGGGAATGGGACGACCCGCTAATGGGACCAAGTGCGAATGGGACGAAGTGCTAATGTGATTAATTGTGATCGCGGGACGAAGTGCCCATAACCCATGCATGCATCAATCCTTGACATTAATAGGTACCTTTGTATCACGTGCTATTGACAAAAACAAATGACGTTTGATGAAGGTGTCAGACTGTCAGTTTAAAAATAAGTTGTGAGTGTTCCATTGACAAAGTATTTCTATTATATTTGAACACTGGCACTTTGTCAGTCGTTACTCAAACAAAAGGACACTGTTTCAATAATGATTGCGGTAATGTAAGGATCTTTGTAGGAGACAAATGGTATAATAATCTTTTTATTGTTAGCACCTAATATAATGAAGCGTTTGTATAATGTAGGTCTTATGACTTCGACACCTACAGTTTATAGAACTAAGCGATTATCTGAGAATAATAATTTATTTCGAGAACATACGGATACATACAAAGTACAATTTTACAAATTTCATTCACGAGTTTTCCACCTACGTCATATTTTCATTTCATTTTTCAAACCTGTGGCTACCCACACTAGGAATTTCTCCTGCAACGTTGTGAAACTTTTAAACTCAGATACACAGACCCGAAACAACTACTTGTAGATGACAAAAATATTTGTTGGTGCGGGAATCGAACTCACGACACGCAGGACAGGAGTCAATCACACACAGCCCAGCCAATTAGAAACCAAATAGTAATTAAAATACTCATCAAAGGTAGTAGGTAAGTTTCCATTACAGTACGGAAAAATTTACACAGATTGTACAGAATTTGTCAAATTGATCGATCGATTAATTTGACTGCCAAAACCATTATTAGTATCAAAACCTATTTAATTAATATTCGGAGAATTCTTAACATTTTCAATTCTTGATAATAACTGTAAAGGCTAGCCCACACTAAGGGCGGCTGCAACAAAAATGCGTAAAGTTTGCGATGATGATATAATTTATTAATATTTTTTTTTATAATTTGGTACAAAATTTTGTTCAGTGGTGTTCATTACCACAGCATAAACTCTGAAAACTTGCACTTATTGTTCGCGGTTTCCCCTTTTTTTATCGTGGTAAAACCATCAAATGAGTCCTCCCACCCAGGGCAGGGCGGGAGTCGTACTGACTAAAATCCACGGTGTCCTTCAGTAGCCCTACTGAAGGACATAATGAGATAATTCCCGCGAGTCGCGGTTTCCCTTAGGTTTAGTTTATTCCACGGGAACGTACAATAAAGATAAAAACTATTCTATGTGCTACTTGAGATATCAGGATCGACCTGCGTCAAGTAAGAATTCGTTTAGCTGTTGTGTGAAATCGTAGACTGACAGACAGTACGAAAGGGTTATAGGTAGGTACGGCAAGCTGCAGCAATTGGGTATCCCAGTCGCGATCGTAGATGCTTACAATGGGGATTTAATTCGTTCAATGGACCTAATGTAACACATATTGTTTGGTACCTATACCTACTTTTGACCTAATGGTTGACTGATATGTTAACACCTCGAAGCGATTTAGTCCACTTTAAGTTAGCCATACACCATACTGCCTATCGTCCAATCGGCATGACGCTGCCGATTGGATCAAATTGGCAGTTCGTCCATATACACCATACTGCCTATTGTCCAATCGGCATGACGATCGATTTGATCAAACTTCAAATCGGCAGCAGTGATGCCAACTTAGCAACTTTATAGCTAGATCTAGCAATAAAGTTGCTAAGTTGGCATCACTGCTGCCGATTTGATCCAATCGGAAGGATCAAATCGACATGATCAAATCGGGCATGATCAAATTGGCATGATCAAATCGGTGTGATCAAATCGGCATGATCAAGCCTATCAAGTTTACTGTCATGCCAATTTGATGGATTCTACGCCCACACACGGTCAATTCTAACTGATCCAATCGGCAGCGTCATGCCGATTAGCCGATAGGCAGTATGGTGTATGGCTACCATTATATATCACCATTGTAACCTCAAAATAAATGAATAACAAGTTTGAATGACTTAATAGACTTTTTGCGCAAATCTAACAATTAATAGCTCATAATTTATGTTTTAAAGAAATAACGGATTCAGTGTGGTGAAGGCCTTAACTGCAAAAATAATTAATATTCTAGTGAATCCCCAGGTATGACGTAGCTAAGTGCCTTGTCAATTTTAATACTTAGATAAACAAATTAGTGTTAAGTGTTTAAATAATTAACAAAACATAATGTATAGTGATTTAAGATTTTTATAGTTAAGTATATGGTTGATTTGATTAAAAAATATTTTTGTTTGTCTTGGTAATTAGTTCAACCTACGAGTATGTCACTACTTTTTATATTCATAAAAAATAATGTGATTTGTGAGTTTCGGTATCGCCGATATTTTTATAAGAGTTTCGGTATCGGTATCGTATCGTATCCCTAGTTATTATGTAGATCTGTATCATCATAACCATGCGGTATTTTTTGTTGAATCTTAAGAAAAATATGAATCTATAGGTACCTCAACTACACAGAAAAGTTACAGCCAATGCCTATTGTAACTCAACGGAGTTTGTCCATCGCGGCTGTAAGGACCATTTTACTTTCCTATTTTTGACTGTTCAGCAATAGTCAGTCCTGATAACCATACTGGTTTATGCCTATTGCAAACCTAAGTTACGAAGTAAGATCATGGGAACGCAAGAAATAGATAAGAAAAACAAATGAGCATTACTTGAATTGGTGAAAGTAAGCACTTTGTACAAGCCTAAAGATGAAATCAAACAAAATTGAGAAAAAAAGGAACATTCTATAATCGTTTCAGTCAAAACACTTGAATTGTTCAATGTGCATGCGCATATCGAGGCAAAAATAAATAAAAAGATCCAGTACGGTTTTTCCACACAAAATCTAGGTGTTTGTTTTCGAAAAAAATACCCGACATGAAAAATATTTGTTTATCCAAATTTTATGCTTTCTATTTGCTTCCGATATTAATATTTGCACAGCAGCCGTTTAGCGAGATTTTTAGAGAAATTATCGCCCGGTTTTAGCTAGCTGACTTCTTGAAGTCTCTCAGTTGTGAAACCAATTTAGATTAAACATTGCAAAATATTCCGGCGATCATAAGTCAACAGCTTAACTTTCAAACTCGCTTGATACTTTATTTTTCTACAGCTCAAGTTACACTGGTTTTTCTCTAGACGAAACGGCTTGATTTATTGTATAGGTGATAAAACCTTTCTCTTCACGTGAGATGTCCGTTTTAGAGCGGCATGTAGTGTAAATTGCATTGTAGATAACAATGTTCTGTGCACGATCAAATGGCGGAATGTCTGGAACTATTTTCCACTGATATTTGCCGACTCTCTACTTTCAGTTTGCCTTAAATGTTCTTTAGTACCATTTTGAGGTCTTTGTCGCAAATACCTAAGCGGTAAGCTCAGACTAAATCCATTGAAATGTTAGGTTAAAAACGACTTTCTGCGGACATACATACCAATTAATTGTGGATGAATGATATTCCTAACTTATATTACAAATAGTAAAGTGAGTTTGTGTGTAACGCTCTCGCACCTAAATCTCTGAAACTCTTATAATTATTTTGGTATAGAGATAGATGGGGATCCTGGAGACGAAGGTTTTTTAGTATAGTACTTGAACGGGGAGAAATGAGAGGAAAGAGATGAGTTGCAGTCAATAGCTAAAAGTAAAAGTATACAAATAAATCCTTTTGTGCCTTTTAAGGATTTCGATCAGTTTTTCTTATGTTCTTGGTGCTTGTGTTTTATCACAGTAAAGAAGCCTGTCCTTTGTATAATTGTAGATTACATGGTGCACATCACACATAATTATACTGCAACTTAAAAAATAATTACATATAAATATTTTGGTCAAGATGCAGATTTTCATAGTTTCGTGTAAAATACGAACATTCCGAGGTTTCTGTCCAATCTGATAAACAAAACTGCATACTGCAGTTTGTAAAGGTCAACTTAAAGATGTATACAGGAACAGACGCCAGTACATCAACTAATGTCAATCTGTAAAATTTTGGTCGATTTTCAACTTTATTACAAAAGGAGAAGGTTCACGTTCGATTGGGAAAATTTGCCATTGGGAGAGTAGGTTGACGTGCACTTACCCTTACATTTAGCTATACTTACCCTAACTCTACCAGTAATTATGCAACATAATTATAAAAAAGAAAAGCCCATCTCACCATCAGGTTGAGTAATATATTCGTTAATGGACTTGACTTTTGATTGCATGACTTGAGAATCGGAGTTAAAGTAATTTGATTGGTAGCTGCACCTTTAGGACTGTAATTGCAGATGTCCGTCGTTAACTCAGAGTAATTTCGAGCGCCTAAGGCGGTCCGAGTAAAAGATTTCAAAGAAAAATGCTCCACCAGACTGTAGCCTAAGGCCGCTAGTGAACAAAGAGTTTTAAAGAAATGACAGCAGAACTGACATTCGAGTTATCTAGATAGAGTCTTAAGTGTTGTAGTACTTACAATATTTTTTCTAAATTATTGAAATGCAGGGTTTTTATTTGAAAATTTCGTGTTTTGAATGGGATGCGTTTCATGTCTGTGAAAACCGTCCCGCATTTGGCTAATAAGTATAATTTTTATATCCGCAACGAATGGGTCTATGAGATGATTATACGATATGATAGAGTAATAATTCTGCCTCCTTTACGTGTCTTGTTTATAATAACGAAACTATAAGCAACGTTATACTTTACTCATTATCCTTTCTAGAATCAACTAAAGTCTTTAGATGTTGGCAATGCATGCACTGACTGTTGTGGAATATGTAAAGGCGATCTTCTTTTTGCATAGGCTTTTACAATTTATTCAAAGATATGTCATCTTTTTGCATTTTAAAGTGTACCACGAAACACAGAACAACAGAGTAGTCACTTCGTTTTCCCGAATGCCTGTTTTTTACAACTCATTCTGCGACCTGCCAAAGACTAAAACAAAAAAGTGACGTTCAAACAAGCCCGCCTTCATTATAATGCTGCCTTTACACCGGCTCCCAGAATTGAGCAGTCGTCGATCAAGTTCTGCGATTATGATGGAAATACGCTTTAAACAAGACGAGAATTAAAATTTGATGCAAAAGAACTGGTTGATTATAAAATTTATGATATTACAGAATTATTTGAATATGTTTTTTTATTTATAATTTACAAGGTAGAAAATAGAAATATTATGTCTTTCCTTCAATATAAAACACATACATAGGGAAAAATAGACAAGTTGTATGCCGCGGAATAGGAAGTAAATTAAGTACGTAACACATTGATCGGATTTGAATACAGTAGGCTGTAAATTTTGATGTCTTTCTTACTGATGGGACATGCATGATTGTAATTTCATCATAACCAATCATGTTCCTCTTTGAAACTGAGTGATAAAACGTGTTTTACCTGTCAATGAAACAGCAAAATATTACGTGAAAAGAAAAAGTTTAAGACCGTCTGGCAACTGGCAAGTCAATGATGACAAGGATCTTCTGTTAACACTAGTATCTAGGTTGGTGAAAATCACATCGAAATTTTGGTTCTACTTAACGTGTTGATGACATTCTAAATTATAATATTTCGAATAATGTTGGTTCTAGAACTTCATGATAATTTAGGAAACAAAAGGCTCATACCGAGCAGTGAAATGATAACAGTGGTATAAAAATTAGAAATTATTTGCGTATCTTGGTAAACCTTAGTCGAATAAATAACTTTAGATTTTCAATCAGTGACCCACAAGACCAGACATCAGTCATTGCCTTATTTAAGGACAATTCTGTGTCACTAGTGCATTGAAATATATTGTTAACGAAGATAAATAAGAACAACAACCTACAAGCGACACGTGACCGAAAATAATCTAAAAAAAAAAACAAATTATTCTGTGTCTTATCTTTTGCGTCATAGGGGTCAGGAGAAAGAAATAGGTTACTGATGTCTTTGGGACAATGATGCAAAATCTGTTCTGTATAAACATTTTGTTACCAAAATAGTATCTAGAGGTAAAACAATTGTTGGATGATATCAATTTTTTTTTTAAGATTTACTCATTTTCGTCTTCTCAAAATAATGATGCAACAAATTCACTCCGTAAAAAATCATATGCACTGCGAATTTATTACGCCTTTTCAACAAACTTCAATTTTGACAGACGAATTCATTGTGACCACTCTATTATATTTCTTAACAAACGTAGATTCACAATATTTTAAAGTGTTTTGACTAATAAGTAAAATTAAATCAAAATAAATGACCTAATACTTAAATGATGATGCCTTGAACTACATTTACTTTAAAATGTCAAGATTAAACATAGTTCAATTATCGTGAGACGGTTAAACAACTTATGGATATAATAACGCAGTACTTTGTTATTAAAACTGAACTATAAACTGTGAAGACAATACTTTCATTACCATTTGAAGACGGGAAATGATGCTGAAAACAGTTTACAAACAGAAGGTTGAGTCTGGAACTCTCCTGCTAACAATTTTGTATAAGTACGCTTGCAAATCATCATCAGCTGTCTAGCATTTTTCTATCTATAATTATAATTTGGGTTGACTGTCTGATACGTCATCCTGCCTAGCGGTAAATAAACCCTAGGTACTAAAAGGTTGAGAAAAATAGGTTTGTAAAAAAGTAATTCCAATGCAATCAAAGATATACCTTTTTAATATAAGGATGCAAGTACAAATATCAGCTTCTATTCAATCTTCTATTCACCTTCTTCTTAAGAGTCACAGCCACTGGATACTTTCAAAAAGCGTCAACAGTAATTGGTGCCACCGCCGTTGATGTTCAAGTCTACATTCCATATTAAGGAAACGAGCGTAGAGATGTACCACCACCTGCATTGAAAATTAATAAAAGAAAGCTGACTCATCTAGTTCACCATATACTTGCGTCCAGGGTTGACGACCGGCTACATCGCACATCGGTCAAAAGCGATTTAATTGAATCGCCATAAACGGACGCCGCACCTGCATGGATGGAAACAGCAAGAAGATAATATAGTGACGTAGGCACGAAGCCATTAATCTTGCAATTGAGTCTCGAGAAATTGCAAATGTCTGACTTTACGACTCATCTAGTGTGAGCCAATAACGAATTAAATTCACTTTTATGTGATCGGGTGTTGGAGGTGTTCAATGCTGGACAAATTGCGGTTTGGTGAGTGAGTGAGTATGAGCAAGTAGTATTTTTGATGAGTTCTATTTTAATGTCATTTAATGAGAAAATTGAAAATAAAACTCAAAGGCAACGAGAGCAAAAACTGAGTTTTTTTTTGTAGCTGGTGAGGACGAGTTTTGGCTTTAATAAAAAATGGAACTTTTTCCAGACTTATAATTTAGCACTATCATATTAATATACCATACACTTTAACGAACATGCGATATCAGAAAATCACCAGGACGAGAGTGAGCCAAATCAGTAATATGGTCGTTATTACGGTACTTTGACGAAGGCAGCTGTCAAGTAATCAAGCTTCGCAAAAAGTATTGAGTGATTACCTTTAAATTATTGGTCTTTTTTGAAGATATATTGGGCATTGCTAATTTGTTGAAACTCCCTTTTCTGGCGGCAAATTCTTCTTTGCTTGTCAGTCAAACTTGAGTAGAGGGTTAGTGACCTGAGCTTTCAATCAAATAATTACTGCATCTTTATAATGGGATTTGCTTTGGTTTATTCATGATCAGTAAAAAAATGCAACTTCAACATTTCCAAAATTTTATCTGCCCATAAAAGTTAAGTTACTATAGGTTGCGTACGGCTAAAGTTGTGGTGATTGTGAAATTTTGGATTTGCCGAGTACGAAAGATCTTTGTAGAATATAATTATTTGTTCTGAATTCAGTTACTAAATAATTTCAATGCGCAACAGAAAATTATCAACAAACGCACGTGTTTTATTCGTTCTACTATCACTTCCTGGGCCTTTCGCTATCATCGGAAACCAACAATACCAATAAATAATTAATTCTCAATTTGAATCGTTGTTTACAAGTCTTTTCAATCGGCATGTATCGGATTCTGCAACAGGTTTATGCACTTCTGACTCACATGTTTTTGTGTCTTTGTCCCAAAGTGCTGCATTATCTTTTATATTGATAAAAACATGAGGTGAAACAATATTCGTCTTCATATATTTGGTTGGATCATTCAGAGGTTTATTCTCCCAAATGGAGTAAAAAAAAACGAATTGGGCAGAAATGTAGACCTTGGCACAAGCAAAAAAGGCGTTTATCCAGCACTGGATGTGGTCAAGCTGTGGATGATGAAGATGAAAACCGGCCAAGTGCGAGTTGGACGTGAAGAGGGTTCCGTACGATTTATTTTTTGCCTACCTTTAATTTTAACCGCAAAAAATAGATGAATTGAAATTTACGAATAATTGAAGATTGGTACCCACAATATTGAGTGATTTACCATGTTATTTTAATATCATGGACTTCTTATAGGTTTTCCTATAATCTATAAGTACAAAAATCTATAAGTAGTTTCGGAGATAAGGGTCAATTTTCGTCTATTTTCTTGAATAACTTGGAAAGTATTTATTTTAAAATTACAAAAAAATACATTTAAGATCTTCTCAACAAGACCTTTCATTTGATATGTCACACGATGCAGTTTTCAATTTTTTTTTAATTTTCCCCTTCCCCCCCAAAAATTACCTCCCATATACAGATTTCATAATAGAATAGAAAAACATTTATTTGATATTGGACATACACACACAGAAATAGAAATACACATAGAAATTAAAAATACACAATAAGAATTCTGATTGAACATATCCACACCAAAAGGGTTCATCTATTCACGTCACACCTCTGTGCTTGGGTCACAGGATTTGATATGTGTACCAAATTTCAATTTAATCGGTCTAGTAGATTCAATTCAATTACAATAAGAAAGTGATAAATAAGTACCTATTCCACACTTTCTCATTGTAGGGATGCCAGCCATAGATGCAAGCGATAGCCTCTTCTCGCACTATCTGTCTAAAATCACAGATTTCTTAGCACATATCTGCGTGCTGTCTTTAGAGATTGTTATGCCTCATTACAACATACCTTGTCACAGTTTTCACGTAGTTGTGATCTTTAACCCAGCACGTTAATGATGGCCGGTTGCGACTTTTCGCATAATTCTTGTTATTGTTCAGAACTGACCCTCGCATCGCTGTCTGGACAGGTAGAAACACTGGAATTATTGGTAATAGGCGGTGTAGATATAATAAGTTTTTGTAGTTTTTTATTTAAGATACAACTTAATACTCGATGCATATTTTCGACTGCATGGTCTATTGGTGTTAATTACTATCTTGATCTAATTGCTTTCATTTATATCTAGAATTACTGGTAGATCATCAGGAATATTTTGATATAGACCTATTCAACAATGAATGACATCACGAAGACAGTATTTATAAACACGTGCCGTATTTTGTTTCTCAATGTGTTTGTGTTTAATACGCTACTGGCCTACAGTTGGAGCCCTTTCACCGACATTGATAACACTTCGCAAAAAGTCACCGATACATTGTACATAATAGTTATACGTATATACTTGTAGGTCAACGTTGAAAGTGTACAGTTTAAGTCTCTCATACCTTGAACCGTTATGACTAATTTTGGTGATATACGATGAGCGAGACAAGAAAATAATTTGGGTTTTTTTTACAAGTGTGATGCTTATGACTTCAAATGAAACTGCATCGTAATCATTGATCATTATATAAAAGGCTGTAGCTTTATTTCATTAGACTTCTAAGGAATGTTTTTGACCACAATAGTCTATCATGTTAGATATTTAATTACCATGTCATTTACACAGCAATTACTCATAAATCATGTTTGAAATGCATCTAGTATATTTTGACCACTAAAACTTTATTTATGACTAGCTTTTCACCGCGGTTTCACCCGCTGCCAGGCTTCTGTTGTTCGTAGCGTATTTTTTACTTATATTCCTCGATAAAAAGAGTACATCATACAATATTTTTCAATTCGACTGAGTAGTTCCTGAGATAAGTGTGTTTGCTGTGGCTTTATGATTTAATAAAAAAAGTAATAGATTGTTATGTTAACAGTCATCTTCCTTCCTCCTGTTTTAGAATGCTTTTTGCTGGCAGTAAATAAACTATACATATTCATGAAAATATACAGGATACCTAGCTCCTCCATTGTGACTATGTTTTATTATTTTTAACACTCTTTTATGCACAAATAATTAAAGATGATGAATCTGAAAATTGTAAGTCACAAATATTTTTAAAACGGATTTTGCCAAGGTATTTATTGTAAGAATTATTGATAGATTGATTGATTGATAGATAGAAAACTTTAACCTATATTCTCATTCATGTTATGAATATAGACAAACAGTATTATGAATGGAAAGAGGAACCTCCAATAACAAATTATTGTTTTACTTTATTCAAACATCGTGTGTTTGCTAAACTATTAGAAAAACTACCCACGTGCAAAAGAAAACAAGACGTAAATGGTGCAACCTTAGGTCATCATTAGCGTGTGTTTTTTTTTACATAATAACCTAAATAAACTAAAATTACGCAAAGAATAACAGTATTGGCTGGATCAAGCGCTTGATTCAGAAGGCAGTAAGTATTTCTGGACACCGTGCGTATTTTTCGGAGGTTCGTCTCTCAGGAGCCCTGATTACCAGTAGCCCGGACCCTGTTCTCGATATTGAGACTGCTATTTTTTTATATTTTTAAAATAATTAGCCTAGACTGTATATATTTGTAAGGAGGTTTCTTATTAATCGAGCCTTAATGTATGGAGCGGTAGTTTGGACCCTGCTCCCGACTTCAAATATTATCTGTTGGGCAAAAATGTAGACGCCCACGGCGACAGACGTCGCAAGGCGATCTCCGGCCACCGTAGGCGCGGGCATGCGGGCGGCGAGTAATGGGCGACTCGCTGTCCGACCATGGACCATGCCCGGGTCGACGGCGCGTTGTGTTCCACGCGCGCCTCAAAGAGCGTCAGCATAATGACGGGGCCCCCCTCTAGAGGGCCAAAGCCTGCCGGGGCCGCGGGACACGTATACCGCGACCCCGGTATACAAAGGGCTACTGAAGGACACCGTGGATTTTAGTCAGTACAAGTCTGACAGTCCCTCCCGCCTTGCCCTGGGTGGGAGGACTCATTTGATGATTTTACCACGATAAAAAAAAAGAAGGGCAAAAATGTAGTTCACAAATTGTTTGAACTCAGGATAATGTATCTCTAAATTGATCCCGGCAAATAGCAAATTTATGAATACTTCATCTTGGTCTCATAAAGGTGGGTACAGATTGGTGCAATGCAACATGTAATGCAACATGCAATGCAAGAATTTGAGGTCCACATTGCTGCAATGTATCATGTAATGTAACAGGATTCCCATAGTGTGGACGCCTCGCGCGCACGAACTGCGCCTGGGTCGCGCACGCTCCGAGCGTTACAACTCATGCGCGGCTCGATCCGAGATTTGTCGGTTTTTAGTACGAACACAAAGGGGCGCGCTGTGTGCGCAGGACTCAGCCGTGGACGGTCGTTCGTTTCGTTCGCATGCGCAAGACTCACAGCACTCTTCTATAGATGATTTTACTGATTTAATTTAGTTAACAAAGAAAAATAAAGATTTAGTTAACAAAGAAATAAAAATTTAGTTAACAAAGAAATAAAGATCAGGAACAATTCCACTTATAGATTGTTTAGATACTCTAAATGTATACTGTAGACTTGTGTAAGAGTCCCCGGAGCTTAAAAATCGAAGAGTAATCGCTAGTCTATCGTGGGCTGAAATTGGAGCTCTTAAATTTGAATATTTTCGACTTATTCTTGGTCCGACTATCGCGAGTAAATTTTCAAAGTCTGTTGGCGTCATCCTCGTAAAACTTTTGTATTGGCCACTTATATGCTGGAAATTCATATCTGTAAGCAGTTCTCTGCCTTCTCTCCGTTTATATAATTCTGTGCGCCACCAACGTCGGGGTCTTTGGCGTTTTTTAAAAGTTGATGAATGATTAACAATGAAGCACAGATAATCGTCAGAGCAAGAAGGCTGTCTTCAGACTCCATGATTCGTGTATATCGACTTAAGTAGTGATGTGAGCAAAGAAAAGAACACGTGTGACGAGGGCTAGTGTTTGTAACGAAATGCGGGAACAGATGTTCTCGAATGATTCGTAGTCAATGCGCGTACCGCGCGCGCCACACGTCCAAGGCAGCAGGGAACATGCAATGTAAGGCAGAATATTACATTACATGTTGCATTGCACCAATCTGTACCCACCTTTACAGTCTTGCCTTTAAGTCCTCATCTAAAATACAAGTCATGGAAGAAATTCTTTCTTCCTCATATGCAAAGTTGAACTACCTAGGTAGTATAACCTCACCTTAGTTCCACATGTCAATACCACTTAGAACATTCCACGGTCCATTAAAGTGAAAAGCGTAATCGATAAATGCTGGCAAACAATGGTTAATTAAGTAGTTCGCTCTGCGCCTTAACTGGTCGTAGGGCGTGTACCACTGGATAGTACTGGATACTGACGGCAACGATTAGTGATGTCTGTCATTTCTAGAAAGTTCAGATACAGGAAACAATTATAAAAAAAAAAAAACAAATTTAATGGGAGAAATAGAAAATAACATTCTAATTTTCAACATCTCGGTGAGGAGGAATAAGTTTCCAGTCTTTTTTATAAGTTGATTTTACCGGTAAATGTGATAGGAAGGAGCCTATTCCTCATACCAGCGGTGTTTCGTATTTTACCAAAAAAAAAAAAACTATTTACTATGTACAAAAAATCGATTTATGTTTTGGTTGTCCTGGTAAAGACATGTGATGAGGTAGGATGACAATCATGTGACCAAGAGACTAATGGGTATGAATGTTTAGGATGGAGAGGAAGAGGCAGGCCAAAGAAAAGATGGTTGTCTTTTGTGAGGAATGATAAATGATTTAAAAGGAGTAAATGATGCTTTGACATCTACAGGGAAGAATGTAAAAATAAAATAAGTTACGCCGACCCCAAGTAAAATGGGATAGGACAGGAAGATGATAATATTATGGCGGAAATATAACCAAACAAGCCCATCTATGTGCACTTGAAGCTAGACCCAACGATAGAATTCGAAACATTATGACTCTACGTAACAATCAAATACATACCTACATAGTATTCTCTTATAGTCATAATACTTATTTAAAGATAAAGATAACGGTGTTCTGGTATTAAACAGTTTGACCTTACAGTTACATGGAAGTTGTCCGTATCAATATTCATAATGTTGTTAACTACGCAATACGTACTTGTGACAAACAATCGTGGATACTACTGTTATGTTTATTTTAAAGATAAATTCACGTGCTTGAGCTAAAAGTGGTGAACTGTGAACCGAGTGTCACGAAACTCAGAGATGATCGTATATAAAATTCTGGCCAGTTTCGATTTAGAAATAGTACTTCTATTTATTAAATAAAGTACTCGATAAGATTTTTGTAATAAGATGAGATTGTAGAAGCTATGTACGTTTTAAGGCAGAAAAAAAATAAAAATAACGGCAACAATATCGAGTTGTGGGAATCCCAGATCAACACTCGAACAACATCTATTTTGATAACTTTGTTAATTAGATACTTTAAAAACTGCAAAAGCTTGATGTCCTTGAACCGTAACGATCGGTGCTAATCTGTAAAGATCAAAAATGATAGAAAAGAAAAAGCGTTGTTTTCAATTAAACTAAGATAAGTATTAAAGCAGCAGTGTAATAAAGTGCTTGTATGACCAGATAAAACAATCCAAAACAAGAAATTAAAATAATAACAATTTAGTAAGTTTATCTACAACAACAAAGCTACTAAAAGATGACAAAAAAAACTACTAACCCAACGGCTTCGTCAGTATTTCGCAAAGGGAAAATATTTTACACTGACATTTCGCTAGTAAATATTCTGTAAGTGTGTTGTAATACTAGCCGGATACAATTGCAAATCTAGAGCCGGACTGCTACTGAGAAGTACCTACTGGAAAAGCCCAATAACACTTGACTTCTGGGGATCCACTTCTACACTGTGTTTAAACAGAGAGTCTTTTGCGTCTTCGTTGCTCATACATCTGGTCACACACGCAACCCTTATGTGAGCATCTGACCTTTCAGAAAAAATAGAATATTGTTTAAATTTATGTCCATCAAGATCCGCTACTTGTAATTTGTCATCGGCCTTTGTATCACTTATTGTTATTGTTAGAAACCTTTTGGTCAACCTATCAAAATGATTAAACAAAACGAGCAAAATGATTACTTCTTCTAAATCAATGAAGATAGTTGCTCATGCAAATCCTTTTTCTTATAGCCGTCGTTAGATTCACATCCGTCAATGACGTCAACACGTTAAGTAATACTATTGTTATCGATCAAAATGGAAGTATTATCAATAGGAAGATTGTCGAGTTTTCAAGTTATCTTCTTAATAATGATTGACATTCTCTCAAGTGTCTCACCTTTGAATATTGTTTCTTATTCTCTTTCTGGAATCGTAATGGAAACTTTTTCACAATTCATGACTTTTGGGAATTCATGCTATGATATTTTAACATAGGTCATCATTAATCATCAACTAATATTACTGTATCAAAAACTGATGTAATTTGTATGAATTTACGTTGTACAGAGCTGTGGAAGGGTTAGCGTATTCTAGTATGGTTTTGCACCAAACAACTACTAACTAGTACTAAATAAGAATTGAATTGAAAGATATTTTCTACAAGATTTGTATTATTTATCTCTGTGGATGTTGTAGTATAAAAAATAATCATTAAAATCTTCATTTTTTTTTACTAAGAAATCGTTTGATTACACTCAGCTATGCGAATATTAAAACTGGGATGCATTGTAAAACAATAAGAATTGCAGCAATTATCGTCTGATCGGCCCTTGCTTTGAAGTCAAGGTCTACCCGATCGTTTGCTTGTCTTAAGTGTTTCTGCACTTCGACATTATCAATACAAACGAGGAATCATAATTAAATACTTCTTTTCTTAGCAAAAATAAACTAACCAATTAAATAAACCGTTGCCAATTCATAGAGCAAGAGGTAAAACAGAGATTTATGAACTAGCCAATAAAGATTGGAATTTACAACGTGGATTTTATTGCTACTTTATTCTAATTAAACACAAGAAAACAACGTTCCATATAGATACTGTTATAATTATATAATCGAGGTCAGTAAAAATCCATCTTGACGAAAAAATGAATACTGCCGAAGAAATATGTCAGACCTCCTTGATTGTCAGCGTCATAGTTATAAATGGCATGGTGTGGGAAGACAATGCGTTCTCTTACGTATCTACGGAGTACAATAACTTGTATATTTGCACATGCATCGTCACTTGAAAGTCTGTCGGTACCTGCGTCGTACTCACGGCGAGCAAGTCCTTCAACCTTGGGACCTGTATTGCGGATATTTCGCTTGTTGATTTTTTCTCCTTTTCCGCAAATCTCTGCTACACTATTTACTTGCGAATCTCGTTGGTGTCGACTCTGTAATAAGTTCTTTAGCGAACACGGTCACGTCTTTGGCATTTGTTGTTGTACCTAAAGTAACTTACTATTACGAAGCACATCAAGTGCTTTGGTGCAAAGTTTACGCGTTGCAAACATTTACTTGGCAACCAACTTCTTTTTCGTAAACTATTTATTTACTTACAAAATTTGAGAAAATTATTTGATTAAAGGCTTCCATACAATATTCTGGGTATAATACATAAGAAGGTGGTAGGGGGAGAGAGGGGTGCTTAGTTTAAGACAATCATCTTAATACATTTTCATGAGGAGATGATAATGAGAAACGGACGTTGAACGCTGCATTATTCTCCAGAGGGCAATAGGTGGCGCGATATGATAGCCCAGGGCTCGACAAGTGCGGTCGAGGCCGGGAGCCCGGGAGAGGTGGCAGCCGCTCGCATACCGCACTCAGTATACAATCGCGCGCCGCAAGTGTTGCGCGCACGCCGCTCACTGCAACAACCTCGCGTACTTATCGAATCGACCGCCTTATCGATTACGCCTTCCGCTCCTTTGAACGTCCGCGATTCCGAACAGTGATGAGTGACTCTCGCGATAACGTGTGAATAATTGGAGGATTAGGGATATAAACAAGTGCACGTGATGCTTCGGTAGATTACGGCAACAGTGTAGACCTATCGGCGCCTCTCCTGGTGGACCAGGCCCATGAGTGTCAGTCCCCTACCGGTGTCCAAGGAGATAACGTGATGTGACAGCGATACGTGTCGTAGTGCCAGTGGAATTGTTTTGTGAAAGTGTGCACCGAGCGTGAGTGAGCAGCAGGCTGCCGGCGCGGCCGGTGCTCCGTGACAATGTTGAATTGCACCGATCTGGAATGCATCCTCCACCATCATCATTACTATGCACACCTGCACCACATTCATCATTTACAAAATGCACAGGATACAGGTACGTCGACGCTGAAATTAATAATCATCCTAGTGATGGTGATGATGAAGTTTTTCAATCAATCACCGGAGAACAATGACGAACCAAAGGTAGTAACAATGAAATTGTTTGTTGAAGAGCTAACGATGAGTTCTAATGATAACAAATGAGACGAACGAAACGTGTAGGCCTCGGTTGAAATCCTTGATTTAGATACTGCATCAGATGCAAACATTCAAATTGAAGTTCATGATGAAATAATCTTAGGTAAATGATCATTCATTGCGATGTGTTTTAACAATGCGAGAGACGTACTTGACCTTTATGAACAATAACAAAAAAAGGAAAATTGGGTACAACACTTAGGAGCGATAATAGACAGAAACACAAGGTTCGGTGCAATAACAAGCAGGTGTTTGGTGTAGATATCACGCAATGTACTGCCTATTGCGAGCTGTTTTCACTCTCTTAACTCACATGGACGAGCGATTTAAAACCTGCCTGACGCCGCGAAATGGGCGAAATATTTGTACAAACAAATGTTATACGTTTTCTCTTTCAACTCGTCACAGACATAATGAATGACTAAACTGATTACATTAACTTTACCAGATGAACAGGTTAGGTTTACAAAAAATTGTTTCTAAAAATAATTATTAAATGTAATGAATATCTGGAACGAGTAATTACCTTCAATTAAATTACAAAAGGCACACAAGACTGCAGTTTCTGTTCTAATTAATGAGGCATATTTGGTGGAATGTGCCGTACAGTTGTGTAAATAATCCTGTACGATGTTATCATTATCGGTTTCTACGTTTTGATCATAATTCGGGATTTCCATACTTTCCGACGGATTTCCATAATTTAATGTAAATAATAAACATACTTGTTTATTAAAACTTGTCGCTGTCTTGACGATAACAGTTTAAACATTGTAAGAACGGTGAATGTATCGTAACACTCTAAAATCTGTCAAACTTTTCTTTAAATAGAGAGCAACTAACATTCGTATTTATTTTTCACTCTATTGATTCATTGGTTTATTATCGTTAATCGAACAATGCTCAATGAGTTTCAAGTTCGTTAGTATCATAACTACACGCGAACTATTTGAAAACAAAAACAAAAAGAAGTAAACAATTTCTCTTATGCAAGACGTACGTTAGACTGGTCTGAAAACCTGTATACCTGACGTTCTGTTAGATATTAATGATGTGAATTCACGCTACAGACCTTATCAGGTAGGCAGGGAACCCACTCAGTTTCACGATAATCTATTTTCTAAAACATTCTGATAATATATCGAGAACATAATATAAAAGCAGAAAGTAACACAAGTAGTACAAAATTAAGCAGAAAGTAAAGCTATTTGTAAAAATATGTTTCTTAAATAATAACCGACAAAAATCACCAAATTCTAACAATTATTTTGCAGTAGACCATAGATTGCATAGGTAATTCAATTTATACGCTCTTTGTTACCTTCATTCGCTTATAGACTTACAATAATGGTATTTTGAGACGATCTAACATTTGTTTTGGTATTCTCTATTGCACACATTATTGTTTCAAATGTAGGTTCTTCACAAGCTCCATATTTCTTTTTATTTGCAACATCGTGATGAAAATTTTATTAATCAGTAAAATCATTCGTCCAAATCATAGAAATGATTCTAATCAGGATTATGTTTGTAAAACACTTATGTAAAGCGATACATTGATTATCTTGGTAATAATATGAAAATGTTCAACGTAGTTAACCCTAAAACCGGTCATTTTAAGTTAGTTTATTACCATGCTAAGCGAGTGTTTCGTGTGCATTACTTCATTAAGGTTAATCTTATAACGCTAAACAAGAACCGAAATGTTTGCTTACTTTTCTGAACAGTTCGAGGTTTTGATTTTGTGTTGTTGACTCTAAACTTAGCTCAAAGAACCAGTCATTTCAAATTCTTCTATACCTACCTGTTTCAAAAACACAAACTATTTTAAGTCTATTAATATTCTCAAATTTTTAATCTCGTGCTAAAGTTTTTGTTTGCTTCAGTGGCTGAATATTACTTCATCGTTATTGCTATTTTATATAACCACGTCTCTTAGATCTATTAATAAATTATGTCAGTTTTCCTCATTCTCTTAAACGTGAAGTGATAAATATAGTTGTTATTGTTTTATTCTGATTGTCTCTATCATGTCAATATTAAGTCAGCAGCGTATAAACTCGGCTCTAGCTGTGACCATTTAGATTGAGTATTGTCCTGCTTTTAGCTACTTATGTATTTTTTAAAGACAGCATCTTATTTTTAAATTGGAGTTATTTTTAAATCGTCTTTACATTAGTTTATTCTGTCAGACTCATATTGACAGACACATCCTGTTCCTTCAATAGCACTTGGCGTGCTAGGGCTGCAACTTCAAATCAAGATAATTTAATGAAAAATAAACAATTATTTTGACTTTTAGGTGATTTTAACGTTTGAGAACTAATATTAGCCTCTCCGTTATAATTTATCATTGATTTGTCCGGAAGTTTTGTACAGTCGACAAAGTGGAATCATGACCCATTTTGACAATAAACCGTTTAAATCCATCAAATTGACAAAGATCATCGTTACCATGGATATGTATGTTTACGCGAATGTGGACCTAATTGTATTTGAATGCCTATAGGAAAATAAGATTATGGTGGGTCATAATTCCACTTTGTCGATTGTACTAAAGTAATAATTTATTTAAAGTCTTAGCTATACCGAATGACTTAAATAAATCCGTGATTGTTTTAATACATTTAAGCATAAATGTTTTGTCTTTGTTGCGATGAAAAGTTGCCTTGTATTTGATTACAACAGAATAACTTCATAATATTAATGTTTCTGAATTTTAAACAACAAAATGGTGTATAATTCACCATATTTTGGTACTAGCGTCCGTACGCGTTTAGAAATTGACTGCACAATTTAATTCAAACGTAGAAATTGATTCGTTAACTTTGTTGTTACAATATGATAATGTAAACATAAAAATAAAAACTTGCTTTCGTTTTGTAAAGTTAGCATTTCGATCTACGGAGGACTAGGAAAATTAGGATTAAGATACACACATATCGGACCAAAACTTAGGCTCGTTGCCCTTTATACATATACTCGAAAAACATAGCCAATTGGTAGGAGATCTCCCTTATACCGGGGGATCGCCCTAATCGTCTCTATTAACAGACAAGGTCAATGTTAATATCTCTCGCGAATACGCCTGTATATCCAACAGGTAGTTCCCAATTTAAATAATTTGCGACGTGTCTCTTCCTGGTTGCTTCGCTGACTTGTGACAGTGATGGTAAGCGCTACTGTTGTTTATGTGGTCCAGGGTTTAATTTCCAGATCGAACACATTCTATTGGTACTTTTTGATCAGGAATTTTATAGTAGGAGCCACAGGGTTTGGATCTGTGCCCATGGTCATACTGCTGGGACACAGGCTTCCTCTATGAGAGAGGTAGTGTTCTCATCCACCAGACTGGCCCAGTGCGGGTTGGTAGGTATAATTCTTCCAATTTTCAGCTCTAGGATATGTTGGTTCCCTTCACGGTACGGCAGTGGTGGTGAAATTAATTACACAGAGTAATGTCGCCTAGTAAGGTTCGAACTCTCGACCTTGTAAGTCCGGGCCGTTACTATAGAGCACTGGGATTTCTGTAACCAGTAAAATTGGCTTGCCTCGTGTTATAGTGAAATGTGGTTGTCTCTTCGGCGACAAGCGTGTTTGTTTATGGTTCTGTCCCTGGGGCGGTTATCTCTTACAGAGGTGTCAACTGATTGCCTT
Source organism: Agrotis exclamationis (assembly GCA_950005045.1). Lineage (NCBI taxonomy): Eukaryota > Metazoa > Arthropoda > Insecta > Lepidoptera > Noctuidae > Agrotis > Agrotis exclamationis. The sequence goes on along the minus strand of OX465424.1, from coordinate 12,758,088 downwards.
GTCGAATCAATTGAGTGTCTAGTCTCCATTACAATTTGCATTTGCTCTGCAACGTTTTGAATTTGTTCCAAGTTGTAGATTTAACTTTCTAATCTTGTCTTCAAGTGTTCGCCATTATTCAATAAATTTCTTCATGAGTAATTATAATAATATGTAATTTTGGTAGGTATTGAGAATTCAAGATAGAATACGTTTTTTTTGTTTACGTTATTCAGCCATAATTATAATCTATTTAACAATGAAATTGATAAAAACAATAAGGATGAATAGTGCTACGCTGTGTCGGGCCCGAACCGAGTGAGTCTCAATCAAGACATGGGTTAATAAAAACTTCACTTCAAACAACATTATTTACAGTCCACGCTACACACTATACACGAACTTCTGATAAGAATTGCATATATAATAAAATATCCTTGAAGATTTGAATCCATGCATCGTCCGTGCCCCGCTCGGGGCTCGGCACGGTCTAACATATTTCATCCCTACGAATTAAGGCTGAAATAGAAACCTCAGAGTGAAATATAAATTCGTCAACTAGAGAGTGGGTGAGATAAAGACAACACTTTCGTTCAAGCTAGAAAACAATGTTCGGTTTCATCGCCTTTACCTTTCATCGTTATCGTAACTATTCGTTACATATTTCACCATTCAACCCAATTTATGTTCCTGCAAACCAGTATTTTCGCGTTTCCTTCCACTCTCTTCAAGTAAAAGGTATCTTAGATAATATCCTAGACATACATCCGGGTAGGAAACGCATGACACGATATTGAAGCTGATAATTATTTCACCGATAATGTGTTGTGTTGTGGCTGTGGCTAAGAGCAGGTTCTAAAGTGGTCATTACGAGGTTTTAATGAAGTTCAGGGCGTGATAAATGTTTATGTTTGTTGAATTATAGGGAAGTGACTAAGAACTGGTTTTTTGTGTTTGAAAAGAAGAACGATTTCTCTGTTGAAATTGGAATCAGGAAAAGAAATGATTTAGTAAGTTTAAGTTCCGCACTTACACTTGCACTCACTTCGGACCATGCCCGGGTCGACGGCGCATTGTGTTCCACGCGCGCCTCAAAGAGCGTCAGCATGATGACGGGGCCCCCTCTCTAGAGGGCCAAAGCCTGCCGGTGTCGCGGGACTTATCTCATTACCGTGACCCCGGAACATAAAGGGCTATTGAAGGACACCGTGGATTTTAGTCAGTACGAGTCTGACAGTCCCTCCCGCCCTGCCCGGGGTGGGAGGACTCATTTGATGATTTTACCACGATTAAAAAAAAAGAAGAAAAAAAAAGTTTCGCACTTACACCATACCGTATTATATACCCTTTATTTTATAAATGAACCCTTCAGATACACAAGCAAAAATCATGGAATGTAACAAAAACAGGATAAAGAAGTTTGTACAGACGCCAGCACATCAACGTACCTCAATCTGTCAAATTTCTTTAATAGAATTTCAACCTTATCACAAATAGTGGAAGGTAAGTTTTCCTGTCTTTACCTGAATAGGTTCTTCAACAGATAGCACCAAGATTTATTTTTTCAAATACTATTAACTTGATTGTCATGTGAAATTCCCCTGTTCCCCAGTTTTTGTCCCTTGAAATTATAGGTTTGTTTTGCAGCTGATGGTTATGACAACTGCCATAAAAAAGAAATATAAATCACAAAGAAATTAATTTACTATTTATTTATGTCCACAGTTTTCTCCCGAGAGACAAATTTCATATAAAAAATACTTACAGTCAGTCGCGAGCTGCAACGCTCTCTATCGCACGATCGGGTGTCGGGGAGGTGTGGTAGCGACAGCACGAGTTTTTCTAAATACCTATTTTTTTTAATGGCAGCCGGTATACTAACCTGTGTCCACATCATACGTCGCATTAATCATAACGTCTTATAAAAATATTAATGTTATCTTAATCCAAACCAGCCACAGTGATTGACAAATAGAAATTATAATTTCACATTCTTTCCGTACAAAATCGTTAATACCCGCAACTAAAATATTACTGTTGGAAGTATCACGTTTGGAAATCTAGAGTTTAGTAACGTGACCTTGGCTAGCCAGGCAAAATATTCAAAACATAGCCTGAATCGTTTAGATTTTAGTTTTTGATAAACGGTTTGTTAAGCGTGGTTCAGACAATGACATAGTTTTAGCAGAAGGTGATGTGCATTTAAAAAACGACAGTGACAGCTAGTAGTGGTTGAACAGCTGATTGACATCGCAGTGACCAACATCATTTCCCAAAAAAATAAAATAGAAAAATAGCCGTAGTAGATTAGATAAATATATTTTATGTTATTGAGATTTAACTTAGTTTCTGCAGTAATTCGTAAATGTCAAACCAATTTCCGTACTAGTCCGTACTTTTATTACGATATTGCAGCAAAATTAGTGCTACTTTAGTAATTAACAGCCTTTGTAAATACAGAATAAACAAGTGAAGAATAGAATCCGCCTAGCCATGGGGGAGGCCATTATTCAGCAGTGGAAGTCTTCCAGCTGATGAAACAAGGTGGCTCATTTAGATAAAAGAACCTGAGGATGAAGTAGATACGATGATAAGCGATTGAAGTGGCTTATCTCCAGTATTGGTTTTTGAGGAGAAAGATAAAAATAATGACGGTAGTATGGGGTACCAAGCTCCCGGCAGTTATGAACTTGGCCTTATAAACTAAGATTGGTGATAGTAATGTATGCACACTTGCACAGCTTAAAATATTTTCGTGTCTAGATTCCACATGCTTATTTATCGTTTTCTTTTTTTAACAAGTTAGAAATGCTGATGACCTTTCAGAGTCTAAGCACTTTTTAAATTATTCATTCAACGCTCAATATACAATAGTTTAAAATTTTAAATACAAATCCGATAAAAAAATAAGCATCAGTGATTTTTTTAGTAGCGTGTTAGTGCACGTGATTGTGATGTAAAAATTGTACATGGAGAATTAATTTAAAAAAAAATTAACATTGATAAGAAAGGAATAAGAATATGTACTAGGCTTCCTCTATCTATGAGGATTTTATAGGCAGTTGTAAAATTAATAACTTTTTTTTTATCGTGGTAAAATCATCAAATGAGTCCTCCCACCCAGGGCAAGGCGGCAGGGCCTGTCAGACTTGTACTGACTAAAATCCACGGTGTCCTTCAGTAGCCCTTTGTATACCGGGGTCGCGGTATACGTGTGTCCCGCGACCCCGGCAGGCTTTGGCCCTCTAGAGGGGGGCCTCGTCATCATGCTGACGCTCTTTGAGGCGCGCGTGGAACACAACGCGCCGTCGACCCGGGCATGGTCCATGGTCGGACAGCGAGTTGCGGGCGGCGACCTATTACTCGCCGCCCGCATGCCCGCGCCTACGGTGGCCGGAGAAAAAAAAATACCTAAAAGATTCGCGTGTAGATAAGTTGCAATCATCTCAAAATGAATTGAATATATTTAAGAAAGGGTACCTCAAAATCTAAATGCGGAATTTAACAAAACAGAAACTATCATTGTTATGAACTGTAATTACACAATCAATATTGAAATGTGCTTCTATAGTAATACTTACCTATTACAAACCACATTTAATTTAAATTTTGTGTGATTAACAGTCAAGCATAAAGCCTCCTGCAGACACACGCGATTAATCGCGCTGCGACAACGAGCCAAGCAAATTTCCACTCTAAAAATACTGCGAATGGACCGCGACATGTCGCCCCGCGCGATTAATCGCGTGTGTCAGCAGGAGGCTTAAGTCATGTTTAAGCCATTAACCCACTTGAATAACAATGCTAATAGGTGCCAAATGATCACAAAAAAACCTTAACATTTCCAATAAAACCTTTGTTTACTACGAATTTCGTATAAACGGCCATAAGGAACTTATTGCAATTACTTCTTGGATACTTTAATCGGTAGCAATTACGGAAACTGCTAATGAATGCAGCAGATGTAGAGCGACTTTCATGGAACTACGTGAATATTGATATTGCCGTAATAGGCTGGTATAACCGCTTTGTCGGTGTTGTACAAGCAAACACGCCTGAGGCAAGCAGACCAGCGGGTATTTCTAATATGGTGTAGACTTGCGTTTATATGGTATATCCCTTGAAATTTGAAAAGCCCAGACAAAAAGTCGGATGTTTGAAAATATATGATCTATTTACTTACTTTTTATAGGCTTGTAATGAAATATATACCTACCGATTTTCAAAATTCTGATAAATTACAATGTCCGGTCTTCGGACAAGACCACCAGAAACATTTGGACAAATTCAGTGTTGACAATCCAATCTTGCAGAACTCTTCCATGTTTTGAATTTTCATCTCCATCTTTGAGTTATTTTACCCATTTAATGTCAAAAATATAGTATAAACATAGACTGATTGCAAAGAAGATGAATTCTTAGTTAATGCCACAATCAATATAAAGGTATTTTACAGTAATTAAAATTGAATTTTGAACGCTAATCGAAAATCAAATTACAATAGAACTTCATTGAAGAAACCACGAACTGGACAAAGGTCTTCACTGAACTAATTGATTAACAATTTCTTACTGTTATGTTAAAGTATTTTACTGATGGCGTATAAATTAGTAACATAACCGTCGACATTATTATTAACAAACTTGAGAAAACCAGTCTTTTGAATACTGCTAACAGTGATTGGCGCTAGCATCTTAATAGTTTTGGCAAGTAGTGTTTAGGTTCACCTTAACTTTTAGGATATACGAATTGTTATAAAAAAATCGAAATTGTAACGTAGCGTATGTGCCAAATAAGAAAATATGCAAAAAGTTGTCAAGTTTGTAGCTAATGAGACTGGTTAGACAGAATTTGAATTCACGTTTTTATGTTCGGAAAGATGATAATTTTTAAATAGGCTGCTTTAATCAAACCTTTACACGTGAATGTTTTAAAAAATTATATTACCGTCGTGTTATTAAAGTTTCAGGTGGTTTAATAGAATAAAAAAAACTTTTTTGTAACCAAACCAATACCAATCTACACAATATCAACACCTAGTCCGTTAAAAAAGGAACTATTAATAGGATTCCTACAAGGATCTACTCTGGGCCCGGGGCCGTCGGGCGAAGTAAAGTCAGCAAACATTTGAAGATATAGGGTCGTAAAGACGCGTAAATATGATGGTTTTGTTGAGAGGAGGAAAAACCACCAACACAATGTAATGTAAGTAATAATCTTATGCAAGTCTGTCCAACACGGTAGAACTTCGAGCCCAACGTGTTCACAGTTTGACAAAAAGACCAAAATGCAGGCTATCGAATCAACAAATATAAATTGGGCCTCAGTACGTCATAATGCGAATAAGACCAGACTGCCCGAGTAATCGACATAGCCGATTATGCATTTTACAAAATGGTCGATTTCCGAGGGTCGATCGGTCAATTACGAAGTGCGACGACGTTTTCCACCAGTTGTTACATAAACGTAGCAAGCGGTGCACCAGTGTTGCGCCGGATAAATTGGCTGTGAAGCTTTTTGTTACCATTATTGTTGATGCCGATAATGCGTAGCCAAGAATACGGTTTTTTCTTGCTCTCATCTTAATGTTGGTTTACATTACGTTGTCACTAAGGGCACTTATTTATAAATCTGATTGTTCTTTTCCATGACCGATGAACCTTTTGAGCTTGAGGGCTTCGTTTCTGACATAATTTGTGAGATTTATGTTCGTTCCGGCTTTGAATTGTGCCAACTAGTAGAATCTTATTCGAATTCGATGAAATGGTTACAAAGCACGCTTCTTTACATATTTTTTTAGGCAAATGGTTTGATAAGATGGATATAATCAACGAGATTTATGTCATGATCTTCTCGTTTTTCATAATGGATGGTGTTTTGTAATAACATGTTCAAATTTTTAAACAGTTTCTAAATCGCCACCTGCTAAGTCTATTGCCAAGACCGGATTTATCTAGTGAGCCGTCGATCTCATTGACATTTCGGAGTGAATTAATATATCTTGTTTCTCTCCCATAACTTATCGGAGATATATGTCGATTGTGTAAGTCTATGAGGTTTGAAAATAGATATGACATAGATGTATATTTTATCTAGTATGTATTGCCTATTGAAGGTCTGTAATTTTTCTAATAGAAATGGCCTTGACACTGTTAATTTCTGCAAATGCCTATGACTGACCTTCGCATTTAATTACTGTAAATTAGTACTCAAAGTTTGTGTAAAGGTTACTCAAAGGCCTCAGTTCATTAGGAAAAAATGTCGGTAGAATTCAGAACCCAAACTTATTTTTCATAGTATCTTGGATCAATAGTTTAATTTATATACCTGCCTTTCTTACTTTACTTACTTACGTTCATCTACTGAACTTATATGCTAGTGCATTTAAGCTCAGTGTATCAACGAAAGCGAATTACCAATGAGAGCTAATTAACTAAAGCAGAAGGGGATGGTCCAGAGTGTCATAAATGGACGTACAGTCAGCTTCAAAGAACACTCACCCCCTTTGGTATTATGTCACTAACAAATGGGGTGAGTTTTCTCTAAAGCTTATAGTACAACATACATAAGTACTAAGTACCAATACTTGAGTCATCTTCCACTCTTCATTGGAAGAAAAATCTTTGGATGCACCAAAAATCAAAAATTTAATTTTACTATTAAAACATAAAAACAAAGTGACTTTTACCATACTACCTAGAAATAATAACTCCTTAGTATTCAAGCAAAACAGATCTAAATCTATCCAGTGTGCTTGGATGATATCAAAGCAATATACTTTGCATTTTATTAGTATGCCATAGAGATCCGGGGACCACGTTTTGTGCCCTTCTAGGGAGAACAGAATATCTTTATTATATTGTAATGCACATGTAAAACGTGACGGGTGGTGCATTAATATTCCTAGTGCATGTGCATTGTTGACAGTTCGTTTTAAATTTTAGATGTGGGAATTTCTTTGGGCTTTTCCCGACGTTATGGTGGTGCAGTATTAAATCTAGAGTGAGAGATAGCTTTATTGTTTGTTATTTTAAAAGGAAAAATAATCACAAAAGAAATGTAATAGAAATAAGTGCATTGTCCTACTGCAAGCAGACCTTTAAAAGTGTCTGGAATATTCCGGATGCAGAAGGCAGAGGACAGGGTACTTTAGCTCAGTTCGGGAGAGAACTATATGCAAGTTGACAGCGATAGGCAATCTACGTCATCATTATACTGAACGACTGATTAAGCTCAGTTAATTCTCATCTTATCGTGGAAATTGCTGATGGGCGATCAGCAATTTAATTAATAAAAATTTAAATTAATAGAAACTGATGAAGTTATTCCTCTAACATCAAACTAACCTATCTGACGGAAGCCAAGCTGATTAGATAGCAATCAGCATCCCCAACGTAAGTACACCAATTTGCATCTCATTCATAAGGAAGTGGAAATTCGCAAACGTTTAGGATGTCGGTCGGTAGATTAGATCTGATCGGCGATGCGCCCGCGCCGCGCCGGTGGGAGCTGACGAATGATTGTGAGTTCATCGTACTTGACCTTTGCACTTCGTATGAATTTATGAAGCAATTGGTTAACGCTAACTGGCTGTAGGCGGGCCCGTGTTGTTGATTAAAATTGAACGTAATTAGATAAAGATGGCTGCTGGCTTTGAGGAATTACGGATTGAATAATTGTGTGGAACTGGAAATCGGAAGCCGGTCTAATTGCTTTGCTCTGTTAAGACAGTATGTCCTGGCTTTTCTCAGTTTATATTTATTTCGGAACTTAAATGCACAGATTTGTCATGTTGTTACTTAATTACTTCCTTGAGGTTTAGACAAATAAATTCCACTTATTTCGATCTCTGTGGATGACACACCAAGATTAAAATAAAATCATAAAACTAGCAGTTCCATAATAAATCAAATCAGATCATGTAACGTATGAAAAAGTATAAACATCTGAGAAAAGTTAAGGATTTACCATTGAAACAAACTCTTCAAACATTCTCCACATTCGTTTGCTGCAAAAAGAAATCAGTTCCGCCTCGCAAATAAATTGACTAAACAAACTTAAGCGTCCATGAAACCGGTAATCCGAGTCGTAGATGGTCTTACCCACTTACCGGATCGTCCACAAATTGTAATAATTGGCTGCTCATGCTCACACTCGTTAGCCATCGCCGGCTCACCGCTACGTTGCGGTGCCGCGAACTAAATGTCGTCGCGTTATAGATGCGTATTTGTGAAAATTATGGGTCTGTGGCTTCAGAAAGTTTTGAGCTGATGGTTAACATAAATAATATGGTTTGTACTTTCGAAATATACTGATGTTGAGGAATGTTGGATGAGATGATTGGGTTTGTTAAATTGGGAATTTGGCTGGAATCTGAAAAGGTCATGAATATTCACAAATGTAAAAAATAATGCGATATTGGCAACATATCTTTTATAAATGGAGCACCGAAAGTTGAACCACACTCTATAAAAAAAAAACGAGATTTTGAATTCAAATAAGCATCTTACTTCTTCTTTCTTTATTAGCCACAAGGGATTTCAAATAAAAGAAGTCAAATAAAAAAAACACTACTTTTGTCACATTCCAAGTTGTGTACACAAATTGTATGTATATTCATGGATGCGTTCACAACGTGTATTCTTTCAGTTTCCGGTTTACGTCAATACTGAAATAGAAAAAGGAAGTTTGAGATAATAACATAGCCAACGATAAGATTGGACTCTCCAAACAAACCTTTTGTTCTTTCTGTCAATTTCCTTTGGGGTTTCGTTCGGTCTGTCTTTTGCACGTTCGTTACCGTCTATGTACAATTAGTCCAGAAACTTTATCGCCAGAAAGTATATGCTGATTTGCGTCAATACGGTATTTCAATTTTTTTGAAGACTCGTTTACGAGGTTGGCCCAATGAATAAATCTAAGTTTCGCCTCGAGCGCAAAACGCAAAATTTTTATCTGTTTTCGTTTTCTGATTTTAGCGATTACAAACCTAAAGGACTAGTTATTGATACTAAGTAACGTAGGGTGGGATGACTCTGGGCAAGATGGACCGATGACCTGAAGATGGTACCTGGCAGTAGCAATAGGCTGAAATGATGACGAAAGCGAGCAAAATTTAGCTAGCTTCACAGAGCACTTGAATTATACTGTATATTGTGTCATGTAAAGTGGCGAGACAATGCAAAAACTAATCCGTCGATTACACGTGCCGAGTGTCAGCGGTGAGAGTCACCGCACTTGAAACGTGTAATCAAGGCACTAATCTGATGTTATCTTTGAGTTTTCGTTATATTTAGTAGTGTTCGCAAACGTAGTTTGGGACGCCCGGCCCCCGGTAAGATGTACCGATGACTTGATGAAGGAAGCTGGTATCGGCTTGAGGAAAAATGTGGGAGATCGTGTGCTATGGCGCTTCTTGGGAAAGGTCTATGTCCAAGAGGGGCTGAAATGATGATGTTAAATATATTAGTAAATACGATAATATTACCTAACTATCTTTTGCCCGCGACTTCGTTCGCGTGGAATAGTTACTTTGGGCTAACGTTAAATTTAACCCGGATTTTGAAGCATTCTTCATGGGCGCTCCGCTCCTATTGACTTTAGCGTGATGATACATAGCCTATAGCCTTTCTCTATATTGACTTTTTAATTAAAAAATATTTTTTCAATTCGAACGAGTAGTTCCTGAGATAATCGCGTTCATACAAACAAACAAACTCTTCAGCCTTATATTATTAGTATAGATAGCTGTAGCCCGCGAGTTCGTCCGCTTTTCCGTCGTTTTTCGTAAAAAAGTAGCCTATGTCCTTCCTCACGGTTCAGTGGTAATTTATTAGGGAAATATTGAATAGTATAATATGTCAATCTACAATACTGTTGAAAAATATCGCAATACGGAACCGCACAATATGATTGTTAATAGCTGTGCCCGTGACTCCGTCAGCGTGTAACTCCTAGTGTGTTATTAAGTTAATGTATTGGTAATATTGTTTAGATTACGTTCACATGAGGCTTAAGTACCTATATAACAATATAAATATAATCAGAAAGCTTCGAACTGCTAAGCTAGCTGCTAACACGTGTAACTCCTGAGAGTTACACGTGTTATTGTGAGTCAACCATAAAAGATAGACATATGCTGTCGTGGGATATTTTTTAAATAATTTTAAGGAGAACATTTCCGTCATAAATTATTTCTGTGTAGCTTTAACCATTAAGGTTGCACACGCGACGGAAGCTTAAAAAATGGATTAACTTCTCCCGTTTTCCCAACATTTCCCTTCACTGCTCTGCTCCTATTGATTGTAGTGTGATGAAAAGTATACTATAACCAGCTCAGGAGTATGAAAAATAAATTGTACCAAGTTTCGTTAAAATCCGTCGAGTAGTTTTTGTTTCTATAACGGTTATACAGACAGACAGACAGGCAGACAGGCAGACAGGCAGACAGACAGACGGACAAAAATTTTACTGATTGCATTTTTGGCATCAGTATCGATCCCTAATCACCCCCTGATAGTTATTTCGGAAATATATTTCATGTACAGAATTGACCTCTCTACAGATTTATTATAAGTATACACCGTGTTCTTCACGTTATCCATAAACTTTAGCAAATACTTTTATGGCTTTTACAAATCAAATCCAACAAAGGAAGTAGTACTTAAAAAGGCTTCGTTACAAAGATATTTGTAATTTCATTTAATGAAATTGAATTGAGCTATGCAGTGAGAAAGTATCTTAATTGGAAATCTATCAAATACTATTTGCATTTCATTTGTTTAAGCCCGCCAAATGTTATGAATGACGTTGCCAATTCGGATAAAGAGGCATGCATATCGGGTTATTTACGTCTAGGTATTTAGTTTGTATGAAAATTAACAAAAAATAAAAAATAAGAATTTATTAATGTGTCCATAATGAAAAATGCTTACTTCCGTGGTTTGAACATCTGGTCGAAGTTTATGTATATCGTCCGGAACACGGTGTATACTTAGATAGATTAAGAAAATATGTACTGAAAAACGGTAATGAAAAACAAAAAATCTACAGCCGCAATAAATAACTGTCCTAGTTCTAGACAAAGGTCTCTTTTGTTAAAGTTATCAGCACAATATGCGGTGATTAGCGTAATCACTGCGCCTTGACACAAACGTGCCAATTTTGAGTTCCAATGTTTAAGTTCTAACTGGCAGCTAAAAAGAAAAAATAAACAAATCTGTGGTCATTATTACAAATAATAATTTAATTCAAATATCGAAGATACTTTATTTGGTTGTATTTATTGATTTTACTGTCCGAAAAAGTCATTCGTTGTGAAACTCCTAAATAGTTTTAGATCTTTCATCAAAAAATCTTGGATTGTTCAAAACATTTAAAATACATAACTCGATTAGCAAAATGCCGTTTATTTTTCTCTTATTTGGCAACTGAGCCAATTTCGGCTAATTTGCCAGTATTGAGCAGTGACGGCTGCGTAGTGAGTTAGCCGTCGAACTTTGCACTTCGAGATAATTGAGAGTAGTAGTAATTAAAATGTTATTTAAAATATGTCCTAAAAAGATCTTTTTGATATTTTTTTTTGTTATTGATAAATGAAAGTACTACATAATTTATCAATCTTTTTGTGATTGATAAATTATGTGGTACTTTGTGACGTCCTAATTTAATTTCAAAACGTAATTTGTTTTTCGTTCAGAAATTAATTCCATTGTACGCTCTAACCATTTGGTTTGAAGGGCTTACATCTATGGTATAAGTTTATTGAACCGATAGTTTTAAGGCCAATGTTAAATTGCTATACAAACGTTATGTGGGTCATGGTGGCCACGTGATGTGATCGCAGTTAATGACTTTGATACACTTAATTGCCACATAAAGGACGTTGACTTAATTCGATCGGAAGACCAAATTATAATGTGTTGATGATTAACGTGCTTAATGATTCCGAAAATGTAACGAACCGTGAATGAATAGGCATTAAAAATATTATTATCTTCAGGTTTCTTCTTAAAAAGGTAGGCATCTGGTAATAGAATAATTTTAATTTATAACAATGTAAGGAAAATAAGTAAAAATTAAATATTAACAAACAAAAAATACTGAATTAAATACGGTAGGTACCTAAAGATAATGGTGTTTTTCCTCGAGGGATTTATTAAGTCTGTGTAATAATCAGGTTGTGATTCAATAGCAAAAAAAACTGTTGCAATTATAGTCTGTATCTAAGTATGCCAGTTCATGGCTTTTTGCATCGTGTGAACTGCATTTTCAATACAACCTTCTTACCAGTATTTTATGGTTACTGTATATTCTAGAATCATCTTTATTGTGTAAACACTAAGGCCCACATATAAATAAACATTAACATTTTATTTTGAACAGAATTAGTAAATGAGGTCAGTGATCTTCTAATTAAGGCGATGGAGCATTACGGTGTGATTATGACCAATGTGGCATAACCAAATAGGCGATAATCACGCAATATGACTAATTATATTATTCAAGTTTTTGTTTTATTGTTTGGCATTCTTTCTTAAAAGGTTTCATCGATAAAATAAAATACAAATGTAGTTGAAAAAAAAATGAAAAAGTCTTTGGAAAACAGAAATATGTAACGAAATCGATATAGAAATAGTTATTTTAAAACTTGTTATGCTTTGTTGTTGGAGTGTAGCTTTATGTTTTGTCTTTTAATTCCGAAAGTGATTATAACATTGTAGTCTTCTTGGAATAAATAATCGGAATTAGGGTGAAAGACCCGCAACCCGGTAGATTCTTACCATTTGTTAAAAAAAAGTGTAAGGGATTTTAAGAATAGTTAGTTTAGCTATTGATCAAACAACCAGCCCTTAACATGCAACAAAAGTTAAAAAGTTAATTTTATTTATAATGCAAAATAAGAAAATTTCAACACGAATAAATGGAATTCGAAGTTTATGAATTAAGATCACTATGCAAACCAACAACAAATTGCATTATAATATCTCCAAGAAAAATTTAATTATCAAAAAATTAATCAATGGTCATTAACAAGAAACCGCTCATAATGACCAATTTACATTAATATCGTTGCGATTGGAAGCAAGATTCCAGGCAATGTTTAGAAAACATGAAATAGTTGCAAGTTGTTGTATAATATCTCTTATGATACATAGGCTTATATTACTAAAATTATTCATAGCTGTTATAAACATTGTTAGTATTATTATGTGAGAAATATTATGTTGAGGTGACTAGCAAATGCTTTTCTTATGACAATGACTGGGTGAGAAATATTTCCGCTTGTTTTTGTCCGACTGCGTTTTTGTTGTAAAGTGTAGAAATAAGTCGTTAGCAGTCAATTATTACTTACATACAGTAAGTAATAATTGACTGCTAACGACTTATTTCTAGTAGATTTTAAATTAATTATATGTCATAAATATAAAAAGTAGCTATACGAGTCAGAAAAGTGAAGTCAAAGTTTTATTATATTGAAAACTAAAAATAAGTTTGAAATAGAATTAAATTTTCCATATTAAAGACGTTATTTAGTCATTCAATTTTTTTTTTTTTATTATCAAAGGATCATTTAGTTGGAAGTTTTCCTTAATAGGTAAGAATTTCATGTTCATTCATCGTTTTTTCTGACTTGTGTCTCAAAAAGCAAATTCGAGATTAAACTATGTGATTAAAACTAATGAAACCGGATCTAAAATAGCAGTGTGTAGCTTGTAAACAAGTACAACGTCAATGCTTCCAAAACTGGCTTTGTTTTTAAGAGCAGACGATCGAAATGATAACATTTTATAACAGAAAATCATTATGTGAACGCATTAGTCTGTAGTTTTAAAATTGGAATAAATTGTGAGTGTAAGTGGGCTTTTGACATTAATTTCATCATCTAATTTTTACTGCCCTTATCTCAATTCATTTGGAGTTGGCTTTTCCATATTTCTCTAATAATCATAATTTCAACTGTCATCGCTTTTCTAGTCCTCAGATTTTTAAAATTCGAACGAACTGTGTTTTAAAATTAGGTATTTTAAAAACTGTTTAGTTCTTTCTTTTATATCCATATTTTTTTCATTTTGTTATGTTTTAATTTAAATAACTAATTAAGAAACGCGAATATGCTTATGTTAGAGGTAAAGGTTTTTTTTAAAGAACCTTGAATTCAGACATCAACTACATAATACATTTTTAATCTTAATATTTTACGTATCAAAATATTAGTCACATTATACGAGTATCACTAAAGCTATTGTCAAACTGACAGACGAACCGAATCCGTGGCGTAGCGTTTTTGTTTGTAATGTATGGAATTGTTTGAAGCCTGTCACATAGACTATCGGATCGCTTTCGCTTTATATGACAGGATTCGGCTCGGTTCGCTATCGCCTGTCTGTTTGACAAAGGCCTAAATGTTATCTACACCACATATGCACCACAATACTTAAAGTACTATCTACACCTAGTTGAGACATTGTAAAGAAAATCATCTTCGAAAAAATCATGAATGCATCAAAGGCAGGTTTTGAGTCACAAAGCGAGCTTAAACCCATGCTAGCAGATATTGTGGCTATTTATTTTTAATAGCGTCATGAGTTTCTTAATTTCTTCTTGTTTTCTATAACAAATGGCTTGTGAATCATGATAAGTCGCATTGAAAAGGTGGATATTTTTTTTTTTGCACTCAACTTTTTTTATGAGTTTACTTTCAATCTCGTTTCAAAAGTATATTTTACCGCGTATCAGAAGTATTCGTGAAAAAATTACACACAGAAGTCAGTATTCATTAATTAATGTATTTTGCATTGATAACTCAATTAAAACTGCGTGAAATAAAATAAAATTATGTAAACGACCTGACCCGAGTAGAAAGGCATTTCGAGTCATTTTTATTATAGTAGGAAGTAAATATTACATCAGATGTCATTGGTTTTTATTTGCCAGATGTATTAAAAGTATTTGTGTATTGTGTAATTTAGTAACCGAAGATTGTATCAAAGTTTTTTAAGAAAGTTTATAAAAATTTATTAGAGTGAGGTAAACTTCTAAATGGAACTCATATCCGTGTTTTTTTTTTAAGTTGGCGTATTCAAAGACACGGTACTACACTAGAGAAATTCATTTTAAAATTTTACCGAACTTATATGGTTATAAAGTATGATGTTCAAAGTAATAAACAAAATCAAGTGCACTTGTACTCAAGTCTCCCACTATTTGTATTTAACTGATAGCTAATTGTGTCAACTGTCAACCAACTAACTAAACAGCTCAATATGACACACATTTGAACGTTTATATTTCGAACACAACTCATAGTTCTACAAAAATAATTACCGAAGACTATTAGCGTGAGCAGATAAAAAAAAAATGGTACTGGCTGGAAACATTCAATGCTATCAAAAAAAGAAAACAAACAAATTCTACAATCGATTCGCCTCGGCGTTCAATGTCTAACGATGCTTACTGTACCTGCGTTCATAAGTTGTGTGTAGCAATAGTAACTATTGCATTGCCCCACGCCGTCATTTGTGTTAATGACCCGCATTTAAGCTGATATAGTTGGATAAATAGCAAGGCTTGTTTGTTTGTCAATGTCAAAGTGTTCGGGAAGAAAGTGAGAAACCTTTCACTTTCCATGAGAATGTCCTCGATGTCGAAAGAACTAATGACGATCCTCAATCAAATTGTGACAATATTATCAGCTCGTAGATGTTCATTGATCGCCATCAATTCATCATGTTCATTTTGGTGACTTTCGAATGAAGAACAGAAAGTCGTTTGTTGACTTGCTACCGTCAAAATGGAGATAAGGATTGCTGATTATAGTGTCTTGTTTACTCTGGTACTTTGTAGTATTAATTTCGTAAAATATAATAAGTTTTGTTATTTTACTGTGGAATGTTAGATGTCAGTTATTATGTCCTTTTATTTGATCACTTAACTACTGTGAGACTCGTAAAAGTATTTCACACGAAAATGTATTATTATTTCTTATATTTATAATCCTTTGAAACACATGACAATGAAGATAACAAAGAAACATTGTTTAGAGGACGTTAACAAAAGGCTGAAAAACCTTTATTAGTATCAACTTTAAAAACATCATGCAGAAATGATGAATATTCATTACAAACTGAATCACAAAGAAAAGGTCGACAAAGACACTTATAATAGGTAAGAATTATCGAAAGACAGATACATATTTATGAAACAAGCGATCGATCATAGTAATTCCAAAGAATTTCTAGAAAAAATGTAACCTACTTAGAAGTGAGTTTTCACGCGCAATAAAAATCGGTTACCAGCGCCATGTTTTTACAACATTTATATCAAAGAAGTGTAAAGGAATATTATAATGTGTTAAACAGCTTAATGCTACTAGGAAATCTCGTTTATTGAGCCAGTCAACTTTTTATGAGTTCATTAAAATTAGTAGGCCGCTTGCTTTACTGGTGGGCCGTGCTTACAACTCAGTCTTGTCAACAGATAGAAATCTAGGCAAGCGTGTTTCGTCTTCAATCGTCTGTAATTGCGTAAAAACGTGTACGACGCTTACCCGTTTTCTCTTACCGATTTGAGCAGAATTCTGAACGAATATGTATCAGAGATATAGTTGTCATTAAAGTCATTATAAACAATGTTTCTTTCGCTCTTAGATTAAAGGAATGTTTAGAAAGTAGAATAGAATTTCTACAATTTGTTGTATTCTTATTTAGTGCTTAAGTAAAGATGGAAAATTATGGCAAGGTGTTGAAGAATAAAGATTCCTTAGTCGTAATCAACTGCGATAACTGAGTCATAGATGGTGTTTGGTATGATGTACGTTTACATCATTATCGATTCACTTCTAAGATACTTCGTATAGATTAAATTGACTAAATTTGTTTTCAAAGAGTGACATTACATCCCGGCAGAATCACTCACTGGTTTGCTATTGGGATGGTAAGAATAAAAATAACCAGTTATGTATTTAATTAATTTTCCAATTTTTATTAATAAACCGCTTACATTTGTGTGGTACAATTGGTACACCTGTATTTACTAATTAATGCAATTTCTTACCAATTAACAATAAACGCACCTGCGTTTACATCGCCATGCTTAGGACGATAGAAATCTATCTACATTCTGTGTACCTACATAATTATAGTCTATTCTTTCATAGACAGAACCTGTTTGTACGGTGTCATCCTTCGGGTGCTGATGATTTAGCCGAATGTTTAGTACCTATCAACCTAAAGTACCAAAATGTATTGCCAATGTGAACACTTCCTAACTTACATACCTACTTAAACGGACAGACATTCTTCTGTTTTTGTAACAAGTAGTACGCGGTAAATTGGTATTGTTCGCGAAACTATACCCTATTGTTACTTGATTGTAAAATTCGTTAGTCACACATTGCAGGTTTTTAAAACATGTCTGGCTTATCAGGTTTTTTTCTTGAGTATATTGGTACGACGCAGTTGCATTTATTTTTAAATTAATTTAATAATTGTCCTTATAGTAATTATAATTTATTGATAAAAGCCTAATAATAAAATTAAAACTAAAATACATTAATTAAACCTAAATATTTACAAAATAAAAAACTATGACATAAAACCAATTAAATAAATTACACTATTATAGAGCATCGAAAAACTCATCCTCAACGCTGTCAGCTGGTAATGTGCCCAAGAGACTGGCGGCGTTGCCTCTTTGTATGGCTATACTTAGCCTCTGACCAAGGTAAAAGCCAGCTCTTGGGTCACGGGAAGCGTCAACAAGTCTTTTCGAAATGTCTCTGAAGAGTCTGTGAGCACTCGGACCCCATGGCCCTATAGTTTCAACCCCAAACGGCTCAAAAATATAGTTACTACTCAGGTTACTATATTTACGCCGCTTGAGGTTTTCAGCAACCGCAGCAGCAGCGCCAGCAGAGCACGATGAACTTGGAAGATGGGATGGCGCAAGAGTATCGACACAGGTTGCGTCCCACACTAGAGGCCTACCCATCTTCCAAGGAAACAAAGACATACCGTCCGGTCTTTTGCCATCGTCGCGTGCCAAGCCGTTGGGTTCTAAAACAGCTGGAACGCCGACGGTAACAAGAGCTCGTCGAATAATGTCGTTTAAGTTCGCGTGCCGCGCAAAACGGCCCGCACTACGGCTGCAGGACAGGCCATGGTGTCCGAGGCTGTTGACAGCTTCCCCACAGTGACAGCGATGAGGAGAACAGAGTGGGGAACCTAACCGGAGGGAAACAGCGAGCCGGAAGGTGGTGTCGTCGAGTAAGGTGCCGATGCTCGACGACGGCAGTGCGTGAAGCCAAAGACCCGACTCCCACTTACCCACAGCCAGCAGGCGCGCACGCTCAGCAGTAGTAGCAGATGTGTTTAGTAGGTTATTCTGAACTACACTGCAGAGCGGCTCATCCCACTGTCTTTGGGAAGATGGATTGCCGGGTAGATCGGTATTCGGGCAAGCGATTTTCCAAGCGTCCAAAGCCTCAGAGAAGCACGGCACATCAAAATCAGTCAGTGTGGAAGCCAGGATATTCCTGACTAATTTTTCAGTGCCGTGGACCGAAGAAATGAACGCCGGTAAGCCAATACTGGAAATTTTGCGAACGCCGAGACCACCCATGCGAATGGGAAGAGTAGCTTGAATCCAAGCTCGGTCGTCCAAAGCCACATTTAAAATGGATGATAGTGTATGTCTGATAATGAGGTCAATTTTGTCCAAAAGATGATTGAGCTTCCATAAATGGGAAGCACGAAGGAAATATATCAATTTAGGGCCAAAACAACAATAGCGAATCAAAGTAATGGCTGAATGCATGTTAATATCGAGCAATCTACCTGAAACATCATGAAAATTTTGAATTTTTTCTTCAATGAAGTCAGAAAAAGAATTTTCAAAGATTGGTGACCCCAGGAGGCGAAGAGACGTTTTGTCAATAATTTTGATGTCTGGGGCTATTGAGTTAAATTTTGGAATTGTCAATTGTCTGTCGGTGCTGTCCGTTAAAAAAAGTTCACATTTCGAAAGGTTGAGGTCTAAGCCAATGGAATGAAGTTCATTCTTCAAAAAAATGAGGTCATTCAAAACGGTGTCAACATCGCCACCCAAGGTCCCATCATCAAGGTACCAAACGTTAAATTTAGAATTTAGCTGTCGAACAATTGGGTGAATAGCCAAGCTGAAAATCACTGGCCCGAGGGGATCACCTTGTTGACAACCAACAGCAGATTCCAAAAGGTTATCCCGATACAGTAATTTAGAAGGGTGTCTATAACATTGCCAAAGAAAACTATAAATTTGGGGTAATTCTTTTTTAGTTTCAGCCAACAAGGTGTCCCTATTAACCGAATTGAAGGCATTCTTAATGTCAACCTTCAGGATGACCTCACCTTTGCCAGAATTTAGGTAGGTCGACAAAGCGTGTACGGCAGCCTCACAGCCCCCTTTAGAGCCGTAACCTAGCTGCAGGGGCTGAAATTTTTCCGAAACAGCCTCACTAAAAAATTTACAGCAAATTTTGGCTGCCATACGACGGTAGGTTGTTCCCACGGCAATAGGACGAATACCGCCATCCCTCTTGCGCAGGGCACATAAATTGGCCCCATACAGGACGTCGATGACAGCTTCGTTCACATTGCCGGAGAGCATGAGGTTAATCAGAGCCGTAAGCTCCTTCAACAACGACTCACCAGCTTCCCCGGCGCCCAAACAAATAAGATTATGTATATATAGATATAGTAGATATAGTCTATATCTGTGGGCGAGACATTAAGTCTCGTGTGAATATGTCTAAACAAGCATGTACGGTCGTGAAACGCATTATCGCTTACCTTTTATGAGATATATTGGTCAATCTCATTAGTTAATACTTAAAAATAAATACAACCTGTGCTTTATAAGAAAATATACAAGAAATTGCAAAAGTGCTAACATTTTAAATGCCCAAATAAATTGACATTCATTTATTATAAAGATAGCTAAATATGGAACATGTTTCGTAAGACTTTTATAAATAATTATGCAAAATATAACTATTTCGGTATCACCGCCTTCATTTTCGACTTATTGTCTTAAGAGGCAACCGACACACAAATGCATACTATTTTTTTTTGTCATAGATAAACAGGTATTTTGTAACATGCCTATTACAATTTGCTGACCATGGCTCAGAAAGAAGAATAGCCAGTTACAGAATTGTGTATACTGTAAATACGATTAGTGGTATGGTCGTATTCATATTCATGTGATGATGACATTTGTGACTAAAATATGTATGCAGAAGAAGATGAAGGTCAAATAGAAGTATTGTGTGAAAAAACATATGAAGGAAAAGGGATTAAATGATACCATGACGTTTGACGTGGTAGAAAGGAAGAAAATTTGTTCTGCCGACTCCTCCGAAGGCAAAGGGGTTCATAGTGTGATATTGTTGTTGAAAATATACGTATGTATCTGCCATCTAAATGGGAGTGTTAGTGTCTCACAATGGAGCCAGTTTCTACTGCAGATTTCAAGCAACTTTGCAGTGAGTAAGGGCAACTCGCTGTCCGACCATGGACCTGCCCGGGTCGACGGCGCGTTGTGTTCCACGCGCGCCTCAAAGAGCGTCAGCACGATGACGGGGTCGCGGGACTTATCTCATTACCGTGACCCCGGAACATAAAGGGCTATTGAAGGACACCGTGGATTTTAGTCAGTACAAGTCTGACAGTCCCTCCCGCCTTGCCCGGCGTGGGAGGACTCATTTGATGATTTTACCACGCAAAAAAAAACCCTGAGCCTTTTTCATAGTCTTTACAAGACAACTTTGAAACCGTTATAATCAAAGTACCTACCTATTTGAATTTAGAACAGTTCCATTAAGAAGAAGAATTCTGTTTATTAAATCCTTAACTGATTTTACAGTTTTTAATATACAACCAAGTATGTATGTACGTATAGACATCTTAATACCGAAGAAAATCTGCAACATAAGGCTATCGAAACCCAATTATGTTTAGATCAAGTTGAAATTAAGTACTCGATAGCGAGCTTTCATAAGTTTCTAATATACCGTTATAAAAGATTATTGCCAATAAATATGTGGTAATTGTTGGTCGTTCTACGCGTATGTTCTGGTGCCTATCTGCTACACCGCTGGCTTAATTAGATTGGGCATTATTGTTAACGCACGAAATCTGATTTGCAAGGAGAAATTAGAAACTTAAGCGTAATTTAAAAGGGATTGCTTGCATTTTCAATAACATTACCATGGGCATGAAATTTCTGTTTGCAGGACTTAGTCTTACAGCTCCTTCCCATTTGTCGGGAGTCGGATCTGTATATTAATCGGATGTCGGCGCCTGTGTTCACACACGATTTTTAATCGGATGTCGGCCACGTTCGAAGCTAGTGCCAATTTTAAGCACTCTACGCCAGGTGACTGTGTACGATGGACGTTCGAACGAAGTTCGACGAAGTTCTTGTTGTGTACTATTAGTAGTAGTAGACTTAAAATTACCGTGGATCTGGAACGCTAAAGGCAACAAAGCAAAAGTGTACAATTGCGTTAGTCTTATATAAAATCACAATGTCACTTTATGCTGACAGTTTTTATTTACAGTACAGTATCTAAGCGCACGGTAGTGCCCAGGCCAAGTTCCAGCAAAAGCCGCGCGCATGCCGTGCACTATTTACACGGACCGTTTCGACCGTTTCAAGAAATCGTACTAATCCAATGCCTTTAATGCACTTTATTTGATGCTTTTCGGCCAGATGGGCCGTTGACGTGAATATAAGGTGGCAGGCAGTGGCTGGATGCGGAAGGCGGAGGACTGGGTGTGGTGGCGAGTCTTGGGAATGGCAAATGTTTACCAGTGGATCAGGCTGTTGATGAAGATGATTATAATCGATTTTAAAGTGCATCTAAACTTGGCATTGGATTGGGTTTCAACCCTTTTTTACTCGTAGGCGAACAATTAGCCAATGGGAACTTGGCCCCCTTTTTAACAGGCATGTTTTTGGTGGGATATTTTTAATTACATAAATAAGTATTATCTTTTTAACAAACTTAAGCCGTGTTCACTGACACTATGTGTCACCTAGTTTCTTTTTTAGCAATAAATTTTGTGCCAGCCTAGTGTTTGCGGAAAAGAGACATAAGATTTCTTAATATTAAAATGATGAATTTACCACCAAGTTATTATAAAGTGAAGGGAACAAAAATTGCTTAATAAAGCTACGCGAAAATATCTCAAACATCATCAGTGCTAGGGTACATAGAATAATTAGATAATGCGAGCTTACGATACGAAGTAACCTCAACTTGCAAGACAAGATGCCTGTGCGCAACGGGGAAGATAGCGGGCTTCTAAAGGGAAATGCACATTGGAAATATAAATCATATTCTGTAAGACATAAGTACATTTTTCTTTTAAATGGGGAAATTCACTTTGTAGTGCACAAAATACTTTTGTATGGCTGTGCACCCGAAGTTGTACACACATCAAAAAAATAAAAAACTTTTTTCAAAAAAAATTTAACCGCCTTCAAAAACAACCACAAAAAAGGGTAAAATAACCTACAAAATAACTTTTCTTTCGGAAGTCGGTGGCTTTGTTTTTTTATTTCGTTGTCTTTTATGCCACCGACTTCCGAAAGAAAAGTTATTTTGTAGGTTATTTTACCCTTTTTTGTGGTTGTTTTTGAAGGCGGTTAAATTTTTTTTGAAAAAAGTTTTTTATTTTACTCTTTTTAGTTTAAATATTCAACCCAAAATTCTTGTCAAATACATCATTTCTTACATGTGCACTAGAATTTGGTAATCCTTAGCACCGGTATTAACATCGCTCATGTACACAATAAGCTAATAAAATTCCCTATCAAAAACTGCTGAACCGATTTTGATGAAACTTGCAGTGTTCCCTAAAGTGAACTATTCCTCGTACAACAAAAAAAGAATTTTGAAAATCGGTCCACAATTAGCGGAGTAATCGCGTAACAAACACTCAAAAAAGTAAAGATCATCACATCATCCATCAATAAAAATGCTCACAAAATAAAAAGTACTGAACCAAATTGGATGAAATTTTTATGGGACCAATGGGAAAGTATACTGCATCGAACGAAAAAAGAATTACACTAATCGGACCAGAAACCTCGGAGTAATCGGTGTACATACATAAAAAAAAAAAAAAAAAAAAAAAAAAAACATACCGACCGAATTGAGAACCTCCTCCTTTTTGAAGTCGGTTAAAAAGTTTGTGATCACTAGCATAAGCTCTTTTTTTTTTGTTGAAAAACAATTGAACTATTTTATTGTTTTATATTCTAAATCTAATTTTTTAAATAGTAAATATTCTTAAAAGAAGAAGAAGAAATCATTCTATAAGCTACTTGTAATTAAAAAGATTTCGATTTTTCAAAGTAATCGCAAGTTTTTTTTGATGTGTGTAGGTATGTTCTGTTTTCGTTATTTTAGTGACACGCTGTTTGCGTGATGACATCGCTTCCTAGTGACCACAATATTGAGGGACACAATAATATCTGCCAATTCCTGTCAACCGGATATTTCGATAAACATTTTCGGTTTGTTTTACGGTCAGTTCACACTGAGACGCGACGCGGCGCGACGTGACGCAACGATACTCCAAATGTGTATCTTTTCTTGTAGTAAGTAAAGTTAAATTTGAGTCGCTATTAAAACGCAGCGCGGCGGCGCGCTGCGTCGCGCTGGGTTACTAATGGAGTATCTTTTCGTGTAGGAAATAGAGTTAGATTTTGAGTAGCTCTATTTAAATGTGCGCGCAGCGTCACGTTTCGGTCTGAGCTGACCCTTACATCAAAAATTAAAGAAACTTCACTCTGCGAGTGCCCCTCGTAAAGCCTTATTTAGACAGAGCAAGAACTTGCATGCGAGTTTCACTACATTGCGGTATTTGTTCGATCAACTGAATTCGTTGTACCTATAAAGTCCGCAATGTAACGCAACTCGCGTGCGAGTTCTTGCATCGTCTAAATGAGGCTTAATTCACATCTTTGTCAAATCGCGCGCTGCGATCGATTTGATAGTTCCCACAACCGACTTCGCACATAGCATAAACGGTAATCCGTTCCGCTGTCAATATGACGCATTCTGATTGTTTAAGACGCGGACTGACTACGATTTTAATCGCTTATGACCGCGTAAACTATTGTCACCACTATGGAGCGTCAATAAGATTGAAAATTGAAAAAATGACATTTGTGTTGAAATGTGACGTAAGCTGCGAATGGGCATTTATTTTACTGCTTTTCTTTAGATTATTTAAAATATAGACATAAAATTAAATAATGGTTCGGTTAAAGTTTTAAAAAAATGGAAAACCTACTAAATTCTTAAAAAAAAAACTGTTGTTATCGCTGGAAATACAGAGATCTTCGACGTCAAAGTTTATATTTGTGCTACAACTTCCCAATTTTTATTGGGAATATCAAACTCTTATTTATTATTCTGTTCGGTTTAAATTCTTCTTTATACCCTTCTCTGTTCACTGTATTTTTCGTGTTGCTTATTTTTATTACATTACGTCATACTCGACGTTCTAAGAAACCAATTTTTGGGAATATGAGATAAGACCGCGCCTTAACCATGTATTTATTCTATCTAGACTGAGAAATTGTGAATTGGTTTCAGTATTAACGATTGCAGAGTTACTGAGTAAACCTGAATAAAAAAAAATAAAAAAAACTATTTAAATCTAAAGCCATGCCAGGGGCCAGTGGAATTCGCAGAGGCGGCTTATTTTAAGTATTCTGTCACCGAAGGGTTGCCACTGGCCATAACCTCACAATAAAAAAGAAAAAAAAGATATAAGTAAGCATTTACAGTATTCGGTAGAACACAGTACCCTTAGCACGAGTTTTCACTCTTTTACTTTACAGCGTCTTTCCAGTATTTACAGCGTTTCTTGTATGGAAAAATGGAACAGCGCCGCTGGTGTACGTGTACGAAGAAGGAACTAATTTTTTCCTTGAAAATTGTCAATTTGAAGTTTTCAAAGTTCCAGTTTACTTTACGTCTCAAATACTGAAAACTCGTGCTCAGGGTACAGAACTACATTCTGTAAGCACCCTTAAAACATTTGCGGTTTCATGTGCAATGACTGCGGTGTGCGCTACGCCTAAAATGGTTCTACCGGACGTGGCTAAGGATTGTATTACCTAATCCTAGGAAAGTAATCTAGACAGTGCGTAAGGAGAATTAGTATCAGTACCCCTAGCACGAATATTTGTAGGTTTCGTCTCGCCACCGTATCGTACCGTCGATACAATAACGGCATACAACGAAAGTCGGAAGCACGAAGCTCTTTCGAATTAGTACCGAGGGCGCGATACGAAAACGTTGGTGACGTCATACTAACGTAAATAGGGATGGGAAAAATAGAACGAATAATCGTACACTTGAATGAATGTTTCGTTCAGAAACTGGATTTTTGTTAGAAAATTAGTGATTTTAGGGCATTTAAAATTGTAATACTGTTCAATTTATGACGCAATACAAAGGAACTGCAGAAACAGTTAATATTCCGTTAGATAATAATTAAAATAATTACTAAAACGTTGTGTTTGATTTGACTGCGTTCCTAAACGAACGTCTGTCATACTGGTACAAATAAAAAGCCATGAAAAAAATATTATTTAGAAAAAAAAAGCTTGTGTCATGTCATACCGAATGTCTACTATATTGTCAATTATTTCCGCTGGCAAGAGGTTTCAAATCAATATTCAATGATTTTGTTGTTATACTCGTAGTTCGTTATTTTTCTGTAAGCTATTCCAGTAAACTGAGATAACTAAACGAAAGTATTCTTACTGGAGTAAATAAGTAATTGACACCCTGATCAAGAAGGTCTGTTAACCGGTTGAACAGAAGGATCCCCCACGATATTCAATGATAAGACGAGGCTCTCGTTTGGGAATTCGGCGAAGAGCTTGAATTAGAAGACAGTACTTCTCGATAAGGCTTGCATTATGAAGAAATTCCTATCTTTGAGGTCCTAACTAATACAACATTTAACTAATACATTGAACTATGGTCCATAACAAAATGTTTATTTTGTATTTTTAAGAGTGAATGTTTTAAATCCTTATTAGTCAATGCGAATATGAGTTTGTTTGTTCTTTCACGTTATATTGCTAGACCGATATTGAGTGCGGCCAGGAGACGATAATAGGCTAAGGAGCATATTTTGTCATCATGGTATATAATGAAAAATGTATTGTAAAAATAAAGAAAAACTTTATGAATGTTCTGTGTTTGATGATTTTATTTATTTTATTATAATAATGACAATAATATCAATCAATGAATCGAGCGATGATTGAGAAGCAACATGATAGGTACGGTTGCTAAAAGATCTATGTAATCCTGTCATGTCAAGTTCTTATTTTTTGTGAATTGTGGCAGCATAAATAGATATCATATTATTATAATAAATATTGGAGCACACATTCATTTTTAACAAAATATATCAACACAATCACTTAAATTATAATTTTATGGTCAATAATAAACTCGACGAAAGTTTTCTCACTGTCAAATTTGAAGTGAGTAAATATTCGAGAAACTCGTAAGCCAGCCTTCGACAATTATGAAACTATCCGTCATTTCATGCCTTCGTGCTACCTATTTTCATACAAAAGGCTCAAGTTACGTTTCGAATTAAATACGAAGACGATACGAAATTTACGTATTTTTGTTCGTGCTCTCAAAATTAGTTCAATTTACGCTCACCAGAGGCGCTGTTCAAGTTCCCATACAAAATGCTTTCGGAGACGATACGAATATTTTTTCGAAAGTGATTCGTGCTCGAGGTACAGATCGTTCTTTGGTGCATTTATCTAGTAGAGTATTTAATCCGTTTTTAGTAGGTAGAGTTTTGTAATAGACACATATTCCAATTGTCCTTCGGACCCTTAGTTTCGTATTAGTAAATTAATATAACTTTGTTAATTTTTATTAGTCAGAATAAAATGACCAACAACCTTGTGGTGATGGTGCTACCTTGGTGGTCAATACATTTGAGCATCAGTTTATCCTAAAATTTTTATGAACCCCACACTACTCTCTCATATAGCGTGAAAAAAAATCTTGACATTTGTATGATAAATGATATTTGTGATGATATTAATCATATTTATCATTAATAAATAATAATATTTATCATTTATCATACAAATGTCGAGACTTTTTGTACTAGTAATACCCCAAGTTGCAGTGTTTGCATTATCAAAACCAGTCAAACATTGTGGATAAAACATAACTATTTCCTTCTGTTTATAAAGACACCGTGGGAAAGTCTGCACTAGCGGCCGACTTCCATCTATACACATTAACACGCAAAAACACAGTGTGCACATGGCAGCGTCATAACATCGATACTGCGGAGGTTCGTAGCGTGAAAGAGTAGATATTTGACAGAGTCGCGGGACATATGTATACCGCGACTCCGGTGCACAAAAGGGCTACCGAAGGACACCGTGGATTTTAGTCAGTACAAGTCTGTCAGTCCCTCCCGCCCTGCCCGGGGCTGGGAGGACTCATTTGATGATTTTACCACGAAAAAAAAAAGATACTTGACAGAAAGCTAGCTTCATTCAAACACAGCGCTGAAGCACGTGTTTGAAATTGGAACTAATACCGCTATTTTCAATGCACTTCACCATTATGCCGTTGGCACCTTGCAGCGCAGAAGAGCGCCTAAACTTCCTAGCAGCCTTCGATCTTTAATTTTATTGATAGTGATTATTATTCATGATCGAAACATAGGTACAATACCTACTACTACAATGAAATCGTTACATTGTATTAGTAATATCAGTTTTGTCACGCATAAAAAGTCACACAATGATTTAAATATTATGTGACTTTTATTTATATGTCACTTTCAAGTTTTGATATTTATTGAATTTTCTAATAAGGATTCTGTTAAGTTACAACATACGACATAATATTTGGTAACTAAAGTGTAGGGTAAAGTTCAGTCTTTGACGCTTTACTAGTTAAGCCTCCTGCAGACACACGCGATTAATCGCGCTGCGACAACGAGCCAAGCTATTATATATTTCCACTCTAGAAATACTGCGAATGGACCGCGACATGTCGCCCCGCGCGATTAATCGCGTGTATCTGCAGGAGGCTTTACTCTTGTATTTAATGCATGCATAGCAGAGAAACAAACGAGGCCTATTGACTTACTAAATTACATAAGAATGAAAAACTTTATGATAAGTAGGTGTTACGGTGGGAAATGTACGATAAAACTTATGTAGGTGTGTTTTTTATGAGAATTACCACATGTTCTCATGGTGTAGTGCACAAGTAAGTTTTTAGAAATGAAGTATGTTGTTTCCATTTAAGAAATTCTTAAGGGATTATGAAATTGAACGAAACTGAAACATTACTTGTGTATAAGAATCTAAAGCCATGAACTGAAATGATGTCACTTAAACTAATTAATTTTGTAATAAAATAAAAATAGAAGAGATTGTTCCAGAAAATGAATTAAGCCTTTTCAAGGCTGCTACAAATACAACTGCATTATAACTTAAACAAGCGTTGTCATTGATTCCAAGCCTTCTAAATACCGCAACATCATTCATCCGGAGAGAAACCTGCTTCTTACATTTATGTAATACACATTTTGTAGCAAAACTGTGTTAATAGTTTATCCCAAATACTATGTTATTCATTTTCAATGTTGCTTTTGAATACTATCTCACCGAATGGCTAGTAATTTTGCGGAGAGAGAAGCATTTTTAATTTTTGATTAAATATATTATGTTTTTTTTTACGATTGCTTGAGGTATTCAAATGGTAATGTGACTAACGGTACCGGTTAGGTAGAGCTACTGTTAACTTCATCCTATGGAGAAACCTACGGTTAATATTGTACGCCAATTAAATGTGTGACAAGTGTAGATATTCGAGTAAGTAAACATATTCTAACCACCTGAAGCATTTCAAGGTCGTTTGTATTGACTGGCATTAAAATGCAGTCCATCTGTGTACACTTACTATAACATACCACTATAGCAGCATTTATGTAATTACAGACGATCTCCATCTCCAAGGAACATTTTTCAAGGATGTTCATTCAGCCCATTTCAATTGGTACTCTTCAGAATACTGTCTCGTCTGTCTGCACTCGCAGCATGACGCAGACCTGACGTAGCGCCCATTCGGCGGTTGCGTCAGGCAGTGCGATCACAATAGCTGTGAAAGTATACTAGAAAGTGCAAGTCCATCACTGTCTCACGTACACAATATTATATCAGACCGGGATTTACATAACTATTACACTTTTGTGGGTAACTAGAGCGATATTATGGATGTACTTAACACTTCTAGTTGTTTAAGGTCAGTGAGTTTTACCGTTTCACGTTTTGATCTCTGTTGAACATACTTTACTAAAATTATTAATTAATTTCATAACTTGTATGTATACTGGACAACCTTGCTTCTCATTTGATAGCGGATATTTCAATAAATATTATGTAATTTTTGAGAATTATTAATTGAAAATTATATTAATGATGCCAAAATTTCTACCTATAATATTTTGTATAAAAATTTTGACCTTTAAAAATGATATTGAAACAGATGAGACTAGAGTTCTGTTCTGTATTAATAAGCAAAAAAAAAAATACGCATGAATTTTGATGTTATTTAGATTTCACTTGGCATTTATTTAAATACCGTTTCCGTATCACGTGAAAAGACAGTATCTTGATCTGTTAGGCTAATTTGAATCTTTTGTACTTGATTTCTATGTACTAGACAAAAAGACGGGTAAAAAATCGAGTTCCGTATGCCGAAGAACTAGGGGAAAAGTGTATAAGACGGGGACACGAGGTATGATGGGAAATCACACACATAAGGCAAACTTAACACAAAATTAACGTACCACAAGCGCCAACAGGACGCCATTTGCGTCTGGCCGCTTGCAAATGACGTCCTGATGGCGCTTGCTCTACATTAGTGTTGTGTTTAGTATGCCTAAAGAGTGTATGTCCCCATTATACCTCGTGATTATTAACGTCCCCGTCTTATACACTGCTATTTCTATTACCTATGCCGTAAGAATCGATTGAGAGAAGTGATTTACGACTTGAATACAATCGAGTATAACTGTTTTATTCTTGTGACCTATCATACTGTCATTGTACTCACTACATCCGTTAAACGTTACATCATCGAGATACAAATGTTCATCATTCTAAAGGAGGTTCTCATAATATAGATTTTATACTTCTCATTTTCAACGACACGTGTAATACTCGTACAATGAAACAATGTTTGATTTACTTTTGATAACTATTAATGTCTCGTGAGCTCGTGAATAAATAATTACAGCCACACAGGCCTATCTTCTTGGTTAAGCTGCGCTTGCCGAGGATGGTCTGTGGATGGGTGACCATCCGTCTTTTCGAGTTTCCTCCGTGCCTCGGAAAGCACGTAAAGCCGTTGGTCCCGGATGTCATTTGAAGATCTTGGTCAGTCGTTACTGTTAGAAGCTCATAAGTCTCACAACCATTCTTACCATGGAGTGTCGTATTGCCCAGTTACTGGGTTGTGGAGGTTCGATAGGCAGTCATCATCATCATCAGCCTATAATGTTCCACTGCTGGAACACAGGCCTCCTCTCTGTGAGAGGGAGTGGGCCATAATCCACCACGCGGGTCCAGTTATAGTATTTATGTATACTTACATACATTATCATCCTATTTATCATCCTATTAAATCATCCTTTTATTGTTATTTTTCTTGTGGCACTTATGTCAAATGTCAAACTGTCGGTTTCTTTTTCTGTCTAACTTAGTCTATGATGCTGCTTTTTGGTTTATATAATTTAGTTTATTTTTATCAAATTGATTTCGCTGAAATATTGTATTTAATTCTAATTTAATTTTTTATATTATGATTGTACTAAATAACTTAATTCTAAATTTTACTTATGAAATTTACGCACACGAAGGAGGTCTGGTATAGTCGGGTTCCACTACATTCGAAGAAACTAATTTGAAAATAGAAAAGAAGACTTATTTTGACAATGAGCTGATGGATATAAAAGCAGAGGCCGTTGGCAGAAGATTTATTCTATCTCAGAACAATTAAACAGGGGCTCTTCCATCTCAGACTGTTGAACAGTGGCGCTTTTCGATCTCAGACTTCTGTCCAGTGAACACTCTATGTGCAGTGGAGACTCTATCTTAGTCTTTGTGCAGACGTCTGTCTAACTTAGCCTTCTTGGCAGAATACTATAACTTGCTGGAGTCTATCTCAGCATTTGTGGAGTCGAAGGTCTACTTCAGTCTTCTCTCTACCTGCTGCGGTCCTGCCTGTTGAGGCCAGTGCGTGCTGCATACCACCTGTCGGCGGCGGCGTTCTAACTCGGCCCTTTGTGCAGTCGACGGTCTACTCCAGTCTTCTCTCTACCTGCTGCGGTCCTGCCTGTTGGGGCCCACTACCTGCTGCGGTCCTACCTGTGGAGGCCTCTTGCTGGAGGTCATTACCAAGGCCTAACCTTCTGTGCTTGACAGTGAACTGTGTAGTGCTGAACTGTGTTTTTATATCATTCTTGTATTTTATATTCTAAAATAAAGTTTAATTTGTTGTGTAAAACTAAACTGTTACACAGTGCGGGTTGGTAGATGTCCCATGTCTTCGAATTTTTGGTTCTAGGACATGTCGGTTTCCTCACGATGTTTTCCTTCACCGTTTTGAGAGCAGTGGTGATGAAATAAATTACACAAACTAATGCGCCTGGCGGGGTTCGAACCCACGACCTACAACTCGTAAGTCGGGACCGATACCACCACTACTCCATAGGCAGTCGCTCCACGTAAAATACTGATATTCAGCTGCATCTAGTTCGACTGGAAGCCGACCCCAATATAGTTGGGAAAAGGCAGGCAGATGATGACCTTTTAATGCCTATGATTATAAACAGTCACTCTTTTGAAGTTATAGATACACTTTCAATTTATGATAAGAATCGAAAAAACAGGCTTAAGGCTTAATCAATTTTAACTATGAGCACTTTTTGAGACTAATGATATCTCGGAAGACAATACGATACGTATGTTTATTATGACAAAAGTTCTTAAAAGTACTAATACCTATTTGAAAATGACGGGCAGAGATTCGTCCAAAAAA
This sequence comes from Agrotis exclamationis, assembly GCA_950005045.1. Taxonomy (NCBI): domain Eukaryota; kingdom Metazoa; phylum Arthropoda; class Insecta; order Lepidoptera; family Noctuidae; genus Agrotis; species Agrotis exclamationis. The sequence goes on along the minus strand of OX465424.1, from coordinate 12,725,933 downwards.
AATTGTAGGCAGGACCTAGAACTAGAACTGAAATCTCTTGTAAGAAAAATTTACAGATAAATAGCACTAATTGAACACAAAGACTTCCGGAACACCACTGGAGTATTTATACAATTAAGTTGCCGAAGTTGAAGCCTTAACCTTTTAGGAACTGCACTATCACAATTCCACACGTATGTTTGTAGCTATAAGTTTTTGTTCGTTAAATTCATAATGAGTTCATTAAAAACACTTTGCAAAAAAGTTATTATGTTGAGCACAATGATATTCCCACAATATTGAGTGGAAGCGAGACGGAGAATTATTATGTTTGTCACGCTTTGTTGATTCGAGGTTCCTGACGTAAGGATGTGAGAGTTAGCAAACACTTTGCTTTTTCTACAATTTTTATTACTATGTACCTATATTAAGAGTCTGAAATTAATCAGAGAATCTGAAAGTTCCGGCTCAATTTTTTTTTATTGTTTTTCGTAGGTGAGCTCATTCCATCTTCAGTCTCATCTTTGTTTCTGGGCCAGTTTGAGGCCTTGAGTAAATATTTATAAAAAAAAACAGAGTTCCTGAGTTCTCAGTCGGAGTATGCTGTGTTAAAAACTTTTAGTCAAGCTGTGCATAACAAGTATAAGCTCACCGTTCGTTGTACGGGAAGATCATACAAATCGACTGGATAAATATAATGCGTCGCCGTGTGTACACGTAGCACCGATGGCAAATCATTTTATAATTTGGAACTTCTGTCTATTGCATTAGCAAAAAAAAAACATTAATTTACGTTTCATAACCTATAAATAATTTCGCAGTAGGTAAGCATCGTTGCTTAGGTATTTTTTAATGATATAAATATTAATATTACAAATTCTTTTTTTAATATTTGGTTTTGCGACTTTGAAAATAGAAAGTAGTTTATATTCCAAATTTTTAATCTGGGTTAGCAGTTTTATTGTGCAAACATAATCAGCTTGATTAATGTCCAATAATTTTTAATTCTGCGTAGTATAGTGTCACCGAATTTTAATGTAAGTCTGATTAAAATAAATATTTTGAATTATATTTGTCTCAGAAAAAGAGGTAAATATTATTAAATCATAGATTTTTTGTATTTATTTCGTTTCAAAGATTTTGCAACCAGGTTCCTTTGCTTTTTTTTTTTTTTTTTGCGTGGTAAAATCATCAAATGAGTCCTCCCACCCCGGGCAGGGCGGGAGGGACTGTCAGACTTGTACTCGGTGTCCTTCGATAGCCCTTTATGTTCCGGGGTCACGGTAATGGTATAAGTCCCGCGACCCCGGCAGGCTTTGGCCCTCTAGAGGGGGGCCCCGTCATCTTGCTGACGCTCTTTGAGGCGCGCGTGGAACACAACGCGCCGTCGACCCGGGCATGGTCCATGGTCGGGCAGCGAGTTGCCCTTTACTCGCCGCCCGCATGCCCGCGCCTACGGTGGCCGGAGATCGTCTTGCGACGTCCGTCGCCGTGGGTGTCCACCACTGCGGGTGGGGCGGAGGGAGGACATTGTCCTCTCCCTCACGCGGCCCGCCTCCTCCTTCGCGAGCATGACTGCTTCGCAGAAGGAGGCGACCGCTTCCCACTCCGTCTCGCCCCGCAGCATGGCCGCAACCAATGCCGGGCGCGAGAGGTCTCCGCCTATCGCCGCCGTGAGGACACGTCGGTGCTCTGCCCAAGCTGGGCAGTCTTGCACCGTATGCTCTACTGTGTCCTCCGGGCGATCTTCGCAGTGGTGACACCCAGGCGTTTCCTCCTTTCTCCTTAGACACAGGTACCTCCCGAAACTTCCGTGTCCGGTGAGGACCTGCGTCATGCGGTAGGTCAGGACGCCGTGACTCCTATCCAGCCACTCCTCAAAGAGGGGTCTTACCGCCGCGATTGCGGCGTGCCCGGCCGTCGGTTGCGACAATCGTCCCCTCCATACTGCCCTGAGATCGCGCCGGACCTCTTCCCGCCGCGCCTCGACTTGTCGGGGCAGCGGGAATTCTCCCCGGCGCTGCGCCTCCACGCGCCACTCATAGACGCGCTGGAGGGCAGTCGCCTCCAGATCCCAGGGCAGTAATCCGGCAAGCAGGTTGGCCGATTCGCCGGCGATCGTGCGGTATCCCCGGATCATTCGGATAGCCATGACCCTCTGGCATGCGACCAACTTTAGTGGTCGCGTCCGGATGCTCAGGGCCCACACGGGGGCCCCGTAGAGGGCCATGGACCGCACGACACCGGCGTACAGCCTACGGCAGGAGGCGTTTGGCCCGCTGAGATTAGGCAGGAGTCGCCTGAGGGCGGCTGCTGCCCGGTTCAGCTTTGGGGCCAAACTCAGGAAATGCTCCCTGAAGTTCCACCGGCTGTCGAGGACGAGTCCCAGGTACTTCATCGTCCTCCCGACGCCGATGAGGTTCCTTTGCTTAGTGATAAAATGTAAAGTAGGTATCTGGGCTGGACATGGATTTATTGATAAAAGAAATTGTCTATGGAAATCTATCGAAAAGTTGTTTTGATACAAAATCAGGGTTAAAATAATAAAATTATGTGTGAAAGGGCTCTATGGTGAACCATAATCAAGAACCATTTAGTATAAATGTTGCTTTTTATTGGCTAAATTAAGGAGCAGTATGTCACAAAGGTCTGATAAGGTTGAATAAAAATCAACAAAAGCCGGTTACGCAATCCTTTATACGAATTCGATATTTAAATACCTAAGTCGATTGTCACGACTAGTCGACTAGTGGTGTAGAATGCAGGTCGTCGCTTTGCTGATATTATCGATACTGTTTAAAGTTTAGGGAGGAGACTTGACTACCTTCTTAGGTTACTTAACAATAGTAGTAGGCCACGACCGATGTGATGGGCGTTCACAACGTTTTACAAGTACGTTTAGTTTGAGTGACTAGACTAGTAAAGGTATTTCATTATATAGCATTGAACTAAGTGCATAATGTGTGTCAGTGTTTGTATAAATATATACAATAAACAAATGTTTTTATTAAATACTAGCTTTTGCCACCGGAATCATATTATGCGCATTTCCTACCTGAAAGAATCTTTGAAATAGATCCATTATTTTTGTGTTTATTCGTTACAATCCTTTCCTCTTAATTTTAGGTATTAGGAACTACTTTAAAGTATAGAACAGTTTACATTTTAAGATAGAAAATGCGATAAATAATAAAAATAACGTTCAGAACATTAACATTAGTGGTGAGCTACTTAAATATAATGAATTTATAGTTCAAGGTGTTGTACGCAAATTATACGTTTTTGGACGAGGAGTTGCCAACACCAGCCCGATACCTATACATATTATACAACACAATGGTATCAGACTGATATTTTTTACTGTTATGTTTACATCAATTCACCGGTCACAATATTAAAAACAATAATGTTATTAGTACACCGATGCCATTAAGTGACAATCCGACAAAGTTATTCGATTATACACGTGGGAATCAGGAAGGAAGGTTGCACAACAGCCGCACGCCGCTTATTTATAATCTGATAATGTACGCTTCCGCTGCAAGTACACCTATCATAATTTTATCAAATTGCAATCTACGTTCTGTTACATGGTATTCGCTTTATGGCGTGTAAATACTACGTGAGAAATTTATGTTCTATGAAATGCGGATAATTTATCGCTTCTGGTGAAAACTGCGTATTTTCCGGAGAGGCCAATGCAGTTAAAGTATCTTGTAGTCTTTGGCCATCTAAGGGGGGCCTTACAGGGCCAATGACTGGCGAGGTCGCGGGCCTGTTTTATTAGGTAACCGAGACCCTAGAACGCAAAGGGCTGTTGAAAGAACACTGTGGATTATAGTCAGTACGATCAAAGAGAAAGATTAGAGATGTTAAAAAAAAAGTTTACCTTTTCCAGGCCTTATTTTAGCATGGTGACATCATTAAATGAGCCCTCCCAACCTGGATGGAGCGGAAAGTACTGTCAGACAAGTACTGACTAAAATCCACGGTTTTCCATCAACAGTCCTTTATGTTTCAGGGACATGGTTACCTGTTTAGCGACCCCTGCTTTCCATAAGGCCTTCGGTGATTCATCAGACTAATTTAAACGAAGGCAGTTGACGACGTGTCATTTTAATTAGTTAAACTAATAATGCAAAAAAAGCAATACGGAAGTAACGTAAGCTTATATTTAAAACGGACATGATTTCACGAGGTCACATGTTATCCAATCGGTCATACCATCGATTGGGCATCTCAGCTTTCTAATTGCACAAATGGCAAAGATCAGGACAAACCGACAAATTGCTTGAAGTCACCATAATTTACATCTACGCATGTAACCTGTGGTCAGGATCTTTAATTTAGGGTTACGTAATAAATGTTAACGATCCTTCGGATGTTTGGAGCCGGTTTGTTTGTTTATTAAGTTGGTTGGCACTTGTTTGTGGAGTCGTAGCTTCCTATGGAGTTCTAAAATGTTTGTTATGATATGCATTACAAATTGCTTGGAATTTCTACTTTGAGAGCTTGAAATTGAGAGTCTGTCTTTTATATCCTGTATTAGCGGACCACCTCGACTTTGTATGAGTACAAATCATTGAGCTGAATGTGGATTTTCCTGCATACAAATCTTGTCCTATCAATAAAGAAAACAACAAAAAAGAGGTAACTAAGTTGGTGCAGTCATTCGGAAATTATGTGCATATAGATAGACAGACTTAAGTGACCTTATTTTATTACCGGCATCATAAAGATTTAGAAGTTGCACAACATTGAGGACTTCTAGAACTGGTTGAAGCCTATTTCTACAAGTACAACCATTCCCCCAAAACTCTATTTTAATTTTTTAGCTAACTGCAAAAATACTTGTCATTTTATTTGAAACATAAAATATCCTCCAAGGTTACGTTACACATAAATCTTTGAACCAGATTATACTCAAAACAGCAAAACATTTCATAATTGGTATTTCTACGGAACTTAGGTGGGCTAAGTAGGTGAATATAACCGGATATTTTAGCACTTTTTGCATGTGTTAAAGTCGAATTTACAACGAAACTGTGACAGCTGAATCCGTGAGTTATTCTTATGAAACTTGCTTTGATTTATTAGCAATAAAATGATAGCATACCAATTATGGTTATATTTTTACTAGGTTTCTGATGTTGATACCTATGTGTTACAGCTGTCTTCAAAGAATCCAGTTTTCGGTCACATCGCGAGGAAAGATGGTCACAACCTTAAACAATTGCCGTCTAAAACATTGGTTGAATACTTTTCTAAAAAAATGTCGGCATGTGACGATATCAACGTCACACTCTTCTAAAAAAATATCGGCATGTGACGATATCAAGGTCCGTTTTGAAGTTACACTTTTTTAGACATAAGTTTTTGTAGTAAGGCTGCATATTTTCACTGGCAAAGTTGATGGCAAGCGTCCGAGGGGGTCGCAGTCCACTGGTCCAATGGTTGGACCAAATTCGCTCATACCTGAACACGAAACCCTAAGCTTCACTCAAGAACAGAAAGAGATGGCAAAGCATCGTCAAGCTAAAAGTGCTTTCACGTCGGGGGAATCACGACCCTCAATAATGAGGAATATGACGCGAGGAAGAGGAGGAGGATGTTAAAATATAAATAAATGCAACACTGAGGTCAACTCACACTAATTTTTATAAATACAAAACCATTAATCGAAGGCGTTTACCAAAATATTGCGCATGAAAGTTAAGTGTGTGGACAAACAAATTTTAAGGCTTCAACAGTCGTACTATAAAAAGTTAAACATCTGTTACAGATGTTTAACTTTTTTGTAGAGGTCTTACTACAAACCGACAGGACTTTACTTATTTAGTATAAAATATGTGGGTAGAAATCGTATTAACCTGCCATAAAATAATTTAACAACAGAAGACAAATATCAAATCTTAAACATCTTAAAATAAGTGCGCTCACAAGAATTTCTGCATTCGGGTTTTTCCAAAATACAACAGATTGCAAAAATGGACAAATATTGTGTGGTTAAATATTTATTTACGAAACTCATGAGCTTGACATTATAATGAAATTATATTTTTACAGTAGGAATATTATATTTGTTAAACGCATACATTTGAGAAACCTAACCTAACTTATGGTACATAGTTAGGTTAGGTTAGATAAAATGGAAAAATAATGAAGATAAATAGGAAAACTTAATATTGATCTTCAAACCCCACTTTAGAATACAAACTGAGTGACTTAGGTCACCTTCGCTAAAATATTTTCGTCAATGTATAAAAAATCCTAAACTAATTGAAATTACGGTTAAATTAATTTTGACGATGACAATTTATTTATAGTGCTAATTGATTTATAAACTTTTTCTTAAAGATCCTAAATATAATATTTTTAAGTTGAAATGTTCTTAAATTTAAATGGGTGGGATTTGATTATAGCTGGCGTCCAAAGACCTGAAATTGATTCGATGACGATGATAGGGTTGAACCAAAAAAGAACTGCCATAAAGGTGGTTAAGCAACAGAACATTTCGGGGAAGTTCTAGATCAGACTCTTTTATGGACCAAAGAAGAAAGAGGAGGAAGAAGAATTGTTCTTAGCAGTTCGTGAAACAAGATTGCTGATTATGGTAATGATAGTGTTGAGCCGAATTTTTTATTCTTATTGTGAGCCTATACTAGAATGGATATTATATAACGTGTTTATATGTTGTCTACTGCAAGATAAAGGCCTGCTCTTTCGATATTTCGCGATCGAGTGCAATTGTACATAAATTAGTCATATAAAATCATCATCAATTAAAATCAATAATTGCAAAAAAAGGGCAAGCTTATCCCCTTAGGCTGCAAACAGGAGATTTGTGCTGTGTCCCAGAAGTGGGATCAAAATAAACTGATTATGTTAATTTAAATTATAATTTAAAGGTTCTCGAAACCTTTTAGTTACGCTGTGTTTAAACTTTAAACATATAACAAATTGCTACGTTACGTTATGAACTTGGATTATAAATTCCGTGACCAAGGTTCTTCAGAAAACTGTACTTATGCCATGTAATATTCATACGCGTCGCTAGGCATCTTGTAAGACATTTGTTGGTATTAGGTCAAGGTTTGCGTATAGTTCTCGATTGCACTTCTTTAGTTCTTTCGGGCTTGTAAACAGGTTTCATACAATGAGTAGCAGCTATCATAAACATTGTAATGAATCGATTCTTTAAGTTTGCTTTGGACTGAGATGTAATAGACAAGCTGTGCGCTCTATGAAATATTCCATCGACAAAGTGACGAATCACCGATTATTACCGGGACTTTTAAATTTTCTAATTCTTTTGAGTTACAGTTAAATACAAAGTGCATTGTCTGCCAGTGTACCTACAAATTAATGTAGTTTCAAATTTGCGTATGGGATAAATTATTTTCTACTACGAAACTCTTCATTATGCATGGCTCGACACGCACTTATCTAGTTTTTCCATAGGTATACTATCTTATTTTCCTGATTTTCCTTAATTGAATTAAACCATCCAGTACTTACTACACAAGTGCATAGTGTGTATAAACGTCAAAATCAATCATATTTAATATTGCATTCCTCATAGTGTGAAATCCGTAACAACTGATTGCGAAATTTGTTTATTGCACTTATACTTTCCGTCGCGAAAATATTACATGAGAACAGTGATTTATATGCATTTCTTTGTGATATGTATGAGTAAATTAAATTAAAAATAATGTTGCCAAAAAATGTCAGGCCATAAATTTGATGCTTACGTTGTAATAGTTAATTCGGTAACCGGTCGAAAAGATTGGATCAGGTGGAACCACGATAACAACGCCATTTTTGCATTTCGTATGGGTATTTGCGACGCGCAATTTTCGATATGATGTGAAACAGCAAACAAATACGTCGAAATATGCATCCGAATCGAATTGCAAGATGCAGTTATCGGTAGGTGTGTGAAAATATATTGACAATAGGTGTCTCGTACCCATTCGCCGGGAATGTTTTTTTTTAAATTCTGATATGAGTGTAGAATTGTGAAAATTTATTTACGTTCTATTTTCAGACCTAATAAATATAATAAACAAAAATTATCAATAATTAAGATCAGTCGAGTCGTTTCCGAAGAGCAAGCACCGTGTTATGAGATTTTTATACATTTACACATATTATGTAGGTATGGCTAGTAGATGGAGAAGGCACTAAGAAGAGACCCAAGAGAACTGTTAAAAAAAAGTAAGTGGCACTCGGGGACTGCCGCGGTAAATTGGTATTATTGCAGAGCATGAAAGCTCCTGTGAATCTTGAAACAAGACGTTTTAAATGCAACACATTAATAGAATTAATATTCATTACTAAAACCTCATGTTACTAAGGCTTTAGAAGTTTGAACTAAGTGAATGTCAAATGAATAATTACCGCAAGACTAAATACACAAACGGGTTTTTTACAGATTTTCACAGCATTAGCTTGTCATTTATTTATTATTCTAGGTAGTAGAGGTTTTTAATTTACATAGGTAATAGGAATTGTAGTTGTTTTGCTTGGTCTGCCGATCATTTAGACATATTTATGTATCACTCAATTTAAATTTACGATTTTCGTTAATATCTTGCCGATAAGAATAAGAAATATTCCATGATAGAAAATCGATATATGTACAATACTACCGTATTGATATAATTATCTGTTTGTCTGTATGTATGTCCGGGATAAACTTAAAAAGTACTGGACGGATTTGAATGATTCTTTTTTTGTTGTATAGGTATTAAGTCTGGCCAACATAAAGGCTATAATTTATCTTGAAAACTTGAACACCTGGTGCAGAACTGCAACAGACCAGCTAAACTATAAGAGATACAAAAATGGTGCCAAAGCAAAAAATTGTTCCACGTGATGAGCATTTTCTGCTGAGAGAATAAGATGATTTAAAGTTCACAAAATAATGCCCTGTTTAGGCACAATCGACATATTTGAATTATGACCCACCTTAAGTTTATTTTCCCATAGACATTGATTCGTCATTCGCGAAAAGTGCGCTTTGAGGCTTATCTGATGTAAAATATTTTGATTTTGTTAATGTTGCGCTTTAGGGACGAACAGCACTATATTACCCATCAGACCCTATAGACGAACGCAATCATAGGATCAGATGGAAGGAAAAATGTTTTTCCGAACATTCGTTTAGGTGTTACCTAGTTGTCTTTTGTTTTATGCATAATTATGCAAGTGATAATCGCCCTTATGGCCTTTTCTTTATTCCATTGCAGTTTAAACAGTCTTCCCCTAACATTGGATTCAAATAAGTTCGCATATCTCCTGGGTGGTTCTGCCCACATCAGTATGCTACCAAGACCCTGGAATGTTCTTTGTATGATGATTAGCTGAATGTAGGAATGTTCGCTGGAGAAGATAACGCCGATTGACAATTAACTAATTTATGGCTTCAATGACCTGTTTGAATGCCATTGTTAGTCTTGAATTTTTGCCTGAAATTCTTTGAAAAGCTTTTTTAAAGGGTAGCCAATTTTCTATTGAATTCGGAATAATGAGATGACCGCGGGCAGGGTTTGAACCTGCAATCTTCGGATTCAGTACATCTAACGCTCTTTTCAACTCAGGATCTCGATGGCTGGGATTAAACCATGCCCACGGTTGATTGTTTCTTTCCTCAGAAAATCTTTGACATTCGTGTCGCATTTGTTAATGCGTAAAATATTTAAAAAATTGATAACTTAATATCACCAGCTACACTAAATGAACATAAACGTAAATTACGTAACGTAAAAATACCGCGATAAGAAAAATAGTTGAATAAAAAGAAAAGTTAGAAATGAATCACTGATAGTTATAACTCGGTCGTTATGATAACATGCGCATACGCATCGAAGCGATCGTTGTTGCGAAACAAAATAATTTGTGACACATACCTATGAAAAAATAGAAATGTAGGTTTCTTTTGCTATTTTTTGTTTCACATTCCATAGGGCTGAGTCGTATATTGAAAAAACACTAAGACCTGGATTACACTAAAATGGAGATGAGCGGAGCGGGTCATGGATACACAAAAACCAATGAAAGAAGAGACGCTATGAAATTTGGATTTGAATGAATGTTATTTGTTGTCGATCAAAAATTGTGAATTCCATGCATGATGATGATAATGATCGTCTTTTGTTTCAATGATTAGGAAGACACGTGACTATCTGCATTATTTGAAAACCACTGCACAAATAATTTGTAGTTATACAAATATTTGTCATAATCAGTGTGTGTGTATCGATCTCCACTCCGCGCATCTCCAAAATTCCCGAGAGGAGTATTTTTTTCTTTGACTTGTTTTACTCGTATTTTAAGCGTCTGTCGCTATCATGCTTATAGCAGAATATAAATGTCTATAACAGTAGAGTCTTTTACAGTCACTCAGCTTTGAAACAAGAAGTCGTAAGCCTTTGAAATAATACCTGTATTGATGATTTATAAGGAAAATGTTTAGAAAATGAAGAAATTCCTCGGCAAGTAATAGAGAAAAGGTCACGATTTCACAAAGGTTTCACAAACCCTTTGAGAAAGCCAGCACAATCGTTAGAATTAGGAATAATTGTTTTCTTTTTACGGCAATAGTTAATGTTGATAGTAGTTGTGATATACCTAGACAACATCAATTGCCTTCGAGAAAACTCCAAAAAAAATTAATTTATAATAAAATACAACCATGGGGAATAATAATATTGATTATGTTTGTGACCGAGTCCAGGATAGAGTAGTCTTTGAAAATAAGAAAGGTGTTTTTATACTTAACAAAAAAAAATGTAACTGACTTCAACGACCACGAAAAAGGGTAAAATAATCTACCAAATAAATTTTCTTTTTTTTATCTCATTAAGTTTTTCGCCACCGACTTCCGAAAATAAAGTTATTTGAAATATCTTCTTTCCAACAAAAAAAGAATCATCAAAATCGGTGCATAAACGACGAAGTTCTGCGTGAACAAACATAAAAACGCATATAATATACGGTCGAATTGAGTAACCCCCTTTTTAGAAGTCGGATAAAAATCCGTATAACCTTATGGAACTTATTACTAAGGGTTCAAAGTATTCATACAAACTTGTGCAATGTAGAGCATTTTTCCTAAATAATAATAATAATAATAATAATAAGCCTTTATTTCCCAAAATAATAGTTATACATAATTCCAAATAACAGTTTTCATGCACGTGTCAATACCAATTCTTATTAAATATTACATTTTATACATTTACATTTCTATCACAGTTTTATTAAATATTTCAATTTGATTTGATTTTCGTACAATACTATTTTTAAATTATTTAATTTTGTATGGTTATTTAGACATAATTTTTTATAAATTCATGATTTCATTTAATTATATAATTATCACATTAATTCATTATTTAATTTTAATTAATTAATCATAGTATTCAACATTCAAACCAATTTTTCAATTATTTAAATTACGTTTTTGAATGATATTCTAATAACACATTTGTATAATTCTATTTTCGGAATACTTTGTTAAATTATTGATACAAGTATATCATTGGGCTACCCATTTCTGGGCGTAGGCCTCCTCCAACTCTTTCCAGTGCTGTCTATCTTGTGCTTGGCGAGTCCATGTAGATCCGGCTACTTGGTAGATATCGTCACTCCAGCGTCGTCTAGGTCGGCCTCGTGGGCGTTTGTCTTCATAGGGATACCAATGTAGTATCCTTTCGCTCCATCTATTATCGGTAGCTCTTGCTATATGTCCAGCCCATCGCCATTTCAGTCTGCTTGCTAGCTCGACGGCGTCTGTTACCTTTGTTATGGATCTAATATATGTGTTTTTCTTCCTATCCTTTAGTTTTATACCCAACATACTTCGTTCTGCAGCTCTTTGGAACACATTGATCTTTTGTACTATGTCTTTTGTAAAAGACCAAGTTTGACATCCGTACAGTAGTGTTGGCATAACAACGGAGTCCATCGCTTTCCTTTTTAGATGCATTGGTAATTTACTTTTAAATATTTCCTTCAGCGACCAGTATTTATTCCAAGCTTTCTTTATGCGGCGCTCTACTTCACGAGATGTTTGGTTTAGGAATGATATATTTTGTCCTAAGTATACATACTCATCCACATAGCATATAGAAAGAGATTCAGTTTTGATTGGTATTTTTTCGCTATTCGTCATGGCAAATGTCTTCTGCGTGTTCATTTGTAGCCCACACTTTCTACTCTCTATGTCTAGGGTATTTAACATATATTCTAAGTCCTTGTGATTTTCAGATATTAAAACAATATCATCAGCGAAGCGTAAGTTACTTAGATATTCACCGTTTAAATTGATGCCTTTATTTTCCCAGTCTAATTGTCTGAAGATATATTCTAATAGAGCAGTAAATAAATTTGGTGAGATCGGATCGCCCTGTTTCACGCCTCTTCGGATATCAAATGGCTCTCCTTTGCTTTCTAGCTTAACCACCGCTTTGTTGTTTTTATAGATCTCTTTCAGTATCTCTATGTATCGGTCTTCTACTCCCTGCGTCTGCAGTGCTAACCACAAAGGTTCGTGTTGTATGGAATCAAACGCTTTGCAGTAGTCTATAAACGCTACATAGAGTTTCTTGCCATATTCAGAATATTTCTCGATCAGTTGTGTCAAGGTAAAGATGTGGTCTATGGTTGAGTATGTTCTTCTGAAGCCGGCTTGTTCTCGGGGTTGGTTGCTGTCTAATATTCTTGAGATTCGATTCAATAGTAGTTTGGCAAACACCTTGTATACTGTTTGTTGTAAACTTATTGGTCTGTAATTTCCTAAGTCTGCGGGGTCGCCTTTTTTGTATAATAGAGTTATAATCGATATTCCCCATTCTTTTGGTACTTTGTTGAGCGTCAGTATGTCATTGAAAAGAGATGTCAATATTGGTACTAGTGGGTCAATAATTGCTTTCAAAATATCATTTGTTATTCCATCATCGCCTGGGCTTTTATCAGATTTCAAGTTTTGGATTGCACAGCGCACTTCACTGTCTATGATAGATGGTACGACACTCAGTGGTGTGAGTGGCTTTAGTCTAGTACGCTGATGGCTTTCCTCGTTTCCATAGAGCTCCCTGTAGAACTGTGTGGCAGTTCCGATGAGGCAATTTCTATTAGATGTTGTTTTATTTTCTTTGTTTTTCAGAGACATAATCCATGGTTTAGATGTGTTCAATCTTACTTGTGCCCTTTTGACTGATGCTCTCTTTTGCAGCTCTTCTTCTATTATATTATATCGATGTGCCTTGTAATCTCGTTGTATCTGTTTATTTATAAGTCTATAGAGTGCGCTGAGTTGTTTCTTCTCAGGACGTGTTTTGTTTTCTTTATTCTTCAGTCTGTTTCTTTCATTAATAAGTTTCTCCACGTACGCTGACAGTGGAGCTATGTCTTTGTTCTTTATTTTAGGTAGTTCTTTTACCGATTCCTTTATTATTTTTATTAGTTTTTCATACGCTAGTTCCATATCATCGCACTGGAAGTTTCTTATATGGTCCGCAAATATATTTTTCAAAGACTCTAACTCTAGGGGGTTTAGTCTAGAAACTTTGCACCTGTAGTCTCTCCGTGCCTTATTTTTATTGCAGTGTTGTAATATGCTCACTCTAATTAATCTGTGATCTGTTGGAAAAGTGGTGTTTATTACCTGTACATTAGAGACATCTTTAATATTTTTAACTAGGATAAAGTCTATTTCATTTCGCACTATTCCATTTGGTGATATCCAAGTCCATTTCTGTTTAGGATTTTTCTTAAAGTGCGAGTTTGCTATGTAGAGCTGGTTTTCAAAACAGAATTGTAGCAATGTATCTCCTCGTTTATTTCTGTCTCCGAAACCCCATGGACCCATAACTTTCTTATCTTCCTCTGTGGATTTACCAATTTTGGAGTTAAAATCTCCCATAACTATTGTATCGTTTCCTGTATCTTCTAATGCAAACTGTAGATGTTTATAAAATATTTCTAGGTCTTCTGAAGTAGCGCTTTCTGTGGGTGCATAGCATTGTATCAGATGCATAGTTCTATTATCGAGGAATATATCTAAGCGTATGACTCTATCCGATATACTTCTGATATCTATTATATTAGTTTTCAGATCTTTGTTAACTAGAAAACCGACGCCGTTTCTTCCACTTTTTTCGCCATAATATATCATGATATAGCTTTCGGTTTCTAGTATTTCTTTTCCTTCTTTCTTCACTTCTGATAAGCCAATAACATCCCATTTGAACTTTGTTAAGCTATGACGCAATTCTATAAGTCTTGTCTCATTTACCAGTGATCTTACGTTCCATGAGCAAATATAAGTAATATTTTGCACTGTTCTTGATTTGTTATAATAAAATGTTTGGTTTTGATTTTTGTATGTTTGATTTTGATTATTTAATCGGTTGGAGGGTTTTGGTCTAATCTTCCCGCGGGGGCCAGCCGTATTGGGAGATATTGATATTTTTTTAGGTTCATGATAGTTGATGAAAGAGTTTTCTTGGATGACATTTAGCAGAGAAGGAGGGGCACGATTCAGTTTTTTGGGGATTCCTGGACATTACTCGTTGAGGTACGTGCGATGGGGTTCAACTGTGATGGACGCAAGTAGCTTATTATGTTTTGCGATTTATTTTTCTTCTGTACTTGGGTAATTTTTTGTTGACTAGCGCTGACCTCTGAAGCTTCTTTTGACTCAGGTGACTCTGACATAAGTCTCTTATTTGAGTTTTTCTCTGCAGATGCTTGATTTATGACATTTTTAGGACGTAATGTGACAATTTTATCATAATGTATAGCTACTTTTTTCCCGGACTCCCACTCACGATTGCATTCTTCTTGAAGTTCTTTCCGTTTTTGAAGAACTGCGGGAGAGTAGTCCTCTTTTATATAAATATTTGTACTTTGTAGTGATTTTTTCTTGCGGAGAAGCTCTATTTTTCTACTTGTTGTTGTGATTGTTACCACCACTGGCCTAATTTGTCCGGTTTTCTTTCCTCTTCTTGTTACAGTTTCTATTTCCCATTTCTGGCATTGTACTTCCATTTTAGTATTAATTATGTCCAGGATCACATTTACTAAGTCTTCATAGTGTCTTTCTCTTTCTTCAATACCAAAGAATAATACATTTTTCTTCCTTAATTGTCTATCAATGAAGTCTATTTGTTTTTGTTGCTGTTCAATTTTATTTTCTAACATGTTTGTTTTTATTTCTATGCGGTTGAATTTCTCATCTATATTTTTATTTATGGCTTCCTTAATATTTTCTTCCATATTTTTAATGTAGTGCTTTTGCTGTGCTAAATCATTTTGTATATTTTGTAGTGCTTTCATGACTTCTTCCATTTTTTTTTTTTTTTTTTTTTTTTTTTTTTTTTTTTTTTTTTTTTTTTTTTTTTTTTTTTTTTTCCTAAATAGACTGTGTGAATTATTCTCAATTCTTCGTTTGGGCTAGGTACTCAAGACTCGCGTACGTTATGAAACTATGGCATGAAGTTTCGGCTCATCAGTGAACTACTCAAACTTGGTGTTGCCGAACGCATCCAATCCAAATCTCTTCAAAGCTAGAGTGAACAGGGGCCCCCTCTCTAGAGGGCCGAAGCCTGCCAGGGTCGCGGGACTTATCTCATTACCGTGACCCTGGAACATAAAGGACTATTGAAGGACACCGAGGATTTTAGTCAGTACAAGTCAGACAGTCCCTCCCGCCCTGCCCGGGGTGGGAGGACTCATTTGATGATTTTACCACGCAAAAAAAAAAAAGCTAGAGTGAACAGACTTCTTGGTAAGCTCGCTCCATCGTAGGCTTCGTCTCTGGCTTTGACCTGAACTAGAGTCAAGAGAAAATCATATTAAAAACAAGACAGTACTGGAACAGCGTAGGTATGCAACCTCTTCTGTTGATTTGACCTCTTTTCATCTAGATTATTAATGATTTTTAAATTTTCGAATTTCGAATGTCATTTTGTGATTTTACTTAACACATAAATAACACAAATGACATCAACGACAGGCAACTGTCAAAGATTCCACGGTGAACATGGGATTTAGAGAAAGGTGCTTTCGCCATTACTTATACGACTGACTGAATGCATAGAAACATCGAGAATTAGCTGTGTAAACATGCATCTAATAGTGCTGTTTGTCCAATAATGCTATTGTTTGAGTAATGATGATAAAATGGGCATTTATCAGAGGTATAAGAATAAATGAACAATCATGCAAGGGTACAATGAACTGCAAAACAGTAGGGTCTTTCGATTGGAGTTGTATGCGGTCTGTTTAGAGAAAAGTGGAACAGTGAATGAATACGTATCTGGCTGATAAATTATAATTATGATTTACATAATTAAAATAAATACAAACTCACGCCCTTTCTCACTTGGCTAGGATCATTGGTTTTCGCTTCATCGACGATATTACATAGACAATTATTATTATGAAACAATAACAGAAAAATACGATCTTTCTTCAAAGACAATAACAACACTCACTCGTAGTTAAGCTCTAGTAATATTCCTGAAGGTTGTTGACTTGTTGCCCAGTTGCTTTCCTGTTTTTCGATCTCTGCTCAGGAAAATCAGCTGATTATATACATTGACAATACAAAGTTAAAACACGTCTCTGGGTCGACGACTCATTTTATTTTAAACCCTACATCCAAAGAAGAAATCTTATCTTTCTCGTATTGAAAACAGGAAAGTCACTTCACGTTATATCAAAAATAGGTCCATATACAGGTTTTTGGATACGGGTTGTTGATGTTTTAGGTTACATTATGTACGAAAATTCACACAATTTTTAAAGATGTCTGAGTTAATGCATTTTTTAAAATATTGGATTAATGTGTTATTCTTGTTTAAATATTTATTTCTTGGAAATTATACGTAAATTAACTGTATTTAATAATACAAACATGAAAATTGCGCTTCACCGATTATTTTTTTTTAAATATAAGTTGGTGTACGACATGTAAAGTAGCAATTTTACAAAACATTAAAAAACGAAGGATGTTCATTCATATTTTATAATATTCGTCGAACCTATGTAGGTAAATTGCCTGCGAATGCACTTATGGATTTAGCCTCCAAAATACAATGATTAAGAAATTTTCCTAATCTGGTTTTGTTACGATTTTCAACTTCCAAAAAAGGTAAGGCTAATTAGGAATATAGCACTTTGGGCTATTTTTAGAAAACCAGTCTCGTTGCTAAATTAAAAGTGACCTTTGTTTGAATTTAGTATTAAAATATATGTTTTAGTCATGAAGACATCAATACGAGTTTTATATTTAGTTATCATTAACAAAATGCCTTCATCAGATAACCTGAATAAGGAAAGTCATAACTCATTACACATCAAATATAAATCTTGTTTTACGAGTTATTAAAAGTCATGTTAATAAAAAAGTCAGTGCCGAAATACTGACGTTATGATTCGTAAAAGCATACGCAAGGTGGAACAGTTTCAAAATTGCTTACGAATGTATTTGTCGAGTCATTTGATAATCTGCCAATATTAGTTTTATAGCTTCTCATACCATAGCTAGCAAGTTTTGCCGCGCATGCTTCTCCCATTGTCAAAGGCCGGCCATGGTGGGGCATGCTGGCTGCACTTCCTGCCACTGTCTGCATGAATACTAATTAATAGTGTGCAGCTCGTTCGTTATTTCAATATTTTCTTTCAATTTTCAATGTTGTTCCTACGGATAGGATGTATAAATTTGAAATTCTGCGGTTGAAAACACAGACTTTGGAGAAAATTTTCTTGCAATTTCTGTCGCGTTGTTTTTCCATTTGTCACAAGACCTTTTAATTATACGAAGACGTAGGGTCTACGTTTCGAAAATTATGTATTTGTCTCACGATAAAATGACACAGAATTCTTAATACAGTAAACATTTTCAGCTTTACTACAATAACTTAAACATCTGTTGAACACTTGTCTAAAAAAAGTGTGACTGCAAAACGGACCTTATTTCAACGTCATAATCTGACATTTTTTAGACAAGTGTTCAACAGACGTTTAAAAATTTTTGTGATTTATTTCAAGATCAAGTTTCCGTTTGATCTTGAATACTGCAAAAATTGTATCAAACATAAAATATAAGTACAGGAAATTGCATTGACCATCAGCAATTGTGTCATCCAGTCACACAAATCTTTCAAGTTTAATCCAATCGTATCGTAAATTGTGAGACGGCTTGGAGTATACTTTTGTTTTATTTTTTCCAAAGTACTTTGTTATGAGATCATTGCTCGGAAAGGTTCAAGGGATTCGTAACTTCACTGTTATTTCCGCTGTTGAGGATGTCTCAATCTAAACTGATTACTCTTGTTATGATTATGAGCTAAGTCTATTTTTACACATTGTACACACACACACATTGTGAGGGATTTTATAAATTGAGTAACGTGAGGGTTATTTTAATCAGACCTCAAAGTCAAACATTTTAGTGAAACTGATCTTACTTATCCACTGACTTGGATTGTACCTATTGGGTATTTAACAGTTTATTTTATTTCGTTACATTTTTATTTTGGTGTATTTATTTCGGTTTAAGATGAGCATTTCGGAACCTGCCGGATGTTTACTTGCATCTTGGGAGACGTCATGGACTGTAATTTTTTTTTTTTTATCGTGGTAAAATCATCAAATGAGTCCTCCCACCCAGGGCAAGGCGGGAGGGACTGTCAGACTTGTACTGACTAAAATCCACGGTGTCCTTCAGTAGCCCTTTGTATACCGGGGTCGCGGTATACGTGTGTCCCGCGACCCCGGCAGGCTTTGGCCCTCTAGAGGGGGGCCCCGTCATTATGCTGACGCTCTTTGAGGAGCGCGTGGAACACAAGGCGCCGTCGACCCGGGCATGGTCATGGACTGTAATAAGCTTAATTTATGAAAACCCAACTTATATAAAAAACAAAACAGTTGTTGTCATTAAGATAGTAGTTTTGAAATAATTCTGTAATTTTAAGAAGAAAACTACAAGAGATTCCTGCTTTCGTGAGCAGGGTTTACAACTATGTTATAGGAAACCCTATTAGTTATATCAAACTCACGCACTTAAGTGGAACTACGTCATCACATCAGTACCTCAAGAAAAGTACTAAAAAAGTGTCCGCAAAATAATTACTTCCTCAAATGTCCATTTATCAGGCGCTTGAAATACTCATTCCTTCATGTTTTTTTCTTTTGTTTTACGGCAAAGGAAGCCCATCATTCAGCCTCATGCCTGAGATATGGCTTTTTTACAGACAATTTATTACCGACTAGTAAGAAGGAGTGTTCTTTTAATTACTTTATGAATTATAGATCTGTGTGACTAGATGTTGTTGATATCCTGCTCGATTGCTAACTTATCGTAGTCTTGTAAATGTGAAGATACAACCTGTAGATTCATCATCATCATTTATAGGCTTTTCTATAGAAATCAAGAAGGTAGGGCCCGTTGTTTGATCAGTAGTCAAACTAATTAACTAACAACTATTAGTAGCAAGTGCTCCTGGTCACGAGAAGGCAGTGAACGAAGAAAACATAGAAGCATTCCTAGAGCCCGATAATGACCCAACGCAGATCGTGCCCCGGTAGGCGGGGCTTATCAATCGTGCCTCGGAGGAGTTTAGTTCGGCTGTGACGGCACATGTCGTTGTTCGTATTTTTATTCAGTTTAAAACTATAAATTATGCCTTCTTGCGCAGTGAAATGGTGTATAAATCGATCTGATCTACATAATAAAAATGCTGGAATTAGTTAACACCTGTAAGTAGCCCTTAGACTACTACATTATTTTTATATTAATTATAAACATGGATCAATTTTTTTCTATGGGGATGGTGTTATGCCCGATGGACTAAGTAAATTAATGTTGAATGTTTGAAGTAAAATATGTTTGTGTTTTCTTTTTGCTACATTATAAAACACTCTGCTCCTTTGACAGATTTCCACAAGATCCAAATCTCAAAGAATAATGGACGAGATCAGTTCGCTTGGAGAGACAGGAAAACGACTGGTCCCCTAACAAAACAACAATAATTTGTTCAGTCCATTTTCAAGATGACGATTTTATATGACGAAAAAAGGATACCAGAAGCTCAAAACAAACGCTATTCCAATTATCCAACATTTTTGACATTTTGGTAAAGCAAGCTATGTTAGCCATTTCTGTTATTCATTTTTAATAAAAAGACAATAAGACTTTCTAGTTAATCTCTAAGGAGGCCGTAGCTCACAGTAGGTGGCATGTGCCAAATAAATACACACATCAAAAGTGTCTAGGGATCAACATATATTTTTGCAATAACTTTTCTCCTGATTGATATTAATTAAAATTTTCTTTAAGGATTCATCAAATAAAGTGTTTTCGTTTGTCACAGTAACGATAAACCAAGTCACCTTTGCATTAATAAAGAAATTTGCCATTTTCCTAATAAAGGGATTTTTGACATTTGAACCACTAACACAAAAGTTCGAAAAAAAGACTGAAATAACAGTTTTCTTTAAAATTTTATTGGGTAACTTAAACAATTAATAATCCGTGTTTCTACCGCGAACACTAACAACACAAGAACATCGGTTTGGCATACTCAAAATGAGTTCATCCAAATCACGCTGTGGAATGGCCGCCCATGTTCGTTGCAACAACAAAAAAAGGTCTTCTTGCGACTGGATACCCTCCATATTCGGCAGAGCTCTTCTCTGTAGCATATCCCATGCATGCTCAATCGGATTCAAGTCTGGCGACTGAGCAGGCCAGGGCAGGACATTGATGTTAGCTGCGGCGAGAGTCTGTCTTACAACTCTTGCGGTGTGCGGTCGTGCATTATCATGCATTAACTGAAATAAGGGACCGATTTGCACTTGTAGAGGAACGATGACGTCTGATACAATCGTCTCAGCATAAATTTGAGCGTTGAGGTAGCCTCTGATCCAAATCAATTCAGTTCTTCCGCCGATCCAAATACCCGCCCATACCATGATGGTTCCACCACTATAAGGATGGACTTCCTGGCAGGATTTTAATCGCTGTTGGCGTCCAGGGGTTCTCCAGTGTCGTATACGTCTTGTATCCGGTCTCATACCGAAACGAGACTCATCAGAAAAGCACACGAAACGCCATTGTTCTTCTGCCCAATTTCTGTGTTCAAGAGCCCATTGATATCGAATCCTACGATTGTGCATTGCTATAGGTGGTACCCGTAGCGGTCTTCGGGAATGAAGGTTCACTTCATGCAAGCGGTTTCTGACTGTTTGGTCGCTAATTAAGTTCCCTGAAGAGTGATGAAGCCTCACGGCTAACATCATGGCGGTTATTGTTGGAGCTCTTCGAGTTAAGATTTGAATGTATCGGTCTTGTCTCCGTGTGGTGCAGCGATACCGTCCTCCATGGCGCTCAGCCACGGTACCAGTGCTTCGGTAACGTGTCCAAAGTCGACTGATAACACTCTGACTTGTATTCAGAGCTAAAGCCACAGTACGTTGCCGGGAACCAGCTTCTATCATTCCCACGGCTCTGAGCATTTCTTCCCTGCTTAAATGAATGAAAAAATGAAAATATTGTTTATTGAGGACCAAACAATCAATTTGAATCTAAACCCACCAAACTGCGCAGCAGTTTGTCGGCGGGATTGGCGCTTGTTTCATTAATGTTTTGGTACACTTAAGCTGACATAAAACTTAACGTAACATAATAAATGCATAATACAGACGGTTGTAGCAGCGCGGGCCGTCGACGCCACGCGCCGACACAAGCGCAAGTGCGTTGGAGTACTAGTTATTTACTTAGCGGCGTCGTCGGCAGTCTCGGTCCGCGCTGTGTATACCATCTTTTTAAATAATAGGCGTCAATACGCAAAAAATAAAAAATAAAAAGTTTCTATCCATTACCCAAAAGAAATACTTATAGGTTTACAATTATTATTATCGCGAGAACGCAACAGACAAAAACAGATGTGATAACAACAGGTTTAGTTAGGTACCTATATAACTTGATAGTTATAAACTGTTCTATTGAATGAAGTAGTCACAAGCTGTGATCAGCTTGTGACTACTTCATTCAACAGAACAGTTTTGAATTTATTCTTTAATGTTTGTTTACTAATACTGTTATCTTTCCTTAACCAGTCGTAGTTATTGAAGAATGTGGGGGTCAAATACTTATTGGTTCTTTTGCCGTAGTAGTTTTTTACGGGTGGTCGTACGAGTTTCCGTTCCCTAACACTTCTAGTATTGTAATTGTTTTGAACGAGTACTTTGTATTGGTCGTTGTAGAATTGCTCAAGAACCACCAAGTACTTGACCCTCTCATGTACAGGAAGCACCTTACACACAGCGAAAAGTCTGTCATAATTTTCTTTACATTCACGTTTAATTTTCGGGTTAACGAGGTATTTCATAAATCGAATTTGCAAAAGTTTTATACTATTTAGATAAGTTTTAAATGACGTCGCCGCTCCATAATGACGTTGGTTTTAATCAGTAGTAGGGAAACAGTAGCACTAATAATGTCTTCAATGCGTTGTATGTTTTTATAGGGAAAATATTGACAGCTGATTTTCATCTTTTACTCGAATTTGATTCACAGTTCCTGATTCAAATTATGAAATGCACCAAAAAGGATCCATATAAATTTATAAAATCATAAATTTATTACAAAGCCACATCTCAATCTCAAGAAATCCGCATAAAAATGCTTGATCCCTAGACACTTTTGATGTGTGTATGTTTTCTTTCTTTCTTTTTTTTTCTTTGTATATACATAGTCGTATGAGCCATTTTATGTAAATATAAACGTGAACTTTTTGTTGTTATGTATCTACATCAAATGCAAAAGAAATAAAAATACATAATAAAAAATATTCAAATCTTTCATTGCTACTTTTTATATAACTCGTCCACTTTGACAATTCTTGCAGGCCGTCAAATTAATGTCATGTGTTCATTTCTAGCGCCAATGATGTCATTGTTACTATGCGTTGCTTAGCCAATTAGCGACGAGCGTTGACAACCTACCCAATCATAACTTCGTGATGTTAATAGAGAACAAACTAGCTGTTCAAAGAAAACAAACGTCGTGGGCCGTCTATCAAAAAGATTTTGTTTGAAGTTACTCTTCCATGTTTTCTTCGTTCACTGCGAGAAGGTCCTTGTGTCAAAAATTTTACAATATGGTCAAAGATAATACATTAAAAATTTTTTTTTTTCTGTGCAGACCTGTAAGTAAAACTTTGTGAATAAAACTAATAAGATTTTCTATTGTTTCCAGGTAAAATAAGTTTCTATCTTCGGGCAAACTCTTTTGATTTTTGCTAAAGTGATTCCTGATAACTGCAAAGTTGTAAGTAATTTTTTGACCAATTTCATAAACCGCATCAAATATACCTATTATACTTATGAGACTTTATGGTAAGATAATTATATTTACAGCTAGCTATCTAGGGGAAAATATACAAAGGTGACAGTATTATCACACAAAACTTTTTCACTTTTTACTGAAAATATTACTATTTGTTATTTTTTACCTTTTTTTCATAAACACATGTGAGACGGATCTGTAAATCTCTGTATTAAGAAATGATGACAATTATTTGCGAAATGTCTTTCAAAATGACCACTCGTCATAAGGTTATTGGGTCAGACTTGCATAGAGTACATTTTTTTTTTTTTTTTTTTTTAGGGTGGCAAAATCATCGAATGAGTCCTCCCGCCCTGGGTGGGGCGGAAGGGACTGTCAGACTCTTACTGACTAAAATCCACCCGTGTTCCTTCGGATGCCCTTTACGTTCCGGGGCCACGGTATCCTGGATTAAGAAAAAATCCGCGACCCCGGCAGGCATTTGGCCCCATAAGGGGCCCCGTCGGTGACGCGTGAAACACGACACGCCACCGACCCGGGCTTGGTCCCTGGTCGGACGGCGAGCTTACCCATTACTCACCGTCCGCAAGCCCGCTCCGCTGCTGTGCCCTCTGCTAATCAGAGGGACACGCATTGGAGCTTCCACCCGACAGGCTATTTGCATACGGGCAAAGAAACCCCCTTAGGCACACAGTGCCTAAGGAAGAGTTTTTGCCCGCATCCCAGGGCGCACCGCACCGGCCCGAAAAACTGGTCTTCCCCCCGGACGTATCCGAGAGGGAACTCCAGTCCACGGACGCACGTGGAGGTTACCTGTCTTAGCACCCCTGCATAGAGTACTTAGCAAGCTATTATGACTGGCTAGCAATAAACCATTTGACTGATTGCTGTTAACGTTAGAGTTTGACATTTGGCTATGAAAACGCAACTTCCGCGTGCTATGTGAATGGAATGCATTTGAAATGAATATGTGAGATCGTGTTAGGTTTTGCGTTATGAAATTCGAAGCTTGATTAACTTTTTGCTTTTATTCGTACTAGTAACGAAATCTAATTGCAAAGATTATTATACCTACTTTTTTGTGGTTTAGCTTTGACATTCACATTCGTAACCTTTGAAATTCGATCAGAGTTTATTTAAGTCTGAATAATATATTGAGCAATTCGAATGCTTAAATATATTATGTCTACTCGACCCGTCGCTCGTTGATTTGGACGAGTGGCTTTTCCTATAGAATTGTCTCAATTTTTCTTTCTAACATACCATGCCCTGACAATTAGAAACATAACAAAAAGCAGACAAATATATTGGGCTATTAATTTTCATATAAATATACTACAGGTAATTTTATTTATAAATGCGTTTAACTATAACTAGACCAACGTTAAGACCTGACTTGATGCAAAGATCTTTCAAGTTGTTCGTCAGTCTGAGTCAGACACATAATACCTTTACCCTCACTAATTCAGCAAGTACAAGTCACGTTCTAGACTTCTCCATAAACCCTAGGTCTAAAATCACTATAATTTACTTTGACATTGCCTTTGTATCTCGAGGTTCGGACTCGGAACATATCTTTACAAAACCCGTTCTCAGTGTTGCCCGAAGAAAGTTATGTCAAAGTCTTTGGTTTAGGACAAGAGTTGGTATGATAGATGATGGAATTGTGTTTGCCACATGTTTTGACGGCACGATTGACGACATCAGCGCTGCGTGTCCCGTGTTTGATTCACAAACAGAACAGATATTTGTATAAGCTACAAGTATTTATTCCGGGTGTGATTTTTTTATGTATGTGTATTAAATGTTTGTTACACCCACGGCACAAGAGAAATGCCTGGTTTGAGTCAACGATTTTTAAGAAAGAACAAAAAGTGTGTTATACATCACCCTTAATTATTACATGCGATAGACTTGATGTGGCTGGGGCCATACGACCAGTGCAGTCTGTTAAATGTCACATGTGTTCGAATAATTAAAGTAATGAGCCTACCTGGGTTCAACAAACGACCTACAACTCGTAGGTAAGTCGAGGCCATTTAATTTTCTACCAGAACAGCTCTGCACTTACAGCAAAAACTTTCAAGCATAATCACAACGTAGCACATAGGTAATACAGATGGTTTTTCCTTGAAAATATTTTAGTTTTAAATAGCAGATGAGAATCATAATAAAAAGTGGGTCAAAAGTGCAACTTGCGTGTTAAACTGTTGATATATCATTGAGACTTAACTTTCACTACTACGAATGGTTCTGCGAATTTTAGTGAATGCATACCAAGAATATCAAGACTTGGTCCATCGACCATCTTATTTGTATAAACACCGCCAAATGTCGGTCAACATATCACAAAAAAGCGAACAGGACATACGAGTTCAACAAGTTGTTCAAAGGGTGCAATTATAAAACTTGTTAAAAAAACATGCTGTATGTATATAAACCCAGACAGTTAGTAATTTTTTCTTATTTCTTGTATTTAAAACTGGAAAAGCTACTTTTAAATATTTTGACATTCATATAGCGAAGATGCGCTTCGTTAAAAGTAAAAAAACATCCTGTATGTAAACACAGATAAAATTGTTTCTTAGTTGTCGTTTTAAAAACTGGATAAGTTACTTTTAAGTTTTTTGACATTTATAAAGCGAAGATGTTCACTTCCACTGCGCAAGACTGCAATAAGGAGATTTCTTTTTATCCGCGATTATCTCTCTTCAGCATAAATTGAATTTTATTTTCGAACGTAAAATACATACTACGTAATTTTATTTTAGAAGCATGACTAATGTTGAATGTTATAAACAGACTTTATGGTTTTTACGTCACTGTGCTCTACCTAACCCTACAAAACAAACCATAATGAATTTTAAGCAACTTTTCGTGCAATTTGATCTCAAACCTTATCTGAAGATTATTTTTCTAAGATCGTCTTATAAAATGCCCCAAAACTTCACTGTTGTGTAATACATGAGTTTTGAACCAAACAAACAAGTTCCGACTATCAAACAATTAGGACAGTGGGTAAAATTACACAGCGTTTATGTAAAATAGTCAATTACATAATTGAATGAAAGAATTCTTGCAAAAAAATGAATAAACGGGTTTAAAAAAAAAATGGTGTGTCGTAATATTTGTCTAGTTAATCATGGCGTAAAGTTGCGTAATGTAAATAAAAATGCTTGCGATTATGCGTGTGCGCACGCAATGAGCATTGAGCAGGTTTTGTGAAGTGCGAATGTATTTACTTCAATGTGTTTTTTATTGCGATTTTTACTACGTTGTCGAGGTTTGACGGTAAGCCTCTTATTTTGTAACAAAACAGAAGGTAATTGAGTTTCGGCAGTTTTTGAACAGATCTATGAAAATACTAGCTATTCGATTTATAAATAATAAATCTTTAAATGCAGCAACTATATACACAAGAAAAGAGTTTAACACTAAGGCCGAGATAAATGGGGTGCTAAGACAGGAAACCTCCACGTGCGCCCGTGGACTGGAGTTCCCTCTCGGATAAGTCCGGGGGGAAGACCAGTTTTTCGGGACGGTGCACCCTGGGATGCGGGCAAAAACTCTTCCTTAGGCACTGTGTGCCTAAGGGGTCTCTTTGCCCGTATGCGAATAGGCAGTCGGGTGGACGCTCCAACGCGTGTCCCTCTGAATAGCAGAGGGCACAGCGGCGGAGCGGGCTTGCGGACGGTGAGTAATGGGTATGCTCGCCGTCCGACCAAGGACCAAGCCCGGGTCGGTGGCGCGTCGTGTTTCACGCGTCACCGACGGGGCCCCTTATGGGGCCAAATGCCTGCTGGGGTCGCGGATTTTTCTTAATCCAGGATACGGTGACCCCGGAACGTAAAGGGCATCCGAAGGAAAACGGGTGGATTTTAGTCAGTAAGAGTCTGACAGTGCCTTCCGCCCCACCCAGAGCGGGAGTACTCATTTGATGATTTTGCCACCCCAAAAAAAAAGGCCGCGATAAATAGTCGTTGCTAAGCATATGTCAAAAGTATTAGGTTTTTCAGGAAGTACTACTTTGGCTTCGCGAAGTCAAGTTACTGATTCGGCATAAATAAACGTTTCTTTGGGCATTGCTTGACATAGTAGGTACCGGCGTCATAGTTCAAGCGAAAGTAATACTTTACTGTCATGTTTCAGAAGCGTTCACAATAGATATACTAGATATAGGTAGTTAATGCTTATTTCATAAATAACCGAATTCGCTTTATTTTATTATTGATTTAATGTTATACAGAACCGAATTTATCAATTAGTAAAATTCATATTAATCATTATGTATAAAACATTACAATGTTATAAAAGTACTTTAGTCTAGAAATAAATAAAATATGCAAACATTGAACGCATTTTAAAATGCCACTGATGTATGACGGTACCATGGAAATGACTGACATTTGACAATAACAAACACTAATGTCAAATCCATACTTAGGGAATGCTAAGTTAAGTATGGGTAAGCGAAGTGCTGGCTCAGTATTAGGTTGGCTTTCATCGAAAGTAAACACTAAAGATCTGTCTATTTATACGAAATGGATGCTTAGAACGTCAGTAAGCACTGACTTTGGCTTGGCTGTTGCTTAGACGCTGAGACGCTGAATGCTGGTTGCTTTCAACCGGTATATGTGGAGATCTAAAGGGGAGGCCTATGTTCAGCAGTGGGCGTCCTATGGATGAGATGAAGATTGATATATCTGTAGCAAAAACAAATGAAAACTGAGAAACTCATAATACAAAATAACTAAAAACAAATGAGGAATCGTGCCAAACGTGATGAAAATAAAAAACACGGATAGTTTGTAAAACACTGTATTGCTTATAAAATAATTTTACTCGTTTGCTCTTACAACTCGTTACTGTCTCTAAACTTCTGTACGTCTCAAAACTTACTCTAAAATTATTAAACAGGTTATTTTCGATGGCCATATTAAATTACAGGAGCCAAGATCGACAGTATTTTTTTAAATAGTTTTCATTTTTTTATGTTAAAACCACACTAAGAATTTCTCCTAAATCGTGGGTGTTTGCAAAGGTTTAAATTCACATACACAAACAAGACCCGGGACAACTACTTGTTAATCACACAATTAAATAGTTGTTTCGTTCAGACACCAGAAGCGCAGCGCAGCATCAATCGCTCAGCGACTGCGTTAACCGTGCCGTCAATTACGTTAATGTGCTTCCCCATATTTCTCCAACTGCTCTTTTCAAGCACCACTTTGCACCAGCCCTCACAGGACGCGTCCAGACCATATTTCCACCTCTTCTTGGACCGGCTTCGGCGGCGTCTTCCATCCTTAGAAACTCATTGCATATTTTTTATTAGTAGTTATTATGCTTGCGTGGCTCACCCAATCCTTATTTGAGCCTGGAAATAACAAATAATTATGGAATATCAACTGTGAAGTTGCTCCTTGGCAACAAGTCCTAATAGTTTTAAATCTTCCAATTAGCACTGACCCATCTCAATGAACAAGCAGTAGCCTAGCAACAAACATTCTCAGATAAATATCCTTAACTAATTGCTTAATAACGTAAATGACCATAAACAAACCAAAGTTAAATAAAAAAACAGTAGGTATTCGAAACTCAAATTACCTACGATGCGATGCTGATTTTTTATAACCCCAGGTATACTTGCTAATTCAATGTCAGATGTAATGGATTCAACTAAATATTTAGACCTCCAATTAAGTCTTGATCACATCAACCGCTTATTTATGACGTGTGAACATTCCATACACACTAACATACACGTTTTATAACGGTGCCTTGATGAATTTATTCGCAAACACGCGTTTAAACGTCGTTAATAATCGCAAACTGGCAGGAGATTAGCTTTGCTATTTTTTTTGTCTATGTTTGTATTAAATACTTTTTGACGGAACTTCATCAATCATAGACGATGTCTTGTGTACATAGTAAAAGTAGTACTAACTGTATTTTTTGAGGTTTTTTTTATTCGTCACCTTGGTCTTATATATCTTCTGAATTTTCTCAAATATCTCTGTTACACTCTATGTTTTAAAAAAATCGTCGCCTTACTATTTTATGTAAAAGTGACAACATAGAACATAAAGGTGTACAGTATTCCGAAGTTTCAAAACACCACAAAACTGCAAAATTTTTCGAGGCTTGTGAAATTATAATTTACAAAATAGTTTAGCGCAAAGTTTTCTTCACTTTATTTCTTTCACATGCAAATGCAAGAGGGCTGTAGCAATATCTTAAAAGGTAAGCAAGGGGCAATTGAAGGCCCAGGTGGTTTTCAGCCTACACTTCTGACAGTCCCTTCAGCTCCACCCAGGGCAGGAGGAGGAGGTAAAATTCAATAATTTTCCACCACAAAAAAAAGAGTTATTATAGTCATCTTAATTTTATCTGTTCAGCGCTGTCAAAACCATAGTCATCATATGCATAACCTTTTCCCAGTTATGTTGGGATCTGCTTCCAGTCGAACCGTATCCATAGAATTTTTTTTTTTTTTTTAGTCTCATAGCTACGAAGCTGCTACTTAGGATGCTGATAACAAGTCTGCCAAATCGTTGTGATCTTTACCATCATATCTATAAAGTAGTACTTAACTAGGTTGCCGTTGTCAGAGATAAAATAACAGTGAAATGACTAGCTATTGTCTCACAAACAGCGGTAGAGTTGTCATTTACATATTTTGCATCCTCAGTGACTGATTACCAGTAGAAATTGACTCGTGCTTTCCTTACTATGCACGATCATGCTCTCATGACATAAGTATGTACGCACGAAGTATGAGATATCTCTTCTGTTCTGACATAATGTTGCCATACGCCGGCAATATTAATTTTCTATTACGGCACACTCTTTTATTATGTAAAAAGTACAGTGTAGGTCTGTTTTAATTATGTAAGGTGTAATCTAACCTATATTTCAGATTCTTGGTGATTTTATCTGTGCGTGTTTGTTGTATCTTCTTTTCACAAATATGTATTCTGCTCTATTAATGTTCCAAACCCAAAAGTAACCAACAATTTCATATAGTTCTACGTTTAAATTATTAATATTTGGATAATAAATTATAGGGAGGGCTGGTATGAGATGACACTAACAAAACTTTTGGAAACTTGGGGAAGGCTATTGCCCAGCACTGGCGTGGTGTGGGCTAGAGAAAGAAAATTAGTAACAACCCAAGTAGTTCTATTATGTGATAGTCTAGACACAGACAGCCAGCTAAAGGACAATTTTGGTTTAATTATTAAGAGGATGGCCAAACATGAACTGAACGAGTTACTATGCATTACATTTCCGTTTATATTACTGTTATGTTAAAAGCTTTAGGTACATTTTGCATTTAGGTAATTCTTCACGTTTGTCCATTTGTAATTATAAACATTCCTAGAAACTTGTAATTCAAAACAAATAAGGGAATTTAGAACTAATACACGCGTCTCCCAACTATTTTAATAAACATATGGATCTCATTACAATGTTAGCCGTATATGGTGCTCAATTAAATTAAATCAACTCGCATGTCTGACCTACCCCATTGCTCAATGTAAACTAAGCACGATTTCTGATTTCAATTGCTAATACCATACTTAGCGATGGCATTGTGGCCCTACTACTTGTCATAGATAAAACATGTTTTTTGTTTTTACTTGCGTCGATTTGACAGGCTATATTTCTATTTCGTGCTGGTCCTTGTATTTTTTAATATTTATTTTATGGTAAGGAATTTGTTAGCTATTCCAGTTTTTGTATTTCATTATGTTTATTTTTGCCAAACCAGATTTTAATGGCGCAGAAACCGTAAAGCAGTAATTTTATTGCGGCAAATAAATTTATTTTAAGAGTCCTTCTTTTCAAGCTCAAAAGAATAAAAACTATGGTTCCAAAGTCAAGTCCACTATTTTATGGTTAAAAAATAAATTATTTAGTGAGAATAATGTGGGTGACACACGCGCCGAATCCAGCGATGATTGTGGAAACACATACCTCCTTTTTTTGCGAGACCCTGTACTAAAATATAAAGTGACTTTGAATCGACAAATGCTAGTACTCTAAGCATTAGTTTTGGTGTCAACATGGTATGTAATGTTATGTGCAGGAGTGCAACTAAACAAGAATGGTAATTGGGCTAACGGTACTTTAGTGTTTTGATTGAATCCGTAATAATGTATTATTAGTCTGTCTTGTTATTACAAATGTAGTAACTGGGAATTTGTCGTACTTAGGCAAGCATTTGCTCTACATTTGGTATGTCTACACTTAAAGGAGAAGGTCTGATTTATGTTTGTTATTACCATCAGCAATTGGGCAAAAACAAAAAATATTTTGGAAAGAAAAACCATCATGGGTGTTGACGTGAACTTGTTCAATTTTCGATAACATACTTGAATCGAAATTCTCTATCTAATGTACCTATGAAATTATCTTTTCTTAGAGATCTGATAAAGTGACAAGTTTTCACGTTATTAAAACAGAGCAGGAAAATATATGCAGCACACGATGTAAGTTCCTGTTGAATCTAAACGTGCAACATTTTAGTACCGTTTGAGCTATAAAATGATAGCAGCATTTTAGATGTTCTAGAAAGAACATAGTGTTGTGTTTTATGTTACGTTACCGAGCTTAAAATGTAAAGAAGGAGATGAGCCCTTGATGAAGGCATGATGATAGCATTAATAAATGAAATTCCAAATCTAATTAGTTCGTCAGTTAGAGTTTTGAAAGATATTGGATATTTATTTTTTCTTTTGTTAAATTAATGCATATTTGTTGTCAGTGGGGGTTCGTGACGTCAGAAGCAAGTAAAAACTGTACTTGCGTGTGACGTGTTGACAATTAAATAAAAAAAGAGTCGTATCTTCTGCAATTTCCATTTAAAACAAAAAAAATGGCAAATATTTTACTAACTGACGGACTACCTAATTCGATATTTTCAGTCAAATACTCTTTATTTCTTTTAATAATTTTATTTATTACTTCGAATCATATTTATTATTCATTACCATTTTCAGACTGTGTACTGACTAAAAAAGTTTGTCTTTAAATTTTTAGCGGCTGCCTTTGAGAGAAATAATTTAAAAGTCCAAATAATGGCAAAAACACTTTTTTTTATCGTGGTATAATTTTCAAATGAGTCCTCCCACCCCGGGCAGGGCGGGAGGGACTGTCAGACTTGTACTGACTAAAATCCACGGTGTCCTTCAATAGCCCTTTATGTTCCGGGGTCACGGTAATGAGATAAGTCCCGCGGCTTTGGCCCTCTAGAGAGGGGGCCCCGTCATTATGCTGACGCTCTTTGAGGCGCGCGTGGAACACAACGCGCCGTCGACCCGGGTGGCAAAAACACTTTGGAAAAAAGAGACTTGCATTCGACAGATTTACCTAAATAATTCGAGTATTTTACCTTCCTATGAACTTTGTCTTTTTACAAAACATGACCCAAAGTAGATATTTGCTTAGATTACTGTCTAGGAATTTACCTTGTTTATGATTCTGAGAAGTACCATATTTAGTAAGTTTGCGTCGTACTTTTATATCTTAGGGCAAACTTCCGCATAATCTATCTATACTTATAATAAATCTGTAGAGAGGTCAATTCTGTACATTAAATATATTTCCAAAATAACTATCAGGGGTTGTTTAGGGATCGATACTGATGCCAAAAATGCAATCAGTAAAATTATTGTCTGTCTGCCTGTCTGTCTGTCTGTCTGTCTGTCTGTATAACCGTTATAGAAACAAAAACTACTCGACGGATTTTAACGAAACTTGGTACAATTATTTTTCATACTCCTGAGCAGGTTATAGTATACTTTTCATCACGCTACAATCAATAGGAGCAGAGCAGTGAAGGGATTCCGATTGGATTTTTACAACTCAATTTTGAGGCACTTTCCGATAAGCTAGCAGACTGAAATTTTGCACATGCTCTGAGTTCTGATGAAAATACATGACTAGCTAAGAAACGTCATTACAAATCCAATATGGCGGCCTACCCAAGATGGCGGACTGGCTGTTTGAAATCCACCCCCATGATATGAGTATCAAATGAAAGGGTTTGCTGTCGGGAATACGAACAAAATAGTCACGTGACTTAAATCCAATATGGCGGACGTTCAAGATGGCAGACTGGCTGTTTAAAATCCACCCCCATGATATGGGTATCAAATGAAAGGGTTTGCTGTCAGGAATACGAAAATTTAGTCAGGTGACTTAAATCCAATATGGCGGACGTCCAAGATGGCAGACAGGCTATTTGAAATGCACCCCTATGATATGGATATCAAATGAAAGGGTTTGCTGTCGGGAATACGAAAAAAATAGTCACGTGACCTAAATCCAATATGGCGGACGTTCAAGATGGCAGACTGGCTGTTTAAAATCCACCCCCATGATATGAGTATCAAATGAAAGGGTTTGCTGTCAGGAATACGAAAAAAATAGTCATGTGACTTAAATCCAATATGGCTGACGTCCAAGATGGCGGACAGGCTATTTGAAATGCACCCCCAAGATATGGGTATCAAATGAAAGGGTTTGCTGTCAGGAATATGAAAAAAATAGTCACGTGTCTTAAATCCAACATGGCGGACATCCAAGATGGCGGATCGGCTATTTGAAATGCATCCCCATGATATGGGTATTAAACGAAACGGTTTGCTGAATGGGATACGAAAAAAAATATCACGTGACCTAAATCCAACATGGCAGCCGTCCCAAGTTGGCGGATAAGAAGTAAATTAAGTTTGAATATGAAGAAGACTAAAAAAAAGTATAATATTTAGTGGGTGCTCAAAGCGTGTTTTTCCCACGTTTTGTCGTTCCGGTTGGATTTTTGCAACTCAATTTTGAGGCACTTTCCGATAAGCTAGCAGGCTGAAATTTTCAGGGTACCTTCAAACCCGATGAACAAAGATAAAAATAATAAAATAATTAATAAATTTAAAAAATCTAAAAGCCCACGTTTTTAAATGTCCTAAAAATAAGAAAATAACCCTACAGGGCTGAGAGATGGGCCAATCAAAACGTGGGGGCGTATCTTTGCAAGTTACGCCCACGAGCTATACACGTCATGTAAATATCTCATAAATAATTTACGCCCCCACGTTTTGAGTGGCCCCTCTCTCAGCCCCGTAGGGTTATTTTCTTATTTTTAGGACATTTAAAAACGTGGGTTTTTTAATCTTCCGTCGCGTGTGCAACCCTAATGGTTAAGCTACACAGAAATCATTTATGACGGAAATTTTCTCCTTAAAATTATATAAAAAATACCCCACGACAGCATATGTCTATCTTTTATGGTTGACTCACAATAACACGTGTAACTCCCGATAGCTTAGCAGTTCGAAGCTTTCTGATTACATTTGAATACTCTTACGTTTATAACACTCTCAGTCACCCCTAATTGAAAAAGTTAACATTAATTAACTGCTCCATAAAAAAAAATCATATA
Source organism: Agrotis exclamationis (assembly GCA_950005045.1). Taxonomy (NCBI): domain Eukaryota; kingdom Metazoa; phylum Arthropoda; class Insecta; order Lepidoptera; family Noctuidae; genus Agrotis; species Agrotis exclamationis. Next base: position 12,691,140 of record OX465424.1, on the reverse strand, counting down.
AATCAGTACAGAAACACCAAAGTTATACATGAAATACGCCAATAAGCCATTGCGCGTGAATACTGAATCATGCTATAAGGATTATTTTTGAGAATCGGTCGCCGCGCTCGACGCGTCTCGCGGCCGAAGGTATAAAATAGTCAATTTATAGAGAAAGGCTATAGGCTATATATCATCACGCTAAGGCCAATAGGAGCGGAGCGCCAATGAAGAATGCTTCGAAATCCGGGTTAAATTTAACGTTAGCCCAAAGTAACTATTCCACGCGGACGAAGTCGCGGGCAAAAGCTAGTCTATCATAATAAAGATAAAGTTGACGGATTGTTCGCTGCTCTTGAACTAGGGAAATCTTTTAGAGATAAGTAAACTAAATTACTTGATACATAACACTGAATTAGTGAATAGAATACCTGTTAAAATTTTTCGATCGTTTGCAGCATCCTCATACCAATCCGCTTATATCATCATCATCAGCCTATAAATATTCCCACTGCTGGGACCAAGGCATCCTCTCTATGAGAGGGAGTGGGCCATAATCCAATAGAAATAAATTACACAAAGTAATGCGCCTGGCTGGGTGCCAACTTCCAACCCAAACTCGTAAGTCGAAGCTGATACGACTGGGCCACCACTGCTCTTGTATTAATAACTAGTTTTTATTTTCAACAGCTTCCATACATGTGTGTAATTGCATCCTATGACAGTACCAGATGCGTTGTCAAAGAACATTGGCCAAATTACATTATTGCGCAAAACCCAGTACGAGTTTTGTTACATGCATTGTTCTAAAATAGTTGTTCTGACAAGTCCAGCTTAAACAAGTTAATGCACTACAGTCGTTTAGTTTGACCTACTAACTTTTGTTAGGAAACGTTTTATGTACAAGAAAAAATACTTAGGTATTTAAAGTTGTTCAAAGCATTGTTTCCGGCACCATTAACTTTACATAATTGTGCAGTAGTTAGAATAAATGGGTACAAGTGTATTATGAGTGTAAATAAATAACTCTTTGAAAGCCTGGTTTTATTTTCTGCTTGAGCTATTGTTAGGGAAATTTAGCTAAACATTTTGTTAAGTCTTGCCATTTTTTGAAAGAAATCGATACAAATATCATTCGGAATAGATGGGGAAAGTTGAAGATTGTCTTGTGCCGCAGTAGCTTGTGTGAGGCCTATTTTCAGTAATGATACGCGATATTCAGAATTGACACGTTAATGGCACAGAGGTCTTTTATGCACGAGTTGTAAGCTCAGACGCGGGCAAGAAGGTACTACCAATGTGTCTTTTTCAATACATATCGTGAAGAAACCTGGATTTACAAAATCATTTATTAGTTATAGACTAATATCAGAGGCATGAGAGGTTCCTAGAGGCGGCGGAGGCTTAAGGGCGCATAACCAGAAAGTTGGCAACGTCGCAAATAGCTGTCAAATATTTACAAGTTTTAATTAATTTGGTAAATTTACTGTATGAAAATAAGAAATATGGCTCTGTAGTGCACTACAAAGTTGTTATAGGAATGCAATTAAAACACTGCTTTTGATGTTGTCACCGTTTCAGGTGTAAAAAAGGCATTTGGAAGGTCATAGTTCGTGCCTTATTTGCAACGAAATAGGCGAGATAACACGCTCGTTTACACTACATTTTTTAATTGAAAAGTATCGTTGAATCGGTCATAAAATATCGTCGATACCGATATATCGGCTAACGCGAAGTATCGCCGATATATCGGTATCGGTATCGGATGCATCGCTAATTAGAACTTGTTAATATTTGACAGCTATTTGCGACGTTGCCAACTTTCAGAATATGCCCTCTTAATTAACTCTGGGTCTCTGACACACCACATCCTCACATCATATCCTCACATCATCAGATCATGAAGAATTCTAAATAAATGTTTCACCTAAAGCAGCATTAATTGTCATAGATATTATGTTACTTAAGAAATAAACACCCGCAGAGCACCCAGTATTCATTGCAGTAATAAATAGAAGAGCAATTAACGTAAACAGATAACTACTCGTTAAGATTTCTTAAGAAGACACTATGTATAAAGAATTAAAGACAATGAGGAACAGAGCTATAAGTAGGTATATAATACTGTGCAAGTGGAATTCAAAGCATCATTCACATACTTGACAAGTCAAGGCTTGGCTTCCCCACTTTATACAAAGTAATACATAGGTACTTAAAAAGTTTTCGTTGCACATTTTCCTGGAATTTTCTGTGAAAGAGTGAGAGTGAATTTTGGTTTTACCTTTAATTAAATTAAGTACGGTCAATGAAAGAGAAAATGTAATAATAGCGTACAAGAAAACCATTTGAAACTTAGTGTATGCATACTAAGTTTTAAATGATTTTCTTGTACGCTATATGCATGCTTGCTTTGTAAGCTATAGTATATATAGGTTTAGCTCTTTTGCTGTGTGCTACATATAGGTAAAGATTTTAGTACGCAGACACATTGTAAATAAGAGACTTATAAGTCTATTAAGGCCTTTTTCACAAATAAGCAGATAAGTGAGACTAGGCTGCTAAGACTAATACGGGAGACATTGTGGCAAAAAAACATGAAAAAAAATATTATAAAAACTGAAAATGCCTTGTGGGTCAGCTTAGACAACACACAACTAATATCTCACGATTATGATGTTTTGACAAGCACACCGGCTGAAAACAAAACTCGCTAATGGCAGTTTTCACTAACAGCACTTTCCAAATTAGTATAATGGACACTCCTTTGCGTTGTTAGCTAGCACTGTCACTTGATAAATACCACCTGTCTCTATTTAATTACACCACTTATGAAAGTACACGTTTCTAAGTAAGCAAATATATCGAAAAAAAAACAAGCACTTCTAGATTCTTCTTACTTACTTATTTAAGTTCTAAAGAGGACTTGGACACGAGCCACGAGCCCATGTCCCCTTTAGGGCTTACTGTTCCTATAAAGGACTCAAATCAATTAGACGGAGATTTATTTCGTGGTTTTGCTCAACCAAACTTCTGCATCTGTAAGCTGACTGTTACAAAACAATGATTGTAATAATCTGGCATTTTTTTAGACAAGTGTTCAACAGACGTTTAAAAGTTTTTGTGGTACGACGGTTACTGACTAAGTCCACCCTGTTTATTTTATTGCCTTTAGCGTTCCAGGGCAATGGTATCTTCCTTAAGCAGTCCTGCGACCCTAGCAAGCTTTTGACCTTATTTATGCTCCATGAGGCTCGTGATTATTTTGAATATCAACTTTCAGATGCAGAAGACGGTAACGAAATCACATCAACAACTAAAATAGGTACTGCCACTTTACCATAGTTTTAACAAAACTCGAGCTCAATAATGACCTCGTCTTGGCTTTTGTAGAACAACGAGTAGCTTTTGGTCGACTATCTTCTTATTTAATTAAGCCTTGTAGGCCCTCAAACTTCTCTCCTCTAAAAGTACAACATAGAAAATTGTTAGTCCTCCCCACAAGCTTGTATGTATGGATCAAACTTGTATGCACCAGGTGACGGCTAGTTACTAGCCTGATTTCTCCTTCGTGACAGATAACTTGTGACATTTTTTACTATTAGATAGTCATAAACTGGTTTGTTAGCGGCGTAATTAGCCAATCTTGTGCGGAATGCGGAGGATAGAGCTACTAAGCCATGTTAAGTGAGTTTGAAGGGGGCTATAAAGAACTTTTTATCGTTATCGATAAAACCTAGACATGAATCAAAAACCGTACTAGTTCAATTTATGTTTATTTAAAATATTTATGTCAATACAATACACATCTCAGAAAACGTACATAGCTATAAAATTAGGGGTCGCGGGACAGCCTTTTTTTTGCGTGGTAAATCATCAAATGAGTCCTCCCACCCCCTACTGTCAGACTTGTACTGACATTGGGGTCGCGTAAAGGGCTGTTCAAGAATCACCGTGGATTTTAATCAGCCCTGAGTAGGAGGACTCATTTGATGATTTTACAACGATAAAAAAAGCTCTAATATTAGAGAACAATAGTACTGCTTATTTCTTATGAAACTTAAAGCAGACCCGCTAAAGGAAAAGAGATTTGTGTGGAAGAAAAGAGAAAGGAAAAAGAGTGAAAAGGATGTTGTTAAATTATGTGTTTAGTATTGTACCTAAAGGGGTTGAATAGTTCATGTTTTTGTTCGGCCTTAACTCGCCTAATGTGTAACAATGCGGCCTAGGATGGAGTACGCTTGCCTTCATCATCATCATCATCATATCAGCCGTAAGAGGTCCACTGCTGAACATAGGCCTCTCCTATAGACTTCCAATAGGACCGGTTGGAAACGGCTTGCATCCAGCTTGATCCTGTGGTCTTCACGCTTACCTTATAAATATTCAAAATCTATATTTTCCCAATCCTTCAAGAGTTCTAGGTAATAATCAATGATATTATAAGTAAAAAGGTGTAGATACGTTATACGCGCTCAAAAACAGACGCGCTCAAATGTGGTTGATTCACAAACCTTGACCTCAGTCCGACGTTGCCAGCGACAACGGATGCACTTCACGTACTACAGAGTGAGTCAAAAGTAAAAGTGACTCAAAACCGCCGAAAATGCCGTCGTGTGTGATGAGTTGATGAGATATTGTACAAATTATACAAGCAAGACTTCTAAAAGTTAAAGAATCACTTATCATTCGTAAATATATTATTTATCTTAATATTTTCACAAATAAAACATTACGTTTCTATAATATGGCGTCGTAAAAGAATATAATTAAGTTAAATTATCAAAATAGTAGGGCCTTCACATTTTAAAACCGGTAGTAACCAGTTTGTATTTGGATGACTATCAGAATGATCTGATCAAATGTATGATAGTTTAATGTCTGTTGATTACAATGAATACGCTGAGAACAATGATACTGAGAAGCTAACAATGGCGGTCAAGTGCGAACGTTGGTATTACGTTTAATCACCTTTCCAGTTTCAATTGCTTTATTAAGACACCTACTCTATCTTTCCTCAACTGAATGATACAGGGATCTTCTGAACAAATAGAGGCAAATCTAGCAGACAGCACATTTTTAACCGTCTTAAAAAAAAGTAGGTTCTTAGTTCGACCTGTATGCTCGTATGTACTTATGTCTGTCCGCAATTATTTTAAATAATACAGGTGAAAGAACGTAGATGGCAGACTAAGTTCGTTCGTCTGTATGGATTAATTTACCTGTATAAAACGTTATACTATAATCACGGGTTATAACGTAGGTACTTATTACTTACATCCAAATCCGTGTAGTAATTCTCATCATTTAGTAACATACAATAACACTTTCATATTTATATTGTTTTTGAGATAGGACTTATGCAACTATTTATATGCCCTATGCAGTTTAAACGTCACCAAAAAGTTTATATTACACAACAGGCACGCGAATTTTATCGCGTATCCCGTATCCCGTGTAGGAAACGCCGCCAGTTAAACCAAACCTAATACGGGACAAACCCATTGCCAATGACCACAAATTCAAACCCCGGAGCTGCTACTGAGAACTTCCTACTACTGTGCTGTGTGGAAATTAGTGAAAGGCGATTAGTAAAACGGATTTAACACTGATGTAAGTCAATGTATTGCGCGGAGACATTATAGAAGGAAGTACAATGACCTTATTAGTGCCATCCTTCACAAAGGTCAGGTGCGTAATCGTAAGCGGGCAATGAAAGGGCCTTGAATGACGTGCGATGTATGAGGAGGGGAGCACGTACTACTTTATGATTATTGTTACACTGTTGGAAATGTATTGTAGAGTTTAAAAAACGATATTATTTTTGATTATTGATAGACTGATAGTGTCTGTGTTATCCCACTGCTGGGCAAAGGCCTCTCTTCATGGGCATGCGGGCGGCGAGTAAAGGGCAACTCACTGCCCGACCATGGACCACGCCCGGGTCGACGGTGCGTTGTGTTCCACGCGCGCCTCAAAGAGCGTCAGCATAATGACGGGGCTCCCCTCTAGAGGGCCAAAGCCTGCCGGGGTCGCGGGACTTATCTCATTACCGTGACCCCAGAACATAAATGGCTATTGAAGGACACCGTGGATTTTAGTTAGTACAAGTCTGACAGCCCCTCCCGCCCTGCCAGGGGTGGGAGGACTCATTTGATGATTTTACCACGCTAAAAAAAGAAAAAAAAAGGCCTCTCTTCATGACTTCACGAAAAAGTTTAGAAAGATCTGGTAGTTTTTTTGAAATTATTTTACCTAGTTATTTATTTTTGCCTTGTCATTTGATAACAATGGTATTGTCTAGGTTTTTATTTGACACTTAATTATAATTTTAACACATGAATCCTGAAATAAAATGAGATTTATTAATATTTATTAAATGTTTCCTTGTTATTTAATTTAAAATCTAACTAAAAAGAAATATTATATAATAATTTATAAGTTTAAAACCTACTTCTTACAACACTTTCATCCTTCACGTTTTCTAGACAATTTTGTCAGCACATTCTGGATTAAAAATGACTTGTCGTAAATGAAAAGCGACGACGCACATTGCTTTTAAAATAGCAATGAGTAGTGCCATCTGTCTTAGATTTGCGCAACGATTGGTCTTCAGGCGCTTCATTATTTATGTTTTTTTTTATCTTATCCTCTGTGTCTGATTCTATAGGTATTCAGACCTATTATCTTCTTCACAGTCATAATTTATTATGATTCGTCTTTGCATTCAGACATTTTCTTACAAAGTTGAGCACTATCTAATGTATTACGCATTGAACACAATAATAAGTTTGTTATACTACAGTAATATTTTTATTACCGTGGTTATAGATACTGACAATTTTCTGCTTATGAACTAAACATTTTTATTTATAAGTACTTAGGTAGGTAAGGCATATCAAATTAATAATGATTTCTATTTATCGTGAAAAATATCATTGTTAAAAAAACATTTTAATATTACGAATATTGACAAGGGGAAAAGAGTACGTGATACTGATGATCGTAGTAGATGGCGTTGTCTGTTTTCTGCCCTTAGGAAAAAAAATCGTGATGCTAAATAACTGAATCTAAATTACATCTTAGTGACAGATTCTCAGTGATTGTCATAATTTATTATTCCAAGAATAATCTACAACAGAAGTTATTTATATCACTGTCATCGGAAACTTTATGTAAAACAACAAGTAAACAATGTGTTACATGCCTCACAATATAATACAACGATAACCTCTTAATTGCCGATGATCAATAATGTAATGGCCATGTACTACACTATGAACAAGTCGTAAACATAATAGAGTAAGTCAGGGTCGGACTGAGCCGAAAGGGCCCAGGAGGCCCCACAAGCCTGGGTTATCAGCGTTCGGAAATTTATTGTATTAATTTCAGACATCGCCTACAGTGATGACATATGGCTCTGAAACGTGTTCTTTGACTGCTGCCTTTTAGAGAGACTAAGAGTCACTCAACGCTCTATGCTCGGAGTTTCTTTGCGGGATAAAATCGGGAACATGGATATTCGGTGAAGAACCAGAGTCACCGACATAGCTCATAAAATTTGCGAAATTGAAGTGGCAATGGGCAGGCCACATCGCTCGTAGAAATGACAACCAATGGGGAAGAAAAGTTCTCGAGTGGCGACCACAGACCGGAAGACGCAGCGTAGGCCGGCCTCCCACTAGGTGGACCGACGACATCTTTAGGGTCGCGGGCAACCGATGGATGCAAGTGGCGAATTGTCGATCGGCGTGGCGGTCTAAGGGGGAGGCCTATGTTCAGCAGTGGACGTCTTTCGGCTGATGATGATGATCGCCTGCTTAAGTTCATCAATTTTTAGATTTTTTTTGATTTCATTATGAATGAACTGATCTCGTTAACACAAGACCTCTGAACAAGCCTGTGCGGGCCCTTAATGCTACCTAGTACTTGGTTAACGGTAAACCCTGCATGCATGTCCACTGTCCAGCCTGTGGAGGGTCCGCGTGATCTTGGGCCAGGTGTAGGTGGCACGGTTACCAGCGTGCCACCTACAGGTTGGTTGTTGTTTTTAAGTGTTCACTTATAAAAACACCTTGACAGGTGACGAGATAAGATTAGGAGTTTTGAACTGTGTGTGTTTATGAGTTTGAATGAGATAAGCTAACGGAGCCTCTATTTTTGAATGAATGTTGTATCAGTTAGGTATTAAGATAAAATGTGTGAATGATGAAGTATGAATGTGGTTAAACGGTTATTACCGTTAGCCAGGATTTGCTTTGATATTATTATTAGCTTTGTTTCAAGTAATGTCATACAAAACTTAATATTTTTTTTGTTATACATGAGTTAGAGGAGTAAAAGCATGCATAATTACAGCAGGCAGTGTAAGGCTTTGTAGTATATCTGTAAACCCATATTGGAAAAATAACTGTAAGTATACTCTGCTTCCTGAGTTTGGCCCCAAAGCTGAACCGGGCAGCAGCCGCCCTCAGGCGACTCCTGCCTAATCTCAGCGGGCCAAACGCCTCCTGCCGTAGGCTGTACGCCGGTGTCGTGCGGTCCATGGCCCTCTACGGGGCCCCCGTGTGGGCCCTGAGCATCCGGACGCGACCACTAAAGTTGGTCGCATGCCAGAGGGTCATGGCTATCCGGATGATCCGGGGATACCGCACGATCGCCGGCGAATCGGCCAACCTGCTTGCCGGATTACTGCCCTGGGATCTGGAGGCGACTGCCCTCCAGCGCGTCTATGAGTGGCGCGTGGAGGCGCAGCGCCGGGGTGTATCGCCGCTGCCTCGAGAAGTCGAGGCGCGGCGGGAAGAGCTCCGGCGCGATCTCAGGGCAGTATGGAGAGCACGACTGTCGCTACCGACGGCCGGGCACGCCGCAATCGCGGCGGTAAGACCCCTCTTTGAGGAGTGGCTGGATAGGAGTCACGGCGTCCTGACCTACCGCATGACGCAGGTCCTCACCGGACACGGAAGTTTCGGGAGGTACCTGTGTCTAAGGAGAAAGGAGGAAACGCCTGGGTGTCACCACTGCGAAGATCGCCCGGAGGACACAGTAGAGCATACGGTGCAAGACTGCCCCGCTTGGGCAGAGCACCGACGTGTCCTCACGGCGGCGATAGGCGGAGACCTCTCGCGCCCGGCATTGGTTGCGGCCATGCTGCGGGGCGAGACGGAGTGGGAAGCGGTCGCCTCCTTCTGCGAAGCAGTAATGCTCGCGAAGGAGGAGGCTGGCCGCGCGAGAGAGAGGGCAATGTCCTCCCTCCGCCCCACCCGCGGTGGTTGGCGCCCACGGCGTCGGACGTCGCAAGACGATCTCCGGCCACCGTAGGCGCGGGCATGCGGGCGGCGAGTAAAGGGCAACTCGCAGCCCGACCATGGACCATGCCCGGGTCGACGGCGCGTTGTGTTCCACGCGCGCCTCAAAGAGCGTCAGCATAATGACGGGGCCCCCTCTGAAGAGGGCCAAAGCCTGCCGGGGTCGCGGGACTTATACCATTACCGTGACCCCGGAACATAAAGGGCTATTGAAGGACACCGTGGATTTTAGTCAGTACAAGTCTGACAGTCCCTCCCGCCCTGCCCGGGGTGGGAGGACTCATTTGATGATTTTACCACGATAAAAAAAAAAAAAAAAAAAGTATACTCTGCTTCTTCCACCAAGAAATGCAGTCGTATAATTTATACATATTTCGTGTCTAAACCTCGTCTCATCCATACTCAAAAGTAAACTTATGTAAGTACATTTTTATACGACTTAATATTCGTCAGTTGTAACCCCTCTCGCCTTGGGCGCGGTCAACGATTCGGCTCTAGAACGTTCGAAAATTACAATGATGAGTGGAACATGGAAGTATGAGTGATTCTTTTTAATAGTTTTCCTGTTGATTCCTTTTGATTGGATAACAATTCCACAAATACCAACAGCAGAAAATAACAAAAAGCACATTCGGTTATAAAGGTTGTTTGGAATCAAATAGAGTATAGAGGAATAGTTATTAGTAAACATTTTATAATTCCTGTTTATTTTGTTTGGCAGTGAAATAAATGCGTCATCCGAATCCGGCCCATGGTTTTCTCTGTTTTGCTGGAATTTATTATTTTTCAGGGTATTCCGATCTTCAAAAGGTGGTTCTTATACCAATAGATACCTCTACATATAGGTACAGTGTGTGTACAAAAGTATGCTTACCAAGACAAATGCATCGTTATTTGAAACTTGGTACATTTATTTTAGTTTATTTTTTTTCCCGCCAGTCGAGTTAAGCTAGTTTAAGTGACCTTATCAAAGTGTTTTGTTGTCGTTACGTGTCAGTTGTCACATCTCATCATCATCATCAGCCTATAAATGTTCCCACTGCTGGGACACAGGCCTCCCCTCTGTGAGAGGGAGTGGGCCGTAATCTACCACGCGGGCCCAGTGCGGATTGGTAGATGTCACATGTCTTCGAATTTTTGGTTCTAGGACATGCCGGTTTCCTCACGATGTTTTCCTTCACCGTTTTGTGAGCAGTGGTGTTGAAATAAATTACACAAAGTAATGCGCCTGACGGGGTTCGAACCCACGACCTACTACTCGTAAGTCGAGGCCGATACCACTGGGCCACCACTGTTCTCACATCTGTTCATCTGTTCTGTTGTCACATCTAGCATGACTATTATCACGTTATCCTATCAGTCAAGAGGAAAATGACTCACAAACGGCCACTTCCTAACATTTTATCCTAGGTCAATCTAGTTAAGAACATATGCACGGGTTTCCGTCTAACTGGCTATCAGGAAAACTGTTGGTCTGTTTCTTACTCATGCCTATGTTAGCAGAGAGTTGAGGGTTAATGGCGCAATTACACTGCCTAACAACGTGAAATAGGACAAGATTGTCCAAATGCAAGCTTACTTGAAACAATTCATTTACTAAGTCTTTTGCCCAAATTCCAGAAGCAATTGAGTTCGGGCAAATAATTAATAAATGTTTTTGAAATTATCTGACAGTTCAAACTTTTTTTTTTTTTGCGTGGTAAAATCATCAAATGAGTCCTCCCACCTCGGGCAGGGCGGGAGGGACTGTCAGACTTGTACTGACTAAAATCCACGGTGTCCTTCAATAGCCCTTTATGTTCCGGGGTCACGGTAATGAGATAAGTCCCGCGACCCCGGCAGGCTTTGGCCCTCTAGAGAGGGGGCCCAGTCATTATGCTGACGCTCTTTGAGGCGCGCGTGGAACACAACGCGCCGTCGACCCGGGCATGGTCCATGGTCGGGCTGCGAGTTGCCCTTTACTCGCCGCTCGCTTGCCCGCGCCTACGGTGGCCGGAAATCGTCTTGCGACGTCCGTCGCCGTGGGCGTCCACCACCGCGTGATAGCTCAAACTTAAAGTAAAATTACGCTGTGTGTGTGTCCACTTATACGAGACATCAAAAAACTATGAATTTAAAAGATTTTATAATACATATGATTGTTATTATATAATATTTCCTAACATTTAAGAACAGTAAAATGAAAAAAATACGAAGGAAAATATCTATCAATGCTGGCATCTACGGTAAGGGCAAGGCCTGATATATCTATCATGCTACTGTAAAGTTTGTTGGCAAACCATCTAGAAAAGCGGAACAAATTTACCATCTACCTAAAACCATCCTTTTCAAAGTCCTTTCACCCTTCAACTTAAGTTCTTTAGAAATATTGCACGATGACTTCAAAGCAAACATAGCGGGACTTCTCTCAGAAAGCCGTAAAGTTTTGTGGAGAGCTCTTACGTAAATGGTCAGCAAATACAACAGTGGTATTATACCGTTTCTAGGAATTGGTATGTAATAGACTATCGCAATAATATACCTGTAATCCTCGAAGGATTATGAAAAGGTGTACCTCGTACCTAGTATGCCCATTATTGCCCATATTAGCCAATTAATTGCTCAAGTCTCCGTCTCGACGTGCACTGTTGCCAGGTGACGTTTTGTTTTTGAAGAGTGTATTGAAACGTTCGGACTCGCCGATGTTAAATATCCTGATGTTTCGCTAATTTCCCTAATTTGTACTTCATTCGAAAATTTTGAGAAGAAACAGGCAGGTATCGTTCTGTAGGGCTGTTTTTGACTTGAATTTTCCATTTCCTTCAAATTCTTTTCTTGTTTTTTTTTTTTTAATTATTTATAGCTTCCATATTATTATCTTTTCGGTAAAAGACACGACAAAGGTCCGTCATCACAAAGATTTTAAAAATGCAATAATTGTTTTTTTGGAAATACTGCAGCTGTCCCGATTTGAAAACCAATGTCCCGTAAAAATTTACCATACTAGTGCGAACTTCCAACAACACTACAACAACACTATCTGTGTCTAGTTCATCGGATTTGAACATGCTTAGTACTCAACAGTCACGCTTGAGGCAGTCATGTTAATCAATAACAAATAAATAAAAAAGTTTTATCGTTTCCGGATGTGATTTAGATATGTACCTACTGCTAAATATCAAACGGCTTAATGCCGGAACTAGCTACCTCATTTTAATTATTATGATTTGAATATAACACTATTTACATGTCTTAATTGTTTAAAACACCTTGTTAGGTGCGACTGTTTGACTTTTCGAGGTGAAAAAGTGATTTGACGTTTACGTCATTATGCGCTACAAGTGTCAGTAGACATGCAGTGTCTAGAAGTAAGATTGATATTTTGATATTTAATTATGACTGGTTAGTATAAATACGAAATATTTTACATAATCGTGCCATTTATGTAGTAATTTTATTTGATGCGAGCGACATCGAGTTCTATTTTCTTCTTATTTTCGTCTTGGTTGTGTTTCATACCATTATGATGTGGAGGGATGAATCGCATTCAACTATAAGAGTGATGAGTTAATGAAATGAGAGAGAGAGAGAGAGAGACCAAAAGAACTATGGAAAGAATGTGTGAGAAATCATTTGAAAGAAAAAGGAGCAAATTATAGTTAGACCGACAAATAATTTTAAAAAAGCACAAAACCTTGCCTTATAATGCGGATATACACTCTAGACGAAGAAAACACGATATAGTTCAAATACCTAAAACTAAGACCAAATTCGGATCTATGCAATTTAGTAAACGATCAGCTCAATTATATAACAAAATAAATAAAGAAATTTTCGTATATGCAAAATCTTACCATATATGTAGAGAAATGTTGATTGACTGGATAAAACCACTGACATATGATAACACTGAAGCTCTCCTACTAAACGTAACCTAACATAAGTACATACGACCCTCTCACACACACTCAGAGATCCTCCCATACCTACACGTACATTAACACTATACACATACTCACACACACTCATCAACACAACCAACTCATGCACACGCACGACACTTGCACACGTTCATAAAATTATATTTTGTTTTATTATTCTCATGTACTGTTTTTATTGTGTTTAAAGTAAGTACTTACTGTTGTGAAGGAGCGGAGTCTTTGAATACAGGCATTATCTGCTTAAATGAAGACTCCAAACCCAATATTGTTTGTGTATAACTTTTGGACACAATAAACGTTATTATTATTATTATTATTTTTATTCGTCTTTAAACATCTCGGGATCATAGGATCTCGGACTTTTGAAGGGCGTGCCAGGAGCCGAAGCCATCTTGCAGAGGCCCGTTACGTATTTTAAACGAAATGAGGCCCCAACCGGCGATTATTCCTGTATGTACTATGCCAGTATATCCAAGGACAACCCCTGGCTGGAGTTGGACTATTGCGGACTGTGGAAACAAAGGACAGGGTTATGGCGTTTGGTGGGTTATTATTATTATTATTATTACCGACGATTAAAACTAGAAGAGGAAAATGTGATGAGACGACCCCGAGTAACTGGGAGAAGATTATGATGTTTGTGAAGTTTAACTGAAGGTCCGAAACTAAGTATTTCAAAATCCATGAAAGAAAGTACAGCTATAGTACAGTTTTTTTTTAGCCTATGTAGTTTGAAGTTTTACTAGTTTTTGTCCGCGACTTCATTTGCCTTAGTTGGTTAGTCAGCCGTAGCCAGAGAAAAATGTCGATACCATAATCTGCCCATGATGTTCCCACTGCTGGGACACAGGCCTCCTCTCTGTGAGAGGGAGTGGGCCATAATCCAACACGTGAGCCCAGTGCAGGTTGATAGATGACACATTTCTTCAAATTCTGTTTAAGACATGCCGGTTTCCTCACGATGTTTTCCTTCACCGTTTTGAGAGCAGTGGTGATTAAATAAATTACACAAAGCAATGCGCCTGACTGGGTCCGAACCCACAACCTACAACTCGTTAGTCGAGGCAGATACCAATGAGCCACCACTGCTTTAAATGTCGATAGCTCGCCTAATATTCATTAAATAAATATGATTTATAGGCACTCAGCAATAATGTAGCTTCCTACCAGAACGATTTTTATTAAAATTGAATCATTAGTTGCACAGGTACCTAACTACTTATAAACAAACGCCTCATTAGTTGAAGACTTATTTTCATTTATATAAGTAACTAAATACCTTAAAAATTATCTCAAAGACTCATTAGTTTGAATAGAAGTACGTTTTTTGTGTTAGTTTACACATTGTGTTGAACATTAACGATGAAAAGCATGGCTCATTCATTAGATAGGTAAGTATCAAAATGCACCAACCACGTGTCACAATGATATGCAGTTTACAGTACCCACGTGTACAGTACATCCTTAATGACTTTCTGTTATGTTATCATACGACTTACTCTTCTCCGCGGTTTCACTTGCTGCGCGGCTACTATTGGTCGTAGCGTGTTGTTGTATAGCCCGTCTCGATTAATGGACTATCCACCACAAAAATATTTACTGAATTTGAACTAGTAGTTCTTGAGATAAGCGCGTTTAACCAAACAAACAAGCAAGCAAACTTTAGCTTCGTAATATTTTAAGTACCACGGTACAGTAGTATCACGAGAATTCTGTACTCTTTTTTTTGCGTGGTTAAATCTTCAGATGAGTCCTCCCGCCCAGGGTGGGGCGGGAGGGACTGTCAGACTTATACTTATCCACGGTGTTCCTTCAATAGCCCTTTATGTACCAGGGTCACGGTTACCGAGTGAGATAATCCCGCGACTCCCGCAGGCTCTGGCCCTCTTTGGGGGCCCCATCAGTTTGCTGACAGCTCTTTGAGGCGCGCGTGGAACACAACGTGCCGTCGATCCGGGCATGGTCCATGATCAGACGGCGAGTCACCCATTACTCGCCGCCCGCATGCCCACACCTACGGTGGCCGGAGATCATCTTGCGACGTCCGTTGCCGTGGGCGTCTCCCGCGGCGGCTTTTTCTGATAAGTAAGTAGATAAGAAAAAATGTATAGCTTCGTCAAAAATGAATAATCCATGTAAATTATGGTAAGTTACAGTCACTTTATTTATTCATTTAATATGTAAGAACGGGAAAATTTTCCAAACATAATAAAACATTATCACATCAAAACACAAATAAACATTTCAAGTCTGATTTAATTATAACACAAGTGCGTCAATTCTAAATAACTTAGTGTCAAATAAGAATTCACGAGTTATGTGACTACTTAACACTACTTCTTGACTGATTAACATTATGGTAACAGAAAAACATTAATTTACACTATTGATGTAAACAAAATTGTTCTTTAACTCATTTTTCCGTATTCCGCTAAAAAAAAAAAAAAAAGTGATTTAAAATATGACGGAGCCCCCCTCTAGAGGGCCAAAACCTGCCGGGGTCGCGGGACTTATCTCATTACCGTGACCCCGGAACTTAAAGGGCTATTGGAGGACACCGTGGATTTTAGTCAGTACGAGTCTGACAGTCCCTCCCGCCCTGCCCGGGGTGGGAGGACTCATTTGATGATTTTACCACGCTAAAAAAAGTGATTTAAAATGCCTAATTAGCCTGTAGTTTCCTTTAAAAGGACACAGGCTAACTCTCAGAGAGAGATAAAGACTAAATCGAACACTCGAGGCTGATTTAACAGTAACTGTTAAATTTAAATTGATACCAAATTCATTTAAATCACGACATTATTTAAGGATCTATTCCTGATCAATTCAAAGTAAGAAATTGCATACTTTTGCTCGCGAGTGTATACACCGTGTTCTTCACGTTATCCATAAACTTTAGCAAATACTTCTATGGCTTTTACAAATCAAATCCAACCAAGGAAGTAGTACTTAAAAAGACTTCGTTACAAAGATATTTGTAATTTCATTTAATGAAATTTAATTGAGCTATGCAGTGAGAAAGTATCTTAATTTGAAATCTATCAAATACTATTTGCATTTCATTTGTTTCAGCCCGCCAAATGTTATGAATGACGTTGCCAATTCGGATAAAGAGGCATGCATATCGGGTTATTTACGTCTAGGTATTTAGTTTGTATGAAAATTAACAAAAAATAAAAAATAAGAATTTATTATTGTGTCCATAATGAAAAATGCTTACTTCCGTGGTTTGAACATCTGGTCGAAGTTTATGTATATCGTCCGGAACACGGTGTATACAGTATAGATAAATAATAATTATTTAAATGGTAGAAATAATAATATGCCTAATTTATAACACTAGCTAGAAATTAGTAATTTTCTTCAAAACAACATTTCTATACGCAATCTAACGCAGTACGTTGAATGAAGCTCCTATAAAATATGCATCACAACGATTATTTAACAGCTTACGCAATCACACATAATGCGTCTATTACATAATTATCTATTTTGCTACAACGAATGAACTACGAAGAATAATAATGCAAAAATAATGACTTATACCAAAGCTTTGGCGAGAATTTCTACCGGAAGTGCCAAGCATCCTAGTTGTACGGAGTGCGTATGCAAGGCGACGCGATTTCGTGTGCGGCCATGAAATGAGCTTTTTAATGCGGATATAACAGCGGTGTATATGATCTGTTTTCACATCTGGTTATTGTTTTAATATGCAAATACCTACCTGTTTTAAAGTTAATAATTAATTATATAGTAGGTATATTATTTTCTACTTTTACAAATGTGCAAGTTTGTAAAATTGGATTTTGTCGAAGAGATTCAACTAAATTTCAATGGATTTTATTTAAATTTAGTATTTAATTTTTATTTTATTTTTTGATTTTGTACCTTTGTACTATCCCGAGGGGTAATAACCGCGGGCATAACCTGGTATCAGCCAGTTAAGATCCTACCGATGTTATATAGGTCTCTTTCCAGTGAAAATTGAGTCATAATCCTCCACATAAGTCCTGTAGTTTTCTATATTTTGGATCTAGGACATGTCTGACGTATTTCTTCAGCGTTTCAGACCAGTCATAAATTAAAATTACAGAAAACTTTCCCGAGTTCAAACCTATGGCAACCTACATTCGTAAATCGGGGCTGATACTGCTCTAAATAATTTATCCCGTAGGACGCCCAAAGTGACTTAAGAGAAGTAAGAAATCAGACGGCCAAACCTTATAACTCCAGACTTTTCGTGTCATGGCATCGTTATTCGTTAAGGAAAATGGTATGTTTCTGTACTTTGACCATCGACCGTGTTTTCACAAGGCGTTGACCCTATAAAGTTGCTCACTTAAAATTTTTATAAGGCTCTTCGTATTCGTATTCATTTTAAAAGAGGCCTCATATTTGTACAAATCATTTTTGAAATATTCCTTGTTGTGTTGTATTTATTGCATAGGAACATAATACCTACACCGTGACTTTTTAGTCGTCTTACAAAAGTGGTCCACTTAATGTATCCGACCTAAAATACGTCTAGGCGAGTTTTTTGTTTTAATCTTTAATAATAATTTTTATTATTATTAAATTGGTAAGTACTACATTAGCAATATGAAACACCCTGTTAAAATGTTTGCGTATCAAGCTGTAGAATATACCTACCCAGCGTAATAGTCGGGCAGATCATTCCATCTCCATTTTCTATGAGACAAGGGTGTTTCTAACTACGCCTTGCGTCATAATAACGAGTTAAAATTTTATTTTTAAATTTTTCAAATCTCTTAAATTCCTATTTTTTTTTTATTATAAACGTGTTCTTGACATTGGATACATGAACTGGGCTGCTGTTGTAAGACGACTAAAAAGTCACGGTGTATAAGCAATATATTATAAGAGAAAATTTTAGTGATAAATTATTTTAACAATTAATTTAGGATATTAAAACAATATGACGTCACAACTTAAAGCAAACATAAACAAAGTATGCCGTTTTAAAAAACCTTGACATTTCAGAAGATAAAACACATCTCTAAGATACAGAATCACTCATCACAGGGACGATTGATCACGTGTCATGATCAAACGGCGTGATTAATTAAATCAATGTTAATTGATAGCTCCTGGCGTTAACAATATTTGAATATGAATAAAAACCTTAAGTTAAAATAACTAAATACATGAATGTGAATGCCAAATATTATTTTCTATTTTGTAACATTTCACAAGAATAATAAATTCATCTTTGTTGGTGATATAATGGTTCAATAAAGTAAACTGTTCACAGAATATTCGCTTCTTAAAAATGTAACTCTCCTCGATTAGCACTCAATGACTGGTAAACGGCAGATTTAAATTACAATATCTCGTTTGCTTTAAGAAGAAAGAATTGAAGAAGAAAACCTGTTGCGCCGTCCTCAAGTAGAATGAGATAAAAGCGACATAAAAAAGGCCGGATTAATTAAAAATAAAGTTTTTCAAAAAAGAAGAAGAAGAAAAAAAAAGAATTAAAGAACCGTACTTTTTTCAAAAAACACAAATAGTGTTGAGAATAAAATCGCGCTTTTCGTAGCCATTCCGGTAATGAGAAGTTAATAAACACCCTTGCTAAAGGCATTGCTCTTTCCAGTTTCAGATTGACTTTACTCTGCAAAGTCTTACGTTTTGTTTTTATGTCACTTTCGATTATAACTTCCCCTATTTGTAAATAGTAAATAAAGCAAACGTAACCTATCTACCATATTAGGCACCATAAATACATATTCATGGTGCTTAAAATAGCAGATTAATTAACATTTATTTAACACTTTTTTGCTAAACACATTTTCACAGAAAAAAAAGTGTTCTCTACTGCTTTTGAAAAAGAGTTTTTTTTTGGGTGCGTCTCATTTCATATAAAGTTATTTGATATATTTTCGTTTCAATAACGTTCACGTGATATAATCAACGTGAGAAATACCCAACGATTGAAATAATTTCTTTACACATAATGTTTGTGTTACTCTAAAACTCATTTCATATAATTTTATTTGATATAACGTTTATTTAAGCGAAAATCATTATGATAACGTTTGAAACATATAATTTAACGTTTAAACTATTTTCTTTGATGACTTTGGCTTATCCTTTGGACTTTGATTGTTTGCCTTCACGAATGCTATTGTTATTAGAAAAATTTAGTATCCAAGAGCGAGCGAAGCGAGCTCGGGACTTAGGACATCCCGACACGGACAGGTTAGGTTCGAAGGGGATGGCGGGGTCTGAAAGACCCCGCCATCCCCTTCTTGTTAGGTTACTTTAAACCTTGCACGCAGAAATAGGAGCCCCGCGAAGCGGGGCTCCGTCAAGTCAGCACGACAGGTAGTAATCAGTTATTTGACCTAGGATGCAAGAGCGAGCGAAGCGAGCTCGGGACTTGGGGCACCCCGACACGGACAGGTTAGGTTCGAAGGGGATGGCGGGGTCTGAAAGACCCCGCCATCCCCTTCTTGTTAGGTTACTTTAAACCTTGCACGCAGAAATAGGAGCCCCGCGAAGCGGGGCTCCGTCGAGCATTCATGGTAGGTGGTACTATTACTAGGTACATCAGAGTTAGATTACATACCAGGAAGAAAAAAAAAATAGACCAAATAAGTTTTATGTCTTTTGAGTGGTATACAAAACGATTTTATATTCATTGATTGTTATGATTATAGAAATTAGTCTTTATAAAATTATGTCAATCGTTTATTATATTAAGAGATTGTTATATCAAATAAAATTATATATATTCAGTTGTTATCTCTTGTAAATATTAGAGATTTTGTAGTTATATCATATATTACTTACCCTTTTTTTTTTTCTACCCGAATTCGTTTAGTGCCGTGAGGAGACAGCATAGAATAATAATTGGATAAGTCCCCTCTGTAAGAAGAGAACTGCCGCGTGTCGTAGGTAGTGACCAAAAGGGCCTAAAAAATTACAGGGTCAGCAACCCTCAGGCAATTCCTTTGGTGATGAATATACTAATAGTGACGTCTACGAGTACCTATCAGTACCCATACCATAAGTTGTCACTACGATACTCGATCATCGATATCGACCGCGTTTGGCGCTCTCATTGGCCCGCTCCAAGGTTGTATTGAACTCTCAACCAATGAGAGCGCCAAACGCTGTCGATGCGTATGATTGAGTATCGTAATGACAACTCATGGAATGGGCACAGATGAAAAATAAAAACTAAGGAAACATCCGATTTTACCGTTTTTTTTTACGTTTTATCTTGCCATATTCGAAGGTACTGGAACTTAACCATAATCATTGTATTGTAACTTTGTGTTTAAAAAAAACATTCGTTATATTTAGTGGATGAGTGGACTGTGGTAAATATTTAAACAAAATATTTAAAAAATTGGGTTATTGTCTTATTGACATTTAACATAAACAACAATACAATGAAAACCCTAATTAAAACAATATTTTCGTGTAATCATAATTTTACGGACGTGGACAAGGCTAAACGAGTATAATACAGTCAAAACCGTTTTTGGCGACATCGTTTAGAACAACTTACCGGTTATATTGACCGAAATCAAAGGTCCCGGCTGAATGCTATATGACAGCCTTATCAAAAACATTGCTTTTTACGACATTGCTTATTACGACATACCGCATTTAGCGGCCACATTTGACTAATGTTTTCGGAGAATTGTATCTGTACAACGACCAACTGAGCTGTATTGTAAACAATTTGAATCGGCACAGTATAATGGTCAAGGTTATTATCGAAAAGTAAGCACGTGTCGAGTTTAGGGTCTTTTGTAATTCTTAGAAACAAAACAAGTGTATGCCATAGAGGCTCTCTCTTTGTCTCTTAGTCAGTTTGTTACTTAGCTGGTGCTTAGCTGTACACAAGACGCACCAAAATATATTGTTGAGTTATTTGTGAAACTTTTAAAACGTCGGTAACAAAAACAAATTCATATCGAAGAAAAATCGCGTATTATTTCAAAGCTAGAGAGCGGTGTTCCAAACAAAGACTTGGCAAAAGAATACGGTGTATCACATTCGATAATTTCAACCATTAGAAAAGAGAACGAAAAAATTAAAGCCTTCTATGATAAAAATTATTTGTAAATTAAACGAGCCAGAACAACGAAGCATACGAAGATTGAGGAAGCCTTGTTAAAGTGGTTTTTAAAATACCACTTCATAAAATAAATATTTTGTCACCTCGACAACATCACTGCTTGTTACGACTATCGGTTTTTACGACTAAATATGAATAGTCCCTTCGATGTCGTAATAACAGATTTTGACTGTATAAGGATCGCAGCAAGTGTCATTCAAAGCATATTGGACCATAGGAAATAGCTGAGTTTATGTACCTATTAAAACACCTGATTGATCCAACTGTGTAAAACATAAAAATATCGCTCACTCAGGATGAGTATACACCAAATAGAAAAAAAAATCTGAGAGTCATTCTAACTTTTAATATTATGAATGCAAAAGTTAGTTTGTTACTTTTTCACGCCCAAACACAAAACTGCACACCTTGAAATGTTGCATATACCTACGTTGGCAGGTGTACAGAGATGAACTCAGGGTGCATTTAATACCGAAAATGATACTTTTCCCGAGAAAATTTACAATAAGCTTTATATAATTATGCGAGCAAAATCGCGGGTACTACAAAAGTTAGTTTTACATAAAATTAAAGCTTAAAATGGGAAAACACGACTTTCTAAGAATAATTTACTGTTAATAATATTGTTAATATTAGTGTGCCATTTATATTTATTGGTGTTAAACTGCAGGCAAATATTTAACAAAGTTGATTGGTCAGGTTTGTGACGTAGCGTTGGCTAACCAGAGTTTAGGAAACGATTTGTTTATGGATATTCCGATTGACAATGGAAAATAGCTTCATGCCTAGTTGATGAATTATTTAAAATCTACTTTTTCTTTAAAAAAATCGATTCCTTTTAAGCCCAATACAGTCGTAGAATATTTATGATCGTGGAAATGTTTTAAGTAGTAACTGCGACATTAGAACCAAAAGGGTATTTATTGAAGGAACAGGATTGAGTCTGACAGCTGACAATATCTTGCGCTTCAACCAGCGCCGGAAGACTCATTTAAAAATTTAGTTAAAAATTTAGTGCCTGGTACGACATTTATACAAAGGGATGAATAAAAAGTACTGCATGATTGTCGCGTCCTGACTATGACAAGAAGCTTACCAATAGTTCATCTACTCGTATATGCAAAAATTGTGGAAGCTGTCGCCCTCATAAGAATATGGCTTTTTATTTGAAGGATTTTATTCCTGTATCGTTAAAATTACATCCGCTACCGAACTATAATGCGGTTTATTCCTCTTTTTCTTTTACATATTTTCAACATAAACTTGTGACGTCACAACAAGGGGCTGGGCTACCAAACAAAGATCACAAGAGAATCGTGATCCACGATTTGACAGACAAAATGTTAATGTTAATAATTTACAGAACAAATATTTTACGAACACTCAAACCGAAATCCTGATCGTTTCATTTGATCTTGCACACGATAATTTAATAAAGTGTTCCTACATTTAAGATGATAACTTAATTTGTATATTTATTAGTTTTTATTTATTGTTTCAGGTACTGAATTCTGTTTGTTGGCTATGGAATTGTCTGTAAGTAAAGTTAATTAACGTTTGTAAAGTTCCATTATTTTCTATCCTTTTGTTTTCAGTCTAATTTTTATGAGATGTAGATTTGTTTGCTTAAATATTGGAGCGATTTATATAGGTAACAATAAGCATAACGATAGCTTGAATGACAAAATATTAACCTTCAAGTTAAAAAACCAGTTTAATTCTGTTGAAATCTTTTGATTCTTTTTTTTCTGGTTTGCTACCGGTTCTGTTACTGTCCAGTTTTCTTTTTTCTATAGGTATATTTAGAATAGATTCCTGTATACTGTGTGAAGAATAATGATTAATTATAACTTCTAAACTCCAGAGGCCTTATCATGAGTTTTTACTTATTGAGACGTAAAGTAAACTGGAACTTTGACATTTCATTTCAAGGAAAAAATTAGTTCCTTCTTCGTTCACCAGAGGCGCTGTTCCATTTTCCATACAAGAAACGCTGTACATACTGGAAAGACGCTGTAAAGTAAAATAGTGAAAACTCGTGATAAGGGCTAAGATCGTAATATGAATGTAACTAGCGACATCTAGCGGTTATACTTGAAACCAAAAACCAAGTTGAACTTAATTTTTCATTTTGTGTCATAAAATTAAAGGCCCTAGCACATTTTTCACGTTTTTGTGATGTAAATGAAACGGAATTTGAAGTTAATTTGATGAAAAAAATAGTTTCTCGTTCGTCAACTAGAGGCGCTTTTGCATATTCCTTATAATAAATGCCGTAAATAATTCAAGTATGCTGTAAGTAAGAACGAACATCTTGTGATTAGGCCTCTGATTGATGATTCCCGTACGTTTTATTTCTGGATCAAAATTGCATTGGAAGCATCACGGTATGAAGAGTTTGACAGGTTCTTTAAATAAATACCCATTCAAATCCGGAGCTGGATAAAAGATTATCGATGTCTATTTGTATTGTTTTTTGTACATAGGGTGGAGTCTACAGAAATCGGGGCTTAAGCACCTACTCAAGTACAATAAATAAGTAAAGCGACTGCTTTTGCAATGCTTTTATTTTACACGTACAATAAAAGGTTACTTTAAATGTATTTATAAGAAGAATTAAATTAATCCCTTACGAGGTCAAGTTGTGACAGTTGTCATAACTTGATTAATAGTAGGCACATGGATGGTTTTTTTATTAATCAGAATTTATTTTCGCATTCATCACGACAGATTATGAAAATATGAGAGGGTTACGGTGGATTTCATCAAATGGTAACCCCGGTAATGAAGGTACTACACCGTGACGCGGACTGTACAAGGCATAGATACTCGTATGTACACATGATCCACTTATCGTTTGCGTTTGGCACGCGTCATTTACGTGCTAACTTGCTAAGCTAAAACGTGCTATTTTTGACTTGACAAAGCAACACTTCTCTACGGTGCGTATACGGCGCATGAAAAACGCAGTGTGCCTACAAAGTGACCAGCGATCATCAACATCTGTCCAACTACATTTGGATCGGCTTCCATTCACGCTGGATGTAGTTTTACATGGAGCGACTGCCTATCAGCCTCCACAACCCATTATGTACTGGCTAGTACGGTATTCAGTAAGTACTGGCTAGTAGGGTACCCAGTAAGTACTGGATAGTAAGGTATCTTCACTACTACCCCTAGGTAAGACTGATTGGCCACTAAAGTGACCTGGGGCCATATTACAACGTCTTCAAACCAGGCTTGTTCCAGTGAGTGAACGAGATGGCGCTAGACGACTTGTATAGCTCTGTCACTTTCAATCGCCGGAACAAGCCTGGTTTAAGACGTTGTAATACGGCCGCTGCAATATTTGGCATAATCGTAAATATGTCTAAGTATACGCCACGTTTTAAAAGCGTGATTACACAGTACACTCGCTGTAATGAATCTATGTGAACAACTAATTATGGTCGGTAAGTCTATTTTTAAACCAGAATATGTGAGAAAATGCGTCACAATAATACATATCTTTACAATGAGGAAAAGACGTGAGCCCGTAATTTCGCATTACATTTACTGCTGGCGTTTAGATGGGTCGGCTAAATGGTTATGTAAAATAGGGTGACTATTAATTAAAAAAAAATCTTCCACGACCGGCGCCGCGGCGTGAATATTGCTGTTTATCACTTGGTTAGTTGTAACCAAATTTTTTTTGGTTTACTCTTGACTCTACTCATCTAGGTCAGACGTGTTATAGTCTACAATGGACTGAGCTTACCCAAAAGAAGTCTGTTCAATTTAACTTTGTAGAGATTCGGGTTGTATGCGTTATGTCACTTACTGTTGGCTTGTGTCATCCCACTGCTCGACAAAGGTATTTTTACCCGACTGCGCGACGCAAAGGAGGGTAATGTGTTTCCCTATGACTTCTAATTCTTTCGATCCAGGAGTCGCCTCGTCATCTTGACGAGCAGCTGCTGTGGCGTCACTAAATTTGTAAAAAAAAGGTAGAAGGTCCATAAGTAAAGATATTTTGAGGAGAAAGAAAGAAAAGCGATTAATTGACATACACAGGCAAAACAAATAAGATATGCTAATATTATAAAGCTGAAAAGTTTGATTAATTGAACGTAACGTTTTCATTAACGAATTAGGTACGTAAAAGAAAACCAAATTAGTCCTGTGCGAGGCCAAAGGCTCCTATTTAAGCATGTGTGCTTGTTGTTTTAAAACATGCTTTATTTACTAGTACAGCAGCTATTTTTGCAATACCTTAGCATAGCATACACCTACATCACCTGATTAATATTTGACTGTTCTATTAATTAAAATAATCAGCGATTAAAGTTTGCCAACTCAATTACTAACCATCGTTTGTTGACTTTGGAACCATAATACGCTGTTTAAACTTCATTATCTTCTAAATTCATCAACCTTTGATCTTGAAGCAAAAAACACTTAGTAGATTCAAAGTCCATCTTCGCAAAAACTACTAAACGAAACAAGATTAGCGGAAAATCCATGCTTTTACTGTTTGTCGTGATGTCGACTAGTTTTAAAATCTAACTAAAAATAAACTTTGATATTGACGTAACAAGATCGAAGTTTATGTTCGTAAACACTCTGCAGTGTAAACTTTGCGCATGAGGAAAACCCATCTTATCAAACATGATTTGAGTAGTTTTCCTAAAATATTATTCCTGATAAAAAGTTGATGACTGGTTTCACATTGGATCGATCGGTTCATTAAGGCAGATGTAGTTAGGCGCATATCGCAAGGGATCACCTGGGTGGTTCAACGCTGGAAATTTATAAATATCTCGGTCACAATCTTGATCCCGATCTTTGCCTGTAACCAAAAAACGACCGAATTTGTCTACTCGAATCTTAATGATGTCCATTCACAAGGAGTCGTTAAGATATTTTTGGATTAAGATAGAATGTTAATTTCAGGCGTGTCACTACGACGGACAGATTCCTCCGCTCTCTCCAAGACGAAGAATGTTCAAAAAACACTTGAAATTATTCGAAGCTAACTAAAACTAAAAAAACAATAGGTATGTCATGAACACATCACAGACTGGCTGTCTCTTACAAAAAGACTGTAGTCATAGCACCAGATGCACTTGATGATGGGGTCTCTTTCATTGCTCGATGATCAAAGTTTCATGGTGCACGGTTAACGCAGTGTTGGCACGGGTGTGATTCCTGTGCAGAAAGAAAATGTATCTACAATCTATGTTCTTCCGGGTTTGTGTTTAATTGTTTTTAAACACACCCGCGACACAGGAGAAATAGCTAGTGAGGCAAAGTTAAAAAAAAAACTCGTTTTGTATGAAAATACTTACCTTACAGTTAAGTTCACGTCATGTAACTAAAACAGGATGTTTTGCTTCGCATTCTTCTCCGCATACAATGTTCAACTCATTTGCTAGAACAAAGATCTAAAACTAGGTAGATAATGCATGCAATTTCCTAGATGCTCACATAATTAGTGTACTAAGGAAAATCTATGGTAAATTATTTACGGCTTTACACATAAGTCTATGTATATTCATAATGCAGTTCGTGATTACTTCTATATTACTACAAAACAGATCTAATCCACATCACGATAACATGGAATTATGTAATTATGATCGTTATTTACCTATATCCTGTAAATATGTGACACTTTGCATAAAGATCTGATGGTTTTACGATCTTATTATGCCTGTACTTCTTCTTCTTCTTCTTCTTCCTGCCCTTATCCCATTCTATTTGGGGTCGGCGCAACACGTTTTCTTCTTCCATTCTCCCCTATCAGACGTCACAGTATCATTTACTCCTTTTTCTTTCATATCATTCCTTAGACAATCCATCCATCTTTTCTTTGGCCTTCCTCGTCCTTTCCATCCATCAACATTCATACTCATCACTTTCTTTGTCACATGGGTGTCATCCCTCCTCATCACATGTCCATACCAAGATAGACGATTCCCTTTCATTTTTTCTGTAACAGGCGCCACTTTCAAACTTCCCCTTATAAACTCATTCCTTACTTTATCCATTCTTGTCACTCCACACATCCATCTCAACATCCTCATCTCCGCTACATGCAATCGTTTCTCATCCATCTTTTTCACAGCCCAGCATTCCGATTATGCCTGTACCTACTTAATAATCTTGAAGGTAATCCTTATTATTGCGATTATTAACTTTAAGATTTATGTGGTAATGCTATTGAACTTGTTAAGGCTTTAATTGAATAAAATTAATAGCACTGATCAAAAAAAAGTTATCGTCTTTATTGATTATAAACACGTTAACATTTGAATATTTCTATAATATTTTAGGCATATGGTTTTAGAATAATTAGTAGAAATGTGAAGAGATTGACTGTACCGGTTTTTAAAGTAATTATATTAAATATGTTATATTAGAATTTTCTTAACGCTATTTAGAATTTTCTTTAATTCTTCAAGCATTCATAGCAGATTGCCAGCGTACAATAAAATGAATAAGTACAAACACAAAAACATAATTATGTATAAACACACAGCTTTTACCCACGCAATCTTTCATACACCTCTCGCCTCGTCTGCACTTATATTATATCTAGTTTTTTAAGACCACGCGCAAGGGTCCTTGCACAGTATGCACCTTATTTTATTTTTATTATGAACTTTCAGAAGATCCTCATAAATAAGGTCATTGTATGCTCTTCTTCGGTCCCAGGAATAAATAAATTAATTTCTTAATATTGGAACTGACCTTTATTTTTTAATACGTAGCACAAATGTTTAGCTGTATTCAGACGGGATGAGAACTGTTACAGGAGGCAACGATGCGGTAAGATGTAGTTACACGCTAGACACGATGTGAAAACGTGACCGAAGCAGAAAACTCGTGAAGAAAAACAGTAATAGAAAATAATATTAGGTTTCTAAAGACACGTGGTTCTAGCCAATATGTCAACTGCTGTCTGTGAATCTTTCTCTTATTTCCATTGAGTTAAAGTTTGGTTTTATCTAAATATCCATGGACATTAAAAATGACAGGCTCTATCAATACTGCACGCTCTGCATGTGACCCGAAGACTGCAACAATTTATTTTGAAAAACTATTATGCTAAAATGGAACTCAGTCTTCATCATTATCATCTTAGCCGTTAGACGTGCACTGTTGAACATATGTATTGTCTCCCCTACAGATTTCCAATAGGACCGGTATTCAAACTTATCGAATAAGATTTCGTTTGGCAGTCACTTTTTTCTAACTCTTTTATGCCATAAAGGTGCTAAACAAGTAAACACGCATACGGGTTTCCGCGGGCACTGTTGCCTATGGACACTTGCAGTACCCAGAGGTCTCGCTTACGTGTTAACGACGCTGAAAAATTTGCACGACCTTTGTGGGTCTGAAGAAAGTAGGAATATAAAACTTTGTTGAAATATTAAAACGTTTTTTTGGTTTTTGTACGTAGCGATAAAAAACTTTTTACATTCCTTTTTACCCGACTGCGCGACGCAAAGGAGGGTAATGTGTTTATCAGTCTATGTATGTATGTATGTATGTATGTTTGTTTCTATGTGGCGTTCTAGAGACCAAACGCGTAGGCCGATTTTGATAATTCTTACGTCAATCGATTCGTCTTAACCTTGCGAGTGTCACTAAAGACATGACAGTAATCAAAATTCACCACAGCGACAACCAGACGCCATATTGTCAAAATGAAAAAAATAAAAGTCGAAGAACTATGTCAAGTGGGGTGTCGTTGAATAGGTATTTTAAAATCATCTTTAGGTTTCTTATCATTTCATATCATTTTTCATTTTAAGTAATGGTTTAGGATATATAGCGATTTAAAGTTGTTTAACAAAACAATCACTCTCGCTAATTTTCTTACTTATTGATTTAAGTTTTTATTTCAAGTATAAACGATATACAAACAAAAAAAACTGAACAAATCGTATCGTAACTAAAAAGTGTAAAATAAAAAAAATAATTTAAAGAAAAACAAAAAACCCGACTGCGTAAAAACTAATTTTAAAAAATACGTGAAAAAGTTAACTTAAATAAAAACTAAAAAGAAAAAAACAAGCCCAACAGAACAGCAGGAAGAAGCAGAACAGAACGACTCACAGTCGGGGCCCCTTGGCAAGATTTGATTGGTAAAATTTGAATGGGCCCCGACTGTGAGTCGTTCTGTTCTGCTTCTTCCTGCTGTTCTGTTGGGCTTGTTTCTTTCTTTTTAGTTTTTATTTAAGTTAACTTTTTCACGTATTTTTTAAAATTAGTTTTTACGCAGTCGGGTTTTTTGTTTTTCTTTAAATTATTTTTTTTTTAATATCTTAAATCTTTATATTCTTTTATTCTTATATATAAAAATCAATTGCTGTTCGTTAGTCTCGCTAAAACTCGAGAACGGCTGGACCGATTTGGCTAATTTTTGTTTTGAACGATTTCTGGAAGTCCAGGGAAGGTTTAAAAGGTGAGGCGGTACGAAGTTTGCCCGGTCAGCTAGTCTTATATATAAAAATCAATTGCTGTTCGTTAGTCTCGCTAAAACTCGACAACGGCTGGACCGAATCGGCTAATTTTGGTCTTGAATTACTTCTGGAAGTCCAGGGAAGGTTTAAAAGGTGAGGCGGTACGAAGTTTGCCCGGTCAGCTAGTAAGTAATAAAGTCTGTCGCTTAAGAAATACTGGTTGGTTTATTTATTCTACACGGTAGCATTCCTGAATACGTAATGTCTAATTATATGAGCATATTCTTTAATAACGACGGGTTCCGGGCTATTTGTATTAACCGACATTTTTGAAACTTTACACCAGAGCAGTTTAAAGTTTCGATTTTTAGAAAAAAAATAATAACTTTAGCAAATCGCATTATTTCTTTAAAAAGAAGGATATTACTGTTTTTATAACATATTCCCCATAATCAGATTATTATTTTTTTCGAATATTCCTATTTTTAACGAAGATAAATGTCGCTTAATACAAAATGACCCATATTTTACTTTTTTTTGTTCCAGGCTAAATGACTTAACCGCCTATGATTATTGTTTCTTATTCCAGGCTAAATGACTAAACCGCCTAGGTTTATTATTTCTTGTTCCAAGCTAAATGACTTAACCGCCTAGGCATGCAAATAATGGCTCTAAGCTAAGTGCTTTAATCAAAGAGTTGGTCATATTTCAAACCCAAGCTAATTGATTTAACTACCATATCTTAAACTTATTAATGTACGGCTAATTAGTTTATACGACTGATTTTTTTTAAATAAATTGTTTGTAATCATACTTGAATAATGAAGTTTGCAGAAATTGGCGGTTAAAACATTGATAAATTAAAAGGTACATGAAATGAGAAATAAAACACATTATAAATTGTTTAAAGATAAGTTTTTTATTTAATATGACAATCACCTAGGAACAGCAGTAACTTCTTACCTTACCAAGGTAACAACTAAAGTTTTATCACAATTTTATAAGAATCAGAAGTTAAACAGTCTTTTTTATTACGTAGCCTACAATCTTCTTCTTCTTCTTCCTGCCCTTATCCCATTCTACTTGGGGTCGGCGCAACACGTTTTCTTCTTCCATTCTCCCCTATCAGTCGTCACAGTATCATTTACTCCTTTTTCTTTCATATCATTCCTTAGACAATCCATCCATCTTTTCTTTGGCCTTCCTCTTCCTCTCCATCCATCAACATTCATACTCATCACTCTCTTAGTCACATGGGTGTCATCCCTCCTCATCACATGTCCATACCAAGATAGACGATTCCCTTTCATTTTTTCTGTAACAGGCGCCACTTTCAAACTTCCCCTTATAAACTCATTCCTTACTTTATCCATTCTTGTCACTCCACACATCCATCTCAACATCCTCATCTCCGCTACATGCAATCGTTTCTCATCCATCTTTTTCACAGCCCAGCATTCCGATCCATACAATACGACAGGTCTTATCACGGATTTGTATATTTTCCCCTTTAACTTGAGGGGCATCCGTGGGTCGCAAGTTGTTCCGGTGACCTGTCGCCATTTCATCCATCCCGAGTTGATCCGGTGTGTTATGTCCCGGTCTACATCGCCGTCTCCTTGGACAAGCGACCCGAGGTACCGAAAGTCGGAACAGACTGGTATGGGCGTTCCTGCAAGAGTAATGGGCACAGGACTGGAGAGACCGCCAAAATCGCAAAACAGATATTCTGTTTTGGTTCTGCTTAATTTCAGGCCAACGTTCTCCAGTCTTCGCCACCACACCTCCAATCTGCTCTGGACCTCTAGGCCGCTCTCGGCAATCAGCACAATGTCATCGGCAAACAGCATGCACCAGGGGGCCTCTTCCTGGATGTCCGACGTCAGAGCATCCATTATCAACAGGAAGAGGTACGGGCTAAGAGCCGACCCTTGGTGCAAGCCAACCGCTACATTGAAGCTGCCGGTAGTGCCCGCTGTAGACCGGACTTGGGTACTGCATCGGCTATACATTGCACGGATCAACTGTACATACTTTCCAGGTACACTTTTCTCCTTAAGGGCCCACCACAGATCCTAAAACAGTAACAGTTTTAGATCAATCTTATGACCTGAAATAATTATTCTCATTCTTCTTCATTCCTAAACTTTAACATTTGAGTATATAAAAACTTCTTTTTTGAGATCTCTTCAATTACAAAAAAAGGTTTATCTATAAGATAACTTCTTTAAAAAATAATCACATAAAAAAATAAAATACTTACATATACCGGTTGGAAGCAACCTGCATCCAGCGTCTTCCGGCGACCTTTATATGGTCGTCTGTCCATCTCGTTGGTGGACGTCCTACGCTGCGCTTGCTAGTCCGCGGTCTCCACTGTAGCACTTTTCGACCCCATCGGCCATCTGCTCTGCGAGCAATATGGCCTGCCCATTGCCACTTCAGCTTGCTAATCCGGTGGGCTATATCGGTGACTTGACAACCGAGTTGGATTCGGCGGTTGACCTCTTTCTCGAAGTTGGACCTACCTAATTGGACTACTTGTCCGAAATAGATATATGAGTCAACAATTTCGTGTACCGAGTTTCCAACAGAGACTGGGGTGGGCACAACATTGGCATTTGACATAATTTTCGTCTTGTCCGTGTTCATTATCAAGCCCACCCGTTGTGAAACTCGGTCGAGGCCATCGAGCATCATGCTGAGTTCCTTCATCGACTTTGCCATGACTACGATGTCGTCGGCAAACCGAAGGTGAGTGATGTATTCGCCGTTGATGTTGATGCCAAGTCCTTGCCATTCCACGGAATTAAAGAGTTTCTGGAGGACTTTAAATACCGGTGTTCCACCCGCTCTCAGAAGCTCTGAAGTGATTCCGTCCTCGCCCGGCGCCTTATTGTTCATAAGCTGCTTCAGGGCCATCTTAATCTCGTACAGACTGATGTCCGGGATATCTTCGGTATAATGTCGGGACAGCTTGTCTCTTGGATCTCCTACCAAGCTGTCAACGGGCTTTGCGACCGAAGTGTATAACTGTCCATAGAACCTCTCGATCTCGCCTAAAACCTCTACTTTGGTCGACACTATGCTACCATCCTCCCGTTTCAGCTTTGTGATGCGACTTTGCCCAATAGACCTGTCCTTTGCGAACATTTTGGAGCCTTAGTTTCGCTGTATGGTCTCTGTAACACGATTCATATTAAAAAGAAGCAGATCATGTCGCAAGGATTTATAAGTCTATTGAGCTGCCTATATGACTTCGCGTCATCGGAAGACCGCAACTGTAGCAAGCGTCGTTCAGCCATGAGGTTTAAGGTTTGCTCGGTCAATTTCTGAGGTCTTTCTTTACGGCAGGGTCTAAAAACTTAGACCCTACCGTGCGGACAGTTTCCACTAGCCCGTCGTTGATCTCGTCCACTGAAACTAAGTTCTCAAGGCAAGCAAAGCGATTAGAGAGCTCGAGTTGAAAGTTTTCGGGGTTTTGAATATGGAACCGAGTAGGTCGGAGCGTAGACTTCATCAGGCTGGACCTTTCACATTTAGCATTGATATTCAGCGAGCCTCTTACGATTCGGTGATCGCTACCGGTTTTTACCCTGTTGATCACAGAGACATCACTGAATATCCATTTCTTGTCGGTCATGAAGAAGTCTATCTCGTTTCTCGTGAAACCATCGGGACTCAACCAGGTCCATTTCCTGTGAGGCGGCTTCTGGAAGAAAGAGTTCATCATGAAGAGTTTCTCTTTCTCCAGAAAGTCGGCCAGCCTCTGTCCCCTAGGGTTCCGTTGCCCATACCCAAATTGCCCCACTCTCACCTCATCACCGCTTTTCTTGCCCAACTTTGCGTTAAAGTCTCCCATAACAACAGTGAAGTGGGTTTTGGAACTATGTATGGCCCTACTTATGTCCTCATACATAGTCTCCACTTCATCATCAGAGTGTGACGAGGTCGGTGCGTATACCTGAATGACCTTCAGCGAATATCTTTTGGATATTCTGAGTATTAGGTATACCACCCTGCTCGACACACTGTCGATTGTTATTGTGTTGTTTACGAGGGACTTGTGAACGAGAAACCCGACACCACCTTGAGACTGTTGGTCGCCCTACCGGTAGTAGAGCAAGTTACCAGACTTCAGTGTTACAGTGTCCTCCCCCTCTCTACGGACTTCGCATAACCCTATAATGTCCCAGTGTAACTTGCTCAGCTCCTCTTCCAGCTCG
Source organism: Agrotis exclamationis (assembly GCA_950005045.1). Lineage (NCBI taxonomy): Eukaryota > Metazoa > Arthropoda > Insecta > Lepidoptera > Noctuidae > Agrotis > Agrotis exclamationis. The sequence goes on along the minus strand of OX465424.1, from coordinate 12,657,147 downwards.
CAGATCTTTTCGTCAGTCCTCATTGTGCGTATGTCGTGTCAGGGCCAGTCGTCGTGGGGTTGGGTAGCCGGATCTCTTCCGGAGATTCTTAGCAACCCCTGCTCCGCCGTTACCTTGACCGCTACCCGCGCCAGGGATAGCGGAGCTGCCGGGGACTGGGGGGCCTAGTTTTTGTGCGGTCATTTTGGGGGTAATTTGCCTTAAATCACCACGCTCGGCAGGCGGGTTGGTGATCGCAGTGAGGATGTGCAGTACATGGAGGACGCTACTGCCCGACCTCCGGTTTGTCTCTTAGTCGCCTCTTACGACACCCACGGGATGATTTGTGGGAACGCAATTCTAAGCCGGGGCCCCACGGCATGTAGGAATGACTACCTAAAACTGTTACTGTTTTATTTAGGCATGTTTTTTAAAAATATTTTTGATCGCAGTCTGGTAGAATCACCTTGGTTTTTATTTCGCTCAACTGTTGGAATGTTGGCGGGGGCATTTAAACTCGCGCGTTTTATCGCGATGGCGCCAACATCATTGTTTTAACCATCGTCATGATAGTCAATACATATAAAATTTTGATTGTATTAATGTGTATTCTATTCTTATTCCGTTTAAGTTAAACTGTTTGAAGTACTAGAACTTTACTTTTGATATAACTGAAACGTCACTGGAAATCAAATATGGAATAAAACAAATAGGTTTAACCATAATCTTTAAATGTTTTGTTGAAATCCTAAATAGTTCATGCGACCGACACTTTATTATCTACTGCAAGCTAAATGATTGAAGTGACAACATCCAACATTTCATGTACAGAGCTAAATGTATGGATTGATACTGGGTATGAATTTGACTAAGAGGCTAAATGTATTAAATGACATTCTCGTACATTTACAAGGTAAAGCTAATTGTATTCAGCGACACTGGATAAGAATTTAACAAAGAGGCTAATTGTATGAAGCGACATTTCTATATATTCATAAAGTCAGGCTAAATGCTTTAACGTACGTTGCCTGTAAATTGTCGCTCCAGGAAAAAACGTTTAAACGACTGCCTGGTATTTGGTAGTCAGCTTAAGTACACAGTTCCTAAATTTGTCAATATTTTATGTCGCTTCATTAATTGCAGTCCAAAATGGGCCCAAAAAATGCGGTTGTGTTAAGCGACAAAAAAGTGCTCCGATCGTCACCAAACCCAGCTCAAATGACGCAGAAAAATTCCCTGATTCCAAATATGTATAAAAGTCTATATCGCTCAGAGTGTCGCTTAATACAATTAGCCCGGAACCCGTCGATAAGATGTATACTTAGATGCTTAGATTTAATACAAAGTTGGCATCTTATAATTAAACAGTCATCTGTATAATACAAAATCGATTGCTGTGTATTACTCTCACGAATATTTAAAACAGGCTCGACCGATTTGATTTTCAAGATTGACATAAAAAAAGACGAAATACGTTTTTTTCCTTTAATACTTTGCACCGGTGTGAATTTTGAGGGGGGTCGGATATTTTTTTTATTTCATTAGTTTTACATTTTTCCGAAAACAAAACAAGAAGAAGAGTCTTTTACTCTCGTCTACGTCAGAACGAGCTTATTCAGAAGCTAGACAATCGTAATTTTTAATCAGGAAGAGTCTGACATTCCCTGCCACTCCAGTCAGGGAGAGGGCATAATTCATGATTTTTATACCAAAATAAAAGTGTATGAGTCCGACTTTTTTGTTTTTATTTTCATCCATAAAATTATGTTATATTTCAACATAACAACCTAATTGAGCTCTCTTCAGGATCATTATCCCTTTGCTGTCTTGCTTTAAATTTTAGTGATTAAATAAAAAAGAAGTGTTTTTTGACAAAATACTACGAACGCGTGTAACGTAACACTCACAAGTCATTTTATCATTTTGATATGCACTTACTACTTTTACTATGTATTGTTTTATTTTTTTACACCAATTTTATGAGGTATATTAAGATGAACAATAGTATTATTTCATGATTTTAATCATGAATAATTTTAAACTACTTGTCTATGCGTAAGAATAAAATTTCTTACGCATAGACAAGTAGTAGTCGACTTCATCACCCTATGGTTGAATGCCATTAATGGCTAAGCTAATCCATAAACAACGGCTAAATCTTTTTTACTTGATAGCACTATAGATAGTTTTAAATTAAATAAAGTCTGATTCACATGGGTATAAAAAATGACGAAAGTCGTAATGCAATTACGTGGTCACCGTCTATAAATAAAACATTCAGCAAGTTAGTCGCGTAAATTATGCTTTCTTGGTATGTTAGAGGATGATGTATAAATTAGCAATTAATAACTTTTACCACTGGTCTACTAGCAGGTTCCTAACACCTTGAGATCCAGTTTCACAAGTACTACAATCGTGAATAAGTATTATTTTTCTCCATGAATTAGCAAGGATATAAAGTTACTTTTTAATTATCATACGCTTTTTTATTATTCCATGATAGCATCGAAATAGCCAAATTATTATTAGAATTTGTCATAATGTCTCATTTTAGTGTCAACATTTCATACTAATTCCGACATTTGAGTACAATTTTAAGCTTCGGAAGTGGTTTTATTTGCTATAAGATAAAATCTAATAAAATGATGCAGCAAAGTTAAACAAGTTTGACTCAAACATAATTTTGACTCATTAGTTCTTTACAGAAAAGGTACCTACAAAGTAAAGAAAGAAAGCAATCATTCTATCTATTCTTGTTTTAGACAAAACGAGAAAGGTTTTTGAGTATTTTTTTGGGCAATAATGGTTTGAATATACCTACTGAACAGGGTTTGCGGATAGTTTAAACTACAACATTTAGAATAACTTTTATTAAAAAAAAAAAAAACATAAAATTAACTAAGATTAAAAAAATATCCATTCCACGGAACTCTAAAAAACTGGTTTCACTTTTAAAATAATAATCATTGAAAAAGTGGTTTAAATTAATTAGAGTTGAAAAGCATCTGTTTAAATTCGGAGTAAAATTAAGTATAATAATAAAATTACAGGTTAGTGATGCCGTCTGCAATTCGTTCGTCACGACTTTGCATGATACAACTCCGTTTTTGGACGAACACTTTTTAAATGATAATTTCATGGCAATTTTTTTAAGTCTTTATGATTTCTTTCTTTTTTTAAATTTGATCTGTGTGAATTTTAAGAAATTTTAGATGTGTAACACATAAATCGCTTTCTCAGTTACGTAGTTTCAATGCTTGATTAGATATACCTTAGATCAACTTGTTAATATTTAGTGTTTATTTGTAAATACGTTGCTGAACACACTTATGTCTGAATTTTCGAGTAATTGCAAAAAATAAAATACAAGTCATGCAACTTGCAACAAATTATAATAAAATATGACGTCTTTTAATCACGTATTGTACTTTAATCCGATATTTTTAAATGACTATGTCTTTGAAAGCCGACAATAATCCTATAATTGCTAGTAAAGTTATAACATATCTCAGTGAAGTCGTTAAAATGCCTTAGCTTAAATAAATAAATAGAAAAAGAAAGAACTAAGAATTGCTACTATCTAACTGAGACAGTAGACAAAAAGACCTTGTTCTTTATGAAGTGCACGTGATATTCAACCTAGAGTGATAAAGCAATTACGAAGGTGAGTTTGTTACGTTTGAGAATCTATGAGGTACCCTTGTATTTATTTTAGCTAAGGGTGAGGCCAAACGAGCGTAATTTTTGCGCGGAATTACGGTCGCTTTCATACAAAACAAAAGACGACTCTGTCGCGACGCAAATTTTATCTATGAAAGCGACCGAAATTCTGCGACTCACGACTCAAAAATTACGCTCGTTTGGCCTCACCCTAAGGATTGTGTGTATCGGAAGCCTGTGACTGATTTTGTTACTGTGGTGCCAGTTAGATTAGATTTTCTCTTATTTATGTTTAAAAGAAAATTTGGTCATTTATTTTATTTGTTATTTACCAGAAAAAAAAAATTATTACTACAGGTTTTTTTTTAAATGAAACCTGTACAATTAAAGTTAGCATAATAAATAAAAACGTATTTTTTAATGTTTATGGAAAATATTACTTTAATATTGCGCAATTCATTGATTTGAACATTTTTATTTTGTTTGTTTCTTCGTGTATTAAAGTAATTAATTAATGAATAAAAATAAAGCATTTACAATTTAGCAGTGTAGGTTGTGCATCCTCCAAATGTTTAAACCCTGAAAGCCGATGTTTTCCTAATCATAATAACATAGTTTAACAGTTTTAGATTTCATTAATCACGTTCATTTTACATAAGTTTGATATTGGAGCATTAATTGGAACAGTATCTCGTAAGTTTTTCTCGTTTATTCATGCAGTGTAATGTAATGGTGGTATCGCAATTAAATATTTTTTTTTTTCACTAACGTTTAATTAACAAACATACAAATAAATATGATAACACTGTATTGACAAATTGTAAAAAATTATACTCTAAAGGACATATTCACTGAGTTAAGCACTCTTAGAAAACGAACTACTAACCAGTACCTACCCGACCGCGACCCAGCGAGCGCACAAAAAAAACGCCAAAACGCATAGGCAAAGATTGCGTTTACACTCTTTCGTCCGATTAATCAGTCGTCAACAAACGCAGGTAATGACGTATCGGCCCGAGATTTTCCTTCTAAGAGCCTTCGACCCGTAAACTCGATCGAAATGAAAATGTAATTATCGAAGTAAACAATGGTCAAGTCGTTTGGCGGCATTCGTGCGTCGAACATCGCGGCAGTCGCACGCGCGCGGTGCAAAACAGGTACAAGCGACGAACGATCGGACGTTTTACCTTATCGCGTGTTCCTTACATCGCATTGTTTGAACGAGATGCACTTATCTCTATGCCATATTGTCGAAAGTGATACATGATTCAGTTCCGCGGATGCACTTGACATTGACGCGTCAAATCTCGATGTAAGTTTAGTGATCAAAATGTTTCAGTGGCAGTGCTCCCAACAATTAGCTAGGGTACTAAAGTATTCACACTTTTATATTATTTATCCGGAAAACTCCGTTAAATATCTGCATTTTATTGTTGAAGTAGGTATCATTGTTATGGTGATTCCAGACGTTAGGTTTGGTACGCGTTAAAACCGCAAAATCAGTAAAAATAAGTATTGAATTAACATGTGATGTTGAAAATGCCTATTTTTTCTTTCAGTAAATAACAGGTAGTTATCGCTGTGTGTGACTAATTTGTGTTCGTTATTTTATGACGTTATTATAGCAATTAGTATTATTCAAAACTGTGGACTTATTTTCGTTTGTCAAGTTGTTTTTACCTGAATTTTTCAAGGGTAGTACAGCGCGCGGTTTTCTGACGGTCACGTGCATGTGATGCGTCTACGTAGCTCGAATCGAGCTGATTAGAAGTGAACGATTAATTAACGATTTGAAAAAGTATATTTTATTTAATGAGTTTCTGGTGGTGAACTAATTTACATCAGTAGGTATTGAAAATTGTTACCTGTAATCTTACTCAAGGACTAAGTATCTACATATTTGGAATGTTTAAACAGGCGTGCAATTTTTGGCCTGACTACGTTTAGGTACCTTAATTCGGGACCAAGTGAAATGAGACTGATGCCTTATTTGTGAATTTTCATAAACAGCGACCATCAAAGTATTCAAATTCAGTTCAGATGTTGATGTGACGTTAATATGATTATTTAAGAATTAAAAACGAGTTATGTGTTAATAAAGTATCAATTAACAATACAGATACCATCTATATTTCAAAGTCTGTAATTAATTGCTGTGTGAAGAGATAATGTCTTTGTGAGGTGTGACAGCTCATTATTTGACGTCGTTGAAATACTGGCAGTCTTATAAAAGTCATTAATAAAATTTAAAAAAAAATGTTTTTATTTTCATCTGAATGCTGAACATCACACACAAAAAAATGAAACTACAAATCGAAAAACAATTTAAAATATTTCAATTCTGTCATATGTTTTTTCAGAATACGGAATTCGTTAAAATTTTTGTTTGTTTCACTGCAATCAGTACTCAGTACTTTAACCCTGTACATTCATACAGGCAATTTACCTGACTACTAAGATATAATTATGTAAATAGCATGTGACAAAAACCACGAGCGAACTGACGTATGTACAGATAAGTCAAGTTGTTCGGTTGTGTACATTTGAACGTTGATTTTGTTAGCTCGTCTCACTAAGTACACCTTGTGGTTGCTTACATAGTAACTGTTGAAATTGATATGTTTTTACATTGTTATAAAAGGCTTCTGAAATTGTTATTTGTCATCACGATCAGGTAACTTTAGATTTTCTTTACATATTTTCTTTAGAAGAAAATTTCGGCGTGACTTTCTTCATTTCATATTTAGTTTATAGAACTCTTATTTATTATTTTTATTGCGTAACTAGTCATTGGTACTGGCTATATTGGCTTATACTAAGAATCTATGTTTTCATATCTAAGTACTTGTTTTTTCGCGATAACAGCGAGCAAGCATTTCAGTCAAAGAATTATTTTTTGAAATAGGCAACATAAAATTACTCATAGATACAAAATATTTTTTGTTCTGCTTATTTTATACTATTATCTGCAGAAACATTCAAATGGTGGTACAAGCAGAATACGATGATATTAAGATAAAAATTGTGTGTAAACATCGTAAAAGTTTTACCTTATTTGATTGACGCGGACGTGATGAGATTCCTAGAGGGCACAGATTTGTTGCATCTATTTAAAATTGGTTTTCATATTGAAAAAAAAATAAAGGTCTTCCCTTTTCTAACTCCATTAAGAAAGTTTTGCAACTACAATAAGAAATCCATAAATAATAATGACAATACCTATATAATATTTTTGCAATTCAAAATAGGTACAGATGAGACTCAATAAATTAATGGCACGTGTCTGCTTATTTAAATAAAATGTTTCTCTTCAATGCAGTTCCATTCGACGTAGAATTTCCAATAAAGTGAACAATTTAAAAGTTATATTAACAATATTTTGAATTAACCAATCATAAATTTTAATTATTTGTTCATCAGGCGGCACGGTTTTAATCTAGAGCATTTGATAGGTCAAATTATCTTAAACCGTCATGATTATAACAATCAAATCAAAATTGGAACCTATTTTTCTGTAATAGCCTCAACATAAAAAATGCGATTGCTAATAAAAGGCTACGTAACTACGATAATATCAATAACAGTGGTGGATTGACCTTGGTCAAGCTTGTAGTTCATAAATCAAATTAAAATTGTCGTGTAACCTTTTTGTTTAATATTTTATCAAGAATGCCAAGTTTTTGAACGGAGCGCATGACTGCCACTGAAACAGTTATTAGCATTAATTTGGAAACAAGAACTTGTGTAAAGTTTATTTCTTTTTTTTTTTCTTTTAGATAATCGATAAAAAGTCGATACTTATCTGAACGACAACGAACGTAGCTACAAAACAATAGATCGGGCAGCGGAAGAGGAAATTATCAATGTTACAGTGACGGATCACGAGAGAAAAAAACATCACAGTGACGTTTGATCAGAATAGATCACTTGATTAAATTGTTTTAGTGTTTAAAGTGAGCCATAAGTGAACGAAATCTGTGTTGTGAGGACATGCGATGACACGTCTGCGATTTTGACGTGTACTTCTAAGTCGCAAATCGCAGAAAAACTGGAGGTCGACACGTATGAGGTGTCAGTTGTCGTCCAGCTGACAACAGATGTCATCCCCATTGAAGTCGGTGAGTCAGACGTACTTAAAACATCTTCTTTAATCAGAACAGTACAGTCAAACAAGTTACTGGGTATAAGGATATACTTCCGGTTCTACAAATACCTTTGGGAGGATCAGAAGGGATGGTTATTCCCGGTTATCTCAAGGTATTTGAAAAACCAGGACCATAACATAACCTACTCAGTAGGGTATGGTTCAGTGTACTGAGTAGTCAATTCTTTTACATTGTTCTATGCGACTCAGAAACAGGATTATTGGCCCTTTTTATTTAAGTATTTATTTAAAATGTCATAATCTTCCAGAAGTATAATAATTAATACATGTTAACAGAATTACATTTAGTCCTCTGGGTATCTAGTATTAAAACCCTGAACAACATTTTTGACGTATTTAATACGCATTCAAAGCTTTTTCGTGATAAGAAAATTTGAATGCAAGCAGGACTCGAAGTTGCGACCATTCGATTAAGTACATAGGACGCCTTTACCAACTCGGCCATCGCAGTCTTGCTCTCAATTGAATATTTCTTTTCACAAAGTTCACGAAGAACATTACCTCTAAATCAAATTACTTGTTCGACAGTACTTAGTTATTTTTCGACATTTGGAACAACGACTTTTTGTGGGCAAGACTTTGTCATCTCCCGAGGCTTACGTGATTTTTCAGTACAGTTTTACACGTTTTGTTTACTTTTGTGTTTATCAGAATTGCCATTGACTCGCTAAGAAGAAGCATGTGATGGTGGTTGATTGTGCATTTAGAGTCATTTGTTAGAGCAATCTGCTTTTTATGTCCGCTGAACACGTCACACTTTTCCTTATTTAGTAAAATTAATAGATCATAAGTAGGTACACTTAGATCATTTTGCTATACCTAGTAAATACCTAGGTAAGGTTTTTTTACACATAGAACAGCTTTTGTTTTTATAACTTTGAACATAGAAGGTGTTGATTTGAATAATGAAGATAAGTGAAGCTTTGCAGTTATTCGTCACATAATGCTCTTGTTTACCGGGGTCGCGGGACTGTCTCAATAAGGTTCCCCGGAACGTAAAGAGCACTCAAAGGAACATTGTGGTTTGATTCCACCTAGGGCTGTGGGCCTCGTTTAGGCAATGGGTTATTGATATGATGTGACTAATAATTTAATCTTGTTTAGTCTTTTTTTTATAACAAAACAATAGGTATTATACATATTTCGGGCCTTCAACTTACATAGTAATATACTTCAAAATACGTTACCATATAAAATAAGCCAAACTAAATGACCCAATTTGCCACAATTGATTGCAATGTATGATTAATAACGAGAAAAAGAAAATATTTTGTGTTTGAGCGCACGCGTTAAAATAACAAGCCTTTCTTTTGACGCCATTTTGAAATAAAAACTAGCACTATTTGCCAACAGCCAATTATCAACAGTACTCGCAATCGATTCTAATTAGAAAACACATTTGGTATTAAACGTGCCGAGCCGAATTGACTTAAGGCGTTCTTTACTCGAAAATCAGGTATTCGAATACCGTATACTCGATTAGGTTAATTAATGCAAGAAATGTCCCCTTCGCAAATTTGTCTCCTAGACATCACTTATCGAAGATGGTAAAACAGGTCCTGCCAGTGTTTTTGTGATTTTAAACACAAATAAACGGCTGACGGGTTTTTTAATCAGTCTCTAAAGAATTATTAAGGAGTTTTATTTGAACTAAAATTTTCTTAAATTAACTCTGAACATTAAAATACATGATATTTCTCAAAATAGATTTGTCTTGTTTTCCTTATATTTTTTTTAGGTGAAAACTTGAATAGTCTAATTTTGTGTTTATAATTTCAAAATATAGTTTGGTGTTCGTCGCTACTTCTAAATGATTAGGTAGGTATCTAACCTACCAAATCATTTAGCTGCTTTTGTGGTTTCTATTCTATTTTTGGGAACAAAAGTGTTGGCTTGAGTAATTGAATTCTATGAAGGCAGCGGTCTGCTTCAAACTGCATGCAAATCCACTTAGCATAATGAGTACTGAACAATACATCGCTGCATTTTTGACATTCGTTTGAAGTTAATAGAGATAGAATTTAATTCTTTAAGTGCTTATAATGATATTAAGGCGTTTATCGTCATCTAGTGACAGAAATTTTGCTGTGACTCTAGTAAACAGTTTCTATCCCCTTTTTTGAGTGTGTATAAGACCTGTGTGGAGTGGAAGGGATTCTGACTCTTATTGACTAAATAATCTATCTAGTGATTGCCTACAATTCGCATAATTCTCTTTGAAAGATTCACGGTTTAAATCTATCACATTAATGGTCTTTTCGAGTGTATTTTCTTATGCACTATCAGATTTTAAGACGTACGAGTATATTAGTAAAAGAACAAATATAATAAAATCAATCGTAGTTATCCATGGTTTTCTTGTACCTAAACGTTTACTAATAAATAATCGTGATCTAGTATGGACACCATAATCGTAATCTATTTTGCTATCAATGAATCACCCTGAAGTAGGTAGTCGGTAAGTACTAGTTCTCATTGAAACAGGTGTCGTGAAAAATCTGGTCACGCTCGGTTATGTTTGGCCTTGCGATGAACAAAATGGATTATTGAATGAACATACTGCTATTTTTTTATTTATTATTGCATGAGTTATGGTCATGGAATAGATTATTCTGAATTGGCATTGTGATAGCTAAAAAATCGATCAGCACATAACTATGTCTTAAAAAATTAAAATATTAAATTAAAAGTTTTAAGATTAAATTGAATATTTAGGTTGTTTTCTGTGTACTATACACCGTGACTTTTTAGTCGTCTTACAAAAGTCGTCCACTTAATGTATCCGACCTAAAATACCTCTAGGCGAGTTTAATTTTTTTTAAATCGTTAATAATAATTTTTATTTTTATTAAATAGGTACATTAAAAATATGAAACACCCTGTTAAAATGTTTACGTATCGATCTGTAGAGTATACCTACCCAGCGCAATAGTCGGGTAGATCATTCCATTTCCATTTTCTATGAGACAAGGGCGTTTCTAACTACGCCTTGTGTCATAATAACCAATTAAAGTTTTTTTATTAAATTTTTCAAATCTCTTAAATACATATTTTTTTATTATAAACGTGTTCTAGTCATTGGATACATGAACTGGGCTGCTTTTGTAAGACGACTAAAAAGTCACGGTGTATAATTATATATAATTCTAAATCCTACCTTTAAATCAATTTCTTTATATTTTTACTGAAGCGTCATTAGCAGGAGAATTAATTTATTTTAACCTCCTTTTTTATTCGTAGATATCCAATGTAAACAAAAATTGCATAACATTTAAATATAATGGCGTAATAAAAAAAATGTTCTATCGTTGAATATGGGCAGGAAGAAAGTACTCACAAGTTCGTTCGCAATTTAAAAATGGGAAAATAAGTTTGTATTTTTCTTATTCAACCTTGCCAGTATTATTTGCTTGCTTGTGATAAAATAAAAACAGGACCGCTGCCGTGACCTTGTCAATGCGTCTGAGTGATGAAGATAAAAGAGGACGAAACAATACACCGTGCGAGGATACATCGCTTATCACTGCCACTTAAGGCTGCGTGTTCATTATGTTTACTCTTTAATGCAATTTTTATGGTAGCCATGTCTTCTTGTTGGCGCTATGAATACTTTTTTATACTCTACTATTTTTATTACAACTATTACATGGAATTATCACGTGTGTTATCAAAACATAAGTAAAATAAAGTCAGCTATCTAACTTAACTTCAACTTATTTTCTTTCAAATAACCTGTAGTGTGCAGTCAATGATGTCCTTGGATTTTAATATTCTATTGCTCATAATTTAATGGTTAATGGAGCTGTAATTTCTTCTACCATAAATTACTTCAGCATTAGCAATATACTCTATGCAGTAACGATTTTTTACCTATAAGTTCAATTTAATTGGACCGGACAGTAAGGCATTTCGGTAATGGTTAAAGGATATTGAACCTAAATACTTCACAGTTTAAGTTTGTAATTATTATAATTGCTACAGTATAATTTCCGTACAATAGGAAAGAAAGCTACGAAGATCTACGCGTAGCCGTAGCCGTGAACCTACGCCAAAATTGCTACGACTTGCTACGAACTTTTTGTACAAACTTTCTATAAATTCTGTCATGTAGCTACTGAATCTATGCTTTTAAGTAAAATATATTTTATACAGTAAGACAAACAGTCGTGTCTTCGCTATCAATAACTTCAAGATATCCTAAGCCAATCTCGATATACGCGAATAAAAATACAAAATGTGTTTGCAATTAATTTCCTTGCGCAACTCTTGAGTGAAATGAGGCAATATAATGGTCTTATCTTAGGCAAGGGCTAGGCTTTCGTAAGGGTTCGAAACTTGTGCTGTGTAAAACTGGCTTTATACCTGTATTTCTATATATCTTGACGTAAGTGATATCGCCACACCTTGCATTCCCATGCTTACTGATTTTCGTCTGCAAATTACTCATCTTTAAGTTATTGCATTAAGTCAAGATTTTGTAAGAGTTAGTGTTAGTTAGACTGGTATAATAAATAAAGGAGTCAATTATCTAAACGTTTACGATTTGCAAACGTAAATATTCAAGTATTAATTGAATTTGACAGGCCTGTGAGTCGCAGAAAATATCTTCTATAAACTTAGGCGGATTTTCTCACATTTTCAAATGATTTACGTTAAGCTAGTACACAACATTTTCCCACGCATATTATTATACCTACCAATTAAAGTACATAATCACTATACTTTACTGCTACAATAGATATGAACTAAAGATAATGTTTTGACGTCATCACGAAATGTAATAACTTACAAGAACATAGATTTCTGAGAACTATAAAATAATAAATGAAAAGCTGCAGGTAGAAGAAGAAGCGGTAGGTGAGAACCGCGTGCATTTTTTTAAAGGCCCTTGTTCTGTGTTTGTGTGAAAAAAAGTCTAGTTTATCCATCATAACCTTTAATTATTGCGGTTTCCATATTGCACATTTTGTAAGCAATATTTTTTTATACAGTACTAACCTCCTTTCAATCTTTTTCAAAAGATATGGGTATATAATAATCCACGCATAGGCATTTACTCGTAATTAAATAGGTACTTTATTTTTTTTTAAACAAACTTCTTAAATTTAATGATAACCGCAATATCGTGTGTGTTCTCCCTAAAATATTGATTTGAGGATAAAGGTAGATTCTATTGTAATTCAGAATTAGCTATATAATAACACTAACAGCTACTAATTCATAGAATTCTATTTATAAGGATATTGACTTTTGTCTTTAGTTTTTCCTTATCCAAGTTTCCTTACTGGAATTATTCTTTGGAAATCTTGAGGAGATTCAATGACTGACTCTATTGTGCCAGTGCTGACCATAGATCTCCATGTAAATTAATTTGTAATTGTTTGTGTTAAATGATAAGACATACCAGTAACATAAAAATGTTATATAAAAAAAAATATACATGTCGAATTGAGAACCTCCTCCTTTTTTTTTGTCGGTTAAAAATATGGGTAATGTAAAAATAAAGCGTAGCCTATGTTATTTGCTAATAATAACTATCTATAGATGAAAGAATTTCGAAAATCAATCCAGTAGAGAGTTTATAGTTACCATATATTTACAACGTACTAGTGGCCCGTCCCAGCTTCGCACGGGTATATTTAAGAACCGCTCGTCCGATTTTGTGCAAACTTCACATAAAGCATCTACTAAATAGTTCGAACAAAGCCTAAACATTTGGTTTGGATAGGTGAGCCCGTTCTTGAGTTATAACATTACAACGAAAAGTGGCATTGATTTTTATATATTAGATGCAGAACTTGCATAAAAGTTTACAAATACCTCATTCTTATCACCTTCAAAGATTGATACTATAAATAAGTGGAATACTTCTGCTATACTAGCCTGCACCCACAAATTATAAATGGTTACCCTCTGGTGCTAGAAATATCGATTAGATGTTACTAAATGCCAAGCCCAAAGGTCAGAGGAACTGAATTATCAGCTATAGTGAGCTTTCAGCGCGTGTATACATAACTTATTTAACCATTTAATTTGTTAGACCTACCGATGTTCGTGGGTCAGACTACTGATGAGGTCTTCTTTCAGTGGTTTAACTCTCAAAGCTCCACAAGTTCGTTAAGTAACTGATTTCATTTATTTATATAAAAAATAGTTTAAAAAGATAAGGTACAAGTCATAGGTTAAAGTCATAGGAACCGGTGCAATAAACTATAAATTGCTAATTTATGAGTGTATCGTAAAATGTATTTTTTTTTCAAATGGTTTTTTGTCGGACAGGTATCATTTTAAGTAAACTTTAAAGCTTCAAGCTAAAGTGACGAGCCTGCAAAAACACTTCTTTATTAACCCTAGCAGGTTTTGATCTAGGTCACATAAACTACTGTCAAACATCAGTCTAAAATACACCACAGCCTTTCTTTAGCGACGACCTAGAGACTATTTCGGACTATTCCAAATCCACTCCCATTAAACAAACTGATACACCCTTGATTCTATTCGCACCCTTACAAAGACAATAGTTGAACGATGGGACCACCCACTATAATGGTATACAATTGACCTTGATTCTTTGCGTCAGCGACTCTCCCATGGGCCATTTCGCCGACCTCACCAAGGTCACGCCGCGAACACACTGCTCCAACGTTCGTCTGACACGCGATACATCATTCTATTTTTGAAAAAGTGTCATAACTGAGTTATATAACACTTAATTATGTTGTTCACGCGAAACGTCAAGTTCAGATAAAGTTTGGATTAATTGAATGACCGTGTGTGGTTTAAAAATTATATTAGTTTTAAGATATTTCAGTGTCAAGTTAGGTGACATTGATTTTAATGTTAGTTTTTAATTATTTTTTTGCTTGTTTGATATGGTTGTTCAAGTCAGAAATATTGTTGTTTTATGTTTCTGAGATAAAAAATAGAACAAATACTATAGTGTCTTTTGTTTATCATGTAGGTACATTGTTAACTTATTCATGTTTTATTTTCATCATTTGATACTTGGTACTCATTTTATGTTAACCTTGTTCCCATTTTCCTTGTTCCGCTCACAGACGATGTATGTATGCGACATGTAAAAATTTGATAAATAAACCAGCTAAGCGCCATATGGGAAAATAAGCAACCAGTTTTTAAAACAAATTATCTTTTCACCAATATCAATTTGATGAAGTAAATTGAAATGGCTCCCTATATAAGGCATTCACTTATTGATTATTATCACCTGAAACGTGTTTTTCTTAAACTTTAAAGTTTCCCATAGTCTGCTTGGCAAGTTTTATGCAAAACTGTGAAATATAATTAAAAATAAACTAGTCTTTATTAAAACCAAATCGATTGGTATTTTGTAGCCGCAAAATATGAAACACAGAATCAGTTGAAGATTTTTTCTGAATTACCCACTACTTAGCAATTTTCTCTTGAATTGGTAGTAAGAAACTGGTTTTGAAATAGGTTAACTAATAACATACTACGATTAATCATGTAACAAGCACTCTCAGGAAACGTTGACGACAGCTCAGTCTTAATTTACGTAATCATGAGTTAATTGTAGCGTAACAACCATTAGAGACAACCCGTATCCATTTCCAGGTTTTTAATAGGCCCTTAAAGTTTTACAAAACTTTATTCTAAGAAAAAAATACGTTTAATAGCGGAAAAATCGTAAGAAAAACATGCGAAGTCGTGCCAGTCCTCATCAAAGCGGCACGGTAGGCACGTGGTCGAGCGATCGACTGCCGAACTGCGTATTATTGCGCATTCGATTCCCTCACGGAACTTATATTTGAATGATCTATAAGTATGTGCAGTAGTTGTTCCGAGTCTGATTGTATGTACAGACGCCAGCACATCAAGCTACCACAATGTGCCAAATTTCTTCAATAGATTTTCAACCTTATCACAATAGTGGAAGGTTAATGTTCGATTGGTAAAATCTGACAGTTTCGGGTAGGTTGACCTGCTGGCGTCTGTACAGAAACGTACCCATGATTCAGGATAAATTCCTATAGTGGGGTAATGATTGAAAAAAAGCATTGGTATATACAGATTTCCACAAAAAGTAACAAAAACACTTAAGACGATTTAAATAATTGTGAATCAAAGGGGTTGACAGTGTGTCCAGTAAAGGTAAGGCCGTTCTGTCTGCTAATTCCAGTAACATATAGACCAGTTGTAAATGAAACAAGCTGTGGGATTTGGTACTAGGCCGGATTGACACTAGACTGACACTACAATAATACCTGTTACATTAAAATGTCCTAGTGATACTGTACCTAGTATTTTTGACAGCAACTGTAGGTGAACTAGGTATTTAGTATTTGTAATATGATAATCATAATTGGTAACAATATTTCTTTGAAAGATTGAATTACCTTGTTAAGATTAGTACTGACTAGGCTTCTGTTTGTTATAAAGATAAAATCTGTATCGGGACGATGTCGAGGGCAACTGGGCAATCTTGATTGTAAAAACAATGCGAGTGTTTAATCAAATGCTTTAGTCAAGTCAATGGTATTGATCGATTAATTAAGATTAATTTGTCTTTTTTGATTGCTGAACTGTATAACCGGTGATGCAGAAATTGGCATTTAAAATGTGTTCAATTCTATCTATGACGTGTAAGATAGATATGATGAGGTTACCTATATTTTGATTTGACTAAGATCAACATACACACATCAAAAGTGTCTAGGGATCAAGCATTTTTATGCGGATTTCTTGAGATTGAGATGTGGCTTTGTAATAAATTTATGATTTTATAAATTTATATGGATCCTTTTTGGTGCATTTCATAATTTGAATCAGGAACTGTGAATCAAATTCGAGTAAAAGATGAAAATCAGCTGTCAATATTTTCCCTATAAAAACATACAACGCATTGAAGACATTATTAGTGCTACTGCCTACTGTTTCCCTACTACTGATTAAAACCAACGTTATTATGGAGCGGCGACGTCATTTAAGCAGGGAAGAAATGCTCAGAGCCGTGGGAATGATAGAAGCTGGTTCCCGGCAACGTACTGTGGCTTTAGCTCTGAATACAAGTCAGAGTGTTATCAGTCGACTTTGGACACGTTACCGAAGCACTGGTACCGTGGCTGAGCGCCATGGAGGACGGTATCGCTGCACCACACGGAGACAAGACCGATACATTCAAATCTTAACTCGAAGAGCTCCAACAATAACCGCCATGATGTTAGCCGTGAGGCTTCATCACTCTTCAGGGAACTTAATTAGCGACCAAACAGTCAGAAACCGCTTGCATGAAGTGAACCTTCATTCCCGAAGACCGCTACGGGTACCACCTATAGCAATGCACAATCGTAGGATTCGATATCAATGGGCTCTTGAACACAGAAATTGGGCAGAAGAACAATGGCGTTTCGTGTGCTTTTCTGATGAGTCTCGTTTCGGTATGAGACCGGATACAAGACGTATACGACACTGGAGAACCCCTGGACGCCAACAGCGATTAAAATCCTGCCAGGAAGTCCATCCTTAGAGTGGTGGAACCATCATGGTATGGGCGGGTATTTGGATCGGCGGAAGAACTGAGTTGATTTGGATCAGAGGCAACCTCAACGCTCAAATTTATGCTGAGACGATTGTATCAGACGTCATCGTTCCTCTACAAGTGCAAATCGGTCCCTTATTTCAGTTAATGCATGATAATGCACGACCGCACACCGCAAGAGTTGTAAGACAGACTCTCGCCGCAGCTAACATCAATGTCCTGCCCTGGCCTGCTCAGTCGCCAGACTTGAATCCGATTGAGCATGCATGGGATATGCTACAGAGAAGAGCTCTGCCGAATATGGAGGGTATCCAGTCGCAAGAAGACCTTTTTTTGTTGTTGCAACGAACATGGGCGGCCATTCCACAGCGTGATTTGGATGAACTCATTTTGAGTATGCCAAACCGATGTTCTTGTGTTGTTAGTGTTCGCGGTAGAAACACGGATTATTAATTGTTTAAGTTACCCAATAAAATTTTAAAGAAAACTGTTATTTCAGTCTTTTTTTCGAACTTTTGTGTTAGTGGTTCAAATGTCAAAAATCCCTTTATTAGGAAAATGGCAAATTTCTTTATTAATGCAAAGGTGACTTGGTTTATCGTTACTGTGACAAACGAAAACACTTTATTTGATGAATCCTTAAAGAAAATTTTAATTAATATCAATCAGGAGAAAAGTTATTGCAAAAATATATGTTGATCCCTAGACACTTTTGATGTGTGTAGATTTCTTGAAAAGTAAGTACCTACGCCATTATTGTCACGTGCATCATTCTAACCTTACAGACAGTGATGACGTGTTACTGTGGAGTTTGTCCCACTAATTCTTCTTCCCAGTCAAAGCACTAGGAAATATTGAATGGCGGACACTTTAAGGGAGTCTTAATTAGAAATTGACCTTCAAAAATTTATTATTTTATAAAAATGACTTTTGATTTTATAATGTGTTAAAAGTATTCCATTTATACATTCTTATACACAAGCCGCTCATTACGTGTATAAGGCACAAAAATCCTATATGCAAACACGTTCACACCCCGCGATGACTGGCAACAAGTCGGTCATAAAGTATATCATTCGTGAATTTGTTTAGAGTCAACCGCGCGTGATGGATCATGGCACATTACGTTATACTCTGTCATGAGGCTACGTGGAAAATTTTACAACTCTTATGAATAGGCGTAAAATATGACCAAAGTACTCGTCAGACGGTTTTTGAAAACAATAATAATCTGTATTTTCAGCAAGTTTGATAAGCTGTAAATTTATGATAGGGGTATGACAATCAATGGTGAATTGATACTAAGTCTGCCATGTCGTAGCTAATTACTCAATTCTATTAGATACAATTATGCAATTAAAGGAAAAATAGACGATGAGGAAGTTTCTTCCAATACTATGATTGCAAACCTCGAAGCGCGCAGTCAGAAAATATTCTTCTATAGTGAAAGAAAAATTTGCTAGAATTTATGTAATTGTAACAGCTTTCAGCTGATTAATTAAAGAGCCTATTGTTTAAGAAACTATATCCAAAACATCGGGAAATTATAACTTTTTATAATGTATGGTCTTACGCAGTTCACGTCTTACCTGTCAAGCTGTCAAGCCAAGCCCATTAATTTATCACATAAACAATTCTCGTGTAAACCGAGTGAGACTTAATTGAATATTCAAGATGGAATCAAAGAAATATTAAAACTCGGGAAAAAAAGAGAAATAGGTTTTTATGAACTACGATCTGGAAATGCAGACAAGGAGGAAATAATTAAGACACGAAAAGGAAATTAAGAAAGAAAATAATATTATAGTTTTTGTTTCAACAGTGGTTCACTACGATCTAGAAATGTAGGCAAAGAAAGAATAAAACTCAGAAAGAAAGAAAACAATATCGGCCTTGATGAGTTATGATCTGAAAATGCAGACAAACGAGAATCAGTAAAAAGAATAATGATTGCAAATGGAGAAAAAAGTAATATACCATAACAACGAATGAATTTGAAGTACTGGTGGGCTGGATACTAAACAAGACGTGATTGCAGGTGAAGAAGAGCCCTCACTGACTCAAGGAGAAACGGTAGAAGACGTGTTGGCAGTCCAACGGTGAGATATGATAGACGATATTCAGAAAGTCGCGGGTAAAATTCGTGCAGCTTAGGGAAGTACGGCATAAAAGGAAGGAGGTGTAAAGAAGTAGGTCACACTCTGAAGTGGGTAGAACAAGGCTGCCAATGATGAAGATGACAAACAGAAACACAAAACGTTTACTTCAACAACTATTAATATAAACAAGATCCAATCACTTAAGAAATGAAAATGTAAAGAAAACAGATGATGATAGCTTTAACAATAACCCTGTGGAAAAATAAACACTACAGCTACTAAACTGCGTACAGATGGTTTCATCGCTATGTCCTTACAAAAGGTATAAACGATAATGCGAACATCGCTGGACACTTGTTTACTAAAGACATTTAACAAAACATAATAATATAATAATACGTTCTCAAGGGAAGGAAAGATATAGTTAAAGTAAATCAAGACATAGAATGAGTAGACATTGAAGGTGAACGAGAAAATGCTTTCAATTTTAGATCATATAGGTATGCGTTCGTTTATTCTCGCTCAGACTAACGCAGTGTTGAAGGTAAAATCAATGTCAAAGCGGTATTATTCTTTTTTAACTGTCACGTGTATTGTGAAATTAATTCACAACAAAAAAAGGAAATAAATATTATGAACAATTGCAATGTCACATGGAAGTGAATAATTCGTAGTGATTGCTATAATTCGATACGTGACTCGCATCAGAGGTTCATGGTAAGGTCCTCAGATGATTTAACTTGCTTCTTTATAAAACAATGTCGTTCTTTATGATCGGAGCTATTAGTTCGAATTTTGTTTGTCTACCTGTTTTACGTTAGCAAATCTAACTTTGTTCAGTTTTCCTCGGGCCACGTAAGGACAAGCAGGAAGACTCCTATTTAAGGAGTCCTTGATCCGATGAACCTCGTTATCAAGTTCAATATTATGATTCATCGTTTAAAGTTTCAAAGGTCTTTTGATTGCATTGACCTGCGTGAATGTTATATAAATTTGAGGAATGCCGTTTGTATCGGTGGTCAATGTTCAATCAAAATATAAGATAACAGAGAAACTTGTATTTGTAAGAGGTAATAGTTTTTTGAAACTCAACAAGACGAAGGAACTCAAGGATTCATAAAATGTAATTGTGTATTTAAAAGCTTAGGATTTAAAACGGAGAACAATTAATTTATTGTTTTACAATTATCATTAACCCAAATATTTTATTGCGTTTTATATTAATCTATCAAATATATATAAATGACTTTATTGTCCTTTATAACATAAATTGATAGGTAGTGTTATTAAAATGGCAAAGGATTTCTGAAAGGGACAATTCATTTCATTTGCACGCTACCACATACATAATAAACATTACAGCAGGTTCAAGTTCCAAATAATTTATATTCTCAATATATTTAAAAAATGTAAATAATAGTCTCTAGTCTATGAAAAAACTATACTTATTATCGTGCTAGGTGACTCGTCGCATACTAATGTTCTGACGCGGAGTTATTTTATGAATCTTGATAGCAATGTATGTAATCATTATGCGCTATGTAACAATATGCCATTTAGAAATGACCACCAATAAATAATGATTTTACACTTTTTTATATTTGTGTAGTATCAGTCAATTCTAAGGTTTTATATTCCATTTTAGTGTGAAGGAAAATTTCAATAGGTAACCTATAATTTTATAGTAAAAATTCTAAACATGTCTTGCAAAGAGTCTGATGGTGTTCTCTGGATACGCAATGTCATATACTATAAATTTTAAGTAGATTTATTTGTTACGAGACGTTTACTCTTAATTATAAGTTACTCATCAAACGCTCTATAAATATTTACAACTGGTAACAAATGTGCGGTCGAATGCCTTATAAAAACGATTCATAAAATATCTAAAGGGTTTACTGAAATAAACACAGTTATTTTGGTAGATCGACCAAAATATGTTTTGCTAGGTTAGCTTATCTAGAGAGACGTCTCGAATTTGGTTATCATTTTATCTATTTGAGATTGTTTGAGATTCTTGTATCTAGATAAATTAAAAAAGATTACTTGGAACTAAAAAGAAAGTTGTAAAGGTAGATTTCAACGTCTACCAAGGAAGTGTATACAAGTACATTTTCTGGCGGTTTCATACAAAACATTGACCAAGAAACGTGTAATAAATTGCTACAATTTATTTTACTCGACAGTTTTTTGTAAAATACAAAATCAAAATCAAAAGTCATTTATTCAAATTAGGCTGATTTATCAGCACTTTTTGAAGGTCATTTTTTTTACATAAGACAGTCCCCCAAAGCGCCCCCCCTTCGACACTTCCTAGTGTTTTGGCTGGGAAGAAGAAGTGGCGGAACAAACTCCCCAGCAACACATCTGTCTGTACGGTTAGAAGAACCAAGATTTTATACAATTTAATAGAACATTCACATCATACATCAATTCGAAATTACATCCCAACCGTGACTAGAAGGCACAAAAAGATAAACTAAAACTGTTTAAAAAAAAAAAAAAAAGAAAATGAAGATTAATATAAAACAAACACAGACATAAAAAAACACAAAATATACATAAAATAAAATAAAACAAATACAGACTTGGCAGTCAAAATAATAAATTGGGTGAACACAATACAAAATGCAGATTGCGTGAGAAAACACACACCAAGTTTGCCCCGACATAGAAAAAAGCAATAAGACAGAGACTTCGTTTGTTCGTCAAATGAAATTAATGAAGCGATAGATTTCTGCTCATTTATGTTAAGAAATTGTAGGTCAAGGAAGGACGTACTTCTTCGAATACTTTTTGTCACAGAGTACACTTTGTTTTTCTTCTCGAATAAAGCAGTGACATCTCGTGTATCCATATTATAAAGCCGAAGAATTTGTCTGTTTTTTTTTAACGTTAGTATATTGTCAGGTTTGAGCATTTATTTTGCATTTAAGCGTCCTACATGTTTGTTATGCTTTCATGCCGAAATCGTTGAACCGATTTCGATATTTGTAGGCGAGCAAAAGTAAAGACTATAAAAATATCAAGTTACGAATTTTCCAAGCTACAAGCGGGCAAAACCACGAGTAAATGCTTGTCAAGTTAATAAAATCATGAACGGTCGGTAACCTTGACTGGTCCGATGATCACAAGCAACTCGACAATGATTGTGTACTCGAGCGCTCTTGATAACGACGTCGTTTATACTTTTGTCCTGCTCTTTTCAGTTTTTTTTCTTTCTAACTCTTGGTTTTCCTTCTTTCGAATTTTCTTTCATTTCTTCGGGTGATTATACGGTTGGATATAACGGTTGGATTTATTTGTGAAGAGAACGCCATTATCAGATTTAGATACGCGTCATTTTCCATGAAAAAATATCATGAATTCTTACAATAACTTACATAGAATTTTATAAACACCATTTTCAGCCCAGAGTTACCGCAAGGAAATATTAACTTACATCCTTAAATTTCTCACACGTTTATCCCCAACTTTTCAAACAAACCACAGGAAAAAAATAGAGTATCTAAGTACCTACGATTTTCATAAAATTCCAATTAGCAATAGAAGAGGTAAAGTACAATAACAGTTTACCATAAACCTTTAATGAATGGTATACGTGACGAATATTGCTTGTAGAAAACTAATCGTTTTCACGTACAACGAATACAACAAAACCATCGCTCAAATGTTTTCTTAGAGAGGGCTAGGCCAAAATGGACCAAGATTTTTCTCCTCTAGTAGAATTTTCAGAACATTTTTAGAGTTTTGTTTTGGTGACGGTTAAGCGATCCCACTAGTGGTGGTATTAATAAAAAAATCAAATGTTTGCTGAATCTGGTTCGACTGATGAGTGCTGTGTGATTTGCTTTATCAAAATAAATCACACAGCACTCATCAATACCAAACCGACTTCGAAACCAAACACAAAAAAACTGTAAAATAACTTTTCTTTCGGATGTCGGTGGCCATAGTCAATGAAATAAAAAATAAAGCCACCGACTTCCGAAAGAAAACTTATTTTACAGATTTTTTGTGTTTGGTTTTGAAGTCGGTTCCCTTTTTCAAAGTTTTTTTTTTATTTTTTCCAAATTATTTTTGCGCTGTCTGCCATAATTATTTATTCTTTTATGTAACGCGGTAACATGATAATCGTTCATCAACGACAAAATTGTATGTATTGTTAAGAGTTTTTATCTTGGACATGACAACTTGAAGTCCTAAATGATGCTCGCTGAATGAGCAATGGGATCCTTTGTATTCTGCTCGTTTTATTGCGATTATTGACCACTTAAAAAGATACCTAAACATTGCATGAGATTTAAAGAAAATTGCGGACCGTCTCGAAGAGATTCGCGTTGATTTATAATCGAGAGAACACTCAAAATGTTTATCAGTTTATTCAGGTCGACATATTTTATTCACCTTATTTTTTGAACAACGACTCGACGCATCTTTTACACAAATACAGCTTGCCGATCGGTAAACACAATTTTGCACCTTTCAAACGAAACACTATGGAATTAAGTACTTCAACGTTTTAAAGATGAGGCTGCAGAATAATTGGTATCTATGCAAATGCGGAAGCCCACTTGATTAGAAGACGCAAAAAATAAGAGGGGACTAAAATAGATTGACGTACTATTTGTTTAAGAGACCGACATACTTGGAGACGGCAAAGTGGCTTTTAAACACGTGTCCGTGAAAATACCTAGGGAAATTTTAACACTAAATGAAAGAAAATTTAAAAGTTACATAAAAAATACACTTAGTAAACAAGCATATTATAAATTAGAAGATTATATCCAAGATAAAAATGTTTGGAAACATGCTGGTCCTGCTCCATAGTACAATGTAGGGCTTAAACAGAATCAAGCTGGTTGAAATTTGAATGCTCACACACTTCTTATATTGTATTTGTAAAAGAGCTGTAATTTCAATATTTTGTTAAAATGTGAACACCATGTACCTTTTTGCTATTTTTGTTTTATTTCTTATTATTTTAATTTTTTATAATATTTAGTGTACATTTTCAAGGTACATTGCTTTCACATTATTTATTTTAAATGATTGTAAAAAATATTGTAAAACATTTTTAAAAAGAGTAAGTATGGAGTTTCTTGCCCATTCTTCTTCATACAACCTACCTTTGCGAATGGGTGTAGATTCATTCCCATCCCATCCTATTTCCTTAATTTTAATTATGCGACGTTTAAAAGTGCCTCTTTGATGGCCTAATTGAAATAAATGATTTGACTTTGACTTTGACTTTGACTTTGTCAATAGACATTATGCATAATACTTGAATCATGGAAAAGTAAGAAAACCATAGGGCTATAGACGTTTCTTTGAAAGCACTTTTGATTGAATTCACTCAGTGAGTTCTTAACATAGGTTCACCGAATTATTAAATTTCTTACCTTAAGCACAACCATGACTGATTCATCAGCATGTAGAAACAATAATTTTTTTCGTCGGAAGAATAGCAAATTTACAGAAAGTAGAAACATTTATACTGTTGTTATGTTTAAAATGTATTAATAAGAAATCTTTTCATCAGTTTTCTAAGGGTGTCGCCAAATCATACCATAAAATATAACACCATAGAGTCTATTCTTGGTAGAATGGGAACGAATTTATAGCTATGTTAAGATTCAGGTAATCAAAAGTCAACAGAGTTTTCTTCACACTATTCAGGTCAAAGTGTCAATCGAACTACGCATAGAAATTGATGACTGAACAATAATATAGGTAAGTGTTACTTTTACCTGGGAAATTCTAAAAAGGTGAACGTCTTCTAGGACATGGGTTATTCCAGTATGACATTATCACAGACTTAGTAAACACTTGGCTATAGTAGGTAAGCTTCAAGCTATGTCTTTCACCTCACTTGAGTACACTTTGGATACTTGCCAACATTCAGTACACTTCAAGTTCTGGGTAAAATGATATATTTATTTTCTCAAATTACTTTATTTATCCAAGGTGCAGCCTTTTGTGGACTTCAAGGCACTTCCCTATTTGCTGCATAGATATTTAGGACTGACATATTGGACTGTGACCTCGTGGGGCGGTAAATAATGTGACCACAGATGAATAAATTGATAAGGAAAACCATTTATTCCTGTATTTATTTCGTATAAAAATATTTCGAATTGAAAAGCAGGCTAATTGTAATGTAATCACTTTTCTTAATTTTGTTTTGCATGATTTTTATCGGATGAAATAGTGACATATTCATATTTTCATGTCGTCTCCTTATGGAAGAATACCAGCTGATATTAAATTCATTGTATAGAAAAACAACCCAAACAGGTGACACGACTCAACAACATGACAGAAATAATTTAACAGATTTAAAAAAAAACGCAATATTCAACATGTTTAGACATCGTTAAAATAACATCAAACTAAATAAGCCATCCATCATTTGTCAAATATTATGTCCGCCTCCCAGCTTTGATAAACATTTACATTTGAACAATACAAGTTGTTTTCGAACAATTGCACAGTAAAAAAAAATCAACATGACAAGAATATTCGACGAATTGAACACTTCCATCTCAAACGAACAAGTACTTTAGTCCTTACGTAAGGAAGAATTCAAAACGAGGTGCAGCATGCAAAGTGAATAAATTGATCAAGCTAAGAGACAAGATTCAATTAAATTCACCAATGACGTCACAAGGAACAATGAAGCGAATGTAAGCGAAAACGTCAAAGACATACTAAGTGACGAAATAGGAATAATTTGGCAGAATGCCTGCTATACAAATGAACTTGTACCAAAGAGAGGAAGAAACGCGGTGTGCAAACCTAAGTAAGGGATACAGGTAGTCCAATTGTGATAAAGGTCTGACATTCTGAGTCACTGGTTAGTAGTGCCTGGTTAGAATAATGAGTAGGAAAAGGCGGCTAAGTTCTTCAATGGGATTGATTTACATTGACTAGAATAAGTGAGAGATGTGGATTCATTGAAAAAAAATGGGAACTAGGTTTAAAAAATGTTGCTCATCGCTTCTCCGACCTTAAAGTCCAAAGCTTAAAGCACAAAATTATTCATGTGGGGTATTTTCTAAATTTACGTGGTTCTATGTATCGTGGTGAATACATAGTATTGTCCTGCGCTCTGACGAAATCATAGTCTACTAAGTTGGGATTTCTCGTGTACCTACAAAACCAAGAAAAGTCAAATATTGAATAATGTTCATTCATGAGAGGTTTTTATTTCTTAATTTACTGTACAAATTCTTTTCACTCTGCGTTCATTTATATTACCAGCAAGTCAAACCACAAATTGCAATTAAAACCGATTTTCAAGTTGTATGTTAGTGCCGCTTTGGTGACCCGAGACAATTCAAACCCCTTGTGTTCTCTCCCCTTTTCTACCCCTGTTTTGATCATGCATGGCAGCTTTGAGGGCCTAATGGCTTGCAACTCTATGTATGGTTATGTCGCACACCCACAATATTTTTATTACTGTTGAATATAATATTATAATATATCACAGAATAATTAATAGTACTATACGTACAGAAGGACTACTCCAAAAAAAATTCAAACAAATGTAAAATCTATATACGAGAGAATAAAGTACATTTTAACTGGCAGCCGTACCGCCCACCTACTTTTATAATAGCCTAAACTTCCCGTGCGCAAGCAAAAATGTACTGAATGGTTACGCCCGAGAGTTTATTTTGGTTTATCTGACGCCAACGACATTAAAAGGTTACTATGGGTCAAGCTTAATAGGGTTGCGACTTGCGAGTTTAGGCACAAATAGGTAGGTACCTATGCGTATTTTATGCATTTGCTGTATTACATTATTACCATAAATACCTATGTTCCTCAAGGAATTTTGTTTTTATCATCAGCCTATATCTTTTTGGTTTCGTCATCGATTACTACATACATTATTGATTGTTAGCACAGAATGATAATATAATTACTATCGCATACTGTCACAGGCCCCGCGTTGCGTGTCTTTGTAGGTAGGTAAAAAAGTGGCGCAGCGAATTACGACCGCTGACCTTGAATGCGTAGTGTGGCCATTTTCTGAGTTAGAACTTTTAAACAACAACGCAAACATCTTTCTACCGATCTTAATTCTTAGTACTCAGCTTAAGGTGAGTGAGAGTGTCGTCTTTTTATCTTGGTCGTCCAGTAGGCTCACCCCCCCCCCCCAATTAGTATCTCGCCTCATTTCCAAACTTGTAACCTCATGATTAGGTATCATGATCAGTTAAGCCCATACTTCACAAGCAGGGAGATAATTTTGTTGATCATTACTAAATATGTACTATTTTTTTCTTCATAATAATATTGTGTTATTAATTTACCAAAAGCACCTAAAGCAAGGAACTACACGTAACGTAACAAAAATATTAAGGAGACGGAGCGCGTGCGTAACGGGTGGCGCGTGGCAGCCGTAGTGAATGGGCCACGACATAATGGCCCCGCAACTACTTGCAGTTTTATGCCTACACCGCGGAGTGAGACAGGCCTGAATATATTAAGGATCCACCTTAAACAGGAAAATTGCCTGTATTTCTGTTGATAGTAAATAGTGATTATTATTTAAAAAAAATACTAGTTAGAAAAACAAGATGTATGTGTTTTTAAACTCAAACTATTCATGAAAATCTTAAAGTTCCTCTAATTCTTTATTAAAAAAAAAAACGCCTTTATAGAAATGTATGATATAAGGAAGCTGTTATTATCTGAATACTCGTTCTAAGAAGGTTTAAATCCTTCCTTCCTTCTATGTATTAAGAGCACAGCAAAAAGTACTTTGTGCAAAGAAAAAATATTATATCCTTATTGACCTCATAAGATACACCAATGGTCAATTAATGTTTTATTTCATCACATTCTCATTAGGTAATGGGTATTTCATAAGTGTGTTATCGAGAATTCCTAAAAGTAGCCCCACATCAACCCTGTAAAGTTAGTTGTATATGTTTTTTTGATAATCTGTACATAATGTATTATTTTTCACTTACAAAATAACTTTGATATTAAACGGTTATTTTACGGACAAAAAAATGAAATCAATTCAGCAATTATTCATCGATCGGAGAATTATTGGGAGTCTATCTACCTGAGAGTTATCATATTTTTATGTTTTTTTTTAATAAACGGTTTTCTACAACGAAATGGTTATTTTTTAGAATTCCATATTATAATATTGTAACGCAATTAGTTAGTGAGCACTGTCAAAACAAAAGTCGTCAATAAATACCTATGTTATTGAAGATAAGCTAAGCTGTTAAATAACATTTCAATCAATTGATTTATTTTTGTTAAATTGATTTCTAATAGTCTAAGGGGTTCATAAGAATGTAAGTTTGAACGCTCTTAAAAAACAGAGCGAAAAACCATACAATCATGTTCAGATGAACTCAAACAAGTATTTGCTATGTGTGCTTTTCATTTGTAATTACTAGAAACTCATCAGCAACCGGATTTTAACCGCGTTTCTGCGAACAAAAAAAACCCATGGAGCCTGTTGAAATGTTCGGGTTTGGTACAAAAAAAAGCTAATATTGACATAGCAGCCATAAACATCTACATGCGTTCTTGAACTTGACCGTGAATGGCCGCGGATATTTTGATTACGTTTATTATGATCCGTTAATAGACTTTTTGATGCAGTGTTCGTTGTAATGATTGAATGGCGCCGTTAATTTGGAATATTCCAACAGGCTTTGTATTTGTGAAAGCAGCATTGAAGTTATGTGGCCAGTATCTTTACTGTCAATTTCTGATTTGATTATTTGAAATTTCGAAAAGAGAACGATTTCTTTTTTTTCTTCTTTGTGGCAAAGATTCCCATAAATATATTTAATCAAATTATATTTGGCCAGCAACAACATTTTTTTTCATAGCTTTGTTCAGTTCACTGGTGTTACATGGCAAAGCGAAAGTTAAAACGTAAACCTTTTGTGATTCTAACAGTAGCTTATTATAATTAAAATAGGCACTACATTTTTATAACAGTAAAGTCCGTTTAAACAATGCTCTGAATAACAGAACAAATGAATGAATCAGTAAAAGTGACGGACACATAGGTTTACCGAATTGTTTGAACGAGGAAAATCAACAACAATATCACATACCTAGTAAGGCAGTGTGACACATTGGCCCCCTTACTTATAAAAACTTGTGTTGCTTAGCTACCGATTAAATATCACCTGTCCTTGTCATTTCTATTTTAATGAATAGAGATGGCAAGTGACTTAAGAGCTATTTAAGATAAGTAACGTATAATCAATGTTTATAAGTAAGGCCCTGGATGTTAAAAACTGCGCGTGATTTCTTTTTTCATTTCATTTACACACATTGTTGCTTGATTGTAGGCTGCTATGCTTTACTGATTTTAAAAGTTTCATGGATTTGTTGATGCTGTTAGGTTTCCTAAAAACAAATATTGTACAGATCTGTTTTTTTTTTTTTGTTTATAATCGGTAAATTTAACAACTACTAAAACAAATTAAAAAATGAACATGTGAAAAAGCTATGTTATCAGTGAGTTAAATCCGGGGTCATGGGACTGTCGTATATCAGAATATCGACGCCTAGCATAAGGCAAACGAAGGAACAGAGCCCTTATCACGAGTTTTCACTATTTGTTTTACAGCGTCTTTCCAGTATTTACAGCGTTTCTTGTATGGAAAAATTGAGCAGCGCCTCTGGTGTACGAAGAAGGAACTAATTTTTTCCTTGAAATTAAATGTCAAAGTTCCAGTTTACTTTACGTCACAATAAGTGAAAACTCATGATAAGGCCTCAGGGCGGCTTTTGAGTCAGTAAGAGTCGACCGTTTCTTCCGCTCAGCCCAGGGCTGGGAGGACTTATTTGATGATGATTTCTTAAACCACCTTTAATTATTTTTTATTAAAGAGTGGCAACTAACTTATGATGAAAAATCTTGTCATTGTTTGTGCGACAATACGTTTCTAATGAAATTATCGGAAATATATTATTTGATAAATCTTATCATCATAAATATCCCTAGTTTTTCATAAACCAACCAGTTGATAATCATGTGTTATTTTTAATGTACGTGTCTAAGTGGGTACAATAAAACGATTTTGTTCACGTTCTTACTTCGGCTATTGAACCAGTTTCTTTAACCTGTGCCCTTAGCCATGAACTCTTCAGTGTTGTATTGCTGGTACAATATGATTTGTGTCTTCTTACGTAGGTACCTACATTTTGTTCTTTAGACTAAGATAAATTAGTGCCCCACATAATAAACACAGCCTCCGACAAATATCGTGGAAGAATACGTTACTTAATGATTCTATGACTCACCGTCGTCGCCAATAAACAATAACATGATTATGTATTTACCTACACTTTTTATACATATTTTTTACCGGTTAGTTTTATAATTTTTATCTACATAGAGAGCTATACTTACTTGAAAGACCTAATTAATAAAGGTCTATGCTTTTCAGGTCATTTTTGTATATTAAAAGAATGAAGATGTAAAGAGATCAGTTTCGAATACCGGCCTACATTGATAGCGTGTTTTTTTACATAAGCAATATTTTCTTTTTTAGCGTTTAGTTAGGCTATAGCACAGTTTTTTGATGAATTCTGTCTATTTTTTGCCAACCAGTAATGTTTTTAATAGTAGGTAACAATTCTTGGAACAGTCAAATATAATCGCGTAGGGTCAAAAATTTCAAGTAGGTATCAAAATTCATGATCTGACCATTTGTATACATACTCGTACATATTTTTCTACTGCTGTAATGATACTTTTAGAAGACATAAGCCATGTCATTCTACTGTCATCTAAGACGTCAATTTTAAATTTTATTATTGTCATTTCAGCACCAATTGTTCCAAACACTTATATAATGACTACACTCTGACTGGACATTACATGGTGCCACGGATGCCAATTTATATAATAAAGTTACATATTGTAAAAAAATACAAAGGTATCTTTTAAACGTCATTTTTTTTTTTGTTTTTCTTGCTAGAATCGGAGGCGTGCTTAGATGTTTGATAGATGGTACTGTTTAGGAACGTGTAATGAAGAGTTTAAGAGAGTTTTATTTAGTATGTTTTTTTTCTATATGGAAATGGCACCTAATAGTTTATTTTGGTACGTACAAAAGAATTTCAAAGCAAATATCAAGATTTTACAGCGCAGTCAACATTCTGACACATAAATTCTGTAGTGGAAACTGTTGATGGCAACATAGTAAGTGCTTTTAAATTATGATTAAGTCATTTACTACTGGTGACATCTCAGTAGTAAAGACTGGTATGGTAATTGAGGCATAATCGTGCGGGAGGTTATTTGAATCAAAGTTTTATCGACGTCCTCACCTTACTTGACATCGTATTTAAATCGCAGAGGAATCCAAAGATCACTAAGATTATGAGCTCTATGTTTATTTAATGCTGCTTCTTCATAATTTTCCCACTACACAGGATTTGCTATAATCTTTTAAGACACTACACACAAGCAAACGTGAACTCACACTTATAGAGGCTTTGAAATACAGTGACTGCACTGGAACCAAGCCACGGGCTCGCGCCCCGCCAGCATCATGTCCTGTGTACCACACAATCACGTCACGGCGCACTCCCGCCGCGCTGACCTTTGTCATTGCGAAAAGCCTGGCGTTGTGTGCCACGCCCTGCCTAGCTAGGCGCGACACGGTGGGCTGAAAATCGGCTTTCATAGACTTAGGCATTTTATTTTTCAAGTGCCAGTTTTTATACCGGATATCACTTCTATTAGTTATAACAATATACAAAAATGACACCAGAATTGATTCTACACAAAAACGAAGGAATTATAATTTTTTTACGAAAATTTTGTATGGAGCTAGTATGAAAAATCGAAATATCTCTAAAACGGCAGGGATAACCGTAATATCCTTATAGGGCGTAATAGTACTAATTATTTATGATTTTTTGACATACGTTACATAAAGGTTGTAGATGCCGTTTTTTTAAAAAAAATCGTCAAAATATTTTTATTTTTTTTACATATGAAACGTTCGTTTTAGTGTTTAAGTTGAAGAATTCAGAGCTTTAACAACTCTTAACATAAAATAGCATCACCCCTATAGACCTGAAGGACTAGACAGAGCATCTCCATCTGTCAGTTTCAGTGGCACCAAGGAGGTCATGAAAATGCTTGAATCATCATGCTCGCCGTCCATTTTCTGCTTGTATCGGCTTTGGTTGGAAGTACCATCAAATCCCTACTTCAATATCAGTTTTAACTGCTTATTTTCCACATTATCAGAAAGACTTTGAAGAATCCGCTTCACCGTGATGTCAAGTAAAGCTTGAAGTGTAATTCTAGCTGATCAATCCGTAACTGATACTGATTGATTAGGAGGGTAGCATGCAAGCTTAGTTTGTTGCAGTTTATAGTAGGATGGGTAAATATCCTTAGATCCTTCCCGAATGGCAGTCTCTCGCAACGTAATATATTGCCATTTTGAAAGTTTAAGTGATAGAAGCAATCCAAGTGCTTTCTCTGGTGTAAATATTACTGTTTCACTGGTTTCTTAATGCTCTCATTGATTTTAACGGCAGTTTCTGTATTTTTGACCATATATTCGATTACAGATGCGATATCTTCATACCCTTCTTCTTTTAAACGTGCTGCAGCTGCATATGCCAATTCAAAGGAATCGTCGGCTATGTGTTCACTAGATCTTCTCTTTTTCTGTTTACTTCCCAGATCTTTTAATGGTTTTCGGGACTTTTTTGTCATTGTTCCAACAGTCGATGATGTCGAAGGTTCTGGAGAGACAGAGCATGCTCTTGGTATCTCATCAACAGTTGGTTCTTGATTTATTAAAGGTTGCACGCAACTTGGCCAATCAATATTTGCTTGCAGTCACTCTCCGTACGCATTTCTAAACTTATCAAAGAATCGTTTAGATTTCTGCCACCTGTTTAAAGCAGCTCGCGTGAATCTCCGGCAAAATTCTTTGAGAGTTACTTGATCTTCGGCAGAAAGGCAATCGCCTATGCGGGACACAATTGCACTAAACAATACTTCATGATTAAAAGAAGGACACTCACTTTTTAGAAGAACAGACAAGTCTAAATGTTTGTTCTTCTAAAAAGTGAGTGTCCTGTAAGTTGAGTGTTCTTCTAAAAATTAGTTAACTACCCTCGTTAAATTTATAAAAGATATGATAATGAAAATTTATAATCGTCAAAAACATTTCGTAGAACCCATAGTACAACTAATAAACAAATTAGCTCACTAATTATAAAAAGGTGAATGCGGTTCTTAGTTGGTATTGTTGCGAGATATTTCAAATCATTTAATCACATATTAGGCTCATTCTAGCATGAGAAGACTACAACCATCATTCTAATTACTTAATTACTTGTCATCAGACGCATTAGATGACTACACAATATGTTATTTTGTATTTTGATCGTATGCAAGGTTTTAAAATTCCTTTTGTGTCGATATTTTTTATGTGTCCGGTTATGTTGTAATCATACTTTTAGGGTGTGATCAATTAACAATTTAATTCCCCTATCTTTCAAAAAGAAGCGACAACATGGGCACTTTGACATTGATATTCAACTATTTGGTATTGTTGGAAGTCTTACAAGATTAACAAGATACTACACACCTCTGTCTAGTCCTTCAGGTCTATAGGGGTGATGCTATTTTATGTTAAGAGTTGTTAAAGCTCTGAATTCTTCAACTTAAACACTAAAAAGAACGTTTCATATGTAAAAAAAAATAAAAATATTTTGACGATTTTTTTTAAAAAAAACGGCATCTACAACCTTTATGTAACGTATGTCAAAAAATCATAAATAATTAGTACTATAACGCCCTATAAGGATATTACGGTTATCCCTGCCGTTTTAGAGATATTTCGATTTTTCATACTAGCTCCATACAAAATTTTCGTAAAAAAATTATAATTCCTTCGTTTTTGTGCAGAATCAATTCTGGTGTCATTTTTGTATATTGTTATAACTAATAGAAGTGATATCCGGTATAAAAACTGGCACTTGAAAAATAAAATGCCTAAGTCTATGAAAGCCGATTTTCAGCCCACCGTGCGACGTCGGCGCTAGCTTGGCGTGTTTTTGTGTGACGACTTACCTACATAAACTTTCATAATACCTACGTAATCACGCCAAACACACGCCACGCGGCTGTGCCTTTTTGACAGAGCCTTAAAATTCAGAGCATAAAAAAAAATATAAGGACATAGAAGATGCCTTTAATGAAATACAAAAATACACCTAACGATTATATAATTATGAGAACTCGCATTAAGTTCCCAACATGCGTATTTAACTGTTCTCCAGTTCATTGAACTATGTTCTTGGCAACTTTGCCCAAGTGTGGTACCATTACTGCATAATGATATGAATCTGTACACTTTAGTCTATTCTACCCTACCTACATGAAGTAGGAAAGTAGCTTGAATGCTGATATGGATTTTCTTAAGAATGTGGGAACTGCGGGAAAATTATACAGCATTTGAAATTAAGACCAACATTCTGAGGTGTGAGAAACTGATTCTTGCAAAACTGGTGTGCCTATGTAGGAGATGTTTTTCACTCATTTGAAAAGTCTTCATCTTATTAGGTGTTAAGTGAAAGGTTACGACGAAAGATTCCTTAAGAAAACATAAAAATCAACATTGCTGACCAGCCTATTGTTAACCCTTTTTAAAAAGTGATAGCGGGCTGCCTGCCCAAAAGGCTCCTGTCTAAACCTTTTCAAATCATGACGGCACGGTTAAGGCGGAAACATACTTACCTGTCGTGGCGTGTCGTGACGCGCCAGAAGCGTATCGGTTATATGGTATTTCAAATATTAATTCGTCTCTATTTGTATTTAATAAAGTACTTAGGTAGGTACCTATAAATAAGTTTATTTAAGCCAAACATTGTTCTCAACACTGAATCATTGATTATTAAGGAAGATTTTCATTAATATTTATTTTAGCTAATGTTTGTATAGGCACTAGATATTGACGTGGGTAATGTGGGTTTTTCAATAGTTCGTAGAATATTATGAGGCCCTCTAAAAATAACAAATCGCTGTTAATTTTTTAGTACAGTAGGCACCTATTATAGGTTGGTTAATTAGTCATTAGGTGCGTCCATACAGAGCGAGCAGCCTTTCGAGGCATTTGCCGCGCGAGGAAACAGCCTCGCGAGGCTGCTTGCTCTCTGTGGTCGCGCTTATTGTTTCTCGACCGAGACACGAAACAATAAAAGCGAGCAAAACAAAAGCCGACACTGGATGGCACGGGCGATCGGTCTCTCGCCCGCGGCAGCGCCCGCTCTTGCCTCGGCCATATCCTTCCACCTACTCTTTTCAAGCGTTACCTCGAACCAGCCATCGTATCTTATTTGACATTCCGGGGTCACGGTAGCTCGTTAGTCCCGCGAACTAGTAATAGTTTATTTAGATGACCATGCTAGGCGTCCTTTTGCAGCTATATGAAAGTTCTAAGAAACACGTGAAGGCGCACATAATATAAATGTTCAGTAAATAACTTAATAATATACCTATTGTTACACACAATTTAAATATTTTTTACAACATGTGCTTCAGAACGAGTATGATTTACACGTGACCAGGTGCTGTACGTTTACAAAAAATGTATAATGCGTGGATCGGAAAGGTGATCACACTATAGAGTGGTTACCTAAATTAAGCTATGCTTAACCAGATTATGCTGATCGTTCGTTGTACGGGAAGATACTATAAAGCAAGTTCAAGTTATATCGGAAACCATAATTTTCCGTGGAACCAACATCGAAATTGCGAAAAATACACACTTTCTGACACATGCTGTATAACTAATGTATCCGAATCTTATCAGAATGGACCAAAATAAATCTACCTAAAGTCGTTTTGTCTTTTTATATAAAAAAAGATTTAGTTGCGAATCTAGAGTATACGAGTATGTAAATGATTCTTTATCGATTCACTTTTTTAATTTTATTTTTCTTTGAACTTTGGTATTTACTTTTTTGTTTACGATTGAAATAGAAGGCCTCTGCCCTGAAGACGGACGGTTACTGGCTGGTTTTACATGTATATTATTCTTTTTATTTATTCTATCATAGAATCTGCTTCGCTTATTAAATACAATCATCAAATTAATGTAAACAATGAATTAGCTTCAAACATTGCATACCTATAAAAATAAATACCATACGAGATTGGTACCAATAAATTCGAGATTGGGTATTTGTACCTATATAGAGAATGATAGGGCAAAAAAAATCAACCAGAAAAATGTTTTTCTTTTCATCATTCATTAATATCATCTCAAACATTTCTCGAAAATGTCGGCTGGCCTTCGAACCGCACCCACGTTTACAAATACACAATTCCTCAAAGAGAATAGAAGAACTGCAACCAAACTTATTAGTCGTTCAATGAAGTGGAATGAACTTCGTTACACTCAATTTGTTTATGGCCTGCCCGGTAAGTGTGCACGTGCCAACACACGTTGTGCACTATGCACTAAGCGAGTCAATTGCCATCATTACCTTCTTCATGGAAATCGTCATCTAAATAGTTTTTTTTTTCGTTTTAGAAAAACGGAATGTAACGTTCTGGTGTCCAGATCATACTTGCTTCAATGAATACTGAATGACTAGGTACCTAAATTTTTATCTTCATAATAATCATAGTTTTCGTCCATTGTTGGATATAGGCCTCTCCTAATGTACGGCCGGTCCTGAGTTTCCTCATCCAGTCTCTGCCGGCTACCACTCGCAGGTCGTCTCTCCACGTAGAAGTCATGTTTCATCTTGCAGTGCGTTAATAACAAACGAATCGAAAATGTTGCTGGCTCTGTTATATCCGACACGGCTAAAACTTTAAAAAAAAACAAAGTTTCGGAATTTTAATTCAAGACTTCAAAACTATGTTTCATTAATTGTAATGTCTAGTTCATGAAACATCTACATATACATATAATAAATCTGTAGAAGGGTCAATTCTGTACATTGAAAATATTGAAAAAATAAATAGCGGGGGGTGTTGCTGGATCGATACCAAACCCAAATATGTGATTAAAAAAAATTTTGTCTGTCTGTCTGTCTGTCTGTATGTGCAGGCATCACGTGAAAACTAACGGTTCTATTTCGATGAAACTTGGTATAATTATACCTTATTATCCTGGGCATAAAATAGGATACTTTTTATCCTGGAAAAATACGTAGAAAAAAAAATCTGTATCAAACCTTATTATGGAACCACTGGCGACACCTATTATCAAAGTAGAACATTACGCCACGCCTGCCTCCATTGATTTCTAAAAAGGTTCCACCACTCACCACTAGATGGCGTTGTGCCTATGACGCGCATTTCTGAATCGCGGTGTTAAGATTCTCCGAAAGTTAATGACTACCGCGACTTTATTATTTTTCTGTGTGACTTAACTAGTAGTGCACTTGCGGGCTACGTCCTAATTGGATTAGCTACACAAGACTCGGCTACTAAGTTTAATCATAAAGTTAAACAGTAATTCAATTCTGTTATTTTTCTTATTATTAATCTTATTAATTATTATTATTATATTAATATTATTAGAACGCGAGCTCAACAGCAGTAGCTCAATAGATCCTTAATTATTATAGGCTTAGCCGTATTTGGGTCCAATGGATATTTATAAGATGTCATTGTCAGAGTTACTCAAAATGGAGAAATGAACCATCCACGCGAAGACCAACATCCGCGCGGACGGAGTCGCGGGCGGAAGCTAGTACAAAATATTACAGCACTTCAAAAGGCCTTATACCTGATTAATAAATTCTTGGCAACGCAGATTTTACGCCATTAGATTCCATACTTCAGAAAAACAAAATATTATACGCTATCAAAATGACATGATAAAAATATTCTGACTTTTTTTTGTACTTGTGACAATCTTGCGTGCGACGGTCAAGCACGCTTAAGCTGCGAACATATTATCGGACGCGTCCGTCAGCCGCGGCTGAGGGACGCGGCTTAGCAGTGTGCACGGTACACAAACATCCAGCCAGCCAGATTCTGTTCGGACGTCCGAGCGCTCAAGGGCGACTCAAGGTCACGTCCGCGTCTTACGACCGATAGTTTGCACAGTGTAGTATTCAATGTACTGGCTAGATTTTAATAAGCCGCGTCCCTCAGCCGCGGCTGACGGACGCGTCAGATAATATGTTCGCACCTTTACTGACAAGCTCAAATTGACACCCTCAATTTTCTCGCTCATAGGCCTTACCACAAGCTCTTAACGCGATCCAGTTTAGGCTGTGGGAAAGAGATAGAGCTAAACCTTTTCCTGGCAATCAATGAGCATGAAAAAAAAAACCAATTTAATCATGCAGTTACGAA